>OX463782.1:9599565-10890398 GCA_949825025.1 Siphlonurus alternatus | reverse complement strand
TGACGGATTGGAGGGCGGATCGTGGCCTCACAGCATCCCATGGACCACCTTCGGAGCCGAGCGTGTGTGAGATCGCGCTAACACCACCGTTAGTGCAGGCGATCAGAATCACAGTTTTATTACATCAAAAATCATTTGACATTACACAATATATAATTTAAATTCTTTAAATTGCTTTATTAATTTTTTATTATATAAAACCATTTAGATTTCATGTTATTTTTAAATTCTTTAAAAATATATATATTATATAATCGTTTAGATACATGCACGAAGTCTCACAAGTAAAATATTATAAAATTAATTTGAGGCTGTAAAAATAAAACAAACTCTTAAATTTCAAATATAAAACCCACAATTATTACATAAATGTTTTGTTATACATCAGACTAAAAACCGTAGTCTTATTTATTTTAAAAGTTTTAATTTGTATTTTTGTTTTAATTTAATATATATGTAATTTGTAAATGGTAAATTTGTAAATATTGTTACATGCATACTTCCTAGCCAACCAACTCGACGTAAACTAAATGTATATATGCCTTTTGCAACCAACAAAAATTGAAAATAAAATAATAATAATATTAATAAATAAAAGCTCACAACACTGCATGCTTATATAGATATATACTCATGGTTACTATGGAGGTACAATATTTCCGTTAATGAAAGCGGGTAGTTTGGGTGAGTTAGTATCACTCACATTGCTCCTTGAAAGATTGCCTGCATGACCATCGCTCGCAGCCTAATTTATTCTCATTAGTAAAAATGATTTTTTAGGCAGAGATGTAATTAGGAAATTTCTGCGTGCAAAAATAATTTACTAAGCGAGCTTTGGAATTCTGATCTGACAGACCGTACTAAGGAAATAATTTAAGTTTTAATTGTTATGGATGTTATGAGCATATATTTATGTACTAAATTGTTGTGCTTCAAACTCTTAAATTAAAATATTGATTTATTATTATTATTTTAATTGAGGCTATGTAATGTTATATTGTTTAACGATTTTGTAGCAGATTGTGGGGATTTTAGCATTTTCTGCAATGTGTAACTATAAAGTTCCCTCTGCATGTCAATATTATTTTTATGAATTTACTGAATTTATAGTTATATTAACAGATTTTTCTCATAATTATAATTAATGCCAAGAATTGTATAAAATTGAGTACCATATATGCATGCACAATCGTTGAATGTGTGTGTAATATACTTCATTGGAAATCTTTTTCTTCGTCTATTTTTGTATGACATTATAATAACAATTAAATTGAAATTCCGAATGGTAAATTTTGATTCACAGACACATGACTCGGAGGCTGCGGTCATCTCCCGGCGTGAGAGACTCGCGGACGTGAGCCCTCCGGCCACCGAATGACTGTGAGAACGGAAGGCTGCGATTTGCGAGTACAATGATTGAAACCACATTGATTTGCTTATGTTTAAAATATTCGGAGATTAATAAAAAAACAGCAATATTAACGCAAAAGAACACTTCCCAGTCTTGTAGGGATAAAATATATATAATATAAAATTGAAGTTCACAGTACCTCCGTTGATGGCGTGGCAGTGCGATAGGCTAAAATTGTTAAATGGACCAATTTCGCCACAACATGCATTTTGAAAGGGTCTATAGTCTACATAGGATTTATATGCAAATTCTAGTCTAATAAGTGATCAGGAACACCACTCTTTTAATATAATAACTGCAAAACTAATTCAATTTTTTGCATGCTTCAATGAATGGAGAGTTTATATGAGGTATTATAAGCTAGAGAATATAATCTGAAATTAATTAAATTATATTTTTATATATAGACATGCACTCACTGCAAGAGAGAACGTATAATAAACTGCAAGTCAAACCTCTCCCGGTTCATATGAAGGTAAATTTATTACGTTACCTTTTACCTTTGACAGAAACACATTTACTTAATTGAGATGAAATTATCATGTATGTGGAAGCAGGATAAAAAAAAATATGCAAATATGTCAGTATTTAAATTTTAAATGTGTTCACCTTTATGTATTCAGTAAATCCATCAAACATTTATAGATGTATATATTATTATTATTTTAAAACTAACAAATCATAAAATAAAATGATAAATTTATAACTTCTGATTGTAAAAGGTAGACATGTATGTAAATTTTTGATGACGTACATTATGATAAATAGATTTGATATCAAAAAGTATTATTATTTTATCACAATAATTCATGTATGATGTTTATTGACGAATGACTAAAAAAAATCAATCAATAAAATACAAAACGTTAGTTTATTTGTGATAACTTGGCGCTGAAATTTTATAATTAAAAGCCAGAGGTAGCGAACACGTAGCCAGTATAACAAAACTTTTTGTAATTCACAACGTGCTTTTGTGAAGTCTGTAATAATCTCTACCGAAGTATTATATAAAAACGAAGCAAGTACTATCATCAGACATGAAATTGCTACCTGCTCCTACTTTGTTTGACACCATGCTACAGCAAGAAGCGTATATAATAGCTATATATGTCTGCTATTAGCTGCTGGTCCCCACCGCAAGAAGCTGCTGACTCTAGACTCTGTCATTTAGTACAATCCCAGTAAAAAATAACTTGAAAATAAATTTTGAAACATGCCCTCCTGCACGTTGTAACTAAATCAAATTGATCACCGACACTTCACCGAGGTCAAAACGATGCTCATTGTCACACCAACGACCTTTCTTTGCAGACTTGGTGCTCACAAGGTCATCTGGTGGTGCTCATTTTGGTGCCGAAGTTACGCACCACATGATGAAAGCTCCCGACGTTTGCTAATAGCAGCTCTGGACGGACGTGACAAATCTGCCGCGGCAACGAACAAACGAACGTCAATTTTCAATTTTATTGTTTCATTTTAATTATTTACTTAAATTGAAGTAACGGCAAAAATAAATTCAAAACTGTTTTTTTTAAGTACAGAAATAAGATGGGAAAATAGAATTTTAAATTTGTAATTGAGAAATAAAATTATACTTTAATATTTAATTTATTTTGAAGGATAAAATAAAATTAAAAATCAGTGCTAAAACATATCAAATTTAAACACGCCTTGAATTAAAAGTTACAAATTATGTAAAAAAATAATTCTGCAATAAAAAACAAAAATGAAACAAGAAAAAAATAGAGATAGTTTCAAGTGAAGTCAAGTCGAGTAAAAATAAATCTTATATAACCTTTGACTTGAACCATGAAGCTGATAAACTGAAGATTTCAACTCTAAAATATTAAAATTCGGCAGTAATAATAATAAAAAAATGACATTATTTCATGTCACGACAACTGACAAATGAGGTGCAATAACTTTTGCTGGTCTCACCGTGTCGTGTTTATACCGCGCCTGCCATATGGGAATGTAAAGATGTTTTTTACCTTCGTTATATTTGTCATATGTCACTTGGGGGCTGCCTGAACTGCGAACAATACTGTGCTAAGTATTAAAACCAAGCCACATAAAGCTGATTATGTTTAAAGAGCCAATTGAAAGCTGACTGAATAAGCACCATTGTTTCATTTTTAATATAATAATGTGATGGGCTTGGTACTTGCATTTGCCCTCGCAATGACCTCTATTAATCATTTACCTTTGAACAAAAAAATCATAGCTTTTTAACAGTTGTAATATTTTTAAGTCTACTGTAATATAATAGTTTTGTATTATAAATAGTTATGAAAAATGATCAGAATAGTTGCTTGCTTCAAAAATTATTATTTTTATTTCACCTAGTATGTGCTTGAATGGGAGAGTTTTAATAACTTTGAAAAATAAATTTCCCATATATTTGCAGATAGTTCTTGGAGACTGGGGACCCTCCAAAAAGATTTTCATTGCTAAATTGCCACCTTCTAAAATATCCTTCTATTGAAGTTCCTGTCCGAACTCAACAGATTGAATTTTCTATAATGTTCTCAAAATTAAAAGAATTTTAGTTTCAAAGCAATGGAACAACCATTAAAAAAAATTAAACATTTCTCTGTAAAATATTTTTGCTAAATAATTCAAATGAATTGATTTACGTTTTTTAAATATAAAAAAGGTAAAAATTGAATGATTATAAGTTGGCATTAAACACAAAGCCGGTATTACACGATACAATTTTTCTGATTATTGTATACAATTTTTCCTTGCAAGAAAATTTCCTCTGCATACAAACAAATGGAGATTAAGTTTTCTTGTATTAAGGAAAAATTGTATACAATAGTTAGAAAAATTGTATCGTGTAATAACGGCTTAAGAAGAGCGGTATTTTCTCGTATGTATAGAAATTGTAACAAGCTTATATTGTGTATACAATATTGGAAGCAATAAAGATATTATGAATTGTGATAATATAAATAATATTTGATTTAAAAAAAAAAAAAAATCGTCAGAAAACCGGCATACTTGAACGTTCAGATCATGCAGAGTGTGATTATCATGCAGGATACACCCCACAGATTTGCCCGAATGTAGAATGCGATGTTCGCCCCACAGATTGGTGCGATAACCTGGCAGGATGTGATTGATCAGGGAGCGATGTCGAGCCAGCTCCACGTCAACATTCGCCGCGTGAACTAACAAATGACGATCACGAAGCGTCCCTGCAGAGCCTGGGTCAACCGTGGACCATTGTTGGTTAATACCGGACTAATGCTAATTTAACTAGATTTACATAATATAAAATAAACATTTGACTTAAGGATTGTTGAAGATGCAGAGCTGACATACATTATAAAAAAAACTAACTTCAAGCTAGTTCATCTCATGTACACATGTTAACCCCCTAGATGTATGCAACTTTTCTTGCACCCCTAAAGTACAGAGTAAACTCTATTCGAATAAAAATGTCCACTTTGGCCATGTTAAAATATAGCCGGATGGGACATTTTTATTAGAATGGAGGATATACAGTCATCGCCTTGGAAAATTTCCCTTTGCAGCTTTGTTAATCACTATTCCCCGTAAGAATAACACCGTTGGCATGGTGATTAACAAAGCTATAAGTGGGAAATTTTCCAAGACGGCGAGTGTACATATATTTATTTACAAAAACCACAAGTCAGAAGTAAGGATGGAGAACAATAAATTGTGATTTCGAGTGGTTGGAAGTAAATTAGGTGCAGGTGAGAGACGACAGGTAGGGGTGCTCTCTGGGTGGCTGAAAGTTCGACCCCCGCCGTGCGCCAGGCCCTGGTTTGTTTGTTTGCTGCTTGTCCTTAATGACTGCCATCCATCAGCTTCGCCAGGTGTGTTTAGAGAGTCGTGCAGCAGCCTTCAGAAGGCACAAAGAGCTCGCCAGGCGTTATTTGGTAATGTCGTCTAGGTACAGTACCCGAGGTATCAGTACAGTCGGTGTGATGTACCGGGAGTCATCGGGAGGAACGATTTCGTTAGAACGTTCAGATGCCAATGAAATTGTACCCATACCTTTGTTGGAATATCATGTGGTTTTATTAGTTTTCTTTTTCAGCATATATTAATTTAATATAAATAAAATTAAATAAATTTTTCTTTTAATTCAACATTTCATGCAGATGAAAAAACTGAGAGGTTTCATCCTCAATTTATAATATAAATTAACACAAAATAAAGACAACAAAATCAGAGTGTTTCTTTCTGATAAAAATTCCATGTTGCCATGAATCTTTTACTAAAAGGTTTAAAATTGTTAATTATTTTATAAGTGAAAATGTATAAGTCAAAATATGTATGTTTAACTTAACATAATTTTGTTATTATTATACATGAAAAAGTATATATTTTACTTAAAAGCCCATATTTTTAAAGCATAAAATTAAAACTGATTATGATTCATTACAAGAATGTAAAAAAGATTAAATATTATGTAAATTATAAAAATGTGGTTGATATAATATCAGAAGTTCATGTAAGTTTTGACGCTACTGCGTCTAATTTTAAACAGGGTGGCGATATGCAGCATTTTCTGATAAAAGAGACTCTAAAACATAAAAAAGAGGAGAAAATGAATGAGTTTTGTCAAGTGGGGTGATGTTCTTGGGCGTGAAATACTCACAGACAGGTTGAGGTTAACAGCCAGCCGATAAAACGAGAGTTTCAGGAAGCCACTTTATCGCCAGATGGGAGCAGCCACTTTTAGCGTCGGCCACGGGGTGATAACGCACACACACGAGCCAGGGGGGGGGGGGCATGTCCCGTGTACAATTTGACACTCATGGTCTTGTAGTCTCCAGTATACGAAATATTAAATTTGCAAGGTTCATCTTCATGTTCATTCTAATTTTGATGTACAGTAACTTGATAAATGGGTTGTATACTCACTATATAGGCATGGAAATTAAAAACACACTTAATGGTGATTTGAGTGTACGGTAAGTGGGTGATTTCACCCTTCGATTATGTAGTGACCTCTCAAAATATATTTACTGCAGTTTAATATAGTACTTGCTATCATACCGTCTTAAAAAAAATATATATACTTTCTTATTATGTAAAAAAAATAATGTATTATATAACACTAGCTTAATTTGAAAAAAATTAAGTACACATTTAAGAAAGATAAGAAATATAGTCAAATATACTGAAAAGAAGGAAGTAATTCTGATCTGAAGCCTTTTTTCACATTTGAATTTAAAAAGAGAATTTTGCAGTAGCTTTTAATAAATAATGTTTATTTTAAAGTTGAGCATCGACAATTATACATCCATAATTTCAAAATACTTAAGTTAAGGTTGCTCAGTTTAAGACTCAAATATTGCATAATTAATTATTTAATAAATATAATTTTGTCACCGAGATCGCGAAGGAACTATTTAAAACCAACCCCAAATTGTAACAGAAGTAATTTTCTATTTTGTTTACCCCCAGGTGCACTCTATAATTATTGTATATTAATTCTATAGATGTTTGGAATAAATTAATTTTCATCTTTAAATTTCTATATCTGGATCATCTACAAGAAAACATTGAAAGAAAACAATAGTCCTTTGAAAAAAAATTAATGTTTTGTTACCTGAGGTAACCTACAATCAACTCTACACCAAATTATAAAAGTTTCCCCTCAAGTGTTTTGTCTTTTCCACCTGCGACTCGCTCACGAAGGAGCAACACGCGTGGATTTGCAAGTTCGCGTTTAACACACACTGATGAGATCACGCACCTGTGAGACTTATGTCACTTATGTAACGTGACTTATGTCATCGAGTCATCAGAGGGGTCGTTTGAATTACAAGGGGTGGTGGCTTACATCAGACAAATGGAAAACATGAAGTAATAAAAAATAATGCTAAATATAATTATTTAAAGTGTATTAATATTAAAAATAGTTATTTATGTTCTTATTTCATTTAAACGTTGTTTCTCCTGAAAACTCATATCTTAAGCCTATATATTATACATTATACGATAAAATTGTATACAACAATTAGAAAAATTGTATCTTGTAATACCGGCTATACTCATACACCTAGACCTATTATTATGTTATGTTGTGTATCTTGTAATTGAAAACAATAATTTGAAGTGTCCTTTTTTAAAAGTATGATTTTCATTTAATGGTGCTTCATTGCAGAATTTATTTTACGTTTTCATTTCTTTAAAATACAAAATTTTGTCAATATAAAGTAGCATTATAGTACTGTATAATATAATAAAAAACATTAAAGGTCTTAAAAATTGCATATTAAATTAACAAAGAGGTGGGAGACACGGAAGTGTATTTTCCCGGTCCAACGATCATGTTTTCTCAAGAAGCTTTGATGTTTACATGCAATGCAAGAGCACAACACTTCTTGTACCGATGAGGAATTGCGCTTGACTGTGCAGCCAACTTAAACAAGTCAGCTTTAAATTAAATTTTAAAAAAAACTTGTTGAATCGTTAACGTTAAAATATAATTACTTTTCTGTCTTCAAAATATATGTTATGAATATTAAATTGCTACTATAAGCAAATATTCATTGTATTCAACATACATCAAATAACAATTTGTATTTTATTAATTTTTTTTATATTATAATATAATACAAAACAGATACATGTTAACTTACATAATATAAATATGTATTTTATAATCATGATACAATAATATGCAAATTAAAATCGTCATGTTATTCTTTTATATATTTCCGTCGTATCAAAAAACATTTTTATTTTTTTAAATGTACAAATCGTATCTTAAGTGATCTTGTTTAAAAACATATAGCGTGACAAAATCGCGTGATGTGCCGCTGAACAGCTGTCGCCTCGCTGCGTAATGGGGCTCTGGAAACATTCTTGTTATCGTCATTACTACACCCCTGGGGACGCACTTGCAGTCAAATTGATGTCTGATTGTTGCAGCTTCGATTGTTGTCATCATCTTCATGTTGGAAATTATAACAAAATATTCAAAATATTTTAGCTGCAGGCTTGTGTCGTTGTATTTTATATTTTTTCTAGAACTGTCAATAAAATGTTAATTTTTGTAAACAACTTCTGTAATATTTTACTTCAGCTGTTAAATATTGGATTTTTTTTTTGTTTTAAAAGTGAAAATATAAGATAAATTTAATGTTCTTCAATATTGAGCTTCATATTTATAGAAAAGGCATTCTATTGTCCAAGTGACAAAACAGATACATGCAAATATATAAAATAATTATGTAAATTGTACTGATTATCAATATGTATATTACTATGCAACTCCCAATAACTTTTATCATACAGTATTTAACTATATAATAAAATCATGATATAATAATGTGCAAATTGAATCACCATGCCATTATTTTGTATTTTTTCTTCTTAGATTAAAACAAAAACATCAACCGTTGACAAAATTCACTTGTATTTTTTTATAGAGCTATTGAATTTTTATATCATATATGTATAATTAATGATAAACATGGGGTAGTTTTACACTGACAAAATTAAATAAAAAGGATTAGTATCATAATTATTTATACATTTTCTTATTTAAGTGGAAATTTTGGCAGAGTGACATCATAAAATGCAAATTTTTTAAATTGTGTTTATAATTTAATTCATTATGATAGGGAAAGAGATAAAAACTTAAAAACTAAAACAACAGTCATCCTCACTAAAACAAGTGCTTATAATTTATCAACAATGGACAAACTGACTAATTTTTTTTAGAGGACCTCGAGCCATATTTTGTTAGTTTTTTTCATTTTTTTTTATTTTTTTAATCCTCGAACACCCTTCAAAATTAAGCTGCAAAATGCTGTGACGTCATAGTCATGCAAATATTTAACACGCAAGTATATGGGGAGAGACGTTTCATGATTATGACGTCACAGCATCTTTTCCTGTTATTTTGAGAGTTACAATAGAGAGCTCAAAAATTTATGAAAAAAATTGCCTCTATCCAAATTTGCATCAAAATCAAAATTTTCATACAGGTTGTCCATTATTTTTTTTCTTTAGTAAATTAAAAAAAAATCCATACTCACGAGAATGGCGGGTAATATAACATAATAATATATTCCAATTCATATATCTGTAAATATAAAATTAATGCCCAATCAAATTTACAGAAAACAAAAACAAGTTCATTATTTTGTTGAAATTAATTTAATGAAGGATGTTCATAAATCTGGTTGGTGTGACGTCATGATGAACTACCGCCAAGATGGGGGATGATTGTGGAAGCCGATCCAATTACATGGTCTAACGCTCCGCAGTAGCAGCTTGTAGCGTCAACAGCGTCTGCTGGGACCAAACACTGAGATATTGCTTACTGTTTGATATATACTCTCGAGTGTTGGTAACCTGATTGCCTTTTCTCATGTTTGAGTCGACACAAGTTCACTTGATTTTATTCCAAATTTTGAAGAATTAAAATATAAAACGTTATTACAAGGAAATTTTTGCAAATTTACACCCATGCAGATGAATTTTAACTCGTTGTAGCTTACAAATCCATTTTTGCAATAAACTTTGCTCGATAATGAAAATGTGAAAATATTTTTAATGAATCCTTATTTCCGGGAAGATTTTTTTTGGGCTGGTCTCTTTTCCCGCACTGCTACTACTCCCCCCCCCCTTCCCTCCCCCCCTCCTCCTCGGATCTGCCACAGAATTTGGCTGCCAAGTGGTCTGACTTTCACTTCGTTTCACAGACGTCACGTGTCTCTGGCAAGAAGTCCCCGGGGAACGGAACAGATTGCCGTCACCGAGTTGAGCGTGGGGGGATTCACTGACACGCAGTAATTAGATGCAGTCGCATTTTCTACATCAGTAGAGTCCTACGAAACAATAATACTTACAAAACACACTTCGTAATTTCATGCAACGTAGCTACGTATAGCGACCGTTGAAAAATTCCAATCAAATTTCCCTCATGTATTTCCGTGAGTTTTCGGCTTGAGCTTCACCAATAAGAGAATTTGTTACATAATATCAACCAATGACGGGTGACGTTACTAATATGATGAAACCTTGATGGATGGAGTCTTTACACTGTTATTTCATTTTCATCGGAAATGCTCGGGAATACTTCGGCTCGTGTCGGCCAATGGTGTTCTTCGTTGCAAACCAACTACCAATGACTGAAGGGTTTACAAACACGATGAAGTTGAGTGCAGTTCATCGTGTGAATATGAGACAGCGTGTGTAAAGTACCTTCTGCAAACGTCTCGCCGCTCCTGTTTGTACTCCGACCGTTTTCCATTATCTGTTCTTTCTACCAGCCAATTTCCCGGCTGTCAGTCAAACGAGCGCGACGTGTAGACGGAGTGTTTGGGCCAAGATCTCCGTGAAATAAACTGCTACCACATTCAAATAAGTGTGTGCAAAAATAAACATGATGCCACACATGGCGTTATAAGAAACAAAATAAATTTTTGATGTGAATTAATGAAAACATGATAGTATTTGTAACAATAAATAACTTTTAAATCTGATAAAAAAAGTTAATAATTCAATTTTCGAAACAGCTCTATATAATATCAATGATTTATAAAAGCCAGACGTGATTTATGAGGGAGAGATCTGACAATTCAACTCTGATTTAGAGGCGTCATTGTTGGTAGCCATCACAAGCAATCAATCCGCATTGTTTTAGCGAGCGTGACGTGCGGGTGGCCTAACCTGATCAGAGCCAGGGGCCACCTGAATTATTGACGAGATCTAAGTGAATCTGTGATTGCCAGAGTGCCACGTCGCCAGAGAAATGAATCAAATATTGACCTCTCGTAAATAAATAAACTCGATCAAGTCCTATATCAAGTCGTTCTGGATATAATCTCATTTAATATTTGTACCATGACGAAGTTTCTTCTCCTCGATGCAGTGCCGTTATTTAAAAATATTTTAAAAAAAATTAATAATTTTAATGTTGTTTGTATTTTATTGTATCCTCTATATTATATATATTTATTTTCTTATAATAAAATTTGAAATACAAATGACAGTATGCAAAGTTTTACGTTTCTGCTCTCCAACTTAAATTTTTAAGCCAAATATGAAATTGTAAAAAAAAAAAAAAAAAAAACTAACCAACTTTAAAATTTCTGCAGTCTTTGAGTTAAAGAGCCCCATATTATATTATATCCCATCAATCATCAGAAGATAGGCCTTGGAGCAGGGTGGACCTACTTCGTTTTGAAAACACATCTGCATTATAACAATAAACAACTCTTTGTATACCACACAACGTAGATTTCATGTAAAAAGTTACAATTTTTAAACTGAAATAAAAAAATAATTAAAAAATGAATATTAATCTTAATTTAACACAAATTTGTATATTTGAGGCCCCACGTTGTGTCGGCTAGAAGAAAGGCCGGCTGACAGCGCGGCGTGCTAAACACTACTGCTGAGGTGGCGCTCGGCCCCAAGCTACAAAACAATTATTTTTGACGAATAATTTTTCCTCACCTCGCCCAGAGAAGCGCGGAGATAGATTTCAGCTTATTATTTCACTTTTTTGTTGTTGTTTTGCTGGGGGTCTCCTAATTGAAATGGTTAGGTTTACTCGGGTGCCCTGTAATTGTGAATGCCGCCGCCGCCGCAGATGGCGCGAGAAGGAGGTGCCCGCTCTCACATCGTGCCGCGTCGCTCTTTCTCTGGTATACCCCGGGCGCCGCGGCTTCTAACACCATGATGCACGCACCATCACAACAACTTGATTAATTCCCTGAAAGATGCGAACGGGTAGACAACACTTTTTTTTTAGTTTAAAGATTATTGAATTTTTAATAAGTGTAAATGTGGTGTAAATGATTTTCAATTTTTTTATTTTATATTCTTTAACGACATTTAAAAAGGAAGTAAGGCAGGGATTATCTTTTTTTTTTTTTCTTTTTTTTTTTTTTTTTTTTTTACAATAATTAATAGTATTAATATAGTAATTGTATTAAAAAATATATTTAACCATTTATGAAGCTTAATAAATAAATATTATGGTATTTATATATATGGAGTACATTTTGTAAGTAAAATTTTAAACACAGGTAATCACCATGCAGATGGTAAATAAAATATATTATGAAAGAAAGAAGCGTTCACCAGCAAATTCAACAAAAATGGGAAAAAAATCTAAGCTTGTAAATTAAACTGGTATTACATTATACAATTGTTCTAATTATTGCATAATATTTTTCCTTACAAGAAAACTTTGACTCTGTTTGTAATGGAGATGAAATTGTCTTAAATTGTATGCAAAATTGCACCGTGTAATACAAGCTTTAGTTACAAATATCAAAATTACCATGCTATACATAAAATACATTAATTTAATTTAATTGCGAAATTATATTTGTTTATCCATCATAATATACATAAAAATAGAATTTTATTATTTATTAATGTTCGTTCAAATTTATAAGCTGTAAGTTAAAACAATTTATTATGTCCACCGGCAGCCATATTGGATAAGAATACGGAAGGAGGCTTGATGAGAGGGTCATTTCATACCATTTTAATTTTATAATATGGCCAGTCCGACCCAGCTTCCTGCAGCTACTGAAATACATGGACGTTATATCCGTATGATTTTTGCTTGTGGAACCATGCAGAGATTTTATAATGTAAACTCTTTGGTGGAATCATTTGCTAATGCATATTTTTTAGAACAATGATAGTTTTGAAATTTTTGAAAAATATAGGAATATAATATATAACCACTAAAAAATTAACACTTTTTTTAACTTACATTCCAATATTGCTTATATTCCTTTTGTACAATCGAAAAGCAATAAAATAATTATGATATCTGATTGAAATATAAATTTATAACTGAGAAGCAATTTTAGTCGCTGTAAATCAAAATCTTCTAGTTCTTGTCAGAAAACCAAACTATTCTTTAAGATGGCGAGCACATATTTCTCTGGCGGTAATTTGCAAGCAAGAGCGTGTACTTAGTAGTGCCCTTAATTGAAAGTCCTGCGCTGTGGTTCAATTTTTCTTGAGCTATCGCCCATTCGTCTGCCGGGCAGCCACTTTAACTCGGCGGAACCAATGCGACGGCGAGCGGGATATAATCGACCGATGCTAATAATTGGCTTTGATAGCTGCAGCACTAACTCAAAACACTGACGGCTGCTATAGTGTTCGTTCGACGGAGAAAGAAATTCATTGCAAATTTCCATTGGAATATCTCAATATTTTTGCTGCATGCCACGGGAATAAATGATAATGTTTTCAGTCAAAAATGAAATTATAAATATAAAATAATATACAGAATAGATCTCATGAAGCCCACATGCAGCTATTTTATTGCAAAAGCATAACAAAAATTTGCACGCGAATTTAACTATTTAACATCAAAAGTAAGTCATGATATTTTGAAGCAAAGAATAATGGATAAATTAAAATTTTTGCGTTTGTATTTTCATCCATATATTATACTGTCCAGTTTGCAAAATTTAAAGATAATGAAAATATTTCCCTGAAAAAAATGCAAGTTTTTCAACACATTAAAAGCACTCCAATTATAATATATACATATAATGGGAGTTGCACTAGGAGCTGCAAATATTTATTTAATAGCCGTGAGTACAAAAACATCGCACGGCGGGTGCTCGGACCGGCGAAGGCGGCCTAGCTGCATGTAGATTGATTCAAATTGCGGGGAGTTAATGGCAGCAGGACCACCCAGGCGGTGCCATTATCGCTCTGTAATTTGCCTCAATATCCCCGAGTTGGTGTTTGTTACTATCTTGCAAGAGTTTTGTCGAAAATAGTAGGACTTGTTAAATTCATGGCCTGTTTACAACTTTCGCAGAATTTGATTTTTTTTTAGAGATTTTTTTTTATATAATTAACAGTAAAACCTGTGTAAGTTTAGTATACTTATTGTAGAATTAAATTTTGTATTAAATAATATTGCAATTAAACTGTATATTTCAATAGCAATAATTGTTAAGTCACATAAAAATTTAATAATTGATAAAAAAATTATAATGAAATAATTGACAATCAAAATTGTTTTTGAAACAATTTGAAGAAAAAGCTAACAAATTGAATTTTTTCTTTTATTTTTTTTTTGTTTTAAATTTGAATCAATAATCAAATAAGAACTTTTTTACATATATATCAATGTAATACAACATGTAGATGACATAAGGAAAATCTTATTCTGATTTTCAATTTGTTATAATATTTATATTTATTTGTGAACAGATTTTGATAATTAAAAATTTCAGGAAAATAAAATATAAATTATATAATCTGATACTCTTCGTTTTTCATGTTAATTTTGTAAATTATATTTCAATATTTAGTATACATATACATATAATTATATAAAATATATTACTATAGTATTATTAATATATTTTGATATTTAATTAGTAGTTAGTAGTTAGTAGTTAAAAAGTTTTTTTTTTTTTTTAAATATTGAATAAATATATTGACAGGTAAAGTAGCATTATTGTGCAATAATTGCGACTTCTCAACAATGCCTTTCATAAGTTAGTGAAATCTGTTCTCAAAGGGGAGAACTATATAATATAATGTACATAACCATATAATAAGTGTACTATTATATAGTATAACCCTGCATTTGCAGTTCGAGAACTTCATATATTTATATTATAATATAAGACTGTATATTATTAATGTACGTACTGACATTATAAAATTATAATATATATACGAAACATTATATAGTGTCATTAAAAATTACAAGAATAAAAAAAAAAAAAAAAAAAAAAAAACTTTGTAAAAATCTTTAACTATCAATTTAATAATTACTTAAAACTTATACCAGTCACAGCATCCAGTTAAATTTTAATGTAAAAGAATAATAGAAATTTTATAATTATATATAAAAAAAGTATTTTTCTGTTTAAAATCTTTCTTTTTTCTTTTTATTCTTACAAGAATCTTAAATCAAGACCATTTCTTCTCATGAATATTATATATATATATATATATATATTTTTTTTTTTACTAACAAAAAATAAAATATTCTGTTAAACATGGCTAACACATTTTTATAATGATTGACATTTAAAAAGCATCAGATGAAATACACGCGATATATAAATATATATTGAAATAAAAATTTTGTTAAGCGTGGACTTGCTGTGAAATGGTAGTCGGTAGCCCAGGCTCGTGTGTGGGCTCCTTTCTGACAGCAAAGACTCAGCTGCTTTATTTTACCTGTGTGTGTGTGTGTGTGAGAGAGAGAGAGAGAGAGAGAGAGAGAGAGAGAGAGAGAGAGAGAGAGAGAGAGAGAGAGAGAGAGAGAGAGAGAGAGAGAGAGAGAGAGAGAGAGAGAGAGAGAGAGAGAGACGTGAGGCTGATGGATCACGGGGATGATTGATCTGCAAACCATTGGACGACCTGACCACATGCAAGCATGAACAAGTCAAGATCTTCCATTTATCGGAGTAACAATTTCTATAGTGGCTCTTCACATTATATAATGTTCTCCTCTTTTCACATATATAATGACAATATAGTCTGTTTATAGTCATCATTTAACAATAATTGTGAGACTCGCTTTTGTCAACATGATGGATTATAATATTATTTATTATATTATAATATAATATTAAATTCATCCATCAAATTTTAAAGTTTTTTTTTTTTTTTTTCGCTTAAAAAAAAACAGAAATATATATTTAAAATTATGTTTTTCATCAGATTTACAAAATAATACAAACCTGTATGCGAAAATAATTGTTATTTTGTTATTCGAATCATCAAAGTAACTTAATTTAATTTTTATGCCTTTTTTTTTATAAAACTGAATAATATATTTTTATTGCATTATATATGTTAATTATTCTGTCTTTTTTTATTGAAATTTAATTAATTTGTCATTAAAAACAAATACTCAAATAATAACAGATGATAATTTATAATTAACATAATTTAATGTTGTTTAAAGTAATATAGTTAATAAGACGCCCTTCTTTTTGCATGTGTTTGTAGCCTTGTTTAATTCTTTCAACTATATTAGCAATTCTTGTCAACTAGCAAAATAATGAAGTTGCATTTGTTACAGATAATAAAATTAAAACTTTTGTAATGAATAGTAAATTATTATCTAGTAATTTCACAATCTACTTTCATGAAGCAATTATTTTTGTTAACTTCTATTTTATTTAAATAGTTTATTTTACAGTTATTGTTTTCCTCCACGAAGCTAAATTCTAAATTTTAAAGTACTACTAAAGTCTAAAGTATTTTAAAGTCTCCTATATCACTACCCAATCTAATCTATTTTATATTTTGTGACTAATTTATGTTCTATTTATTTAATTCAATCAATCTGACTCCTTTCTAATATCAACAAATAAATTATGCTTTCACTCGAATCTTCATCAAATTTTCTGTATATATTTTATTTTATTATTGTTCTTAATTTGCTCTTTTGATGTAACTATAAATATTTAATTACATTTTGTCATACGTAATAATTAAATTGATGAATTTGACGTTCTCCACATTCATGAGCTGTTCAAAGTATTCAAACTCTTGGAGTTAACCTTTTATTTTTATATAAAATAATTACTAATATCTAATATATAATGTATAAATAATATATTATCATGAATATAAAAAAGGTATAATAAATTATAATAAGGTACTAAATATAGTACTGTACCTGACCAGGGAGATTTGTTAATTGAAAATATATATATATATATATATATATATATATAGTAATTTTATATATTATATAATTCCTCTCCCTACATATAAATTATTATAATTTTCATACAGACTGAGTTAACATTTTTTTCATTAGAAAAAATAAAACTATTTACCATACACAAAATGTGAATATGCATTTATAATGTATTATATTATATACTATAATATTTTATGGATTTTATTAAATACCAACACATATAAAACCTCGAATCCTTTGTCATGGTGATCGAGGTATATGTATAAATGATTATAAAATGTTATTCACTTTTACAGATAAAACTCTTTATTTGTCAAAGTACGCACATTTTATAAAATATCAAAAACTTCTAAACCGCAAAACGCTCATTGTTAAAAGATATAACACGCGGTGTATTTGACAATTTTGACAAGACAAGATCGCTGGTATGACAGTGTAAATGTGCGAGCAGCCACCGTTGATTTTTGTGCGGTGTGTGTCATTTCGGACAAAGGGAAGATGCTCTAGATGAGTGACAACTGTTTAACCGTCCCCTCCCGGGACCTACAGGCAGATGGCCGCAGTGAGTGACAGGCATGCAAGAGCGCTGGTGAAAATTGTAAATAACCATTCTCACACGCTTTGTTGTACCCGAGATATTTTACAATTGAAATTATCGTAACTTGAATTTTTTGTTATAAATTTATAATAGAAATATGTTAAGTATTGCCATCTAGTGAGGATACTTGTAACTTTTAGAAATATTGGTGGTGTTCTTCGATCGCTCGAATGTAATATATAGATTTAGTTATATATTATGTATATATATGTACACTTTCTGTGTTTAATAAAAGACTAATAATATATAATAATATATATAGGAGTACATACTATTATAGCTGATGTATACATCATCAGTACATGGCTCGGGAGTTGTAGATTCAGAAAAAAATATTTAATTTATTAATTATGTATTGTATAATATTTTACATAAAATTTAGATAAAATAATAAAGAATAAAATTAATAATAATAAAAGAAAGAATATTATTAAAAAAAATAATGATAAAATTAATAATACATCATAGGCTGCATGGCACTTTCAATTTTAATATATTTTTAAAAAGAAAAATGAGGAGGGTGGAATTAATAATTAAATTGTACATCTGGGTATACAAAACTCTATAATAGAGGAGAAGGGAGATATTAATTATTATATACTCAAGTTTAAAAAAGGATTAAATCATCATTTGAAATACAAATAAATTAATGTAACATGTTGAAAAATTTTGTCTTTCAATCTATTACCTGCTTTTTAAAATATAAAGAATTAGAAGTTAAAAGGAAATGATCAAAATTTCTGCATAACCATCTCATTTACCAGGCCAGTTAATATTAATTAAGACAAATTAACATAAAATCTGGACCTATATATTTAATTTTTATTAAACGAAATGAGTATAAGAGAATTTAAGAAATAAAATAATATTACATTGGTTAAGGTACGATTTATTTAATTTTCTTTGAATAAAATTGTACACAACATTTTATTTATATTATTTTCTAACATCTAGTATTTTCTTTTTTTAAATACATACAACCATTAGTAGCCTAGAAAACAGTTCCTCAAAATACACAACAAAAAATATTAAAATAATAAATAAAATCTTATGCGTAACGGGATTTGGATTTGGTGGTGTTTTAGCTTATATGGCATTATAAAGTCCAAATTGTGCCATCAAAGCTCAGCCCCATCCAACATTTTGGCTTAAACTGGCAGTACAATTTCTTATTTCACACAAAAGAAAATTATTCATACATTCAAAAAATGCCTATTAATTAGCAACCTTAAAAAGAGTAAAATAAATTAAATATAAACAATATCCAGTAAATATGCTTTGACGTCAAATACATTGCATTGCTTTACAAATAATTTAAATAATATATTCTAAAGATGAATAAAAGAAATTCTAAATGGAATTATGTTCATTTAAAAACAATTTTACCGCACTTTTTTATTATTATTATTAAATAGACTGTATAAAGAGGTAGCAGCCAAACCATAAAAGATATATAATGTTCTTACGTTTCTGCAAAACATTTTAAATTTCAGATTACGAAAGTAAATAAATAAGAAAATTAAATTCACTTTTGGTCTTCAGTATAATCACAAACACATCCCTAATTAAATGTATGAACTTTCATTATTTATATAAAAGTTTATATTGTTAACTATAACAACAAATGCAATAATGAAATAGTTATTTAATTAGGCATTCATTCATACTTTTAAAAATCAACATATACATATTAATGTTGTCCATAAACATTAAAAAAAAAAAAAACAAAAAAACAATTAAATAATAAGTAAGAACAGAGGAAATGTTTGCTAGGTACAAAATTAATTGTAAATTATACATTTTTACAATACAATAATTAAAAATTATTTAAATTTGATACAGTGTCCCAAACATCTGCAATGGGTGCTTAGCATATAATATATAATATTTTGTACATGATTATAAATATGTTTATTTTAATTGCCTGAACAAAGCAGACACAATATTGCTAATAATTTTCTGATTGATATTATGAGCCCATGGTTTGGATACAATCAAAATAATATATATTGAGTAATTGACTGCAGTTTGCAATAGAATATTTACGATGTTCTCCATTTCTAACAAGTACTATAAAAGGGAGAATAAATATGTTCCTGCACTAAAGACTGGTTCAATTTTTTAATGATATTGAAAAAAAAAATTGAAACTTTTGTTTGCAAACAGGAAAGAACAATAAGCTGTTGTTGTGTTAAGTCCAGAAATATATCATTTTAAAATATAACATTTAAAGAAATACTAAATCTTTCAATCTTTCAATAATAATACTGTAGCCAGCTTCAAAACAGGCTCTTTGCACTTTCTAATAAAGTCTACCTTTCAGGTGTTGTGATAAGCACTTATCAGAAAATGCAAAGAGTGGTTTTTGAAGCAGACAGTCTCAAATAATGAAGCAAAATATGGGGGTGATTAATTTTAAAACTAGTTTTTTTGTTCTTGAATAAAAACAAAAACTACATGCAACCTGAAAATGATTGCTCTAAAAAAGAGAGCACAACTGACCCAATTATAGACAGATAATTAATTACTTCACTTACTGAAAGTAATGCTGCGTTAAATTATTTGAATCAGAACAAATTACAGAAGCATACTGTCAACAACAACGACACAAACAACGTTCAATACATGCCATACAATGAAAAAATACAAAACTTTGGATTATTTTGCCTTCATTGTTGCTTGAAAACAATTGTCAATATTTATTGCACATTTTCCTCATTGATTTGGCTTTAGAAGGATTTTTACAATAATATTTTGGCTGCCAGAAATTTATTTACTTTGTTATAAATTTTGCCTGATTGTCTCCAAGTTTTAAAAAATCTAATTGTATTTTTACTGGCAGCATTTATTGGTCCTCAACTGGTATTACTTTAATATTTAAACTTATCATTTGAAAAGAATTAGATAAGTTAATAATAAGATTATGGGCTCTCGTGAGACGTTTTTAATATTCATTTAACAATTCTACTACTTTAACAAACATTTTTAACTGTATTGAAATAATTAAAACAAATTAATTAACTTTTTAATTTCGTCAACTCAATTCTAATCAATAGAAGATTGAGGTTGACTATAATAACTTTGTTTACACTAGTGTATAAAAGTCATAAGTATATAAAAACAATGTAAGCACCCACTGCAAACTGATCTAGGCGGACACTGTTTCGACCATTGACTTCTTGATGATCTCACCAAAGTTCTCCGCTATCTCCTCAATCAGACTGGTGCTCGAGATGTTTCGCACGGCCGCGGGAAGCTCTTGCTCGCTCGGCAGAACAGTTTCTGAGCCGGCGTAGCTTGCCGAGGGCTGGAACATGGCGGGAGCTGCGTTGAAGGAGGAAGGGGAGGAGGAGTACTGCGCATTGAGCAGCTGCGAAAACGGTTCCAGCTTGTTGTTGCTGCTGACCGGGTGCAGGCTCGTGTACTTGGACGACGTGTTAGAACTTGTCGAGGAGTCCTCCTCTTTGACCGTCTCCTCGTGGGCAGTGGAGAACAAAACAGAGCCGAGCTGGTCTTCAGAATAAGTAACCACTTGACTAGGATCACAAAATTCTATATCAGATATCCCATTAACTAGAGTAGTTTCTGATTTACTAACCACCACACCATTAGGAACAAAATTTGGATAGTCATAGTTTAAAGTTCCAAAATTTTGATTATTAGAGAAATTATTTGTAAAAGATTGATGAATTGATGTTTGGTGTTGTTGATGATATCCATTTGTAACATGGTCTGTGTGGTCTTGAAATCTGTATGTAGAATCATACTCTAATGTTGGCTGTGGTATAAAAGTTGGGGTTTGGCCTGAGAAGCCGCTGTTAGCGTGTGATGGGAACGAGGGTCCAAAGTTGCAGTACTGATGGTGGTGCAGGGCTGCCAACTTGTCCGGCTCCTGGTTCTCCGGTGGTGTGAAACCACCCTCCTCTTCACGGAACGAGTACAGGTCGAGGGCCTCCCCTCCACGATCGCCGTAGTGCAGTGTGGTGAAGTTGCCGGCATGCACGCATGACTCCATGTTGGGGCTGAGGCTGACGTGGTGAGGGCCGGGCTTGTCCAGCTGCTTGGCCAGCAGGCCGGAGGCAGACGGCAGCTCCCCTCCGCCCCACTGGGCCATCTGCTTGTGACGTTCCTGCTCGGACACCTGCTTCTTCTCCATCTCCAGCCGCATCAGGGTCTGTATGAAGTGGGTGCGCACTCGCTCCAGGTTGAACTCAATGCGGCCAGCGCCATTGGCACAACCGTCACGCGTGCACCCGCATGGGAAGCTCAGACGGTCCACCTGCAAGCATGGAGGCTCTGTCAGTTACATTGCATCAACAATAAGTAAGCTTCTTTTGACAAAGTACTTAGTACAAATTAAATGGAAATGCACTATTAAATGCATGGTAGGATAATTTATCATACATTCAATACAAACATGATTTAGATTATTATTTTTTTTACCTAGTTTTATATTCTTTATTGGAAAATTGGAAAATATGTACATAATGACATTTTCACTTGAAGTTTTGTATACAACTAATCTTTCGCAAGAGTGCTTTAAAAGAAAACAGAATGATAGGAAATACGAGTACAAAGCAAAGCAAAGAATTCATACTTTTACTTTGTCACATTTTTTGAATAGGGAGGTAAAACAGGAACTGTTACTGTACATTTCTATTTTTAGTACAGCACACTACTTGTATATACATATATATATATTTTTTACCTCTTTTACTTAATACCTACATTTTATTATTTTCTATTAGGAAATAACTTTCGAATAGATTAGAATAGAAACCAACAAGAATCATTGCTGCTCTTTCGAGTGATTTAGTCAGCATGACTCTTAACTGAAGAATAATAATATATTGATACAAGGAAAGAGATAGGAAGGTAATAAACAACAAGACTTGCCACAATGAAATGTCCTTAGCGAGGAGTCTTGATGGCATAAATTATAAAAATATATTTACAAATACATTATTGAGATGTTTTGACTAACATTTTATAGTGTATTTGTAAATATATTTGTGTAATTTGTGCCATCAAGACGCTCTTCGCTATGGACATTTCATCGTGGTAAGACTTTTTTTTTTTTTTTTCTTATCTCTTTCCTTTCATCAATGTATCCAACCTCAAAGGTTCAACTTTCCTTATAAGAATGACTCTTAACTAAAGAAAAATCTTGTAATATTTAAAACTTCTACAGCCACAAGTCAGCAAATTAATAAAAACACACTGAAGACTTAAAGCATTGTCTACAAATAATTTATAAATTATGGTGTCAAAAACGTAAGCCCCCTGACTCACCTGGCACTTGATGCCGGCGCGGGCGCAGGAGCAGGTGTCGGGGTCACAGTAGCCCTTGCATGCACAGCCGCAGAATTCGCGCGAGGACCGGATGTCACGGCACTCGTCCTTCTCCACCGAGTCAATCTTGCGCACCCCGGCCGAGCGCAGCAGCACGCGACGCTGCCTCGTGGGCACCGGCTGAAACACCACACTCCCGTTAGCACAAAAGTCAATAAAAAATTGAATTACTGCAATTTCCTGCTGAAACACCATACTCCTGTTAGCACACAAGTCAAGATTAATTTAATCTGCTGAATATTTCTTCAAAATATGCAGAAATATTTTACTTTCATACATTATTGTATCCCTTGAATGTCTTATCACAGATGTTTACACAAATAATTTTAATTTCAAGAATAAAAATACAGATAAAAAAATGTTTAATTTGATTCATGCTTTAAAAGTATACAAGAACTCTATGTAGACAATTCTACTACTAATTCTAATTCATATTTCTAAACATTTTATTCACATTATAATTATGGCTAAATATCGACCTGGCCACACCCGAAAGGGTAAAATGGTGTCAAGGGTATTTTATTATACAGTAATTATGGACTTCTGAAAAAACAAAATATTCACAGTGAAAAGTAATTGAACTCTTCTAGTTTGTGATTTTAGCAGTATTAAATAAGTTCCTAAAAAAAAATCAATAAAACAAAGTGTAGCAATTGCAATCAGAAGATGCAATGATGTTAGGGCACTGAAAAGTTATTAATTACGAAAGACTATGGAGTGAAACTAATAAATTTTCTTTAAAATAAAACATTAAAATAATACAATAATACAAAATAATGTGTACTTGAACTACCATATTTACGAACATGCTGGAAAATGCCAAATATCACGGTATTTGTTCAGTTCAATCTAGAATGCCGTCTCCTGCAATTCAGCATTTTAGTGCAGTCAGCACTAAAATGCTGAAATGCAAGTTGGTAGGACAGCACATATACACTGCACTAATAGATCTGCATGTTTATGGTCAACTCTATACAAAATGATGGGATTTATTTTAGTCAAACAAATCTCATTCTCTTCCAGGAGTTTGAATTTTGGATGTTTTCAAGCTTATGGGATATTGAAAAAGTTTATTACAAAAGAGGAGACCAATGCCAACCACAAGAGGCTGATAAATCACAAATTAAAAACTGCAAATATAAACTGTAAAAAAAATTAAACTGTGCAATAGAGAGTGTAGAAGGCAAAAGAGTATCATGAGTATATATCTGAAGCAAGTGGAGTATGTAAAAATCGAGTGCTGGGAGGTCTATTTATGGATGACAGAGGTATGTAATAATTAATAAATAACTTTTGTATTATGTGTGCATGCATGTTGAATATTTTGAGATTAAATAGTCCTTTTTTTTTCTAATAGACTGCAAAGAAGAGGTAATAATGCTGCTGGCTTACCCCGTAAGGGATATCGTCCCTTTTTCAGAACAATGAGCTGTCTGCTTAACATGATTTCATTACATGCAAAAATGAGTTATCTGCTATTTCAGGTGAGCGCAAAAATGAGCTTTATTTTATACTGATATAAAGCTCATAATTGCGCTCACCTGAAATAGCAGATAAATCATGGTAAGCAGACAACGGACGATATTGCGGACGAGGGACGATATTATGGCATCATGTTATGTTTATAATATGTTACTAAGAAGATCTTACCATTGAGCTCTATACAAGGCTAGAGGGCTAATCAGCTGTTTTAGGCGCGCACGGCGTCTGGGAGGAAAGTGGGTGGTGGTCGGTGCTATCGAATGCCTGGTTGACCAACCTAAGAAAGTTTCCTTATAAAATAAGTATTAAAAGTTACACTGCAGTTGGCAATTCTGAGGAGAATACGTTGGAATGTGTGACGAAAGCGCAATCTCCCACCCACTTCCTCCCGCCGGACCGTGCGCACAGTTTAACATTGAGAAGTATAGGGCATTATCCCTCTAGCCTTGTATAGAGCTCAATGGATCTTACCTGCAGACAGTAGTAGTTGTCTGGGTCCAGCTCGCTGTCTGAGGGCTCACTCGTCTCCTCCTCACTCTCAGAGTCCTCGCTAGATGACGAGGTGGGCGGGGCCACGGCTGCCACCTCCCCTTCTGCCTGCTGGAGACGCTGACTGCGCAGCTGCAGCAACATCTGACGGTGGTGGCGTCGCTGCTCCAAGGCATGCTCCGACAGTGTAAAGGTCTGAGCATGTGTGTGCTGGTTGCCCATGCCCAGAGTAGATCCGCCCTGTGAAGAATCGGAACGTTAGTATGGCCCAGTCAATTCAGCTCTGATACTTGAGAACAAATATGCATTATGTACAGTAAAATATTAAATGGTTTTAAAAATATTGTTTGTCATTCAATAATAATTTAAGAATAACTGTTACAAACTTATCCTTTTTTAAATCCACTCAAGGACTAGTATAAGTACAGTACTATAGTAACTCTTTTCTGGGCACCATACTTGAAATTTATACTTAATAATAAAAGCAGCATAAATATAATATGTTGGCATGTTGGCATTCATATTTTAAATGATATTGAAAAATATTTGTATTTAAATTAGGGTACAGTGTTGACACAACATTGAATGCTAAAAATACACACATTAATGCAAAAATTGCAGTACTCTGCTGAAAGAACAGCTTCTCAACTCTCAGAAAAATACTTATCAGCAAAAACATGATGCTGAATATTTTTAATTTTGAAATTTGAAAACTAAAAAAGAAAAAAAAAAAAAAAAAAAAAAAAAAACAATACAATACAGCAGAAATACCTTTATTGGTAAATCTACCAATTTATTGTCTTCATAGAAATACACACCTGAATAAGTTATCTGAGCTTGCAAGTACGATCAAAATTTCAGAAAGTACATACTACATGGTGCCATTCAACTCAGATTGTAAATATCTTGCTTGTAAGAAATAATTTTATAACTTATTTAGAACAAATTTCAAATTTGAAATTGCATGAGTATATGATGATTTAATTTTCACATTTTATTTCAAAGGCAATTAAAATTTCAAGGTTTCAAGAAGAAAAGCTTAAAGCCATGAAATGAAGTACAGTCTCCTGAATTTGTAATGTAACATTGTGAGCTACTTTTCAGTGAGAACACAGTAAGCTACCCAATACAGCTTTTGTCCCCAAAATTACTGTTGTTACATTGTTGCCACATTATCTGTCATATTAGTCTCAACAAGGTGTATTCACTTCTTGATATTTTGACTAAAGAATTTCAACCTGAGAGACCACCTGATCAGCTCACCTGAGACGGCACGCAGGTGAAGCCCTGGGCCCGTGGAAAGTAGAAGACGGTGACCGAGTCGAAGGTGATGGCTCGCTTCTTCTTGGGCAGAGGAGCACCCGTCTCATCCTGTGCGGCCTGCTCGTCCCGCCGCCTCTTGAGCGTGCTGCGAGTGGGCGTGGCCGTCAGGGGAAGGGGCTCTCTGGGCAGCATATCGTCTGACGGTCCAGCCGGTGGTTCAGCCTCTGCAGACGAGCCGTCCTCAGATACAACGGCATCTGCGACAAGAAGAGACTTGTCAGTTGCTGTCCCGGAGGGCGTTATACATAAACAAATTAGGTTTTCAAATATCATTTAAAAAGATGAAAAGTTAAGGCACTAGTTAAAGCTTGAAAAGGTTTGAAATTGCAAAGATTTTTTTATAAAATTTTGTTGATACAGTATTTTTTTTAAATTAAATTGGATTGTTTGCTTAGAACTTAGCCATTAAAATTAAATTTAAGTGTGCAACATCTTCAATGTATGGTGGTATAAAGTATGTACTGTATGTCATATCAACACATAAAGAGCATTCAATTCGTACTAATTTTGCATTTTTTTTTAGCTAATATTGCACCACACATTTAATGTAACTAACACTCCACCTTTCATTGACTGGTTATGTAACAACAATTTAAATTATAAAATAAACTGAAACAAGTACTTGCCTTCATAGTTATTTAAGATTTAATACCCCACAGAAAGCAAGAATGATATACATTCAAGTGTACAAAATAAAAAAAAATAATAATTTTGGAGCTAAAATTTACATTTAGATTTTTCCTTGGTTCTTAACAAGAATAATCTGATAACGACACATGTATTTCGTGAGTGAATGTCTTGCAACTTGAAGTTGAAGCTTGGTCCTTACTGAAAATAAACAGTCTCCATCCAGCTTTGGCCAAACCTCACCTTTCAAGCCTCATTCAAAATTTTAATTTCCATACAGTTCAACATTTCAAGTTTCTAACTACGTTAGCCAAGTTTATCGCAGTATGGAGGTTCAGAAGAAAGCAAGTAGCCCACTTTATCATACACTCCTTGCTTAGGAGAATTAACTTTTCTAGGTGCTTGGAAATGTTAAATTAAATTCACCCATCCCTGTTTTAGTATTTAATTTCAGAGTACAACGAGTCATCTCAAACTTCAAAAAATAACATGAACATCACAACATGCGAAGCAATTTTTGCCTAATGCCAATGTCCTTCATACAGGTTAAGCCATTGACCAGTGTTAAAGGGGTTAGCGAATCACATTCAAGTACTGTATTTAAGGCCCTATTGTACTTTCAGATGCGCCCACCCTTTTTGAATTTTGAGGTGCAATGGGGCCTAAAACATTAATGCTCGAATTTCACTTGTATGAAGGACTGCTCCAACTCACCACTGGCTGGCCGCTCGTCGTCTGGCCCCAGACCCGAGTCGCTGCCGTCACTGCAGCGGTCCGCTCCTCGGGTGTCCTCCTCCTCAGTGCCCACCGTGGCGTCGCACGACGAGGAGCCCTCCTCCTCCACCTTGGTGAAGACTACCTCGACCTGGGCAGCCTCCAGCAGCGTCACCTCTTCAGACCCTTCCATACCTGAGCAAAGGTTAAGATTGGAAAACATGCCCAAAGTACACAGCATGATTTTGGCAGAATCAGGGCCGAGAAAAGAGCATGCTTTTCCAGAGCCAAGGGTCACAGTATGCTGTTTTAGTCTAAATAAAGGTAAGAAATATGGGGCCAGACTATTTAATTCTTCAACTTATTTACAGCACTGTCTAGTTTTGATACAAATATGCAGATGTCGATTATATTATGTATCCCGATTACCACCAAGGAGTTTTGCTTGCGTGCCGAGATAAATAACAAAACTCAGCTGTGGAAATTCAGATGTAAGCAATAATTACAACAAACGCAGGGGTTCACCAAAATTAAAGCTCTAGCTTTTTCAGTAGCAAGAGGGTAATTTATTAATGCATACTACCGATAATACCCTATACATACTTAATTTTTGATGCAGAAGAACCAATTTAAATACAGTACGATTTATAAATAAAATTCTGAATGATATTCTTTTACTTTAAATAACATTGTTCACCCATGAGAAACGTGACTAATGACTACATTTAGTACCGGTACAATTTTATCTACAGCAATTTTTCTTGTGCCTCATTGCACTGGGAAATGTCAATTATAAAGGCCAAGTAATATTGGATCTTTTAATACAATAGGCCGCATTTATCTGATAGGAAAGTACCGGTACAAGCTAGGCCAGGCCCAGCTCTAAAGTATGATGATTCATGAAAGACCTTGCTATTTTAGTAGACAAGTATGCATATAATATGGACGTTGTATTTACATTATATACTATTACTCACCACTTGTGTTTAGTAGATTTCCTATCGCCAAAATATAAGAAGGCTACCTCCTAGAGGTATCTTCTATAGAAGCAATCTTGCAAAATAATCTGAAAATTCAACACCAAATAAAAATTCAATGTTTATCATTTTTTTTATTCTTCGACACACAAAATATCCCTTTCCAATTTTTCGTGACCTCAATTAATTAAAATACCAATTACTAATAGGCATAAATAACTAATAATAAACACACAAACACTAGAAATTTATAAGTATTAAATATGACAGTTAATTTTCTACCACTTATTATAATAAATTTATTATAAAGGGTCTGTAAAAATGATGAATGAAAGACCTTCATTTTTGTAAAAGTTTATAACGAAAATATGAACTCACGTACGTACCGTATGTTAGCAAATATTAGGTGAATCCACATGATGATTCATTAGATTAATAATAGTTAAAAATGTAAAATTGTAGAGAACTCGATTTAAATCCGTATAACAAATTATAGAAACGGAACCACACAGTTTACATGTTGCTCCTCAGTTAGACCCTCTGCATTTCTGAGTTCGAGCGTAGCGCGACTTGCGCGAGCAACCAGCAATACACGATGTAGCCTCGGAACAGGGTACACTGAAATAAAGCTTGCCTTGGAAACCGAGGTCACCATGGAAATTTCCTATCGATTTTAATAAATATTTTGCCTAAAACTTTAAAAAAATACGTAAAATACTTCAATAGTTAATAATTGATGTAAGTTTCCGTAATATTAACGATTTAATCAAATCGAATATCAAATTTTTAAATAAAAATATATTTAACGAACGATGACGAGGACTATAAATTGAGCCTTGATAAAGGCTAGAAAACATTCTTAACTTATATATCGAGAATGATTTCGTCTACTTATTTTTTATTATTTATTTAAAAAAGTTCCTTCTTGCTGATAATTTTAATTAATTAAGTTATAAATATAGTGTATTAACATTTTAAATATAATAAGGAACTATACACATAGAATTCCTATATTATGTAACGTACAAAACTGCAATGGAAAAATAAATAAAATTGACTGTAGTAAAAATATTATATATATTATATATTATATTTTTTTATTATTATATTATTACGTAAATTGAATATATACGACGGGGGGGGGGGGGGGGGGGGGGGCGGGGGGTCCGGCCGGGGTCGATTGCACACACACACCCAAAAAAAAGTTTGATGAAAGTTTAATTGTGAGCGCTTCCGTCAGCTAGAGTACAATTAATATATAATTATTTAACATTGTAGAACAAATAATATAATTATAATATAATAATTCATGATATTAAAATAAAAGTTAATTAAATTAATAATAATTTAATAATACAAGAGGATGTAACAATTTTTTCAGAAAATGTGTCAATAAACAAGGATCATGCAGATGGATCAATTTAATTATAAAACTGTGGAAAAAAATTGTTCAATGAACTACCAGATAATATAAAAATATGTCACAATAAAAAAATGTTTAAAAGGCTATATATGTATTATATATGTGAAGGAAAGATTTCCCTATAGCAGTTAATTATATATATTCATTGTGTAAGTAATTATATGTAAAACTATCTTATATATTTGTTAATTTTGGTATTTTGCTATTTCTGTTTTAATATATTGGTTCGATCGTTCTGTAGGCATAAAAAATTATGAACCAAATTTTTATATGTTGTTGTAAAATCAATTAATTAATATGTAACTACAACTATTATGTATTTAAATAGCGAAAGCTAAATAAAGATTAATTGGTTATTTCATTTCATTAATATAATTATATTAAAATTAATCAATTAATGGAAAATGCAATTAACATCATTATATTAAATTCAATCATATAATTATATATAATTTGGTTTTTAATTTGGGTATACGTAAAAAATTAAAATAATATTTTATATATATATTTATTATATTATATATATTAATATATAATTGTATATAGATATATGGTAATAATATGTTCCATATAATATATATATAATATACATGCACGAAATTAATTAGATAATTAGACTGTGGGAAATATATATGTCTGATATATATATTGCCCCAATGTCTGTAATATATTATATTGTTTAATCCAACATTTCGGGGATTCGGACTCGAATCCCCCCCCCCCCCCCCCCCCCCCGGATCTGCTTAATCTTTATTTATTTCGGTCATACCAAAATAATATTTTGTGTAATTACTAATTATTAAATTTTATATGAATGGTAAAATATTAATAATATTATATAGTCGTCATGGGTTATCGTTGGTATATGACGTCACGAACTTTTTTTTTCCTTTGTTCTCCAATAAAATATAACAATGGGAGGCCGCTATCAACCCTATAAATTATGCAATATTTTTAGTTTATATTTTATATATTCATGAACATTTACCTTGTATACTTGTATAATATATAAAATTACAGGACACATTATTATGTATTATAATGTTGCAATGTAAAAGATTCGATCCCCGGCTCGATTATCGATGACAGAGGCGCGGATCCAGGGGGGGGGGGGCTTGGGGGGCTGCAGCCCCCCCTAAATTTTGGATTTAACATGGGCATGCAATATAGGCAGGCACTTCCCCCACTCCAATTTTTTTTTAACATTGGCCTTATGGATCAGGCAGCCCCCTCCGAATTTTTTTCCTGGATCCGCGCCTGATCGATGGGGGATGAAGCTAGCTCTCGTCATCTCACAAATTTTGGATTTAAAATTATTTAACGTAGCTATACGTGCCATGGCATGTCATATATTTTATAAAATATTATAATTATTATATTATAGTCCACCGGGTCCGCCCCCAATTTTAATTGTTTAACAATGGAGTATCGACCTCAACTTTTTTTATTGCAGAAATGGATAGAGGGGGCAACGATTTTTTTCAGATTTTTTTAAAGCCCGGGAACTATTTTTAAAAAATATTGAAAGTAAAATATTTATAGGACTTGCCGCCTCGTGACGTCGAAAAAAATCAGGGTAGCATAACTTTGCACGCTCTATCCGTTTCTGCAGTAAAAAAGAATTAAGGTCGATATACTTCATTAAAGCACCGCCGGCCGGATGATAATATATATATTTTTTTGAGCACCAATAGTCGTATATATTTGATTAAATCACTATACTACGTAAAATATATAATGTACACTTTAATTATCTTTAGTTATTGTTATTTGGAGTGATTGGAGAACCCTGGTACCGCGCGTCTAGACTCGTATAACGTGTGTGTGTGGGCAGGGAAATAAATTTTGTACGAGCACGCGCGCGCGGTGATCAATTTTTGTGTTCGATAATTTTCATCCAAGTACGAATTCGGTCCAATAATATTGATTAATTTTCATATCAATTTGCTTTCAGTTCCTTTAATTTAATGATAAAACGAAATTGAGCATTTCCTAATTAGCTCTCGGTGACTGCATGCAGCTCTCTCCTGCAGCTGTGGTATATAAAGGTCACGCTCGAACGATAAATGAATATAATTTATCGTACATTAACTTCAGAAAACTATATACCTTAAATGGTGAGGGGATAATAATAATAGTGTAATTATATGGAACATTATTGACCCTAATTTAACTTTTGTTAATTTCCAATTTTATTAAATGCACTAAAATGTACGCGCTAATACAAATAAATAAATGGTAAATCCTTATTGTCGCAAACTGCATGTAACTTTTTATCGCGCGCGCGCGCGTGGATCGATGAGAAGATTAATTTATAAAGCATTTAATTTAATTGAATATAAATATTATAATTTATAATAATAACTACGATATTAAATTAGAAATTCAAATAAATAATTTGTTTCATTTTAATACGATTTTACTTGCCCCGCTTGGATTTTATATATTTAGCAGACAGCGGCTTTCTATAAAATATAATATATATATATATATATATATATATATATATATATATATTTTTTTTTACAATATCACATTGTAGAGGTCGGGTATGTTCGTCCCACAGTGCGATTCTTGTCGGCAAAGTTCGGCTTGTGTATTGATTATTATTACGAAAACCTTTTGAAATGGAAATTTTCGGTCCGGGTGGGGAATAAAATGATAAAAAAAAAAAAAAAAAAAAAAAAAAAAAAAATGAAGGGGGGAGGGGAGAAGCGGGGAGGAATTGAAAGAAAAACAGCACAAAAAAATATGTACGATGATTTGAAACCATAAAATATATTGTATAATATATATATATATATTTACTAGGTGAAAATATTATATGTATATAAAATATATTATGTATAAAGCATAAATATTATATATTAAATTTATTTATACTAATCAATGTGTTATTTTTACAACAAATATTTTTTTATATTAATTATGTAATAATGAAATTTATGAAATTACTATATTTATATTATAATATAATAATTACATATAATACTAAATTAAATGTACGTATTATAAATTTTGCCCAATCATATATAAAAGCTAATCGTGGCATTAACAGCATGCATGCAGTTACTTTTAGCAATATAATAAAATATATTGTATATATATATCTCTAAAATTTGATGTATTCCAAAATCCAACTCGGCATTCATAATATTCAATTGATCATATATAAAACGTGTAGTTTATTGCAAGTTAAAGTGGGTGGACGTATAATTCTTATGCGCTCCTAAATTAAAACGATTACAGCATTATTATATATATTACAACACTTTTTTTTTTAATATAACAATGAGATATTAGAATGTGAAAATTTTAGTGGCTTAAGGGTAAGGTAACGCCACCAATGTTAAAAAAAATCCCTCTCACAAAAATTCTGAAAAAAATTTAAAATGTTCTCCTCTATACCCCCTATCAGTACCTAAAATATCAGGTATACAAATACGATCTAGTTTTTGAGTTATGAATTTTTAAAGTTGACCAATTTAACATGGGAGTTTCATTTCTCCATGTTAAATTAGTCAACTTTAAAAATTTATAACTCAAAAACTAGATCGTATTTGTATACCTGATATTTTAGGTACTGATAGGGGGTATAGAGGAGAACATTTTAAATTTTTTTCAGAATTTTTGTGAGAGGGATTTTTTTTAACATTGGTGGCGTTACCTTACCCTTAATCGAAAGAAGGGGTACTTCTTTAATCGAAATATGGTAATCGAAATATGGTACTGTGATTTTTTTCAGATTTTTCTGAATTTTTACAAAATTATTGAAAGTCTATTTTATGACGTCACGGGTGGCACTGCCCTATCCTTTTTCTTAAGGAGTCAAAGGAGTGCCCCCCGTGACGTCATCAAAATCGACTTTTAATAATTTTTTTAAAAATAGTTCCCCGTCTCAGAAAAATCTGAAAAAATTCACAGTACCATATTTTTACCCCTTAATCTTTCGATTAAGCCACTAAAATTTTCACATTCTAATTTCTAATATCTCATTCTGCAGGTTATTATCTCATAATAAATGGACTTTTCTTCAATCATCATAATTAATTAATAATTATTTTATATTTTATTGTAATAATATAAATGAAATTACGATCGGAGATAAATTTAATTATTAATATGAATATTATATTAAATTTATTTAGCTATTATATATAGCTCTGCACCAGACTGCACCGTTCATGCAGTAATACAATAAAATTAGTTCACTACGTATACGTTAATTTGTGCGTAATTTAATTGCAGATTGGAACTTAATTGCTACATATATCACTCGATCATTATACGATCGAGGTATATTATATACGTCCATGAATAATGGACAACATACATGAAAAAATTTTATTGCAGAAATGAATACATGGTACGAAATTATGCTACTCTGAATTTTTTCAGATTTTTTTGAAACCCGGAACTATTTTTAAATAATTATTGAAAGTCCTGTGATTTCAGTTGGCACCCCTGCAGCCTTAATAAAAAGGATAGAGACTGGACGCCTATTGACGCCTCCAGGGGGCGTGGCCGCACTTTCAATAATTATTTAAAAATAGTTCTGGGTTTCAAAAAAATATAAAAGAATTCAGAGTGGCATAATTTGGCACCCTCTATTCATTTCTGCAATAAAAAAATTTCATGTATGTTGTCCATTATAAATCTATGATATTTAGCATTATAATAACTGGTTACTTTAAAGTTTGAAGCTTAACTTTAAAGTTTATATAAGATTCCAATTAAAAGAATTATTATAAATTAGGATATTATACCTTCATTGAATAAAGAGAGAAATGGAAATTGCATGAAAACACGAGGAGCGAGGAGATAGGATCGAGAGTCAGGTGAAAATGGAAGGCTACGGTTTTATCAATTTTCCGCAGTTCGCTGATAACATGATAACAGGCCTCGCCGGTGATTTAATTTAGTTAGCTTAATTATAACTTGCAAGTAAATAAACTTAATTAATTTATTAAATCGTTCACCGCCGAAAATAACTATAGAAATTTTATCGAAAGTAAATTATAAAATTATAATTCAAACGAAAAACAAGAAAGTATATATTATATATAATAAAATTGATGAAAATTAATTCATTTTTTTTTTCTTGTTCATGATAAAATAGTGTATTTTCATAGCAGTCTCCAGGAAAAAATACAAATATTTACAAAATAAAAAATAATTGCTCTACACGTGATAAAAGATAAAATCTACCGTTTTTTTTTACTGAATTTGCAAGAATAAATAATGCAACATTAACGTCACAAAAAATAGCTTCAGTTCATGTTCACAATGGAGTATCGACCTTATTATTATTTTTTTTTTTTACTGCAGAAATGGATAGAGCGTGCAAAGTTATGCTACCCTGATTTTTTTTACATTTTTTTGAGCCCGGGAACTATTTTTAAAAAATCATTGAAAGTCCTTTTTGTGACGTCACGCGGCGGCCAGTTCTATCTTTTTCTTAAGGAGCGGCGTCTCGTGACGTCACAAAAAGAACCTTCAATAATTTTTTAAAAATAATTCCCGAGCTCTAAAAAATATGAAAAAATCAGGGTAGCATAACTTTGCCCACTCTATCCATTTCTACAATAAAAAAAAAAAAAAAAATGAGGTTGATATAGTGTCGATACTAATGTCTAAATTTTCGTTCCTGATGGCCATAATATGGCTCTGCACATCAGCAAATTAATTCGCAATTCTGCTGTACACCAGCTGGAGTGCATTATATAAATAATATAATAATCAAGTTGAACTCGTGCTGACAAAGTTGCATACATTTCAGGGGCTCTATTTTAACAATCTGAACCTATTATATGTTACCGTAAGATATTAAGGCTTGTATATCTTAACATTTATTATTAAATACAAAATAATGAGCATCACAAATATATTATAATCCTTGCAATACAGTAAATTTCATGCATTTTATATAAAATCTGATCAAAATTTGAGTGTTATGGAAATGTGAATATTTGAAACAAAAAGAGTCCACAATAATTTTGATTGATGTAAAAAAGCAGAAAGTTGATCACAACCACTAACGACTGAATTTAATTAGGCACCATCACTATTACAATAGAAGTTGATAAAATTCATAGAAATCAGCAGTAAAGTCACATTTCAGCTGGTCTTCAATGCAATTAAGTCAGGAGACATACTTTACATCACTAAAATTAGTCTACCTGAAACAAAATGAGGATTTTGCCACTCTGTGGGTAACACATTGACTGCAGTCAGGGTCACATGACCTTTCACCAGGGTTTCTGACCAAGAATGGTGACCGAGGTCAGGGATAGAACAGGTACAGCTCTTCCATGAATTTTCCTACTCATGCTCTAGGTACTAGATCACGACCTCACATGACCTCACCAAGTAATAAATGTGACAAGGATAGAACAGGTCACATGATACAGCGACTGATTTATTCCTAGACATCTATATTCTTCCCCCCGTAACGACCTCACTTGACCTCCGGTGATCTCACTCAGTGGTGACTAGGGTCAGGTAAAGAACAGGTCACATGATACAGCTGTTGATCTTCCTTGGACATTTCCACTGGTGCCCCCGACATGGGGTCACGACCTCCGATGGCCTTGGGAAAAGCAATGACATCTCTAATGCTGGGAGCTCCACACGCAACAGCAATCAGTCTGTCTATACCTGCAACATGACAGTGTTGAAGATTATGAAAGTTACAGGTTTAATTTACATTACATTTGTTACAAATTAATGATTGCAGCAATTTGGTTTGCAATGTGTTGATTGTCCCATCATAAATCAATAAAATCAAATTATTTTTACCTTTTCTTAATAATCTAGTACTATTTTTGCAATTTTATTTATATATTTTTATGAGAGTTATTGTGTATAAAAAACTTATCAGGTATTATTAAAATTAAAAGTTGCATATTTGTCATTTATTGAAATGAATAAAATGTTCTATGAAAATTTTCCCAGTCCAGTCTGTTTTAATATCTATGAACGGAAATCTCTGTAACTGACCGAAAGCAATGCCAGCGTGGGGTGGACAGCCGCTGTCGAGCGCGTCGATCATGTGGTGCAGCGCGTCTGGCCGCACGCCCAGCAGCTCCCCCAGCACTCGCCGCTGCACCTCCGAGCTGTGGATGCGCACCGAGCCCCCGCCAATCTCCCAGCCATCGAGAACCAGGTCGTAGTGCTGGCCTCGGACCTGCCAGACAAATTGTTGTTGGGGATTGTTAGTCGTATGTGTGCAAGTTGGTTTTCTTTTTTAACATTTATAACAGTTTTAACCTACATAAATTATATTTTTCTTTAAAGGCACATCAATGGACGAAAAAAAATTCGAGACTTTTATAACTATAATATAACATAATAATAACTAACTATAATATAATAGTAACTATAATAATAGTAATTATTTTTATTATCGGAAGAAGCAACAAAAAATGTCACATAAAAAATAAAATATAAAAATATTGTGTGTAAAAATAAGTTAAACATTGATCATTATGCAGATGAGGATCAGTTTCTTCTTCCATGTAACCAACAAGTTTTCTCCAGTGGGAAAATTTTCTAATTAAGCCACCAGAAAATTGGAATTTTTTCTCAGTATTTATTAAAGCTATTAATCTGGAACCATCTCCTACCCCCAAATTAGGGTCCTTCTGATAATGAATCATTTTCCTCTAAAAAAAAATCTTTATTACCGAAAAAGCAAATTTTAATTTTTTTACATAGATTTAGATTTAACGGTGGGAACTTCTCAAAATCAGCTGACTTGAAGCCTCTAGTACACAGCTCTAAGATCTCTGTCTCGTTTACCTTGAGGGGGTCTGAGAAGAGCAGGTGGGCATCGTCAGGGTGGGCCTGGGTGAAGGGGTGGTGGGCGGGGCTCAGGGTGCCCGGTTCCTCTCCCGGCACAAACAGTGGGAAGTCCACGAGCCACAGGAAGCTTGGGCCGGGGCGACGGACAGAGCGACCAGTCACCTTCTCCGTTTCATCAGCCCCCAGCAGCCGCAGACGACCCAGCGCAGTCAGCTGTGGGTGAGAAAATGGCAGGAAAATGAGAACATAATTTGAATATTACATATCCCTGCAGGGAAAAAAAAAATCATATATATGACAATAATGGTGGCTGAGATAAGATACTGTAAGGCTTTAGAATATGAAGTCATCAAAATACATTTTGGATTACACATGTATGGTTCCAGTATTAAAGCACACAAATTCATAAGGGAAGAATTCACAAATTAAAAATAATAACTAGTACAGAATTCGTCAAGTTTCGTTATATTTAAACAGTCATTATTCTTTCTATTCAAATAGGGATATTCATCAGGAGAACAACGTTACAAACAATGTTTCAGGACGTGATCAGCTGATGTTCAACTCACCGCCTCGTCTCTTGGTCCTGCCGCCAGCCACACAACGTCTCCAGGGTTGGTGTGTGCTCCCAGGATGCTACTCAGGGTGTCTGCCATACCCTGACCCTCTCCCAGGTCTGGCCAGGGGGTGCTGGGAGGGACTCGGAAGCCTCGCAGCCACACGGGAGGGGTTGACGAGGGACTCAGCAGACGGCGCTGCTCCGTCAACTGGCGAGACAAGGCCGCCTGGCTGGCCCACACTTGCTACAGGGAAACACCAAACCAAATTAGCGTTGCTGGAGCTTAATCATTTTCTTTTACCAATGGCCAATTTGCCAGACTTAGGAACTGAATATATAACATGACACTATTATTTACATGCAATTAAGTCACAGCATTTATTGATGCCAGCTAAAAAACTTTAAAGAAGTATAAAAATTTCAACATAAAATGAAGACAAAATTATTCTTTTTTGCTCAATGCTGTCAATTTTTCTGTGTGCTAATTATTGACCTTGCAAGTGAAACTTTCATGCTATGAACTGTCAAATATGACGACTAAAACAAAAATCACAGTGGACTTGAAATGGTTCGTTTATATTAAATTTTTGGTAACGAGAACTCGCTCACCTGTCCTTGTGGAACTATCACTGCTCCAAAGACACCGTCCTTAGTTTGCAGTGCCGACCGCAAGGCTGGTGAGCAGGACGCTGCCAGAGGATGCACGGACTCTGTGACGTGTTGGATCTGAAATAAAACAAGTTTGAGTGAAAGCAGCATGCACTGAATTGCATTATTAAATTGCTGTTGATGTTATAATAGTTACTTTTAGTACTGACGTCGTCAATTATGGAGAAATTACTATTTTTTTTAATACAGAATTTTTCATAACAATGCAAAGCTCTAATTTGTAGCATTTGGCAGCTCAAACTAGAATTAGAAGACTGATACAGACACTAAAATTAAAATATTATCAGCCAATTAAGACCAAATTACAAAACATAAAACATTGTCTCAAAATATAATCATGTATATAAGAAAAAAAAATATGGAGTTGTCAAACTTTCATTCTTTTAGTTTGACAGCTTATATACTAACAGAACAGTGGGAGGCAAACGTGTCAGAAATCAGGAACAAAATTTAAATGAGGTTTTTGTAATCCAGGGGGAGGGGAATTACCAACAGTCCATGTCATTTAATTAAATGCCCACCTTCATGTCGAACCTGACGTCAGGTTTGTCAGTCCCGTACAGCTCCATGGCGTCTCTGAAGGTCATCACCGGGAAGGGCTCGGTGGGGAGGTCCGGCTGGACGGTGGCTCGCCAGCACTGCGAGATAAGCTGCTCACTGAGGGCCATCACGCCACGCTGGTCAGAGAATGACATCTCTATGTCCAGCTGCAAGCAGACACATGCTCAGAGACGCACTGTGGAGCGTGGTGTGTGTCTTACCTGAGTGAACTCTGGCTGTCGGTCTGGCCGTGCCGTCTCGTCACGATAGCAGCGAGCAATCTGAACCACCACAGCAAGAGAAGTTACTAACTTTAATCATTTTAGAGGAGAAAGATTTTCATAAAAATTACTTTTAATCTATAAATTCCCAGTAAACAAGCTAACTCAAAGGTATTATTGTTTCTGTGCAGTAAACAACTAAACTCACCTGGAAGTACCTGTCGATTCCTCCCACCATGAGCAGCTGCTTGAACTGCTGCGGACTCTGCACCAGGGTGTAGCAGCGGCCAGGTAGACGAGAAGGAACCACAAACTCCTGGGCACCCTGAAGAAAGAGTCAGTCAGCAACCACAATTTATTTTCTTGTATCGTTATATGCAACTATGCATCTCTTCTTAAGAAAAATTCTTAGAAAAAAAAATCTTATGCACAGTACAATTCTTAGTAGTGGAATCTTACAGATCAAAGAAGGAAGACTTTTATATTATGTTTGGAGAACAAGGTCTTTCTGAACAATTTTGGAGAACATATATCAAAGGTCCCAATCTTACTCCTGGAGTCTTCTTGAACAGGGTTGGCGTCTCAACCTCTACAAAGCCACATTGGTCAGCGAGGAAGCGTCGCATTTCCCCCAACATGGCCGCCCGTAGTCTTAGCCGCGCTTGCATCTCCGGGAACCTAAGGTCGAGGTAGCGGAACTTCATACGCAGCGACTCCTTAGCCTGGAGAAAGCAGCTGTCAATGCAAAGACTCAAAAGTGATTTCACCAGTGGGGTCAGATACCTTGTTGAAGTCCCTGATGGAAAACGGAAGTTGGTTCTTAGCTGCGTTTATCATGGAGAATTCCTCTGCTATCACCTCAATTTCTCCGGTTGGCATAACCTAAAATAATGTAAATAATAATAAAGTATTGAGTACTGTATTACAGCATAATACTTACGGTATTGGATTGACCTTTAGGTCTTAATGTAACAGTTCCTTTAATTGATATCACAGATTCTAATGTAAGTTTATCCAAATTCCATTCTTCTTTAATCACCTATAAGAAAGTTAATGATACCGGTATTAATCAAGAAAATATTTCTGATAGTTGTGTGTACATACATTTTCTGGGACGATGACTTGAGTTGTTCCGTACCCATCTCGAAGCACCAAAAATTTACCTCCCATTCTTTTATATTGAATCCAGCCCGCTAACGTCACTTTTTGACCAACATTTTCAGCTCGCAACTCTCCGCAGTTGTGACTACGAAGAGCGACGAAGCGATTTGTGGCACTGCTGGGCACTGGAGTCACAGGGGAGCCTGTAAGCCAAACATACTGAGTTGAAAAATAAAAATTTGAAATGTAAAAAATAATATCTCTAACAATTAAATTCTGATTTGCAAGTAATTAAGTAATTCTGACTTACTAAAGTAAGAATGTGCAGAAGCAGTGATTGTCACATCATTTGAAGAGTCAATTTTTTGTTTACCCTCTGATGAATATTGTTTTGTAAAATTTGAGAGGCAGCATCCATTATTTAGCCTAGATCTGCTGAGACCCTGTAAACATACATAATTATTTTTTATTTACTACAAACATCAATATATACCTGAACGATAATTTTTTTACAGCAAGCATGCTTTTTTTTTTCTTCATTAATAATATAAAAATTGCAATAAACTATAAACAAAAAAATCATGAGTCACATTTTATTAAGTACATATTAACAAACTATTATTTATTTTATTCTCTCAGAATCAATACACATACTGTATATTCATACATACTGTACTGTACTGTATGCATATGTAGTATGCATACATGTACATGTACAGCATGCACATCATGGTATAATATGCATACTGAATGGCAGTGATAAAATTACTGTGTATTGCGTCTGTTATTTAATTATACTGTACCTAGAATATACACTAACATAAGATTGGCAGATGCACTCACCAAAAGCGCTGTTCCCAAAGATGTGTCATTTTGTAAACACTTGCTGAATGAATGAGAAAACTGTCTGTGAATCAACTTTCTTGACAATGCTGATGAATGCTTGGCGTAGATTAAAGATTTAACTACACTGGCATTCATTGCATTTAACTGAATCTGAATCTTGCTACACCGGTCTAGCTAGTGGGCGTGATGCGTGAAGTGGATAAATTTGACCAGCTGATTTTGGTGCCACAACTTTTGAAGAATTTCTGTCAAAAGATGGCAGCACTAACTAATTCAACAAAAATACGCGGCAAATCTATAAATATAAGAAGGTGTCGTCCAGTTCATGACTTATAGCTAAAATCTGTACATTAATTTAATTACATTTTCGAAAGAATTTATGGAGGTTGAACTATAATACTATATTTTAAAAACTGCAATTAATTTAAATTTATTTATTAATAAATAACTCGTTCCGTTGATCTGTTTCATATAATTATTTTAATATTTATGCTGAACATCATGCAGATCGAGGGATGAATTAAGGTAGAGATAATACGGATCAGCTGGCCCAATGCTAAAAAATTCCCATTCATAAAAATTATGAAAAAAATTTAAAATGTTCTCCTCTACATCCCCTATCAGTAGGTAAAATATCAGGTATACAAAAACGAGCTAGTTTTCGAGTTATTAATTTTCAAAGTTGACCAATTTAACATGGAAGTCCCATTTCTCCATGTTAAATTCGTCAACTTTAAAAATTAATAACTCGAAAACTAGCTCGTTTTTGTATACCTGATATTTTATCTACTGATTGGGGATGTAGAGGAGAACATTTTAAATTTTTTTCATAATTTTTATGAATGGGATTTTTTTAGCATTGGGCCAGCTGATCCGTATTATCTCTACCTTATTAATGTTCATCATGACATTTTTATTATATCGAATCTCAATAGACGAAATAGACCACTTGCAAAACTATGTTAAAGCAAAAAGTAAACAAACTCACATACCTATAGTGTATTGTTGGTTGTTGATTATGTGTATATTTTTTCTAATACATTAAAATTGGACCTTATGGGAAATTTACGATTTTCACATATACAGATTTCAATACATTACATACGTATAATTTTAAAAATAAATATATCACCGCGCGGAATCTGCAGTTCTTGGCCATTTATAATATTGAAAATTGCATCGGAAGATGGTTTCTTTATTTCAATAAATTTAGTATGATACCAAATCAGCCAACTGCATGGGGTAAAAGATACGTAACCAAGCAAACTCCAGATTGTTTATTATTAATTGCAATGTACAGTTAATTAAAATCAACAAACTGGAGTTTGCCTGGTTACGTATCTTATACCCCATGCAATTGGCTGATTTGGTATCATACTAAATTTATTGAAATAAAGAAACCATCTTCCGATGCAATTTTCAATATTAATTATAAATGGCCAAGAACTGCAGATTCCGGTGATACATTTATTTTTAAAATCATACGTTTGTAACGTATTGAAATCTGTGTGTGAAAATCGTGTATAAACATAAGGTCCAATGTATAAAAAAAAATTATACACATAATCAATAACCAACAATACACTAGGTATGTGAGTTTGTTTACGTTTTATTACTATAACATAGTTTTGCAAGTGGTCTATTTATAATGCCGTTCAGAATATTAATTATTTGTTGCATTTTAAATAGCAGTCTTCTATAATCATAATAATATATTAAAATAAAATGTATTAAAGATGTATTTCGGGGATAAATCATCATAAATGTTTAAGTTTTTTTTAAAGATAATTAGTAATGCGCGCGTCATAAAATTTTAACTAAATTATCCGATGACGAGTGCAATTTTTTGTTAGTTTTTTTTTTTTTTTCACTAGTACTATGCCTACTATGGTTTAGCTCTCAAGGGGGGGGGGGGGTGAGGGTGACCCTCCCCCTTTGCCTACGCCCCTATTAGCTGATTACTTATTCTTTTCATATATATTTTAATTAAAATATAAAAAAAAAATCAATAATAATTTTTATTTGAATGTGCACTGAAATTTAATTTAAAATAAAGAACAAGACGTAGTATTTAAATATTTTTTACTTAATTAATATTTTATTATTATATATTACTTCCGAAGGTTAATAATGATAATAATAAAACACTTCTACATTTTGTGTATAAAAATTTATTACATTTAGCTCACTCCACAATATTACACAATTAAAAAGATACATCATATTATTATATATTATTATTATTATTTTTAGTAGAAGAACAATAATTAAAATAATATTGATCCAAAAATAAAGTGGTGAAAAAGACTAAAAAGCTAAAATGAGGTGTGTTTTTTTATAACGACAGATTATAAAGCCTATAGGTGGAGGAGCGAAGATGGTAGGTGAGATGAGATAGACTAGAGTTACTGCCCGGTAAGGCAAGATAGTGCATGACGTCATCGTGACGTCACTCCTTATGGGATGATATGCACTCAATATTACAGTAAAGTCCTCGTGCAAGCGGCTGCGTTTTGACCTTTTTTTTATGCAATTTCACAAACCATATAGTTCTCGTAGCTTAAATTATGTTTGGTTTGACGTCACGAACTTTTTCCTTTGTCTTCCAATACAATTCTAATAAGAGGGTCACGTGACATCAAACCAAAGATAAGCTACGAGAACCATACGTTCAAATGAGATATTTAATTTCATATTATTTTTCAAGGAATTGTTCTACAGTGATTACAAAGATAAATTGTGGAATTTTCAATAATTTATTTCCAGAATACACTTGAAATTCCAAAGACGTACAGCTGAATAATTAAATTTTCATTTATATAAAAATCCTGGCCATCGTACGTTAATTTCCTGCATTTAATTTGCTTTTATATAGAAATATAAAACTGGTCAAGATTTACAAAAAGACCTATGTAGGACGCCAAAATTAATTTACTGCAGTTTGTTTTGAAAGTCAGGAAAGTAAAAGTTTTAAAATTGAAGCACACTTGCCGGAGGAACGTCATTTTTGTGACGACACTGTAACTGCACAGAGCATACAAAATTTGTGACACATGATGGTTACAGAGATATTCATCAAGCTAAGTAAATTTACGCCATTAAATGAATACAACAGCAATCATATATCAATTATTTTTAGTAGCGTCTTTTTTTTTTAAACCACTTAAAAAATATGCACTACATTCATTGCTTCACAGACTGTCTAAAAATTCTTATACAATTTTTTTATAGACAAAAAATTAAACTACCTTTTTTTTAACATTTTTCTTTTTTTAATACAATTTTTTTTAAAGGGATAGTATAACTGCATTTGAAATTTGAATTTTTAGTTAATATTATTTTAATTAGCAAGACTGCGTATAAAATCATTCATATTTAAACACTCAAACAGATAATTTAAAATGCTATAACTAATTAAAAAAAAAAATAATATTTTTTTACTAAAATGGTCCCAATGCTGAACTTAAAATATGATGTAATTAATATTAGGGCGTTTTCATTGTATAACATTATAATCTGCACCAAAAATTAAATCCACTTGTTTCATTGTTAATTTTAGGCCTCTATTTTATACTCACTGAAATCACATTTAAAATTTAATTCCAGCGTCGTTCTATTTATTTTCAAATGCAGTTATAAATTTTTTTTTAGAAGAATTTATTTACAAGTCTCCTCTCTTTTTCAGACTAGAAGTGCTAGCTAGCTTTCAATCGAACCTTGACACAACAATATAATTATCGCATTTTTTCCATTAAAGAAAATGATATGTAGTTTTTCAAAGCACAGAACTTTTCAATAGCCAATTTTCATTTTCCACAAAAAATGTTTTATTTTTCTGTATCCCCACAGTGAATTCCTCATCTATATATTTATATTAACATATTCTATAACACATTTATACATTGTTAGTAATTTAAGAAATAAGTTACACCACAATTAAACTTTTTTTTTTTTTAGTTAATTAAACACAAAATATTTTCATTAAAGAGTTACTTCCATTCTATACCATTTCTATTTTATATATATTTTGAAATATACATTGTTATTTCATCACCTGTCAGTCCAAAGCTGCCTCGTTTTGAGAGCTTATTTTACATACTTTTTAGTCGGAAGGCAGACAGACTTTCACTCTGACATACACTCTTCCTGTTCCTGTTGCTCGTACGTTACTTTGTTGTGTGGCTCTGCAAATACAACTACAGTAGTTCCATCAGGACATTTCACCAGCTTGCATACTAAATTTATTGAATCCGTAAGGTACGCTCTGACGATCCAGTTGAATTAGATACACAGCAGAAGTCAAATTATTATTTAAGAAACTGTGTATTTTTTTTATTTGAATTGTTGTGTTTTTAATGAATGAAAAGAAAATTCTTATTTTATATTTTAGTAATTCAGAATTTCACAATTATTAATTATGAATTTCAATATTTTACCAATCTGTAGTTGTAATGCAGAGTAATATAATAATAATTTGTAATAATTTATTTTGCAATTTATATTATTATAATATATATATATATTTAATTTTTTTATATATATAACCATGATAGACTGCGTAATATATTTAATATTTAGTGAATTATTTTTGTAGTGTTGTCAATATAATTAATTTGTAATTATTATCTGCAGTGATTTAAGAGTGCACTTGTATTGTTCGAGGAGCCGTGAGTATTTTAGTGTGTGAGAGACGAGATAGAGAGAAGGGACTAAATTTATTGACTTGGACTTTTTGTCACACGTTAAGCTCTCAAGGCAGCCACCAAGATGGCCGCTAGCCGCAGTGGTCGATGTTCCGTCCGGATGCCGCACCGTGTACCAGCGGCACGTGGTAGTCCCCGTCCAGAGTCAGGTCGGACACGCACCCCACCAGGCCGGGCCAAGACTGTCCGGACTGCTCCTCCACGCCGCCTGAAACCGGAAGTGAGACATGTTGGAGACAATCAACAACTAGGTTATCATGTCAATCAATCAATTGGGTGAATATACGCATTTTGTGTACAGGTTTTTGCTTTTTACATTCACCAATTGGGTTTTGTGAACTAATTTTATTGATTTATTTTTATTTCCCCTCCAAATTATGTATTTTTAACCCAATAATCAATTATTATTATAATAATAATCATCTGTAAGTCATAAGTAAATGGACTGCTCAGCAATCGTTTTCATTGTCCCCAAGCGCCTTTTTTTAATAGAATTTTGACTATAATATATAAATTAGTATATTATTTATTTTGCCCATGAAAGAGGTAGGTAATAAAATCAATTAACAAATCATTCAAAATTCTGAAAATTTTACATTATATTTTGGCACAAAACAAAAAATTAATTAATTTTTTTATAACATGCTGTGGTCCTAAAAATAAATTCACTATTTTTTTTTATTATTTTACTGTTTATCAGGTTAATGATTACTAATTTATTTCATCATGCTGTAGTGAATATTATAGTTTATAAAATATAAAAAGAATCGTCACGGCACTCTGTTTACAATCGATAAAATGCTACCGCTATCACATCCCAGCCTATTTTATTTATGTATGCAGAATATTATACAGTGTGCAAAGTGCACTAGTAAGTGTGTAGTGTCATTAACCTGACAAAGTTTGCTTGCAAATTATAATATTTTATGATAAAAGTATTCAATACTTAAAAAATAACAAAATTAGATTATATTCCAGCTCTCATTTTTTTTTTTTTTAACAAAAGACTTTGCTAAAAGTAGTTGTAACTTAGAAGAATACGATACACTTTATCTCGTCTGCATTAAAGTTTTCTTCTCAACTAACTTTCCTACTGCATCACCTCGGTCGTCCCTAGCGCCTACTTAATGCAGGTCACGTCCACAACACTTCATGCTATAGTCTCGGTACAACTAACAAGTTCTGACTTGTAGAAATGTTACATTTTGATGAAAATTGGTGACATTGTTGTTTTTTCTGTTCACGACGCAACGTCGAAGTAAAAATAAAAAAATAAATGAAAGTATCGATTGAAAAATATATTTTGGTTTCAAGTAGTTTTCAATAACAGCCAAGCTTTGCTCCTTTAGCGCGTCAACCCGCATCACCAAGATGTCCAAATAGTTGCATACTTTAAGGGGTTTACAGTTTTTAGTGAATCAGGAACAATTGTTTTGACAGTTTATTTCTAGCATGTCGATGATATTGCTTGAACAGACGATACAAAATTTACGGGAAATATGACACGCGGCTTGACAGCTTGGCCATCGATACAGAATAATATATTGAACGTCAAATAACACTTCCAAGGTGCTAGAAACTTCTTTTTTTAAAAGAGGCGAACGTTAACACGTCACAAAGTTGATATTGCAGTGTCGGGGCGAAGCTTACCAGTCGTTTTAACAATGACCTTTCTGTCCGGTCAGACAAGAGTCCACGGACTTGAGGACTTACCAATGTACAGTCCGGTGTCCGTGTTAAGCTGCCTCAGTCGTCCGGGCGAGCGCTGCGTCACGAGCGGTCCATTGTCCACGATCAGCGCGCCCTCCTGTTCGCTCCTGAAACCACACGTGACGTCAGCCCTGCAGGGAGGTGTCACTGACGCTGATGATTTGTTTAACACGTGGAAAACTCACGTAATTTCTTATTAATTCAATGATATAAAGAGAGTCTTAATTATTAACTATGTTTTTTCTTTTTTACACTTCACAAAAAACAAAAACTTTTCATATACTTTAGAATTTTTAATTTATACAATTTGAATGGTTATAATACAAAGCTTGTTTCTAGTTTTAGCAAAGCGTTCTAGTTCCAAATATACTATTAAAATAAGGATAGATTAGTTTTATTTTTCATCTCCACCCTAGCTCTATTTTGCTTTTCTCAAGAGGATATGTTTCGAATATTTTGTTTTGGATTAATAAATAATGCAAGCAGTGTCGTTCTCCAAGCTTTGGACATCATTGATAAAAAAGTAGAGGTGTCCGTCCACTGTTCCCTCAGTCTCACCTCGGCAAATGCTGGTACGCATAACAGATCGTGACCACCATAATTTCTCTCCCTTATCCCTACCCATTACCCCGCCTCAAGCTCCAAGCTCATAGGGGTTTATCCTTTAAAAAAAATACTAAGCACAGATGGTCACCTGATGGCCTTGACGCGGTGCCACAGCCCGTCGTCCACCCTGGTGGCGTTGTACTGCAGCGCTACCTCTCCGCTGCCCAGGTTGAAGTGCAGCTCCAGCACGCCCTCGCGGACTCCGAGTGCCAGGCTGTCCCCGCCTCCCTCTCCGCGTCGTCCAGACCACAGCAATAGCCCGCTCGCCGCGCGTGTTCGGAAACGCATGTTGATGTTCAGCTTGTTACTCACGATCCTGCACAACAAGGGCCTGTCAATACCAAATCATAGACACCATGGCAAAGTTGACGACCTAGAAAATTTGACATATATAATAACAGATGGCAATGTAGGGAATGTGTATCTCGATTGTCACCTTTTGGAAAAGAAAATTTCTAAGGTGCAATGAAGAATGTATACGATAGATAATCGATATGGAATTTCATCGTTGTCGTTCAAGAAGAAAGGGGACTAAAAAATCAATTGAGCTATTCATCGTATGTCAATAACGTGGCATAAAAAATTAAATTTTTAAATATCAAGATTATAGGCACCTCTGAGCAAAAAATAATGGTCAGGCTCATTAATAATATGTCCAATTAATGTGTAAGAGCATATAAACACAAAATATATTGGTTATAATATAACGTTCATATTGTGTTCATTAACAGCTTGATGATAGATGATATCCTAATTATATTCATACTGATTTATTCTCTAGATTTATAAGCAAAAATTTTAACCCATAAATTACCTAATTAACTTATTAAATCCGCTTAAGTTTCATTTAAAACATAATTTAAATTCTACGACGTTCTTCACTACATGGTTATATATTCGCAAATGGACCGTCATTTCCAAGCAATCAAGGCCAAGGAATTCGTTTTTTATGTTTCTTAAATCCTCGTGCTGTAACGTTCACAAGAATTCCACGGAACGTGTGTGATCGATACCGGTATAAGTAAACTTAGTGCTGGTGGTACGGAGATGTTTTTTGTACCAGCCAGTGTCATCTCCAACTGTGGTTGGATTATTTAATCACCGAGACTTGAGTGTTGAATAATTTATGCAAGAGTCGTTTAAATTGAAGCTGTTTTTCATGGCCAGAGAGTGAAATTACTGGAATAGCATGGAAGAAAGGTGATTTTATTGAGAGAAATTGTTAAGAATTCTCAATGAAAATGCAACCTCTATGTCTACACAAACAGTATGTAATTGTATTTCATACTTCTATGAAAAAATTCCCATCTTAATTCAATGACTACATCAGCACACAATTTAATTTCAAAATATAAATTTCAAATAAAATTAAATTCGAAATAATTCCTTTGTAAGCATTTTTCTTTTTTCAGTAATAATTAAATGAATAAAACAATTTGAAATCAAACGATAAAAAAATTACAACCAAAGTTTAATAATTCTGAAAAGGTATATTTGAACATTTAAAACGCTTGACAATTTTTAAAACCCGTTGTTTGATGCTCCTCAGGTTTTGGTCTCACCTCCTCAGGGTCTCCTGGTCGGTGAAGTGCAGGTACGAGTGTCCGGAGAACCTCGGTACCGGCTCCCCGGGCTCTCCCCCCAGCAGGTTAGCCACCAGGTGCGGGGCGGGGGGTGTGGGGGGCGGGGTCCCGCAGTGCACGTCGCGGTAGCCGTGGACGCACTCGCACGAGAAGCGCTCGCGTTCAGGCACGCACCGGCCGCCGTTGTTGCAGGGTCGGGCAGCGCACGGGTGGGCGCAGTTCGCCACATTCACACCAGAGAGCGCTGACGCCAGCAGCCGTACTGGACGAGAGTTAACCTCCAGCTGCAATGTCACACCGGGAGTTAGAGACAATGCTGTTGAAATATGTCAGTTTGGACAAGTTTCACCTAATTGGTTTATAGGAAAGCTATAGGGGGAATATGAAGAAGACACCCATTTCAAAATGCATAGACACCTTTCGTGAAATGCATGAGATCAACATTTGGGGTCAAATTGGGGTCCAGACAGTGGAGATAAATTGGAAATTGGATTTATTTCAAACCAAAGTGCATGAATGTAACATTTGAACTCGATTTTATGCTTATATTGAGACTTAATATTCATTCAAAAACTTAGAGAGTGGAGAACACAATATTTAATTATTACTTAGGTGTTATAAACCCTGCTGACTAAAAGAGTGGAATTTAGCATGCAAGGATAGCTGCGCTGCATCTCACAGGCGACTGATGTTAATGAAGCATCGCCTTATGTAACCAAATAATTAATTAACCATTTATTTGTTAAAATGTTATGCAAAATAAACAACTTTCTACATTTGGCTACCTCATGTGCATTGTTGAAAACTAATTGTTAGTAGAAAACTACAAATATTTTTTACCAAAATTGTTGCTATTTTATAATTTGATATATTATATGAGGAAGAAGATTATTCGTAGCTAAGAGTAATTTTTAGAGTCTCAATAGTATCTCGACTGAAAATGCTGAAAGTCTTTTTTAAAACGTCTGTAATTGATGCAATTCTCAGGTGACGATTTGAAGTGTCGATAATTTTTTTATTTTTTATTGGGAAAACTTACCACTTAAACAAATCAACTCCAAAGTTTCCGTCATATTTAAATAACCCTAACAGAATGTCATATGACGGGGATAAGATTTATAGAGTTTTGTAGAATCTTTCTCGACACCTGAGCACCGAATAGGAGTATATTTTTATAGCCTTGAGTAAAAATGAATGCACCTGTCATAGCAACATAGTACCGACCTCAAATTTTTTATCATATAAATGAATAGAGGGTGCAAAGTCATGCTACTCTGATTTATTTTCAAGTTTTTAAAGTGTGAACTATATTTTTGATAAATTATTAAAAGTTTGGTTTAACGACTTTTGTGGCAGCCAAGTCGTATCTTTTTTATTAAAGAAGTGCCGCATGTTGACGCCATAACATGGACTTTCAATAAATATTTTTAAATATACCGGTCTCTGAAAAACAGAAACAGAGTGGCATAACTTTGTATTTATTTCTGCATGCCATAAAAAACTTTGAGGCCGAATACTGAGGACTAACTGAGAAGGAAAGCTTACCTTCTGCACGCAGCCCACGAAAGAGGACCTGGCGCGGGCCTTGGGGGACACCATGTCGAGGTTGGGGGCCCCCCCGAGGTACAAGCTCTGCGGGAGGAGCAGCTGGGTGAAGGCCCCGGGGGTTGCGGCGTGACTCGGGGGCTGTGTGTCCACCTGCAGCCACGCGAGCCGGCCCGTGCGGGACACCAGCACCTCGTGCCACGTGTGCAGCGTGACCAGCGCGTGGCTCCTGCAAGAAACGTCGGTTAGAGATGGAGAACACTTCATATTTGTGAGGCACCACGTCATCCGGGACACCAGCGCTTCGTGCCAAGTGTGCCATCAGCGCGTGACTCCTGCAAGGAACGTCAGTGAGAAACACCAAAATCGGACCAAAATGTGACTTGTAATAACAAGTTATAATAATAAGTAGTTTTTATTGGGAAACTGTTTTTCCAAATCTTCAGAAAAAATAAAAAAGTAGCTCCTAGAATATTGTATTTTTTGTACATTTTCATACAATTGTATAACTTAACAAAATTTAATGGTGTTATTTATTTTTTTTTTAAGTACATAAATTAACTTCCATTACATTTGGGTACTCTTGCTGGTTCTGCGTCCTTTCTTCTCAATTTTAACGATTTGTAATGTGTGGCTAGAATGATATGAAAGAAAGTGTACTGTCACTTTTCAATTATCAGAAAAAATTATATTTCATTATTTATCCATAATCAACAAATGGAAATTACCACTATTCAAACAAATTTCCCAACATATTGATTCCATAAATTGTCTGAATAACAAGCATGAAAAAATTAAAGATTGATATTTAATATTAGCAATATTTTATTTGGGATGAATATTCATGTAAATATGATACCATATCGCTGTGGAAGTGTCGCATATTTATAATTATCACAGAAAGTTTCTAGGTACTGGTGTGTACCATCAAATATAGATTTAAGCTCTCCAAGAGAAGGTAGTTCTGCAAACAGTGCTATATAATGAACGCACTCTAATGTAAATAACTAAATTGCAGTGTATAATTATAATTAATCATAGCTAAATAATTTAACTGTATTTACTCTGCTCAAACATTTATGTACAGTACATCTCAATCAATAAATAACGTTTCATTAAAAATTATCAACAAATTTCGCAGCAATGTACAAGGTTTGAAATTCTGTAAAGTTGATATATTGATGTATGTTTGGATTATTACTAAAATTTGAACATTCGATCAAGTGTACTGGAAAAGCAATTTTCTTCTTCGTTTACTTTAAAGAAAATGAGATTTTTGACGCACCTAACTGAACAATGCATTAAATATTAAATTTGATTTGTAATAAAATTCTGAAATTGCAAAAGCAGCTCTATCGACGCAATAAAGGTAATGACAAACAGTAGCAATTTTGGGTCGTGGTGGTACTTACCGTACGGTGGCGGGACCAGTTCCGAGGTCGAATGAGAACTCGAGGTGTCCGCCCACCAGTGAGAGCGACGCAAAGTCCCCCACTCCATCAGCGCGACCTCCGTTGTAAAGCAGAAGTCCGTCTGGAGCGTCCGGCTTGAAGACGAGGCGCAGCTCGAGCCAGGACAGAGCCCCCGCTCCCAGGCCCTCGTAGCGCAGGTAGCTGGAGCCATTGAACGAGGGTACCTGCGGGTCAGCAATTTTCGAGTGAGCACGTGACCTTTGACCTTGACATGGGCACCAAAATCCATTGAAAGAGGGAACCTGCTGGTCAGCAAACTTCGGGTGAGCACCAGTACGTGACATTTGACCTTGGAATGAGCACCAAAAATTTATCTTTATTGACCTTCAAAAGTTGCAAAAGTGACCTTTGACCTTGTAATGATCACCATGTAACTGACGTAACAAATCTGCATAAATTATATAATTTAAGTGGCCATAGTGTGAACATAAGAGTATTTTTAACATGAAGTAAATCAGGGTCTTAAAGTACTTTTAAATTTTATCGAGAAAATTCGTAAGGCTAATCATGAAACCACGAGTACAAATGTTTAGCGTACCTCCTGTGTTGTACATCCACATTAATTACGTTCTTGATGTACATACCTCGCAAGAGAATAGTGCTAATTACACTCATCAAGGTCTAAAATAAGACTGTGGAGGGCTTGTTCAACGATAATTTGTTTAAGAGAACAATCATGAGGCATTTAGGATAATTTATATCCAATTTAAATACGTAATATAGTAAACTATCAACACTATGATTTTCTACATCTCTTTTAAATCACTTCTAATCGGGATCAGTAAGAGGAGGAAAAAAATGTCATACTCTGCATATTTATTCAGGTTTTCATCGTCATTCATCAATAGTTTAAATTTTGTACAAACGACCCTACTTATTAACGGAATCGTAGCCGAGGATTTCTGAAAACACACGACGAAAATCTGATTTGACCCGATGTCACTAGCCTCATCAATTATCCCCTCCCCCATTTTAACTACCTCCCACCCTCCAAAAGGGTTAATGGCTTTTATTTATGGCGTTAGTTCTTCTCCCATTTCTCCGCACGGTCTAGAGGTCACCAATAGGATGGTTCTTATTCATGACGCGTCAGAAGTGACCTCAAAATTTCTCCAGGGAACCAGCAGAGTGGCTTGAATTTAAATAACGGAAATCTGCGAGATATGTTGGCAATTTGTTTGGTGACAGAATGTACCCTCAAAGGGTGTCAATCTTGCCATCGTGTCAAAGAAACGAAATTACTTATATATCTTCAGTGATGCTAACTGAATAGAATAACTTTTATTATTTATAAGACCTCAGGAGTGTCTAATAATAGTGAACACAATATGCTGCACGGATTATTTGTGTACTGTATATTTAAAATGACCACATTTACTAGATCTGGATTCTCGTGACAGTCTCCAGTAAAAATTTTTTTCAATTGAAATTTTATTCATTTAACTCATTTTCATGACTTACCTACCAAAATGATTCTACCATGCAATACATTTGAACTTTTTTCTCTTCATTTCTTTCTCATATATTTTGTAATAATTATGTATGTGTTGATATTTTAAAGTTAAATGCAAAACACTTCTTTAAGTTTCAGAATACTGTCTGAAAAACAAAAATATTGATTTATAAAAAGCTTGTTCTTTATAGTCACATGACCTTTTTAATGTAAACAGTTAAAAATTGTAACTTTTTCGATTAGAATGAGCAGGCAAGTCCCCTAGGAGATGCAACCCGCTTGACACAAAAACTGAAAAGTTGTTGGTCGCCCGAGGGATGGTGAAGAGAGATGGTTGTTGTCTAGATTTGCTTCCACTTCATATGTTTTTACCTGGAAGGAGAGATTATCTCCACCAACCAGCGAGCATAGACTTGTAGAATGCAGTTTAATTCTAGTGGCACTTTTGAATCAAAGACGTTTATCGTATTAAATTTAAATGTGAATGAAGTCTTATTCTTATTGCACCTGAATATTATGTCCAATTTTAAGATCATTTACAAAAAGTATGTCTAAAATAGTCTAGAAATTATTTTTCAAAGTATTTTGTCAATAATTTAATTGTTTCCAATAAATTGGTTTCATATTATAACCACAATATAAATGCAAATTTCTGTATTTCATCATGCAATCACAGTTTTATTAAAAAAATAATGCATTATATGAACAAAAACACAGGGCTCAAACAACATCTTTTAATTTATTTCACTCTTTTTATTCCTAATGCACTATTTTCGATTTGTCAACAGACTGATGATATAATTATTGCACATTATTTTAATTATTGTATTAATAATAGCTAACGAAATCTGTATGTAGTTTTGTTTTGAAATTGCTATCGGCAATATCGTTTAACGTACAATTTACATAACGAAATCAATGACGTTCCACGAATTGACATCAATCATGTAGTACAACGACCTCCATTATTGTCAAACAACTCCAACAATGATTATAATTAAATGAAGTCATTAGAACGCTTTGATATGGCCGTCAGTTTATCATTATTAGTTGCATTTAATTTTAGTTCAATTACATAAATATGCGTTTAATTGAAAATTTTCATACTGATTAACGTAGAAGTCTAGTTTTTAATTGTACATATTTTTTTAATCCTGCTTATTCTAATAAATATATAGATATAGTTAAATTAATTTTAAATTACTTTCGGAAGTTGCCGGAAGTATGAAATTTACAGCTCTTCTGTTTATAATTCAGTTTTGAAAATTACAAAGTGGTTTGAAGTAGAAGTACTGATCTATGTGTGAAATTATAACGTTGTTATACGAATAGGAAGGCCACAAAATCTTACACTTCCGGCTACTTCCGGATGGAATATCATGTTAATTTGACTGTACCTTAATTTCAAATATTTAATGTAAAATATATTATTAAATCTGAAATGCACGATGATCGAGGATCATTGATTTTAAAAAATATGAGAAAAAAGCGTTGAAAGACAAAATTAATTTAAACTTGGGACACTTAATTATGAATTAAATAACTTTACTCTTAATATTTGTCTAATTGTTGTTGACTCAATTGTAAACACAACTAGACTATTTATAATAACGTGCAGAGTAAACTGAGACTATTATCATAGAATATTTATCCTCTGCTATTATATTAAAAAGAATGTTATAATTAGAGCTCATGGTTTCAATGAAAAACGACTCTCCAGACTCCACCCAGGTGCAAATTAACGACATCATTTTCATCTCAAAAGACCTTTTATAATAATATCATTCTGTGATACTAAACATTTTTATATACTATGGTTATAAAAACGTGTTGACCTATATAATGTACTCTACTATCGTAAAGCCCGGATGACCTCGTTGCACTACGTTGACCCAGTTTCACTTACCTGTAGCTCGACGCGCTGCTCGCACACCGGGCCGGAGTAACCTAGCGGACACAGACAGGCTGCTTCGGCGGCCACCACCCCCGACGTTCCCGCCAAAGAGTCCCCCGCCGAGACGCACTTTCCACCGTGCTGGCAGGACAACCGGCTGCAGGCGTCAGAACTACACTCCTCTGTAACAAAAACCGAACACTCGTTAATTTGGTACAGGGGGTAGTTTTCAACCGCAAACAAGTGAATTCCATTTCAATGATGTACAGTACACTTGTCAAACAAAGAAATTTCTACGGTAGATTGATGGTATAATAGAATTATTTTGGTTTACATTAAATACAACTGACATAACCATTGCAAATTCTCTAACTATCCTTAAATTTCCTTATTAAAAAAATCAAATAAAATTTAAAAAATAAGTACTATACGAGTATAAGGAAGTTGTTTTACTCTTTTTCACTATCGATCGACTTAGTACAATTTTCATATCATAAATGAATTTTCTTTTGCTGTTTTTCAATATTACATTATTTTTTTTTTAATTAAGTATTATAAATTTTTTACGTTATTATGTCTATTTAGAAAACAAAAATCCCACTTTTCGACTGCTCATTAATTTTTGTGTTACTCCAATTCCCAAATTTCTGATTTAATTTATTTTTATTTATTTATTTATTTATTTATTTATTTATTTATTTATTTATTTATTTATTTATTTATTTATTTATTTATTTATTTATTTATTTATTTATTTATTTATTTATTTATTTATTTATTTATTTATTTATTTATTTATTTATTTATTTATTTATTTTTTTGCAAAACAGGTAATTTTTTTCAGGTAGACAAATCCAGAGAAACTGCTACTAGCATCAACTAATTTAATTAATGTTGCTTGTAAGCCACAAGCCAATCTATTGTACACAACAATACAATCTCGAGTTACGATTGTTCTTGAATTGAATCAAGTAGCCAACCTAAACATTCTGGTGAAAACGAAACAAGGCCGCTGGCTTGGCAAGATAATCCTGCAGCAAACATGTTTAAAAATTAATTAGCGTTTTAATAAGCGTTTTTCTTTGATGTTGCACAACAAAAGATGAATATTTCATTACTTTATCTTTATAACAATATATTGGATACTCAACAATTTCTTAAAAACTACTTTAGGTACAGTAAGATCAATATTTTTCACGTAGATAACTACAAATTAAATTTAAAAACTTCTATAATAATTCGTCAGAATTTAAGTGCATTCACAAGAATCAACATATATGTTTAATTACAAAATAAGCTTTACGTTCATGAGCATTAGGTCTATAGTTGCATCAACATTGATGTTTAAAGCACTTGCTTGAGGTAAAATATAATTAAGGTGTTATTATTAAATATTTTTACAAAGAAGTAATGTTGATTTTAATAAACAATAACTTGAATGAAAATGTAACGTCTTGAAATGTGGAGATATTTCGTAGACGTTTCAATTGCGACGAGTATTCTAATATATCACAGTATATAGAATGTTGTCACTCCAGTGTTAGTGGGGCTTTTACCATAATTAACTGGCTGGATATACTGTATCCCAGGCAATGATGAACCTCGCAGTCTGCAAGATATGGGACCAGGTCGTGTGGGTAGCTACAATTTGAGTTAGTTGTCAGAACTCCCGGGGGAGTGGCGGTGATGATTATAATCGTTCTGCCATACACTGTAATATAACTTGGTGCTCAAATTGTCTCCATTAATTAAATTGTATTTACTATCAAAATGAAATTTTGACTGTTAATAATTATATTTCAGTGAGATTTATATACTGCTATATGTTGATTATTTATTTTGTAGTGTAGTAGCATGATTATTTGACTTAAAATTTCAGTAAGATAAATTTGACAAATTCCTGATGGATAGGGAAATTTAATATTGTATAATAAAATTGGAGGTAGCTGTTTTTCTTATTATAGATAGGGATTCAATATGTTCTATTTACTACCAACAGTGGAGAGAAAAAGGATCTTCATTTTAAACCAGGTGAATACCGGGGAAGTACCTTCAAAGTCGCCTCCTAGTATCCTCGTAAATTCATACACCTCATGACTCCTTTCATCCTTTCACCTTGCGTGTATAGGTCTTTCCTACCGTCTCTATCTATTTAGGTTTTAACTCTTCACTTGACAAATATGAATGAGGAAAAAAATCTTTCTTGCAGTCGACTCGAAAGAGAAGTTCTTTCTCGTGTTCATACGGCCACATTATGGACATTTAAACAGCTGGACAGACTGCTCGTCTCGGTTCAAGGGACTGCCAATCAGCGAGAAATTGTCTTTTTGCTGACTCTGCAAAGTCTGCAGAAAAGTGTCTCCGTGTAGAGAAAAGTAAAGACTTGAATTTCACAAAATATTCTCTCTCTCCAAGTTAGTGAAATATTTAAAATAAATTTATTTTTGATGTTAATTCAATACTTTTAGCATGTTCAGAATTAAAAATATTTTATATATAAAAAACATATATGTGAAGTAAATTTGAGCTATAATTTGATTTGCATTATCAATTTACAATAAATAGAGGAAGAAATTCGATTTTCTTCATGATACAGCATTTGAAAACTGATATTGGTTTAAGAAGCTTCACTTATATTTGTCTGTTTTTTTTTATCGTATATCATGTGTGTGAAATATGATAGCTTAAATCCCGATCCCCTGCAGCTATTATGCAGTCAAATAAAATTAAAAATTCCTCTGAAAGCAATGGAAGTACAGTCGTTGTCACAGAAAATTAACTTAGCCAAGACATGACAACACTACTGCCATCTATTGGCGTAGCGAGGTGTTAAAGAACGCCTGGAGGTCAGGCAAATTGTTTGACACTTGCCCCTGTTATTTATGTGACCCGCTCCGTTTGGATGATTCACAAGTTGCATAATTTCGGGGAGAATATACTTGTAGCTGCGAGTGAACGACAACTGAGATGAAAAAACTTATTTTCACGAACACTGTGGAATACGAATTTGAAACATTTCAATTTCTATTTTTTAAGTAAATAAATTCAAATAATATTAAAAAAAAAAAATGCAAACCCCTGCAGGTAGAGATGAAATGACTTCATTATTTTGAATCCTAAGTTTGTATTTGTATTACGTGAATTTGAACAAAAACTATTTTGAATCTGTACTGTATTCTCCTTCAAGAATAAATTTCCAATTCAACTAACTGGCTGAATCGGATTTTTTTTTTATTCAAATGGAGGAATCGTACATTTTTATTTGTATGAGTGTACCACCTGTGCTTGATCAATTTTGGACAATTTTTTTTTATATACTTGTATATTATTTATATATATGTAATTATATACATAAACGATGTATATAATGTAAGCACAATATTTCAAGGTAAACGGCACTCAGAAAAAGCGAGCTTATTACATAAAACTTTTTATTAAATCAATTTTCTTTTGCTCCTAACTGTACTGCCATACGTCTCGCGCAATGTGTCCCCAAACGATGGTGCCGTCTTGCAGTAGACGAGGGGGCGCCAAAAGGCACCATCCCTTCCATATATATATTTTTTTTATCATAGTTGCAATTAACGGGGAAAAGTTTCTGCGAATATTGCTCGGCTGCTGCTCTTTATTTGTCTCGAGCGTCCTACTAATGAACACCTCCCCCGGTGGCTTTACACACACACGTCACAATGTCAAGTCCCGCGAGGTCACGTGGTCCATTTTCAACGTAAACCGTTTACATCATGAGAAAATAATTACAACTTTTCCATTTTAAATTAAAATGTTATCATCATTTATATAAATATTTTATTTTATATTAAACTCTTTTTTTTTGTGCTACATTTTAATTGCAACAATATTAAATTTGAGCGCTAAAAAGAGCAAGGCGACTTAATTACTCACTAATGCTATTTGAAGAAGAACATCACAAGACATATTCAAGATGGCGACCAAGCGCACTTACTTGAACGTCTTTGCTTTCAGAAAAATTAACAGCCTCCTCGCAAAGTGAAATGAGAAGACCTTTTTTTTTTTCTACAGCAGCGTTCCTGTTAATGGAACACTTTTTATAAAAAATAAAATATATAAAAATAAAGATTGCAAGAGACACTTTTCTATCTAGTTCGCTCTATATATATTTTGTTTTAAGTGAGTCATAATTATGTGACGATTTTGTTTACATTTTTACTGAAAGCAATCAAAAGATGCATACAAAAAAATTAAAGCATTAACGAACAAGTTTAAACGAGATTTTATGATGAATATTTAATTATTATTATTTAATTAAATCTAAAGTTTTGTTATATACTTCATTATAGTTTTTTATAATATATAATTATATAAAATGAAGCTTTTTTGTACAATATAATTAAATTCTAAGTGCAGTCTATAATTATATGTATGATGAATTTTAATGGTTTAATGAAATTAAAGTAACAGAATAAAAAAAAAAGGATGAGTTATTTCATATTATATTTTATAAATAAATATCAGAATTAAGAATACACTTTGCAAAAAATGCGATTATCCTCTTATTATAAGAGACGTTTCATTTTATAAGAGGATTTTATATTATGTATAAAGTGCACATGAAAATTAGATATAAAATTTAATTTCAAATTTAAAACGTCGCGTGAGTGCTTCACTATTGGCGTCTAGGGAGCTCTAAGATTAAATCATATTCGTCACTTTGAAGTGAGATCGATGAAATTCCACAAAGGTGGGAGCCGGTAGGTGGCGCCTGAGTCGTTTCCCGGGCGCCTGACTTGGTCTAGCAAACAATGCAAGTGTCAACCTCAGCAATCAGCCTTTGTTGTCTTCTATTGTTGTGTGTGGTATTTTTAAATATCACACACAATGATGCCGCAACTCTATTTAACACAAAGTTTTATACTGTAATTATTATATGAAAGCTGGATAGATAATAATTTATGCATTGATTTTTAAATGTATTTATATTTTAATAATATTTTGTTAAGTTATAAAATAATTGATCAATTTTCTCTATAATAAAGGTTTATGATTACTTTTAAACAAAATCGATATTTATAACCAGCACCATAAAACGAAAGCACCCATAATATCTATATAATGTGTCTTACTTTCTTGCTACACTGTTAAAATTCTACTACTGAAGAAGTTCCGCTCAATATTTTCATTGTAAATTTCATATTAAAATCACGATAAAACATTATAATAACGACGCTATGCCATTAAGACGTATTTACTATAGTTATAAAATAGAAACTGTCTTTATTACATAGCAAATATATTTTTTATATAATTAAAAAATTAATCAATCATTATTTACTACATAATCTGTACGTTTAAGCGGCTTACTTACGATTGTTCTGATGAAGATTCGTCTAGTTTATTTTAAGGGTAAGATAACACGAAACATCGATTGTTGTAGTCCCATTTGATTAACATGTAAACCTTAGCAACCTCATAATAATTCTGAATTTTTTTTAAAGACAGTTCTTAGCACCAAAAAAATGTAGAAAAAATTTCAAAATAATCGCTCGATCCGATTTTTTTATATTAATTTATTAGTTTAGGTCTCCATGGGAAAGAACTATACTGAAAATTTAAAATATTAATTTAAAAAAAAAACAGATCGTCCGATTATTTTGAAATTTTTTTCTTCATTTTTTTGGTGCTAAGAACTGTCTCTAAAAAAAAAATCAGAATTATTATGAGGTTGCTAAGGTTTACATGTTAAGCAAATGGGACTACAATAATCGATGTTTCGTGTTATCTTACCCTTAACCTCTCACTTGTTTGGACTAAATTTTACACAAACCTCGACTACATCATCATGAACGTGACTGCCTGATTTTTTGGAGAAGCAGCTCAAATACAAGAGATACAGGTTGGTATTTTGATGTAGGAGTAAACAGTAAATTTGACCTCACCATACGTACCAGGATTAAATGCCATGCTGTCCTGAGGGATATAATATGTGATTATTCCGAGTAAATTTTAATTTAATAAAAGTAATAATTTAAAATGAAAAATGTTTAATTAATTTCCCAGTGTAACTACACACTTGGTGGTGTTGATGATGGGTGCGTGGTGAACCATCACAGTGCTTATTTCGGCCGACCAGTAATTGCACACAACCACCCTTATTGGCGTTTATGTAAAACAGTCTGGATATGTGAGAGTAAACAGCCTCGGGTCGGAAAATAACTTCGTTAAATGGGGTCTGTGAAAGTGGATTACCACTCGTAAATTTGCCCCCCACCCCCCAAACTTTGTAATTCATTTTGAGAGAGATCTTCTTGCATCTATAATCTACACATTTAAATAAAGTTCCAAAACAACGGTAAAACAACTTGCGAGATATACCGAGTTTTGTTTGAAATTTATATTATTTTTTTCGTGATTAAAATTAAAACACCCCCTTTGTTGCTATATGAAGCAACTCGTAATAAACTTCTATCATGGTAATAACCAATGATGACCGTCTGTGATGATTGATAACAAAATTGAACACCCGAACGGGGTCGGAAACTCCCGATGTCACCCGAGACTGATTACCGCCGTGGAATTCGCGTGCTCGTGAGGCGGCTCATGAACATAATGAAACCTTACTAACGAAGTGCACGCTCTGCCAGTCACGGCCGGGGCAGGGGCTGCGTGCAAGATCGACCGTCACGATAGCACCGTGTGTCACCGGGTATGTGTGGAGTTTGCCAAAAATATAATAACATAATAAAAAAATAATATACATGACATTACAGTATTGTTCCATGGTAAAAAAACTATTTATACATAAAAAAAACTTATGTAGTTTGAAAATTCAAAATATAAAATGATTGACAAGTTTATAAGTATAATATCTTTGCATTGCGTCTCTTTAAAGTATGGTAAACATTTTTAAGATATTAACGTTTAAATGATACAATGAGCTTTGGCTCATTGTTGCACTCATCTGAAATAGCAGACAGATAGCTCATGCATAATTCCAACAAAATATAAATATGCCTAATTTTTTTGTTCCCTAAAAATGTAACGTGTAATACATGTTTAAACCTCAGGACGGGAAATTCCACTCACCGACGTCGAATCCCTGCGCAGCGTCCCCCCGAGGCGCGAGGCCGAAGGAGTACACGTGGTCATTGAGTTCGAGGTGGCGCACGCAGCCCCGCAGGCCCCCCGCGGCCCCCAGCTTTGCGGCCAGGCCCGTCGTGTTGCCAGGCCCACCCACGAAGAGCGGCTCTCGGAACGTGATACGTGAAAACAGGCCCTGCAACGACACGTTAACTTACAGTTAGCTTACTTGATGATGAGAATAAGGTAGAAATTTTTGAAAGACGAAGAACTCTTCTGCTCAGAGTACATGCAGTCTTTTTTTTTTTTTTTTTTTACAGACATTTTCATGTCCCCTCAGAGACAATAATGAACAACCTTCATGACATTTTTTATCGCACAAAGAGTCTCGAGTTATGTACTGTAAATACTTTTAAAAATAATTGAACCCTCCAACACCCTTAAAATCATATTGCAAAACTTTGCAAAGTCATATTATAGTCATTCAAATATTGAAAACTCAAACACAGAGAAAAAAGTTACATGACTATGACGTGACAGCTTCTTTCCTCTCGATTTTGAGGGTGTTAGGAGAAATCTATATGAAATTTGTTTATTTGTAAAATAATACCCTGGGAAATATTGAGAAAATCTCACGCAAAAAAGCATAACTAGAAACCATGTATAATATATTATAGTCTATACATATAGTATACGATATTATAGTAGTAACTATACTGATGCTGCATGACAGTATATATTTTAAGCTTGCATTGTTCACTTTATGGACTCAGCTGTTTGCACTGTGCACCGAGAGAGCTGATCTGCGGCTGACACGAACACCAACTGAGCACCAATTGAGCACCACGCACCTTGGAGCGACCCTGCACGTGCTTGCCGCCGTTGAGTTGCAGCCACGCATCCCAGCGGTGACGGTACAGCGTTAGCCGGTTCCACTGATGCAGCTGTACCGGCTCTGGCGAGCGAACACCACCTTGGCCGGATCCGCAGTCGAACCTGAGGACGTGAAATCAGTCATGTTAGATTAGAGTAAAACGACCTGCAAGTAAATGGTGATCCTTAATGCACACACTTGCATGTTAATAATGTAATTTTTCTCTCCCTACTCTATTATACAGCATATTTTCTGTGTGTGCCAAAAACTTGTGAGTACACGATAAATTTTACTGGGAAAAAATCGCACTGTTAAAGAATAATGAAAGCTATGATTTTTTTTCAAGTTTTTATCATGATTCAAATCTTGCTTATGAATCCCTTCAGATTTTAAAAAAAAGGTGCATCCCTCACCTAAAAGTTTTCTCCAAAATGTACACAACAAACCAACAGTCTATTATAGTGAAAATTGGATACAAAATACTTTAACTCTTTTAGAAGTAAATTAGAAATACTGATAATTTTTTATTCAGTTGCATTCAATACTGTATTGGTAATTTATTTTCATTGTTGCAGTTTTCCCATTAATTGATTTACCTACGAGTGAACACAATGGTGTGACGGTGCAACAGAAAGGTCAGCGTGTAAATCAACTGAGGAAGAGGTGACGTAATGAAGCAGATGAATGGCCCGTAATCAATCGTAGTCTACCACTCATTAACAATGTTAATGGCCGTGATTTATAGCCAAGCTTTTCAAACAATTTCAGTAATGAAAAATATTAACGTTATAGCTAATGTATTTTTTTTTAATAATATTATTCATATTGTCATTGTATTTTTTTATACATGCTATCTACAACGTGATTAAAAGAGGTATTAATTTATAACAAAAAAATATTATTTTCAACTGAGAAGTGATTGGATGGTTTGAATATTGATATTGGGTAACCACGTGGTGGTGGCTTTGTGTGTTAATTCTCATTGACGGAAGGATTACAGGAAGCAATTTCCGAGAGTAAACAGTCGGGGGGGAAGTCCCGATGTTTGTGCGAACACCTCCCGCTGTCAGTGAGATTAACTAATTACACTTGTTAGTATTTAGATCGTCTTGACTCTTTTCGAGTGCTCTTTACTTCAGAGGATTAATTAAGTCTCATTGATATTCTGTTTATTTTCTGTAAGTTATATATTCAGTGCGAAGTAAGAATCAAGAATCGGTGAAAAATTTATCTAATATTCTAATATAATTATAAAAAGTTATAGTCGTATAAATTTATAAAATATTTATGTAACGAGAATTGATTGGATTTTTTTTAACCACTGCATGTATGTGTTCTTAAGAGAACGCTAATATTTAAAGTAAAATATGAATCTTGTTAGGATGTTTAATCTATGTGTAACGCTAATCAGCTTACAATATTTATACAATGGACAACCTACATGATTTTTTTATTGCAGATTTGAATAGAGGGTACCAAATTACGTTACTATGAATTTTTTCAGATTTTTTTGAAAACCAGAACTATTTTTAAATAATTATTGAAAGTGCGGCCACGCCCCCTGGAGGCGTCAATAGGCGTCTCGGTCCTATCCTTTTTTAAAGAATTCAGGGGTGCCAACTTAATTTACAGAACTTTTAATGATAATTTAAAAATAATTCCGGGTCTCAAAAACATCTGAAAAAATTCAAAGTAGCATAATTTGGTGCCCTCTATTCATTTCTGCAATAAAAAATTTTCATGTAGGTTGTCCATTATTTCTGAAACTATTTAGAAGGAAATATATAGTTTGAATACGAACAGTATTTAATTAAATTTATTTTGATCATTTTTGGTTTAATTTTTAGCCTTATTCTTAAAAAAAAAAAAACACTGACAAGATATAACACCATCTTCCTCACGAATCGTAAACTTCCAACGACTCGTTGTTCGCCAGAACCTCTCACCTGAACTCGACGTAGGAGTCCACGAGCACGAGGGCGAGGAAGTCCCCGGCCATGTCGTCTCTCTCGGCGGCCAGCAGCAGCACACCGTCCCCGGATTCAGGCCGGAACTCGAGCGACACCTGCACGTCCTTGTAGGCTCCTCGGAGAGCGGGGAATGCCAGGAAACTCTGGCCAGAGAACCGTGACACTCGCAGCGCCTCAGTCGCCTCTGTAACACAGAAATCACACATTGAGAACCAAAATGGCGGCACAACTTTTAAACAAACACAAATTTTAAATTTAAAAGAAACATGCTAGTCACACGCACAATACTGTCTTCATAGTATCAAATTTGACAGTTAAAAAAATTCAGAGTTGTAACTGCGCATTATTTTATTCATATAGAACACTTCTATTCTATAAAAGAATTGTTCTTACAGTGACAAAATATTTATCACTTCCAGCACGTTAGTTTTTACTATCAATTTGCTCCATTCTATGAATAGATTCTAGAGACGTCTTTCACTCTGTTGTTCAACGTTTTGATTAGTAAATACATAGCTTTAATTAAACTGTTTGATATAATAGAGAATGTACCAGATTGATTGGAAACGAACGTACTTCTATTATTGACGTCATTTTCTTTATGAATGGCAGATGAAAATATTTATATTCATCAATTGATATAAAGCTTTTTTTATGAAGCTCGTTGCAATGCAAACAGTTCAAAGAGAGAGTATCCAATGAAAAGAATATTTCCATCTGAATATTTAAATCCTCGTGACGTATTGATGTGATCGTCACAAGTGGTATGGCATACAATGTTAATTCCTTTAAAACAGAAGACTAACTCGATGTACCGTATAACACAAAGCTCTAAAGCTAAATTTTATTTTAGTATCAATAAAGAGCTCAAACCAAGTATGGTGCAAATAGAAGGGGGCATTCACAAAGCACTTTAGCTCCACTTTAGCCTCGATTTTTATCCCGGGTTAAAGCGAGTCCTAAACATGGTACTATGTCCATTCTCTGATGGTACTAAATGTAGGGCTAAATATGATACTAAAAATGTGGGCTAATTCAATGCTAAACAGAACCATTAGCAAAGATTTAGCACACATTTTTAGCACCATGTTTAGTCTCGGTTTTATGCGAGATAAAAATCAAGATGAAGTGGGGCTAAGGTGTTTTGTTAATACCCCCAATGTGTGCTTTCTAAATCTGTACTAAAATGCTTTGTGAATTTAATTTTTTAAATGCGACACCAAAAAATTCATCTGTTGTGATCACTCTATTATGCAACTTAACCTGGAATATCCACTTTATGATTTTTTATATGTAGCGTAATTTCATCAAGTGATTAATATTTGCCAGATATTTTATTAGTTAATTTCACACAACGTTTACTTTTATGAATAACTTCAGTGTTAAGATATTATGGGGTCAATTCACAAAAGATTTATTCAGAGAGTTATTCCACATTTCTCACTAACCGTGTTTGGATCCAGCCTAATTCAATGACAGTAAACGTGGTTAGTGATAAACCTGGATCACTTTGTGAATTGCATCCAATATAATCTTAAAAAATAGGTTACATATATCTTTTTATATAAAAAATAATAGCACACAACTTTATAGAAAGTTTGAAAAGCTATTACTTTAGTAGTTTACACAGACTGAGATAGGTTGACAAATACATTGCGACGTTAATTTTAATTAATCCGCTGCTAAATCAGCCGGAGTTTATTGACTTCGCGTGCCCGCTGACCCGGCCAGGACAAAGAGTAATGTCTACCTGTAATCAAGTCGCTCACTGGAAACCCATCGATTGTTTACCTGTGTGCCTCAACTACACAACGGTTCACAGCACAGAGTTTACTTAGATCGTCTCCTCCGATTGGTCGAGAATTTGTAAGGGTTCTTTTGATTGGTCAGTTACAACAAGGGTATGAAAGGAACTTTAGAAACAAGCAGAGTTGAAATAAATTGTAACTTTTAACGTTTTTCATTTTCCTTATTATAAATGAATTTAAACAAAGAGAATAAAACCTGGGACCTGATTTTATCCATACTTTTAGCAAGGTTCACACGACAGGTAACATATGTTACGTAAAATTACGGCAATTATAGGACTGTAGGACAAGGACGAACGTTTTCATCATTTGAAAATTATCACCAAAATCATTTTAAATTTTAGGCATAATTTTAATTAAAATATATATCTACGAATATATACTAAAAAATATATTATTATCTACTGTCATATTTCTATGAATCATTGAAATTATTCTAACGAATGATCTCCTTAACAACAGCTAAACTCATGTCATATGGAACGAGTAAGGCCCGATGCAATCCAAATTGAAATCCATTGTAGTAGCAAATCCTCTTGTTGTTTTTTATACATTTCAATAATATAACTGAATTTATGATTATCATAATCCATATTTAATATCATTAATATAAATAATTGAAATAATATGTTGTGGTTGTTTTAATTATTAATCCAATTAAATTTACCTTGTTAAAAATAAAAATCATTTTAAATAGAAAGGATTTCAATAATAAAATGTTGATATATTTTATCCAATATTGTAACCTAGATTTTAGCTTTTATTATATTATATAGTTTTAATTTGAATCAAATATAAATTAATTTATCTCTGTAGTGCTCTTTGAATATTGTAATTTCAGTAATATTAATCCCCCTTTTTACATGATTATTATTTTATTTCATTACAAGATTATTAAAATAAAAAAACAGTACTCGATCAAATAATTGCTATGATATTTCCCCCTCAACAAGATGCTCTCCAACGGTCATTATACTGCTGGATGTTTTACATTGCATCGTGCATGCAGTAGTGAAGGGGGAAGAGTCAGTACTTGTGCGCATGAGTGCACTATACTCGTGCGCATCTCGAGTTGTACTACAGTAGTACAATGCAATATAGTTCAACAATCTTAAAATCTCTACCGGAAGTACCCAGTTTTAATCATTAACCTATAAATTTTTCAGTCACCCTAATTAAAAAATATTTCTTCAACGCATCATTTACACATCTAAACCTATTCTTATTACCTCTTTTTTCCTCAATAACACATCTTATTTCTTCCTCGCTCAAATTGAGGATGAAATGGAAACAATATTTCTAACATTTCATGCTCAATAAGAATTAAAAAAGACATAATCTCGTCTTTTTCCCTCTTATTTACTCAAAAATGGTGCAAAGTAGGAGGAAAAAAGACGAAAATAGATGTTAATAGTGAATAAAAGATGAAATTTCAACTCGAGGGTACTTAATATGAAGCAAATTAAAACAAACTGTGATTTAGCAATAAAGTCAGAAGTAAAGACTTCCTGATAGTTCAATATTGAGCAGGGTGAGGAAAGTGCATTTGTTTCAATATCCTATGGCGGCCATGTTGGCGATAAAATCGCTCCCTGTTGTGTGAGAAGCGATTTTCTGTTGCCAAGATGGCTACCATACAATATTGAAGCAAGTGCGCTTTTCTCTCCCCGCTTGACATCACTACATGGACCTTTTATGTTGGTGCGAGAGTAGCCATGCACCACAGTAATCAATGAACTTCGCGCGAGTCAACTTTTCTCTGCACCAACTCCAGCAAGATTAAAAAAAGAAAATAAAAATCCTCGAGTGAAAAAAAAAAAAAAATTTAATTCAACTAAACTTTTTTACTTTTTATGCATCAGTTGAGTACATGAACAAAATTATATTTATCTAAAATGACAAAATATATATTCTGTCAAAGTTTTATATTTAAAATAAGACGACAAAAATCTAGATTAAAATTCAACATTGGCATTGCGCTCGTTGACATAGTATTTATTCTTTGGAAGAATTCTTGCAGTGAATAAAAATCTTATTTTTCATTTTCGTAAGTCAAGATGGTCCTTTCTCTTAATTAAAAAGTTTGCTTTTATGATTAATATTTTTGCTCTCTCTCTCTCTCTCTCTCTCTCTCTCTCTCTCTCTCTCTCTCTCTCTCTCTCTCTCTCTCTCTCTCTCTCTCTCTCTCTCTCTCTCTCTCTCTCTCTCTCTCTTCTCTCAAATAAACAGAAAGCTTGCAGGTGGAAAATGAAGTGTTCCGGAAATATTTAGAAATTTAAATTAATGACAATTTATACAAAGTATTTAACATTTAAACAAAAAATTATCATAATTATTCATGAAATTTCCATCGATGTTTTTTTTTTTTTTTTCAATGGAATGCAAATTCCTACATAAAATGTACCTACACGATCTTACAAGAATACACCAACACACGAACGTTCATGTATAAGAGCAATATGTGAACGTTTTTTATTTATATATATATGTGGCATGATGAATTCTAGTAATCTTTTCGTCCAACATATAATATAGTAGAAAACCTCTATATCAACTTGCATAAGAAATAGGGGATGGTGTGTCAGGTAGGGAAGACAGACGAATATCGCTTGTGGGACCATTGCTCTTCATTGAGTGCGCGCAGTCGCCATCTTTGTGCCTGGAAGATTGCGTGTGCCATATCAACCAGGGAGCAGGATTAGGAGAGAGCAAAAGTATATATATTTATATAAAAGGTTTGAAAGGAGAGGGGATATTTTGAGGCTGACTTTTTACCCTCCTAGTTATATAAGAATCACGCACACCTTAAGGGCTCACGCGATGTATATAAAAAAATATATATTATATAAAAGATAGATGATTATTCAAAAATCGTCAATATGCCTTTTTTTGAGTCTCTGAGTATATAAAAGTAATATTTTTATATGTACATAAAAATGCTAGTTTTCTTTTTTAGACTTTTCTATCAAAGTTATCTAAAGATTTTTATATGTAGCAGACTGCTTCGGTTTCTATTAACTGTTATACGTTAAATTTTCTTTTTTAGACTAAATTGATCCGAGATACACAAAGCTCAGAAAAAAAAAAAAAGATTTATTTAAATTCCATTTTAATGTAGAAGAAAAAGTTAAGATTATCTCCCAAACTGTTGAATAAAAAGAACAAGTTATCATTATCGATTGAAACTTGAGACGAGCAACAAAATTTTCTCTCGTAAAAAAAAGTTTATTTAATCCTCGAGCATTCTCACTTGACGTTTTTATTTGATACGTTTTAGTTTTTTCATTCAATTATTGATAAAGTCACACACTAGAATATTTACATTAAAATTAAAACATTTATTGCTGAGAGTTAAAAGGTGGATTTTCATGAGTGGCAACGGCGATGCGGCGCGATTTTGAGGTAAAAGCTGTAAAATCCTATGTGGCGAGCGAATTCGTCGGGTATCGCATTAATTAAAATGCTATTTTTCAAATTCAAATTTTTATTCAATCATTTTGATTTTACAGTGATAAACTTGGATTACGTCAAGATATTATTTTATTATATTTTATTTTAAGTCGCCAATGGATGTTACAGCAAATGCGCATTATTCGCGTCGCAAGCTGGAAATCACTCATGTAAATCCACCTTAATATTTTTACATACTGTTTTAGAGTGTATATAATATACCAATAATTTAGCTGTAAACCATGGTGGTAGCCGATCGAATCCGTACGTCATTTGGAAAAATTCAAATTATTATTTCTTTAACAAACACAACCACAACATTAAATATGAAAAGTTGATAATAAATTGGCATCTTCTTCGTCCAAAGTCTTATGTCTCATTATGTCTTATGTAACACGTTACGTTGCAAAATTACATATGGATTTGTATGTAGAAGTTACCTCAGGTTTCGATAGGAAACCACGATGATGTAATTGCTTTTAATTATATAAAAAAAATCAGTATTGCTTCACAATAGGTATTGATATTTAATAATAGACAGTAAAGGTTGCATTTTTTTATTTCATAATTAGAAAATATACATAAAGTAATGCTTTTCTGGATCTTTTCAGAGTTTTTGGAGTACGGGAACTAATTAAAAAAAATAATGTCTAAAATATCTGAATTAGGGTGGTACTACCTGATCGGACAACCTTGACGTCATCAATAGTTAATCACAGTGCGAGAAAACGACGTCACGGTTGTCCCATCAAGTAGTGCCACCCTAATTCATATATTTTAAATATTTTTTTTTAAAATTAGTTCCCATACTCCAAAAAATCTGAAAAAATTCGGAAAAACATAATTTTATGTATATTTTTTTCATTATTTTGTAAGTATGAAATAAAAAATGAAACCATTATTATTTAATGGTCTGTTATAATATTAATAATTACAATGGATTATATATAGATAATTTTTTTATCGATGTTAATTTCTCAATTTCTCAACATTTATTAGGTTCGTAAACCCTGCAGACTAGACTTCTCACGATTACTTCCGTGATTAGAAGGACAACGAGTGAAGAAATTGGACACTGGTAGCTAACCGTTCAAGTAAGCTCCTGATTTTTAGGCAATTTGTTCTACATTTCTGTTCAGCAGGTTGCCTACATGCAATATCGATGAACGATTGGGGAAAAATTATGCTTAGAAATTGCTTCAACATGTGTCCATAAAAAAAGAATCTTGGCAATTTGCTAATTTCACACAGCAAAAAAAAAAATAATTTGATTTTAAATCAAATTGAATTTAATGCTTATTTTAACTTTAGCAAAAACAGCCTTATTTGTTATCCTTAATCCAATAATCATTGATTTATTTTTTTCTATTTTACCCAAGAGACAATTTTAATCGCATTAACTTAAAATGTTTTAAAAGTAGTTCATATTTTTTTTATAATAAAAGAAAGAATTCTCCCCTTCTGTTCTCTAAAACAGATGTTATCTTAAAAAAGAATTGCTCTATTAAGCTTGCATTTGTTTGTTGAGTAATTTTTGAAGAACATTTTTATAAGAATTACTAATTAGAAGCCCTAAAGTTGAGGGGAGGTTCTCTTTAGCATTAATTAAGTGTCTGTAGGAGGAATCGCGTGCCACCACGTGATAAGACGCGAGGGGCTGCGAATACAACCCCGTGGCTTCCCCTAGACAGCAGCAAAACAAACCCTTAGAACCGTAAAATGGACAAAATTAAATTTTATTAAACGTGTTTGTAAATTGTAGTCAACAATTGTTTTGTGTTATATTGTAAACACAGGGGGTCATATCTGCAATACTTTTGTTGTTTTTTTCATTTTGAATAGAAAGTGGAAGGAAATGAAATGAATTGCCACTTCTTAGCAAATTATAATTTTATTTAAGGATTAAATTTAAATGTCAGTGGACTTAGTAGATGGTTAACCACTCTGAAAATTTCAGTAAACCTTTCTGACACCATGAAATAATTTTCCATGAAAAAAAAATATATAGAGCAAATTTGGTGAAATTTTTTAGATATTCATCATTGAGAGAAGCAGTGTCTTAAATGGAGACTGCTGTAACTTTTAGTCAAATCAGTATCCTTTTCACACGAAAAATTTAATTACATAAAATCTAAACTGAATTTGTTGTTTTTTTACATCAGCAAACCAACAGTTATTTTGTCCTTTACTTTTTGGACTAAAAGTATTTTCAGTCTACCATCGGAAAATATTGAGCATCGGAAAATATTGAGCAATGGCCGCCGCCGCGGTGACATTAATCCTTAAGTACGCGTACTTTATGATCTTTTTACTTCTTTCTTATATGTCAAAATTGTCACATGAAGAAACAATATTTGATGATATTGGTGACCGAAAGGTTTATATAGAAATTAAATGCATATCCAAACAAGATATCAAGGCTAACTACTATATTAAATAAATCCACAATGTAACTCTGTTGTTGAAATATTAGACTTTTGTTTTATTTGTTCAACGTCAGATGCCTAATGCGCTTACTTTGTGACGGGCTAAGCTCGCATGCTGTCCTCACGGTACACATGGCGGGCAGGCACCGTTCAATCGATAACTCCAGGACACAATTGACCTACGACCCATGGTTTAATTCACTCCTTTTATATTTAATTTATGTGACAGCGGAAAGTGATAATACTTTTGAAATAAAATTAACACACTAAACTTTTAGACGCTGAATTGGATTCAGTACTTCATGTCACTACATGCAAAATTGTTCTGGTTTTATCTTACATCCAGCATTTTTGACCAATAAACTTAAGTTAATCTCATTAATAAGTTTTTTAAAAAGCGAGTCAATATTTAATACTTTAATTGACTTCCTCTTTTCATTGCTAAATTTGTAACGTAGTTTATTGGTCAAAAGTGGTGGATGTAAGATGAAATTAGAACAATTTTGTAGTAACATAAAGTACTGAAACCAATTCAGCATCTAAAATTTTAGTGTTAACTCAACGATATTAGCAACACGCGTAATCTATGGTACAGTAGACTGACTGTGAGTTTGTGTATTATAATGTATCTAAACTTTAGCAGAAATGTACGTGTGTGTCAAGTAGTGTGCGTATGAGGGGAGAAAGATAATAATAGTTAAATATCAAAAGTCAAAGAGAGATTAAATACATACTTATTACCAAGAAAAATTAAACATTAAACGTTTTCAAAAACAATTCTCTTTGTATTTATGTTTCAATAACCAAAGAAGATATTATTATCATTTCTTATACCCAAAGTTTTAGCTACTTTAAGTATCATCAAATGAAGATTATTCCAACTTTTCTTCTTTAAGAAGAAGAAGTTCATCATTCAAATATGAGGTAGGGACGGAGAAAGAGAGGGCAGGTATGATATCTGAGCGTTATTGCAGCAGAGAGAGATGATATCCTTTCTCAATAGACTCGCTGGTTGTGAGAGTTGATCGCTATTGAAAGCTGCGATAGGGGCTTTATGTTAGAGCATTCACATCATTTGCCTGGGTGCTTGGGAGCGCGCCCAATTAGACAGTCGTACGTAATTAAAACGAAGAACCATTGTGAAACTTTGTGTTCCCTGCAAACAACTCAAGTACATTTTTATTTTGCTTTCATTAAAATTTCTAAGAAAATGTTTTTTTTTTTTTTTCTATTTATAATACGTAATGATAATTATTTTTATTTTAAGCTAGAATTTCAAAAGTATTATTTAGCTTTGTAAAGTTTGCTGAACTAGTTAGGACTTTAACTTTCTTTGATGTTGACTTAATACTTTATAGTACCTCGTTATGGACGTGAATCATAAATAGAAAAAGATATACAGCAAAAGTTTATAGTAAAAAAAAAAAAAAAAGACTGGAATGGACAACCTGCATGATTTTTTTTCTTATTTGGATAGAGGATTTATGTATTGTAAGTTTTTTTTTCATTTTTTTTAACCCTCAATATAGAGAAAAAAGACTCTGTGACGTCATATTCATGTAATGCCTGTACTTATACTTGCTTTTTAAATATTTGCATGACGTCATAGCGTTTAGCAACACGATTTTGAGGGTTTAAAGGTGGATTTTCATGAGCGATAACGACGATGCGACGCAATTTTGACGTAAAAGCTGTGAAATCCTATGCGCGGCGAGTGAATTTGACGTTAATTACGATTATCTTTTTTTTAAATCACCAAATATGGCCGCTAATGGATGTTACAGCAAGTGCGCATTATTCACATCGCGTCACAGGCTGTAAATTGCTCATGTAAATCCACCTTAAGGCGTTTAAAAAAAAAAAGAAAAAAAAAAAGAAAAACAATGGACAATACATAACTCCAGGTCCAAATGTGCAATAAAAAATCATGCAGGTTGTTCATTATGGAGAATGGAGTTAATTTCGAGGTGACGATTGCTAGAAGTTTTGTCGCCACCGGATTACTTGGCGTGCGACGACCGCAGAAAAGTAGCACAACACTGCCCGGGCAACAAAGGAAACCGCTCCATTTACCACCATTGTTATGTACTCTTGTATCGCATGCGTGGCCCCGCACCATCAATTCTGCAGTACACCAATTTCAGTTTTATAACAGTATATAACACTGTTATTATACTGCAAAAAAATAAAGCTACCAGTTGAGTTTTTTATATTTTGTTTTTTTAATGTAATTTTTTTAATGTAATTAATTCTTAACAAATTTTATTTACTTCTTTATTAATATTAATATCATTGTAATTATAAAAGAAAATTAATTTATTTTTTTTAAATTGTGTTCCTTTATTATTTAAATAAATTTTAATTATTATTCTCCTGTGGCAGTTAATTTTTATATGACACGCAAAAATATTCATTAGTCTGTGTTTAACTTACTATCCTGTAATTTAGTGAGCAAAGTTTTAGTTTGTCATCCAACTTTGATACTTTGTCACGAGAAAGAGAAAGAAAGAGAGAGAGAGAGAGAGAGAGAGAGAGAGAGAGAGAGAGAGAGAGAGAGAGAGAGAGAGGTTGCAGGTAGAAATATGGAGGAAAGTATGATGTACGGTGGGTTATTACATGTGTACTGTATACTGTATAATAATCTATACACAGACTGGTGTTCCGTGTAAAGCCACGCCATGATGTTATGGGTGTACTCATCAATTTAAACCCATGTGTATGTAATTAAGTGCCTTACTTGTGATTATATAAGTTACGTACACTGCATTGTAAACAGACGCTAAAATTAAGGCACGCGCTTACTTTATAATTATAAAAAATTATTATTAACAATTCTTTTTTGAAAGAAAAACCTTGTCAAAACTAGATAGATAATAGTATTAACTAAACATTTAAAAAACATAGAATATATTATACATAGTATAATTAGTTAATTATAAAAAAAATGTACTAGTTAAACTGACACTATAATCGCAACAATTTTTCATGTATTGTATTCATTTTAAATACAGTATTAAAAAAAATTAAAGTTACTACAAATGTATGAAAATATAAATATGACAACATTTATTAGTAATAAACCAATTTTAAGTCTGAAAATTGCAAAGAATTGTTATGATTTTCTAAACTAATGGTATACACGTCGTTTTTCACAAAATCTTATTAAATGAAATTATAATTTTATTTATTTTTATATATATAAGTGAAAAATGAAAACATTATACCTCAAACCTCAACACCAAAACATCTTTATTATCTTTTCCAGTGTGCAATAATTTTTTTTGCCGCATATTTCTTGTCAAGTTTTTTGTTAACGGGAGAAAGCCGTTTGAACAGGTTGATTACGCCCAGCGAAGACAGGAGGTGGAGCTGGGTCAACTCATCAAGCTTAATTGCTCGGAAAATTACAGAAGGAAAGTTCTTCTTTATTTGCAGGAAAATTTATGAATTAAAGAGCCATCTTGTGTTGCAATAAAATCGTTTATATTCTTGAAAGCTTCTTGTAATTATATGCATAATAAATATAATTAAATATCACAGCAGAGGCATTTTAAAATAAATAAAATCCAGTCTTTTCTTATGCAAGCAGAATTTCAATTAAATACAAAAGGCATTTTCTTCTAATCTTTGAGTTGTAAAATGTTCAAGTTTATTTGCTCTCTAATTAGGAACTAATTTGAATTGATTTTCATTTCCTAAGCATGCGATGATCAGTTAAGCGTACTTGAAAGTAAGTCGAGGTAGCTCAAGTGAAAAATAAAACTTTTTCTATCAAATGAAATTCAAAAATGATCGTCTCCGTACATGTTATCTGAAGCGCAGTAATTGAAGCGAAGACATGTATATATTTAGAATTAATCATTAGCCAAAGCGAGTTGTTTCTGGTTTGAAGTGAGTAACTTTGTGAATTGAATTTTTAGTATAATTTTGAATGTGAACTTTTGCAAAATTTACGCTTGGTGTGAAATTATCGAGCTCTCTGTTTGTAGTGTTCTCTTGTTATTCATGATTTTTTTTCGAGTCCTTCTCTGGTCTTTGTTTAGTTTGTTTCTTTGTTTGCTGTTAGCCTTTGAGAGCCGCTAACTTCGCTCTAAGTGATACAAAGACGAAGAATGCTGTTGTAACAATGTTTTTTTTGTTTTGTAATTTTCAAAATAAGCTTTTTAACAGATTGCTTGAAATGTTTCACAATAGTAATATTGTTTTTAAAACCTTTGATACGCACTTGGCAGTGTTAAAAACTAAACCTATTTTTTTTTTCAATATTTTTATAGTTTGTAATTTGGATGACAAAAGGTGGACATGAAATAAAATAAAAAAAACATCAACTCACCATTTTCACAGTGAGTCCCAATTCTTCCTAGAGGGCATTGACACCTCTGGGCTGCTAAATTATCTGTCGTGGCGGGAATATTTGAACACACCCCCACACCACAGTCAAGTAGACACGGTGGCTGTGGAGGGGCAAAGGTGGCGCCTCCAACGGGGACGAAGTGAACGTTTTCCTGTGGCGGGGGCGTCGTCTCTTCAACGAGGTCGGAGGGTGCGGGTGAGCCCAGCAGGTTGCTCAAGTCGAGATGGGCGGAGAACGAAGCGTCCTTCTGGTACAAGATGTCGTCTTCTTCATCCCCCTCCCCCCCGAAACCCTCCCCCTCCTCTCCTTCCAGCCCGGGCTCAGCAGTGGCATTCATCTCTGAAAAAGAAGTGAAAAATGAATGGATTACATTCACAAAAAAATATTTTTGTGTATCATGGAAGAGATAGATGACGTTAACTGACATCATTTTAATGTGATAACACTCAAACAAAAAAAACAAGTGACGACGCTTCTTTGTTAATATGCTAAAACCAAAAGAGTATTAAATTTCAATCGTAGATTTTTAATTTTTTTTGAAAGAGACAATATAAAAGAACAATAAAAAAATCCAGATCATCTTTCATGCTCTTGTCAAGTCTTGTTAATGCATTGTACTTAATTTAAGCTTTTAGAGTTCTTTATCACAAGAAAAATTCTACCTCTTTTTTTTTACAGTCTTCTAACTTTACGAATTTAACAGCTTAAAAGTAAGTTTTGATCCTTCAAAATAGAAAAAAAAAAAGTCGAGCGAAGAAAAAGTTTTTCCCTTCAATAAAAGCGTGGTTGTCAATATAGTATTGGAAGTGCAAGCATTTAGCCTCCTCCCGTTTATTGATATCGACTGTGACTCGAGCCTTAATGCATCTGTCTCCCTTTGTGAGTCTGACAATGATGGGCTGTGATGCATGCTCAGCTTTGTGTCGATCTAAACCTCTCAGATATTAATATACACAGACTTAACTAAATTGTCGATATATTGTTGCGCAGTTAAACGTCAGTATATATTTTACTGTTTGACAAACATAAGCTTGTACAGTATGTGCATCAGTTGAAATGACTGCTACAAAATCATCATAAATTCAGATACATTGTTTCTATATTATTTATTAACATAGTAAAATAGAGGTTTTAACCTTAATATAAATTTAATGATGTTTTAAACAGTAGTTTAATAAAATAATGACTGTTAATTAGTGTTGTTAAAATTAGATCTGATAATAACCAACGTTTTTAAAAATATTGATAATAATACGGCAAAATCATTACGTGAAATATTTTATTTTTGGTACTATTATATTTATATGAATTATTTTCGCTCTATAAATAAAAAAAAAGTAGACTACATTATCAAATCACACAATAAACCCAAATAAACTGCATTGAACTTTGTTCATGAGATATACAAGAATTCATGGAATGTGAGGAAGCTTTTCCAAGTCACTCCAGGGCGTTGATTGTTTGATGGACAGCCGGCCGCTTGTGGCTGCCGCAAAGTTGAGAAACGAACTTCAGTAAATACACTGAAGAAATTGTTTGGAGAGCTAATGTAGACGATCAAATCTCTTACTGAAAAATTACTTAGTACTTTGAAACTAGATTTTCAGAGCAGACTGGTCATAAACATCTTAAATTTGACTGGTTTTTCTGTTGAAGGATGTTGTGGTAATCCAGTTGTTGACTCTCACCAAACTTCAAATTGTTGACGTCACTAAACTGCCATCACGTCTAGAACAACACTGTCATCAAAACTTCTGCGTCAAGCACTATCGATTCAACGTCAATATAAGGGAGGGTAACCCTTTCTTCGGTCATAAATATGATCTCACTTTTTTACTATAAATCTAAATCTTTATGTTAAAATTTAAATTTTATGTCTATATATGTGTGTTTTTTACTGAACAAAAAAGTTGTAAAACATTGTAAACTCTTTCGAACATTTTTGTAAATTGATCTAAAAAAAAAGTGTCAATGTTTTTTGGTTGATTTTTATGACATCATAATGCATTATTTTATGATCTTTTTCTTCTTACAGACATAAGTTAAAAGCATTTTTACGTCTTTTTTTTTTTCGATTTTGTTTTTATATAGAAATAAAAAAGTAGCTTTATTATTTGATACAAGATATAGAGAAAATAAAGTTGGTAGTTCATGTCATTTGACACGGAATGATCGTAGTAGAAAAAAATGTTCAAGCACTGGAAACGATTCTCTTGCGAAGATATCGAACATTGAATATTATTTCTAATCAGATACTAGCTTCTTCTTTTTTTATCATTTTATAATGAGAAATTTATGCGATGGGACGTGTGTAAATGTTCTCACCCACGCTTGTTTGTATTCATTGCGTCGCTCCGTTCTGTTTTAAAGCTCCCACTTTTTTCCTGGCTGTAATGGCTGCTACCATTCTCCCCATACGAACAACGCCCCTGCAATGTCTTGCCCTGATTTATCGATACTTAGGACGCCAGTTGATAAGAAAAACTATATTTCACGATAGAAAACGATAGAAGAACTATTGTTTAGAGAAACTTTTCTTTTCGGCATTCTTTTTTTTTTTTTCTTGAAATCCTACATCACTATTCTTCGTTAAAACTATTTATAAATAACTATATATTTTTTACTACAGTAAATTTATTTTACTCTCAAGATTTTGATGATATTATGTACTGAAATATATTTGAAGTAAATTATTGTGATTTTAGTATTGCTTATTAGACCACACACCTTCTATATGACATAGAAGTACTGCATAAGAAGTATTCTATATTTCAAAATGACAAGCGCAAAAGCAGCCAGCTGATTCAAGTTTTTTTGAAAAGTACAGTACAATTACGTCATTCAGAACGAATTCTACGATTATTTTTACAAAATATATTTCTTTTAAAATTGGTTTTATTAAAAATGTAAATATGCACTGTGTAATAAAATGGAGGATACATAATTATGTTTGTTTGTGTGGATTGCAACAATAGAATAAATTGCATGCAGTATTCTATTTTTTTATATATATAATTTGTTATGCACCTATATATGTAGTATGTAGGGGTTGGGAGGTATATATATAAAATTACTATTCAGCTCACCTTGCACTGTGATTGGCTATCATTAAAAATTCTTGGTATCATTTCAGCCAATCATAGCACTGGGTGAAAATATTTCAGTCAATCAAAGCACTAGTAGAGGGAATAGTCTCAAAATCTTGTACTGTGAACAAAGTAGGGCATAACTTATTTGTTTTGTTTCAACAACTTGTTTATTATGCAAATCAATGCAACTTTATACAGTTTGTTATTGTAAAAGTACACTGATTGCATGTACAACCATGCTATTGTAAACCATAACAATGTGTGGTTTTTATTTATCGCATGTTTTTTTCCCCCACTAGTTCAAAGTTTAACCCCAAAGATTTTTTTTTCACCATAGCAAAACTTTTTATTAAGAAAATAATCCTGCAAAATATCAGCACAATGCTAAATGAGCGGATATTGCCAACTTTGCCGAGGGTTATACGCGCTCACATTTTTTATTATTATTTTTTATTTGGCTATGAACGCTCTAACTACACTGAATTGACTCTATCATCTAAATTGATTGATTGATTGACAGGAAATCAATTGTGATTGACAAAGCGTTTAATTTGCCTTTCATAAACTCAGTTCAGTAACATAATTACTACAATATAATGGATTTACAAATGAATAAATAACAAAGCTTTGTTGAAAATATTTTTAATGTTTATTATTTCAACAATATAAAGCTGTTTTATCGATATTTTATCCAATACTTTGTATTTCCTCCCTTGAAACAAGATCTATAGTTGACAAAAGTTTTAAATGTAAAAAATCAGAGAGAAACTGGAAGCAATTTTATAGACGAGGCTTCGTTATGAGATAGCGAGAAAAGTTGGGACACCGTCTAGTTTTGTGAGAAAAAAAAATAGCATCGGAAATTGCGCCCTCGGTACATGCTTTTATTTTACACAGCTGGTGTCTGGAAACAGCTGAGCATTTCTGCTTATCTGATAGCAGACAGTTTATACAAAATAAATATTACGCTCACGAGTGAGTTAACTGGAATTGGGAGCTGAAGATAAAAATTCGTTTATTTATTTAAATATTTTAAATTCAAATCTTAAGCCTTGTATAGTTTGGGCGTGATTAAAAAATATCTATCCAAGTTTCTCACTACGGTTTTTTTGCTAAAGGTGATTATTGAGATATCTAGTTAGCTTCCTTCGCGTATATTAATTGCAAAAATGTAAATTTAGTTGAAGATATGACGATTTTGTTTTTATTTTAAAAATTAATTGTTGCTGACAGTCTTCTTGCAATAAACTATTGTGTGAATATTTATTAAACCTTAATTAATAAGAATATTTTTAGCAACTACTCGTTTTGGAGATAACATAAGCAATAAATATTCAAGTTTATAAACAACTGGGACATTTTTATTACCACCTGAATATTTTCCACACAAGCAGCTAATTTCTACCGACTTCGTCATTGTTTTCGTAGTACGTTGTAAAATTAAATATTTAAGACTTTTAAATATTTATTATATTCAAATGTATTTCACTACCTCCTTTGTATTTTATGTTTAATTATTATATGCTACATGATTTATAACAGTATATAGTATGAGATTGTATGTGTGTGGTAGGTATAAGGAAGAAAGTTGTTTAATGAAAACCCCATGTCGGAGACTAATGATGTGCACAAGTGTAGGCAACCCGCGTTACAGCCGCGCTCAAAGTGAAGACTATGTAGCCAGGGGAGGTTGCTGTTAGGTGAGGGAGAGGGAGAGCTACTAGGGATTGTAGTGAACCTGCCGAGAGTGTTGCGTGGGAAACGCCAACAGATGTTGACATGGTCCAGACCCCCTCCCCCCTCCTTTCCTAGACACAAAATGTCTCCTAGTAGGCAACAGAAGCAGTTTCGTCTCATATATTGTCACTTAAATCTCGTACATAAAGTACTTTAATATCATCGCAGATTAAAAACAATACATGAAAACGTATTTCATTAAAAAGTAAAATAGTATCAAATGATAACAAATTCAATTGTATTTTTTTAATGTGTTACAAAAAAAAACTTATTTTCTTTTGTATTATAAATAAAGGGAAATATGTTTATATTAAAAAAAAACTCTCTTTTTTTCGTATATAAAAAAAAACATGATGATTTTATAAAAAGTAGTAGAACTAATTGTTAATGCGGACCAGGAAAAAACACATGTGGATATAAATTTGAATTACAAAGACCTACACAGCGGAAACCACCGGGCAGCTGACTATTGAATTCTGACTTATTAACTGTGCGAGTACAAAAAGCCGGGTAATGGAAAGAACCACACGGTAATTGAAACAAATATTGTATGAACATACATTTTCAAACCAACACTTTTTTTTATATGTCTGCATTTAAAAAAAGTAGGGAAATTGATGACTCATTTCCAGTATATTTTATACCTTGATGGTAAATTTATACATCATTAACTAAATTGATACATGATTGATTCATTATAGACAACCTAAAAATGTAAATATAAAAATGATAAATTAAAGTGTTGTAAGTTTGTTGAAAGAGACTCGTTACACCGTCAAAAAAGTATAATGCATATTACTGAAATATACGCACTTCTCTAATTATACAGAAATGTAAAGCGAATGAATTATATTATCACAATAATTGCTACATTTTGATCTGTTCTTTTGAAATATAATCATCATTAATATATAAATCTGTTTTCATTTTATAGCTTGGTTAATTAATTATTACTATGTGAATTACATATCCGACATGAAATTTTTTTATTGCACAAATGAATATAATATGGTAAGAAATTATGCTACTAATTTTTTTTTTCAGATTTTCTTGAGCCACGGTACTATTTTTATATAATTATAAATAAATAGTTCCGGGCCTAAAAAAAAACTAAAAAAATTAAAAATGATACAATTTAGTACCCTCTATATATTCATTTCTATAATAACAAAATTTCATAGTCGGTTGTTCATTGTCCCCCCCCCCCCAATTTTTACAGTGAATACAACAACTCAACATAAAACTCCCTTTCTCTGTTCACAATCAACTCGTGATAAAAAGAATTCGGGTAGACCATGCTTGTGCTGGAAATGTAATATTCATCTGATTTTTGCTCGTCTGTACGAACAGGTCTCATTTTTCCGTCTATCACTATTATTTTTTACAGTGTAGACTCTTGCATATGGTTGTTAAGAAAACGATCAACTTCGTCGTATCTTCCTTGCGGTTATCTCCGCCCTCGTTACCGCGCACGTGTTTCTGGGGGTGGGGGTGGGGTGGGGGGAAGCACGTCACCTTCTAATGACGTCACACAAATTATTCCAATAATAGCGATTACACCTCAACTAAATACGATAAAAATAATTTATCAAAAATATGTCATTAATTTTAATATCACAACATTTTTCTCATCATTAAAGAAAGTATAGTTAACTTCAAAATACTGATATTTGATGAAGAAAAATAAACTGACGTGAGATAAATTGATAAAATCAATATTTCCAATTTATCATTACTCAAGTTGTAACAAGAGAAATATTTATTTTTTGGAGAACTTCTTCAGTTTTCTGGTGGCTCCTGATCGATGCGGGCAAGTAAAACACAGAGGATCATTTTTCACCGACGTCAGACTCAAATACTTAGTCATTGTTGACCTGCTTAATAAAAATAAAACTCCAAGTGTTTATTTCAAGTTTTGACACTGTTGAGGTGCGTTTACATCAGCGTTTTTTTTTTTTTGTTTTTGTTTTTTTTTTTTTTTTTTAGATTGACATGTTACGAATTTTGGCTTTGATCCTTCAATTTTACCGTTTAATCGCGTCTTCTTTGTTTCAGAGCATGGGATTTTTCTTGAGAACATTTATGGGATATACACCAAAGTCATTCATAAATTCTGTTGTTTATTTTGTATTTGAATTAAGACAACATCAAAATGTTGTTTATTTTTCTAATATCTTACTTAACTTTAAATATTTTTACGTCTTGTTTTGTGTATTTTGTAAATAACTTATTTCTTAAAGGAAATTTGGTTGACCTCTAAATTTCCTTATATAAAAAATACATTGCTCAATTTATCAATATCTTTTGTTCGCGTGCATGAAATCATCAGACGATCACGTGATACCAAGTCTTTATTGTGATTGGCCAAAACACGCGACAGTTAAAGTACCGTACATATAAGTAGAACTTTTTAAAGTTCTTTGAACTCAATGCGGAATAGCTTCAATTCTCAATATCTATTGATGGCTTTGATCGTCTTAGCTGGTAAGTCCCAACTCAAACAAATAAGAATCGTGAGGTTTGCCCTAGTTCTCGTGTACTTTCAATTGTCTATTTGTTCAGAGGTGCCATTAATTGCAGGTTGCAGTTGTTGCACTCCCAGCCCGCGAGGTAGCAAGATTGGACTTGAACAAAAGAAGTCTTCTACCGTTCTCGTAGTCACTGGGAGTTTTAAAATTGAACATAAGGTACTATCATCACATTTATCAGGAAAAAAAACACTATCATGGGTTTTAACAGTCCTATTATTCAACGAGACTTATAAATTTCTTATTCTTGACTTCATCATTTATATCTATGGTTCGTTTATGAAAAGTAAGCTTTACTTTAAATTTATTACCGAGTTATATAAAGTTTGTTTTTAACGTATTTTCTCCTTTTTGCTTACATTATTGAGCAAAAGAAATGTCTAATATGTTAGAGAGGACGCGATCTGTTTTATAATTTAAATATTCTTCGTACCAATGTAAATATAATGTATTATTTTCAACTAATGATGTTGTCAGCTGGAGTGAAAAAATTCTGGCGGATCAGAGAGAATCCTACATTTCTATCAAGAGCCCGATTTTCTACCCCTTAGTTGCTTAAGCTCTGCTTATTGCCCCTGCTGTGTATGCAACCTCTTTGAAATAATTTAACATCACGGTGTAATTGATAGGCATTTTGACTTTGTTTAAAGTCTGTGTGTAGATGAATACTTGAATGCTAAGTGTAGATGATGTATTGAATATTATTATTTTTTTTTTCTTGTGTGTATTGTTTCTATATGACTCGTCTTACCCATGCATGGTATTCTATATGTGTACCTTGTATTTGAAATGAGATAAAATAAATAATTTGCAGGGCCTCACCTTGGCAGCTGTAGCCGTCCGGCAGGAGCAGGTAACCTGGTCGACAGTCGCACTCGAACATTCCGTCGTGCAGCTCGAAGCACACGTGTTGGCACGGGCTCTCCACGCCGCACTTGCCTGCAAACAAACGTTAACCACCATGAAACATAGTCGATACACTGTCATCATGTCCTAGCATGGCAATATACATTTTTTTACAAACATGCAACCGTTGGTTGAGAGAAATAATTTTTTAGGGAATTCTTCCATGTGTTTTTTAACGAAAAAAAAAATGTCCATCTTCTCTATTATATACGCACCATGTGACCAATTTGTGGGGGGGAGGATCTGAACTAAATTTTTATCTCACGATGAAGTACATCTCCATTTAAACACAATACAAGAAGTGTGAATCTCACAGTAAGCGAACGTATGAACATTCTTCGGTCCATGACGATATTTAGCGACATTTTCCTCGCCCAATGTCAGCGGCTGAGAGGTTAACAAGAGGGCTTACTTGGAGAGGTTGCAAATTCTTGAATACTTTCCTCTCAAGAGTGTGGCGTCAAATTACCCTCCGCCCATGTAAATTACCCTCCCACCTAATGAACTTGCTTTGAAGTTTATGACGTACAATGCGAGACTTGGTAGTAAAGGTCAATTTCTTGTATTTCGTTGGCAGATAACGACTTTATGTCAAATTATTTTATGTCTGTTTTTGATCACCATATGTGACATCACCAGATGAAAAACTCGACAACTAATATTTACAATAAAGACTAATTTTAACGTTCAGAGATAAGAAAACAGCTATTGTTAATAAAACATAAAATTCCTTATCTTTGATTAAAGTAAAATTAACTCTCACCAGAAATCACTCAATCGCATGAATTTTATTCCCTTTAATTTAATAACAATATGAGTGCACTAATTCGAACGTTCAGTGATTTAGTATTTGCCACGCTGACGAGCCACATTTTGCAGTAATGAAACACCAAGCCAGGGCCGTCGCTAGGGTAGTGCAGCCGGTTCAACCGCACAGGGCCCCCCGGTCCTGGGGGGCACCCATCGCGCGAAGCGTGATTTCCGCAATTGCGCATTTTTTAAAAAAATAATAATAAAAGGTAGAAAAAAAATGTTTTTTTTAAAGGTATACATTAATGTCTAGCAAAGATCGATTACTTTAACATAACCTTAATGACAGGTGCATAAAATATCACTTTTTTTTTTTTTTTTTTAATTTCAAGCTCAAATTTTTGTTTTTATGATACATCAATAAATACATCAAAGAAAAGATGAACTTTTTTGTTTAAGGTAGTGAGCGATTACATTTTCTTTTCAATATTTTATTTTCTAAAAATAGTTTTACTTGCCTTTTATTGAGAAATGAAAATCAAAAAATTCAATTTCAATTAGCTTGACTATAAACAGAAAAAAAAAAAAAAAAAAAAAAAAAAAAATCCAAAGTTGGTGTTTCGGAGGCCTTTAACATGCAGCCTTATATAGTTCAGAAAACAGCTTTTTATTTACTCAAACTTAAGGTAGAGATAACGTCGAACAGCTGTTCGACGTAATCCCCTTTAATTAACATGTAAACCTTATAGCAAATTGACAAAAATTCTGAAATTTTTTTGAGAGGCAGATATTAGTGCCTAAAAGCCATACAAAAAATTGCAAAACAATTTAACGAGCCGATTTTTTTAATTAATTTTTTTAACTTTCAGCATAGGGCCTTCCCATGGAGAGCCAAACTAAAAAATTAATTTAAAAAAATCGGCTCGTTAAATGTTTTTGAAACTTTTTCTATAACTTTTAGGCACTAATATCTGCCTATAAAAAAAATTTCAGTATTTTTGTGAATTTGCCAAGGTTTACATGTTAATCACAAATGGAGCCAAAAAAACAGCTATATAACTGACGTTATCTCTACTTTAATCTGAAGTATGGTACCAATAGAAAATACTTACGTAATCTATGATGAATTTTTGAATAATGGATTTTCAAATAAAATAATTAAAAAAAAAACTTGAAGTTTCTGTGGGTTAATTTTCATTTTCAAGATTTTTTTCCCGGAAAAACGGATCAGTAAAAAAATTATTTTACTTGAAAATCCATTAGAGAATACATCATAAAAATTACGTAGGCATTTTTTATTGGTTCCATACTTCAGACAGAGTTTGAGAAAAAAGCTGTTTTTCTGTACCATAAGGCTGTATGATAAAGGCCTCTAGCTCCAAAACACCAAATTTGGGACTTTTTGTGGTGAAGCTATTTGAGATGTAAATTTTTGGTTTTCATTTCTATAGAGGGCAGGTTAAACTACAGTATTTTTAAAAAATAAAATATTTAAACAAATTGTAGTCGCTCACTCTACTTTAGAATATCAATTTTTTCCCCAAATAATTAGTTGTTTTTTTTTTAGTCTATTAATTGAGGAATAGTACAAAATATGTTGGTATATTGAGGGTACGCTAGACACTAGTCTACTGCTTGATTCTTTTCTTTCTTAATGTTTTCAAATAATAATAAATAAAAAAAAATTAAAACATACCATCATGCACGTTCAGATGCACCATGACTATTAGATCAATTAAGACTAGTAAAAGAATAAAATTCTAACCCGTAAAAAAAAAAAAAAAAAAAAAAAAAAAAAGTAAGTTTACTCCTTGAATGTACGCAACTCTTCATGCACTTTTATTGAGTTTCTCAAACATAAAATTTTATGGTAAAAAAAAATGCTCAAAAAGAGGGTGTGGCCCAAAAAAATCGCGCATGCGGCGGGCTGTTCTGGGGGGCTTCGCCCCCCAGACCCCCTAGTGGTGTGGGGGCCTCATTTTATTTTCCTTCCTATCTCGCACAGGGCCCCCAAAAGCCTAGCGACGGCCCTGCACCAAGCAGATAACTGTTGGCGAGACTGAGAGAAAACCACCCTATCAAATGTTAACAAGGATCATATGACATAAAGTTACTATTTTTCCCCCACAACATACTGAAGATATCATTTTTTTTTTTATTGATCTGCGAAGCCCCCACGGTCACTGGCAGACTGTAATGCACCAACAACACCCCGCGAGGTCATCAGGGGCACGGATTTCGCACGCCGACCACGCAGCGGTGGCAAGGTCTTTAGTCGAGGTGGGGCGTGACTACCAGGCCAAGGTATGTACAAAGGTAGGTACGCCGAAGGGACATGAGTTTTTATTGCATATTTGGATAGAGGACCCCGAGTTATGTATTTTTTTATATAATTTTGTTAACCTAACACCCTCAAAGTCAAGAGGTGACGTCATAATCATGCTTCCCTTCCGTATTAAATATTTGCATGACTATGACATCATATAGCGTTTTGCAGTACGATTTTAAGAATGTTTTTACAAAACTCTGAAAAAAATTGACAATGCATTAATAGAGATCTTCTATCCAAATATGCAACAAAAAATGCCATGAAATTTGTCCATTGCATCATTTCACTCCATGCTTACTCAGTTTCAGTGGTTTGATGTGCAGCATCTACATTTTGGTGCTAAAGTTGGTTCACCTCAAGGACGAATGTATGATATTGTTAGCTGGTCACTTTATCTCGGATTGGTTGTATATTAACATTCAGAGCCAAGGTGAGTCAAGGTCTTATTAATCCAAGGCAGGACTGAGAAACGGTAGGTCAACAATTTTTTATAACAATGTTTCATTGTTAAGAAAATGCAATGCAGATTTTTCCATAACTAGCGATAGCGGTATTATGACACGATTTTGGTGAAAATTGAAGACAAAAATAAACTTAAGATGCTACCAAATAAACTTTATCATCATTAATTATTGAATTTTTAAATAATCCAAACACTAATCAACAGAAACATATTTTGTGTTCCTGATTGTACGTATAATAATAATAACAGCATCCCGGAGCGAAAGTACAAACTAGCTGTTTAAACAAACAAATGTCTATGGCCGTTTAGCAGTGATGATAGTGTAAATAAAATGCTATAATATTGCGTTATCAAAACAGATCGTGTTTTATAATTATGGGACACAGAAATTGGCAAGCCTCCTGCTGCCACATTTGGTGCGCCATGATGCTCATCTGTCGAGCATGACCCACTGGTTTGCTAAAATTTAGGCAAAAATGCAGTTGTAATATAGGAAAGTCTACACTCAAATTAATTTGACATTTCTTCTGGAAGTAGCCGGAAGTGGGAGGTTTATATAAATTTTCTGTTCACGTCCGAGTTTTAAAATTTAACTAACAAATCAGCAGTACGCCTATTACAAACGTTTCTGCAAAATTTCAAACTTCAAATGGTATTAGGAATGACATAAACCTCTCACTTCCGGGTACTTCCGGTAGAAATATAAAATTATATAAAGACTATGAGACACGTGAGATACCCATAATTTTTTTAAAATAGGTCAATTGCTCCCCAGTGATAGCCAGGAGGTGTTTTTTGATCAGCTGACATTGTCAAAAATAAGTCAATGTGCGATAAAGTTGTATTGTTTTGATGAAATGAATTGCATGCGGGGTCTACCGAGGAAGATGAATCAGCCACCACGAGCATCTGGCTAAACAATGAACAGCACCCGCGGGAGCCACCATTGTAACGATTTTCGATAATGTAAAGTCTCTGTGGAGATGACTTCTTGATTAAAAACAAAGCCAAAATTAAACTGCCTGTAAATATGTTGTACTGTAAGACAGTTGTAATTAAATTTACGTGACAACAAATAATATTCAGTTCAATCATTTTCAACAATAAGATAAAATCTACAGTGAAATTTTGTACTGCTGTTATTTTAAATACAAAATAATTGAATAAATTTTATATGAAAATCAATTAATAAATTAGAACGCACGCGATCGCAATGCATGATAACAATAAAATTAAGAACCAATGCAATCAGGTGTACGCGCGTATACAGCTTCGTTTCACATAGCATGCAATCTAAATTCTGCATTTAGATTGCATGTGAGATTTAGATTTATATCTGCAATCGGTTCTAAATTTTTATAATACGAATTCATATATACGATACCATGCAATACGATACGAAGGCAGTGTGCGACCCTCCTAATTGTTCAAGAGTTTCAAATAATGTATAATATTTTGAATTAGATCTCGCTGTATTTTGCAATTATGTGAATTATTTTCCACTTCGTAACACATCGCTCCATGCAGTCTTCTAGATTGTAAGTACCTGGTTCCCTGGTTTGGGTTTGTCCCCCCACCCCCTCCAGGGGTCACCCGCATGGCGCTTCACGGCCGCTTGAGTCGCGCGAGGTACCCTCCAACGAAACAAAACAGAGGGAGAAAAGAAAAATATTCCAGCTCAGCGAATTTCTTTTCCCCAAGAATTTTGGGTAGTCTTCTTGAAATAAATATCTAAGATTTTTATATATATAAAGTTTTATGGTTGAGGTGGTTTTCTCAGCAAAAAAAAAAAAATATATATATTATATATATATATATATAGAGCTATAGATCGATGTTCTTTTCAGATTAGGATTAACTGTTTCTAATCAGGGAAACTTCATTAATTGTATTGTCGTGTTTTGTGACGGACCCCTGTGGACCATTAATAACCGTCCTTCATTTGACAAAAATTAATTTTCCCCTTGCTCTTTCTTCTTTTTATGTAGGGTCAGAAACTATACAAGCTTGTAACGACAAATATTTCTCTAATATCATTTTTATATACCGTTGCCTCAGAATGCAAGTCAGATAATCACACAAAAATTTCTATAACCAATCTTATGCTCATAGTATTTAAGGCTCATTTTCCCATAACAATTTTGTGTAGTTATCTTACTTATACTGAAGTGATGATATTTTTTCAATCAGGGGAACGAAATAATTTTTGATGAAAACGACGTATCTTTTACTTAACCTGTCAGCCGAGAAAAGTGAAAAAAAGTGTGTTTCAAGATATAAAATATACTTCCTGGTATTAAAATTAATAAAAAAATTGATTTAATTCATTTTACAAGATTGAAATCTCTGGCGGGCTTAGTTTATGATTAATTCTTAAGGTAGATGACATTTAATCTCCGAGATTAAACGTTGATTTGTTCTGCGTAGTTATGACGTCATAACTATGCTAAATTCTCTCTGGGAAATTACCAATTAAAATTTTAATTTGAAATTCACTCTCAGATCTTACAAAATTAAACTAAATTCAATTTTTAAAGATGAGGTTTAATAATAACTTATTTTACTTGTGATATAACTCTACAGATTTTTTTTTTTTTTTTTACATTATGTGATTTTGTATGCAACGTAGCGCAGATAACAATAGTTAGGAGGGGAAGGGACGACTCGATTCAGTGGAGAGGAAAAAAAATATATCAGATCTTTTTAATATCGTCAGCAATTTCCCTGTTTTGTGGGACTCGAGGACTTCTTGACCATCGAGGGAGGAGGGGGGGGGGTAAAAAAAAACACACCACGTGACCCCGGGGCATCACGGAGAGAAATGAATTTCACAAACCACTGATAGAAAATGGAGCCCCGGGCTTTTTCTTTCTCAAGTACCATCAGAAAAACACAAACCTCTTTTCATAAAGCTGTGTAATTTCTTCATAATTCCTTTATACCAACTTCGTTTTACCACTTAATTTTTGTTACAAAAATATGAACGAGCCCTGAAAAATAAATATATATTTTATTTTTTAATATCTCAATTAATGTAAAGTGCTTAAGATTATTTTCTGGAGGAAAGATGGTACGCAGGTTTGACAAAAAAAAACTAACGATTTACTTACAAAATATTTGTGCCTGCAAATTGAACGCTAACTTTTAACAATGTTTATTATCAGTAGAAAGGTGGTTGTTGATATTTTCATACTAATATTTACGAGTTAAATTTTAACAAGACAACAATAGTATACTTCCTTTTCAATGGGTCAGAATATTTGTAGGATAAAATACTCACTGAAAACGATACAATAATGCGAATCAGGAGTTAAAATATTTGAACTTGAGTCACGAACAGAAGCCCCTGAGTGTCGGTTGCGTGCGCGTTGCATACTTTACCGGCTGAGCGGGCAAAATTCCTCGCACTAACAATGTGTCTTTTGTAAATACATTCTCAGCAATAAAGCATAAAGTTATAAAATATTAATTATTACACACAAAATTACCTTAGTAATGCTTTAAAATTTATGAGCTTTATTAAAATGTTAAATATTATATTCTAAAATATTTAATATAATATCTTATTTCATTTCAAAACACAAGCTAATTTCAAGTGTATAATATTAACATAACACATTATATATAAATTTAATGTGGTATTCTTTGGGTTTCTTTTTTTAGTATGAAAAAATTTACATTTTTGCTATTCAATTCCATGTACAACAATTTTAACACATTTTTTCTCACAATAAAATACGAGAGAGAAAGAGAAAAAAACAGTAGACTCTTATTCTATTTTGCGAACGGATGTAATATATTGTATTTTAGATCATAGCAGTAGTAGTGCTAGCCTAAAAAGATTGAGTTGTTTAGCACAATGTAAAAAAAATAAAGAACAAAAAGAAAGTAAATGACTTGGGCAATGATAAAACCTAACAATACAGTAGAGACCAAAAATATAAGAAACTTTGCGACGGTGCTGCCAACTTGCGGAACACCAAGTAACTAGGATATCGATCGTTGTAGTCGAGCCCTCCTTACATTAGGACTCCTCGAACCTTGCCGCCTGACTGCTGCTACACTATGGTGTTCACATGCTATAATAACGCTACTTACTCTGCAAGACCGCTGTACTACTATTGCTACTATAAGCATCATATATAAGAACTCACTCAACTGAAAAATGTCACGTTTTCATATACTGAAAAACAAAAAAAAATAAATCGGAAAATATTATATAGAGTAAAGAAAAATAATTTTTATATTAAATAAAATAATAAATGGAAACAGTATTGAAAGAAATGAATTTTATAGAAAAGCTTTTCAATGGTTTATATAAAGTTTTGAAGTAAATATTTTATAAAGAAAAATATGATTTAATATTTTTGTCAATTTAAGAGCAGAATTTTAGGTTGTATTACAAGATATTATATTTCTTCCCGCTTTAAACTAATCTAAGTGTTCTTGACTGGTGAAACTTTGTTTTAATGAAATTGAAAAATAAAATCCATAATGTCAAAAGTAAATGAGATGGTGTTAAAATGTGATGTTGTGTTAAAATATGCTCGACAAATTTCTCACTAACTCTTTGATAAAAAATATTCTTTTGATGATGGTAAAGTTTTCCGGCCATCAAGCTAACTGAATAAAGCCCACCATAGTATCGGGTATTATGTACATTAATTATTGATCACGAGAAATAGGTCACAGCCAGCTGCAAAATTGCATGTTCAATTATCGTTCGTCATTTGTTCCGACAATCTTTACATTCATGTTAATAATTATATCGAGAATTATTGCACTCGCTTAATATTATCACTTTTTTTTAATTTAACTCAATGTGTAAATTGAACTTTTGATCAATACATTATATGGTACTATTAATTTGTATTGTGCACTATATATAAATTTACTAAAATACCTATGATGCAAATTGCACACGTAAAATAAAATTTACCTTTTTGTTTGTAAAGAGTATAGTAACTGATAAGTTAATGATAAATAAACAAATCCAATTCGATTACCTCGTTTATACATAACCAATAATTGTAAAAATTTACGACTCCAATATGTATAATTATTTTAATTAACATCTGATCCATCCTATATATATTCCAAACTAATCCCTGAAACTAACCCCAGGCGGCCTCCTTATACCTTATCCCTACCCATTACCCCGCCGCAAAAGCTGTACGCTCTTAGGTATGCATTTTTGTAAAAACAAAATATTCTCTGCAGAAAATGCATTCAATTTTCCAAATGATGAAACAACATTTTTCTCATGATTATGTACATATTGCCCATGCCAATTTTTTCCGCATAATGTAATGCATGCAACAACGTAGTTGTATGCAGTAAAGAAAAATATATCCATATAAAAAGTAGAAAAGCATGGTCAAAGACCTCTATATATACCAACGTTTATGCGAGGGGACAAAAAAGAACAAAGTACTTTGAATAAATAAAGTGTCACGGCCTGTACGGCCACCATTTTGACCAGCAAGGAAAAGAGAATACATCACAGAGCCTTTGAACTCGCCATGTTGATACTGAACATCAACAGCAAACAACAAAATTATTGCATAAATTAGTAGAGAGCACACTCGTTGTTCTCAAAAATTTCAGAGTCAAAAAAATATTTTATAAATTATTGGAAGTTTTACTTTGGTCAGTTACTCCCCTTTAAGGTTCCAAAGATTTCATGTAATATAATAAATAAATTGGTAAGTTTTTAAATTCATAATTGCTTCATGATTCAAGTCGTATATAGCTAAAATTTAAGGATTTTATTATTCTTGATTCGCATTTTGATTGTCGATTTACAAATAAACCTCATACATTTTTAGTATTTTTATTAAGAATTGGCGCCAAAAAGAGGTCATCATTTGCTTTAAATTGTGATATTTTAATAACTTTATATCCTGTTAATTTATTTATTCAATAAAATATTTAAGCGACGGGCAGTTATTAATTTTAATAATTTTTACAATTGCAACATTTATAGCGGTATATACAAAATGTATGGTTCTAGATTTTTTTTGTGATCTTCTTAAAACAAATATTATTTGTTTATCTAACATCCCCCATAGTGACCATGTATGTTTATTTATTAAAGTAAACATGAAAAGAAGGGAGGATTTGGTGATTTACCAACAAGCAGTCTGTTTTGTTCAAAGTGTGCATTGAATGTTTGCAGCAAATAGGAGAGTTTTAATTGTAATTAAAAGAAAAAGGATTAATTAGTAAATTATACGGGTGTGTTGACTAGTTTCACTATAAGCATCATAGTACAACCAAAATAGATAATATGGACCAAATGTAATATTAATTCTAATCCAAATTGCGATTTATTATAACATAATCATATTAAATCATGTAGCAGTAGCTAATGTGTACTTCGAATTACTTCTATCATAATGCTTCGTGCATTTCGATCTGAGAGATAATGTGGTGAAGCTACGATTACATTTCATGAGGTAGACTGGCAACAATTTTTATGTGCTGGAGGGTACAATCCCCCACATATCGAGTGAGTCACTGCCGTAAGACGAAGGGCTGATGAACAGGGGGTTGATGGACCGCGGGGGATGCTGGGGGGATTGATTGTGACGTCACGCCCCCGGGTGATGCCACGTCGTCTCAAGTGAGCTCGTGACGCTAATGCGAACGGAGCGTACAACGATATAGAAATTATAGCGGGAAATGTTTCCTACCATTTATCTCTCTCTTTTGTGAGGTGACAAGAAAATTTAATTACTAGAAGATAAAAGCATGTGAAAAGGGGGAAATACAAAAGGAGAAATGACCATCCAAGAAACTCCGCCTATATGATGTTGGGATCTGTCTAGCCAAGCAGCAATAAAGTTCATTTCTGCCCTATAAATCCAAACTCAAGCTCTTTTTACTATCTTTTAGAAAGCTCAAAATCTTTTGTAAACTTCTAGTTAATAAAATGTTTTCACATGTTTTTAAAAATATATACTTCAAATTTAAGTACCAATTTTCTCCTATATTTGTGACAAGTTCCTCTACAGTATTTTATTATAGTTTATTTCGCTCTAGAGCACTACAAGGGTTATTAATAATTCAAGTGTGTTATAATTTAATAATGATCTCAATCCGGCCGGGTCACATGAAACTTACCACCGGAGAGTTAGGGTACCAAGTTTTGCATTATTTATGTCAGACTACAGCAAATTACTGGTCACATAGAAATGCTTTTAAATTTCAGGTGGATAATTATCGATAACACTGCAGCATTGCCTGTCTTGCAGCGTTAAAAGCTTTTAAGCTAAAATTTGTGAAAATTTGTATTTGGAACTGGATATACTTTATCATACATACAAGAATAATATAATAGCTTATTAAAGCGAATTGTTGTGTGTCATTCTCGCTACATTTGCTGTAATATGAGAAGTTCTTTGAACTGTTAAACAGGATATATAATTTTTTTTTTTTTTTTTAGGAATCGTTTGATGAAAAATTGTTACTTTTCATACTGCGTTCAATGTACTTCAACAAGCATCAAAGTGGCGCTTGAATTGCTATTTGTGTTTCTACATACAATAATATAAAGAAAATTTGAATGTACTACATTAGAAAATTAATATTAAAATTTTCAGTGAATTGTTGAATATGAAATTATCATATCTGTGAAAATTATTTTATGTTATAGGCTGGAGATGTACTATATCATGTATCGAAACTTATGGAAATACTGTACTATATATATATATATATATATATATATATATATGTATATATATTGTACTGGATTTAATAAGCAAATATATTCTTTAATGAACTTTCCATTTTAAATTAAAAATGTATTAATTTAGTTATATCATATTTAAATAACTTTAGACAAATAAATAATGATGTAACGTAAGAAAAAATACAAAATTTGCATATTTAAAAAATAAATAAAGGGAAAAAGGTATGTAAAAACAACATCCAGCACTTAATAAAATATCTCAATCCAGTAATGGAGTTTAGCTTAAAGCACGTGTGTGTTATTATTTTAAACTAAAAACACACAATTTCAATCAAAATTTTAAACAATTTATTTTTCATGTTTCTTTTAATAAGTGAACTGTTTTGTTTTAACATTAATAAAAATATTTATAATTTATTCATGAAATTTTACTTTTTAAAATTTCATTAATTATATATATTTTTTTGTTGTAAATTAATTTTTGCAGTTCTCTGCTTATACAGGAGTTAGATTCAATTTCATTGTGTTTATCGTTATAATTATATCATGTTGCTTGGAGGGAGAAACCCTGTATGCTCAGCCAAGAAGCGGCATCATGCGAATGGAGATACGAGAATTGACTGAGAGAGAAGAAACAAAACTCCTTTAGGCTTATGTATAGCGTCGGTAAAATTAGATAATCGTTATTTAATTTTAACTTGAGATTACACGATGAATAAAACATATCTACAAACAAAATATCAAACAAAGAGTAGCTTAGGTACAGCTTAAAAGGTTCTACGGTATAGACGTTATAAGTTATAACTAGAGCGCGGAAAAAAGTCTTTTGGACTTTTTGTGTATATGGGGCCTATTTTAATGTCATTTAGGATGTCCAATGATCTCCGGAAATGGATTAAAATGAGCCTATAAAAAAAGCGACTTTTTAGACTATTTTGTGATTTTACGACTATTTCGGCAAAAGGTGACTTTTTGAGACTTTTTGACACATTCTAGTATATTTTTTAGTTATTTTCTTCTCAAAAATATAGTTAAAAAAATAGAATAAAATAAAAAGCTTTTGAACACAGTTATGCGTGTCAAAAATAATTTTTTTAGAGACTTTTTTGCAAAAAAAGTAGACTTTATAGGCGACTATTTGTTAAAAAAGAGACTTTTTTCCGCGCTCTAGTTATCAGAAATAGCACTATTAAAATGCATTTTTGTTGCTCTTTTTTTTAAAAAAAAGGGACTTTTTTGGAGACTTTTTTCGAAAAAAGTGACTTTTTTAGAGACTTTTTTGCAAAAAAAGTAGACTTTATAGGCGACTATTTGTTAAAAAAAAAGAGACTTTTTTCCGCGCTCTAGTTATAACTAAGAGTAGACTTAGATGTTCTGATATCAATACAAATACAGAGCAGTCAAATAAATAACCCTGCATCACTAACAAGTAAATATTCAGAATTCAGATTTTAAAATAAGGTAACACGCTCAATATTAAAAAAATTCCGTCACATGAACATTATGAAACATATCTCCCTACATCCCCTATCAGTAGCTAAATATCAGGTATACAAATTTGAGCTAGTTTTTTAGTTATAATTTTTTTTTAAATTCATGGAATGAAAAGTGGAACTCCCATGTTAAATTAGCCAACTTTAAAAATTAATAATATCACAGCGCAATATTTAAAAAAGGAAACAATATTCCTCTGAATTAAGTTCAGGTTCACAATAGGTTTTATTCAAATTCACATATTATAAATATGTTAAGATTCGAAACAATTTTTTCCCGATAAATTATGTAAGAGAAAGTATGCAACCAGTCAAGCTTTTCTGCACAGCAAATTGCCTACCTTTCTTTCTGCAGGCGCGAGATGGCGGCGAGTTTATTAAACCTTTCAGCTATATAAATGTACTGTAGTATTTATACTTAAATTTATGCTGAAAATTATTAATTCAAGCATATTAAAAGCATTTAATATTTTATAGATCATAAAATAAAATGGAAAATCTTCTTTAATTATAATCATACGATCAAATCTATTAAAATAATGTATATAATATATTATAGTTCCGACCTTATTAAACTTTGATAAAATAAATTGCCTAGCTATATTTATAAGGAAGTTGATAGTCATTAACTTTAGTTATGTTTTTACTTTATGAACATCTGGTTTTGCTATTTATTATATAAAATGACGACATGTTTCCTGCCGGGTGAATTTTGTTCGATAACCGCCGGAATATGGCAATGTATATAACACGCTAAACTAAGATTAACGGATCATTTGACGTTGCTAAGTGTATTGCTTAGGGTGCAGAATGCATGCTGATACTGTATAACGATTATTTTCAGTAGAGAGGAGGGGATACAAATGCATAGAACAAGAGAGTTGAGAGAGGGTATGTTGGGAAAAGACAGCCGCTCGCCCACATCTAAGAACTCGCAGGTAATGTTATCGATCTTCGAGTGCAAGAAGAGGCAGGAAGCGCTCCTTCTTTCTGCTCTAATTGTCGCACCTCTGAGAATCGACTACTTTGTTCTCAGGTAACTTTCCTAAGACCAAACTTCAAGAGATATCATTCTAATATAAAGTTTCTTAGGTTATAATATATTGTTAACAAGTATAAAAGATTATATAAATCGTGATCTATATGATATTAAATTTAACTTTATCACTTTCAAAAATCAAAACTTTTTAAAAGATTTTTTTTTAAAGAGATACCAAAATATATCAAGTTCACTTTTTTTTGTACGCAAAGTTTGTGAAATATTATATTACAATGTATATATATATATATAACATGAAGAGAAGAAAAAGTTTTATCAACCTTCAAATTTTTGTTACTAAAAATAAAAATTCTTTACTTTATTACATAAATTACATTTTGATTATGATTTAACAAAGTTGTAACAAATTACATGGTACACAATGATAGTGGCTACATGTTTTTTTACTAAATGAATAATGTTGATACGTCGTTTTTGAAGCGAGCGTTTTGCATGTTACATTCTCTGTGTGGTGGTGAGTGGCTACAGCCAACCACTAGCACTGTTTCTGCATTATGGATGCGCGTTGGTGCTCTTATTGTTTTGCCAGCGTGACAACGGCCAAGATTTACTTTACTCTCAACATATGCTGTTGTACATGAGCCTCTCTCTCTCTGCCACAAATCCCGTATTACACTCAGTAACATTTCACCATAGTATGTACCGCAGTTGTAGAAGTCACACGATTGTTGTAAAATAAAGCAGAGAAACAACAATGTATGACAAGTTGAATAATTGTCTTCTCAACTGGAATGTTTAACATTATTGATAAAACAAAAAGTTAATATTCTTTGTAATCCTGGAAAAAATATTGAAATTTTCTACTGTATTGTGTAGTTAATTTTTGTTTTTTTCAAAATTTATTTTGTTTTTTCATCACAGAATTTACCTGTTTCATTTATAATTACATTAACAATTTAATAACACTGAGAAATTTACTTAGGGAAAATTAGAACAGTAATATTATCACAGTCTATAATGTAAACACTCTTGCGTGAAATAGTTTCAATAACACGAGAGTAACACGAGAAGTGAATCCCAACTTGGCTCCTTATGTACTAACATGCAGAGTGGTGATAACTTCTCGGTAATCTTGCATAATTATTCGTCCTCAACATTTCAACTCATGTGTAACAAACTTTTGCTGGCTCAAGATTATATAAATTTAGTGAAGACAACGAGATACCAATTTGTGTGGTAATTCTTTGAAACAATTATTTTGAAATCTTTTGTCAGAATTTTATATTAATTACACCAGAAATACAATAAGTTTGTTTTGAATTTTAAATTAGCATTGTATGCAATCTTAAAATTAATTATAATGATGAAAGAAAATTTTCTTTTAAAATTTTAACGTTGAAAGCATTGCAGAGAGAGTTTTTCTACCTTGAAAACTCAAGCATTCCATTTTCTACATGTTTATGCATTATATCGCATTATATCTATGAATAAAATTAGTAGGTCAGAAGTGATGTATGTAGTTAATCTTTTTAGCATAATAAATAAAATTAATTAAAAATATAAACACTACAGAAAAGATACAAAAAATCTTACATTTTATTGTACAATTTTTATATTCATTCCAAGCAAAATTATGAAGAACAAGTCACGCGCCAACTTTTAATTAAAATAATTTTTATCTTCCAGCCAGCAAACATCACATTGCAAAGTACAATCCGTGATATTATTCATACATTCCATTTAAAAACATTCAACAATATCAAATAATAAAGCCAATTTCCATTTGAAAAAAATGAACAATGAATTTTTATATATCTCCGAACGATCATGCAAATAATACCTTTCCATATTTAAACATGTAAATATAAAAACCACAAATTGTTCTGTACTTTGGTTTTAAAAAACATTCGCAGCTCCCCCTTTTTCACGATGTTGCTGTGGGATCGCCTGCAGTTTTTATCTACGCTTCTAAATGGCCGCTTCGTGACGAATAAAAATGAAAAAGGTAAACGGAGGTGTGGGGGCTATATGAGTGAGAGAGGTGCGATAGAATTCTTTCCACGAGCCGCACAGTGCATGGAGATAACCCTTTCTCTCACGTACCATCAGTGGAGATACTCCTTTTTCTCACGTCGCAAAGATCACTCAAATGCATTTTTAAGTTTGTCAAGATTTGAACTCCGATCTAAATTAAATGTTAAATAATTTAAAAAATATAATGCTTAAAAACTACCATAACGCAACAAAATATTGCAAAAAAAGGGAGAACTGCGAATGTTTTATAAACCAAAGTATAAAACAAATTTTGTGGTTTTTATATTTACATGTTTAAATATGGAATATTATTCGCGTGATCGTTCAGAGATATATAAAATCATTGTCAATTTTATTCAAATGCAAATAAATTATTATTATTATTTGATACTGTTAATGTTTTTAATTGGAATGTATGAATGAAAAATCACGGATTGTACTTTGTGATGCTTGTTGGCTGGAAGATAACAAATGTTTTATTTAAATTTGGTGCGCGATTTCTTCATATTTTTGCTTGGAATAAGTTACTTTTTCCAGTTCTTTTTTTCTTTTTTTACAAATATTTTAAAAACTATAATATTAATGGTATTCTAATTTTAGGCCACAAACGCAAACGTCAAATCCTTGTATTTTTATTGAGGAGTGGTGTCTGGTTCTTCCTCATAAAAAGCGTCTTGAATTTTAAAAATATTTAGCTCCTCAAAATATTAACAAAACCATAGTTCCATATAGTAATAACTCCCTATTCATTTATGAAATGCAATAAATTGGAGTTCGATTGTCATTTATGCGGTCGTAAAAACTAAAATCCTCATTTCCATTTATTGTTGAAAAAGTCTCCATATTATTGTTATAATAATAGTTGCTATCATTACAAAATATATTTTTTATTGAAAAATATTTTGTACATAGCAACTATAAAGGACGGCTTGTATATATTGAAAGGATGTGTTTAATAGTTGAAAAAAATATGCAGATGCGAAACTCCCAAGGGGAAATAATACATTCTGTTTTTGTTTCTCTGCAAAACATTTTAAAAAGAGAAAAACAAGTCTCGTATTGTATAACATGATTATTTGAACACATCCTAAAGTTTTCATTTGCTCCAACTTAATTTCTGTATTATTTTCCTTTGTGAATATATGAACATCGGTGAATAATTAAATGGTAGCATTTTCTTGAGGCCAGGAAGTCTGTATAGAAACAGGATGGAGAACTATTGGTGTGTACAGCCCATTCTTTGCAGATAAACCCTCCTCGGCTAAATGTGAAAGGTTACTCAAAGGTTCGGGAGATAATGTAAACAAGACTCGTTCTATAGAAATGGTCGGACATACAAAATAAAGAGAACTCTTCTACTGTTCTGAGAAAATAACAGCTCAGAAATTTTGTAGTGATCATCGCTACTTTGTTATGTCTGTCGAATGACTCTAATTTAAATACGAAGGTAAAAAAATACCTACTCTTTCAACTGTTACTTGTATTTAAAATCCAGCTGAGAAAGTAGACAATAAGTGTACAAATTTAAATGCAGATCAGGAGATTTTGCACCTCGGAAATAATGCAACCTCCATATTAAAATATACTGTATTATAAGAGATATTCTATGACACTGCTACCCCAAAATTCTTAGGACTGTTTGAGTGGAGATGTATAATTTCTAAATATGAACTAAAACTGTATATTTAATTTATATAGTTCAATTCGTGTTTTTTAAAATTATTTTTCATCAATAGTTTATATAACTGTACGTACTTTTATATTTATGCATTGAAAAATGTAATTGAAAAACAACATTTATAATGTATTTGCATTAAAAGTGTATAAAAAATGTTTTAAAGAAAAAAATTGATGGATTTCAACTTTACTATATCAAGAAAATATTATTTTATTTGAAAAATAAAATAACTGTGTCAATAAAAAAATTATCATGTTAACTTGAAGAAAATGTTGTAATTTGGAAGGTAAGGGGAGTAGAAAACGCATTTAACAAGTGGAAAAAAATTTTAACTACCAAAAATATCACTGCTCTGTAAATCGTAGCCATTATTATTTTTATTACTAATAAAATTTGATTAATTGACATAATAATTTTAACACTAAAGTTGTGTTTTAAACTGTACGTGTATTAAAATTTTATCTCATTAAAAATTATAAGATAAACCCTACAACGAGTTTTAATATTTCGTTAAACATATTAAAATATTTTTTAATGACAAAGTAAAATAAATTAAGCTTATTTTTTTATTAGACAAAAATGAAGTGTAAGTCACATTTTTTTTGTAACCGCATGACAATCTTAATGTTAAATTAAAATTTGTGGTTAAGTTAATTAACATTGATTGTTGAGGAATGTTGTACGTCAGAACAAACCGCACCATCGTAAAGCCAAAATACTGGTGATGAGACGAACTCAGCCCTTTACAATGTTTGTTTACGTGAAATATTCCAGACATGTACAGGAAAATAAAAATTTGTATAAATTCCAATATACGAAACATGTTGATGTATTGGATAGCTACAATCCATGATAGAAAGATATTCTTTTCAATTTATTTACTGTTAAAAATATTTTATCTTCATAAAGGAAGAATTTAAATCATTCAATACAATATGCAATCTTTTTGATGTTTTTTTATAATATATTGATAATGTAATTTTTAAATTGAAATTTTTAAATGTAGATTATCACCTGAATTATTTTTGTTCAATGTAATGGAAATAAGAATTTTATATCTACAGTAAGTAAGCACATTTTTCCAAAAAAATAAGTAGCAAATATGTCAATTTTTACAAGGGTGTAAAAATTTCTTTTCACGTCATGTAACACCGGCAAGCTATTTAAATGTTAAGATATCTTTAAGCATGTGTCGATACTATTAGTTCTACAAGACGCTTACATTGGCGCGATAAATTCACAGCAACTTTTCTCATCAAATTTTCTTTCTCACCCCACATTTTTCCGTCCGTTTTCATAACTTTATCTGATATATAAACGGGGGGACCGTCGCACTTCATTCTTATAATAAAAGAGGGCCTTCCTTATCTCTCTCCTCCTATCGAACACTTATATATCATATTGATTGTACTTATGGATTATTCATTACGTACACCTCCAAACAGAAACCTACCCTTCGCGTTTCCTCTGTATTGTGCGGTCATCCTCTATGTTGTAATGAGCCTGATTTGTTGAGACGATGGACGTGTTTTGACTGCCACGCCGTTGTCATGGTGACTGCCACGTCACGCTGACGTGACACGTCACAAACAAGAACCGATTTCTTACAACCGACGGAGAACAGTTATGGATTTTTCTTTGTAGTTTTTTACATGCTTGTAAATTGAGGCAACCCAAGGGAATATTGTTTTTCATGCTCCTTTGTTAGTAAATTGGGTCTCTTTTTATTATTTAGATCCATATTTATTATCTCTAAGGTCCTTTTTCAACAACTGTAGCCTATAGATATAATTATATTACATAAGGACTTTGTGTTTAATGCTACACACTCGACGTAGCGGCAATATCATTCATGAAATTGATTATAAATTCATTTTGAATTTACAAGGAGGGTGAAATTTACAAACAAGACGAGTAGTATATGATACTGATTCACTGTTTTGATAAAATAGAGAAATTTTAGAAACAGAATCAAATTGTTTGAAGCCGGTATTACACGATACAATTTTTCTAATTACTGTCTACAATTTTTCCTTTCAAGAAAACTTCAACTCTATTTGTTTGTATGGAGATGAAATTTTCTTGCAAGGAAAAATTGTATATGCAAAATTGTATCTTGTAATACCGGCTTAAATTTAGAATGCTTGTTTGTAATTTTTATATGAAAATATTTGGGGTAAGACTTGTATTTCATTGCCTTGTATAAAAATATGAATTAAAGCAGAAGTGATAGGAATCAAAGAGCAAACTATTAGAAAGTTCAATATGTCATTTTTAACTTCTTTTGGAAGATAACTTTAATTCCTTTGGAGATAAAGTTTAAGAAAGTTTAACACAAAAACTATAAAAGTTGAAACTGTATGAATAATTTCTTTTTGAAGCATGTCGTGTAAACTACCCAGAGTATTCGTTTGCTTTTTGTTTCACTTTTCGTTTAATAAGACGCGAAATTTTTTGTTTCCTCCAACTCGCTGAGTGTGATGTTTTATTTCGGAAGTCAGTTTGCTCGGAGAAACGCAACATGTAGCCTCTCATTTTTTGGTCCAAGTCGAGTGATGCCAACATTTCTCCTTACAAGAAAACGGCCATTTTAATTCAACGATCGTACACACTACAAGTATCTTGTTTATTGTATTTTTCTTCGGGTATATTCGGAGTTCTTCGGCTCATTTCCCACCAATGAGGAGACTAGTTACAAATTGTCCACCAATTACTTTAGACCACACTGAACGTGACGTTAAATACAAACACAAAAACTTGAACAACTGATATGTAAGTCATTAGCGCTAATGTTGGAGGCTGACGTAACCACGATTTACTGAATCACAAATGTCCGATCATTACATTAAAATTACACTCGCTAGCTCCGTTCACAGTTACATTAAATGGTAATGGCTGCAATTTACCTTCTTTAAAAAAAAAATACTGTGTTTATTTTACTTTCTAATTATTTTTATGGTAAATTATTTCGTTGCTTGCGTGTATTATTTTTTTTACATTTAGAACTAAATTGTTCTAAGGAACAAAAAAGAACTGATATCGCTGATAAGAAATTTGGAGTCACGCGAGACAAAGAAATTATCAACATTATTCTAAGAAACATAAACTTTACATTTAATGTCCTTTAAAATTGTAATATACAATTTCTTGCATAAAGCTGCGTAGGAGAAAACGGTAAAAAAGCACATTAAATGGCTCGTAAAGTAATATTATTATAATAGCTTTAAGATTTTATGATGCGAAATATAATCATCTGCAATAGATTTTGGGAACAAAATATTCAAGTTCAAATTCATGGAGTGGAATTATTTTTGTGTATGCTAGATTTTAATTAGATATAAAAAATATTGTTTATGTCTGGCTGATGCTTGAATTTCAATTCATGTATAATAATGACTTTCACGATACAATACAACATAAATAATTGAAATTTCAGAAATTATTTATTAATAATGACTAAGCGGATTATGTTCTCATGCAGCTCTCTGGCCGGAGGGGAGTGATTATTGTACCGCAATGTATTTGTTTCAGGGGAGGGGGTACTTTTAAATTACAGGAGATACTTTTATATGTGGGAGTATACCCCACACTGCGAGATGTACTTTGAAAATATTGGTACCCCACCATAGCAACTATTAAAAATTAAATAATATTTTATCTCCTCAAGTTTACTATCGATGGTGAGCAGGTATCGATTATGTCCCCAAACGACTTTGATAAGCTGGCCATTGTTGGGAGCACCACGTCAAAAGATTTTATTTCATCCATACTTCTTCTTCCCCTTTTTTCACTTACCAAGAAGGCGATTTTCCTCCCTCCAAGCGCCTGATTGCTTACAAAGGGGTTGGTTACTTTCTCTCTACCCGTTAAAAGCTTACGACCACTAAAAAACAAAAAAGCTTTTCTTTTTTGTTGTATTTTATTCGTACCACTAAACATTTTCCTTCTTTCTCTTACTAATTCTTCTATATACAAAGTTTGTGTATACACAACGTTAAGATCAACCCCCCTCCTCTCACTTTTTATGTCTTTCATAACCGCTCGATTTTAATTTTCTCGTGGTACTTTATGGTCCACCGTGGTATTATATTTATTGTCAGTATACGGATACATTTATTGAGTGACACATGCCTGCTAACAAATTGTGGGCGTGACCCAGCTGCCTGCAAGTGGCCTACATTATAGCCACAAATGGTTACAACCCCCCCCCCCCTCCCTCCCACGTATGCAACTGCTGCCTTCTTGTGAAGTGGCTTTCCGGCACTCCCGCTATTTCCATGTGCAAATCCAGACTGCTGTATATGCTGAGATATTCACAAGCATACTTATACCATACTGTGTGCATTCCACTCGAGAAATATTTGTAAGTTGTAAAATATGCATTTTTATAGCCTTAAGGCGATATGGTATGTTGAATGGACAACCCTGAATTTTTATTACATATTTGAATAAAAGGCCTCGAGTTAAGTATTGTTATGTTTTTCAAAAAATTTTGAACTCTTTAAAACTCTTAAAATGGGACTGCAAAAATTCTACGTCATAGTCATGAAAATATTTAACACGCAAGCATAAGAAAAGATGTAACATTACTATGAAGTCATAGCGTCTCTCCCATCAATTTTAATGGTGTTAGGGTCTAAAAAGATCTTTAACAAATTGAAAATTAGTGGACTCAAAGTCCTCTTAAATATAAAATAAAAAAGAAATGCAGATTGTCCATTGTGTTTAGAAATATATAATGTAATATTTATTGAATGTGTGATAATCCTTTGTACGTACTAAAAAATATATGATTGTCATATTTTCATTCATTTATTATTTTATACGTTGCTACATATTTTATATTATAATATCCCTAACAGCCATTTACATTACCTGTTCACATTTGAAGCAATTGCAGCAAAGTTTCTCCCCCAGTGCACAATTTGGTGCTCACGGTGACTACAGCTTGTTCGTTGAACTGAAAGGTGCTGACTCATCTACACTTGATACTTAACAGGATACTTAAGTACCACTCATATTTTTATTTACACTCATACCATTAATAAATGTCAGATCATCTCTCCGTGAAGTTGCTCAGCAGAGTGAGTTACAGCGAAAATTAGCATCAACAATCTTCTCCATGTAAATTATAAACTGATGCTATCATCTACTTAACTTCTTAGTAAGTGAGACAGCATTGACGTATGTACAAGTAACGCAAATTTTGATGTGAGATTTGACATCAGTCAAATTAATCTCGTTCAAACCTAAAATTAATGTCAACTCTGCCTAATATTTAGACTTTTTCTGAATTTTCTTTATTGTCTTAATTCACTGCTAAAAAATACTAAATGAGAATATTATATTGAAACTTATGATAGTTATGATCTTAAGAATACATAATATGTAGTCTAAAATCCAAGATAGTGACATTTTTAAAATATGTAAAACTGAACCTCAAGACAAAGGGCATCTATTTAGATGCTCTGAATTAACTGGTGGACTTGACTCGTTGCCTGGCAACATGAACACAGATGAGAAAGAATCCTTTATCTATCGGATTGCTAAAAGTTTAATGGCTTAAACGCTAACACGTGGGCATAAGAAGACATATTATGTAATATGCAGTAAAATAATTTCTATGCATGATTTTATTACTTATGAATGCTTGTCTTATCATAAAAATACAGTCTCTTAATTGCTCTTACTAATTAGGTGTTAAATATACACTGTACAGTAACTCTAAGAAAAAACAATAAATAATTTTAATGCTCTTCAGTGAATCTCCAGTTTATCAGTCTCAAAGACTTTAAGTTCGTCGTATGGACTGAGCCACCGGTTGACTTACGTTGCAGCGACTTGCTGCAGGTGATTTATGCAGGCGAAAAATACACTGTAAGTGTGTCAAGAAAAGAGAATAAAATGCAGCCTTCCAGCTCTGAAAATGTAAACAATTTATGACAAAGTTCAAAGTTTCTTACAACATTATGATTTTTTCTCTCTGAGCAATAAATTTTATGTAAGAACTGAACTTTTTTATTTGTCTTTCAGAAATGTAAATAACGTTTTTAATCAATATTGATTTTCATGTGGGGAAAAGTTATAAACTTTTAGTTCTTGCTTTACCTTCCTATGTTTGCATGCAAAATTCTGGGAACATGAAATCAAATATTTAAATATTAATTTTTTGTTCAATTTTCAATATTGAGCTGACATTAAACATTAATATAATCGATGACAAATGTATTAATTTCAACTGTACAGTACATGGAATATATATTAATGATGAGATAATTGTATTTAATGGTTCCATGATTTAGCTGGTTTAATTTGTAATATTCATAACATACGGAAATTAAAATCAATGTTGTATTAAAATCCAACCAGCTCATATTTGCTGGAAATTTTAATAAAAAATCATATATATAGTGATACGATCGGTAATATGAAAATACTAGAATTTTATTTAATAAAAATACATAAACATCATTGAACTAAACTAAAGCAGTAAAAGAATATTAGCATCATATTTGGCTTAGAAATTTGTAACACATTTTAATTTCTACAAATTTATAATATTTTATAAGTTTTTTATTTTAATTTAAAAGTTATTACTAAAAATTTCTATTTTACTATCAGAATACCTATATATTATACTTTGCAATTTGCATGTTTAGTAAAATTCTATTGTTTTTACGAGCTAGAAAATTTAATACTTAATTTCCTGAATAAAGAGCTGTTGTTTTGTTGTAGAGGTTTGAAGATTGATAGTTTTTTTTTTTTTTTTTTTTACAAGGATACACCCCTAAGAGCTTACAGCTCGCGGCGGGGTACTGGTTATAGGGATAAGGTAGGGAACGGATAGTGGCCACGGCCTGCATGCTATGCGTCCCAGCATTCGCTGAGGTGAGACTGAGGGAACCGTGGAAAACCTCAGTCAGGACGGACACCTCTACTTTTTCTCAATGGACCAAAGCGATGTCCAAAGCCTGGGGAACCACACACAAGTGCATCACTGCACTGGGTGGAAAGCGAGATGAATTTACCCCAGGGAGGGAGCAGCGTATTTTTTACTTGAAATGGTCACCCATCCAAGTACTAACCACGCTCGACGTAGCCTGACTTCGGTGATCTAACGAGAACCGGTCAATGCACTGCGCCACGCTCAACCTCACGTTGGTATCACTGATTAATCGCCTGTGACATCAGTAGAGTTACATTTTTCATTGTTTTTAATCTGTTACAACAATTCAATACATTATTACTAATGGAATTTCACATTTTATGACTTCATTTATATACTTAACATAATGAACAACCTGCTTGAATTTTTTTATTGGAGAAATGAATAGAGGGTACCAAATTATTCTACTTTGATTTTTTCACTTTTTTTTTAGTTCTGGAACTATTTTTAAATAATTATTGAAAGTTCTGTAAGTTATGTTGGTCCCCCTGGATCCTTAATAAAAAGGATAGGGCCTAGACGCCTATTGACGCCTCCACAGGGGGCATGGCCGCACTTACTATAATTATTTAAAAATAGTTCCTGCATGGACTCAAAAAATGTGAAAAAATTCAGAGAAGACTAACTTGATACCCTCTATTCTTTACTACAATAAAAAAATTCATGCAGGTTGTCTATAATATATAATGAAATTCCACATACATTGATGAGATCGCACCACCTCTGTGTATGACAAGGGTAATATGCACGACGTGAACGTACGTCATACAATCAGTCTTGCCACAATAATGGACCTCTCTCACACACAAGAGTGGCTCAAAAAAAAAAAAAAAAAAAAAAAAAAATCCCTGCTCTATTTTTTGTCCTTTCTCACCACCCATAATCCTCTTACAGTAACTCCGGTGACAGGCGGCAGAGCGCGCTGGTGTCGTTAAAAATTTCTTTTCGTGTGAAATATACACAAAATTAATATAACTTGTATATTAAATAAGGTTTATTTTCTTATGAATTTAGTGTTATTTGTGAACCAATTAAAAGTCACAATTTTATTAGACACTATTATCATAGACAAACAATTTGGGAGAACAAAGAAAAACTGTTGGCGACTTGTTTTTCTTCAATTTTAACTGTCTATCAAATGCCTTAAATATATTCGATGGAATATTAACATTTTACTCATTGTTAGTGGTTTTTGTAATTACTTATTTAAAATTCCTGTCATATGTGAGTGACAGTGACGAGGAACTAACAATGTTTAAAACAAAACAGAAAATCACAAGGCATGCCCGGAATTCTTGTCAAACAATGTAACAATAATCTAATATTAAAGGTACACTTTAAATACTTTTTTTTTTATAATAATAGAATCAATAGTAACGAAATTTCCTAGCTGGTAAAACGAATTATTTTTGCATTTTCATGTGAACACCAACCTATTTGTAGCAAGACCAACATCGATTGTTTATCGATTGTTGGTAGCTAACAACGGTAGCATGCAAAGCGAGGAAGCTAGCAGGCAAGCAGGCGCCTTCAGTATAGGCAACTTTTTGTGTTTGAGTGAGCTGCGTGTGGCATAACCTGCCAGGGGCACAACGAACAAGGCAACAACATATATATACGACTATCACTTGCCACAGAAATATTTCACCGTACTTTGTTGGTAAAGGCTGTGTGTGTGATGGCTCCTTTATTACAGAAGGGATGTAGGGATGAAAATAAACCACTTGTTTTACGAACAAGATTTCTTTGACCATAAGTAGCACCGTTCTTTTAATTTCAAAGACAGACGTTTTTTTTTTAATATTTTTTTTTTTGTACGTAAACCAAAAGTTGAAGTGAGCATAATTATAATTTAATTATTTAATTGGACTCAACTATGATTTTCTTTTTTTTTAAAATAAATTTTACCACTGCATTTTTCAAGCACACAATTTTACTATACAAATAATCTAATAATTATGAATAATAATTATTCCATGATCTCAATATACATAAAGAGTTGAAAATACTGATTGTATGCGATTGTTATGTTTGAAAATCAACAAAAACATTTTTATTTGAGCTATGCAACCAGTCATATCTACGGTACTGCCATGACAAAAAAATATAAATTTATATATATATACATTTATATGTATGTATATATATATATATATATATATATATATATATATATATATAATAAAAGGCAGCAAAATGAAAGTATTGCATGAAAATTTGCGTCATTAAAACCGGATTATTCTCGTTATTTGATTGCTAGATTTTTTATCAACTGTATATTCTAAAAAATTGATAACAACCATTATATTAGTTACAAAAAATAAAAATACATAACAAGTTAAAAGTGGAATATTAAAAAGCATCAATAATTATTTCTATATTTATTTAATAGCCGAGAGAAAAATTGTAATTTTCTGATAAATATTAAAACGTTTTGAAAGCAGCATGATCCCACTATTCATGGATATGATTGACTTGCGCGCTGCATCATGGTGGTGTTATAGTACGCCAAGCTGGCGGGTGATGTTATAGTGCGCCAGGCGGGTGCTGCGTTGGCGTTTTGACGAGGAGAGGAGCCAGTATAAAGCAAGTAGACCATCACTGCGGGAGATTTGCCAGAGAGAGAGAGAGATCGATCTATGGGCACGTCTCTCCCCAAGAAGAGAGAACTGCCACTCGAGTGACTTTGAAAACACGACGTAACGTGCACAAACACGCCCCCGTGTGCACGCTGAGGTGAAACAAGAGTCACTGCTGTAAAAAGAAATACCTTTTCATATGTGAGAAAATGTGTTACTATCTACTCAAATATATTGGGTGAATGTACGCATTTTGTGTATGGACTTCTGTCTTTTACATTCACCAATTGTGTTTTGGATTATTGTTTATTCATTAAACTTTTTCCCTCCAAACTATGTATTTTTAACCCAGTAAACAATTATTATTATAAAATATTAAAAAAACATATCTTAAAAATCATTGTTGATAAAATAGGAAATTTATAAAATATTAAAAAAATATTGCTTAAAATTTTATAGAACATACAGTTAATATTCTTTTCTTAAATTGATAATACTTGAAAATTAGACTTTATTCATCAATCTTTTAATTTTAATAAGGCTGTCAAATTCAGTGTAAACGTTAATAAAGTAACAATTCTATAAATTGCTTTCTTTGTCTTGCGGTACAGACGACAGGAAGTTTTGATTTGCTCGACCACAAACGCCGCAGTTTGCTCAGCACTAACTTTTTTATTGCCTACCTGGTTGGCCGAAACTGTCCCCCCCCCCCCCCAAACTAGATCCCGAAAGAAAGTTATTGTCAACAACCTGATGCTGAATTCACGAGAAATATCACACACATAAAAAAATGTCAATTCAACTTTTATATTATATTTTTTAATTTTTACTTCAAATGATTTAACAAGCTGCAAAGAATTAAGCACAAAAATTGAATAACAATATTTTCTGTTATATAGCCATTGACAAATCCGATCAGATATTCATATATCTGTTTATTTTCAATAATATCGTGTGTTTTAGAAAATAAACCGGAATATGTGATTAATATAATTTAAAACAGTTTTTATGAATTTCATACTTTTTAATAAAAATGTAATCAGATTATGTAAAATTTTAATTAATCTTAAGTTTTTTTATTACTTTTTATTTTATAAACATTGAAGATTAATAAAGTTTGATAACATTACAAAAATGATAAATCACACTGTCTCCTTACATTTTTCTTAATATAAATTTAGCGTGTTATTTTTAATTGAGACAAAACGATGCGTCTCTTCAGGAAGCAACGACATTGCTGCTGCTGGCATTTTCCAACGTGAAATATCGAGCCTTGTATCACCATGAGGAGGGGGGGGGGGGGGCACTTTCTCTAATCATGTTGATTCAGCCCGTGTTTATTTTACATCAACTCAAATATTCAAAAACAACGTATTTTGTTGACTAGTAATTGATTTCTTTTGTTCAAATGACAAAAATAGTAATGATTGAATATTGGCAGTGGAATAATGAAGTTGCAACGAATGTTTTATTATTGATGACATGATATTTGTGGATGTGCAAATAAAGGCGATTCCATTATTGCTGGATTCGCGAGGTGAATTTGTTGTATGGAATATATAAGGACGATGTACAGATATTTCAGCTTTGTAGCAGAGATCTTAATGGACAACCTGCATGAAAAAATTTTATTGCAGAAATTGAATAGAGGGTACCAAATTATGCTACTCTGAATTTTTTCAGATTTTTTGAGACTCGGAACTATTTTTAAATAATTATTGAAAGTCCTGTGATTTAAGTTGGCACCCCTGAATCCTTAATAAAAAGGATAGAGACTGGACGCCTATTGACGCCTCCAGAGGGCGTGGCCACACTTTCAATAATTATTAAAAAATAGTTCTGGGTCTCAAAAAAATCTGAAAAAATTCAGAGTAACATAATTTGGTACCCTCTATTCAATTCTGCAATAAATTTTTTTCATGCATGTTGTCCATTATAGTGTAAGCTCTTTGTAGTTTACACGTATCCTGCTAGATTTTCACCAGCTGAACTGCAAAAAAAAAAAAAATGTAAACAATAGAGTTTTGTCCTCAATTTTTTTATTGCGGAAATGAATAGAGGGTGCAAAGTTATGCTACCCTGATTTTTTTCAGATTTTTTAGGGCCCGGGAACTATTTTTAAAAAATTATTGAATGTCTTTTTCGTGACGTCACGAGACGCCGCTCCTTAAGATAAAGTTATGACTTGCCGCCGCGTGACGTCACAAAAAGGACTTTCAATAATTTTTTAAAAATAGTTCCAGGTCTCAAAAAAACCTGAAAAAAATCAGGGTAGCATAACTTTGCACCCTCTATCCATTTCTGCAATAAAAAAAATTGAGGACGATCCGTTTTATAATATAAGTTCAATTAACTAAATTTAAATTAAAACATTATAAAAAGTTAATACGAGTATTAATTGAATATTTCCTTACAAACGAAAAATTTAATTGTGAAAGAATTATTATCAATCAGCTTATTCAATAATTCTCGAGGAAGAAATTTTTAAAAGCAAAAGTTTGAAAATAATTCCTCGTTTTACCAGAATATTTTACCTAGAAGAAACTCACCCTGTATTCAAACGAAGAGAGCTACATAATATGTTAACTGTACACTCCTCGCCTTGGAAAAGTTCCCTTATTTGCAGCCTTGGTAATCATCACGCCCTCATGTGTTCTTAAGGGGCACGGTGATTGACAAAGCCGCAAAGAGAAATTTTCCGAGGCGACGACTTTACGTTTGCAGTTCGACAGCTTGATGTTGATTTGATTTTTTTTTAGTTGTGCAGCTATGCAAAATTGTGTGAGTTTCCTGCTTGGTAGAATAGAACATTTAAATCACAAGGAAATATTTCAACACTCATCAACAGTTATTGATTTTCCTTTGCAAAAAACTGTACTGAGTTTTGCCATCTAATAAAAATAATGGTTGTGCTTATATTATAAAAATAATGCAAAGTAATTTTTTATATTTTAAATAAAACATGCATTCAGCTGAAGCGCTCGATTGAAATATTCCTATCAAATAAATTATAGTAAAAAATTGCATTTAAAATGAATAAATTCCTGATAAATACTTCTTGCCAAGTAGAGCGTTCAACGCGTGTATTTCACAGACGGGTCGATTTTTATTTTTTACATTTTATTTCACCACGGCAGCTGACATCGGTTCAGCCTAACAAGCTCATGAATCACAGTTCAGCAATTTCAGTACCCCCCCCCCCGGGTGACCTCTGAGCGCTGATTGGCTAGCCCCAGGCAATACACTGAATGGTACGCATTTACTTTTTTTATCCAATAAAAATGTACGAAGAATAAAAATTGTAGAATACTGTATTAAATGTTTTATTAAACATTTTTATAATTATTACAATAAAAACGTTCAATAACATAGTAATCAAACCCTATTAAAGTGTATACTGGAAAAAATCACTTTAATTCTTCTTCATATATTATGTTCAAACGAAAGCTACATTGTAATACTTTCAAGAAATTACATTTTTTTTATGTGAACAAAAAAATACATTCTTTCAATTTACGTTTCCAACAGCTTGGTTGGAAAACATAAAATCTCAATTCTTTGATTGGAGATTTCAATTACGATGCCAATTAATAAAATATATATATATTTTTTTTTTTTTTGCTTTTTATCGGTTGGTCTACGAGAATTCAATCTAAGTTGAATTTAGTTCCCATTACATCACCGAAGTCAAGTCACTCAAGTATTGGCTAGGCAACAACAAAAAAATATTTTGTCATTTACCTATTATAAAGTTGAATAAAATTTGAATTAAAGGCCAAAACTAATTTACCTGCACTAGCTAAATGTTTAAGGCAGCGAATAATCAGAAAAGTTTTAAGCAGGGATTTTAATTTTAACTGTCCTTGCATTTTATATACGCGTACAAGGTCCTCTGAGTTGCTGCATAATCTACTGCAAGAACATTCGGCTTATTACCAGAGTGTAAATTTACGTTTATTTTAGTACTGCAAAGTAATTAATTCACATTCTCTCTCTCTTGACGCATAATAAAAAAAGACATGCATAAATAGCTTGTTACAGTGGTAATAGGTTTAATCTCTCTAGAGAGAGAGAATATGATAAAACCAACACGTTATGTAATACTTTGCTAATGGCCGCGCCAGTCTCTGAAATCATGACTAATGCTCCAACTGAATTCCATCTTTATTATACACCAGGGCGAATATTTATGAGTATAAAAGTTTACAATACAAGTTCATACTTGAATGCACTTGCCTCACGGGCTTTTGTCTGTATGCCAGTTCATTACTCTCTACTGCATGCAATCACAGTAATGAAGCACAGTTGGAGTCTGTTTCATCAATCAATATTCACACAAAAAGTTACGTTTTAACAATATTTTGTGACACAATTGTAAATTCAAGGTGATATTGTGGCTATCAATTTTCAAAACAGCTGTTTTGTACACCTCTGGACATCACGAACTTTACTTCTCGAAATTTGATGAAGCCAAGAGACAAAGAATTTTAAGAAGAATGAATGAATTTTGGGGTCATCATCATTCAACAGGGCAGGGTAAGGTTCGTGATGCATGTCTCGCGATGTACATCTTTCTGGACACCGCGAACGTTACTCCTGCTCTGTTTTGGAAGTGTTGCCACGCAGGTTCTAAACGCGTGTTGAACTTGAACTTGGCTAGACTGGGTGCTCTTCTTTACCTCACCCAAAATTTAAAATCTGCATCTCTTTATCTCTTACAAGGAGAGAGGACCCTAAAAATAAGTATTTTATAATTGAACGTTACCCACCAACTCAATATGAATGCCGCACGGTGGCGAGTGCTCCAGGGTAAGCGGGTCGCGGGTAACTTAAGTGTGGATTGCTGACGTCACGAATCACGAATGGCAACGCAGCTACCTCTTTTCTATGGAACTCACTCCCCCTCCTCCTGCCCAGCCGTACTCAGTGCAATGTTGCTTGTGCAATTGCTTTGCGGCTCTGTCTTTAATTTGTATAAATTCGGGAGATGGTCCGAAAATGGTAATTTACTCATTTCTCGCATTAACATATCTTACAGAAAATTTTTATGAATTCATGATTTTATTGTCCCATGTCTCTTTACTGTTAGAGCTGCAAATGAGGCAGGGGTAACATTCATTGAGTCTCGAGATGTACGTCGCGACAAATTGAGGCAACTACAAACTGTAATTACAAAGAAAAGAAGCGAAACAAATAAGGCAAAACCTTTCCTACTTCTATATTTGTAAGGCTTTTGAGAAAATACATCAAACGGGTTTTGTAAAAAAAAAAAAAAAAAAATATTGATTTATTCATATCTTACGTTTCCTTTGACTAGTGGTGAATGATTGAACGACCTTTTCTATATAGCACTGAAACTTTTATTGTATTATTAGACAGATAAGAATATCACTTTGACCTGAGATGAAGAGCACTATATATTTAGTTTTAATTAACTTTAATTAAAATTTAATGTTAATTAACATTCATGTATAAAATTATTATACTTGATAAAATTAAGTTTCTCGTCATTCAAAATTTAATTGGCATATATATATTACGTAACATATATATGACATTACATTAATTTAATTACTTCGAGAGATGTTTGTCTCCACTCATTCGTGTGCAAGTCAAAAGCTGTGATACCAATCTCTTTCAAAATGTTCAAATACATAAAACTCACGCCTAAAGTTACTGTATATCTCTTTTGGTATCTGCTTACTGTAAAAAATTACATTAAATTCATTTTTCTGATATGATTGATCACAGTCTATCATATATACCTTGGAGCTATCATGAAGTTGTTTGAATATTGTTGGGTAAACTCTATCATATCTACTGCCAACATGATGGGACATGTATATACTTTGGGGGGGGGGGAGATATTTCGAGCAGAAAGAAGAGTGTGGGTGACTTCTCATATCAAAGGAAGCTACATTTTTAGTCAGCTATCTCTCGCACTCCGAGCCAAGGTGCTTGCACCAAAAGGTAAGATCGATATCACATAGTCAACCCCTCGTGCTGTACTTTACGACCGTAACGTTTTTACTACATGCGAACCCAACATTTTGGAAAATAAAAATAAAATAAAATTTTTGATTTTTGTATGTGAAATTTAAAATAACTTTAAACATTTTCAATTATTACTATACACTTCTTTTACAAATTAATAACAAAATATTGAAATCTTAATATTGTATGCTTGGTAAGTACACTCGTCGCCTCTGAAAATTTCCCTTCTGCAGCCTTGTTAATTACCATGTCCCGTAACACATGCCACACACGGCATGGTGATTAACAAGGCTGCAGAAGGAAACTTTTCAGAGGCGAGAAGTGTATGTACATCGCACATAATATTCCATTTTGTACGTGAAAATAAAGCTGTTTTCGTATTACTACCTGACCCTGTCTTATACAGAGTCCGCCTCTAACCGACCTTACAGGAGTTATACCCTGGTTTGATATGCTAATGAGGCTGTCTGGTTCTCACGCGGTCTCCAAGTATCACCAACAACAACCAGCACAGCGCCTCTGGCAAACATACTCGAGAGATCAAGCTTGACGTCACTTCTCGTGAGTCGAGAAGGCGGTGAAAATCGAGAACAGTCGTAACTTAGTATGTGTGTGAAACATCGTCAGTTTCTTAATTACCTCGAAACACAGATCACGCTACAGTTGACGTGACTCTATAGCACTTCTTGCAAGTCGAGAATGCGGTGAAAATCGAGAAGTTCGAGAACAGTCGTAACTTTAGTATACATGTGTGAAACATCGTCAGTTTCTTAATTACCTCGAAACACAGATCACGCTACAGTTGACGTGACTCTATAGCACTTCTTGCAAGTCGAGAATGCGGTGAAAATCGAGAAGTTCGAGAACCAGTCGTAACTTTAGTATACATGTGTGAAACAATCGTTAGTTTCTTAATTATCTCGGAACAGAGATCACGCTGCAGTTGATGTGACTCTAGCACTCCTTGCAAGTTGAGAAGGCGGTGAAAATCGAGGAGCATCGTAACTTTAGTATCACATCATCAATTTCTTAATTACCTCGAAACACAGATCACGCTGGAGTTATGCACTCTATAACACTCCTTGCAAATCGAAAATCGAAAACATTACATATATACCTATAGCACGTATGAAACAAAATTTATTGACTTTTTATATTTTATTCACTATTACTTTGGTTAAGAACGTGACACAACCGTATACCGTAATAACTTACATTTAATATAGACTTTATTATAAGAATATATTTTCATTTTAAAAGAAATATTTTATATCTATATACAAAATATGAATTATAAATCCTCATCCTTAATTGTCAAATATATATTTTCTTAACAATACGCCATAACCAGGTTGGGCAATTTTCTTTTATATATATGTCTTGAGTGTTTCTATGCGTGGGTGTATGGCTAAATTTGGCTTATTTTTGAAAACTGATCAAAAAGAGAAGGAGAGGGTTTCTATACCCTCTATGTTGATTTGTTACGTGAAATGAGAAAAAAAGAAACATTCGATCAATTTGAACTTTTCAAGCCACCTTTTCTGAACAACCAAACGGTCCACCCACTCGCGGTGCGTTCTGAATGAACCTCCTCTCAGCCCACGCTCGGCTCGTATTTACTTTATGTTAAACAGGTTTTACACCAAACTGACGTCACGACTCATAAGGTTCAATTTCGTAAATTTTAACACTGCGACAGTTCTCTTGTATACCTCTAAATTAGAGCAACTAATTCTCCCTTCTTAACGTTAAGCTTTATTCATGAAAACAGGACGTACAAATTGCATGCTTATAGTGCATGATCCTACTTAAATTATAAGTTACAGATGGCACAGTTTTTGTGTTGGCATTAGTTTCCCTGTGAGATGTTCCAGTGGGATTTTATGCTCTCCGGAGAATTCCCAACTACTTTAGACATCTCTGGGAAATTAAATAAAAATATTTAAATTACATTAGCTGACACGAGTAACAAAGTTTTAATTTCTTTTTTTACCTAATTGCAGTTAGTATAATGAGCTGATGTACTTAATAAAATACCTAGAAAGGAAATTACATTTTATGGTTTTATATAAAATATATTATAATACTTTTAATTAAGTTTCAGATGCTGCTTTATATTAAACATAGTAATATAAAGTATATATTTTTTTTATTTTTATTAAAACTTGACCCGCTCATTTTATGCATAAAATGTATACTTTTGTGTTAGGATAAAATTAAATTGAAGTCGGTACATCATATGGTCGAAAATATTTGTTTATTAATAAATATCGAGTTCTTATAATTTACTCCTCTTACAGGAATCCGCAATTTTTTACAGGTTTTTCTAAGAGGGCAGATTTTTTTTTAGCGTCTAACAAAAACGTTGAACCAGCCTCCTTTATTGTCATAACATTAGATTATCATGATAATAACAATGCCAATAAAGATATTGCTTCAAGACCTAAAAAAATATGAAATTCGTTAACCTAATATTTCAATATATGTAAAAAAAAATTCTGTGTATATATTTTTATCCAATCACTTATTATTTTATTGACAACATTGGAAGGGTAAAAAAATATGAGTCGCGTGGGAGTAAAAGGGTTGTATTTGAATGTACGATTGCATGAATATGAGACCCACGTCTCGTTGTTGTGGATATACGCTCGTAACAAGAGAATGTATGCTGACAAACCGAGAGTTAAAATTTCCCATTGAAAACTTCCCCTGGCCAATAGATGGCAGGATTGTCTCTCCATCATTATTTCCCAGGTGATCAAATGTTTGTGTCAATCAGCTGACTCAAGTGCACGTGATGGAACATGACACCTTGGAGTGAGGTCACGTGACTATCGATGACGTTATACGAGGATTACCTGACGAGCCATGTGATCCAATCTCTCCCTCTCTGTCTCTCTCTCTCTCTCTTTCCCTCTCTCCATTAAAATTATTATGTCCTAGTCTCATCCCACACATAGCCGTGGTGTGAAATAGCCTACAAAGTTCACAAACGACGAGCTATTCAAGCTCAAAGAAAGAAAAAAAAAATAGACTGTTAAAAGGTTATATATATAATATACCTACTCTCACACTATGTATTTAAAACATCAAAGAAACTTTAATTACATAAAATATATAATATAATATGAAAATATATCTTTGTATAAAATATTATCACACGTTTAAAATATAATGAAATATCATGACAGATTAAAGTGGTGATAAGTTTTCAATATGTTGTCAGTATGTCATGCAGAGCTGTCAAAGGTAAAATGCAATTTAATATCCACCACTCTTGCACGATCAAAGTAATATCGTGAAAGGGTTAAACCAAACAGGTGGGCAGAGTGGAGCCAAAATTGAATTTTTTTTTCTGCAAGCAGCAATTTTATTACCAACATGAATGTACGTCATGTATACACCTCTATAGACACTACGAACCCCTGCTTTATTTGTAGACAACCTCACAGTCTATGGAGGCGTGGTGAACCAAAACTCTTTTTATATTGATAGACTGGGTGCTCTTATTACATCTCCCAAAATTACAAATCTGCATCTCTCTGTCTATTGGAGCTGCAGCAAGTTAGACAGGAGTAACGTTCATGGTGTCCAGAGGTGTACCTCCAAGTTTCTGATTAGACAAAGTTATTTATCGCTAAAAAAATGAAAGGTTAAGCTCCCCTTGTTGTTATAAATTCATATATTTTTACATTTACATTATTTGCAAGGTAATAAAAGCGTGGGGGAACTCCATCTATTAGTTGGCTTGTACGATCACGTAAAAAGCATCTGCGAGCAGCCACGTAATTTCGCGCTCGGAGCAAAAAGTTGTTGTAGCAGGAAGTCGTGGGTTTGAGCACCGCCCACACAGCACTGCAGAGCCTACATTGCATTCATTAACGCTCGCATGACGTATCCGTTGACGATGGATAATGTTCTTACGAGGTGTAATCAATAAATTCTTACTATAAACCCCATGAAGTGAACGTAAATGTGAATTATATTGGAAAACCTAAACTCTAAAATTATAAAATTCAGGGCTAAACCAGCCCTGAATATCTTCCACACGTAAAATATACATACATTATTATGTGCTCAACACCTCCCTGTTTAAGGTCAAATCATTAACCCGAAACAAATTTAAGATTAATGCGTTACAATAAAACACAGTAAGCTTAATTTTAATGAGTCTACTTTATCCATTAAACGTGACATAGCTAGTTTAATATTGAATTAAAATTCACTTTCAATCAAATCTTACATTTAAGTGCTTCAATAAAAGATCTTAATTATTTCTATTTGTCGCAACTCATTTAGACATTTTTTTAAGTTTGAAGCTGCACAGTTTTGATTAGAGAATTTAATTTAAGTTTTATTTACTTAAACAAAGAGCCAATGCATGGGGAACTCCTGGAGGTAAATGCAGGAAGACATCGCTCACGCCCACCTTCCATCCGCGCTCTGAGAGACAGTTTTGAATTACTTCAGAAATAAGATACACATCTCTAATTTAATACTGCTCGTCTGTCGTTTGCATCACAGCATTGCAATTAGAGGATAGTTTCTCAGCAAATACACTGTACAAAATGTTGCCATAATATCTCAGCAGACACAAAATGTTGTTATGAGCATATCGATGTAAAGGAAATTCAAATTTAGTGATAAAGGGCGCTATTCACGAAGCAGTTATCTAGGTTTCTAATAACCACGTTTAGCTTAACCACGTTTAACTAGGTGGTTCAACACGTAAAAAAGGTATAGTTAAACGTGGTTAAGCTAAACGTGGATTTTCCACCTTCAAATTGATGAGGTTTACTATTTATATTTTTTTTAGAATCATCAACAATTTAACATTATATATTTATATTGGGTGCGATTCACGAAGCAGTTAGCCAGGTTTCTAACCACGTTTAGCTTAACCACGTTTAACTAAGGTGGTTTACACGTAAAACAGGTATAGTTAAACGTGGTTAAGTTAAACGTGGTTAGAAACCTGGCTAACTGTTTCGTGGATCGCACCCATTATTATATTTCAATTGAAAAGAGATTAAAGATATGAAAATTCTTAAATTTGTAAACAAAATTTCTGACTTTTTTAAGGAGTTTAATTTCAATAAAAAAATGCCTTTCCTTTTTTTATTAGAATTATTAGTATAAAGCTAGCTAATATATATTACTATTTATTATATAAGTCAATATAGAAAAGTATATAATGTACTTGAGGTGTTACGCTATCGTTGATATTACGAGCTTCATTAACAATATAATTTATTGTTAAAAGAGTTCAATTACAGAATAAAAGGATAAAAAATTATCCAATATAATTTTTTTTAAATAAAAAGTTTCTTGTCGATAAATGTAAATTGCTTTTTTTTTTTTTTCAGTGTAACTGTCAGCAGCAATGCTAGATTTTCAAAGGTCGACATTGCTGCCATCTATCGTCTCCCCAAGGTGTGTTGTCCGGACACTGATACAGTACGTGCTTCATGTCTAGTATCTTGTTGCAGATGTTACGAGGTCACATATCGATTATTGCATTTCTCCAAAAATGATTTGTTTCTCCCGTATAGCTTTAGTTTGTATAACATGCAGCAGGGCGATATTTTAGCAAAGTGCTTCATCATAAGCTTTGTTTTGTGTCGTGTCAAATAACAATAAAATACCTTTCGTAAATCCCACATGAAATATGGCGACTATAGAAACGATATTAAAATTAGAATGCATGGCAGGCATTCATATTATAACAACAAACTCCAGCTACATTGCAGATATGATTTTTTTTTTCGAGAAAATAAAATTTTGTACCTTATGTTCTGAAGACACGAAAATTTCTTACAGGGTTTTGTATCCAATAGAACGAAGGAAGAGCAACTTAAAAGTATAGCAAAGAGAAGAGTGTTGCTAAAGATTAATACTTAAGTATTTAATCCGAGTACAAAGGCATAAAATCTCTCCTTACCAAGAATGGAAAATAAATACAAAGTCGCCACAAAGAAAAATGAGAGGCACTTGCAAAGAGAGGCAGACAGAGAAACGGACAGAAACGACAGAGGCTCGAACCCACACTCCCAGGTGACGTATGTTACCTGCATGCTCCAAGGAAGCGATCGCTCACTGGTGCCCCGCCCACCGCCTTGAGTTATGACCCTGGGACCGTGTGTCTCAAGTGTAGGTAGAACAAAAAGAGTACGGGAAGCTGAATAGACTTGCAAATCTTGAACATTCAGTGAGGGATGTTTTCAACAACATGAATGAATTACAATAGTCGCCTTGGAAAATTTCCCACTTGCAGTCTTGTTAATCACCATACCCTATGTTATTCTTACGAGTCATGGTGATTAACAAGGCTGTAAATGGGATATTTTCTGAAGTGACAACTGTACATTAACATGGCCAGACAAAACATTAACTCTAGCGTGTTTCTTCTCGGTATTGATTGTAAAACAAAATGATACCACACGCATGCAAACAGATTAGAGAGTATATATTATGTGTTATTAAGACATAAAAATGTCAATAAGCATAATATAATGACATCATTCAATGTACACACCTAGGACAATTTGAAATTATTGCTTAATATGTTTGTAAGCGTTAATTGTCACGAGTCATTGAAATTAAACTTTCTCATGATATGATTTGACTGAGTGCCTCTCGCAAACTTGAATGTGCAAAATCTACATAAGCTTTAACCCGAGGACAAAACTCCACATAAATCTATAAAACGAGAGAAGTTACTGTTTTAATTGTTTGTTCGTGAAGTCTGTCAAGACGGTGATTGGCGTTCAACTTCACATTGTCTGCCGATAACAGGCACATCTGCTATCGATGGTTATATAAACCGAGATATCGTGAAGCAGATTTTAAATATTACTGCACCATCTTGAGAGTTAGACAGGTGAAATTCACAAATCAAATGCTATCCTGAAATATACTGATTATAAATTTGATAAAATGAAATTTTATATTTCATACTTCAATAATAATTTCCATGCTATTCAATTTATCTTTCTAATCGTAAGCCTAATTAACCTAATATATAGCTCATAGAAATTATAATTAAGTCAAAATCAAAATAAGACTTATTTTATCCATAGATTGATACTATATACCTAAAAAATATATATAATAAATATAAATGAATATATTGATAGAACTATATATGGAGCATGATTCTAGCTACTGTACAATTTAATTTCATATTGATTTTTTTTTCTTCTATTTATAGTGAAATCTAATTTTATTACATCAATTAAATTAAGCTGATTCGCCGAAAACATAATTAACAACGAGAACATCAAACTATTTTAGATGAGCTCGTAAAATATATAGAGTAATAAAAAATTATCTCATTATTTATTCAATTAAACAAGTAATGTAGGTTGATGCTAACATTTTAAACATCAATGAAAACTTGAATATCATAACTTGTGGTGAATAATAAAAAACAGTGGTATAAAATCACTACTGAACAATATTTGGGCGTGCACAATTATTGGTTTATTTATGACTAGAAGGAGGCGGTCCCCCGGGTTCGTCACCTCTCAACAGGTGGGGCAGCTCGTCACCTGTGTCAGCTGATCAGGACGGGGAATTCCTTCAGAGAGTACACCTCGGGACACCACAAACGTTACCGCTGCTCTGTTAGTAAACAGTCTGTAGAAACGTGGTGAACTTTTCGGGATGGATCCCCCACAATGGAGAATCAACCTCATTTTTTTATTGCAGAAATGGATAGAGCTTGCAAAGTTATGCTAACCTGATTTTTTTCAGATTGTTTAGATCCCGGGAACTATTTTTGAAAAAAATATTGAAATTTTTTTTGTGACGTCACGAAACGACGCTCCTTAAAAAAAAGGACTTGCCGTCTCGTGACGTCACAAAAAATAATCAATAATTTTTTAAAAATAATTCCCGTGCTGTTAAAAAATCTGAAAAAAAAATCAGGGTAGCATAACTTTGCACGCTCTATCCATTTCTGCAATAAAAAATTGAGATCGATACTCCATTGCAAATCTGCATCTCTTTAAATAAAAATAATAAATAAATAATACTATAAGGCAGGAGTAACATTCGTGGTGTTCCCGCGTGATGTACACTCCTAGTCTTGGAACATTTCCCTGGTGATGAAAATAGCCAATGTATTTTTTTTTTAACAAAATACTGACAACTTTGCAAAATGTACATTACGAGTTTACGTGTTCATTTACAATGCTGGTGATGGAGAAAAATCATGATGATAAAAACATAGCTAAATAAAAATTTAATAATTGTTATTTTGCTAAAAAAATGTTCTTGTACTTTCATCCTTTTGACAAACAATGTTTCAAACAGTAATGATAAATACACTCATTATGTAATAATTTTAAATTTACGAAATTGATAACTCGGCAGTAGGTTTTTCTTTTGTCATCAAATTTTTAATTCTCGTTGAACAATATCTGTATTATCTGTAACAAAATGTCTAGATCCAGTTCAGTACATACAGGGAAAAGATTACGTTCCCTGGTACATGCATTATTATACTACTTCTAGAATTAATAATTTGTTATAAATATAAAAATTACCGTATCAGTCACATCACATTCTGTGTTCAATGTTAAATTAATCAAAAAATTTAAAAAAAATGCTATGAAAACAATTTTTTTGTTGTTTCGCAGGTTTAATTTCGATCCATATTTGCTAACCACATCGTATAACGTGTCATTATTATCATTTTTATCAATACTTAATTCGCACTGCGGCCACAGTAAAAAAAAAAATAATTTTCAATATGACAAAGTCGAGGTGATGTGACTTTATAAGAGGCATTCACAAAGTCTTAAGGCCACATTTAAGGCTCGATAATTTAAAGCTTGATATTAGACGTGTTTTTTAGACCCAAAATTTCTGGTCTTAAATTATTGAGCCTTAAATGTAGCCCTAAGGCTTTGTGAATGCCCCTTTATAATTCAAAACCAAAAACATCGCAAGCTTGCGTTTTGACCATCAGGACAGGTGAAACATTTATTTAAAGTTATCCAACTTAAAACGCCAATTAAAAATTAACCTCCTCTGCATTATTCTCCATTTATTCACAACTGCTGTTGGAATATTGTATAGATATAATTTTAAATTCAAAATATTTTTTTATCCGAGGACCCTCATGAATAATGGATTTCCATCTGAGGCAAACTCCATACAAATCAGCTGTCAGCTGAATGGCATTACGTTTATTACTGCAGTTTGAGATGAGTTCAGTCAGCGAATATCATATCACAATGTGTGTGTTTTAAAAATATATATGATGTTTCATTATTATAGAAATATCGATCTCCAGTTAACAAAGTTAAACTCCGTTTACATGAAGGTGATTGATCCGGGTTCGTTTAACTCGCCTAATATTATTACTGTTTATTAATGTATGATGTTGTTCCATAATGTAACAGACCCATCACATTTAACAAACTTTCCGTATTATATTTTGATGGGTGTCATGTATAACTTAAGTAACATGATATTTTATTAACAACTAGACAGCCTGCAGATTTTTTATTGTATATAATAATATATGGACAGAGGACCTCAACTTATGTATTTTTTAAACCTCTAGCATCCTCAAAATTTAGGAGAAAGACGCTGTTAATATTTAATAATAATTATCTAACGTCTTTCCCTATATTAAATTTTAAATATTTACATGACTAAGACATCATATATAGCATTTTAAAGTACAAAAATTTGAAATAATTGGCAGCTTTTCCAACAGTTAAAAATGTTATGCAGTTTTTCATTATTAGTTACTAAAATTTAACTTTATTTCAAATTTGTGTCTAGGTTTTTCGTTTAATTAAATCAGCTGTATGGATTTTAAATCTCCATGTTAGCCCGTTGTTGTGTACCTTTAACATCGTTCTATGCTGTGGCTGATGACCTGTCGTCCTACGAACCTCGGCAAAAGTATTGATTTTGATGTTGACTGAACGAAAAACAGAATTAATAAAAATATTGAATTTTCGTTGCAAAGTTCAGCTGTTAATAGGCTGTACAACTTTGGCACGTAAAAAAAAAAGATCTGGTCGAAAATCAGTTCTTTATTAAAAGTATATATATTATATGGTTATAACTACTCTATATTTTTAATTATTATTATTGATTCACTGGTGTAGATATGATTTTTACATATTATACAGTGGCTATGAAAAAGTTCACTTATGCCCTTTTGACGTGATAATAACTCACGGGTAAAAAAAAATAAAATGGTTTCAATTATTTTAATCGAGTGATCAAAGAGTTTTGTTTGGCCTCACAGTGGCTGCCGGAAAAGCAGCGGCCGGAAAAATAACAGCCGAAAAAAATAGCAGCCAGGGGCCAGCGCAATCTATCGTGAAATTTACCAGCGTGTATAAATATCATCTTTTATTTTAGCAAACGTGTTATAACTTTGATGTTAAACGTAAAATTAGATATATTTCGTCTGTATATTTTTTTATAATTATATTCAAGTAGTGTAAAATTAAACAAAACAAAATTAGTTTTATTATTATATGAATTAATTAATTCTATATAAGTTTGAAAAAAAAAATAAAGTTTAAAATAATTTAACAAAGATGACATGTTTCAATAGAATTGTCGTAAAATAAATATTTTAGAATAATATGAACATTATTCACAAGTTTCAACAAAAGAATTTTTTTTAAGAGATCTATCTCTTAAATTTTAATATTCCTCGTATATTTCTAGCCAATTGAAATTCAACAGTCGCTTCTCACTGTACTGGCAGTTTCCTCAAAAACCCATTTACTTGCTTCTTAAGACTTTCAAACACTTTTAACTTTTAATGGAATTTCGAAAACCTGCGCGAAGAGTGAAAGATAATCAATGCGCCAATTAAAACTCTATATAAAAGTTATATAGTAACGATCCAAAGAGACAGTGTAGCGTGCAAAGACTGCAATAACCTTATATTAGATTGAACATGATATTATATTTGCAGTATTGTGATGTATATATTTCCATTTGGTTGCCATTTCAATGATTACATTGATTGCTGGAATTAGAGAGTATAGTTGATTGCTAGCTGGAACTGCTAGAGCGAGAGTAGTCTCCATGCAAATATTGGAGAACAACTCTGTTTGTAGTACGAGTGAAAATAACAAGCCAGACTCGCCTCAATCAATGACTTTAATACACCCGGCGACATGCAGGCGCGCGCAATCGGATCTAACCGCGGCGTATACTACAGCTACAACCGGTATGCGAAAGTCAATATGCTATATCTCTGTTTCATAATTCATAACGTAGTATAATGAAATAAATTATATATATTTCATTTACATCTCTTTTTATTGCTACAAATCCAATTAACAAAGAGGATTTTTCTTTGATAATGAAATTTATGTTTGTTGTTTTGTTAAAATATAATGCAACTGCATGATAATGAAATTTTGCTTGCAATATACGTTAATTTAAATTATATAGGTGCCATATTCGATCAATATTATTTAATATTTAATTTGATTGTGTGCGAAGCTTGCACGTAGGTGATAGAAAGGTCAGAGGTCGAAGCAGGAAATATGATTACGCACTGAGCAACTTGGCGACCGATCGTAAGCAATAATTGGATCGGGAGGAGGAAAAACGGTTTGTGCAACGACACTTAAAGGTTATTTTTAGATTTTAGATCATATATGTAATAGGATAAAAAAATAAGTGACTAGTATATTAAACTAAAATTTAACAATCAATTGTATTCTGAATTATATTCTAAAAAGGAATGAGAATGTTATTTTAACATTAATAACACTTTCTTTTCATGCATTTGTTAGTCTTATAGTTCTTACAAAATTTTCTTCGCAAACGTTATCCATGCATGGTACTGCACTTTCATAGAAGTCCTATAAGATTTCCCTTGCCCAAACATCAACGGATGAAATTTATTTCAGGTGCACTGACTGTTTTAAATTGACATCGAGGTTCACCACGCAGGTAAAGGGCCTCCCCTGGCGTTCTCCTCGAGGAATGCTGGCGAACCCCCTGGTGCTCATCTCCGTCCTTTGTCCGGTTTGTAAAATAGCAAACTATGTACCACCATAATAACAACTTAATTAACTCAATTTCCCCAGACCATTTAGTTCTTTGACGAAACATTATTTCATAATATGTGAGGTATATTAATACAATTAGCATATCCGTTACAGATTTTAAGTATATCCACGTCGTGTCTACAAATTATAAGTTATATAAGATTACTTATGGACAAAGGTGTAGTATTGGTTGCTTACATAAAAAGCGTGAAGGTGAACTAGACATATAAATTATCTTGAATATGGAGGTTACTTTTATTATAATAATAGTTAATGTCGTGAGATAGATATTATTTTTAAGCGACGACGTGATTTTTCAGTAAATATCTAAGTCATATTTCACATTAACGTTGGGTAGGAGAGAATAAGTAGCTTGCTCGCACCTCCTTCTCATTGCCGGCTACTGCAGATAAAGACTCTTGGTGTTCGCCTCACGATCCACGGAGTATTTTGGCTGGCGATCAAATATCATGCAGCAGTATTATAGCGAGAGATACTCAGCGCTAAAAGGAAAATCTCCTCTTTTTTCGTTTTACTTCCAATCTCTTTAATACAAAAAAAAAAATAATGATAATAAAGAACTGGAGCAGACGAAATTTAAAGAAAAGAAATCAGCTCTCTTACCTTGAAACGCTGCTTCAAATTGGATTTTTGGCGCGACTGTTGACTCTTCAGAAGTCGCCAACACAACTTGGAAAATTATTAAAAGAAATATACTAATGAAAAATGTTTCGAATGAAAGAGACATTTTTTTGTTCATTTTGTCTTTTTTTTTTAAAATTATTTACTGCAAAAAAGACGATTGTATTGGTTACAGCCAATAGCTACAGTAGAGTTTTAGTTAATTTTGGAGAACAACACACAATATATTAGTCTGCACATTTTTTGGTGATGGTTTCCTATTTTGTAAGTTAACATGATAAGCACGTGTGGCGATCTCTAGCAGATAACGGGGGTTTGACTCCCGACTACACCGGCCTCCTCTCCGAGCAGCGAGCGCCCGTCCTGGCCAGACGACTCGGGAAAATCGACTGAGCAAGAACCCGCCGCGCCAGCCTCGACTCCCGCGGCTGACGACAGAGGGTGCGCGAACCGCGGGGCTGCGAACCGCGGCAAACTTTGACCCTTCGAGGTGAGCACCGGTGAGCACCGGACCCTGGTCCAGCTAGCGCATATATGTTCGGGAAATAAAAATTCAAGTGAAGTCAGCACTGTCGGTAGAGAAGGCGGGAGGGAAACTGTAGTCCCACTTTCAATATTTAACTTTGAAAGATACCCCCTCTCCTGACATTTCATCAGTGCGGCGACACGTTAAGGTGCCCGGGGTTAGCGAAATTATCAAACAAATAGCTCGGAATGCCGTAGATTTGACGATGATATGGTTAGGAATCTTTGCGGATCGTTATAGTGATCGTTTTAGTGTTCTACACCCACAAGCAAATCTGGAATTGCACAGCCCACACCATACAGCAATGTCTTATACCAGAGAGAGGGAAAATTGTCAATTAAATAAGGTATTTTGGTGAATAGAGTATCGGACCTCAAAAATTTTTATTGCAGAATAGTCGAGGGTGCAAAGTTATGTTACTCTGATTTTTTTTAGTTGTTGTTGTTTGTTTTTTTTTTTTTAGAGTCCAGGAAATATTTAAAAAAATATATATATTGAAAGTAGAGAAAAAGTGATGGCGCCTCTTGACTCTTGACACCTCATATATATATATATATATATATATATATATATATATATATATATATATATATATTAAAATATAATATATTTTTTGATATTTTGCAGAATTTTGATCGGTTAAATAAAGAATTTGACAAACTAGGTCGAACTAGTTCTCCACAACTTTATAATAATATATTTTAATTATAAGTATACAAATATTTATTTTTATATTTTTTATGATTCTAATGAAACGTTAAATTCCCACTTCTCAATGATTTCCAGAAATAAATAAAAAGAGCAGTGTTTCAGCAAAATTCCAAAAAATGACGTTATCTTCATTGGGGGGCAGCACTGCGCACGTCTTATTTTGTATCAATATATCATGGGACTTCCATGTTAAATTGGTCAACTTTGAAAATTAATAACTCGAAAACTAGCTCGTTTTTGTATACCTGATATTTTACCTACTGATAGGGGATGTAGAGGAGAACATTTTAAATTTTTTTCATAATTTTTATGAATGGGAATTTTTTAGCATTGGGCCAGCTGATCCGTATTATCTCTACCTTAATCTTTCGGAAATTCTTACCATGCTTCCATGTGTCCATTAAGTCTCAACATGCAGCAGTATTTTAAGATTGTTGAAATCTTAATCATTAAGATTTCAAAAATTTAAAATACTGCTGCATGTTGATTATATATAGCGCAAAAATCTTACATTCTGTTATTATATTAGCATAAAATTATTTACTTTTAAATTTTAAAATGATGGAGAATTATAACAATTATATTATTAATTAATTATTATTAATTGCTTCATTTTTTTACTTATATTATATAATGCATTAATTAATTTATTTTGTAATGAGATCGAGCTTTCAAACGTTAAAATATATGCAACCAAGTTAATATGATTTTCCTACCGGAAGTATAAATATATATAGCTTAATTCAAATATCCGCAGTATATCCTGTCTGCATTTGGATCTTTTTTACATCTGTTTTACAGAGAGCTGTTGATCCCGTTTTTTTTTCCAGGCTCGATGTGAAGTCTGTAAACTGAATTACGAACAAGTAGAACATTATAAGTTAATTTCCGGTCACTTTAATACACCAAAATTTGACTGCAAATTATTTCTTGTGCGTATCACCTATTTTTGGCCCTCGATATCCTCGGTCCTTGAGCATTTGTTTAAGTATGTAAGCAAAAAAAAAAAAAAAAAAAATTAATTATTTGATATAAATGAAAGTACGTGAAGTACACAACTCCTACTGTTGTCACGCAGTCTATATGAACAGAAAATTTCTTTGCCAGCAAACTTAGGCAAGGCAATGTAGAATGTATAATATATACACTTTGTAAACACAATATTATTAATATATAAAATAATTAATAAATAACAACTTTTCCTATACTTCTAAATTTATTTATCATTTCACTATACAGTAATTTAATTATACATTATAATGTGAAACTTAAAAAATGTTGTTTATATAAATGAGTACGCAGGAGGTAAAAATAAAATTTTTAGCATAACTTTATTTATTGTTGTAAACATAAAAACAATATGCAGAAACATGGCAAATAAGACCTTTTAATGACTGGTGCATAAAAGATCACTTTTTTTAAATTTCAAGCTCAAATTTTTATGTTTTTTACGAGACATTAACTTTGCCCTCTATTGAGAAATGAAAACCAAAAAATTCAATCTCAAATAGCTTCACTATAAAAAAAAAGCAAAAAAAAAAAAAAAATCAAAAGTTGGTGTTTCGGAGGCCTTTAGCATGCAGCCTACAGTTCGGAAAACAGCTTTTTACTCAAACTTCGTCTGAAGTATGGTGCCAATAGAGGCTTCAAGTGTTCCCCGGCGGGAAAATTTTCTTCATAAGCCACCATGTTACAAGATTTGAATTTTTTCTCAGTAACTATTAAAGCTAATATTTTTAAAACATCTCCTACCCCCCCCCCCCCCCATTTAGAGGTCTTCTGATAATGAATCAAGAACTTATTTTCCTCTAAAAAATATCTTTAATGCCAAAAAAGCGAGTTTTTTTTACATAGGTTTGGATGGGAACACGGCAAAATCTGCTGACTTGAAGCCTCGATCCATAGAAAACACCTACGTAATCTATGATGAATTCTTTAATGAAATTTCAAATAAAATAATTAAAAAACGACTTGAAGTTTTTTAGGGTTGATTCTCATTTTCAATTTTTTTTCCCAGAAAAACGGACCCGCAAAAAAATTATTTTACTTAAAAATCCATTAGAAAATTTATCATAGATTATGTAGGTATTTTTTATTGGTACCATATACTTCAGACAGAGTTTGAGTAAAAAGCTGTTTTCTGTATACCATTAAAGATGTATGTTGATCGAAGGCCTCCGAAACACCAAATTTGGAATTTTTTTGTGGTGAAGCTATTTGAGAATCTGAGATGTAAAGTTTTGGTTTTCATTTCTATAGAGGGCAGGTTAAACTATTTTTAAAAATAAAATATTTTCAAGAAAAATGTAATCGCTCATATCACTCTACTTTAGAATATTAATTTTTCCCCAATTAATTAGTTTATTTTTTAGTCTATTAATTGAGAAACTAATAATATTGATACATAATATATTGGAATATTGAGGGTACTAGACACTAGTCCCTGCTTGATTCTTTTCTTTCTTATTTTTTCAAATAATAATAAATGCAGAAATTTTAAAACATACCATCACGTTTAGATATATGCACTATGACTAGATCAATTAAGAGAATAAAACTCTAAAAGTAAAGTGCGCACGAGAAAAAAAAATTGAGTTTGTACTATTTAAAAATAGTTCAAGTGGTCCTCCATATAGAACTGAAATCCAAAAAATTCCATCTCACATAGGTTCTCCAGAAAAAAATTCCAAAGTCTGAATGAGCGCGTCGCTTAACATTGGGCCTTATCTGACAAAGACCCTCGATTATCTCGATTATCGATTACGGTATGGCAAAAATATAGTGATGTTCTATGACTTTAGCTTTTTAACCATATGCAAATTGTGAGCATCTTTCTTTCGAATCAGTTTTTTTGTAAAAAATCTTGGAAATTTCTTATGATAATTTAACATTAACGATTAGAATAAAATTTGATTGCTTATATTTGAGATATTCTGATTTATTCCTATAATATACACAGCATGACTATAATTAATATATTATAGTGAATTATAGCACACTCGTATAAATTCAGCCTTTTTAACTGATGTTACTTATATTCCAAAAATTAATAATTATACTATATATTTATTTATACAGTCTTAACAAGCGAGAGTTAACGCCTGAAATTTTCCATAGGTGACGTATTGCGTATAATTGCGTATTTTTCCACTTTTATTTTGATTATTTTCTTTAGATATAGTCTGTTTTAAAATTTTTAAGGGTAAGGTAACGCCACCAATGTTAAAAAAAATCCCTCTCACAAAAATTCTGAAAAAAATTTAAAATGTTCTCCTCTATACCCCCTATCAGTACCTAAAATATCAGGTATACAAATACGATCTAGTTTTTGAGTTATAAATTTTTAAAGGTTGACTACTTTAACATGGAGAAATGAAACTCCCATGTTAAATTGGTCAACTTTAAAAATTCATAACTCAAAAACTAGATCGTATTTGTATACCTGATATTTTAGCTACTGATAGGGGGTGTAGAGGAGAACATTTTAAATTTTTTTCAGAATTTTTGTGAGAGGGATTTTTTTTAACATTGGTGGCGTTACCTTACCCTTAAATTACTTTTAGGCATATATCAGATTATCGCCTTGAAGTTATGCTACTTATTTAGCATCGAGAATAGTGGGTTGCATATGAAGGAGGGGCAAAATTTCTGGTTGGTTGGTATTTTGGGGCAATTGACACATTTTGGTCATGTATGCCCCTAAGACAAAATTTCTGAATGAACAAAACACTAATATATTATTATACTCACGATGAGAGGATCAGGCAATAAAATTGATAAAAATAAAATGTTAATTTAATCAGTTTGAATTAAACGGTGTTGATTTCTTTACTTACAAATTTTTAGTAAATATTTGAATGCATGCTGAGATGGTTTGAAGATCATTTCAGTCCATTCTTACCCGACATCTTTCTTGACAAGATAGTTTCAACCACTTATAGTGCATGACCCCCCCCCCCCTTTATCATATCAGCATAAATACTAAAGCTAAAAATACATAATATCTGTAAACTGCATGAGAAAAGGAAGGAGAAAACAAAAACTTGCTCTTGAATAAGTAAATTATTATTTTATTTTGTATCAAATTATATAATTCTAATTAATTCTTTTGTCTCATAAATACATGTAACATTTGTGGCAATGAAGGTGATTCTATTCAAAATAATAACAAACAAAAATTAAATCTATGCGATGAGTGAGAAACGATGAAACTGAAGTTGCCACCTCAGAACTTTGGGAAAATGACCCTTAAATACCCTTACCATGCATGGGGTGAAAATACCTTCAAATTGATAACATTCTGAAATGACAACAAACTAACTAACAATACATGAAAATAACATACGTACAAATAATTATTAATAAAAAAACATTACATAGTACCCAACAAATATCCAAAAGTTAATTTAGTTAGTAGACATATATATGTGATGCACAAAAAGCACCCTTCACACTCCATGAACTATAAACAAATTCACATAAAAAAATGGCATAAATATAAATAATTGTTCAGAGGCACACAGATTCTGAAAATTACATCCTCAGCAAATTTTTATCCAGAGAAATATTTCGTTACAAAAATTACCAAACTTTGAGCTTATTGCACAAATTGCTAATTAACCTTAATTCGTTGGGGTGAAAATTCTTTAATAAAGTCTTCAAAACAAGATGATATCTTATGGTTGACACAAAAAGCAAGATGAATTGTTATTGCACATTATAAAACATTGATATGGAGCAGTCATATCCTTCAATATTCACAACACCTGCAGTGCATAACTTGCCAGGTTATAGTAAAACTTCACTTACGACAAGAAATAAAACAAACACTTGGTTAATTATTTGCCGTGGGTATCATAAATATTAAAGGAGAATATAACTGATAATGGTCTGTGAATATTTGGACAAAAAATAATACTGCAGTGTACTGGAATTTGCTGCTATCTATCATATTTGAATGGTTACACATTTAAAAAAAAATCATGCTACTAAAATAAATTAGAGAAATGTGTATGCTATATTATATTTTAAGTTAAAATACTATAATTTTTAATGTATATATTTTTTGTTTTAAATCATTAGAATAATTAAAAAGTAAATAGCAAAATACAATTTTTTTCTACCTACATTTGTAGATTTCTATCTAAAACTTTTCAAATGTGATAACATAATAGTGCAGATATATTTAATTTACAAAAGCGATAAAACAATTTTAAATCTGCACTACCTCGTATTACCCAAGTACAAAATGTGATTATCAAATTAAAAGGCCTAGCAAGGCAGCATGATTGCTAATTACACTAACAGATCAACGGTGATGACACAAGTGGCTTAGTTGAGGCCCACCCTGGTCATCACGTCCTTCCACGTCTTCTCAATGGGCGCGAGCACCACAATCACTATCAGACCAATCGTGAGGCACAGGACGCCCAGAAGGTACAAGGCCAGCAGGATCTTACGAAGAACGGAATACTGGAACACACATATAACGAGTCAAAATATCTACTTGGGGAAAATCTAACTTAAATTTTATGTTTAGAAAATTAATTAAGCTCATGACATTACTGTAAATGTTCTATTCTCATCAAAATAATTTTATGTACTTGTTAAAAAAAGTACAGTAATGGGCTTAATTATATTAAATTATCGTTCTTATAATATTAGTGTTTGGTTACCTTTTTGCTTCAAGAAAATGAAAAAAGAAAAAAGTGATGGCAGACAATGACCTGGCTGCATTGATATATTTTTTAAATATCGTCCCTCGTCTGGAATAATGAACTATCTGCTTACCATGATTTTCTGGTAATAATGAGCTATCTGCTTTTTCATGTGAAATATTTCACTTGAAAAAGCAGATGGCTCATTATTGCCAAAAAATCAAGTTAAGCAGATAGCTCATTATTCCGGACGAGGGACGATATGGGAGGAGAGTTCACTTTACAGAAACTGATACATTGATGCATGACATTGCTGTCTCCGTGCAGCACATGATTCCTTTTTAATTGAATTATGTTAATTCTCACCGGTGCGTCCTGCTTCCGGTCTGGCATGCCGTGCAGTGGGCTGCGGCTCACTCCCATGTCCTTCATGGGGAAGGCCGTGACTCGAGCGCTGCCCTGTCGATCGCTGGCACACCCCAGGATCTGCAAACAAGGCTCGTCAATACAAGGACGGTCAATCACACCCATACTCCATATTTTGATCTTCTAGGATGACCCGGTTTTAAATTTTAAACTGAGAAAGAATATTAATCAGAGAAAAATATAACCCAATTATGTACATTTTTTTTGTGTTAACTCAATTTTAATTTTGGGTTTTTATGGAGGAGAAATGTTACGTGTTTAAATTGTGTTTATCTATAAAATAAAATAAATGATTTATTCAAGCAAAACAAAACTTGATATTTTTTCCCAACAATTAAATCATCAATGAACTGAATGTGCTACGTATATCAGAGAAGACATCCACAGCTTCTCGTGACACTCACCGAGAAGACGAGGTGCATGAACACGTGGAAGGCCACAAAGCCCACCAGTACCCAGTTCATCCACTCTGGAAGGTCCGCCTTCGGCAGCAGTACCGCAAAGAAGATGGTCACAACTGGGGGCAAGGCACACCAGGGTCAAAACTTAATGCTCGGTACATTCTCTAGTTGCATAATTATAATATATTAGCTCCCTAAGAAATGAAGACCATTATTTAATTTAAATTTTCTGAGGGAAACTTTTTCTCTTTTCTTAAATTCATTATACAGATGATACAAGGGCCTTTCCCTCAAATATACAGTAATATTACATCCATCACCTCTCTTGTCAGGGAAACAACATTAACTTCCCCCAACCTTTCCCCTCCCCCACTCATCAACATTCACTCATGAAATATATTTTAGTTGTATTGTTGTTTTTATTTTAATTTGGGAAACTCAATTATTCATAACTGCCTTACCGATTATTAATCTCTGACCCTGGTCAACTGTACAATAAACTTCCTTCCTCTAACTAACACTGAACTCACTTGCAAAGATGTGCGCCAGGTTTCCAACCAGCCAGTGAGCCCAGTTGAAGATGGGTCTGCGAGGGGTGCCAGGGTGGGGCCTGAAGGTGGCCATGATGGGCTGGATGAAGGCCAGGGCGGTGGTGATCACCCCCAAGATGGCGTGCGGGTTGTCTGCGCTCGACCACGCCTTCAGCTCCACGAAGATCACTATGAAGCCAGCGGCAGTGAGCAGCACAGCTGACACCATCAGCATGCGATGCCACTGTAACACCACAATGTTGTCAGGGCACGGAGCAGGAAAAAGTGTTTAAAATTTATTACAAAAGTATGTAACTGTGGGAAAATACCGTGTGAGAATTTGTCTTGGCTATTCTCTTGGTCTCGTTTTATGAAAATTTATACAGAAATCTCAATTTTTCAAAAAAAAAAAAAAAAAAAAAATGGAATTGCCACCAATAATATAGCCCAATGAAGATGTTTTTTATGAACTTCATATGGCGTAGGAAAAATATTCTTGTTTATTTATTTATTTTCCTACAAATCAAATCCTTAGGTTTTATAATTTTTATAATTAAGAAACTTTGTATTGATTGAATTTTGTTATATTTTTTTTTTTTTTTTTTTTTTTTTAGAAGCTTACCTTTTTGACAAACAACACTGAAAAAATAGAGTTCCTTATATGAAAATCCCAATTTAATTATAAAACTTAATTTGAACCAATTAAAATGGTAAAATCCTGTAATAAAAGTTGCCAAATTGTTATAAATTACATTTATAAGATTTTCCATGCAACAATTAATACACTTACACCAAAGTTTTTCTCCATAAATCTTAAAATTGAAACTGTTCCAAGTTAGAAACTCACCGCGAACCACTGGTCCTTGCCGCACAGCTGGGAGCCAGACCAAGTCTGTTTGAAGTAGCGGGCCAGCAGGATGCCGGCACTTGCCGCACCAATCCACGCGGCAAGCATGAACGAGCCGTGCAGATGAACCTGGGAGATTACATCAGTCAGGTATGCCAATATATGATGCAATTGCTTTAGTATTACATGATATTGAGTACTTAGAAGGAACTACATTTAAGATAGTAACAGATTTGGAAAACTATTATGCTTATTGCATTAATTTAATATCAAGAATCAATAATTTAAAAAAATAATAATAAAATGCATAAAATATATTTACTTAAAGTGGGTAGGTTAGCCAATTAAATTATATAGTACATTAAATTAAAACACTCCCATATTGTCAATGGTGGTCAATGGTGATTATTGCTCCTTTTTTTTAATTTTTGAAATTATGTGAAATATTCATGGAAAATTAATAATTTGGTTCCAGAAAAAAATATAAATATAAAGGAAAAACATTTTCATAAAATAAAAGGGCATTCTTGTCTCTACTATATCCTCAATGTTCGTCTTACTCACCAGCAGTTTGGAGGCGCTGGCCACGGCCTGCACATCGGAGAGAGTGACTTTCTCTGCGGAGGAATCTCGGTCAGCACCGCCGTGGTAGCCAAGCCGCTCGGGCTGCACGGTGGTTCCCGCAGCCAAGAGCAGGAAGTACGGTTTGTTGAGGTCAAACTGCACTGACTCTACCGTGGTGATGCGATCTCGTGTGAACTTGCAGTACAGAACTTTGTCCGCGTATGACGAGTTCAGCATCGAAGTACCACCACCCTGAGGAGATATGACAGTTAGAACATTTTCAGCAATATGGTATGTTATATGAGGGACTGGCGATCCAACTGGTTTAAATAAATAATCACTACAGTATCAGTGAAACGATGAGATAAGAAACTAACCATTACCTGCACTAAATACACGTACAATTGAAGTAACAAACTCTCATATTCATATTGTCATGCATATTGCTACTAAGTTTAATTAATGTATTTATTGCTGCAGAATTACGATAAACTTTTCTTTTTTTTTAATTCATAGCACAACTGTCAGCCTAAACCTCAACAAAAAAAAAAAAAAGACCATATAGAGGACATAAAGGACCAAGAGATGGCGCTGACGTCTGAAAATTTTGCTCCTTGCATCGAGGATACGGCAATACCTATATATAGCATGGGGAGAATCACAAAAATTGTCAAATTTTTATGAAAGAAATCACTTACGAAGTTGAAATATTTTTTTATATTTGTCCGAAAGTATTTGACAACTAATTATGGTGTTGTCATTTCTGTAAAATTATGCTGTGGCTGCTGACGGAGCATTTACATGATTTTACAATGTTAATCATATACAGCAATCCTCGTCAGACGCATGTAGTTCCCGCAGTTATCACTAGGTTAGCACTAACTTTATGACGCCAATACCATTGACATGCTATTTGAACAATTTTAGATTGTCAGATGTAAAAGTAGATCGATATTTGTCACAAAAATTGCCGAGTAAAATTAATAGATGTCACCACAAATGTCTGCTTTGAGTCTGGCAGTAACGGACAGAGGTATCTTGCTGGGGGTGACTAACATATAATAGAGATCAAACAACATTAAACTGGAGAAAAAAAAATACAAATAAATTTTAATTTTATGATATACTGCCTTTGTTACCAGAAAATGGTTTTCAAAGAATCCCAAGAAAATTTGATTCTGCAGTTTGATCCTACAATACCTGTCTTCCGTTATTTATAATTATATAGATGAGATCCTTAAATTTATCATTTATTTTCTTTGAATTTCTTTGTAATTTTTTTTATTATGTAAAATCTCGTTATTACACAGCTTGTTATTAGGTAAAACTCGATTTTAAGTATAAAGAAGATTGTGGTTCTATAAAAAATAATTAGCAATACATGGTATAGAAAAAATTTGATATAAGTTGTAATACTCAATATAAATTTCCTGGGTCCCTTGACTTTACGGAATAAAAGTTTTTTCTGTATTTATTTTTTAAATAAAATGTATAAAAGTAGACAACTTATATAATTGACTATATAATGACAAGCAAATTTTTGGTCCTCACCAAAACGTTACCGCGGATATTTACCTCAACACGATGGTTTGCCTTCCCGTTCGTTGCCTTGTCGTTCCAGGAGTCATGTAAGTTCACTCGACCATTCTCGTACACACACTCCATCACGCTGTCCTCTGCCTACATAAAAAGAACCGTCATATATTTGTCATCTATGTAGGAACAAGCGCTCTCAGAGCTCCTTCAGCCTTCACACACCGGAGGAGGGCTTACCATGATTTTATCGTCGGAGAACGCTGCTGCCACCCAGATCCTGTTGGGGGTGTACAGCTCGAACTCAAAGGTCTCTCCCCGCACCAAGTACGTCAGCAGCCCTGTGCACGACTGACTGCTGACGCAGCCGCTGGGGAAGCCAAAACAGCCCTTGAGCGTGACGCAGTCTGTGTAAATGGTGGCTGTGAGCTTCGAAACCTGTTGACCGTCAAAGAATCAAAACCTGCACATCTAAAAAAAACCCAGAACCAATTTTTTTTTAAATAAATGGATGTGTGTGTGTGTGTGTGGGCCCGGGAGACAGGGGGGGGGGGGATATAAATTAATATAATTTTGTGTTTATTGCACTATTGTGTATTCATATGTTTTGGGAGTATAATTATGAATTTTTGAAGCATGACAATCCAGTCACATCTTATATAGACTTCCAGTGATACTGCTTGTACTATTTATAATGAATAAATAAACAACATTAACAAAGAAATATTACATTGTCTAGCATTGCTATATTTTAGAATTGATTTGAATCTCCTGTCTCTGAATTTTCATTCTGTGTTCACAATGTTAATAACAAATGGGTCATTTTATTTTCATAGAGAGGGCTCACCGTTGGCTTGTCAGTGGCGATGGTAGTTGGTGGGGCCTTGACGTTGGGCACTCTCGTTGCAGGTTTGCGGCTGCTCGTCTCCAGGCCTGGCCCGTCGGATGACCGCTTGGAGAGCCGGAACTTCTCCGAGCGTACCCCGGTCCAGAATGTCGAGTAATCAAGCACGAAGGTGGCACTGCAAGAAAAGTATGTTGAAGTCTCTAAAAGTGAGAACTACTGCGAGTTTTAGTTGACATTTTATTATAACGATTCAGATGAAGACTGCACACTATGATATTTGATAAATCTCATACTCAATAAATTATTCTTATGTGATCCTTTTTACAAGAAATTTTAAAGATTAAAACTGCTTAATACGTATTTTAAACAATGCTAAATATTAATTTCTTCTTGCATACTTGAATTGCTAAACAAGAATGATAATGTGTTGATATAAGAAATGCAAAGCTGGAACCAATTACTATAGTAGACAAATTTTAAGTAATTTTTATCAAAACTTTTCTATTTTTTAGGAATTCGATTTTTTTTTTAATTAGCATGCAGGCCACCATGTAATGACATAAGAACTCTTGCAGACAACTCACTTGAAGAGGACAACGCCACTGTAGTCCTCAGGAGCCTCCCAGATGAGCTCCACGCTCTTCTTGGGCGTCTTGTTGTTGTGAGTCACCGAGTTCTGCAGGTGAACAACAGCAAGTTAGGAGATGCATTGACATAATATTTCTTATCAATCATTTTGTTTCTTAAAACATAAACGCAGACTGGGGGTTAACTCTCAAAATTAATAAAGGTAAATATATAGATCAAGTACAGCAGTTACAAAATTTTGCCACAAATTATACCTTATTTTAAAGTGGTTGAAGGTTGAACCTTACCCTGAGGCCGCTACCGCAGGTGTGCGTCTTGCTGACAGTAGTGACAGTCGAGTCCACCACGAAGGAGCCCAGGGCATTGCCCCCGCTCTCAGGGCGCGCCTGTAGCAGGAAGCCCGTAAACTCGATGTCCTTGTCGCTGGCCAGGGTCACGTTCACGAGTCGCCGACCCTTCGAGTCCTCCCAGGGCTTCATGATCACGGCAAACGGCGAGATGGTCTCCTGGGGTGCCACGCTGTGGCCAGGGAGCATGCTCGCACATGCTGTGTCGGGCGCGCCCATCGAGAAGGCTCGCACCATCCCGGGGAGAGACGCCAATGACATAGCGAGGAGAACCGCAGCGCCACCTGAGCGCCACTGCCAAGTCATCATCTCACTGAAACAAACAAATAAATAAATAAATAAATAAATAAATAAATAAATAAATAACGTGACTTCTCATCGTAATATATTATACTTATTATATTTTCTGGCCTCATGTTAGTAATCAGATAGCCTAGCTCTAGCATACAACAATTCTAATTTACCCAATGAGAAATAAAACCGCAAATCGTAGAGGAAGGAAGTTCATCAAACCCAGAAGGGCCAGAAGTGATATTTTGCGTTACGTATTTTTCAACAGCTTCCGTTTACTTTTTTTTTTGTTAATAATCAACCATGTTAACCCCCTCTAGAGTTGCGACATCTCGTATTTTTTGTTAAGTCATTTAAACACCACAAGATAACAATTTATGTCTACTAGATATGATCTGCTTACACTTCATGAATTGACTATTTTTTTGGCGCGCTCATGACATCTCCACAATCAGGTCGATGCATCTTTCCGAGCGGCTCAAAGTTTTGTATTTTGGCCCTCTAGCGGACGCTTCGGACCCTATCCCTGCGCTTCAGAAATTAGATCTCCCACTTTTTTTATTATATAATAATTATCTTTGTTTCTTAATGTTTTAAATATTTTAATTTAGTATAATCAATCATAAAAATGTGTTTTAATTAATAAACTCAATTAACTTATTTTTCAAAGAATCTCTCGCGCTCTCGCCATTTGCGAGTATGACAACATGGCGGCAGCTGCGGCTCGGCGTTCACCATCGGCTCGACTATGTCTTATATTTCATGATTTGAAGAGTTATAAATGTGTGTGTAATATCTACAAGCCTCTATTGCGAATACAAGAACTGTATCACCACAATATATAACCGAGAAAAGAGATGCAGCCATCCTGATATGAACGACTGAACTGAAGGTTAGTACGTGACCAAAAGATCGGGAACATTGGGCATTGTTTTTACCCCGTTTTCATCGCTTTTGTTCAAGATACAATTTTTTGTTATACTATACGTTCATTCTGTGTATCCTAATGATATTATAATTTCCTATATATGCATGTTTATAGCTATAATTTTCGTGTTACAGCAGAAAACAAGCCCAAGCTGCAGCTGGCAAAGCTGGACGCTGTACCCACCCCACCCATTGGATTGGCGTGCCAAGGAGACGATCTCGGGACCTTTTTGTGACAACTGTATATTTTATTTTATTGTAAAATTTCTTAAATACAATTTATAATCCCATTTTCTCTGTGTTCTTTCATAAATAAACAAATTAGTAAGCAAAATAAAAAAAATAATAAAACCGGAAGCGGTAGCCATTTTATTCTAGTGTAGCAATTGAGAAACGAAAAGCGCAAATCGACCAAACTTGATCAACGCGCCATCTGACGGAGGCTGCCGAAAGTTTTCATGATAACGCGGATGAATTCGGATGAGCTAGTTACAAGTATTTCGCTACATACAGAAGATGATCGGACCTGCCACAATCGCCTCTTCCGCAGTAAAATGCGACAACGACACTATTATTTTGTTATGCTAGTCTGTGGCGTAATTAAAATTCCCCCCCATTACGATTTTAATATAATATATATAAATATATTCAAAACCTCTTAATTGTGATCACATCAATTTTCAAATTGACATTCTGATTGCCTAGAGATGGCAGCTATAGGTATATAATAGCGTCAATTATATACATCATGTATAGAAAAAAAAAAAAAACACAAAAAAACAGGACGATCGAGTATAGCTGTATACTGTATGTACCATACAAAAAAAAAAATCAAATCATATCACCGATCGATTATATGCGGTGTATCAATTTAATTAATTGCTACGGCATGAATATTACAATAATTTACATAAATAAAAAAAAACACAGCGGCAGAGAAACAAAATTCTCGTGGTTGATTGCAAGATAAGACGGTTCTCACAAACGTTTTAATTAGCGTGTGTGCATGTGACTTGAACAAAGCGATTGACTTATAGCAGTAGCCGGCTAACCGCGTGACACTGTCGTTGTTGTTGTGGCACGCGTTAACGAGAGTACCAATTATCATAAGGGTCATTTCGCCACAATTTAGCACAGAGAGATGGACTGAAACGCCAAATTTGACAACAAATGGTACAGTAATCCTCCTCAGATAAGCGAACAATAACTTTGCTACTTTGTTATACATTGTATATATATTTATAGTTGAGATAACGTTTACAACTTATTTACTATATATATTTTTATTATACAATCCTAGAAGTATAATAGAAAAGACTCTTTATGATATTAATTAACAAGTTCTTATAAAAAATTAATGGTTCTTGTTATAATGGTGCAAATTTGCAATAAAAGCACATCATAATTATATTGTTTTACTATACCTATAACGGGGACGTAAGGAACTTCTAAATTACATACTGTTTGAAACTTATGTTTACAACATTTCTAGTAGACATCCTATTATCTGTGAGTCACCGAAGCTGAACGGCTCTTATCTCTCTCGAGATCGGTCACAACAGATCATGCTGCTGCTGATGTGATATTCTTCTAAACATATATCAGCAATTTTAGAATTTAGAAGTTCCTTACGCGTTACGCCCCCGTCGGTACCATAGTTCGATCTCAGGCGCGGATCCAGAAAAAAAAATCGAAAGGGAAGCCCTCTTCATAAGGTCAATGTTTAAAAAAAATATGGAAGTGGGGAAAATACCTATATTGCCCATGTTAAATCCGAAATTTCGCTGCACGTACCCTCCACCCCCTCAGCTCTTCCCCCTTGGATCCGCGCCTGACAGTATATTATAGGAATATTATATATTGAGCCCCCCGTCAGGACCAATGTTGTTTGTTGTCTCAGTCAAGAGAGACTGACCCTCGATCGGGTGCAAGATTTTTGAGTCACAAGAGGAAAAAGAGGTCACGAATGAGTCATTCAAGGACAACGTCTCGAATGGTACTACCCACTACCCACATGTGTTCACCATCGCACTGATGTTCCTATCGTTGTTGTGGGGTGGGTGACCTTGGCTCCCCGTGACGTCATCGGAAGTGACGTCATCAGTTAATAACTCCGTGGTGTCGCAAGTCCCCGAGATTTGCTAATTGTTACTGAAGCTTTCTCACAGAGTTTGTCAACTGTCGCTAAATATTATTTTATAACACAATGATGATAATTTTATAGCACAGAGCTATACTTTTTCTTACATAACGTCTTTAAAAAACGTTCGTATTAACAAATTCAACATTGCACTTTTTTATACTCGAGTCACTCGTGCGTTTTTTTCTCGACACGCCTTACTCATGTAATTCACATTACCATCATGCAGCGGCTTTTAATTACGTGGATTGCAACCACCGAGATAGGACAACTATGCGCAATGTGTACAGTTCAGACCTTGCAATGTGACATTTTTTTCATACTTCTTGGAAACTGTCACATTACTTGCACACCAATGCTACGTTGATGATTCATCTCGATAAAAAAATATAGTGTCCAGCAAAAAATGTAGATACAATAATAATCCCTAATTTCTTGTTGTCAATGGAGATATTCTTTTTTTTTTTTAATTAATTAAATAAAATTTAATTTATATATAAGATTATATAGGGGCTGCATAATATGATTGATTTTTCGCAACATTATAATATATTAGATTTATAGCAAGATTTAATTTTACATTTTACTGCAATTTATCCAAAGCGTCGGGTATACTATAATATATTAATTATACCAATTATAAATTATATAAAAAAAACGAGTTTTAAGCAAAAAATTTATGGAAATTATTAGTTTCTAATTAATAATTAATATCTTATCTCAATGTCTGTATTCATGTCTGTTCATGTATTACTCTTAACGTATTAAATCAATTACAGAGCATGAACCAATGACATGCAAGAATGTAAAATAAAAATAGATACACTTGAATTTGTTACACACTGAGCTTGCTAGTTTTTTTAAAAAATATATAATTTTTAAATCTTTTATAAAAAAATAAATAAATAAACCAAAAATAACTGCATGCACGTAAAATAATCTGAAATATTACCAAGTACTTTTTTGCAAATCAAAAGACACCCACAATGAACAAGTGTTTTCGTAGCTCTTTTTATTGACCCCCTATATAACTCCTATATTAAATTTCCATTCTGTATTTTCAGCCTATGAAAGATTTAACTCCTAATTTCCCCAAGCTCAGACGTACCTGCTGGGCATGCTTGAACGCGACTGTCCGGTCAAACAACGAGTGACGAAGTGACATCCGCGGGTCGCCCCCGCGCCAGTCGCGTCATAACAACTTATCTCAACACATCCCGGCAGTAGAGCACGTAGCAGATAACACAGACGTGCATAGCGGTGCATAGCTCAGTCCAGATTTGGCGCGCCTTATCTCATTGTTCTCACATAATCATGATTGTGATTTGCTTTAGGTATTTGCTGAGCTTTTTTATGAAAAAAATTATCTGTAAGTAAAATACTCAACGACTTTCATTCAATAATTATTGTAATAATAATGAAAAGATCTTGTTCAAAGTTCGCCCGGATTATCGCCAATACTATACAGTAATATACTTTTAATGAAGATTCGCTTATCCAACGAGTCAAAGGCCAGCTCTTGAGAGATTTCGAGCAAAGTCCCTCAATGACTTAATCCAATGGGTTTGTTAAAGAAGTGAAATTAGTTTAATCATTGTGTAAAACACATTTCTTTTATTGCAAGTTTTTGCTCACTTTCAATAAAATTTTAAACTCTTTTCGTCATACATGGTTATTTAACATAATGAGATATTAAGGCTTAACCTGAGAAATTTGGACGAAAAATTCGCTACAACAGATTTTCTTCAAATTAATTTGGTGGACTCACAACAATCGTCAAATTAGCTCTGAATTTTTTCGGAATTTTTTAACCGTTGGTTTAATTATAATTAATTTATTTAAATGAGAAATTTGTATCCTTCCAATGTTAAATTTGTTAATTAGCATTGCAAAAAAACTATACAACAGATTCTTTTACTTTTTTTTTTACTAAAGCCTAATTTTTTAGACTATTTTTCTGAATTGTTTTCATATATTTTGAACCGTGGCGATGATCGTTTCCTATATGTGATGAGAAATGTGGCAACGTTTTCAAGGACTGTTGTCACCACCCCCTCCTAAAAATTTAAGCTCATTCCAATGCAAACAGTGTTGCCACTATAGCCACGCCTCTTGACCTTGACAGACAAATTCTCAGGTTATACCTTAAGATATTATACAACTCGTGGTTTCTCTCTTTTTATGATGAAGCATTTCAGAGGCGATTACTCGCGATTTCAAATACATGTGTAAAACTGCTCCATGATCACCAACCCTTACTATTTATCCATCAGGAACTATATCACTTGCATCATCCTGCAAGTCAGTTGCATCTAAAATTGTGCTGAAAATGTTCGTGAGAACCAAATATTATATGTAAAAAGTTAAAAAGTAAAAAAATAAATAAATAAAAATATTTAAATTATGAAATCGTAAACCAATGAAAATCTCCCAGAACTATTATGTAAAAAGAATGAAATAGAGTATTCAAGGGAAAACTCTATTCCCGTCAAGAATTTCCGATGTAGCTCCGGAAAAACGACAAAAATTATGCTTTCCAAATTAAGGTATTCCCACATGCAGAGGGGAAATTTTCACCACGATTGCCACGAAACACAGTGTTTGATGTTTTTTTTATCTCAATTATTGAAATCTGAAAACGTATTTTACTTTGATTTAAATGAAATGCAATTTTTCACCATTTGAAACTTTACTTTCATACTGCAACAATTATCATTACTTTTTTCTGCGCTGTGTATAATACATCTAAGTTCACAGAGAACGAAGTATACAATTAAAACTGCTGACAAATCCTATCAAACCGACTGTGGAGGTCAAGTTATTACAGCTGCTAAGATGTTGCAGGCTCAAGGACTTCAGGTACAGTACTTATAACAAGCACAGTCCGCTGCAATCACCGCACGTACACCAACTTTATCGGAAAATATAAATCCACGTAGCATAATTGAAAATCTATCGATAATGAAACACTTAGCCTGCTGTTGGACTTGCCTCTCTGAAAAATCTTTATATGCAAGCAATCGTTTAAATTTAAACTTACTGTAATTATATTATGCCTAATAATTATAAAACCTTATCATAATATACAATCTGTATACTAAATAACTATTGATTTGATAATATTTAATATTCAATCAATATAATATTATTTCTAAAATATGTGTAATTTATGTATCAATTTTGTGTTAGCTTTGACTATTTGTTTAATATATTATAATCCAAACTTATAGTGTTTATATGAATAAGCTACATCAACTTTTTTTTTCTTAACTAAATTGTTATTGTTAATTATGTAGTGAAATATTTCTGTCATCATGTTTCTTTTCCAGATGAAACAAAATTTTTATTCCTCTTCTCGAGCTTTAGCTCATTGAGGTATAAATGTTTTTTTGTATAAATGAAATGTATCATGTTTATTTAAAATGAAATTAAAAAAAAAATAAATAAATAAATAAATTTTGGCGCAGTTTATTGACCGGTTCTCGTTAGACCACCAAAGTCAAGCTACGTCGAGCGTGGTTAGCACTTAGATGGAAAATTGTTTCAAGAAAATATTACGCTGCTTTCTCCCTGGGATAAATTCATCTCGCTTTCCACCCAGTACAGTGATGCACTTGTGTGTGTTTCCCCTGGTTTTGGACATCAAAGCCAAAAGACATTTAAATCTATTAAATCATTTTGGTCCATTGGTAAAAAGTAAAAAGAAAGTAGAGCTGTTAGTCCTGACTGAGGTTTTCCACGGTTCCCTCAGTCTCACCTCAGCGAATGCTGGGACGCATTAACAGGCCGTGGCCACCATCCTTTCCCTCCCTTATCCCTACCCCTTACCTCGCCTCGAGGCTTCAAGCTCATAGGGAAATAAAATAGAGGAAATAAAATTTACCGAGCATGGTGGCGCAGTGGTAGCGCGTCTGACTGGTAATCAGAAGGTCGTGTGTTCGAATCCTACTGGGAGCTATAGGTGAAAAGATCGAGAGGTCTGAACCTTCGCTGTCTGGTTAGAGACGAGCCACTGCCACATGCATTCGGGAGGTGTTTAGAACGTGTTCTGACACCGACCATCCTGACTTGGGGTTTTCCATGGTTCCCCCTCGACTACAATGGCTAATGCCGGGATGGATAAAATAAGTCGGCCATGGACGCAGTGCAAACTACAGCACCTGTCGATAAGACTCTGTCTTGACGGGACAAGAATACGGAGATGCACACAAGCAAAAAAAAAAAAAAAAAAAAATATTATATATACTCCCATTTTATTCATATACGCTGCAAGTTACAAAAATATAGGTGTGGTGGTGTTAAAAACCGATGCGACTAAAATTCAAAGTAACTAGAGCATATTTTGCTTGATTCATCAGGCTGCAGTGATGGGAATATAATAAACACAATTATTATTAGCATAACATCTGTAGATGATTTGAAATAGCGTGCAGTTACGTCCAAAGGGACAAAAAAAAAGTTGCAATTTTAGAGGTAACACTTTTTTTGATGTGATTCACTACAGCCAGAATCAAGTCCATGAGACAACGCGTATATTATATTATAAAACAATAGACTGCATCATGAAACCGCGCCGGAAGTGCATGGGATATGCTGTCTCTGCGTATATGATTGACATGCTACACAATATATCATGTTCTAAGCTTATAGAAGAACATTTAATATTATTGCTGGTTTGAAATTTTGAAATATCCATTGCAAGATTGTTATACCACAATATTTTAAAAAAAAAAAAAGTTAAGCATTCCAACATATCCGTTTTTTCACAATTAAAATAGTACCATAATATGGTTTAGGAAATGCTATAAAAAGTATAAAACATTTCACTTCAGCCAGCTTAAAACTCTAATAACTTTACTATTGTACAATATTTTATAATAAAATAAATAATTTAAAAAAAATCAGAAAGGTGAAAATTTATATATATTTTTTTTCATTAACAAGCCTGGTGTCTGGTGTACTATATACAGTAAATGCCTGCAATTTATAATTATACGCCAATGCATGCACAAGCAATAAAAATGGTCCACCTTCTTCATAAAGTAGAACCTACAGTAGAATCTTGGTTATATTGTTTATTATCAAATTTATAAACTAAACAGTTTCTTTCAATTACCTACCTATATTCATCATAGTAATCTAATAATAATTGTTATACCACAATCAATATACTTTCACTTTGCGACCTTCACCTATCGAGATCATCCAGAATTATTATTTTTCATATTTATATACCCTTTATATCCAACAATCAGCTATAGGAAGCAGTGTTGAAGAATGCTCGGTTTGCTGGAGAACTTTCATTGTGTGCTCTGATTGGCAGATAATTTCCTGCTAAAGAATTACGTCACATACTCTGTTACGTCAAGGCTACAATATTGTCGTTACGCACTTCTACATTGATCGTGATGGAGTACTGCCAGCAGGCGACGCTACATGTTCTCCAAGATTTATTTGTTGTCTTTACTTTTTCCTGGCAGCTCTGAAGGTTACTATGAGATTCGACGTAAGAATAATAAAATCTATCGTGCATGATTTCACTATAGCTGGCACAATTTTTGTTTGGATATATTATAGGTACAAGTTAAGGAAAATGGACACCATATTTAACATTTATGCCACCTCAATGATAGAATTTAAGCGCAAAATTGTCAGCATGTTTTCAGTTATTATTTATCTCAATTTTTTCCCTATTGTCATTAAAATGAAGTAAATTAATGTATTTCATAATATTTTCTCAATGATCTGGTTGTAATGATTTGATTTAATTTCTTAATTTAATTCTTTAGTGAGGGCAGCACCGTCGCATTTCGTCGATTGCTGCGCCCTAACCGGAGGCCCATGGAACCACACCTTGGTGACAATTGCCCTATCACTGCAGTTAAGTCCAGGCGTGACTTAAGTCCAGTCGACGTCTAGATGAGGTGAGAGGCGACAAAGGTCACAGCCAACACGAGCGCCGCCCCCGCTTGACCTTGTGAGAGACACTTGCAGCTCCACGGCCTCGGGCAGACAATGCAAATGATGGAGAGTATACAAGGCCTGCGGCACTTTGTGAAGGCTGGTCAGGGTTTTTCACGATGACACATTAAATTAGAATTAGAGGCTCTGTTGTTTCAAGAGTAATTTAAAACAGCAAGCATTCTCGCCATAACTTGTACCATGGAGGAAATAGACAATTTATCCATGACTTGTACGTTTATGTGACAGGTCGGGTTAGCACGAGGAAAATACGCAAATTGGGAATTCCTGCTAATTTAAATGAAAATCCACAAATTTAAATACCTTGGAAATTCCTACTAATTTAACTCAATATTTGGTAATCTCTTGACAATTTAGTAAATGGGAGACTTCTCTATAAATTTACTTAATATTATTTTTTTTTTATTATTATAACACATTTAGTTACAGTAAATGACTACAAATATATTAAAAATTAAATTCATCATTTTTAAACTATTTTAAGTTAAAAATATTATAGAATTTAAACTTTGACAGGGTTGGTCTAAGAAGAAAGGTCCACTTCACGTTTGTCCCCGAGATTTTACGAGATTTTGTCAATTTTTAAAACATCTCAGAACACCTCGCATGCTCTTGTTTTTACATCAAGCTTTGATAATAGCTTCCTGGAAGTGGCTGTTGTCTTTATCTTTTTCAGGTGGAGCCCTAGAAACCAAAGATAAAGTTCTTGCTGACTCCAAGTATGTACACCTCTTTATAGCATCAACGTTACTCTTGCCGGATAATATAATATAGTTATTTATTATTATTATTTAAAAGCAGCATATAACATATAATATAAAATATTATGTCTAACAATAGATTTTTTTTAATGTGCAGGAGGTCGAAAAAGTTCCTAGTTTAGTCCCTTCCCACTCCCCTCCCCCCCCTAACAACTGCAATAGTTAATATTAATGTCATTAAATCATTAATTAAATGTAGCGGGTGTTAATTTCATGCCGTCCTGTGCTGCGATTCAATTTAAAGCGCACTTCAATTTGTGCATCTATATTTTGACCATAGAGATGACCATAGAGATAAGATAGAGAATATAGAGATCGAGATCGGGGACCGGGCGTTCAGTGGCTTTGGTGGGTCAGCTAGAAGAGGTTGCATGCCCGCAGTCTCTCCCCTCAGCTTTATATAACGCACAAAAAACGTCAAGTGATGCGCACCAAATCAGCAGCAGACGCGACGAACAAGACCCCTCCTTCCCGCTGCAGCCAGCTCGAGGTTGAGATGTGAGCCAAAAATCAGTGTAAAAAACTAACATAATCGAGGTCTGGCCAACGTTGCCGCGATTTCTTACATAATCGAGGTCTGGCCAACGTTGCCGCGATTTCTTATTACGAGTGTGGCCTTTAAACAATTTAAACACCAGACAAAAATCACGCAATGTTAACCTAAAAACAAATTAAAAAACAATTACATTTTAAATTTTTGTCATTGGACCATGCGCGTGGCCAGTTCATACGGCTCTCCGACAACAATTAAAACTCACATTTGCGGACTTCGAAACCTTTATGGAGGCACCTTACCTATACCGCGTGTTGGCACGATTCTAGACTATAAAGCCAACTCATCTAATAGCTGCATGCAAACAAGAACAATTTTGATAGTAAAATTTGATCTGCCATCCGAGAAATAAACACTAGAAGACCAATGTAGCTGAACAAGATTTTTAGCACTTGGTATAATCATGGTGTTTAATTCAATAAAACAATTTAAGACGAACACCACAGTAAAACCGTCCATTTAAATAAAATAAGAATACATTGCACGGCTGGTAAATTAATGACAATTAGAACATCACGACAAATTGATAGAAAGTAAGTCGGCATGCACTTTTCCTCAGCAGGCCATTGTTTCAGAAGGGAACTGGGTCGAGAGGAGCAACAATGGACTGCAGTTGGGTACCACGTGACCGCGGGGGGGAAGGAAGCGGTGAGTGAAGGAGGATGTAATGTTATTTATAGATCACCGTGATGCAGAAACGTCTGGGGCAAGAGTTTCGAGGGGTCGCCTGAACCCACCCCCTGCACATGTCCTTCTTAAATATCATGAAAATTTATTGCGAAAATGTGTATTATTATGTTAATAATATAGTTTATTTGCATATAATATAATTAAATTATCTCTCTTTTTGCACTAGAAAAACAAAATCAATATCAATTTATTGATGAACGCATGAGTTTTTGTTCGTGGTCTCATCAGCAGAAAATGCAAGGACGTATTAGAACTGATAAGAAAAATTAAATAGTACATTACCAGTACTTGCATTGTTATCATTTTTATCAGCAATTTACCTCTCAATTAGTGTGAGAACTCAAAGAAATCGATACGTTCTTTCCACGGACTTGGTATATCCACATTTTGCAGACGACCTTGTCTCTTTGAACCTTTGCAGACGACTCTGTCACGTCTGACAATTTTGCAGACGAATCAGTGCCGTTGTGCCAAGCACGTTGTGATAACACTGATAATCCTCTGATATCTTCAAGGGGTTCGCTGAGAATTTTTTTTTATCACATCATTAAATAAAAAGTAAATACAAATGATAATACTTTCATTACAATTATCTACACAAAATCAGCACTTCAAAAGTGCTAATGATTCATTAAGATAACTTGGGGTCGGACTGGCTAAATTTGACCCTATTAAAAACTATATATAAAACAAATATTTTAAGCTCTATACTGATTGCAGAGTATTAGGGCAACCGAATAAATATAGTATTGCAATTTGTATTGTATCTATTATAGATGTAACTATAATTATGATAAACACACAATAAATCCTCTCAATTTTAGGCTTGAATCCAATCTTTGGGATTACAACAGCAAGTGTTTCAGTTCCCACATGCCCCAAATTTCATATAATGGCCAGCCCGACGCGTGCAGTAGCTACTGTAAACGCATGTATTACTGTCAAAATCATTCAATGAATGCCACATTCTCATTAAGGGAATGACGTTGCAGCTTTGTTTTGTTTATTGACAACTATACGGTAAAATTCAGCCTCAATGTGTGTACTATGAATAAACTACGAAGTAGAATCAAACTACCAAACAAACATACGTATTTGCTGTTAACATTATATACATAATGTAAAAATAATAACATTCAGATGTAAAAAAAAAGTCAAATCAGCTAGAGAATTTGTTATGCGAGAGTACATTGTGAGCATGCATGAAAATCAATGTTGATTACTTGGAGAGAGATATCTATATAACATTAATATTAAGTCTGTAAACACGCACAATTGCATGTCCAGCTAGAGTGCTCGCATTTTTCACTTGGTATTCTGAATTATTCATGATTGTACAAATGTGTAATCAGCATCATGTGTCTTACTGAAGACGTGGCCAGGAGCACCACAAACCCGTTCTCCAGTCACTAACGGTACTCGAGGAGGTGCCCCTAGCGAGATCACAGGAGGCTGTGTGCCATTTCACCAAAATAAATAAATAATAATTTTTTGTATTATAATTATATTCTAGTGTCGAAGCAAGGAAGATTTTCTTTGGGTCGGAGAACAAAATGAACAATGAACAACATTGTATGTGTGTACGAGTAAACTTGCTTTTTAAAAAGTTTTCTCAAAAATTATCGACGAAAAAGTCTCCGCAATCCGCACTCTAGTGTTAAAATGCAAACAGAATATTATAATAAAAGGGAAGGCCACGATGGCAAGGCTATAGCACCAACTTCAGGCACTTCTGGACGTCAAACAGATTGTGTCAGGAAGTTTTCAAATAATTCTGACCACATTTGATGTCGACATGCCGCTTATCTTCCTATGGATTTTTACACTTATTTATATATAAGAAATATGACATATATTTCGAGACATGATACATATTATTTATTAACGATATTAATTGTACTGGCAAATTTAAGTGTAATAAAGTTTCTCGTCTAATTAGTCAGGTAAAAGGTAGGAGTGGCTACTGGCATGCGAGCGAACGGTAGAAAGCAGCACGAGTTGTTTCCAATCGAAATTTACGTTGCTAGCTAGAACACTTGAAAAGTTATTTATACAACGTTTTTATAATGCGTGTATACAATATTCATTTCAGAAGGCCACTCTACGCACTTAATTTTATATTAAACAAATTTTTGTTTTTAAAATCATTACAGTTGAAACCTTCGTAAAAAAAATTAATGCAGGCGCTATAATAATATAAATGTAAGATAACAAATTCCCATAATTATGATTTTTCTCACATAATACTTTTACTTTATGCTAACTAATTGTTGTTTTCCAGGGCATCAACAGATGCTGCAGTGTAAAATTAAACGCATATTTCAATGACAACGTCAAATATTTGCAGTGAGAAATGTTTGTTAATTCATTATAAAATTAAAATTAAGCCAGCTGTTACGACAATTAGACACTCATTACAGCAATTAGGAAAATATTTCGTGACGTCATAACCAATGAAAATAGTAACTGTGTATAAAGATTTATATTTTTAAATTGACCTTAAAGGGCCTCAAAAACTCAATCTTCTTTTAGCTTTAATAAAAAAAGGAGCAGCTAACCATTAGGAATATTATTATATACCTGTATTTTTTTACCTTTGAAAAAAAAAATAATTAAGTATACCGTATTACCAATAAAGATTATTCAATGAAAAATTAGTCATGCAAGTCATTTTGTAAAATTTCGCTATGTTTATTAAGAAACTGCTAGCGTGTATGTTCCTGAAAGCATGCAGCAATAATATAATGTGTTGTAAAGTATGTCGCGTATTCGGCGCGGCTAATCATGCACAAGTTAGGCCGATGACCTGTACCAGTAGCGTGCCACGATAATATGCAAATGTGAAGTAATCATCATGTGGAGATATGTGGTTTTGATATCAACCGAAATTAGCATATAGCACAATTGGCAATTCCGAGACATATTAACACCAAGGAACTTAAAAGATCAATAAGACTGCGATAAGATTTAAAATTAATTTATTTAAATTAAGCCTCGAAGGTCAACGTCCATATTAATTATATGCCAACACCATCAAATATAAACAACCCTCGGTAACACGCAATAAAAGTTGGATATAATCCTGTGGTAAAAATTGTTTGACCCTTTTAAAATAAATATTTTATCCACAAATTATGTAATTTATGTACTGTATAAAATATACGTGTTAAAATAAGGTAATGTTTTTTTATTATAATGAACTTGGTACTTTAAGCCATAACCATTTGAAAATAAATTGTTAATTTTCCTGCAGATATTGCACGCACGCAACATCTTGGAAAGTAAATAATGTCATTGTAAACAGACTCGTGACCATCAATGAAGAGAACCTAAACCGTCAAGTCTCGTCTGCATTTCTTTATTGTCTCATTACAACAATTAAAAAGGTTCTAGTTTATTATATAGCTCAGACTTTACAAGAAAACACATACAAGCTTTATTTTTATTATACCAAGCTCTGCAAATCTATGATATTTTGTTTATTTATCTGTTTTTTGATGTTAGTATCCTATTATAATTTTTATTATAATTACATTTTCCATTGATGGCTTGATATATTGGCATCAGCCATGACAAAACTAGACTCACACCTCAAACATTTATCTTATCATAATAGATAATACCATGCAAACTAGACAACTGATTTAAGATCAAGTGTACTAGATTAAGAAAATGGCACACATTTTAAAAATTAGATGCTGCATAATTAGTACTTCATGTCACTCCTGATAGTTCTAGTACTTCTCGTTTAGTCTTGCAATTATATACTTTTCGCAAAGAAAGTAACTTGATCTTGAAGTAAACAATGTTTGCACTGAAAATGAGTCAAGAAAGATTAAAGAAAAATCACGTATATATGCATATATACTCTCTATACTGAGCATTACTAACAGAAAGAAAAGAAATTAAATACTTTAGTTGAAAATTGCAACAGCCGTCTTTTGTTTTGTATGTCGGAGCCTCATCTATACGTAAAATGCATGTCTCCTACGAAATCGCGTCTCACAAATTTATCTATCAACTAATATCATTTGATAAACAAATCAAATCAGTTATCAGTTTGATTCTATATATGTCAGCTAGATCCCGTCAGCTGATTTCATGAAGGTCGAGGTTTAATTTCGTGGGCCACTTGACTTTTAATTTCTTTATTGCTCTGTCATTAGTTTATTAATCGAGCAACATAAAATTGAAATTAGCTTAATTATAAAATAATATACCAATGCTCAGTTTTATTGCATGTAATCGTGTAATAAAGTGTAAATTACTATAATTACATGCATGCTCAGCAATTTAATATATTCAATAATTTCCATACGTTATACCAAAAAATATTAAACTCGCAACTTGCTGCAAGATTGCTTTTTCTAAAACAACCATGGCATTAAAAGAATTTATTTTCATTACTTTTTCTTGAATAAAACGCTAAATGCAAAATCATACTTCTTCAGATTTGCGATAAAGGTTATTATTAACGATGAGAGATAGCAAAATAGCTCTTATCGGAATTAAGTTTGGTTTTGCATGGTGTATTTCTGCAGAATCACGGACCAAATACCCCCGGACGAAATACCCCCGGACCAAATATCCCCGCCCGGACCGGACGAAATACCCCCGGACGAAATACCCCCGGACGAAATATCCCCGGACGAAATACTCCCGGACGAAATACCCCCGGACGAAATACCCCCTTGTAAGTGGAGAGGGGCGGGTGACCGACGCGGGAGGGGAAGTTGACTTTATTTATAATGTCTGTTTTTCTGTCGTTTGTCTGACGTCACGCGCGTCGTATTAAAGAAGGATGTTAGTAACGCCATTTTTCACAACAAATATAATATATATTATGTAATATTCAAAGTATATTTATAGTTAATGCCGTATCAAGATCTCAAATTGCGTCTTTAATTTTATTATACCAACACATACTCAAAATTGTGCCGCAAACAAACGATTTTTGTATATGCTATATATGCTTAATTTGATTGTGCGGCAATTATAAATTGTCTCAGCATTTTGCAGCAAGATTTTGAAGGTTTTAAAACGATTTTAGATTTTTAAACCTAGGTGTGCCCCTAGCGATTTGAGCAAAGCCCGAAATTAACAAATATTTCGGGCTTCGCTCATTTAAATTTGAACATTTCTAGAAGAGCTCAAATCGAAAAAAGCAATCCACGACGAGAAGTTTTAAATCGGGCTTTGCTCATTTAAATTTGATCATTTCTAGAAGTGCTAAAATCGGAAAAAGCGAACCCCGACGAGAAGTTTTATTTCGGGGTTTGCTCATTTAAATTTGCTCATTTCTAAAAGTGCCCAACTTGAAAAAAGCAACCCCGACGGGAATTTTTATTTCGGGCTTTGCTCACTGTTTTGATCATTTCTAGAAGTGCTCAAAGCAAAATGAAAAATAATATTTGGAAATTGTGCCGTATTATATAGCAATAAATAATAAAATAATGTAAATTTAATTATATTTTAATTATATATCACTTTTTTAATTTATTAATAAAAATACAAATTTAACATTAATAGCGTGTAAAGTATTTTTTTTTTTTATTAAAACATTTATTTCTGTATTATTCAAGTCATATTGAAAGAAATTAACACGATTTTTTCACACTGAGAGACACTTTTATTTTTTTTATAATTAAAGGGTATGATTACAATTTATATACTCTAGCAATGAATTCCAGGTTGCAGATGAACAATTTCTAAGTTCAGACGACGTACCATGCACTCATGACAAAGAAAAGGGTGTCTCAGATCAGCAGCAGCATTAGCAAATTCAAAGCAAAGTTTTGTGTTTTGCAACTACAAGAAAGGTTGTCAATCTAAAACATATATGTTGTGCAAAGAAAAAATTTAGATGAAATTTAAAATGCCATGATAGTAATCCCTGCAAAAATAAGTCAAGTTCAGGTAATAATAAGATCAGGTAATATTTATTTGTTTATTTATTTATTTATTTATTTATTTATTTATTTATTTATTTATTTATTTATTTATTTATTTATTTATTTATTTATTTATTTATTTATTTATTTATTTATTTATTTATTTTAAATTAGTAGGTTTGGTACTATCTTGAGGAGCTCTTTGCTCCTTAGCAAGTTCTGTAAATGAAGTTAAAATGATTTTATAATGCATGTATCAGCTGTAAAAAATTTATTTAAATTAACTAACATACAATATTAATATAAAAAATGTGACAAAATCGTATTTTTCAGTATGACTTGAATAAAACAGAAAGAAATATTTTAATAAAAAAATAATATACACGCTAATGCTTATAAATTTGTATTTCTTTACTTAATTAAAAAAGTGATGTATGTAATTAAAATATTATTAAATTCAAAATATTTTATTGCTTTAATTATTTATTACAAATTATTACTATAATACGGCACAATTTCCAAATATTATTTTTCACTTTGCTTTGAGCACTTCTAGAAATGATCAAAACAGTGAGCAAATTAAGCCCGAAATAAAACTTCTCGTCAGGGTTTGTATTTTTCGAGTTGAGCACTTCTAGAAATGATCAAATTTAAATGAGCAAACCCCGAAATGAAACTTCACGTCGGGGTTTGCTTTTTCCGATTTGAGCACTTCTAGAAATGGTCAAATTTAATTGAATAAATTTAAGCCCGAAATAAAACTTCTCGTCGGGGTTTGCTTTTTTCGATTTGAGCACTTCTAGAAATGTTCAAATTTATATGAGCAAAAAGCCCAAAATATTTGTTAATTTCGGGCTTTGCTCAAATCGCTAGGGGCACACCTAGATGTGCGCATTGAATTCGGGCTTTGGTGCCAAATTATATATATAAATATAGAAAAGGAAGGAATAAATAAGGAAATAAATAGAACAACTTTAAGTAAATTAAGTTTCTTCAGGAGGGGTACACATGCGCTACGTTAAGTGTTCATGGCACCTATAGCACCAGAGGACCAGAAACAATAAAAAATATTGCATTTTTAGACCTATCCCAATCGAATCAGAATTAAAAAATTACACAAAAAAAAATTTACTTATATTTTTTTTTTAAGTTAAAAAATTATATAGGGACGATTTTGAAAATTTTTAGTTTAAAAAAAAAATCTAAAAAAAATGCAATAAACACTAATAATTAACATGCATAAAATGTATCGTATCAAAATATATTACACATTAATTTTAATTCGATATGAATAATATGATAAATTAATGCATGATGTGTTGGCCTAACGTTACTAACTTCCTTCTTTAATACGACGCGCGTGACATCAGACAAACGACAGAAAAACAGACTTTATAAATTTTAGCACTTCTAGAAATGATCAAATTTAAATGAGCAAAGCCCGATATAAAACTTTTCGTCTTGGATTGCTTTTTTCGATTTGAGCACTTCTAGAAACGTTCAAATTTAAATGAGCAAAGCCCGAAATATTTGTTAATTTCGGGCTTTGCTCAAATCGTTAGGGGCACACCTAGGTTTAAAAATCTAAAATCGTTTAAAAACCTTCAAAATCTTGCTGCAAAATGCTGAGACAATTTATAATTGCCGCACAATCAAATTAAGCATATATAGCATATACAAAAATCGTTTGTTTGCGGCACAATTTTGAGTATGTGTTGGTATAATAAAATTAAAGACGCAATTTGAGATCTTGATACGGCATTAACTATAAATATACTTTGAATATTACATAATATATATTATATTTGTTGTAAAAAATGGCGTTACTAACTTCCTTCTTTAATACGACGCGCGTGACGTCAGACAAACGACAGAAAAACAGACATTATAAATAAAGTCAACTTCCCCTCCCGCGTCGGTCACCCGCCCCTCTCCACTTACAAGGGGGTATTTCGTCCGGGGGTATTTCGTCCGGGAGTATTTCGTCCGGGGGTATTTCGTCCGGTCCGGGCGGGGATATTTGGTCCGGGGGTATTTCGTCCGGGGGTATTTGGTCCGCTTACCATTTCTGCAAGCAGCAAAATTCATTTTAACAGGCGTGGGGGGGGGGGGGGGGCGAGAGAGGAAGATAAAAAAATGCCAGGGGGGTCCCTATATTTTATATTGAAAAGCTGAAAAGCCCCCCCTGCATTTGTCTTACGCCCGTTATTAAAATTAAATGCACGTTATATAATTACCCATTTATTATTAAAGGTTCGCAATCAATACTTTAAAGTTTAAAGCAGCGCCAACTGCCTGCGATTCAACAAGAAACTATCCCTGCTGGACAGACCGCAAGTTGTCTCACGCTAACCTGGCACAGGGCAGCCAGGTGTGCCGTTACCTGCAGCTTGGACCTTCGAGCGACCGTGAAAAACCAGCGCCTCTCTCTCTCTCTCCTGACCCATGTGACCGTCATCGAGTACCGACATTTTATCATGCAATTGAATCATCGAGAACCATTTATGTATTATCCAAGGGAAATTGAAGAGGTTTGTTCTTGATAAAAAAGGTTCCACGTTTATATGACCGTCAATTTACTGAAATTTAAACCAACTTACTTGATATGTTAATAATTATGATCGTAATTCAACGTGTTGTTATTCAGTATATTGACAGTTGATAATCTAGGCCGAGCGGCATCTCAATCAAAATACAGTGGTCAAATAAATCAATATACCTCAATAGATGACATGCACTGAATAATTAATTTTATGATAGTGATCGAGACACAATGAAGAAACACTCTGATAAAAAGTAGTCTTTACTTCTTTTCATTATAAATCTCAAAGTTAATTATTTACAACGAAATGTATAGATTTTTTTTTTTGAATATTTTCATGCGAATTCAAATTTTCTCACCAAATTGATGAAAATACTTTTCATTATTAATTTTCTCCTACTCGTCCTTTCCAATTAATTCACATGTCTATCATGTCTGGAACGTGTATCAACTTCTTTGAGAATTAACTTTCTCTGTAGAAATGTTAAACACTTGAGATTCCTAACTCATTAAATCGCAAGGACCAGTTTGATTTTTTTTTTTTCACCCCCTCTTCTAAAGCGAGCATGTTTACATACTTTCACTTACTACTGCCGTGTACTCTCACATAAGCTGGTTACCGCGTACACATATAGTATGACTTGCATCACAGCATATACGTACGTGATTCATGAAGTTATTAAAGTAGGGAAAACTCATTAATTATACTTTAATGGAATAATTATAACAATAAGATAGTTGTAATTATTTTAACACCTATAGTACAAATTGAGAAGAGCATTCGCAAAAAAACTAATTAAATAAGTTAAAGATACTAATATTTATAATTATAATATTCTTTTAAAAAAGTAGTTGGTTAATAATTTAATTTCAGTTTAAGGATGAACGTCAGTGGTAAGAAAAATGGGCTTAGTAGATGGTGAACCACTCTGAAAATTTCAACAAACCTTTCTGACACAATGAAATAACTTTCCAAGAAAAAAAATTGAACGAAATTCGATGAAATTTTTGAGATCTTCAGTATATTAAGATAAATTGGGACTGCTGTGACTTTAAGTCAAATCAGTATTTTTTTCACACACCGAATTTGTATTTTTTTACGTCAGCAAACCAAAGTTATTTTGTCCCTTATATTTATATGGACTAAAATTATGTTCAATTTATCATCGGAAAATATTGAGCAATGGTCGCCATGGTGACATTAAATTAATTAATCCTTAAATTACGATTCTAATTATCAAACCACAATGTTTTGCATCATAATTCTGACACGAAAACTAACGACAAAATGCGGGCATGTAGTTGATAAGAAGCCATGAGTTGCTAAATGTTCAGCGCGTAGCAGTGAAATGGAAAAAAAGTGTACCAAACTGCCAAAGGTCACGCGAAATCAACAGATAAAAAGTAAATTCACTTATCTATTGAATGTTGACAAGTATGAGTAAAACCTTGACGACAAATTATAAGTGCCGTGTCTAAAAATCAAAATCAATTTCTTTATCTGATAACAATTCAGAGTGACGCATTCAACAAATTGTTCTATATCTTCTTCTATAGTGTACTGACAGTGAGCATAATAAAAAAAAAAAATACAAATACATCCATACTGACATGAGTTCCAAACCTAACATAAAATATTGTTATTGATTGATAAGTTTGAGTTGTTGTTATTAATTATACTGGAAACAGCTGAAGACACAATGCCGACCATCCTGACAAAAGTTTCCATGGTTTCTTCAGCCACAGCTGGTAAATTATAGAATAAATTATTTAAATCCATGCAATCATTTACCGGGGTACACCCTGCATGGATTTGAAAAGTGATCATCAAAATTCTAAAGAAATAAAAAAACGCTTGATTCCATTACATGAAAAATTGGGGCGTTCAGTTCAATTAATGAACGATTGCAGATTTTTTTTTTAATTTTTTTTTACAAGGATACACCCCTAAGAGCTTCCAGCTCGCGGCGGGGCAATGGGGATAAGGTATAGGGAAAGGATGGTGGCCACGGCCTTTGTTAAGCGTCCCACCAGCATTCGCTGATATGAGATTGAGGGAACCGTGGAAAACCTCAGTCAGGACGGACACCTCTACTTTTTCTCAATGGACCAAAGCGATGTCCAAAGCCTGGGGAACCACACACAAGTGCATCACTGCACTGGGTGGAAAGCGAGATGTAAAAGTTGCAGAAAAAATAATGGGCTGATTGGGTGCTGATCATGAAAGACCTACACCACGTATAGCCCGGTAACGCAACGACTATATACTGGTAAATAGTACTTGCCTGTAACGGACCCCCTTAATTAAGACATTTCGCACTTTTAACAATTTTTATCTGCCATATTTAGGGTTCTTAAAATTTTGAAAAAATTATTTACATGTTTAATAGAATGTAGCAATTGAGTTTATCATAATTTCAGTTCCATATCAGAGCATCTCTTTGAGCAAAAAAAAAAAAAAATGTGTGGAGGGACATGAAAAAAAAAAATGTTCTGGTTTTGGTCCAGGCCTGCTTTTGGACTCCATAATATGTATATACTGTAGCCAAAACAAGTAAAAAAATAAAATTGTAACCCATTAACCAAATCAGCCTTTTCATAAAAATAACAACTGCAATACCGTGATTTTTTTTTTTTTTTTTTACTATTTAAGAAAAAATAAAAACGAATTTTTTGTTAAAAACCCTGTTTTTATTCGTTTTCGTTTTCGATTTTTTTTTTTTTTTTTTTTTTGAACCGCGCCAGTAAAAAAAATATCAAGGTATTGCAGTTGTCATTTTCATGGAAGGGAGGGTTTGGTTAATCAGGTACAATTTTATTTTTTTACTTTTTTTGCCTATAAGGAGCCTAAAAGCAGGTCGGAACCAAAACAGGGCTAAAATCCAAAACTGGGCTGTGCATCACTGTACGAGTTTTTGTTTTTTTAAAAGGGATCAGGGACTGTGAGCATCAAGTTTACAAATTATTTCCAGGTGCCTATTGTTTATCCTATATATTAAAACATTACGCATTTATACGTAACAGAAGAATACTGGTTCTTGAGTGGTTCTCCATTTACAACAAAGAGTTGTCGGGTCTGTTGTCGAATGTCGAATGGCGAACGGTGCCCACATGTTCCGGTATTTCCTTCAATAAAATATTTGCAGCAGCGTGTCACGTCTTACGTGGCTCAGGGAAAACCTTCCATCATCAAACTCAGGTTACTCCAGTAGCCTGGTTCGTTCATCAAGAGAGTGAGTTCTGAGAACTGTATCACAATGAAACAAACCTGTTTGTATTACAGTACAAAACGTGTGTTATAAAAACGTCCAACATGTGTGCAGATAAACACGAACTATTGGGTCAAAATAATATTTTGCGCCAACATTTTTAATTTGTAAAAGAGAATGTTTTGCAATGCATACATATATTTTCTTACCTTTTTTAGTAACACAAGGTTATAAAGATGCTGCTAAGATGATGATGCTTGTTGTTTGCGGGTACGCCCAAAAAGTTTCCAAAACTTGCAAGATGTTTTCTTACTTGCAGACGTCACTTTTATATCTCGTTACACCACGTAATGCACTATATGACGTGTCCACAGTAACTAGAGTGCAGTAATTCTGATACACAAAGGTAAAAATCCACCTGCTGCAACAGCGTTTATCGTGGCGAGCCAAGCGAACACCAAGCTAGCATTTCTCTACTGAGGCGGCGGGCGCGGCGGCGGCGGCCGGGCGGCGAGCCAAGCAACCTACGGCTCTCCCCTCCCCTCAATTCCCCTCTCTTCCAACATTCCCTTTCCGATTTCCGACAAAACACCCAGCAGTCCCAGCACCAAGGCTAAAATATTTTTTCATTTCTTTCCTCTTACCCACCCAGGAGAGGTGGAAGTAAAGGTGGAAAGTGGATGATATCACCTTTTTTTTTGTCGTGTCCGGGCGAAGAAAATGCAAGCTGATATGACTCTCGGTTATAATTTTTGTTATCAAACAAAATTTACGATAGCCTCCTTTGTGGGATTGTGGGGGCAGCGGTGATCGACGCATAAAAAATTTATATAAAATAAATTTATTTTCTTCTGTGTAGCTTATTTTATTATTTAAATTAATTTATTAAATAAATAAGAAATTAAGAAAATAAATTTAATTTTATTTATAGTATAGCTAGTGGTTAATATATACTTACTTACACGGCTATTACAGAATTAAAATCTACAGTAGTTAATGTAATTAAGTTAAAATGTATAATAGTTAAATTTATAACATATTTTGTAAGAATCAGATATTTAAATACATATTTATTTGATTTAATAAATTTATAAAAATTAATGGAAATTTTTCTCCTATCGATTTTCCCTTCAGATCCGTCCACACTGTAATAATTGCAATATTATGTACATTATATACAGTATAATTAATCTTATATTATGTAATAATTATTCTTCCGATAGTTCTTCAGAACTGATCATGCAAACGTGCAACATTACGAGCCAATATCGTACAGTCGAGTGTACGGACACGAGCGTACTTTGCAGGCATAACAATCTCTTTTTGGCATGAAAGGTTAAATGTTACGCATGATACAACTATAGAATGTTACGTGTATACATCAACATCAATAAAGCACTCGATCATGCAGTGTACCTCACAAACACGAACGTCAATCTTTTATAGAATTAAAAATATTTTAGCTATTAGGGTTCATAGAATTATTACTTTCATTATAAAAAGTTTAAAACTTATTTGCAAAAAGTCTTGTAAAACATCAAAGCATCGCTATCATGATGAACATTTTTAATTCCCTGTCTCCCATCACATTTGTGTCATGAATTATACTTCAAGACCTCGAGTTACGTATTGTCATACAATTTTTTCAATTATATTTTTTTTTTCGACCCTCCCCCCTGAAAATTAAAATCGTACTGCAGAACTGCAGAACGCTGTGATATCATAATATATTAAAAATATATAGTCATGCAAAAATTATATAGGGGAAGGAGTTACATAATAATCAAAACAATCATTAAGTTGTATTAATGATTAAATCAAACAATTTTAACTCATTTAACTATAAAATAAAAAATGAAGATTTTATGGATTTTAGTTTTTTCTGCTTAGCAATGATCAACTGTAGGACGGAAGCGTTTGTTTGTTGGCACTAAGAACTTCCTTCGTTATCACTTGCACTTCGCGATAAGGTAATGTCTGCCAAGGAAAGTGAACCAGGCAACAATCTTTTATCTTGCGGTAAAAATGCAACCTCCTAGTTGCGGGGCATTGTTCCATATTGCAGAGGCAGGGGACGGTAAATTGGTTCACCAGCATAAAATTTTGTTGTGCAATAGAGTGGGTACTGGGTAGTTTTGCCCAACTGCATATTACCTCCCCCCCCCCTCCCTTCACATATTTATTTTATAAACACGCTACCGTTTTTTAACACACATTTATTAATGCCAGCAGTATACCTATATAGTTCTAAAATATATATTAATAATTATATATAAATTTATATTAATGTGTGCATTATGTTACGACACCACCGATGCAAAAAAACAGACCATTGTATAATGTATACATTCTGATCTGATGAGATGCAATATAATATCATAATAATAAAATAACATGGTATAATCCACAGTTTATTTTTCTTATAAATATCCACAGACTAGTACCAAAATATATTTATTCGTTTTTTTTTAAACGACCTATAAAATCAAGATGTTGTGACGTCATAGTCATGTATTTGGTTGAAAATGCAACAGAGAAAAAATTCTTTAAAACAATATGATGCATAATGTGCAGTTTCTTCTCGCTTGAAGCTTCGATAAATCTGAAAAAAAAAAGTTGGAATGTTGATAAAAATAAATAAAATACAATAAAAACTAAATTTCCTAAGGTATTTTATTCTTTATATCATTTACAATAAAAAACATCAAAAACTCGCTGCCGCGATCTCAGATGTTTGGTGCGCCTTCTATAATGATGGCAATCGATTATCGTTTTATTATTGTTTCAATTAATTTATATAGTAATTAATACCCCGATAATATAATTATTTTATTATATAGTCAATAAAGTTTAACGATAATGCTTGTATTTCAAAAGATCAATCAATTGATTCTTTCGTCATGACCATACAATATAATATGGTATATAATCTATATATATACACCATTGATTTATTGATTATTCTAATAAAACTGAGTATTACATTACTCCGGCCACTATAATGATGATTATTATATATACGTACTGACGTATAGTGTAGTAAAGAAAACAACCAAACACAACAATGGTGCAGGAAAAGCAAAATTAAATTTGCATTTTTTTTTTAAACAATCAATGAGTATCTCATATAAATTAAATGTTTCCAATGACACACTACATATAACCATCACTTTATCCAAACTGGCTTTCATGTACTTTTTTTATAAATATATCATTACGTTTTTTTTTTTTTATTATTTTTATTTTTTTTTTCCGTTTTTTATTTTTTTATCTTCTTGAAGCAACAATAAATATTTTCACATCGCGATCATGCGAAAAGCCACTTCAAACTTATTGTACGGAATGGCACTTTACATTATTGATGTAACAACTCCTTCAGCGTCGCTTTGATGCTTTGAGGTCATTTGATCGACGACGCCCATTGTTTACCATCTCTCTGGTGGCAACCGGCTATAGTCAAATGGGGCTATAATCACTCGCGCCGGAAGTGGGTGGTAAAAGTGGCACTGAAATTCAATATGAAGTAATCAATTACAAAAACAAACAATATTTTTATAAGCTTGATCGGATCGAGTTAAGGCAATGTAAAATATAATCTAATTTTATTTTATTATTGAGTATAAATGACAGACCTATTTATTTGTTATTATATTTTATGTTTTAATAACTTTTATGATACGTACATGTTTAATAATATAATACGTACAGTCATCTTCTCAGAAAATTTCCCTTTGCAGCCTCGTTAATCACCATGCCCCCGTAAGAATAACACAGGGAATGGTGATATTGGTGATTATCAAGGCTGCAAGTGGGAAATTTTCCTAGACGACGAGTGTGCATGTTCATTAATAATTAATATGAGAGTATTTATACTATAGCAATTTTACAGCAAATGCAGCGTGAAAATAATCATAAATCAATGCAGAATAGTCAACTGAAATAAAAATACATTAATAAATAAATTACACATATTATTAACACAACTAAACAATATAATTAATTTAAATTATAATTAACGGATCCAATATAATATTTAATAACAAATTTAAATTCATTATACAATATTTTTATACACTTTCTCCGTTTTAAGAACCTAAGTAAGGTTAAATATAGCAATTTTATCAGAAACACCAAAACTAGACAATTAAAAAACGAAAGAATGTGATGAAATAAATGATCCATGTCTCGATGAACCAGCGTGAGACGGACTTGATTAATTATGCACACTCTCTCGCGAGGTCGATAATTAGAGGCTTGTGATAAGAAAAAGTGTTCGACCTAATTACCTCGTCGTCGCTTTTGTTACGTCACGTTTTTTATATTGTGTACAAACAACTAATCGCTAATGTATAGATTTTTTAGTGTGCTGACCTTATTTTGTTTTTATGATCTATTTATTCATTACCCTGCTATTTATTTATCTATTCATTGTTATGCATTCAGCCACAAGGGCTGAGGCTATTCAGGGAATTCAATCCCTCTTTAGCCGTAGTATATACATAAATTTTTGTTGAGATTTTTAGAAGAATAGAACATGAGATATATATAATACATAGAAAAAAAAATACATGAAAAAAATAGTTTACCCTAAGATTCTAATATTTCTAATACAATATAGTATACGTCAATATATATAATGCTGTAGAACAAAAACAGTTGGCACACAAAATGTAGTGGCACGTGAGATCATGTACGTTATCTGAAACAGAGGGACTTTAGAGTTTTTGTTGACGTGCATGATCACAGATAATTGCGAGATAAAATTTGAACTTTATTTTGACTAGAAAAGTAATTAAGCAAAGTAAATTTTTTTAATAAAAGTTGGCATTTAATTAAATTTTTATTTATAGTATTTGCTTATATTGAGATGTAAGGTTTATATTTACTATATGTAGAGATTAATACTGTATATATATAAAATATTGACTAGTTAAAGTAGTTATATTATATGGTTACCCTGCTATTACCTATATATTATCCATTTAAGTATAATAAGTATTATCTATTATTCAATATATTGAATGTCAAAATATGTCACTCATAAAATTTAAAAAAAAAAGTATTGCGTATCTAACTATATATAAACATTTAATTTATTAAATTGCAAATACAAAAATATACGTTGCAATTTCAGCGTAAGACATAAAATAATTATATAATATTATGTTCTTGCAATAATTTAAAAAAAAAATAGCAGGATTGAACAGAAAATTTTAATACTCACGCGCCGTTTTAATTTATTTTTTATTAATTATTTTTTAAACATTTCAATGAAAAGAAAAATAGATTATAATATACTTGTAAGGCCATCTATTAATTCTTTTCTAAACTAACTTCACATGAAAACGGCATGAAAATTCAATTTTATCAAGGACGGTGGAACGGTTTATTTTATCACACTGTTTTTGTAATATCATAATATACATATAAGAGCACAAGCCGTTTATCTTAGATAACAAAGCATATGAATAATTACAACGAATAAAATCTGATTATTGATTGATTCTCATTTCATTGTATTTACGACACATAAGGTACGTCTAATGTTTCTATAAGTGTTTATAATATATTTATAACAATGCAGTTTTCGATTTAAAGCGATACATTATATATATATATATATATATAATTATATATATTATATGGGACGAAAATGCAAGAAAAGTATTTTGTACGTTTTTGCAGTTGCAAAGAAATATTTTTTGATACACACTGAACTGTAATATATATTATGTATTGATGATATTGAAGTTTATATATTTATATTCGTGAGTGACTTGGTTCCTTTGCATTTTTGTACACTATCCGACTATCAAATCAATTAAAATGCCATGCGTGTATTTGATTACATAATATTTAATATCAGTTTTTTAATATGTACATTTACAATAATTATATCCATCAACTATTATAATATATATATAATACCATAATACCTAAGCAATAAAATGAAATAGTTTAATTATTGTAATTGATCAAGTTAATCTACGAATTAATTACAATAAAGAAACCACTATGTATACAAATAATTCTCACATAAGACATCAGTCATGTGATTATTAAAAAAAAACAAATTTTATTGGCAAGTGTGCTGTATGAAAACCTAGGGTAGATTCAGCCCCGGTTTGGAATCGAAGATCGGGGTATTATACTCACAACATAATTTGGTATACCTCTCATTAAAAAGGGGCAACGAGTGGAGGGTTCCATCTGACCCCCACCCCCTTCATAAATTCTTACTTATTCTATATAAAATTATATAATAGTACATACAATAAAATATACATTGGACCGGGCTCAAGAAACAGTAAGTTGTTTTAATTAAAATGCAATATTGTAATCTTATCGCCACATTTATATAATAATATACAGCATAACTTAAATTAATAGAGGCTTCAAGTCAGCTGATTTTACGGTGTTCCCACCGTCCTAGGTATCTAAACCAAACCTATAATGTAAAAAAAAAACTGTGAATTTGTTTTTTCACCAAGAAGATTTTTTTAGGGAAAATTCCTTTACGGAACGTCGGTCCAAACCCAAACCGAATAATACAGTTGATAATTATAAAGCTAAAATTTTTACGTTATTTATAACCGAGAAAATTTGTAAAAACAGTTAGCTTCATTTTTAAGTACAAGATGGACAACTTTTCTCGGTTATAAATAAATCAAGTAACAAATTTAAATCTTGAATTACTGTATTTTTCAGCTTGGACCAAAGTTCCGTAAAGGAATTTTCCCTAAAAAATCTTACTCTAGTGAAAAAACCTCAAAAAATGAATTCACGTTTTTTTTTTACATAGGTTGAGATAGGATGGTGGGAACACCGATAAATCAGCTGACTTGAAGCCTCTATTGTAGCAAATTGTCATCTAGAAATATTACGCCATTTAAAAGTAAACATGATAATTATGCAGAGACTTCATCGACTCATTACTGCACTGTTTTCATTACAAGAAAATTTCAACTCATTCCACTTGTTTATATGGAATTTTTTTTGTAAGGAAAAATTGTGTCCGTGCAACTGTCTGTTGTTTGAATGGGGACTTCATTTTTTTTTTTTTTTTTAATGACAGTGCAATGTTTGAAAAATATACAATAAAATTGTTAATAAAGGTTTATTTAAATAATAAAATAATATATGACGAAATTTAACTATGCACGTCATAGGAAATCATAATGTTGTAATTATTTACATTCCGAAATGCCTACAAAATGCAAAAAGAAATTATAATAAAGTTGAATAAAATTTAAATGCAAATCATATAACTATATTATACACATTCAATGGGACAACAAAAAAAGTCTTTAATGACGTTCGTTTCACGACTATTCAATCAAGTCTACAAATATCTACCAATTTTTTATATCAGTGATTTAATATTTATATACACACGTATATAATAAAATATTAATTAAAGCACAAAAGGTGGATTCAGTGTGGACTGTGTTGTTTTTCTATACCCCATTTTTTAAATTAACCTTATGAGGTATGAGCGCAGCTAATTTTATTTTTTTCAGAATCCACCCCTGTTGAAGCACAAATAATAATTATAGCAGCTGACATTGTCCGTTCGCATGAAGGTCACATCAAGTTGATGTGAGCACCGCTAGCGACGAGAGCGCGGCTCGTCCTCGGAGGGCTCCTGCTTGATCCTGCGGGTCGCCAGGTTGCCGTTGCGGTCGTAGCCCCCCGCCAACCCGCCCCGCCCCCGACACGCCTCGGCAGTCGCAGCCTGACTCGTCTGCCAGGCCAGCACGCTTCCTGAAATAATTAATCACCACCGTCACATGTTATTTCAAACATGGAATTTACAGAGACAAGCAATAATGAATTGATTTGAAGCAAGCAACAATATGAAGATGAATTTATTTCAATCATCTTAAGTTTTTGGCATAGTCAGCGGCCTCATACGCAGACAAGAATTAAAAGTTTAAAAAGAAAAAAACAAATCCTAGTTAATCTCATTGCAGTTTAATGGTATAATGAATTATTTTTTAAAGAGGAGGGAGAGGCAACAAGTATATATAAGTGTATCATTATAATGTACACACCCAGCAGCTGGATGTACTTGATGGCCATGCGCAGGATCTCGTTCTTGCTGAGCTTCTTGTCCGGCGGGTGGGTGGGCACCAGCTTGCGTAGTTCCGAGAAGGCGCCGCTCACGTTCTGCTGGCGCCACCGCTCGCGGCTGTTGGTGAAGATCTTGCGCACCAGTCGTGGGGGAGCCCCGCCTACCTGCACCGCCGAGCCTGCGGGACCACACTGTCAGTCTAGCATGATCAAATTTGTATCATAATTGGTGAAGATCTTGAGCACCACCCCTGCCGAGCCTGCTGAATTATCAGTCTAGCTGAGGACTTCCACGATAAATTAATTTATACATTAAAAATTTAAAAACATGAAAAAATGTGTTACTAAAAACACTCAGTATACATACAGTATTACAGATTTTCTGTAAACAGATTAATGAAATGAATTAAGATTTTGAATTCATTATATATATAGCCTATTATACATAGCATTTTATTTGTTTATGAATCAGGGAATACCATTGATGAACAACTGTTCCCTGTATGAATTAAATACAAAGTTTAAAACGAGACCCAAGTTATACCCTGCAGACCTACCCCTGTGGTGCGCGAGTCTGGCAAGGCGGTGTGACCTTCGAGCCCTGGCCCTCGAGGTCACACTGAGGTCATCGTCGTCCATGTCCTCCATGTCCAGCTCGTCCTCGTCCATGTCCGACACGTCACTGGACGAGCCGCACAGTGACGAGGAAAGCTCGGGTGACCAGCCGGCCACGCGGCCACGCCCCTCTGAGCTGCCCGCACCGCTGCCCGCCGGTGACTGCAGCCCGTCCATCACCATCGTGGGTACCTGTCGTGACATGTCATTATATCAGTTGGACATATTTGGGTCACTCCAGCAATTCGCAACTGAACTGGCAACTAATCAACCACACAATAATTGGGATAAAAAAATATAATTGGGATAATTATAATTTGCAGCAGCAGCTAATGCGAAGTCCAGTTTTGGTGCTGAGCAAGTTGCCTAATTTCACGGCGACAAGATCAAACGTAAAGGGAAAAAAAAAAGAAAGTTGCGCAGTGCTAATTTGGTTGCCATTTTCTGTGTTTGCTGATTTTGACTTCTTGTTATACAACGGCGGTTGTATAACAAGAAGTCAAAATCAGCAAACAAACAAAGAACATGGCGGCCAAATCAGCAGGATTGATTTACAAAAAAGAGTACATTATATTGTGCGTATAGTTTAAGCATATTATAGATCCGTTTCCTGGACATTGCATGTCATAAAAAGTATAAAAATAGAAATACAATTTTGTAATAATTATAAAAAGAAAAGGAAGTTGAGGGATTTCCAATTCGTTCCAGATAAGATAAATTTGGAGATAAATCACAAACATTAATGATCAGAAATAAAACAGGAAACATTAACACGGTCTTTGATGGGAGTTTTGAATCAAATTTGTGTTTTCTCGCAAATTATATTAATTTTATATTTTTAAAATTGATAAAAAATGATTAAATTATTCTTAATACAACAGTTAATAATGCATTCGTCACAGCAAACTATTGTACAAAAGTAAATAAAGATAGTCTTTTTAAGTATTTTTTTATTAATTGTTAAAACTGAACCTATTTAATTAAGACTAGTTTTCCTATAGTATATAATAATTATTTTATTATTATTTATTAAATAAATAATTAAATAAATATTTTGTTCTCTATATAAAGTAAATTTTTAGTATAATTAATGCTCATTTCCAAACAATACTTACAATATAAATACTGGAATTCAAGGTAACTATACTTTTCGAAGATTTTAATTTTTAATACTTTGTTCTCGTTGGAGGAAGAAACGTACGTAATCAAATATTTTATCATAAAAAATAAAAATAATAAAAAAGAGGGGGAGGAGGCGCAGTAGAAGTCCTAAAATACATTGGAGTTCAATTGGTGACAGAAATTAATACATAACAATATTTTGTTTTTCAATGAACTATTGTTGAAAGAGCATTGATGACAATAATTACATATAATGATTGACGTTAAATTCATTCAGTCTCTGTGCGCTATCACTCGCCCACCACGTGGTTATCCTCGAGCGATTGCAACACAACTTCCGGTGAGACCGGAAGTGACGCACAGCTGATAACAATGGTCACAACCTGGTCTCCGCGGAGACATGCACCGTTTTGAAATTTGGTCAAAATTTTACTGCTTCAACATTGAAGGACTCTGTTTGGAGAGATAAAATTAGTCAGAAACTAAATATAAAAAATGTTTTAAAATGACTGAAGTATGACTTACTGGTTAGTTAACTCGATTGAACTTAATTGGCTGTGCTTTCGATGCATGATTCACGAATTAAGGAGTGTTCCACGTTTCTCAACAAACCGCGTTTAGTGTCATATATTGGCCTTTTTAAGCTGGCACTAAACGTGATTATATATAGTGAGTAAGCTGGATAACATTCATCGTAAGTATACTATCAGAGAAAATATTATGTAGTATAATCTTTTCTCTGATATTGTGTACAAGAATGGCCCATTTCTAAGTTGTCTAGCTCATTTTATATATATACCAACTGAAATAAAGTGCATTGATGATGAGAAATTATACAGAAAAGTGTGAAAAAAATGCCGATAGAAATTATAGAAAAGTATTTTTACAGTTTGAAGAAATATTTGGAACATGACTCTAATGTAAAAACTGCTACTAAATTAAATTCTTTATTAATATTATAGCTTGCGCTAATTATACATTGGTAAAAAGCAACATACATAATATTATATTTATACAATTTTGACATAAATTAAACATCCTTGGTAATATCATTTGACATATTATACAGAATTATTACATATTTCATATTAGAAACTATATATATTATAATTTTTATACTTACATACTTAATACTGTACCGTATTATATAATAAATTAATATAATATCTAGATTGGACTGAGTATTTTTTAATACTCATTATAATTATTATTATTAGGTCAGAACAATTACAATTTGAAATGTCCTGAAAAATTAACATATATATAATGCAATTGAATTTATGATTGTATATGAATAGAATTAATAAAGAATACTGAATTTTACTTCATGCAATTATATGTGATATAATTATTGTGAAAATATATTTTATAGTTGTTTTAATATATTACACAAATTATAAATTATACATGTTAATGAACTTTTTAATTATCGATTTAATTAAATAATATGATATGTTTACACCTTAACCGTACGTTAAGTTCTTTGTTCTTACCCTAGCTGCATGACATATATGTTTTATTGCCTTCAGCCGGCACAAAATAAAAATGCATAACACAGTAATGAAAAATAGAGGCCATCATTACATTGCATAGAGCAAACGCAGAAATTGATATGTTTGTAACGAAGGTTGTTTTACAGATAAAAAAAAAAAGTAGGGCTCCAATCAGAAAGTACGACACTGTCGTAATTCTGCAGCTGCTGGTCTCAAACTTCACTTATTTTTTTTTAAGTTATAAAAAATATTTCATCGCCTCTGCATGATTGTATAAAACAATAGTTAACTGTTATTTGAGAAGGGGGAATTCTAATTTTTTGTTATAGTCATAAAAATTTAATTCAATGATCAATTAAGACAAAGTTTTGATAAATTAACTAATATATACGCTTTTTGTTAATTTTATCGTAACTTCAAATTATGCAAGAAATTTTGCACACAAATTTTCGCTTAGAGAGGATCACTGCAAAACAATTTATTTAGAATAAATTTGATAGTACAAAAATACGAATAATTTTGGAGTTTGTCAATTCGCATGCTCTAATTTTAAGTTTGCTCCAAATAATTAGAGAACAACCAAAAATATACATTTTTATGGATTTTTAAGGCATAGAAATTTTGTAGGTTACACTCTTGATTATAATTATCATCAATAAATTCAAAACCTTGCATGCACTTCAGCACTACGCGGTGTGTCATCTGGCCTAAATGTAGCCCGATATCACTCGCCATAGCAATAAGGGGACCGCCATTTTCATCAACTAATTCTCTGCCGACTGATACTTTGGGGCTTATAACTTATAGCATGCTCTAGGTATTTAAGTATATGACAAGATTGATATTTAACTGCAATTCTGGAAGATTTATTGAAAATTGATTTACATGTTTTGCTCTTAATTTCAAATTAATTTCAAATAATGCAGTTATACCGAACGCAATTGTCTACATTCATACTCTCAATGGCAATTAATTAATTTGTATTTATGAAGAAATTGAGTTTAAAAAGAATTTTACATAAAATATAACACTTATAGTTCTATAATTTACAATAAATTAATAATGCACTCAATAGCATTTAATTCATTTGTATTTATGAAGAAATTGAGCTGAAAAAGAATTTTACATAAAACACTAGCTATATAATTTACAATAAATTAATAATGCAATAAAAAATATTCTTTACGGTAATTTTATTATAAATACTTCACAGTATAACATCGACGTTTTTAAGCATCAAAAAATTTAATTCGTTTATGTTTTAAATCCAGCTTGAATTATTTTTTCTTTGCGTCTAATTATAAGAAATTACAAAAAAGTCCATTCTTCATTCCTTCTACATTAAAGCAGTATGCAAATTAAATTTAAATTGTAATTATTAATTTCAATCGTTTTTCCTACAGTCAAAATTCAAAATAAGTTAAAAGCAAACATCTTTAAATTTAACATTTCTTATATTTTTTTTAAATTCAATTAATGCAATTTCAAACCTTTCTAAAACAGAGTTAATATAAAAAAGTGTGTTTACTAAAAGGCAAATATTTTTTTATAGAATAACGATTTATTTTTATTTTTTATTCAAAAATTTGTTTCCCCCAAAAGTGCACCCCAAAATTCGATTTAATTGATCTCACCTTACTGTGATTCAGATTTTCGTCTCTGCACTGCACCCCTCGAGGACACCCCAGCAACTGACGTCCTCGCATCTCCGGGGCTCACAGCCTCCAGTGGGGGGCGTGGCAACACCGCGGCAGCCAATCAGAGAGCTGTTTGTGAGGACCCGCCCCTCCCCGGGGAGATGGTATGGATTATTAAATTGAATGCCATCAAGTCAATGAAGTGAAATTGTTGCTTGTGCGAACAATGAGCGGTCGTCACCCAAAGTTGCAACATTTTCAGTCTCAACACTCTCAACGTATGATCCTGATCGTGGTGAAGTGCAAGCGAATGTCGGGGATAATGCAAGTTACTTGCAAGAAAACAGAACGCCTTAAGCTGGTATTACACGATACAATTTTCTAATTATTGCATACAATTTTTCCTTACAAGAAAACCTGAATTCCATTTGTTTGTATGGAGATGAAATTTTCTTGCAAGGAAAAATTGTATGCAAAATTGTATTGTGTAAAGCCGGTATTAAGCCGGTATTACACGATACAATTTTTCTAATTATTGTATACAATTTTTCCTTACAAGAAAACATAATCTCCATTTGTTTGTATGGAGAGGAAATTTTCTTGCAAGGAAAAATTGTATCTAAAATTGTATCGTGTAATACCGGCTTTACACGATACAATTTTTCCTTTCAAGAAAATTTCATCTCCATATAATACAAACAAATGAAGTTCAAGTTTTCTTGCAAGGAAAAATTGTATTCAATAGTTAGAAAAATTGTATCGTGTAATACTGGCATTATATAGGCTTTATGTAAGGAGATCAAGCTGAGATATAAATTGCATACAATTAAGTCCTATACATAAAAATACACATAATATATATTATATAAATTTAATATATTTTGTTAACAATTTTAACATAGTTTCATTTTTTATACTCAATGTGAATTAATTACTATAAAATGGAACTTCAAGAAAAAGAATAATTCGTAACGTTGCATTACTACAATTTGTATAAAATTATTGTGCTGTTCGTTTTCGTACACTCTTAGTTTATTTTAGACTGATTCCTTAAATAAAATCTTAAAATACTTTTTCAAATCAAATTGTTGTTTAAAAATAAAAAAAACTTGATCGAGTTATCATTATTTCTCTTGACAATAATAACATTCTGTTCCAAAATATAAATTTCCATTAACTTTTCCTCTTGTTCCTTTTTTTACGCATGTGTATTTTTATAATAGAACCAAAAGTGACACATAATGTATACAAATTCCCATGTTACATGTTTTATAGTTAAGAAAGCAATGATGTTGCGGTAGGTATTATACTACGTTCTCAGAGGAGATATCTCATTTCCTGGACATGACAAAGGAACAACAACAGGCTGCTTATCTTGTTATTGTTTGAGTCCCGTTACAGACGAGTGTCCATGCGACCACGTGTGAGACCCCCGGGTGGCAGGCAACCGCTTAGACGCGCAAGTCGTGCGGGCTGCATAACCAAGCGAGCGGCAGGCGCAATGTGATCGCTGCAATGACCCGTTGAAAAATATATCTAATTTTATTTTAATTATTGCTATGAAAAATATAAATATATATTATTATTGAGGTTATAACCGTATGGTGTATAGGATTACGTAAAAGTAGATCATGGGAGTGTTATGAGGATGCTTAGATTATAAATAATTTTATTGACGCATAGTGTCTTTATTTTTATGAATAAAAATGATAAATGTATTTAATCATATTACAAAAGAGAGAGAGAGAGAGAGAGAAAAGAGAGTGCATGATTTTTTTCTGTGATTATTATGAAAGTCATCATTATTTTAATGTTTGCATGATTGCCTTGGTTAACAAGTACGTCAACCCAACGTTTAATAATATAATAATTATCCCAAATTTGTTTTTTTCTGAATAAAAGTCTGATGTTTTAAATTGTCCAAGTGTCGGCGGTGAATTTTGAGAAAAGTGGACATTATTTAGTGCTAATCGAAGTAAACTAAAGTTATAGAAACTTTTATATAGAATTACAAAACAAAATTGCAGAATAAATATTTTTAAAACCTTATATAAGGTTATAGATTTAAAATGACAAATGATATCGAGAACTCTTTCCAGCACGAAGTTTCCATTTTGCGGGCGATGAAGTTTCCGTGTTTTTTAACTAAACGAACAATGAAGACATCTGGTGGACAGATCTGATAATGTTCATCTTATCTTACTGATAAAGTTCTTGTCAATCTTATCAGTAGTTTGATGGTCACCAAGTGATCTGTGAAAACATGCTACTGAATTGAGCCCCAATTGTGACGTCACTATAGGCTTGGCAGTTGTTTAATAAGTGAGACAATAAATGTCTTTAAATGTCTAGTGTTGTGTTAAAACAAAAATAGTTGGACAGCACTTTTTGATTTTTCTTACTTTTTATGATTAAATTTTCTCTGTACACAAGCATTTTAATTACATTTATAAATACACATATTTTTTTGTTAGTTAATGATAATTCTCATGACAGATTTTAAATTATTATAAAAAGAATAAAACAAAATCTCCATGAGAATTCTATGACGAAGTGATAATTAAGAACCGATATTTTTTAATCTTTTTAAGCCAGCGATGACATTCCTTCCCCTTGCAAGAAAGAAAGCAAGATTTAATTTTTTTAATTAATCAGTCTTAACTTTTTCATTCTGACTCGCTGCTTAAATTAAATTAACGGGTTACAAGAATTCCTCAATCCTGTATCTTTAAAATAAAAATATTATTTAACGAAGATACATATTATAACTTTACTTTCATAAGAATACTTTTCTCTTTGGAAAATTTACCCTGAGTAATATTTTGTAATATATACGAAACTTTAATCATAGCATGCACTCTTTTTAAGCAGATATGTACAAGAGGAAATAGAGGAAAGTATTTTTAAACATAAGCATTTAACTGATGTGCTAGTAAAAACATCAAAATCTTCTGCCAAATCTTTTAAACAGTTTTTGTTGAGATTACCTCAAGTCATCGGAGAAGCGATGATTTTTAATTTTTAATTTACTTTTTTATATGTAAAAATCCTTTTCGTAATCAATTTACAAATAACCTTGACTGAAATTCCGTACAAACAATTTTAGGATGCCTATATTCATTCCTCACTACTTAATCAATTACTTTAAAATGTAATTGCAGGTAAATTTTGTTTATTATAGTTATTCAGTACAGACTATATGTAATAATAGTTAAGTAGCCTCATTATCAAGAATCCAAGAATACAAATTAATCAATAAGTCATACAAAAATCTTATATTTAATTGGAGAAATTTTGAATTCATTCAAGATCGTGTACCTCATGCAGCCATCATCCCAACTTTTGCCTGCAATGCTAATTAATGCTGACGCTCCGATGATCTTTAGTTGTACACATTACTTACGTCAAGTCAACAAAGCTCACACAGACGTTCCGACTATCTCTAGTTGTACCCACGTCAAGTCAGTTTCACGCGCAGCAGACGCCCCTCACTGCCACGCGGCCGGGCGACGTTCCGAGGATGAGCTGCCACTCAACCCTCGAATTAATTCCTCACAAGAGCGGCGCGTGGCCAATGTTTACGTTGCTCTTCTGTCGTCAAAATAAACTTATATATAATGGGATTATGTGTTGAATAATTTTCGAATGAATGAGCATGCGAGATAACGTTTTGAAAATGCAAAAGTTAAGATTAATTTTACAATGGACTGCATGCAGTCCTAAAAATAAAAAGACAAATTTAAAATGTAAATTATTGCATAAATGAATAAACCGTTCAAGCTCTGATTTTTAAAAAGTCCGAGAAATAATTGAGCATGTTTACCTATTTTCAATAATGATTTTTAACACTTACCAAATTCGGAAAACCTTGGAAAAATAAAGCAAGTATAATATAATATATTTTATACAATGCTAATGTATAATGCTCATAATACAGTGCTTTTAAAGTTGATATTGCAAAAAAATTTCTTGTTTTAGAGTTTCTGACTTAAACATTAGTTTTATAACGAAGCGTATTTATATATATTATTTTATAGTTTGAAGCTTCTGAAATATTAAATATTATACTTTATGCACAGGCTGTCCAGCACAGCATACACTATTTAAAACTATTATAGCATATAATTCAGACTGCACCGATGAATATTAAATCCTGGTGATCTGGCCTGTCTTATCTCCCTGAGGACGACGCTCTATGAATATTGATGGGGCGCGTGTCCCGGGTTAGTGCGGTCGAGTGACGGCTAATTCCCCCCTCTAAGTCGGAGCTGCCATGCTGGGCCAGGCGGTCACGTGACCTTAGATTTGGGGAACTTACCGGAGAAGTTGGCATGTTATATCATTCAAAATGACCAGAAAAACATTATACGAGAATATTATTGTCAGAGTTCTTGCATGTAATATAAACATGGGCACTGTATTCGTTTCTTTTTTTTTTTTTACATGAGATTTTACTATTTTTTTTATACATAATCACAACTTAAAATAAGCCTTATTAAATGATATTTGTTTGCAGTTGGGCAGTTTTTATGCTGGAAAAGGTTAAGGTTAACTAATAATAATAAAAAAACAGTTGATAATTCAAAATGATAATAAAAAAAAAAATAACTATGAATCTTGCGGTTTATTTTACCGTTGATTTTTTTTAAGTAAGTAATTGCGCTGCTTCAGTACACTTTTCGTGCAAAGTTCAAAATATTAATTAAAATAAATAATATTAAATTTAATTGTTACGAATCAGCACCTCTTTAAGGATTCAATTGCAAGTATACAGATTGAAATGAGGGTTGGCTCGTAGGGGTGCGTCATGAATAGCCGCGCGAGGGGAGGAAAAGAGGGAGGGGGTGCTTTGTGGGCACATTAAAAGATCATTTCAACACCGGTCATGAATTGTTTGGAGGGTGGCAGCGTGAGAAAGAATGGCCTCATTTTTTAGCTACATATTCGGAAATCGCAACGTGTGGGCGTGACGGGGACAAAAATGCGAGAATTAAGCGGAGGAAATGTTAATAACGCGGGGGATTTATTGTGTGTTTTACAATTCCCAGTCAGTGGAAACCCCCGTTTATTTTTGCACAAATAGGGGATCTGTTACATATATTCAGTGCTATATTTTTTTATTGACATAATAACGCAATGGTCTCATTTTTAACTTTTGGACATTAAAATAAATGCGTGGGAAACATGAAAAAAAAAAAAAAAAAGAAAAAAAGAAAGAGTTCCACTGTATTATAATCATCTAATTTGCATTAATATTTCATATTATGATAGTATTGTAACATTATTAAATTTGTTTTTAAAATAAAAAAATTAGTGTGGTATACTTTTATTATTAGTTTTTTTACTTTTTTAAAATTTGCAAAAGTAAATAAATAATATTTATTAAAAATTATCAAATTTTTGTAGCGTAATATTAATAATAAAAAAAACATGCTGTAAATGCTTACAGAGATTTTTAATCTCTATTAATGTAAATTTTTCTGTAATTTAATTAAAAGATTTCTCGGACACGATGAACTTTACGCTCTTCTGCTCGAAGTCAGTTTACTGGTGGCGCCACTGCGCATGTGCAGGCGCCCCTCCTCGGCGCCGGCTGGTGGCTGCGATAAGGGCGGCCACCCCTCGTCTGCTGCGCGCTGATAAGGCGGGGGGAGGTGTCGCCCCTAATCCGGGTGTCCCAGCCTCGACAAACAATGTCCGTACACTTGTCTGAGAGAAAATAGCAACACTGTTCTCTTTTGATAATGTGTTGCAGAGTTAAGTCAAGTAAAAATTAATGACAGCATTGACGACTATAGGCTTATTATTTTGGTAAACCTAAAATATTTTCAAACCTAAGACTAAAGTAAATATTAAACAATTTGATTTTATTTTAACTAAAAAAACTACGCACGTGTATTTTTATTTTTACTGGTATTAAATGCTAATACAGTGTCCAGAAAAGACAAATTTATTTATTATTATTATTATTTTTTTTTTTTAGAAGTTGATTTGACTAAAATTTTTATTGCAGTCACCGTAGTCCTAATAATATTCTTCCTGTTTATTACATAATGATATATCTTAATTAAAAACTTAATCCTATTTTTTCTTCTCAAAATTATCTTATTTTTCTTTTTTAAGAAGGTGCACTGAAAAGATACGATTCATCTACTGCATGAAGATGGTGTCACTAATCCGTAAGCTTCTAAGTTACAGCTCAAAGTTTGGAAAAAATTACGTTAATTTAATGGCGTTTATTTAATTTATTTTTATGGCGTTTACGTACATGTACTCCCCTCTGTTTACTTATTTCAGTATTTTATAAGAAACAACAGAATTAACTGCAATAAATAGTCGCAATCGTAATGTTTTTTCTTGTTTCTAGCTGTAAACTGTAGTATACTGTATATTATACCATGCAGTAACCAGTAGTTTTTCTTTCCACGCTTTAAAATATCCTTTAATATATATTACTGACAACGTGGTTGCTGGATGGGTGACCATATTCGACAAAAATCACAATTCTCTCATGCACACAGGGGTAAATTGTTGAATTTTGTCTACTATACTCCAAGCTCGCTTTAGACCATTGCAGGACTTTCACCGGGTCTTTTATAAAAAGTCGTAGCATTCATCCTGACTGAGGTTTCCATAGTTCCCTCAATCACAGCTATAACCGAAGAATGGATTTGCAAGGTCTTCACGAATAAGCGAAACGTACTAACAAGTAAGTTAGGATTTTGGAAGTTGTAATCTATTATATACATATTATGTAGCGTGGTTTGATAAATAGAGGATATGGAATAAGGTAAATTGAAATGTAGGGTTAATTAATTGAATGAGTGAACAAATTAACAAAATTTCATGCCATTTTATTGTAATACATGGTAAAAAATATACATTTGAACAATCAACAGTAATAAATCATATCACAAGTTTGCTTTGCCGATTGTTTCACACTTAATTACCACTTTAATTACGAATAAATTATGATTACAATGCTGTTTGGCTTTATTTTTGGATGAAAACTTTTGTACAAATACTACGAACTAATGTCAAGAAGTTGTTTTCTTCCATTTGAATTAATTATAATTGTATTAATTAGGCGGATGAGGTTTCTACTAAACTTAAATCACAATTATTATAAAATGTGTAAATATAAAAGTGAGATAAAAACCTACATGTTGTCATTCTAATCTAAACCAGCTCCATCAAATCTACATGCTGCTAAATTTTCTACTTCATAGCTTATTTTAAGACCCTTTATTTTTAAAGAATAAATTTAATAAATATACAGTTCAGTGTTAAAGACTTATTGTTAGTTCAATTTTTTAATTGCACTTTGGAAATTCATAAAGTAGCTTAATTTAGCTTAAATAATTATTTAATTAAAATTTTAATCGGTATGTCTTTGGTTTTTTCCAGGGAGTATATTATACTATATACTGTAATGTTTTTTGTATTATATTTAATTTTGTAATAATTAACGATAGAGGAAGACTTATATAGGATATTGAGAAAAAGTTAATATTAAATTGCACATTACATTGAGCTCTATACAAGAGCTCAATGGCACATTATTATTAAATTTATGCCAACCTTATTATTATTGTAGCTCATATTATAGGTATGTTACCACCAAAAGCCGAATTCCCGAAAAAAAATGAGCAAAATAATCTACTATTTCGGGTTTAGCTCAAAGCTCAAAACTAGTTTTGCTCAAATTGAAAGGAACAAAACCCGATGAAGACTTTTACTTCAGCTTTTGCTCATTTTCATTTGAACAAAACTAGTTCTGCGCATCGCGGTTTGACCAGAACCCGAAATTAGATTATTTCGGCTTTTGAACAAAATTTGAGAAAACTAGTTCTGCGCAGCATTTCTCATAAATAAATTATATCAATAATATTAATAATATTTTTTCAACTCCAATAATTCAATGATTATCTATAACCTGAAAATCTGCAAGAGTAATTAAAATATTACATCTTCTTAAAAATTCCAAGCTGAGACAAAGTTGGCCACACTTAATGGACCTATTATTATGCAAAAAAGGTGTGCAGTTAAATAACGTTTGTGAGTTTGTACTGATGTACACTCCTTGGACTTAGCAGTATTTTAGGACGTTGGTCGTACATTTGACTGGTTTGACTTATTCTAAACTACATTCACAACCATACATTTACCATGTTTAATGGTTTTTCTGGCAATCAATCATTCAAAAGTCATATATCTTTAATTAAATTTCACTCGCGGTTGAACACATCGCTTCTGAGAAATCTTGCCACCTTTCTTCGCCAGTTTATTGCACAAACATTTCTTCACTTTAAATCCTAATTTTTATTATGAATGAAAGGACGCACAGCCAATTAAAAAAAATGCACCTATGTAAAAAAAATCATTAATTTAATTTTACTACATATTATAATTACGTTCGTCTTTTCTTTAAATTTCAATTAAATTGTGAATCATAAATATATTTTACTCTCCAAAAATCACACACTTATTTACTATCATCAGTTCATCGACTATAATTGAAAATATCACAATCAAAATTGAGAAAAATGTTTTATAATAACACAGTTTTTATTCCTTTTAACAAACAGTATACATTCTATCTTTCATAATGTTCAATTACCAAGATTTAATCAGGGAATTTATTATCTTGGGTAAAAATATAATTCCTGACATTCTGCGTATATAATCGAATATAAACCATCGACTATTTTTATTTCTCCATTGAGCTTCTAATTGGAAATCGGAAGACAAAGCACAGGATGAGGATCAGCACCATTACACTATAAGGACTACACACACCAGGTAGAGCGAGGTATCAGTTGCTTCGATTAATCGATTGTGCTGCTACTGGAAAGCGAAGCACAGGATGAGGATGGGCACTAGGATGACACACACGAGGTACAGCGAGGTCCGTGGCTCACACGTGGATACCACGAGGTACTCTTCGTTCCAGTGTCTTCTAAGCGTGTCTGCAGAGTCTCCAGGGGAGGGCCCCTCTTTGCCAGGAGCCATGGGAACCTCGAGCACCACGGCCTCGGAGGAGAAGAAGTCGAGGGGGAAGGTGCAGGAGGTGGCGTTGTCACACTGCGCCACGCGCTGGGACACGTTGTACACGGTGCGGTCAAGCTTGAAGCCCACGCTGATCAGGTTCTCTTGGATCTCGTTCTCACTGCTGAACACGAAGAAGTAGTAGCCGGCGCTCGGGGCCGTGTAGCTGAACGTGTCCGTAGGTGAGATGGCTGCCGAGGCGGGGTGGCTGCACGTCTGACGAGCTGTCAGCGGGAGGTACAGGATGAGTCCCTCGCAGTTCATGAGCGCCTCCTCGCTGCTGGAGAACGAGGACCAGAACTCATCGTTCGAGCGGTCGTTCAAGGTCGTCTCGTTGATGGAGCCGCGGTCGTGGGCAATCCCGTCCGGAGACAGGCCCTGGGACAGACAAGGACGGGGTTAGTGCACCTATTAGCTATTAGTTAACGTATATCAAGGACATTGGCAGAGTTTAGACACAAGGAATTAAAAAAGCAAAAACACGAGAATTAAAAAAAAAATCTAGACAATGGTTATTATAATTATGTATTAAAATATTTAAATACTAGCTGAATAATATATCAAATATATTATAAAGAATAGCAATTGTAATTTATAATTATAGTGATGTAATTCATGAAATGAACCGTCAAACATTATAATCAGCACTATCACTACGTTTACATGATGGTGTTTAATGCGTATTCGTTGACGACGGATAATGTTATTCTTATGAGGCGTCGTCAACGAATACGCATTAAACACCGTCATGTAAACGTAGTGTATGAACAATTTAATAAGATTGATATTACCAGGAAATATAATTAATTTGTGTTTATGTAAAAACAACCCTTATAATACGTTCCCCTGGTCGAACAAGCTATGGCTGACCCAACGGTTGGTGTAGAACTGGTTGTACATCCACAAGCCGATACATGGAAATCTCACCTCCTCGAGCGCTGCGTCCTCGTCAGGCCCCTGCTCCGCGCCCAGCTCGCTCGCCAGCTGTTCGGTGGCCTGCCTGCGGGTCCGGACCAGCGGGACCAGCTGTTTGCGCACCTCCGCCTCCAGCAGGCTGCGCAGAGCGGCCTCCTCAGCGTCCTGCGCAGGTGTCACGTCGGGGGGATACAAGTGACGCGAGCTGCGCCTCCTCGCTTCCTCATCGGCCATCTGTGTCGCATCGACCTGTGGACAGCCTCATGTTAATTTGGACCGTGCTGCTTCAGTCACCCCCATGTTAAGTGGCTATGTGAAGTTATAATTGGACTTATTTGCAAAGTTACATGGAAACATCAACTCAGACTGGCTCGTTAGAGTCATTTTACTGCAAGTTATAACCACGTACTTCTTCGCTGCAAGTGCTGAACAAATGTTGTCGAGTCAATTTGGCACAGTCTAGCGAAGGCCGCGCCTTCAAAATTATGTTGTCTGAGATAGCGAGAGCAGTGAGTGCCAAATTTAATAAATAATGTGGGTCACAGAGCGAAATTAATTTTGCAAACATCATGCAGTAATGAAATATTTCAAGGAGTTGCTAATTTTAGACAGTGTGTGTGCAAGTTCAAGAACAAATTGAAAGCTCAAGAAATTATATAATAACATTAATAACACCTATAACATAGGAGGGTTGCACACAGACTTTTATTTCTACGATCGTAAGCTTACGATCGTAGGTTTCTCATTTAGAACCGGCTCTAAATTTCTTATGATACGAAAGCATACGATACGAAGCTGTATGCGCGCGCACACCTGATCACATTTTTTTTTTTTTTTTTTATCATACGCTTCGAAATCATGCGATTCTGTCTGCGACCAGCCTTATAATACTAAGCTAATACCATTGGAAAAAATAATCTTCAAAATTGTATAGGCTGCATATTTACTAAAATGGTCCCCTTCTAAGTTATTTGAATCTTTACAATACGCTCTCCCTAATACACTAAAGATGATAGAATAATATTTTATATAGTAACTTCAAGTTTTGTGCGAAAAACCTACTCCAAGAAAAGTGTTTTTATGGTGTTGAAGTCTTTAATGAATATGTTTTTAATTTATGTAATTTAAAAACATAACTCAACATGTGAACGGTCTTAATTTTTCTCCTAAAGAGTAAAAACTTCAACGTCGCAAATGTTATTGTATGTTACGTTACTTTGACTCTAGGAGAAAAATACATAATAAATAAAATGAAGTTAATTAAATTAAGATATACGCGCGATTTTATAACTTTATTCGGCGATTCTTGAGCTTACATTATATTATTATGATGATATCGTGCAATGACAGAATAAGTTATACAGTCTGATATCGTGGAATTGTTTACTTGTTCAAATTAATTTAAGATTTTTTCTACCTTCACATTTTATTGTACTGCTTGCTTCCAGGCTGTTAATACGATGACGAAATGTGTACATTAATTGTAACTTGACGTCGAAGTGATTTAAAAACTCACAAGCAGGTAACAACGACAAACAATTTACTGCAGTGACTGAGGGAACCTCGCGGAACTCTCGGTACCTTGGTCGGTTTCCTCTTGGTGGCGGTGGAGCTCAGCAGCTGTTGCACCAGTCTCCTCAGCAGCACCACCTCTCCCGCCTCCTCGCTGCTCGGAAGGCCCGCCTCCCCCACGTCTGAAGTGTCGAGACGCACCGCCAGACGGCGCAGAGCTCGCCGGCCGCTCGGCCCCATGGCGGAGACTCGTGCCCACAGCTCGTCCAGCGCCTCGGCAGATGACGTGTCCTTGGGGACTGACGTGGAGCTCTCCTGCGTCCCCGTGGACGTGGGGTTATCGGTGGTGGTACCGAACTGCTCGTAGCGCACCGAATCGTCGTAACTTCGGCCAATCAGCGGCTTGGGGCGGCCCAGCCGTGGACGCCGCGTCGTGGACACACCTGAGGGACAATATGCAATGGCCATCGTCAATGTGGGACATTGCACCTGGAAAGCTGTGACATGAGCCATTCGTAGTATCGGGAATCATTGTAAAAAGGCTTTATTTATTATATCCTTCGTACAACTATACAATATATATAGCTTCAAATGGATTTATTGGTCTCGGAGTGCTGAAGTGGAATTTTATAAATGTATATTCATTCAATGGTTAATTTATCATTGCATTTTAGCTGCCACACAATTTGGAAAGTCTAAAAGAATTATTTTAACTTTTAATTTGAATTTTTTATGAGGCAAAAATTGTACCTGATGTTAAGATTGTACCTTGCTCATACAGTCTGACAATCAAATTTCAAATAACTCTTTAATTGGTTTTAATTGTCTCTGAATATTATCTAAGGAATGATATTACATATATATTGTATAAATCTTTATCTTTTGCAACGAGTATCCTTGGCAACTGATTAAATATCATTTTTACCACCGCGCGCGAGATAAACCAATTAATGTAACTTATTGTAACTATTTTATGATGAGCGTGCTTTATTTGCTTTATCTCCTGTTTAGCTTGTTATCAAATATTAAATAACGATTGAGAAAAGGTTTACAATTAATTATTTATATGCATCTCTATGAAAATTTAACTGCCATGTCAATATTGTAGTAAATTTATACGTTGATAAAATAACTCACTGTAAAAATGTAAAGATGGTATAAAGCAAAAGAAGTTGATTGCTATTATGTTTACGTGAGATTTGGGAGGGGAGGTACAACGTTATTCGCTACCTGCTCGCTGCAGAAAGAGGGGAGGGAAAAAGAGAAAGTGGAGGGCAAGATTGTGTTAAATTATAATATTATAAAAATCTATAATTCCATTTATTATATTGTTCCAATGAGTTATTTTTATATCAAATTATAAATTTAATACACTATATCGATAGATAGTACATATATGCAAGAGCCAAATTTTTGTAGATTTATAATATAGATAATAATCTATAAAAATAGCGAGGGAAATTTCCGAGCGATAGCTGTACATTCTTTACTTTCGAGTTTCGAGTGCATGCAGGTGCGACTAGTATTATGTCAACCAATCAAAAGACACATGACTACACTGATCATGACAGTCCCACATCCAGCACTGGAGGACCAACTCACCGTCCTCCGGCTGCGTCCAGTTGGGGTGGTGGCGGCGGTGCGAGATGGACTCGGAGCGGTCAGTGACCTCGCCGGCCTTCTCCCGCTCGATCTGCGCCAGCTCGTCCGCCTCTTCGCTCGAGTCGTCGCCGATGTAGGCGCAATCCCTCAGGTGCTTGTGGCCGCGGATCACGATGAGTGAGGCGCCGGGCCACCTGGGGAAACAGACCTTTGTCCTGAGCAGAGTTACATGGAGAACACCAAAATAATTCCACCTCAACAGACTGCTATAAAATGGAATACCGACCTCAATTTTTTTATTGCAGAAATGGATAGAGGGTGAAAAGTTATGCTACTCTGATTTTTTTCAGATTTTTTAGAGCCCGGCAACTATTTTTGAAAAATGATTGAAAGTGCAAAAAAAGTGCCGCCTCTTGCCGCCTCTCTTAATAAAAGGGACCCCGATTCGAACCCAACGTCGCCAAAACTTTTTAGCAATACTTCCCGGTCCCTAAAAAATCTAAAAAAAATCAGAGTAACATAACTTTTCATCCTCTATCCATTTCTGCTATAAAAAATTTTGAGGTCGGTATTCCATTTAGCAGGACTATATCTAGGGTCTAGGGTGTCATATCGGAACAACACACAAAAATAACAATTAGAACATTCCAAAGGAAAACTGCGGGTATATTACACACATTTTGTGCCATGAATTGACGCAAGTTTAAAGGTAACCAATAGTGTGTTTTTGAAAAATATAATATGAACAGTATATTTAATGGGTACATGACTTTATACAGCTGATTTATAAAAAGTCTACTACATTAAATGACGCAAGAGGCTCGATAAAATTCCCCCCCCCCCTTACCTGGAACATGCGGAGATGTGCACCTGTGAGCCGGGCAGCAGGTAGAAGGCCCAGTACTCCTTCATGTCGTCCTGCAGCACCAGATGGCGCGTCATCCCCACGCGGGACGGCGTGGTGTCGTACAGCGGCGTCTCGGGCACCAGGTAGGCGTTGAACGAGGCGTTGCCACTCACCACCTGCCGCTGTGAACACCAGAGGGGGATGTACTTTTGTGTGGTTCCTTAGACTTTAATAATAATAATTGTTTATTGGGTTAAAATAAATAGTTTGGACTTAATTTAGACATAACTTTGGGCCATTGATGAAAATAGGTGTCCGTCCTGACTGAGGTTTTCTATGGTTCCCTCAGTCTCACCTCAGCGAATGCTGGGACGGGTAACAAGCTATCATCTTTTCCCTCCCTTATCCCCCTACCCATTACCCCGCCTCAAGCTCCAAGCTCATAGGGCCAAGCTCATAGGGATATGTCTTTGTAAAAAAAAAAATAAATAAATACAAATAGTGCTGCAGCATTATGCAAATATCCCTCTAATTTTAGGCTATTTGACAACACAGCAGACCTATGAGTTTTGGGCTCTCATTTTTGACATTTTGCGTTACTTAAGCTCAAAAATAGTAACATAAATAGTGTAATGTGTTACGAAAATCGCGAGAGAATAACTATTTCACTATTTAGAAACCTTTAGGTTGCAATGAGGAACATCTTGCAGACACGTGTGCATATTTACTTCTGTGACTGAACGTTACAGAAATATTATTACTTAGAGTACATTTATATTGCGTGTTAGGTCAAATTTTGCAACAAATAATTTATTTTCTTCAATGAACATTTGTATTATAGCATGTTTAATAATAATAATAATTGTTTATTGGGTTAAATAATACATAAAATGGGAGGCGAAAAAAAGAGAATAAACCCAAATCATGGTGGATTAAAAAAAAAAAAGTATAAGAGGCAATTTTCTAGTTGATCACCCGAATGGGAGCTTGGCTGTAACCGCATTGCATTCGCACTTTTTTACTAAACCTCATTCCACTGATGATGAATTCACCTAAATATTAATTGCATGCAGTACAGTGGAAATTTAGTATTTTATTAACACATTTTTACTCAAAGTATGAGTTTCTTAATTCTGCAGTAACTGCTATATAAGAGAAGACAATGTATGTTAACTGCATGCACGTACACACTCATGAAGTTTGCACATATTGTGAACCACGGGGATTGACATGACATCTCATGCGCTTGCCAGCTGGCAAGGCCACAGTTCAATCTCGTCAACAAAAACATTGCTATTTATTTCCATCTTCTCGCTTTAGCTTACAAATGTAAGATGTATTGTATTTAAATCGCACAATACACAATGTGGGGATAAATTCCAATTACTCGATTAGCGACCATCTTGACTGAGGTTTCCACGTTTCCTTCGTTATATACGCTAAAAATAATTATGCTTTGGATAATTTAGGATTTTTAGGATAGATGTGCTTGGCTGATTTTTTTTTTTCAATCATATAATCGTATCTTCCGGCCTTGCATCACCTCTTCCCCGGTGTGATAATTGTATTATATGGACAACATACATGAAAATTTTTTATTGCAGAAATGAATAGAGGGTACCAAATTATGCTACTCTGAATTCTTTCAGATTTTTTTGAGACCCAGAACTATTTTTAAATAATCATTGAAAGTGCGGCCACGCCCCCTGGAGGCGTCAATATATATAGGCGTCCAGTCTCTATCCTTTTTATTAAGGCTGCAGGGGTGCCAACTGAAATCACAGGACTTTCAATAATTATTTAAAACTAGTTCCGGGTCTAAAAAAAAATCTGAAAAAATTCAGAGTAGCATAATTTGGTACCCTCTATTCATTTCTGCAATAAAATTTTTTCATGTATGTTGTCCATTCTATCTCGCCATTATAGATCAGTACGATATTAGTATACAATCTATACATTCCATCATCGATCTTGGAACTTTTACTTTATCTGTTTTTGGTAGCATTAATTTATTTATGGCATACGTCAGCATTAATTAACACCATGATAATATGTGCAGGTTCTGCCTGCATGAATCCAAGCAAGTAAAAACCCGGTGCGAGGGAGACCAACAACTTAAAAACAGAAGACAAACTCAACACTTAAATTTGCACGCGTGCCAAGGAGAAGCAAGAGCAGACACTGTTAGCTGGCGTGATTTTTATTTTTATTGACTCTAAGAATTTTTGTACGTAAACAAATTCTTAAGTCAGAAACTTGAAACGAAAATAAGAAACAAATAAAATAAAATGAGAAAATATTTAGCAAATTTTAAACTCTGTAGCCGCATTGCTTGGGTATATATAAATTATATTCATTATACATAATTTCATTCCAACCTAAATTTTTAGGGGAAGAAATCAATTTGAAAGTAAGTAGTTACCTCGTATTGCAATGTCTAAAAATGATCGGTTTGGAGGTATGTACAGAGAAATACCAATTACATATATTTTTTTTGATGAATCAGGATTTTTTTTTAACTTTATAATTTTTAAATTTTTAAATAAATTATTTTATTTCATATAATAATATTACATCTCTCTTCTCCACACTACAGGTGCCACACCCCCTGGAACATCCTCCTCACATTATATAGCCCCGAATATCACGATTGACGCGTAAATTTTGCCCAAAAGCCGGTACGTGGAAGTCTGGCCCTGCGCCAAGCTATTAGTAGACAAGCAAGCCGGTGGATTGTCCTGCATCATCATCATCAGGCCACTAACCCACGTGTTGCAACATGTAACCAAGGACAACATATTTACGTCGCGAATATGTACTGCACTGCACGTCCCAAGGCGAATTTATTGATTGAAAATAGTGGTGTATTGACACTCAATAAATTTGTAACATATCTTAAAAGAGCAACAATTTTGTGGTGTGTTACTAACAGCTTCTATCAACATGTCTTACAATGCTGTAGAATATTAATTTATAATGAATGTAGTTAATCCATAGTAAAGATATGGAAATTTTATCTTTAATTTATTTTTTTTCAGTGAGTAAACAGAGTATTTTTAAATTTGCATCAGTAAATGACATCATTAAAATTATTCTGTTGAAACTGCGTGTTGTTGCTAAAACTTCCAACAACAACATTGTTATTTTTATCAAATTCTTTTAGCAATTGTTGAATAAATTATCTTTCTTCTGTTGTCACGTATAATAAAAATTATAATATAATATTTTTTTTATAAGCGACTCTTCATTATATTATAATTACCCACGTATCCCCTACTAGTTTCAATCCAATGTGTAAATCTTATTTAATGTTTTTTTGCAGTGAATGAAGAATATGAGACTTCTTTTTGTGACAATTTTTTATGACATGTTTTTGTTTAATAAATTTTATGTTTAATTAATTAGTTAAAGGGTATTTTACCACTTTATGTGTACTGATGCTCAATAGTTCATTAGTGCCTTGTAACATATCCTATTTTCACCGTTAGTTATTATTATAACATTTATAACTATATATTTTTTCTTGTAATTATATTGTACTTTGTATTGGTGAAATAAATTAAATTAAATTAATTAATATTAAAATCTCTAACATTTGGGTGCTGCAGTACAATTCGAATGTGTTATCTGGACGTTAATATTTTCCTCACGGTCAGGGAGTTTGTGCTTATCAGATTTTGATAAGAGGTAACGCAAACAAAAGAGACAAACACACACGTGTGCCAGGCTACATACGTGAGAAAATATCCAAGTTTTCTACTATTAATTCTTAGAACAATATATTAACAAAGTTTACAAGATAAACAATTAATCTAATACATCATTACTATAATTAACACTAGCTAATATTTGATGTAATCAATGAATAATAAAAAATCAATCAGGTGCATTAATTGACCGATACGTTACTGATAATGTAGCTATATATAAACAACTTCGAGTCTTTTATCGCGAACTTTAGTCTCTTATCTCTGGCGTTCATTGCGCCCCCGGCAACAAGTATCGCGATCGAGGCACGCAGGTAATGTACCTTATCAGAAACTCCAGCAGACGGGCCAGCACTATCTAGTACATCGATCGCAGTAGTGACATTTCAGAAGCAAACAATTTTAATTATAGCCTCGTGTGACGAGGAATTAATATTAAAGAGGTTAATCCAGGAAGACTTAAAATAACTAAAATTAAATAAATGTTTGACAAGAATTAAGCTGCTATGTTTTATAGTTAATAATTTTTCATTTAACCTAGCTCTTTATGATTATACTTAATAAAAATTAATGAAAAATATTATGTATTTTTTTTTTTTAATATAATGTAGAATTATAACGATCAGCAATGGGAGGAGCAATAACATTTCACAGACGATATGAGGGAATGATTTTTCTAATATCAAATCTATATCAATTTGCTGACTGATAAATGTAACAAAAAGGAATGAAAATATACAAATTTTGATACCTTTCGTAATATATTTTTATTTTCGCACTGAGCAAAGTCCATCATGAAGTCACTTTAATTCCTCCCTTGCTGAAACAATAACTTCCAGTGAACGAAGAATATATTTTATTATATGATGACACATCAGCGGTTTTCGAATAAATATATATTTTATAAAGCTCCCAATTTTACTTTGCAAGTGCATGCAGTATTGAGTATTTTGTAAGAAATTATGTCCATTTTTAACGTTTCAAAACTGAAATACAAGTAGAAACTCACACTACGTACAGTACGATAATGTAAAATAACCCTGTCTAATTAGAAATCCATCAATATTGCGACAGCCAGACAGTGTAAGTTGTTCGCGGGCTCCTGCGATTCAGAGCGATAATTGGTCTGCTCCAAACGTGACAGATGATTGGTCCGCTTAATTTAATGGCGATGTGATAATTAGCGAGGTGCCACCTTAATTGAATCATGCACGTCAAAACATGTTGATCCGCACGTGTAATGTTACGGGTAATAACGTTAATTGAAATGTATCAAAATTATAAGCTTCGTCTTATAATTATCATTAATTTGCGTGCGAGTCATATCCAATGCCCTTCAGTCGTAACTCTCGTAAGCGTTTTAAAATAAAAGCGATAAGAATCGCTATAAGCTGTTGTAATAGTTGACTATGAAAAAGTGTATTTTTTGCTCTGAAAAATTGATAATAGTTGGATCATACGATCTTAGATAATCACTTAATCCGAGACTTGTAATGTATTTTCATCCAAACAATTAATATGAAGTAAAATTATCAGCTTCTAATGTACAGTTGTCACCTCGGAAAATTTCCCTTTGCGGCCTTTGTTAATCACCAATAATTCACCATGTCCCGCAAGAACAACACAGGACATGGTGGCATGATTAACAAGGCTAAAAGTGGGAAATTTTCCAAGGCAACGAGTGCACAAAAATATAAAATATGTTGGCTGTGTTGCCTTGAAGTTATCCGATTAAAAAAAAAAAAAAAAAAATCTGTTCAGAAAAAAATCACGACAAATCAAATTTTATTAATGTTTATTTTTAATAATTTTATGTCAACATTTAAGGAAGATAATTAAAAGAAAAAAAAAACTGTTAAATGAATAAAACTTGTGACGATGCCTGTATATAGTCATTGTATTTACCACGAGTGAAAAACAAGAACTTTTATTTTGCAATATTTAATATTAATCTTTATTTTTTAATAATATCTTGTTGAAAGGCATGCAGTAACATTATAATAAACATCCATTCTCAAAAACAAAACATTGTTATCATCTAATTCTAATGACCGGACAGTAAAAAGATCTTGCGATGACCGCCGCAGGACACGGCCGAGTTACTAAAGATAGCATGCAGCATGACCCCAAACTTCAGACGCAGTGATCCGAGGGTGCAAATTAATGTATTTGTATTCTTGTTCTATTCTTGCCATCGCTAAAATGAGTTGCAAGAAAAAGAATCTTTTTAGAGTAGGTCAAATTCCAATAAGTAAAACAATATTTATTTTAGAGTCCTTTTTTTTATCTTATGCTCATCAGTTTGTATTATTAATGTCTAATAATAAATAGTATATTGAAATCAGCTATAGGAGTATAATAAAAAAAAGTGTTTATTTTAGTTTTGAAAATCAATCGCATTTTATTTAAAAAAGAAAGTTCTTTTGCTTAAACAACACTTTTTTCTTTTTACTACTTTTCTCCAGTGTTTTGATGTAAAAAAAGTAAAATGTGTTCTGATGTAAAAAGTGTAATTAAAAAGTTTTCTTACTTTTGTAATTTGCATTACAAATTTAAGAATACGTTTTTCCTGGACATAATTTGTCCAGCGCGCTAGAAAGAGAGCTTACATACTAAGATCTCTGGTTGAATGCAGTTTCCAGATAAACAACATTGACCTCAAGTTCAGACGATAAGCTGCCACGTGCGGCCCCGAGATTAACGTTGCCAGGTTACTGACTTGTTTCTCAACAGCGACCTCTGATTGACCACCCTGAGTGTCACCTGAATGTTACAATAATTAAACTCCCCTCTGAATCTATCATTATCTATCCTACAATACACAAGACAGTCTAACTCTCATGCTTACATGTGATAAACAGGAAAGTTCCACAGCATTTTTTTTTTTTTTTGCTTTTCTTTTCAAATGAAGCAACAGTAAAAACAAAACATTTATTTTATATTTATAGCAAAACAGGAGGAGCTTGCTAAAAAAACAAAACAAAACAAACTCTTATTATTATGTTTTAGATTAAAATTTCAATTTTAAAATTCTATAGCGATCATGCACCTCTAGCTAGAATATATATCAACAATTAATTACTTGTCAACCTGTCGAATTCAATTTTTTTTTTGTTTGTTATTTTCGTGTGTGTGTGTGGGGGGGGAGTTTGAAGCCTGGCTTTACATTATTTTGTAACCATTGAGGATTTCAAGCTCGATGGAAAAGCCACTTTTATAACGGTAAAATTATTACCATGTAGTATGATGACCAGGTCGACTGCACACGGTCCTCTAATAAATGTACTTTATCTCCATGGAGCGATGTCGCTCGGGGTGAGAAAAGCACACTTGCTTCATTATCAATATTATCATATAATGACCATATAATTACATTGAAGTGAAAAAATCACGATGGGATTTAATTGCTGCTGGAGAGTGATTTTTTCCACGCCAACATGGCCACCATATATAAATATTAAAGCAAGTGAGCCTTTCTCGCCCCGCTTGACATCGCTCCATGGAAAAGCACCTCGATGACCAGGTCGACTCAGGTCCTCTTACCTGGCACCAGGTGGTGGAGACTCGGCTGTCCAGCAAACGCACATCAGACAGGGCCACAGGGTACTGCTGCTCGTGCAACACGTGGAAGCGCATGTAGAGTGGCACGGAGACGAGCAGCGCCGGCACCACGAGGCCCAACAGGCAGAGGCGCGCCAGCCGACACGGGCCTCGCAGCGATCGCCACGCACCTCCGCCAGACGCGTTGTTGAAGGGGGCCGCTGAGCTGCGGCGTCTGCGGCCGTCCAACAAGCCAGACTCTACCCCACCCCCTTCCTTGAAAGTGGCCACATCGAACTCTGAAATCAGCGACATTTGGTCTTATAATCTTATTAAAACAAGAGTTTTCTGAAACTTAGGGATTACGTACCAGAGCATGGCTCCTTCAAAATATAAATAAAACAATTAAATTTGTATCGTTCCAGAGTTGGTGTCTTCCAGAGAGCGTAAAATGGACAAAACCTTCACGAAATTTTTATTTGGATAGAGGACCTCGAGTTATGTATTTTCATTTTTTTTATATATATTTTTTTTGAATCCTCAAACACTAAAATCCTCTAAAATCGTGTTGCAAAACGCTGTGACGTCATAGTCATGCAAATATTTAACACGCAAGCATGTAGGGAAATTTAAGACATTGCATGTGAGTATATGACGTCACAGCGTCTTTCTCCTCAATTTTGAGTGTGCTACAGAGTTAAAAAAATTGACAATACAATAGATGTCCTCTATAATGATCCAATTATATTCAATAAAAAAATTAATGAAGGTTTTCCATTGGCCTATAGCTGAAAACATTCTTATCCTCTCCTTTGAGTTTTGATGGAAAGTATTCTAAAATTCAAAATAAAGTATAATATAAAATATATATAAATATTGATTTATTTGCTATACTTTGCAGTACGTACATACTACATACATTATAACATTTATAATAGAATAAAAATTTCTTTGCAGTTTTACACTATTATAAATTATGTGACTCCGTCCTCCAGCTTAATGTGGTATATGTTTGATTTTATTGCTCAAGGAAATTTCAATGTTGTGGCTTTCACTCCAACTACAAGACAAAGATCGAAGAATTAACTGAGAGTTTTCCATTTTATTTCTGATCGCGGGATACAGCGAAACATGCTTTTATATTTTATTATTTTAATGCACTCAAAGCGACAGTGGATTCCATCTCAAACACCCCAAGAAACCTTGAATTATTTTATGTTTATCTAATATTTTATAATTTTACTTGAAGATATTTCTCTGTATAAGAAGTTAAATTATGAGACAATAAATTTATAAAATTATGGAAAATTGAATTAGTAAAAGATTAAAAAAAACAAATTAATATTATACTTAAGTGTACATTCTTACATAGCTCTTACAGCAAACATATAATATATATCAAGGCAGTTGCAACAATGCAAGAAACTAATTTTTGTACGTGATATTGAAACAAGTTATACATTTCCTACCCTTCTTTCATTAAAGCCTTGTTAAAGTTAGTACATTAAAATCATATGCAGCTCACCTTGAAGTAATCAAAAGGTCATACAGCTAAGATATATTTCGTAAGGTCACCGCGCGATAATATATTGATTCAATGATAAGAGAAAGGAACTTTAATTTGGGAGCACGATCCTCCGATCGATAAATTTATTTTATTTCCTGCTCTCAATAACGTTGTAAGTAAAAGGCATATGCTATTTGCAGCGCTGAGACAACTTCGAGATGCATGGCAGTATAATATATATACAGTATATATATATATATATATATATATATATATATATATATATATATATATATATATATATATATATATATAATATAATATAATATAATATAATATAATATAATATAATATAATATAATATAATATAATATAATATAATATAATATAATATAATATAATATAATATAATATAATATAATATAATATAATATAATATAATATATTATATATATATATTATATATTATAATATAATATATAATAATAATAATAATAATAATAATAATAATAATATATATATATATATATATATATATACATATATATAATATATAATATATATATTATAATTGTGTATATATATAGCTCAAGTATTGATGTTTGTTAAAAAGTACCTCCAGTATTTTGAAAAATGCAAATTTCAGCATAATTATAATACGCGGCATAAGGATAATTTTGTACTTTCACATCTTATCAACAAGGACTCTTATACTGTGTGCCAAAGGAAAGAATTCCGATTTTATACATGCTTAATCTCAGTGCTCTTAATAATAATATTTAATATGTATATAATAATATTTTATTTATATAATAATATACAAAAGCAATACTGTATAAAGCCGGTATTTACACGATACAATTTTGCATGCAATTTTTCCTTTCAAAAAAATTTCATCTCCATACAAACAAATGGAGTTCAAGTTTTCTTGAAAGAAAAAATTGTATGCAATAGTTAGAAAAATTGTATCGTGTAATACCGGCTTTGACTTAAAAATTGTAAATTTTGTATTAATCCACAACATTGAGGAAAATAAATTCATGCTAATATATATTACAGAATAACTATTAACACTTAATTATGTGACAATATATGGGATATATATTTTATGGTGTATATAATTATGTTATCCTCACCCAGCTATATAATTATACTTTTTTTTTATATATTCTGTTTTGAGTGAAATAAATAAAATAAACATTTCCTCTCAATATTTTTACATAATTTCTCCAACAATTTTACTATCTAATGCCAATGACATCTTGCAGAATATAATGATAACAGTGAATTAATTAATTAAACTAGACTCGCCGAGTGACAGCTCGTCGCATCAACCCCCATTTACCATGAGTGGATGTTACGTCACCCCTGCTGTCATCACCGCGCTTGTGTGACGAAACCCACGGCTGCTGGACAAGGTCGCAATCTTATACTGCGCCGTTTATCGTGTAATATAGTTAATTTACCGTTTAATATCATGTAGTAATATATTTATTATCGTTAAATAGGATGGAATATCATAACATCTCGCATCATACACTATCGCAGCCTTTAAAATTATCGCTGTTCTTTTGAAATTTATTATACCATGTTGATCAGAAGAATTACACACGTGTCGAACGTGCAGCATGTTTTCAAGATTTTGCATTCGTTAATTGTTTATAATTTCGGATTAATATATATATATATATATATATATATATATATATATATATGATATATTGCGTAATTTTAGATTAATTAAGTTTCCAATCTTAATTAAATTCATTAGATTGGTTAAAAGGCGGTGGTCACTAAATTTACAAACAGCAAAGGTGTACGTTTTGCTAGAACAAAATGAAGTTTTTTTTTTGGAAATGTATTTTTATTGATTAAACGTACCTTTGCTGCATGTAAATTAATAAGTATCCAGCACCCCCTTTTATAACAAAATCTAATGAATTATAAATAAGATTGAAATTAATCTAAAATTATTTCATTATATTAATTAAATTTAAATGATTATATAAATTAATGTCTTATCATTTTAAAAAGTTAACAAATATCGTATATATTTTCTTATCACTCTTTTATCAATTCAATATAATATATCAATTGTTAAAAAATGAAATCTGTAGCTGATCAAAGGCAAAACCCATTAAATAAAAGAAAATCTTACCTATTTTTCGCGACATTATTTTGCACAGAGTATTATTATTATTCACACTAACACACGTCACATAGCGGCACGAGGCGCTCGCTCTGCTTCTGTCGCACCATAATCTGTGAGTGCCGCTCTATCCGGAGGCTGCTAGCTGCTGCTGCTGCGAGAGATTGTCTCACGCGCCGCTCACGTGGTCTCTCTTGGCGTAAGGTCGACCGCGACCCAACAATCAGACGGCTCGCAGACGAGTATGTTTTAATTTTCAAATCACAACTTTCTCTGACGTTTGTTTACATTCTGTCATCTTTTATACATCACTTTCATAACACTAAGATTATAGTTCGCTCTTTATTCACCAGATAGCAACATACGCGTAATTATAATGATACACGTGTAGAAAAAATTATAATTAATTGTATTGCGAATAGAAACTTGATTTATTAAATTAATTATAGATGTACTATCCAAGGAATTTATTGCAATAATATACTTTTTGCGTCGTATATAGACAGAAATTGCTATATATTTATAAAAGCAACATTCTCTGAGGGAAAAATATAAATAAAAATTAAAAAAATATTTATTATAAATATTAGGAAAATATAAAATGTATTATATACTTTCTCTTAATGAGATATAAATCATATTTCAGCTGCTTTTCAGAGAAAATGGATGTTATGCTTATAATTAATTTTCTATAATTATTGTCATGCGTATTTAATAGATTTCAAGTCAGCTCTTTTGCACTTTTTGCAGTACTCTCACCATCCTATCAAATGACAATTAAAAAAAAATGCGTCGAAATTGCTTTATGGGCATTAATTTTTTTTTAGAGTAAAATTAACTCTTGATTCATTATCAGAAGACCCCGAAATGGGGGATATAGGAGACATTTTAAATTAATGGTTTTAATAGTTATAATTATAAGGAAAAAAATTCAAATTTTCTAACATGGTGGCTTATGGAGAAAATTTTCCCACGGGGGAACACTTGAAGCCTCTATTGTATTTTATACACTTTGTAATAATATATAATAAAGTGTTTGTTAATTAGAATCAATATAATATCCAATGCACAAACACACTGTTAAATTTAATTATGTGCGATTATATTAAGGCTTAACCTGAGATATTCGGACGAAAAAAGTCGTATCGACAGATGTTCTTGAAATTAATTTGGTAGACTTACAACAATTGTCCAAATACTACTGATTTTTTTTAGATTTTTTTAACCGTTGGTTTAATTATAATTAATTTATTCAAATGTGTATTTTGTATCCTTTCAATGTTAAATTTTTAAATCAACATTGCACAAAAACGGCTCGAGAATTTTTTTAGAATTTTACATGGATTAAAAGCTAATTTTTTGGACTATTTTTCTGAATAGTTTTCATATATTTCGAACCGTGGCGATGATCGTTTCTGATATGTCCTAAGAAACTTGGCAACGCTCTCAAGGACTGTACTTACCACCCCCTCCTAATCTTTTATTCGCATTACTATTGCAACAGTGTTGTCAGATTTGCAGGTGTAGCCACGCCTCTTGACCTTGACAGACAAATTCTCAGGTTATACCTTAAAGTTTAGTGTGCTATATAATAATAAAATAAGCTCGACCTTATATAATTCAATTAATTAAACACATTGAATTAATTTTCAACACTTTCCTAGAACAGCATAATTAATTTAATATATCTGCTAATTAAGTTTAGCAAAAACCCTACTTTTTGAAAAGAATATAACAGATAAATGCAGTTAAAAAGAAATACAATAAATGTTGCTGCAACTTTGCTGTACATTCTGTGGCTAATTGTTGTTGAAATTAGTTGTGCGTTAACAATCGTGAATTACGATAGAGGCTTTGAGAGTCTGACACAAGAAAATAGTCTGGCTTACATTTTGACGGTGCAAACAGAGATAACAAAAGGTCACTTTGAACAAAGCAGCTCCAATCTAAATAATACTTTGGTACATTTTCTGTAACAGTTTATTCAAACAATAATGTGCATATTTACATTCATTGAGCAATCAAAAATATTACTACTTACGTTAGGTCAACAATTGTAATTAGAACATCTAAAATATCACAATAAGTTTTTTTAAACAATGAATAGCCCAGCATTCATTAAAAGAAGTTTCAGAAGTGAACAATGTTGAAAAACAAGTTCCGCCATTGGTAACCAACCAACCAACCAGTTTCAGAAGTTTAAAAATACAAATTTGAACGATTTCAAATATCAACAAAAAACTTCACCCATAATTAAATAACAATTCTTTGCAGTTTCATAATGATTTTATGTTATGGAAAACTCACTTAACTAAAAATAAATATAACAATATAATAATGTAAATAAATAAACAATATTAGGTTAAAAACTATCATGGAATTTCTAAAATAATAATAATAAATAAACAGTACCAAAAAATTTTGTGCTGCAAAGTCTTTAGATACTTGATGCTGAAAAACTGAAAAAAAAAAAAAAAAAAAAACTCATCTGCCACTGTAAAAAATTGAAGTATTTTATAACCTTACACCCCCCTTTATAAAATGCTTCTTTTTTTAAAAAATATATCATTAGTTGATCATCTCTGAGGCACTCACCAAAATACCCACCTGACTTAAATCCCACAATTAAGTTAATTGCACACATGCTATTCAATATTCTGACATTCCTTTCATTCTGTAATGATATATAATGCTAGTTTAAGAAGTGTATCTAATTCTACAGGAGTCCAGCAAGTAAAGGCCAAGTGACTGGCGTCCTCAGGAAGGAACGATAATGACGTTATCCCGCGGCGGGGGCAGGGTTTGCGGTGGCCTCCTCGAGCTCCTGCCTCTCCTGCTGTTGCACCAGCGACCAGTAGAGTCCTCGCTTCCTCCGCAGGGAGGCGTCGTTGCCAAGCTGCACAAAACACAGTTACATTACTCACACTATTTTCAAATTAAGGCAAGTTTTATTTCTGTATAATTTTTTTTTAGTACTGTATTGTGAAGTGTTTTTTTTCTTTAAGTTTTACATCATAAAAATATCAATTGTGAGTGAATTTTGTAAAGCTAAGAACGAAGATTGCCTTTGTTTCACATTAACACATCTCACACTTTTGAAAACCAAGTTGTGTGACTGTCCCGAGCTTTACTTGTCATACAAGGAAAATCTCTTGAAACGCCCGGACAACTCACCTCCACAACTCTGCCGTGCGAGACGACAGCGATGATGTCTGCGTTGCGGATGGTGCTGAGACGGTGAGCAATGACGAGCACGGTGCGCCCCCTCACCACCTGGTCCAGCGCTGCCTGCACGATCCTCTCAGACTCCGTGTCCAAGGCACTGTGGTCAGCGAAAGAAGCTCGTTAGCAAACTGACAGCAACACAACTGAGTCAGGCACGATGAGAAGTAATTTAGCAAATAAGGACCTTGAAGAGAATATTTTGACGTAACATTTTTTTTTTTAAATTTCAGAAATACACTGCACAAAAATACAAATTTCTAAATATAGTTCCAGAGATTGAATCACAAACTCCAATGGGGAATTCTCCTACATTTATTTTATTTTTTTTTTTTCAGATGCTCTATGCCTTGAAACTAAATGTCCCAAAACAAAAAAGCTTCAATTTTCAAAATTGGAGACATGGGAATTTTTCAAAAAACCTCCTTCTTTTGAATTTAGCGCCAAAACGTGACGTAGAAACTGCCTAGCAGGCCAGGGCCGTCCCATGCGCACAGTGCATACGTTTAAATTTTTCTGCTCTATTATAGAGTTTTCCGTAAATTAATAGCCATTGCTTAGAAAAGCTGCGCAGAAACAAGTTTTAAATGTTAGTAGTCTACTGCGCATAGCTCCGCAAAGTGTGCATGATAAAAAAGCTTGAATCCAAATGAAGCTGCGCAAACGCTAGGTGACTAATCTGCGCACAGCCAATAGCAGCTTTGTATGCTTTATGAACAAAGATACGAACTTCTACCCCAGATTGCTTGCGAATTGCAGTGTTTAAAAATTCTTTTAATACGTTACTGCAACCGGATTGGCTTGTAGTATTGCAAATAAATATCAAATTTGAGATGAGATAAAAAGCAACGTTCTCGCTAATGTTGAACAAAAATTCTGCTCCGGTAGGGGCCCCTCGTGCAGCAAAACAGCTGTTTTGAGCTCACTACGTGACGTCACCTTGGGTGTTTTTGGCCAAAATGCGCAGATCAGTCCAAATTCGTAGGGCTGATGGACCTATCTATTATAGTTGTATCATGCTAGCAGGCGAATTTTTGCTGCAATAAATTTATATTTTTGATTATTACTCTTAAAGTTAACTGATATTAGGGACAAAACTATTGATACTAGGGTAGAAAAACCCGCTGATTTCGATCATGTTACTAAAATTTATAGCCAGTCACTCCTTGACGCTCAAACTATGATATCAGGCAGTTGTTGTGTGTTAACTAGGGAGTTTCTACGTCATATTTTTCAGGTTTGCACGCAGGTTGCATACTTTGCCCCTATTCTTATAATCCCTTCAGAGTCCCCAAATTTAAGTTAAAAAAGTTGAAACTTAAATCAAACTTATAATTAATATGTACCCTATCATAGTATACTAGTTAAATTAAAATTTGAGTTGTAAGAGAATTCCCCATTAGTCTCAATTAGTTGAACATCCACATTGAAACTTCGTGACAAAATGTCCTCACCTGGTGGCCTCGTCCAGAATCAGGATGGAGGGGTTCTTAAGCAGTGCTCGAGCGATGGCTATCCTCTGCTTCTGTCCCCCAGACACCGTAACGCCCCTCTCCCCCACCACTGTGTCATAGCCCTCGGGGAAAGAGTTGATGAAGTCGTCCGCATTGGCCAGCCGGGCGGCAGCTATCACCTGAGGGATTGGGAATATTTACACCAACAGAATTGGCAGCAAAATACAGGTAGTACTCCAGTGTAAAGTAAGTTTTATAAGTCAAGCAGAACTATAGAAACATTGTATTTAATTTATTTTATAATAAATTGATTATTTAGTGAAGGTTTTGTTTATTTTTTTTTTTTTTCACCTTTTAACTTTCACTTTTCTCCCAGATTTTTAAGTGATAAAACAAACATGAACATTACTTTACCAGTTAATTAATAATTAGTTTTAGTTAATTAATTGATTAAATAGTTTTATTGGTTAATTATCATTCCATATTACCTCAAGGTCTGTTGCATTTGGTCGTCCATAGCGGATGTTCTCCATAATGGAAGTGGCGAAGAGCACGGGCTCTTGGTTGATGAAGCCGATGGCACGTCCTCGCAGCCATGACGGGTCCAGCTTGCTCAAGTCAAAGCCGTCCAGGATGATGCGACCTTCATCCACCTCATAGAACCTGTCCGGGAAATGTTGTCAGTAAAAAGCAGTGAGGAGTTCCTTTCCAACAATACAGTACATTATGTAGTACGGTATGCATTTGCAAGTAAAATATACAGTACTGTAGTTTAATAAATTAAATTAAAGGCTGTAAAATAGTAGTTTGTTTAATACTATTCCTAGCAATTGAGAACTGTAAATAATTAAGCAAATATTTTAATTCTTATTTCTCAGTGTATTTGATGTTAATGTGATTCGTTGACCAATTACAAAATACTGTTTTATTAAATCAATATTATAATGCAATTTATCAGATTTGAATGTTAAAGAAAATTTATATCATATTCTCTAAAAGTCTGAGATGCCTCTCACCTCTCGAGCAAGGAGGCGATGGTAGATTTGCCGCCCCCTGATGATCCGACGATGGCCACCATTTTGCCAGCTGGGATCTTGAGGCTGAAGTCTTTGAGCACTGGCTGGGGAGACACAAGGATCAGTGTTTGTCCCTCTGATATTTCCAGCACAACAATTTACCTGGCCTGCACGAGAGGGGTACGTGAAGAACACGTTCTGAAACTCAACGTCGCCAACCAGGGAATGGTATGGAATTTTCTTGCCTCCTGTCAGAGGTACTATGGGCTCCATGCTGATGTACTGTGGACGCAGAAAAATAGCATTTGAGGAAATTTGTATCAAGGATTTAAGGTAATCCATAGCTGGGATATAAATCCACAAACTGGAAGCATTTTTTTTCTTTTTTTATGAGATTATTATTTGGAGGGTTAGATTCAATTTGAGAGTTAAAAAATAAATAGAATGTCAAAGACCTACATTGATTTTACACATTTTTATGCATGATTTTTACAGAAATACGATTTAAACAATTTAAATTTAAATTATCTCAACACTCTCAACTATTGTTAATATTTATGAAGAGTTTCTCTGCATCTGCAATAAACACCCTTCCTGTCCGTCTCCTGATATAATTACCTCAAACACCCTGGCGCCAGCCCCCAGTCCTCGCACCATTTGTCCAAACAGCAGGGACAGCTGAGCCACGGACCGCTGGATGGTCTGGGAGGCTACTAGGAAGGCCATCAGATCCCCGGGGGCCAGCTGATTTGAGGCCAGCAGCCTCCCCCCGGCCCACAGAGTGCCGAGCACCAGGGCATTCAGGAACAGATTGGTGCCTCCTTGGAACAGCCCAATCCCAAGGCCCAGTCGCTCCTGTAGCTGGCACGCAGAGTCCGTCTCTCGTGAGAACAGCTCCTGCTCCTGGCTCTCCATGGCAAATGCCCGCACTGTCCGCATGTTGCTGATGGCCTCCTCACATACGCAAGTGGACTGGGCAACCTGTTGCAACAATTGAAAGAAATGTTCACTCAATTGCCTGATTTTAATAAGTGGGGATTTATTTTACAGGGTGAGATCAATCAATAATTGTTAGTAAGCCATGAACCTTATACTTTATTAATTTACTTTACTTTTTTTTTATTTTATTCTTCACCCATATTTTAGGCAGCATTAAATTATTAACACCAGAAAATAAAATTAATTCATTACCTGTGCCTGAGCCTCCCTTGAGAATTTGCGAAGAACTGAGCCGATGACGGTTCCTGCCACCACAATAGATGGCATCACAAGCAGCATGGCTGCAGTCATTTGGGGCGAGATGAACATCAGGGACGCAGCACACCCGATCACCTGATGAGACAAGACTGTAGATCAGCTGTGTCGGAGATTGCAGACGAGGCTACCTACCTGTGTGAAGCTCCTCAGTCCTTGTGAGACACACATCTTGAACGAGCTTTTGAAGTCTTGGACATCAGTTGTGAGCCTGCAAAGAGACTACTTGTAAAACAAACTGCAATTATATGAAGAGTTGAATGAATTTCCACCGTACTGGCATACCTGTTAATGATTTCACCAGTCCGATGCTGATCAAAGAAAGCTATGTCTTGCCGTAAGATTGAGGCAAAAAGTTCTTTACGAAGCTGAGCTGCCACCTTTTCCCCAATGCTTGACAAGAGGTAAATGTAGCTGAAAGTGAACACAGCCTGCAATAAACACGATTTTAGAGACATTCCTTCCAGGAACCAACTGGTTTAACTTCACCTGAGCTGCGTACAAACGGATGAGCTTCATTGCAGGGCCTCGAATATCGGCAGCAAATGTTTCTGAGCCCTGGCCCGAGGCAACAGAGGCCATCACATTGACGACACTGCCGAGAACCTGAGGAATCTGGATGTTAAGGGCCGCCACCACAAAGGAGCCCTGCAAAGAGAAGCACAATGACTGATAAGTTCTTATTAAAAAAAATAATGTAATTATACTGTATATTTATGCAATATATATTATCATATATATGATACTGCATGCATGCATGCCATATGGGTATTGCAGCTGCAATTTAGATAATAATTATGCATATATTATGCAGCAATGCATTAATTATTATACACACCAATACTGCAGCAACTAGATGCCATATGTGAGGCCATAGCAGCGCAAAGAACTTCTTCCAATCAAAAGGCGGATCTTCCTTGGAAGTGCCTGTCTCTTTCACACCGGCGAGTCGTGTGCTGGCTTTGGCTGCCGAGGCGTCTTTGCAGAAAACAAGTATCCCAGACGTGTGACCGAAGTGTAAACTGCACCCTGCCGTCAGCCCAACAGCCAATCTGACACAGAGGCTTCCTTCTCTCCTGGTCTGTCCAGCTTTTTGACGGACAGCATGATAAACTCTACTAGCGTCAAATCGAAGACCACCACTCCAGCAGCGATGTGAAGGGTTTAAAAACTGTCTGAAATAAAAATATAATTGTTCTTTATTGAGATTATCAATTTCATAAATATCCAAGTACTGGATTTAGCAAAATGTCATGCCATTCTCCCAAGAACAGTGAACTTTGGCACAAGGAGCACATTGGCCATGAGCCAATGTTTTAGCATTTACATACCTTCCAAATTTTAAAACAGGTGTTTTCATACATTTCGTAATACTAAATATTTTGCACGTACTTCCTAATAGAATCATTTCTATATATAAGCTACAAAACACTAGGAATATCAACTTTTATCTTCGAGCATTGCGAAATATTTCACAGCCATGGGAGCCATTAAAAGGCGGGAAACATTGCGACTAATTCAAATCTGTGTCTTATTTTTTTCCCTCTTTCCAAGCGACACTGCATGTTTTAGAATGTTTATCAGAGAGGTCGTGGTCAAGAGTAATCTTGGGTCGTGGTATATATAGGAGTCGACTTTACTCTGTATTTCACTGCATATTATAGATTATTTTCCTAATTAAAGTAATGACGATAGGTTTGCAGTCATCAAAATAAAATTTTGAACTCCTCAATTACTAGCTTCAAACTTGACACATGCGGTAAAAAAATGATCTAACTCAAGATCATAAAATTAAGTTTATTTTCTGTTCTAAATCTCAAGATGAGACCAAAATAATGTAACATTATTATTATTAAATTCACTACCAGTATTTTGTTTTTGCACCTTTATATTTTAAATCACTTAGATCACCAATGGTTCAAGAATAACAATCGGTTTAGCTTTCAAATAAATTAACTTTTCTAATAGAATACAGTAATTATGTTTATGCTCCATTGGAGGAATAAGTAATCATGCTCTGTATAATTATACATTATTTTTCAAAGTAAAGCTTGAGAAGAGGATAAATTTCAACAAGGCCATCAGGACTGGATTTTACATGTTTATTTTATAACAAGGTACACAGTTCACTTCCTGCCGGACTCGGCAATCTTGGCCTGCTTGATGGCCGCATGCTTGGCAGCTGCCCTGAGCTGAGCTGCGGGCTTCAGGTTGTGTTTCTTGGAGAACTTGAGGTTCTTCAGGAACTTGGTGTCAACCTGAGGAAACATTCACATTCATTAGACCAACAGAAAAAATGTGCAGTTTAACAGATTTTTAATAAGCCTTTGTTCCCTATGGCAAATCAATTTAGTATAGATGTTATTAAAAAATCAAGATACTACGGAATGTTTTTTTTTTTCTTCTTTCATAATAATAGAAATAATGCATGTCTGACCAAGTTTTTCAGAATAGCATATCGACGTGGTGGCGGAAAAATATCTTAACTCCATTGGTAAGCAAAATAGAGTTAGGATAATATTTTTTTTTTCAGCTTACCAATGGAGTTAGGATATTTTTCCACTACCATGTCGATATACAGTATGCTCAATCAAATTTAACAGCACATGATTATAATTTTGTCAGCTTTCCTTACTTTTTTTTTTTAAATAAATTTTTGTGTATGCACACAATCTATGTGACAATATATTTCTGTGCTACTTCGCTTGATTTCATTGAGACTCACTTTTTTATTAAGGGTAAGATAACACGAACAATCGATTGTTGTAGTCCCATTTGATTAACATGTAAACCTTAGCAACCTCATAATAATTCTGAATTTTTTATTTTAGAGACAGTTCATAGCACCAAAAAAATGTGGACAAAATTTCAAAACAATCGGACGATCCAATTTTTTAAAATCAATTTATTAGTTTAGGCCTCCATGGTAAAGCCCTATATATACTTAAAATTTAAAAAATTAAATTAGAAAAATTGGATCGTCCGATTGTTTTGAAATTTTTTCCACGTTTTTTTGGTGCCAAAAACTGTCTCTAAAAAAAAAAAAAAAAAAAAAAAATCAGAATTATTATAAGGTTGCTAAGGTTTACATGTTAATCAAATGGGACTACAAACAATCGATTGTTCGTGTTATCTTACCCTTAACACATGCATGAGATTTCTAAAAGTTTCCGAAAACATTTTTATTTTATCATTCCAATCCCAAGTTTGAGTGAGCTTACCCCTCGAGTGTTTTCGTTCCTCCTGCGCTTAGGCTTGGCGATTCCATTCCTGTGTGCCTTTCTGCCTGAAAGCACAAAGAAAACATAAGAATAGAACATTCCTATTTTAGTAATTGCATTTATCCCTCATTCAGTTTCAATTGCCATGTTTAAATTTCAGAGCCACGACACAGAAAACCTGATCTATGCAAACTGCTTAGTAAATACCCTCAGAACTAACATGTGTAGTAAAAACAATTCAACTAACTGTTGTATGTTAATATCTATGTTAATAGCTAGCATCCTAATCAGGACTGTCAGGAGTCCGAGTTAAAAATAAATATGAAATCTTAATGACATTAATTTTAAAATGAAGTACTGTATACTGTATAAATAACAATGTATTTTCTAGGAGCTATGCATATCAAGCATGATAATAATAATTTATATAATATATTAACTCGGCAATGCCACGGTGGCTCACGAATGATCATCAATCCTCAAATTTTTTTTTAAACAAATCGAAACTCTCCGCCTCAGCAACCTCAGCTGGCATTCCACTCTTTCACCGTCCTATGAAGAAAAATGAAAATTTACCTACATCACTCCTACGCCCAACACCCTCCAACTTCTATTCATGATCATTTCTTCCGATATAGCCAGCTCTCATCACACAATCACTCAACTCTTCCCAAACCTCACAATTTCTTGTTATCTTATACATAACACCAAGTCTACAATATTTCCTTCTTAACTCCAAAACTGGTGTTCAGTATGATGCTTACAAATTAAACAGACAGTATGCAAAGTATCTACAGTATGATATGTATATATAGTATGCATAGCTTATTATAATGATTATCTTTGCTACCAAAGAATGGAATTTATTACAGGCTAAGGTTTTAGGAGTTGGGAGTGCATGGAGAGTTATGCATATCACAGTTAGGAGAAGTTTAAGAGCATATTGAGAGTTGCGAGTCAATCACATGCCACCGTCGTGTAGCTAGGCATACAGTTGCAGCGTTACTTTCCATATTATTATGTCCTAATAAACAATCTAGTGCCTATCAACAATGGAGACAAGAAAATCCGGGGCGGACAGCAACATATGTATGTACTGTATGCATACATGTGGACAAAAGACACTGTGCCAAATTTCTCAGCAAACAAATAAAAAAAAAATAGACTATAAACTAGCAGTATTCTCTATTGTGTAATGTGTTATATTACTGAAAAGATTTGACACAAGAGAACAAGAGGGCTTGGGTAATCAAACCTTGGTTGGTTCAACAATGTTTACATAGAAAAAACGCAGAAATATGCTTACTCTGGTTGTGAGCCGTGTGGTTCTTTGACTTTGCCATTCTGTTGGATGTGGTGGGCTAAAAGGCCTGTGAAAACAACACGAAAATTAATTTTTGACCTCGCAATTCACAAAAACAAACACGTTGTTTGATTATTATGGACACTGGTCACAGGTTTTTATACAGCCAGGAGGGTGAATTTTCAGCAGCCTATTTCGAGAATAAAGCTTCCTTAAATCACATTAAATATTGGCAATTTTGCAAGCAGGAACATTTAATTTATTAAATTGTTACTTTTTAATTCAACTTATATCAATATTATCAAGGATGGACTGGATTTTCACATGCTTACCAAAAAATTTTCACGTCAAAACAGTCGGATTTTAAACAAGTGAACGCTGTTAATTCCAGTGGCGCCAAATTTACTGAAGTTTTTGAATCACGCACAGTGTACGCGCAGAGACCCTACAGGCAGCTAGGGTTATTCTCCTATTGTTATCTATTATAGGAGAATAGCCCTGCCTACAGGGTCTCTGATGGTGTACGCAGTGTACAGAGACCCTGACAGTGTACTGATCAACACTCACAGTATAAAAATATCATGGGAACCAATTTAAACGCGTACTATATATTAACTACATGTTATTTTTTCTTCTCTTAATTATATGAATATTATGACGAGTTTATAGACTTAATTAATTTTATTATAGTTTACAAACTACATTTCACAGTTGCTCCGATGATTATAATAAACATATATATTAGGGTTATAGGGTCTAGCTGTGACATATGAACTGCATATATCATACTTTTATTGCTGCTTGCATGAACAGTGAATAACACCCACATCAATTAAAGAAAGCCTAGCATATTATATTATCTTTGTACTTTTTATGTCTTAATTATAATGCTTTACTTCAGTTTTAACCTTCTCAATTTGCTTTTAAATTTTTGGTGCACCCAATAAATATTGGGAGGTACCAACCATATTAAATAAACAGCTGTCCTGTTCCCGCCAAATCTATGCACATATTGTGAACGTAAACAAAATATTTTCTTTAATTTATTATTACAACAAAAGTAAAAATTCCCCAACTAAACCTATTAGCACTGTTCATAGTAAATTTTATTTACTTTCTTTTAAATGATATATGAGCTCATTATTACGTATATTTGTTGTGCAATCTCATATTTACTAAACTTCCCTCCTATATGCATACCAGTGCATATTAAATAACAGTTCATCGTTAATTTTTCGTTTCATGTAAAACAGTTAATATATTTTTATAAATAATTATTTCAAGTGTGCATAGAAGTATACTGTTAATCATAAAAGTTGTTTTTCTTGTAAATATAAATAATGTAAAATCGTATATTGCCGGCTCGCAAAACGAGCCGTAATTCATACAATTTGCTTACCTAATTATGTAAAAAAGCTGCATAATAGTATTGTCTAATTTGTCACATGCAATTTATTATGTTTTCTATTATTTAACGTCAATATTGATTTATTGAAAGTGTGAAGAATTTTCCACAAAACTAGGGAAGTGACATAACAGCAATAATACTCAAAAGGTGGCAACACTAAAATTCCAGGTAAACAATAGACACAGCTGACCGAGGGCACCGAGGTTATAAAAGCTCGTGCCCAAAAATGTCAAGTAGGGATCGGCGATAGTGAAAAAAGTATCGATACTTTTTATATCGAGTACTTTAAAAAGTATTTATGGGTGGCATGCGATGACCCGAAATTGCGTAGCGTCGAAAATCATATCGCCCGAAATAATCGATTGCTACAAGTAGCGGGATATTTTCCCTTTTAGACGTAGTTGCACTTCTTAACACTAGATGACAATTGCGTTCACTGGTTGATTTTTTTTTTTTTTTTTCAGCTAAATTATTTTGAAAGAGCCGATCAGTGTTATGAGAACTTTCAGACAGGTTGGTAGTATATAGTTCGACTGCCGACGAGTGATATGAGATATATGATTGATGACATTGATGTGCTCTTGCTATATTTTATTCGTGTAGTGCATGGATTTTGTGATTTTTAATTAATTAGTACACATGCACGCAGTTTTCAATTCTTTTAATTTAAGTGCGTAAATTAATGTACGTGTTTCTGCATGCATGCATATGGCAAATTAATAATTAAATTAATTTTCGTATAATTATTGAACGTGATAGAAGGAAAATATTTTCTTTAAATTTTCATATAAAATTAAAAATTAGTTCATTATATATTATATTATTTATAATATAGATCTCGGTGCATGCAGCATATAAATTTAAATTATATAGGATGTATAATAATAATATGTATATATAGTAATAATAGTATAGTACGTATTTAATTGAAATGAAACTTAAATTTATTTACATGATATATATATATATATTATAGCTTTCGCTAATATTAATTAAGAATACAATACACATCGATCATGCATGAATATTTTTGTTTTATATATACATTCAAATAATATAAAATTACACATTTTTCAATTAATTGCTCCAATTAATGCTCGATCCAATTTAAAAATAATTCTTTAATTTTTATTAAAATTGTATTTAAATTATAAATTGTATAATAGACAACTTAAGATAACTTATAGACAATTTATTTATTGCAAAAAGGGGTTATCAAATTATTACATTTTGAATTTTTTCAAAATTTTTTGATTTGCGGAACTATATATTAATTTTAAATTAAATAATTATATATTAAGGTTCTGTTAGTTTGTCCGTTAAAATTTTGCCTGCAATGCAATGCAATGTATATCATAATGGAGCTTGCGTACATAATTTAGATAAAGTAATTAATTTTAAATAATGCATGCATGTATATATTAAATTTATATAATATTATATGATAAAAATACGTCATATATTATATCGGATTTTATCTTTACAATATTACATACATATGTTATGTAAAATGTTACTCTTCAGTAGCGACATGCAGATTAATAGCTAGGCATTCGGTATTATTATATATGTATTATATATTATATATAATATAGTTGATATAATTATTGCATGATGGTTGGTACTGTATACTTTGGGGACCATTTTGGTATTTTTGGTCATGTATGCCCCCAATTTTATATTATATATAGTATGCAAATATTAAGCTATATAATATATATATATATATATATATATATATATATATATATATATATATATATATATATATATATATAATCATTGAGTGGGCAGTTAGGATAAAAAAATTTCATTGCAAAAGTGTATAGAGGGTAAAAATCATGCTACTCTGTGATTTTTTTTTTTGATTTTTTTTTTTTTTTCATTTTTCTGAGACCTGCAGGAATCAATTTAAATAATTATATAATAATTGAAAGCACTGGTCACGGCTAGTTATAGTAATTAAAAGGATATAATGGCCATAATGGGTATTAACCTAATACCTAATATACTTCTCCAGAAAGCGTGGCAAATCATTCAATAATAATTAATTTAAAATATTTACCGGTTTCAGAAAAAAACTTAGAAAATTCAGAGTGCCGTAATTTTGTACCCTCTATTAATTTCTTGCAATAAAAATGTTTAATGCTAACTGTTCATTACGGAATTATAATATTATATAATATAATATTATAATTAAAGGCTAGATTAATTTCAACAATGGAGTATCGACCTCAATTTTTTTTTTATTGCAGAAATGGATAGAAGGTGCAAAGTTATGATACCCTGATTTTTTTCAGATTTTTTAGAGCTCGGGAACTACTTTTAAAAAAATTATTGAAAGTTCTTTTTGTGACGTCACGAGACGCCTTAAAGGTGTACTGAAGGGAACACTTTTTTAATATCATCTTATCAACAAAAATAAGACTGATTCACTGGTAATAACCATTTTCTTGTTGAGGCCCCCAAATTTGAATTTCAGGGACCAACGGCTAAAAAGTGAAGTTGTGACGTATCGGTCTGGCCACACGCGATGCCCAGTAGAAATTTTATGGCGAGATGAGAGCAGAAGCGGCGATACCGGATGTTGGATGTCATTAAAATAAACACAAATTTTCAACGTCTATGAGAAATCATCTTTCGTCTTTTTCATCGATTGGGATGAAATCACAATTCAATTCCCTATCTAGCGGTACAAAAATTATTTTTCTGTGATGATTAGAACAATTTATAGTAAAGTGCAATTGCATGAAAATGCATTGATGCAATTCTCAATCTCAGCTAATATGCATCGCACAAGAACGAAATTTATACTAATCGATTGGAAATTTTATCATCAGTTACGCACTATCATTAAAAATTACAAAAATTGGTAATTAACAAAAGTTGAAATTTTATATTTTTATTTTATTGTCGGGAATGTAGGTAATATGGGAAAAAAATTGGAGTGGCGATGGTGATGTTAGCCGTCGCCGGAGTCGCCGCGCTTCACCGGAAATCATAAATCTTACTGGTGTCAATGAAATAATAAAATAAATATAAAATTTCAACTTTTGTTAATTATCAATTTTCGTAATTTTTAATGATAGTGCGTAACTGATGATAAAATTTCCAATCGATTAGTATAAATTTTGTTCTTGTGCGATGCATATTAGCTGAGATTGAGAATTGCATCAATGCATTTTCATGCAATTGCACTTTACCATAAATTGTTCTAATCATCACAGAAAAATAATTTTTGTACTGCTAGATAGGGAATTGAATTGTGATTTCATCCCAATCGTTGAAAAAGACGAAAGATGATTTCTCATGGACGTTGAAAATTTGTGTTTATTTTAATGACAGCCAACATCCGGTATCGCCGCTTCTGCTCTCATCTCGCCATAAAAGTTCTACTGGACATCGCATGTGGCCAGACCAATACGTCACAACTTCACTTTTTAGCCGTTGGTCCCTGAAATTCAAATTTGGGGGCCTCAACAAGAAAATGATTATTACCAGTGAATCGGTCTTATTTTTGTTGATAAGATGATATTAAAAAAGTGTTCCCTTCAGTACCCCTTTAAGAAAAAGATAGGACTTGCCGCCGCGTGACGTCACAAAAAGGACTTTCAATAATGTTTTAAAAATAGTTCCAGGGCTCTAAAAAATCTGAAAAAATCAGAGTATCATAACTTTTCACCCTCTATCCATTTCTGCAATAAAAAATATTGAGGTCGATACTCCATATGAGAAATGAAAGTTTTTTAAATGCTTTCAGCATGCTATATTTAAATTTAAAGTTATGGATCCACGAACAGCTCTAGTGGGCTATAGTGGGTGCACGGGAGCGACAATTCCCCCTATAATAAAAGATCCCGAAATGCATGAAAATTATGTTTAAACACTTAGCTATATTAATACTGGCTGGCGGAAGGTGTCAAAAGCGACCTACAATTAACTCTTTTATAATTAGTGGGAAAAAGTGTAAAAGAGTGCTACAAAATACATCGTAAAAAAAAAAAAAATCTCATGCCGTGCCACCATGCAGCAATGTATTTAATTCACGGACGAAATATCCCCGGACAAAATAACCCCTTTTTTGAATCGGAAGAAACCGGACAGCCAATTGTGGAAAGGGGTCTTTTATAATTAAATTAAAAATAACACGAAGTATACAGTCATAATACTCATAATCTCATAATATATAATATATATATAGTTACTGCACTTAAAAGCTAGGGGGTATTTCGTCCAGACGCGGGTATTTTGTCCGGATCGAGGTATTTCGTCCGCTTAACATGTATTTAACACCCCAGAAAAAAAAGTTATATATATATATATGAAAAAATATTATATATTATACGGATTTAATTAATTTATGCATTATGCATACTGCATGTATGAAAATCCATGTATGAATCCATGGATGGTTTGATCCCTCACCTTCACTTGCAACAAATGCAACAACACAATCTTAATAATTAATTGCTTAGATTAGTCTCTGTTTTTAATTCACTCCCTGAATCCACCAAGGCACCAAGAGACGTACCCTTATTTCTAATATATATGCGCGCTGTTTAATGTTCTTTAATTTAATTGCTACGATTTTGTGAGTATTCTGACGAAGGAGTATTTTCAATTGAAATATCTGCATGGAATTATTTTTTTGTTTCTTGGGTGACTGGACACTTTTGTGAATGAGATATCCTTTTTTACCCTTTGGGTTTTTGTACTTTTTACTTATTCTCAATAAACAACTGTCATTATTATTATTTAAAATATTTAATATTAGTTAGAGAGTGCGCGCATGAATTATTAGGACATTATAGGTAATGGAAAATATGCATTAAATTATTTTAATGACGTAATAATTAAAGCTTTCGCTGCATAAAAGTATTTTCTTATTTTTTTGTTCACCTTATATGATTGTGCTCGATCAGCATGTGACTATTATTATAGTCATGCATCATGCAAGGTATTAATTTCCGCAAAAATCCGAAAAACATAGTTTTATTTTATTTATTATTTTTTATATATAATTATAATAATTATAATAATTATAAATAAAATCAATATAACTTATGTAGAACATATTAATTAATACTAATAATTATCAATTAATGTATACCACATTTTATGTTTTATTTTGCACGTAAAAAAATCTTTACTATAAACGGTGTGGGTCGTTATTTGCTTGTTGTTGACTGTACAAAATTCTTTGCAAAGTAAAGGTGCGGAGAGAGCTGGGGGTGGAAGGGAAGGGGGCTAATATATTCCCGTTACATCCATTGACTGGGTGCAGTGAGCAGCATGAGTAAAGAGAGACAGAGAGGCTGACTCCTGAGTCTCTTCGGCGGAGTCTGCTGCCGCTGAGAGAGATCGAAGAGGGAGGAGAGAGAGAGAGTTATTCTTCCATAATGCCATCAATCATAGACGTTACGTTTATGGCCATCAATACTTGAAAAGAAAAAAAAACTTCAAATTCTTAAATAAAAAAAAAAAAAGACAATTATCAAGTACTTCAAAGAATAATTTTATTATAATAATTATAATCTAACTTGTATAATAAATTAGATTTTGAAATAAAATTCAATTATATATATTATAAAATATACATCGGCAAAACATTAATTATAATATAATATTTTTTTTTACTACCTTGTCTTTGTCACCTTATCTGTCACTTTTATCTTTCATGAGTATGTCAATATGACTACTATAGTAGAATGTGGTGTGACTACAGTGTGTATAAAAGTAATGTGTATCATCATGCAGTATCATAGAAGTCATAGAACGAATGTAAAATAATGTAAATAAAAATAATAAGCCAGATATTGTACTTTTACAGTACGAGCTGTAGACTTTATTAATTCAAGTTTAAATTGGAAAATATGTAGTGCAAAAACAGGTATATTTATTTTATATATTATAAAAATAAGACATTAAAAAAATCAAATAATTTATTTATGCACGTTAAATTTATTCTATCTGCATGTCTATAAGCCGCTTATTGTCATTTCGGAAGGAAAGTAATGTTAGGTCAATCGTAAAAATAAGTATTAAAGACCTGGCCTGTATATAATATACAGACCCGCATATATTATAATATATTATATATATAGCCAAGTGTTGTAAGTTTTTATAAATCTGTTAAAAAAATTTGAAATTATTATTTCATGCCTTTTTAGGGGTGGATTCACGATTTACACTTCTTTCATTTTGGGGTTTTCATGTTAAATTAAGTTGATAGAAAAATCTTGTGAGATTTTGGCACTAAAATTATTTTTAAAGAGTTTTCAGAGCACGCTGAATCTAATGGCCGCTGTGATTTTAAACGTGGTGAAAACTACCCCCAATGAGAGAATGAGATAAGGAACTTTACGTGAAAAATAATTAATAGCTACTGCAATGTTATCAAAATTTTGACTATCCCACTCTATCAGGCTCATTTTGTTACCCCAAAAACAATATTTAAATTTTTTTAATCGGAGCAAGTTAAGGATTTAATTTTTAGGTGTGAAAATTCCAACCCCTAAAAATTATATCCTTAATTTGCTTTGATTAAAAACATTCAAAGGTTTTGTTTCTGGGGTAACAAAAAAAGAACTCGTTTCAGTGGCGTAATCAAAATTTTAATAGCATCATTTTTCCACGTAGTAAGGGTCACTATCTCATTAGGTTTTTTTTTCACCACTTTTTAAACTATACCATTAGATCCAACGTGCTCTGAAACGCTTAAAAAATAATTTTTGTGCAAATCGGACAAAATTTTTCCATGAATTAATTAAATTTAACATGGAAATCATAATATATAATATAAAGAAGAAGTGCAAATAGTGTGAGTCCACCCCTACAAAGGTATGAAATAATATTTTTTTTTTAGCACATGAAAAAAAAAAAAAAAAACTTAAACCCCTTGGCTACACGTATGCCAAATTTCAACTTTGTATAGCTCAATGCTGATTAATTAACCTGGCAAACCTGCCCAAATTTTAGCATGAGATCGGCCCAGTCTGTATATTATGTATTTTAAAGCCCAGTATTAACACGATACAATTTTAATTTACAAGTTAAATTCAACTCCATACTTGCATGTTTGCATGGGGATGAAATTCTGTTGTAAAGGAAAATTGTAAGCAAAATTGCATCGTGTATTTGTGTGTGTACAGGCTTATATATAAAATATTTACAAAAAAATGAGTAAATTACTACAGGATATCAATTATTAAATTAATTAGTACAAAATTATGCTAGTCGGAATATTTTCATCTGTTTATATGTGCATGCATGGATAAAAGCGTTTGCGAAATATTTTCTAAAAAAAAAAGGAAACATTGAAAGTATACGCATATAAATATATATTATAGCTACGCCTGGAGGCGTTTGTTTCTTAATTAGCTGGCCAATCCGCCTCCAGACGTGGCCACGCGAGCAATTTAGAATAGCATAATTTAAGATTTTATATAATTTATTTTTATTATATTTCCCACCATGTTACATGATATAAATTAGTTGATCTTTAATTAAATTAATTATTTTCTTTCTTCAATATTAAAAAAAATATATTTCAGGATTTTCGTTATTTTTATATTTCAATTAGTTTTTTTACGTACTAATACAATGATCAAATTTCATTTTATTTTATATTATTGTATAATCAATAATCATGCATATATTCTTAATTTCATTGCCAATAAGATTTTATTTTAATTATTTATTTTTTGTCACGTATATATATATATATATATATACATACATATATATATATATATGTATATATAATATAAATCATACAATATAATATGTTTCTTGTCAGCCCCGTTCCATGAAATCTCAGTTCATGACTCGGATCGGACACTTTTCATTAATTTCATTTTATTCAAACACTGATTATATAATACAATTAAATCATGGATTACGTCAATATAAAAATATTTAGATAACTAAAACACGAACAACAACAATAGCATCAATAATATTGAAATAAGAATTCATGGAAAAATAAAAATACAAAAATAACTAAAAAAAATAACACTACACGCATGATACATCTTCTGACAAAACTTATTTTTGTATTTTAGGATTAGGATTAGTATTTTTACAGAATGGAGTACTTTAAATTGTTAATGAGAATATTCTTTAAATTGGTTTTACATTATCTATTTATCAAATCGGAGCTAGTACCAATCCATACCGGGGAAAAACAACCAGGTACCAGAGGCTTGATACCAGCTGACATCAGGAAAATGTCAGAGGCTGCAGCCTAGAGTGCAACAGTATACATGTATAACATGTATTACGTCACCTCACCGCACAATGCAATCATCTCTGGAAGAATGAAAATCACGTAACATAGCTACACAAAAAATTTGATGCAATCCTAAATGTCACTCGATTAGATCGTATATATTTATTACAGGATGAACTTAAAAATTCTTATAACATGGATGGTAAGAATGCAGATTACTTAAAAAAAATTGTGCAATTTTGGAATGATCCATATGTTATAAGAACATATAAGTTCGTCCTCTGTTACGATCTAATCGAGTGTCAGAAGGTTTAGAGTTCTTGCATATATATATATATATATATATATATATATATATATATATATATATATATATATATATATATATATATATATATATATATATATATATATATATATATATATATATATATATATATATATATATATATATATATATCTATATATATATATATATATCTAATATATCTATATATATATATATATATAGATTTAAAATAAGAATATAAATTTAAGGCTCCACGAGCCTTGAGGCCTGCTGTATAATCACCATACCACTATTATAAAATCACTTTTGAATAGCATGTGTATTCCAAATTTTAATCACGTTGCTCAATTAAGTTATTAAGTATATATTAGTGTGTATATACTATAATATTGACTATTGACAAATAGTTAAAATACCATAAACGTAATAACGTTTATGAAAAATACGTATACAGAATGTAACAGAACTAAATTTTTCTCAAATATTATTAGAAGTTGAAATGGAATTAAAAGTTTCCTTTAATCTGCTTTTTTTTTTTTTTTTAATCGTCAGCAATATGCAATGAATCTCAAAATGTCTCAAATGGAAATTAGCATGGCAAGTCGAGCAGAAATAATATATATATATATATATATATTATATATATAATAAAATTAAATATATGTACTGCCATGGCAACAATATAATTATATATATTCACGCAAGTACCACACAAAAAATTTTAAGTATTAAATATTATAATATTATAATATAACATCTTAACATCGTAATAAACATCCCAATACTTTTTGCATAAGCTACCACGCAATATTTTTCAAGGAAATCTAATCGACAAGGGCCGTTTTGTCAGCATGCGGGTACGCGGATCATGTCAAAAATGTTTCAATCAGACTTCATTTATTTTCTGCAGAAACTAATACAGTATATATAATATCAGAATATCATATATATATATAATATATATATAATTTGTTATATATAGAAAACCATTAACTTTGTACCAGAGGGACCGGATGCACGCGTTTTTTTCGTGCATCCGAGATGCGCATCCGGATGCAAATTAATTTTTCGTGCCTCCATGGGTGCGCATCCGGTCCATTTTTGCGCATCCGTGTGCATCTTGCATCTGCATCCGATCTTTGGTTTTTATAATACACTTTGTTTCTTGTAATTTTTAAACGACAAGTGGCAAATAAATTTTAAAAAAATGTCTCGTGTTAAAGATTTATTTAGAGGCCATTAGCAACAAACCTGATAAAAAAAAGAGAAAAAAAGTGTTAAATGGATGCAAATTTATTTTTCGTGCATCCGTGGATGCGCATCCGGATGCAAATTTATTTTTCATGCAACTGGGATGCGCATCCGGATGCATTCATTTTTCCCCGTGCATCTGGGATGCACGGATGCGGATGCAAGCCCATTTTTGCGCATCCGTGTGCATCTGCATCCGATCCCTGCTTTGTACTATTTAAATTTAAAAAAAAATTGCATATTATATAATTGATATATTAATTATAATATTTTCATTTCTTGTGACCACAAGATGAAATATAGTTTTTTGAACAAACTCTGTCAGAACTCTTTTTTTCTTCATATATAATAATAAATTGAAAGTATCTTCATGATACATACAGTATAGATTCAATTAAATGATGTAAATTTATTGTAAGTATATAAGGAAATGTATATATAATATATATTTATATATATTATATATATAGCTAGCTGCCGCTTGAATTTTTACTATTATTATATAGTTAAAGACGCTAATTGCATATTTGCAACGTAAAAAATACAAAATAAAAACTAACAAAATATTTATACTAAAATATTATCTAAAATATTATAGTATATATATATATATATATATATATATAATCAATACAATTATATTGAGATGATCTCCTCGAGTATTAAACTGTGAAGTGAAGGAAAGGGTTATAATACCGCGATTAAAAAATTAAAAATACGAGTACATAAATTATTATTATATTAATGAATAATATTAGAGTGTATATATTAAATTTTTATAGGGGCAATATTATATCATTGTTTTATAATCTTATTTTATTTTGTTATATTATAATTTATAATGTTGGAGCATAAAATATTATATATAATTAAATAACTATAATATTATTATAATATATGGTACATGATATTATATATATTTTATATTATTTTACACCTATTGATCATATAGTATAGGGTACGTACGTATATATTATTATTTATTATACAATAATACAAACAAATTAATACATTTAATTTTATTTCCATTGAAAATTTTAATATTTATAAGCCCAAATTTATTTTGCTTACACTCGAAACTCATATTCTGCAATTGGAAGAAAAAAAAAAAAAGTCAAATTAAGTTATAGCAACTTTAACTCTACAATGCATTGCAGCGACCGTTCGAGAGAAGCAAGGAAAACGCAGGACTATTTCTTTTGTAAATTAATTCACAGAGAAACTTGCCAGCAAAATAAAAAATTATATCAAAATATAAAGAAATGTATCTAGTATCAGGTAAAAAGCTTTAGTGCAATTGTTAGAATTCCAAAACAATCATCAACCATTTTTAAGAAATTTCGAAAATTCGACGTTTTAAATAAGTCGCTAATTCTTGGCAAAATCTCTGGAATCGTGTATTCAACGCCATCTTCAAGTTACTGAAGCAAATATTTGTTAAAAGTAAAATAGATCCACCTATATTGAAAGTTTGGAACCATTTGTTAGTTTGAATTTGCCTCCCCACTATCGCCCACTATTACTATCGATATTTATATTTCGACGCTACGCAATTTCGACGCTACGCCACCTTCCCGTATTTATACTCATCAATATTATCGGCTCAAAATATATCGATATTTCGATATATCGGAAAATATCGGCGGTAATTTTAAAAAGATTAAAATTCAGCATATTTTTTAGCTTCTGGGGGGGGGGGGGGTAAAAATACATTTTTCTTTTCATGTAGTAAATATTACCAACATTTATTTTTTATGTACGTTATATATAATCATTTTAAAAAAAATACACAACAAGTTTTCAAGTATTCCGCCATCTTGAAAATACTAACCTGTACCTGTGTTATACTCTGTATATAAATGAATAATTTATTGTAATAATTTTGCGGATATATCGGTGAAAGTATTTAGTATAAATCATTCCTACTATACGACCTCTACTTATGGCTAGAGCTAGCTTTTATATTAGCTAGCTAGGCTACTATAATCTGCCAAAGCCAAGTACTCTCGAGCCATGAATAGTAAGTAAAACTATTGGAGGTATTGAGTGCCACTGCCAGCTAGTGGAAACCATCTTGTAGTAGTAAATGGCCAATCGCGTATTTTCGATCAATTAACGAGTAGATTTTCGTATTGGAAAAAGAATTTAAAAACGCATAGTATTGAACTCATGGACGAAAACCTATATATATTTAATTAATAAATACTTTTTTGTCTTGCCTTGGTTTTTGATTACCGCGACTACCGCGAGTGACTTTTGCATGCATTTTTTGATAAATAGTATCGGCCGCGATACTCATAATTTAGTATCGAATACCCGATAATTATGGGTGGCATGCGATGACCCGAAATTGCGTAGCGTCGAAAATCATATCGCCCAAAATAATCGATTGCTGCAAGCAGCGGGATATTAGACGTAGTTGCACTGCTTAACACTAGATGACAATTGCGTTCACTGGCTGATTTTTTTTTCTTATATTCGTTATATTTCAGCTAAATTATTTTAAATTTTTTAAAAAGGATCAGTGTTATGAGCACTTTCAGATAGGTTGCATGGTAGCATAAATATGGTGGCCTTAGATTACTCTGGTCGCTAGAATTAACCTTTCATTAATTGGTTAATTCCGTTAATTGGTAGTATAGTTTGACTGATGCCGACGAGTGATATATGAATTATGATTGTGCTCTTGCTATTATTTATTTATTCGTGTAGTGGATTTTGTGATATTTTAATTATATAATTAGTGCACGCAGTATTCATTGAGCTCTACACAATTAAGGCCTTGTGTAGAGCTCAATGGCAGTATTCGATTCTTTTAATTTAAGTGCGTAAATTAATGTACGTGTTTCTGCATGATGCATGACAATATTAATAATTAAATTAATTTGCGTGTAATTATTGCACTTGAGATCGAAGGAACATATTTTCTTTAAATTTTAATATAAAACTTTAATTCAGATATTATATAGATCTCGGTGCATGCAGCATAAAATTATATGCATTATAATATATGTATACACACATATATTATATGTATATATATATAGAAGTATTAATTCAAATGAAACTTAAATTTATTTGCATGGTAGCTTTTTCGCTATTTTATAAATAATTATATATCATAATTCACATCGATCATGCATGAGTATTTTTGTATTATATACGCATTTAAATAAAATAAAATATTACATATTTTTCAATTGCTGCATATATATATATTGCTCGATCCAATTAATTTAAAAATTCTTTAACTTTTGATTTGTATTTAATATAATATAGTATATATTACATAAACAGGAGTATTATATTATAAATTGTATATAATAGACAACTTACATGAATTTATTTATTGCAAAAAGAGAGGGTATCAAATTATACGTACCATTTTAAATTTTTTTGATTCGCGGAGAACTATTAATTTTAAATAATTATTAAAGTTCTGTAAGTTGTCCATATTTGTCCATTAAAATTTCATGTGCCTATAATATATATATATATATATATATATATATTGGTTGGTACTTTGGGGCAATTAATTGACACATTTTGGTCATGTATGCCCCCATTTTTATATTTTAGTATATATAATTTATTGAGCCATATATATAAAATTATATAGCTTTTAAATATTTATCAATCTCATAATATATATTATTCCTAATTAAACCCTATTGGGTACTTCTATTTACTAATTACATACTACTTCGAAACCCCGAACCTTCCGAAACCCTAACTTGAGCGTTTCGCGGGCTCTTCTGGAACGAGGGCGGCCACGGCCTTGCAAATCCATCCCGGCATTTGCCTGCGGCTGAGGGAAACGTGGAAACCTCAGCCAGGATGGACGCTACAGCTTTTGTCAATGAACCGGAAATGCAATGGTCCAAAGCCAGGGGAACCATGATATAGTGGAAAAGTGCAACGTTTTACCCCTGGGTGGGAAACGAGGTTTTTGTTGAAAATGGTCACCCATCCAACTACTAACCACGCGCGGCATTGCTTGACTTCGGTGATCTGACGAGACCCGGTCAAGCGCACTGCGCCACACCTCCCACAAATATCTACCATTGAGTGGGTAGTTAGGATACAAAAATTTCATTGCAAAAGTGTATAGAGGGTAAAATCATGCTATACTCTCTGCTTTATTATTTTATATATATATATATATATATATATATATATATATATATATATATATATATATATATATATATATATATATATTATATATATATATATATATATATTTTTTTTTTTTCTCACATTTTTCTGAGACCTGTAGACGTCTCCAGAAAGTTTGGCAAATCCCGCAAATCATTCAATAATTATTTAAAAATATTTACCGGTTTCAGAAAAAATAAAATAAAAAAGTCAGAGTATACCCACCGTTTATTAATTTCTTGCAAAAAAATGTTTAATGCTAGCTGTTTATTACGGAATTATAATACTTAGTAAAGGCTAGATTAATTTCAACAATATGAGTAATGACAGTTTTTTTAATGCATTCAGCATTATATATATAATGCCATATTTAAATTTAAAATTATACTATTAGTACTATTATACAATATTCGCAGCCGTGGATCCACGAACAGCTCTAGTGAGCTATAGTGGGTGCACGGGAGCGGCCATTCCCCCTATAATAAAAGATCCCGAAAGGCAATAAAATGATGTTTAAATTTAACACTTACGTACTTGTTTAGCCGACCCCTCCTATTACAACACTGGCGGAAGGTGTCAAAAGCGACCTATAATTAACTCTTTTATAATTAATGGGAAAAAGTATAAAAGAGTACGATACATGCTACAAAATACATCTTAAAAAAAATCTCATGCCGTTATACCATTTAGACCCCAGAAAAAAAACTTAAATATGTATAAAAATATTAATATTATACGGATTGATTTAATTAATTTATACATTATGCTGATTATGCATTAATATGCATACTGTATTATATATATATATATATATATATATATATATATATATATATATATATATATATATATATTATAATCCACGGATGATTTGACCCCTCCTTTCCCCTCCCCTCACTTGTAACAAGTACAACAACAAAATCTTAATAATTAAATGTTAAGATTATTATAGTCTCTGTTTTTAATTCACTCCCTGAATCCACCAAAGGCACCAAGAGACCTTATTTAGATATGCGCTGTTTAAATGTTCTTTAAGGTAGAGATAACACAGATCAGCTGGCCCAATGCTAAAAAAATCCCATTCATAAAAATTATGAAAAAAATTTAAAATGTTCTCCTCTACGTACATCCCCTATCAGTAGGTAAAATATAAGGCATACAAAAACGAGCTAGTTTTTGAGTTATTAATTTTTAAAGTTGACTATTTAACATGGAAGCTCCATTTCTCCATGTTAAATTAGAGAACTTTAAAAATTAATTACTCGAAAACTAGCTCGTTTTTGTATACCTGATATTTTACCTACTGATAGGGGATGTAGGATAGGAGAACATTTTAAATTTTTTTAATAATTTTTATAAGAACGGGATTATTTTAGCATTGGGCCAGCTGATCCGTATTATCTCTACCTTAATGTAATTTTACGATTTTGTGAGTATTCTGACGAAGGAATATTTTCAATTGAAATATATCTTCATGATACTATTTTTTGTTTTTTGGGTGACTGGACACTTTTGTGAATGGGATATCCTTTTTCATGTCACCGCCCTTTGGGTTTTTGTACTTATTTTCAATAAATACAACTGTTAATATTATTATTATTTAATATTAGTTAGAGAGTGCGTGCATAAATTATTAGGACTTTATATAGGTAATGGAAAATCGCTGCATTAAAATTATTTTAATGACGTAATTAATATATATAATTAAAGCTTGCGCTGCATAAAAGTATTTTTTCTTATTTTTTTAGTTCACCTTATATATTATGATTGTGCTCGATCAACATATGACGTGTATTATTATAGTATCATGCGCGCGTCATATTTATTTATCCGGATGAAGCATGGTTTTATTTTAAGTTTATTATTTTTTATATTATAATCATATAAAAGAAAAACAATGAATATAACTTATGTAGAACATTAATTAATATTAATAATTATTAATTAATTTATATCACATTTTATGTTTAATTTTGCACATAAAAAAAATCTTTACTACACGGTGTGGTTTAATTTATTTGCTTGTTGTTGACTGTACAAAATTCTTTGCAAAGTAAAGGTGCGGGGAGAGCTACAATGGGGTTGGAAGGGAAGGGGGCTAATATATTCTATATTCCCGTTACATCCATTGACTGCGTGCAGTCAGAAGCTTGAGTATAAAGAGAGACCAGCATTTAAGAGCGAGAGAGAGAGAGAGAGAGAGAGAGAGAGAGAGAGAGAGAGAGAGAGAGAGAGAGAGAGAGAGAGAGAGAGAGAGAGAGAGAGAGTAATCAATAATAGACGTTACTTTTATGTTTTATGGCCATCAATACTTGAAAAAAAAAATACTTCAAATACTACTCCTTTCTATCAAATCCGCAGTAAGAAAAAATAATTAATAATTATGCATACAGTTTAAACATGGTCATTGCATAATAGTATATAATGTGTTGTGTACAAACAATGAATAATATAGTATATGTTACGAAGAACGTATAGTACGAAGAAATGTAAAGAAATAAATGATGCTTTATGCATCTAATTGTTGTTGTTTTTAATTTTTGAAGTAAAAAATGTATGTTGTTGTTGTTGTTGTGCATAATTTTAATATAATATTTTTTTTATACCTCGTCTTTGTCACGTACCTTATCAGTCACTTTTATCTTTTATCAGTATGTCAATATGACTACTTAGTACGTAGAAAGTATGACTACAGTGTGTATAAAAAATAATGTGTATCATAGAACGATTATAAATAAAAATGTAAATAAAAATAATAATTTCAGATGTTAATTGTACTTGTTCAGTACGCGAGCTGTAGACTCTATTAATTCAAGTTTAAATTGGAAAATATGTAGTGCAAAAAACAACTGCAGGTATATATTTATTTTATATAATATATATGATAAAATATTTAAAAAATTTAAAAAAGCAAATAATTTATTTATGCACGTGTTAAAATTATTCTGTCTGCATGTCTATAAGCCGCTTATTGTCATTTTGGAAGGAAAGTAATGTTAGCTAGGTCAATCGTAAAAATAGGTATGGCGTTCCGATCCCGTGCTAAAATTTGGGAAGGTTAACTTTGAGCTATATAGATAGTTGAAATTTGGCATACGTATATTATAATATTGTATATATTATACATAGCCAAGTGTTGCAAGTTTTTTTTTAAATCTATTAAAAAAATTGAATTATTATTTCATGCCTTTTTAGGGGTGGATTTACGATTTGCACTTCTTCCTTGTGGGATTTTCATGTTAAATTAAGCTAGTTGATAGAAAAATTTTGTAACATTAATTGCGTGTCACTAAAATTAGTTTTAAAGGGTTTTCAGAGCATGCTGAATCTAATGGTGTGATTTTAAACGTGGTGAAAACAACCCCTAATGAGATAAAATGGCCTTAACGTAAAAAAAAAAAAAATAGTGTTATCAAAATTTTGATCAGGCTCTCAGGCTCATTTTGTTACCCCAAAAACAATCCTTCAATTTTTTAATTGAAGCAATTAAGTTAAGGATTTAATTTTTAGGTGTAAAAATTCCAACCCCTAAAAAAATTAAATCCTTAACTTACTCCGATTAAAAACATTCAAAGGTTGTTTCTGGGGTAAAAAAATGAATTCTTTTCAGTGGCATAATCAAAATTTTGATAGCACAATTTTTTTCACAAAATAAAATAGTCGAATCACTATATCATTAGAGGTTGTTTTCATCACTATACCATTAGATTTAACGTGCTCTGAAAAAGGATTAAAAAATAATTTTGGTGCAAATCGGATAAAATTTTTCAATGTGAATTAACTAAATTTAACATGGAAATCCTATTGAAGGAAGAAGTTCAAACCGTGAATTCACTCCTAAAAAGGTATGAAATAATATATATCTTTTTTAACACATGCATATAAAAAAAAAAAAAAAAAAACTTACAACCCTTGGATTACGTATATATGCCAAATTTCAACTTTCTAGCTCAAAGTTAACCTGCCCAATGTTTAGCATGGGATCGGAACACCATTCCTGGCCCAGCCTGTATATTGTGTATACATAAAGGCGGTATTACACAATACAATTTTTCTGTTTATTGCGTATATACAATTTTAATTTACAAGTAAAATTCAACTCCATATTTGCTTGCATGGAGATGAAATTCTGTTGCAAAGGAAAATTGTAAGCTAAATTACGTATTATAATAATATGCGCAGGCTTAATAACTTTATATACATGGCACCCCGCCAGTATAAAATAATTAAAATATTGAACAAATGAGTAACATAGTATATATCAATTAGTACGAAATTATGCTAGTCGGAATAGTTTCATCTGCATATATGTTATATAGTGTGAATGCATCGTGTAAAAGCGTTTGCGAAATATTTAAGCTACACCTGGAGGCGTTTGTTTCTTAATTAGCCGGCCAATCCACATCCAGCCATGGCCACGTACGCTAGCAATTTAGAAAATCATAATTTATTATTTTATATAATTTATTTTTATTATATTTATTACTATGTTACATGACATAAATTAGTTCATCTTTAATTAAATTAATTATTTTCTTTCTTCAATAAAAAAATTATTTTAGGATGTTCGTTACTTCGTTATTTTTATATTCCAATTAGTTTTTTATATACGTATAAATATAATTATCAAATTTCATTTTATTTTATATATAATCATATATTTTTAATTTCACTTCCAATAAAATTTTATTTTAATTATATATTTTTGTCACTTATATATATAATAATAATAATAATTATATATAATATATATATATAATAAATAATGAAGATAATATATGGTATACATATATGTACGCATATATATTATAATATATTATAATATTTTATTTATTTATTCACATTAAATACCATGAGTTAATTGGTACATTGTATTTTATTATTTTATTTTTAAAATATTATAATTATTAATTGATATGATTATTATATATAGCTATAGGATAGGATAATAATATATATTATATACAAACACAAACAAACAAATTGGAAAATGAAAACCAGAATTTATCTTGCTTATAAATACACTCGAATCTCCAATTCTGCATTTTTCAATTGGAACAAAAAAAAAAAAAAAAAAGAAAAAAAAAAAAAGCGATTAAGTCCAATTAAGTTATAGCAACTTAAACTCTACAATGCATTGAAGCGACTGTACGTTCGAGACAAAAGCAAGAAAAACGCAAGACTATAAATTTCTTTTGTAAATTAATTCATAGAGAAACTTGCCAGCAAAATAAAAACTGTATCAAAATATAAAGAAATGTATCTTGTATCAGATAAAAAGCTTTAGTACAATTGTTAGAGTTGAAAAACAACCATCAACCATTTTTAATTAATTAATTTAAGAAATTTAAAAAATTCGACGTTTTAAATAAGTCGCTAATTTTTGGCAAAATATCTGGAATCGTATACTCAACGCCATCTTCAAGTTGCTGAAGCAGATATTTGTTAAAAGTAAAGTAGATCCACCTATATTGAAAGTTTGGAACCATTTCTTAGTTTGGATTTGCCTCCCCACTATCGCCCACTATTACTATCGATATTTATTTTTCGACGCTACGCAATTTCGACGCTACGCCACTTTCCCATAATTATCGGCTTAGAAAAGTACTCGATAGTATCGATATATCGCCAGAAAAGGGGTGGCATGCGATGACCCGAAATTGCGTAGCGTCGAAAATCATATCGCCCAAAATAATCGATTGCTGCAAGCAGCGGGATATTAGACGTAGTTGCACTGCTTAACACTAGATGACAATTGCGTTCACTGGCTGATTTTTTTTTCTTATATTTCAGCTAAATTATTTTAAATTTTTTAAAAAGGATCAGTGTTATGAGCACTTTCAGATAGGTTGCATGGTAGCATAAATATGGTGGCCTTAGATTACTCTGGTCGCTAGAATTAACCTTTCATTGGTTAATTCCGTTAATTGGTAGTATAGTTTGACTGATGCCGACGAGTGATATATGAATTATGATTGTGCTCTTGCTATTTAATTATTTATTCGTGTAGTGGATTTTGTGATATTTTAATTATATAATTAGTGCACGCAGTATTCATTGAGCTCTACACAAGGCCTTGTGTAGAGCTCAATGGCAGTATTCGATTCTTTTAATTTAAGTGCGTAAATTAATGTACGTGTTTCTGCATGATGCATGACAATATTAATAATTAAATTAATTTGCGTGTATATAATTATTGCACTTGATCGAAGGAACATATTTTCTTTAAATTTTAATATAAAACTTTAATTCAGATATTATAGATCTCGGTGCATGCAGCATAAAATTATATGCATTATAATATATGTATATACACACATATATATGTATATATATATAGAAGTATTAATTCAAATGAAACTTAAATTTATTTGCATGGTAGCTTTTTCGCTATTTTATAAATAATTATATATCATAATTCACATCGATCATGCATGAGTATTTTTGTATTATATACGCATTTAAATAAAATATTTCATATTTTTCAATTGCTGCATATATATATATTGCTCGATCCAATTAATTTAAAAATTCTTTAACTTTTGATTTGTATTTAATATAATATAGTATATATTACATAAACAGGAGTATTATATTATAAATTGTATATAATAGACAACTTACATGAATTTATTTATTGCAAAAAGAGAGGGTATCAAATTATACGTACCATTTTAAATTTTTTTGATTCGCGGAGAACTATTAATTTTAAATAATTATTAAAGTTCTGTAAGTTGTCCATATTTGTCCATTAAAATTTCATGTGCCTATAATATATATATATTATATATATATTGGTTGGTACTTTGGGGCAATTAATTGACACATTTTGGTCATGTATGCCCCCATTTTTATATTATAGTATATATAATTTATTGAGCCATATATATAATATTATATAGCTTTTAAATATTTATCAATCTCATAATATATATTATTCTTAATTAAACCCTATTGGGTACTTCTATTTACTATTTACATACTACTTTGAAACCCCGAACCTTCCGAAACCCTAACTTGAGCGTTTCGCGGGCTCTTCTGGAACGAGGGCGGCCACGGCCTTGCAAATCCATCCCGGCATTTGCCTGCGGCTGAGGGAAACGTGGAAACCTCAGCCAGGATGGACGCTACAGCTTTTGTCAATGAACCGGAAATGCAATGGTCCAAAGCCAGGGGAACCACATAGTGGAAAAGCGCAACATTTTACCCTGGGTGGGAAACGAGGTTTTTGTTGAAAATGGTCACCCATCCAACTACTAACCACGCGCGGCATTGCTTGACTTCGGTGATCTGACGAGACCCGGTCAAGCGCACTGCGCCACACCTCCCAAAAATATCTACCATTGAGTGGGTAGTTAGGATACAAAAATTTCATTGCAAAAGTGTATAGAGGGTAAAATCATGCTATACTCTCTGATTTATTATTTTATTTATATATATATATTTTTTTTTCTCACATTTTTCTGAGACCTGTAGACGTCTCCAGAAAGTTTGGCAAATCCCGCAAATCATTCAATAATTATTTAAAAATATTTACCGGTTTCAGAAAAAATAAAATAAAAAAGTCAGAGTATACCCACCGTTTATTAATTTCTTGCAAAAAAATGTTTAATGCTAGCTGTTTATTACGGAATTATAATACTTAGTAAAGGCTAGATTAATTTCAACAATATGAGTAATGACAGTTTTTTTAATGCATTCAGCATTATATATATAATGCTATATTTAAATTTAAAATTATACTATATAGTACTATTATACAATATTCGCAGCCGTGGATCCACGAACAGCTCTAGTGAGCTATAGTGGGTGCACGGGAGCGGCAATTCCCCCTATAATAAAAGATCCCGAAAGGCAATAAAATTATGTTTAAATTTAACACTTACTTGTTTAGCCGACCCCTCCTATTACAACACTGGCGGAAGGTGTCAAAAGCGACCTATAATTAACTCTTTTATAATTAATGGGAAAAAGTATAAAAGAGTACGATACATGCTACAAAATACATCTTAAAAAAAATCTCATGCCGTTATACCATTTAGACACCAGAAAAAAAACTTAAATATGTATAAAAATATTAATATTATATACGGATTGATTTAATTAATTTATACATTATGCTGATTATACTGTATTATATATATTATAATCCACGGATGATTTGACCCCTCCTTCCCCCTCCCCTCACTTGTAACAAGTACAACAACAAAATCTTAATAATTAAATGTTAAAGATTATTATAGTCTCTGTTTTTAATTCACTCCCTGAATCCACCAAAGGCACCAAGAGACCTTATTTAGATATGTGCTGTTTAAATGTTCTTTAAGGTAGAGATAACACAGATCAGCTGGCCCAATGCTAAAAAAATCCCATTCATAAAAATTATGAAAAAAATTTAAAATGTTCTCCTCTACGTACATCCCCTATCAGTAGGTAAAATATAAGGCATACAAAAACGAGCTAGTTTTTGAGTTATTCATTTTTAAAGTTGACTATTTAACATGGAAGCTCCATTTCTCCATGTTAAATTAGAGAACTTTGAAAATTAATTACTCGAAAACTAGCTCGTTTTTGTATACCTGATATTTTACCTACTGATAGGGGATGTAGAGGAGAACATTTTAAATTTTTTTAATAATTTTTAAGAACGGGATTATTTTAGCATTGGGCCAGCTGATCCGTATTATCTCTACCTTAATGTAATTTTACGATTTTGTGAGTATTCTGACGAAGGAATATTTTCAATTGAAATATATCTTCATGATACTATTTTTTGTTTTTTGGGTGACTGGACACTTTTGTGAATGGGATATCCTTTTTCATGTCACCGCCCTTTGGGTTTTTGTTCTTATTTTCAATAAATACAACTGTTAATATTATTATTATTTAATATTAGTTAGAGAGTGCGTGCATAAATTATTAGGACTTTATATAGGTAATGGAAAATCGCTGCATTAAAATTATTTTAATGACGTAATTAATAATTAAAGCTTGCGCTGCATAAAAGTATTTTTTCTTATTTTTTTAGTTCACCTTATATATTATGATTGTGCTCGATCAACATATGACGTGTATTATTATAGTATCATGCGCGCGTCATATTTATTTATCCGGATGAAGCATGGTTTTATTTTAAGTTTATTATTTTTTATATATAATCATATTAATCATATAAAAGAAAAACAATGAATATAACTTATGTAGAACATTAATTAATATTAATAATTATTAATTAATTTATGTCACATTTTATGTTTAATTTTGCACATAAAAAAAATCTTTACTACACGGTGTGGTTTAATTTATTTGCTTGTTGTTGACTGTACAAAATTCTTTGCAAAGTAAAGGTGCGGAGAGAGCTACAATGGGGTTGGAAGGGAAGGGGGCTAATATATTCTATATTCCCGTTACATCCATTGACTGCGTGCAGTCAGAAGCTTGAGTATAAAGAGAGACCAGCATTTAAGAGCGAGAGAGAGAGAGAGAGAGAGAGAGAGAGAGAGAGAGAGAGAGAGAGAGAGAGAGAGAGAGAGAGAGAGAGAGAGAGAGAGAGAGAGAGAGAGAGAGAGAGTTATTATTTCATAATGCCATGGCATCAATAATAGACGTTACTTTTATGTTTTATGGCCATCAATACTTGAAAAAAAAAAATACTTCAAATACTACTCCTTTCTATAGCTTAAATTCGACACAAATCCGCAGTAAGAAAAAATAATTAATAATTATGCATACAGTTTAAACATGGTCATTGCATAATAGTATATAATGTGTTGTGTACAAACAATGAATAATATAGTATATGTTACGAAGAACGTATAGTACGAAGAAATGTAAAGAAATAAATGATGCTTTATGCATCTATAATTGTTGTTGTTTTTAATTTTTGAAGTAAAAAATGTATGTTGTTGTTGTTGTTGTGCATAATTTTAATATAATAATTTTTTTATACCTCGTCTTTGTCACGTACCTTATCAGTCACTTTTATCTTTTATCAGTATGTCAATATGACTACTTAGTACGTAGAAAGCAAGGATCTTGTATGATCATACATGATCCTAGGTAGAAAGTATGACTACAGTGTGTATAAAAAATAATGTGTATCATAGAACGATTATAAATAAAAATGTAAATAAAAATAATAATTTCAGATGTTAATTGTACTTGTTCAGTACGCGAGCTGTAGACTCTAATAATTCAAGTTTAAATTGGAAAATATGTAGTGCAAAAAACAACTGCAGGTATATATTTATTTTATATAATATATATATAATAAAATATTTAAAAAATTTAAAAAAGCAAATAATTTATTTATGCACGTGTTAAAATTATTCTGTCTGCATGTCTATAAGCCGCTTATTGTCATTTTGGAAGGAAAGTAATGTTAGCTAGGTCAATCGTAAAAATAGGTATGGCGTTCCGATCCCGTGCTAAAATTTGGGAAGGTTAACTTTGAGCTATATAGATAGTTGAAATTTGGCATACGTATATTATAATATTGTATATATTATATATAGCCAAGTGTTGCAAGTTTTTTTTTAAATCTATTAAAAAAATTGAATTATTATTTCATGCCTTTTTAGGGGTGGATTTACGATTTGCACTTCTTCCTTGTGGGATTTTCATGTTAAATTAAGCTAGTTGATAGAAAAATTTTGTAACATTAATTGCGTGTCACTAAAATTAGTTTTAAAGGGTTTTCAGAGCATGCTGAATCTAATGGTGTGATTTTAAACGTGGTGAAAATAACCCCTAATGAGATAAAATGGCCTTAACGTAAAAAAAAAAAAAATATTGTTATCAAAATTTTGATCAGGCTATCAGGCTCATTTTGTTACCCCAAAAACAATCCTTCAATTTTTTAATTGGAGCAATTAAGTTAAGGATTTAATTTTTAGGTGTAAAAATTCCAACCCCTAAAAAAATTAAATCCTTAACTTACTCCGATTAAAAACATTCAAAGGTTGTTTCTGGGGTAAAAAAATGAATTCGTTTCAGTGGCATAATCAAAATTTTGATAGCACAATTTTTTTCACAAAATAAAATAGTCGAATCACTATATCATTAGAGGTTGTTTTTACCACTATACCATTAGATTTAACGTGCTCTGAAAAAGGCTTAAAAAATAATTTTGGTGCAAATCGGATAAAATTTTTCAATGTGAATTAACTAAATTTAACATGGAAATCCTATTGAAGGAAGAAGTTCAAACCGTGAATTCACTCCTAAAAAGGTATGAAATAATATATATCTTTTTTAACACATGCATATAAAAAAAAAAAAAAAACTTACAACCCTTGGATTACGTATATATGCCAAATTTCAACTTTCTAGCTCAAAGTTAACCTGCCCAATGTTTAGCATGGGATCGGAACACCATTCCTGGCCCAGTCTGTATATTGTGTATACATAAAGGCGGTATTACACAATACAATTTTTCTGTTTATTGCGTATATACAATTTTAATTTACAAGTAAAATTCAACTCCATATTTGCTTGCATGGAGATGAAATTCTGTTGCAAAGGAAAATTGTAAGCTAAATTACGTATTATAATAATATGCGCAGGCTTAATAACTTTATATACATGGCACCCCGCCAGTATAAAATAATTAAAATATTGAACAAATGAGTAACATAGTATATATCAATTAGTACGAAATTATGCTAGTCGGAATAGTTTCATCTGCATATATGTTATATAGTGTGAATGCATCGTGTAAAAGCGTTTGCGAAATATTTAAGCTACACCTGGAGGCGTTTGTTTCTTAATTAGCCGGCCAATCCACATCCAGCCATGGCCACGTACGCTAGCAATTTAGAAAATCATAATTTATTATTTTATATAATTTATTTTTATTATATTTATTACTATGTTACATGACATAAATTAGTTCATCTTTAATTAAATTAATTATTTTCTTTCTTCAATAAAAAAATTATTTTAGGATGTTCGTTACTTCGTTATTTTTATATTCCAATTAGTTTTTTATATACGTATAAATATAATTATCAAATTTCATTTTATTTGATATATAATCATATATTTTTAATTTCACTTCCAATAAAATTTTATTTTAATTATATATTTTTGTCACTTATATATATATATATAATAATAATAATAATTATATATATATAATATATATATATATATATATATATATATATATATATATATATATATATATATATATATAATTATAATAAATAATGAAGATAATATATGGTATACATATATGTACGCATATATATTATAATATATTATAATATTTTATTTATTTATTCACATTAAATACCATGAGTTAATTGGTACATTAAATTGTATTTTATTATTTTATTTTTAAAATATTATAATTATTAATTGATATGATTATTATATAGCTATAGGATATGATAATAATATATATTATATACAAACACAAACAAACAAATTGGAAAATGAAAACCAGAATTTATCTTGCTTATAAATACACTCGAATCTCCAATTCTGCATTTTTCAATTGGAACAAAAAAAAAAAAAAAAAAAGCAATTAAGTCCAATTAAGTTATAGCAACTTTAACTCTACAATGCATTGAAGCGACTGTACGTTCGAGACAAAAGCAAGAAAAACGCAAGACTATAATTTTCTTTTGTAAATTAATTCATAGAGAAACTTGCCAGCAAAATAAAAACTGTATCAAAATATAAAGAAATGTATCTTGTATCAGATAAAAAGCTTTAGTACAATTGTTAGAGTTGAAAAACAACCATCAACCATTTTTAATTAATTAATTTAAGAAATTTAAAAAATTCGACGTTTTAAATAAGTCGCTAATTTTTGGCAAAATATCTGGAATCGTATACTCAACGCCATCTTCAAGTTGCTGAAGCAGATATTTGTTAAAAGTAAAGTAGATCCACCTATATTGAAAGTTTGGAACCATTTCTTAGTTTGGATTTGCCTCCCCACTATCGCCCACTATTACTATCGATATTTATTTTTCGACGCTACGCAATTTCGACGCTACGCCACTCTCCCCCAGAAAAGTATCGGGTATCGAGTAGTATCGAAAAATATCGCCGATCCCTAATGTCAAGTCAGTCCTTGCGGTTGATTCACTGCGGCGCCACGCTGCTGGTCCCGCGACGGCTCACATTCCTTTGTTCGGTGAATTTCATAGTTCTGTCTACAGGTGGCGTTTGTTGCTTATCCACCCGCTGGTAATCAACAAAATCACCTGGTAGAATCGGGTGCTGTCTGTTTAGATCTTCATTGTGTTTCTGCTACGTGATTTACTTCAAGATTATTCAACGTCCTTTCAATTAAGTATTAATTATATCACATTTGTCTTCTATCATAATTATTAAATTAAGCTACAGTATAAAATCATAATAATATTAATATTGTCAATAGTGTATTTTTCTCAGTTTATTTGTTTTACATGCAATAAAATAGAGTCAGTGTTTGTTGATTAAATTATAATCTTTTAATTTATAATATACACCCATTCCTATATAAAAATAATATAAAGATAATAAGAAGAAGTGCGCTTAGTTGAATTTAAGCTACAGTATAACAGATCTTAGTTTACCACTAAACAGCTCAGTAGACTAGACGGCGCCAGATATATCAGCCAATGAAAAGGCTAAAATGTCAGCTGGCCACCTTTTCATTGGCTGATATATCTGGCGCCGTCTAGTCTACTGAACTGTTTAGTGGTAAACTAAGATCTGTTATACTGTAGTGGTAAAGTAATTGCCAGATTGGGAACTCACCCTCACGCTCTCCTCCTCTCGCCCCCTAGACAACTTGAGGCCCATCTATCAGTTACGACGAGGGGAGGAAGTTAGGGTCCGTTTCATCTTTGTACCCACATATGCATTACTTTTTATTTAATTAAGTTTTATGAATATATATCTTAGAATTTTTTATACGTTATAAGAATTTATAAATTTAATTTAATTGTGATAAAACATATTCATACAGTGCAAAATTTTCTAATTCTTTAAAGCTACATTATATATAATTACTAATTAAACTAATAGAAAATTAATGATAATTTGACAAATCACTTTGTCAGTGATTTTGTATTGTTTTTTATCAACATCCATGTTTATATATTATACATTGTTTTGCATGTTTTTGCTATATGTTATATTCTCTGACGTGATCAATGTTGTCTTGTACAACCTATATGTTCAAATAAACAAATAAAAAAAAAATAAAAAAAAAAATAAGGGGAGAATAAAATACTGTAAATATACACTTCATTAAATTGTTTATTAAACATTTATTAAATCTATAAAGCATTGCATTACCTACTCAAATTAGGAATAATACGTCAGAACAACTGGTCAAAATAAAATAATATCTAGGCATGAATAGATGAATTACTAAATATCACAGATAGGCGTAACTTTAATATTGAATGTTAAAAACAATAATATGAGATTATACATTTAGAACATTACTTAACTAATTGTCTTTTGGCAGTTTGAGTAACTTGAGTTTTGTGAACCAAGATACAATATGATAGTAAACATACGATACATACAAAATTATTACATAATATTGTGCAGTAAAACTGCGAGTTCACTAAAATAGCTCGTCAGAACTATAGTTAAAATAAGCCTACACTAATGATGACAAAATTGAGGGACAGGATTACAAAACTCGTATTGGAGATGATCAATACAAGAGAAAAGTAAAGTTTAAAAAGTAAAAATGTCTTCAGTCCCTATAATTCTAAAATAGGATTTTTCTTAAGGACAATATAGGTGTTCAAACAGAGGGGTAACGACAATAAAATTGTGTGTATTCAATTGAATGTGCAAATTGTGACAACAAGAGCTTGATATTTAAAAAAAAATGAGATGCAAAAATGTAAATTTGAACATGAATATAGAAGTACATGACAAAAATATAAAAAAAATGCACAAAAAGAAATGCTCCATGGTTTGAAGAAATGGTTCTATGGGCCTGAAGACGTAAAATGACTGACTAGGTCTACTTGGCGACCATGAGCGCTTTCTGCAGCTTCAGCCAATCCTGACCCTTCTGCACGTGGGAACGCGGCTGAGTGAGCGTCGCAGCGACCTGCTGAAATTTCTCCTCATTGCGTCGGCCATACATGACGGCGTCCCGCTCCAGCTGCTCCAGCTTGTCTGCACGGATCTCGTCCATCCCTGCCACCTCGTTGACGTAAGGGTTAAAACGGAAGTACACATCGCTGGGGAGAAGGTCGTGGAGCATCGTGTGCACAGCTGAGGGGCACAGAAATATTTCAGATTGGTGACAAGAAAGGAGAGAAACTAATATTATTGATATTCATGTCTTAATTAATTTGTGAGAAAATTTGAAATTTTTTTATTCCCCCCCCCCCCCCCCCCCTCCACCTTATTAATTTAAAGATTGTATTTTTAAGAAAATGACCGTATGGAAATTGGTTGTTAATTGAAATATATGGCATTAATATTTACTTTGACAGATTTAAAGAAGCTTGAGAAAGCAATATATAAGATTCAAATTGTTAAGGATGTAATTGCAGACAATTCCTAAGGTATGACTCACCCTCTGTGTCCGTGGCACTGTCGAGTATTTTTGAGAACTTGGTCTTCCAGGAGGAGTACGAGTCTCCGTTGGTGCTGGCCCCGTCCTGCAGCGCCAGCTCCACCGGGTGGTTGCGACCGGTACCAAACGACACAACACACTGAAGGGCCTCCCCTGGCCACAGCAACTTGGCCTCGTGGATTGCCACAGCAGTCGGGTTGTTCACCAGGATGCCTCCGTCCTGGAAACCACAGAGCAATTAGAGACTCGATTAAATACATTGACTGCATGAGTGTGAAATTTCATTGGAATTTTCTATTGCTGAACACAGACATACAATTTAAACATTTTAAACCGTCAAGCTTGAAAATATTTCTTAGAATCCATTGAAAAATCATTGAAACATTTCATTAAATTCTAAGAATAGAGCACAATCTTATTCAATTCTTGTTTTTATCATCTAATCAAAAGCTCCAAAATGAAATTACAAAGTAAGCTGCTATTTTCTGCAAATGATATGCAGCAATACTGTTTGTATCTAATAGGTTGTTCAACAAGGCTGGTCATGTAACAATTAGCACTGTTATCATAATAATTTTTTTCATGTAATCTGAGCGTACATGTTGAATGTCTGGGTACTCGAAGAACCCACCTGGTGCAGAAGGTCCCCCAGCTTGAACTCCTCGAAGTATGAGGGGGCTGCTGCCGACGCCCGAACGGCCTGCCACAACTCCGCGGAACTGCTGCCGTTGTACTGAGCAGGCACGCCACTTGGCAGCTCGTAGTTACGGAACACGAAGGGACGAACACGAGCCTGGTTCACGACGGCAGATACTGCTGCCACCTAGGGGAAGATTCAGCAGTTAGTGGTGGCTTGATGGAGAGAAAAATAGCTTGACAATTACAATCATGTAGAAACTTTTCTCAACTCGAGAGCTTGAGGGAAAAAAAAAAAAAGGTTTATAAACTATTGCAAGTAAAGGTTAGTTTTTTTTATCTTGTTTCACTGATAACAGCCTGTAGGAATGTGGCTTTTAAACCTGATTGATTGCAGAGCCCTCATCTACAAGTATACATCAATGGAACTAACAAAGAATTATGTTTTTCTGGTATACTAAATAAAATAAGAATATAAAATGGAACCTGTACAGTTTTCTAACGACCTAGCTATAGCTACCTTGGGGCACTCTGGGTCCCTGGAGGTCTTGATGAGAGGTATGGAACCGACCGATTGCTTCAGGATGTCCTCCCAGAGGTTGGTGTCATAGTACGAGTGACTCCACAGCAGGCTGCCCGTGCCCCAGATTGCGCTCTGGCTGAAGATGCGCACACTCATCTCGCGGTACAGTGCCGCACAGTCCTGCAGGTTCTTCTTGTGTGGACCAAACAAGGTCGCCATGATGGCACCAGTGCTCACCCCACAAATGTAGTCAAACATGTCACACACGCGGCGTCCAGTCAACTCTTCAAGCTTCCGAAGTAACTCTATCACCACCAGGCCACTGCAACGAGGAGGTAAATAATGAGTACAAGTAGTTTGAAATCAATAAAGCATTGCATTGAAATAAAATTTCAAACAGTGCTACAGTACTACTTTATTATTTGAAAAATCACCTCTATGCAATATTTATTCATCTGAAAGAAAAGAACAGAATAGACCTATGAAAATGCAAATTATCGAAAGATGTTAAATGATCTAATATATATTCAGAGTAGCCAGAGAATAAAAGATACAAGCTAAAAACTCGGTTTATTATGGCCGGTCCACAGTAAACTTATTTATGCAAATAACTTTTACTTGCAAGCAAAGAAATGTTTTAATAAATAAGCTTGCTGTTGACCGGCCACATTAAATCGCGTGTTTTGACTATCTTTTATTCTCTGGTCCCTCTGAATATATTCATCTTTCAATAATTTGTGTAATCATGGGTTTTTTCTGTGCTAATAATTTCAAAGGAAATAAATAATGCCTTTAAATGGATAACATTTATTTCTAAAAATTTTCCGTAATTACAGTAATATACTACAGTATATAATGAGTAGGTAAAAGTTAACCAGATCCAATTCAACTCCAAGTAATTAAATTTGTTGATTGCAAGTGAAGTGAAAATTTGTGCAAAGAAACTGCTTCAAGTTAAGTGTTTTTATAGTGTAAAAGCCTATTATGGATGTGATTTTTAATTATGACAAGAACTATTTCAGTTTGAATTTTAAAACATGTTTTGTGTGTGTGTAAACTTTATTGACTTGTCCTATAAACCTAAACAAATGTTATTGTATATAATGATTTTTTGATTGTAGGAGAAATGGAACTAATAAATAGAATTTGAAGTTCTGCAGTTTATCTACAGACATTCTCCATGCCCCACTGCTGGACTCACCGGGTGCCACCTCCGTCCATGGCCAGGATCCTGATTCCCCTGCCTGGCAGAGGCTCGATGTGGCCCAGCATCGCGAGGGCCTCCCTCAGGGTGCTCTGCGTGTCCTTGTCCTGAACCATGCGGCGAATTCTCAGCAGGGAGTTGATGGCACCGCTCTGAGGGACACAAAACATTATGCTCTTCTAAATGTATTTTTATAACCTATGCAGTATTTCCATACTACTAGAGATTTTTAAATGGGCAATTTTGTTCAAGTCTCTCTTTCACACGCACCTTGACGGCAAGGCTCTTAGCCTGAGGGTACTGGCGGACGTGTGCAATGAGATCTTCGAGCCTCTTGAGGCGTGACGGAATGCTCTCAGCTGTCATGACTGCAGACACCACGTGCCTCGTGCGTGTGGCGACAATTTCCTGTGAAACAAGTCGTATTAACATCCAGTTCTTATCAGTGGGCTTATAGGTATAAAATTTAGTGTATTTGAATTTGTGTGAATAACCAAAAAAATGTCCTATATCTGAGCTTTGATGCAGAAAATAAATATTGAAAAATTGTCTGATTCGTAGAAGTAAAAAATAATAAAACAGGAAATAAAATTTTATTCTCATATTTTCCTTACTGTGACAGAGAGAAGCTAGGATAGGAGATTACCTTTGCTACAACCACCGACTTCTTGACTTTCCACTGAGGAATGGTCTGCTGTTGCTGACTTGCTTCAGCATTTTGTTTGGACGTAGTGGAAAAGTTGAGTTTTAAATTATTGAGGACTTTTGGCAGACCAAAGCTGGCCGAGACATTTGTTGTGCCATCGTCATTAAACTTTGCTGGCTGGGCAGGCGTCACTTTGGCAGCATCAGCAGCTGGAGTAGAACTACCGGTAGCAACAGAGCTGCTTTTTATTGTCTCTTCGCTTTTTAGCAAGGTTGGTAACTGTTGAATCATACGAATCCATTCCTTATTTACAGCAACACTGCCTTGTTCATAAGCAGATTTTATAATGTTTTTACTAAACTGATTAAGAACTTTCAACTGACTAGAAGTCAAGTTCCGTAGCTGAGCTACAGCAGACATTTTCTTGCTGTTTCTACTTTCAGAAGTGTCAGTAGTCGGGGTTGATGCACTTTCTGTGTTGTAATGCCTGGAAACAGGAAATTAATAGAATGTTGTGACATAAACCAAGACTGAGAGAAAAAGAGGCCATGAAACAGCCAAGTAAACAGGAAATGTTTTAATACGTGTTATTTGTCAAGGCAAATCAACAGTGATACAATTCATACAATAAATCATAAATCATGTCAACCACAGACAATAAATTGTCTGTAGTGTGTCAAAACGCAACAGGGTGGATCCTATACTGTAGTTCTATCGATTATATCCCCTCTCCGAGTTCTATATCATGGGCCCATGCATGATGGGCCTCGGCAACACCTCAAAATAACTGTACCGAAATAAAGCAATGATGACATATATAAATTATATAATTTACCTGAAGCATGTCCTAGTGTCCTAGTTATATATTATATTCATATAAATAACATTAAACATATTAAAATACTTAAAGAAATATCTCGAAAATATTTTCATCTTTCGGCAATCACATCAGCTATCAGCTGTTCTAAAAAAAAAATCGAAAAAATAACAAAAATATTTAGGCGGGGCATTTCAAAGTTTGAAAAAAAAAAAAAAAAAAAATACGCACTTGCCAAAACATATATGTAAGTTAATTAAAAAAAAAGGTCCAAGGTTGTAATTATAGTATATACGATTATTAAAAAAAAAAATAATCATTGATTTCTTTTTGTAATTTTTTAATACATTTTTTTTAAATAAAAAAATTCGGAATAAAAAAATATAGTTCAATCAAAATTAAGAAATCTAGCACATATAGGGAGCATGCACGTACAGGATGTGCAGTACGTATTCGTCAAACAAAAAGTTATTATAGGTTTTGACGTTTCTCGAAAATTCAAAATATATTTTATACACGTATGCCTATACTGTATATAATATTATAATTAATATATATATATTAATATATATATATATATAATTATATATTATTCACTGAGGCAAACATATATTATAAAATTATAAATACCTTGCAGCGACGCAGACACATCGATGGTACGTTTTAACATTTTTACTAAGTGACATTTTAACACCTGGTTGTAACATTCACAATAACAATTACGTAGAATAATACTGTATGATATAATACGATCACTTAATTGGAAAATACTTTTATAAATAATACCCAGCCGGGCCGCCGTTACGACTGTTACGAGAGCGCGACTAGAACTGAGGCTTCTTAGACACTGATCACCTGTATATAACCTCGCTCAGTAAAGAGATACGCAGATAATATTATGTGTTGACGAATTAGCCTTGAGTTTTCGCCGATCGAGCCTCCAAAATACTCTCCGCGCGAGTCTCGCGGCCTCACTGCGCGTCCCGTCAATGGCGCGTTCTTTCTATTCGTGTGACGTCACATGGTCTTAGCCGACTCGACCAATCAGAGGCGTTCTCCATCACGCCACCGAGAAAAAACGTGGCGTACCGTGACGCGTGCTGCAAAAAACAATGAGCCCACAGTCGGTGATGAGCCCTTCCCGTCAATAATAATAACATCCTACACGTGCGCACTCTTGTTTAAAATAATATATACTGGGTCATTGTTATGAAGTTGGTGTTTTTTTTTAGAGTTCCTGTACCTATTTTTAAGCTGTATATTTTCATAATTAAAAAATACATATAAATATAATTACTCTGCAAATTGACAATCGGAGTCACACTTTTTAGCAGAATTTAGGCAACCCACATTTCATGCATGATGGTTAAGTTGCATAAAACAATTTCTTGCAGGGGTGAAGTTAGCGCAATTTTGATAAATTTAAATCTATAATTCTGAATCTGAATTTTAATTAAACATATAATTAATATAATCGAGTTGTTCTTCTCTTTTTCTTGATTAGAAATTTATAATTATCAGACAAAATAATGACTGCATGTGTTTATTTTATGTGTTAAATAAAAAAAATAAATAAATAAAATCATGAATTATCAAAAAGAAAGTATAAAAACGTATAGAGAAATGAAAAACATAACTGTTATACTGTACAAACTGATGTGCCCACATCATTCTTGAAGCAAAGCTCGAATCTGCAGAGATCAATACTCCGTGATATTCCCACCACACCAGAGGTGACGTATATATCCTCGCATTGAACGACATGCAGCAAGTGCAACGATCGAGTCACGGGTACGTCACGTGATCACGTGACTTTCATAACAGTTTCATTGCACCTGTGGCAGAACTGAGCGTCTATAAATATATCGTTCCCATAACAATGAACTCATTCTCCAAAATTACACACTTACACTCGATGTTAAAAGTTAGAGCGATGTAATACGTAATTCTTTTGGAAACTTTGCATAAAAACTTATAAATGTGTTTACTCGTATTTCTTGTTTCAATTATTTTTTATCAAATGTTTTGTATATGAATCTGTTTTATTAATTTAATTTATGGTTTTTAACAATAAATAAATGATTAAATTATATGTATTGTGCTGCATGCAGTCACAATTTATCAACTGCATGGTATTTATATTTTTTATAATAATAATATTATTTATTCATCAAACACCAGTGGTGCACTGTACATATGATATATTAGTACAATACATAGTATATTATTATTTATAATATGAATAAATAAATTAAAACAACACTATAATACGTGTACTCTCAAGGTAATCTTCAGTGAATATGACTATGTTCTGAGAAGGTTCGCCATAAACTGTGATGAACATGTAAATTAGGCGGCAGGTAAACATTGGTTTTTCTGCGTCGCAGTATCGCGGACCGTGGGTAGGGGAACCGGCTCGTGTACCGAGCCAATATAAAATGTGACCCACATATTTGGCGACCAGGGAGCGCGTGGCGGCTTATCTCAAGGCCAGCTCAATTAATTAAAGACCAACCAGATGTGACCGTTCAGTCAACATCATCAATGAAAAAAATAAATACATTCAGATCAAATTCATTTTAGCGTGCTAAATATTCACATTAATTAGATAATTAGTAATAAGTCGACGTCTTTTATTAAACATAAATAGTATATATACATGTACATATATATAAAATTAGACACAGACATACAGATTGTATAGATATCACAGACATATAATATAAATCAAGTACAGAAAACATACGTATATATTATAGTTTATATTAAAGAATTATAACGCAATTCAATTCACTACGTTTACATGACGGTGTTTAATGCGTATTCGTTGACGACGCCTCATAAGAATAACATTATCCGTCGTCAACGAATGCGCATTAAACACCGTCATGTAAACGTAGTGCATGCTTATTAAATACAGTATAATTAAAAATACATTTAATGCATATAATTATAACGTTAGATCTTATAGGAGTCAGACAACATCTTATTATTAAGAGAGTATATTATTTTTAAAAGTATAATTTTAGGTGGATCACAAAACGTTCGTTAACCATAATTAAATATATTCAGCAAGAAGAAAAACTAAATCGTCTTGATTTTTTTTTTAATTATTAAAGTATGTGTATTATAATATAATTATAATACTAGTTAATAAAAGTACATTAATTGTCATAAAAAGGCTTCAGGTGTTTTAGATAAGGAATAATATAATGTAGTTAGTTCCAATCTAAAAAGTGCAGTTTTGAAGCTGCAATATATAATACTTATAAGTCCTAAATAACGTATTTCTCCACTGGCCTTCATGTGTAGTGAAATTGTCTATTCAGATTGACTTGAGCAGATCTGCCACTGCGGTGAAAGCTATATAAAAACCTCCTTACTCACTCCGTACACACTCGTATAAGTGATGGCTGCGTGCCAGTTTAAACCAGTACTTGATTTAACGTAACATTTCGTAGTTCTAAAGCTTAACTACATGCAGAGCTAGGCAAATTTGAAATAACAAATGTACAGCTCTGTAACTCTAAGTAGCTATATACGAATGCTATCTCATTGTGCATGGACCCAACAATTGGAATCGCATCATCCCGACCTTTTAACATTTGATACCGAGACGTATTCATATATACCTTTACCCACCTTGCATATATATAGCCAAAGAAAAGAAAGGGGGGACTGCATTGGAGGGATCGGCACCAGGATTCAGAAAAAAAATTCGGAGGGGGCTGCCTCCATAAGGTCAATGTTAAAAAAAAAAAAAAAATGAGTGAGGGAAATGCCTATATTGCCCATGTTAAATCCAAAATTTCGGGGGGGGGGGCTGTAGCCCCCCAGCTCCCCCTTCTGGATCCGCGCCTGCTCGGCACATAAAAATACATCTGTGGGTCCTCCACCTTTTGGTAAAACTCTCCCTTGTAAATGTTGCGCCACTGATGTTATGAGATAATTATGAATTATTTATTTATTTATTTATTTATTTATTTATTTATTTATTTATTTATTTATTTATTTATTTATTTATTTATTTATTTATTTATTTATTTATTTATTTATTTATTTATTTATTTATTTATTTATTTATTTATTTATTTATTTATTTATTTATTTATTTCACCCAAAGTACAAATACAAAATATATTACAAAAATTAGGGTGCGGATTGCAACAAAGCACCGATGGCACTATTTCACTAAAAAGTGAAAATTATGCCATCCTTTTAAATTAATTGCGACAATATTATGACGGTGGGTGTGCAAAAACTTATCAGCTGTGACACGAATTTGTCACGTTAATGAACAACACAGTGTTATCTCTTATCACAGTAATGAACAACGCCGTGCTATCTTATCAGTAATGCGAGTCTGAACAATGACGCAGGAAAACACGACGCAAAAAACATTACGTAAATAATGAGTGAGCTCAGATATGCAACGTATATGATAAATAATATGCGAAGATGATTTCGAGAATAAGCAACTCGCACGTCAGTGGCACCGAAATAACTTTCTACACCCCACGCTGCGTGTTACAGAGGACGAGATGCAGGGTTGCTATATGTCGTGCTATTCTAATTTTCAAAACAACTTCTTATTTAAAGAAAATAAACAATTCATTGAAATTTACTGAGAAGGTGCATCACAAAATCACAAACAACTAACAAGCCTATACTCTGACTCTATATTATCTGTTATAGCACATTTGATCGAAAATCATTATCACTGATTTTTTTTTTTTTTTTTTTTTTTTGCACCGACGTAAAAAAAAATACGTTCATATATAACATTTTGTAGCAAACGAACTGCTAGCTAGCTTTTATTAATGTATTTATATTTCTTGATTGATTCAACGATGCTGTTGTGGCTAAAAAGTTCTGCAATATGCAGAGATTATACACAACACTGTTGCAGAACACTGTTGCACTGCATATTGCAGAACTTTTTAGCCCACGTTAGTCTTAGCTGCACCATTTTTAATCATAAATTTAATTAATTAACCAGCTGCATGAAACTAAAACGGTGCTTTTAAAGATATAGTTGTAAATACACCCCAAATACCCCAATTAATATAAAAACACCATGCAATACAGTATAATAATTATATAGTTGTATTTTATTATCATATATTGTAGTTATTTTAGTTGGAAATAAATATCTTGCATGGAAACTGCTTAATTAATGCAGTTTTGAAGTAATAATTTTCATTAAAAAAATTGCTATGTAGAACAATTCAATCACACAGGCCTGCAAAATAAATAAAGAATGATACAATAATTCACGAAAAATAATATTTGCACTAAATTATTTCATATAGCAAATTAATTTTAAGAAAATGGGGTTTCATTTATTAATATTAAATTTAATTATGTTCTTACTTATATAAGTAAACCCCATTATATAAAAATTAAAAACTAAAAACAGTATTATATTATTTCAAATTTTCTTATATAATATTATATAATAATTAAATAGTATGTAAATCTTTATAATGACTTATTAAAAATGTTTAACAACAAAACCACCGGAAATAAATACCTAACTAAAACTACGATAATACGTTAAAGTTCCAACACAACAGCGACAACAAATCGTCAGGCTCACACGTAACCATGACAACGCACGCGGTTTGTTTACAAGCCGAGATGGCGGACTACCGCGTGGAGTGGTTCCGGGAGCGCGTGCTCTCTCTTCTGGGCGAGACGGACGAGGGGCTGTTCTCGGAGCTGCTGAGAGACGCTCTGCTGAGGGAGCAGCTAGTGTCCTTCGTGGGGGACTCCATCTCGCAGGTGTGCCGCGTGGAGCGCCGCCTCGTCTTCTTCTACAAGACCTACCATGAGCGGGTCATCCAACACGAGGTGGTCGTTGCTAAGAAGGGTATTGATCTCGTGTTGTTTAATAACTATTAGCAAATTTATAGAGCACATAGTACAATGATATATTATATAAAAAATGTACTAAATTTACAGCAAATCATCGTCATCTTTAAAGTATACTAATTATATTTTAATTATAAATTATATACACTAAACTTGTTGATATATATATACGTACAGTAAATATATTTGATACATTATATCTCTTTATAGTATAATATTATTATAGATCACTTAAAAAGTCTGGCAAAATCAAGGATATCACTCATCTCGAATATTTAGCAAATCTACCTACAGTACTAAAATAATAAAATGATTTTTTAAAAATATTTTTTTTTAGTCCAAACATGATAAATCAAACTCGTAGTTTTGCCAGACTTCTTCAGTTAGAAACAACATAATATAATACACATTATTTTGCCATTTCGACAGCTTCAGCAGAGGCCAAGGTTGTGAAGCCTGCTCAGGAGACAAAGTTCGCCGGCTCGGACGACGATTCCGACCGCTCCGACCACTCGAGGTCTCCGCCCCTTCCTCGTGCACCGCCGCCCTCAGCTGCCAAGTCCAAGAAGGGCGCGGGGAAGAAGGGCCGCAGCAGTCTGCAGCGGAGCTCCACCTCTTCTGACTCTAGGACCGCCAAGAAACCTGGCCAGGGCGTGGGCAAGGGCGTGAAGAAAGGTCGTAAGAGTCCATCGACAGGTAAATTATGTGACGATGTTTCCATTTGTTTTAAAAGTTCTGAACCCTAGAGAGAATATTTCAAATAAATTTTATTTATCGATTACGGTGTTCAATTAACTTATTGTATTTTGCTCTTTTAATTAAAAATTTGATTGTGTCAAAATTATGTTAATACGTTAAGAATTTCAATCATTGCATGGTTTTATCTTTTAAGCATATATTTGAGAGTATAAACTAATTATAGCATGGTGTAAAAATCCTGAAAACCAACTTGCACGTATTGTAATTTGTTGTAAAGATTTCAAGCAATTTCTAAAATATACCAATGCAATCACAAAATATCAAATTTCAGTGGTGGAGACCGTGACTGACGTGGAAGAATTCACCACCAAGGTCGACCTTGAGGAGATGACAAGACCTCAGGAGGTCGATCCCTACCCTGAGGTTACCTACGTGACGGTACGTACCTGCGATGTCAGACTTCAGGGTTCTATCAGATCTCTCTGTGTCCAGCGGATCAACAAGGAGGTGGTGCAGTTGCCGGTGCTTCACTGCACATTCGGGGCCCTCTCGGAGGAGCAGCAGAACCTGCCGGACACCACCTTCCTCATGTTCCTCCGGCACTTCCCCGAGGGAGTGAAACCTCTGGACTCGTGGGACGCTGCGTGCGCGGACATGCCAGCCGCCTTCGTCGTGGGCTCCTTCGTCGGGCCGGTCTTACCTGCGCTGTGTCTGCTGCTAGAGAAGGTGAGATCATCTCGCACTGAGGCAAATTGTTCAGATTAAAAGCGTATATACGTATATACAGTATAACAGATCTTAGTTTACGTGAGATTAGACTACGCGCGGCGGCCATCTTGGACGTCTATAACATGTTTAAGATAGGGGGCGCCAGCCTGTCTAGACTGTGTTGGCGCCAAGTCAGGCGTAAACTTAGATTTGTTTAACCGTGTACGTTGTCCCTTCTGTATATGCAACCCACTCTATTTTGATGCTGAAAAAGTTGCCTAACCTCAAGGTAAGATGGCATCTTGATGTCATATTTTACAAATACCGTGCAGAACAATTTAACTTAAATCTTAATCGAATTCCAATTAAATCATTTTAGCAACAATCCGTATCTGGGAGACAAATATCTGCACGTTATAAAAATGTATTAAAACATTGAGCTCCACTTTACGTGACCAGGTGTTCACGCCGCTGCTGGCTGCCGAGGTGGAAGACACGCCCACCCGGTTCAGCTCGGTCGACACGACGGCCCCCAGCACGCGGAACCCGAGTTTTGTAACCGCCAAGCCGGGGGACTCGCGCTCTCCCAGCCTCCTCGTGGCCAAGCCGCGGGTGCGAGAGGACCAGCTGAGCATCCCCGGGCTGCTGCAGGAGATCAAGCCGCTCACACAGTGGTGAGGTCCGCAAGGGAGGGGGGGATCATACCATCCTGGGTAACGGGTATTTGCCTATATATAGGCAGTATTTGAACACTCCCGGGTTAATATTTTATTTTTTTTTATACTTGCAGCATTTATAGGAATTCATATTAAATTTTCCAGATTTTTGTACTCTCTTTTATACTACTTTATTTAAAGTTTGAGTGGTACACTTATATAATCTCATCTCATAAAGAAAGTTTAATATTCTATTTTGATTGTTAAATTATAATATTATGTTTATATATAAAAATACTTTTTTTTAAAGTATATTATAAGTTTTGTATTTTATTGCAATTGTACAATTTCTAGTCTGATTTCACTGTTAATGTTAACGTAGGTTGATTCACAATTCACAATTTGTGTAGGCTCCTGCAGTACGAGCAGTCGCAGGTGACGTTCGACCTGACGCCAAAGTCTGCGGCGGCCCTGGACAAAATCAGGGCGGGGGAAGCTGCAGATACCTACGTCCCTGAGCTCGAGTCGGTGTGCGCGGCGTGGGTGGCGCAGATCCAGACCACCCTGAACGACAACTCAAAGGCAAGAAATTGAAATGTGGACATTGTGTAATATATTACATGCAGTTGAGTGTAATTTCTTTTTAACATTTCTGTATGCAACAACATATAGGAACTAAATAAGATGATAATTAAACTAAACATTTTTGTTCAATACAATAAACAAAATTTTCGTAAAGATCAAATCTGATGTGTAATTAAACTTACAAACAATTAAAAAATATACATTCTGAAATTACAATATATTCTATATGATGGCCATTTATTGTTGTATTAAATTGTTACAATCAATTAATTGTTAACTATGGACTTAAATTTCAACGCGAGCCACTTGTTAATATAATTTATTTTTAACACCACTTAATTATAATTTTTATGGAATTAGATTTTAATGTTCACTAATAAATAAAAATAAATAAATAAATATTTATATAAAGTTTACAACATATTCACCATAATTATTTACATACATGCAGAACATTGAAATTTTGCTAAATGTTCTCCAGCGCCAGCGTGGTAGTGAGGGTCCCCTGGCGGAGATCGTGTTCTGGGAGGACCAGGAGGCGCTCCTCAGTGGCCTCCACTGGCGCCTGCAGAGCCCCACGGTGTGCAGACTTCGCGAGGTCCTCAGCTCGTCAGACGTGGCCCTCGAGCTGACGGAGCTCGTGAAGAACGTGGTCCAGTTGCTAGCCGAGGCGCGGGCCATCACCAGGAGTCTTTCGCCCGCCGCGGGACACTTCAGGGTGAGAAGATCATGAGTTCAAACCCCCGTGCCGCTGACTTTTTAGTCAAGATCAGAAATAAATTTTTTTTATTGGCTTCATAATGGAGAAAATTGAAGTTTATATGTTTTATTTTTGGGTACAGGTATCACTAAAATTCTTTTCTGACAAGTTCATTTTTTTCGTACATTTAATTTTTTTATAAATCATAAATGTAATCTTCAGATATTTAATTTAGTTTATACAACAGGGATTTATAAGTGATGACGATGCATGCATGGTGATGCTAATCACCCTATTTAAGCCGCCAACTCTCTTTACATTTCAAAATGTTTTTCTATTTGAAGTTTGTAAGAAATGAACATGACAGGAGCTGAGTGAGGGCTCGTCGCTGGTGGGGATGCGCCACGTGCTCGTGCGACTGATGGACGGGCTGCGCCTCGTGTGGGTGCTGTGCTCGCCGTACGCACGAGACGAGCGCATGGAGCCTCTGCTGGAGCGTGTGGGCTGGCTGCTGTGTCACAAAGTCGCTCTACGACTGCACATGGACACCCTCTTCAGGTCAGCAGCCGAACTAACTTCGTTTAATTAACTGTTCATATTATTATAATAAAATGATCGATAATTTTAATTTATTGTATTTCTTTTACAAACTGAACATTTAAAATATTGTTGATATTTGAAATAGATGTTATTGAAGTTGTTGCTCAAATTTGATCCAGGCAAGGAGCAGAGAAGGCGATGCTGAAGGCCAAGCAGGGAGCCAAGCTGCTGCGGGCTTGGAAGGACCTCTACTACCAGACGAGACAGACCATCGAGGTGTCCGGCCACACCCCACGCTGGGAGTTTGACTGCAGTAGGTTGTTCGGTCACAGCGAGTACATCAGGGAGGTGTGCGTTGACCTCACCGAAATCTGCAAGGTTAGATTTTATAACAAAGCTCTTACCTTGAACAAGAATGATAATATAAGACGTTTTAAATATTTTATTATACACAAGTGTCAGACACTTAAGATTTGTATTAAAATTTAAATATTTGAATAATCTATATACACCCTGTAATTATAATCCTGAAATGTAGCTTATACTTTATAGATCCAAAAGGTCGTGTTTCCAATTTAAATTTTATATTTTACTGATGCTGAGCAAATAGACAGTAAAAAAACCTTGAAAATAGAGAGAAAACTGTTTGGAATAAAGTTTTAAGATTTTCAACTTTCCCGTAAATAGGGGAGGAGGGGAACTTCTCGATAACTGCAGATTTTTTGGGGATTTCTGTTTGCTGGATTAAGATGGTATTGAACGTAATATGATGACGTTACAGGTGCTCATCAACTTCCGGTCGGTGCTGACCCCCCAGTTGAAGGCCGTGATCGACACCCCCGGCTCGGTGGACCAGCTGCTGAAGCGGGTGTCCTCGTTGATCGCACCCATCCAGCAGGACGCGGATTTCGAGGTGTTCATGGCGGGCAACTCAGACAGCTGGCGGTCCTTCATCAACCACTTCCGGCGCAACGTGCTGATTCTGGAGCAGGACGTGTGCGAGTTCTTCCAGCAGGCTCTTTCCATTGGAAACATAAGGTACAGTACGTCGGCGTCAATTCAATTTATGATGTTGAATAGTTTTTCCAGTAACAAATATTATTAAAAAATTTATTTTTATAAATGAAAAACTTATAATTATGTGTTATAGTAATGTACTAATTGAGAACTATTTAATTAAAAGTGTTAAAAAAATTAATTTATAAAATTGTTACCTTTAATTACATCAGGTGCAATATAGCAATTAAAATACAGTACATTTTTTTTTATCAGAACTGTTAATTAAAAAAAAATGTAGCATGTCACGTGCAAACATTTTTTACTTGCAGGCCAATTTGTTTATTTTTTTTTAGTTTTCATTTTTTTACTGAATAAAAACCTCAGTCAATAGTCAATACAATATTTTGGATCCTAATATTCTATAAAATTCCTATGCATTTAACAATTAAACTACTCATCGTCCTGCAGCTCGTCGCGCGACGCCCTCAAGCTGCTGGTGGCCCTCGTCTCGTCAGACACTCGCGAGGCGGTGCGTGTGGTGCTCACGTCCAAGTTCGAGTTGGTGATCGCCCAGTTCATGGAGGAGGTGCAGGAGGTCAGCGCGGCCTTCCTCGCCAGCAAGGGTGCTCCGCCACTGCTGAGGAACCAGCCCCTGGCGGCTGGGGCCATCCTGTGGTGCCGATCACTCTTCAACCGGCTTAAGAGCGCCGTGCTGCTCTTCCAGGACGTGAAGGAGCTGCAGCGCTGCGCCGTGACGGACGAGGCGTTCAGTGCGTACGTGCAGATCACGCGGCAGATGAAGAGTTACCAGGACCTCCACTACGAGACCTGGCTAACGAGGGCCGAGGACGTCATCAAGAAAACCATCGACACCAACGTGCTCAAGGTCGTCAAGAAACCGGAGAAGAGGAAAAGTATGGACGGGATTAAATTATTAGTGCTTAAAGTAGAATGTAAAAAAATACATATTGTATAATAATGCATGATATACATGTATTGTGTTATATTTTATTTTATTTCTAATGTAAATAAAAGTATGTATTAACAATGCTCTTATTAAGTCATGTAATAAAGCAGCTATAGAAAGTGAAATGCTGAAATTTATACAATAATAATTTTTATTTTTAATAACAAGTTTTATGTAGCTTCGACTTCGATTCTGTTAATTAATTTGGAATATTTTTTAAATTAATTAGTAAATAAAGATGACAGTAAAAATTAATAAGATAGTAAACAAAATAAGACTTACAAATTAAATTTTCAGAACAAAACAGTGCATGGTAATCTTAATGCAGACCGTTTCAAGACCCCTTGCTGCTGCAGGTGTTAGCGGGGTCGAGCGCCGTCTTGGTGACTACTGGGGCGCTTCCGAGTCTCGGGCTGACCGCAGTTCAACGGACTCCTCTCGCCTCATGCTACGTCCGGTGCTGGCCAGTCTGCGCTGGGTGGCCCGGGCGATCGCGGCCCGTAAGCAGCGCACCTCCACCACTACAGACACGTCTTTCGTGCTGCCCCACATTGGTCTGGACGCTACCGCTGCCTCCGTGGCTAGTCTGGGGCTGCAGTACGAGGTCTTGTTCAACGATCTCTTGCTGGAGGTCCTCGCCGAGGCGGAGCTGATGGAACACCTCGGCCTCGAGTTGACACCGCTCATCAGACGTCACGCCATCCACCGCGCTGACCTGGACCGGACGGTGCGCAGACTCAGAGAAACGGTGCACAAGATGAACCAGCTGGTGGGCCCGCTGGATAAGGCGGAGGTCGCTCTTCTGCAGCTGGCCCTCAAGGAGGCGGAGCGAGCCATCGAGCCAGGGGTGAACCGTCTCAAGTGGACCTCGAGGAGTCTCACTGAGTACAGCGAGGCATGTGAGAATGCCTTGGTGACTTTGTCCGCGTCCATCCAGCAGGTCAAGTTCTGTTCCCTGCAGGCCTCGGAGCAAACCAACCTGCTGCAGAAGTACAACCTGTTCTACGTACCTGAGGCGGAAAGTACCGTGCTTCCCTGGCTGGAGTACTTCCAGAAAATCGAGCAGCACCGCGCGGAGAGCGTGACCGAGATGGTTCAGCGCTACAAGAGCATCAGCTCCATCCTGGTGACCTTGGAACATTGGATCGACAAGACCCACACTGGTCGCAAGATCTGCATGAAGAAGTACTATCTACACTGGGAACAGAAGTTATTCGAGGCCTTGCTCACGTGAGAGTTTTACCATTAGATTTAACCACGGTGTTGATATATTCCCTGTCTATAGTCACTGTTTATTATAATATTAATTAATTAATCAAAGAATATATTATATAATACAAAGTGTATATTATTATAGTTTCGAAAATTATAAATAAAACATTATATCATAAACGAATATAAAAAATAACATAACGTTGTATTTATAGTATCAAAAGAAATTAAAAGGACTGGATAAAAAAGAAATTAAGTAGATCTACCTAAATGTGAAACCAGATAATTATTATCGTTTCTTGATATGAACTTTTTTACCCAATACCTTATAGTTATGAACTTCCGTTATCCTATTTTTAAGCTTCTGGTCTCATGTAAACCGGAGTCAATTTGCAATGACTTAATTTTCCTAGAGACATATTATCATGGTTGTGAGATAAATGTTACTAAAAATTTCAAATTTTATAATTTATATCAGGATATTTATATTATTTATTTTGTCTCTCGTATATTTAGATGCTTTATTTTTGAGTTAATAAAAATATTACGATGCTTTCACGGCAATTTTTAGAATGCAACAAAATGCTAGCTCACTTTCCAAATCAAGAAGGTATATTATTACTGTTCCAGGTATATATTTTACAACCTTCTTAAAATGCAAAGTGAGCATTTTGCTGCAATTTGAAATTGCAAAGTAAGCATTTTGCCGCGGAAGCCTCGTAAAATTTTAGTATCAATGGCGTTTTGTAGCCAGAATTAACTTGAAAACTCACAGTCAGCCACTGTTATTGCGTTAATTATTATTTAGGAGAGTATATTATTATTATTTTTTCAAAATAACTAAAGAGATGCTCCATTTAAAATTGTTAAAATCACTACTATCGCTCCACTAAGATATCAAAATTGAGCTACAGGGAGACTCTCAATGTTTCAGCATGACGATGAAGAACCTGCATCACTTCTCGGGTCTCCTGCAGGGCACCACGGTTTGTTTCAAGATGGACGCTCGGCTGGACGGCACGGAGCTCTGCCTCAGTCCCTCGGCAGTGGACGCCTACGATGTCCTTGTGTCGGACGTGTCCGAACTTCTGTTCACGCTGCGGGGCTTCGTGCGGTGGATGGCCGGCACCTGCGAGCCGTGCCCCGACCCTGAGGTGGCTGGCCGGGCCACCAGGCTCTTCTCCTTCCTGGATGACGTCACCAAGATCCAGCAGGTCAAAGAGCAGATTGCGATCATCAAGGACGCCGCTCAGGACGTGCTGGTCAGGACGAGAGCCGCGCTCTTCAGGTTGGACCTTCGAGTTAATGGAGAACATCCACGTCAAAAAGTTTTGTTGCAGAAAGTAGTAGAGCGTAACGAAATTGCACTTTTTTTTTTTTTTTTTTTTTTTTTCATGAAGGAACATTAAACGTATAATACTTGTAAAAACTCATTTATGAAATAAAAACTGCTTCAATGTATAGGTTAGATAATTTATTCTCAATTTATAATCAATTATTTTCTTTGAAATGTAGTATATTATAATTATATATATATTATGTACACTTTTTGTGTTTAATAAAAGACTAATAATAAAAAAAAATATATATATTTTTTATCAGATAGAAAAAATCAATTTGAGAATATTCATTCTTCAAAATTCTTAAATTAAAATTTCTTTAAATTTCTATAAATGCATGCAAAAGAAATCAGCTTGCATAAAAATTCTGAACTGAAAGAATATACATTTGAAATCTACTTTAAAAAACTTAATACATAAATTTTCAGAACTCGCCTCTGAAAAGTTCCCTTCTTTGTCAGTCACCATGCCCTGTGTTATTCTTACGATTAACAAGGCTGCAAAAGAGGACTTTTCAAAGGCGACGAGTGTACTTATTTGTTACTTACAACCCCAGATGGCGGAAGTACCAACTGCTGTGGCAGCACGACAAGGCGAACACGTGTGCCATGTTCTCCGACAAGAAGCCCTCGCTGGTGGCCTACGACGAGAAGTTCGTGTACTTCTCGGACGTGATCCTCAAGCTGGAGCGCTCCGCCCCCTCCGTGGACGTGGGCTGCGTGCGCCTCAACCTGCGGCCGCTCATCCTCGAGCTCAAGGAACACGCTAGGGGCTGGAAGGTCCAACTCGCTCAGGGCTTCGCCGCGCACACCAAGAAGAGGATGAGCACCTTCCTGTGGATGGCCTGGACGCTCAAGGTATGTTGAGGATCTTTCTGGATGTCCCTTAATTGTCATATTACGCGTATTACAAAATGATGTTTTTGTACACAACATATATGTATCACGTTAAAGTATCTTATAAATATTATAATATTAATTCGATCGATTATAATAACACTATATATATAATGTTTATATGAAAACATAACAAAAGATTAATTATTTTCATCAAAATCGTGTCAAAAATATTATTGTCAGTGCATCTCTGAAAATTCTAAAGAAGTGAGTTGTTGTTTTGATTTTTGAAAATCTTGCTGAAACTTTTGATCTTTTTAGCGTTGAATCACTTTGATTTTTTTTCTTTACTAAAATTTTATAACATACATGTACTGTAAAAAGATGCTGTTGTGACCTTAAAGGTGGAGATGGAGCAGAAGGTGGACCCTGAGAACCCTGAGTCTCTGAAAGAAGTGCTGGACGCCATCGTGAAGATCCGGCAGACCAACGCGGAGGCAGAGGTGCAAGCCAACCACATCGAGGAGAGCTACCGCACCATGACCTTGTATGACATTGAGGCAAGTCATTGGCAGGTTCAATATGTAATTAAATAGTTTTTATTTCACAAACCATCTCTACACCTGAAATAACCGGCTGTATACAAGAAATAAACAAGTTGCGTACTTCAGTGAATTAAAAATAATGTGATTTATTATTTTGTACGGAAATAAGAGTATTGACCTCACAAATTTTTATTGCAAAAATGGACAGAGGGTGCAAAGTTATGCCGCTTTATTATTATTTTTTTTTTTTAGATTTTTTAGAGCCCGGAAAGTATTGCTAAAAGGTTTTGGCGAGGCTGGTTTAAATCCACACCCCTTTTAGGTCATATCCTTTTATTAAGAGGGGTGTCAAGAGGCGTCACTCTCGCTGTACTTTCAACACTTTTTTAAAAATAGCTCTCGGACTTTAAAAAATCTGAAACAAATTAGAGTAATATATAACTTTACATCCTCTATCCATTTCTGCAAAAAAAATTGAGGTCTATACTCCATTGACGTATATACTGAAACGTGTTATAAGCATGATTAGCATAAAGTAGCTACATGACACATAAATATTTGCAAAAATGTGTTTTGGTATTTTTTCTTCTTTATTCTGATAATGAATGGTAATTTTTTCATCTCACACGAATCTTTGATGTAAAAGGTTGTCACGGATAAATCAGAGAACCACATTAACACAATAATTATTAATTATGTTACAGTCATTATTGTTTTGGTAATTTATATATGTATTTTTTAAAATAACATTCAAACAAAAATGTGAGAAAATATTATCTTGAACTATACAAATTACATGTAAATAGTTAATTTAGAGCCATATCTTGACTCAGGTGGACCAGGGCGATCTGAGAATGTCTCAGGAACTGTGGCCGATGTGGGACTTCCTGTACCTGAGCTCCCTGGTTCGCACGGAGGAGCTGGAGCCACTGCGGCAGCGCTACGCCCGTGAGACCCTGGAGAGCGTGGCGGTGTTCGTGGCGAGCTGCGAGGACCTGGTGGCGCGCTTCTCGGGCCGTGGGCCGGGCTGCGTAGGCCGTGACCTCGAGCAGGGCCTGCTGCTGATGGCACAGTTCGCCGCCGAGATCGAGGCCCTCGACAACCAGCGGGGCGGGCTGCGCCAGGACGAGCTGTTGTTCGACGTGCCCTTGGCGGACCACTCGGCCCTTCAGGACGTGCAGACTCAGATGGAGAGTCTACATCAGGTCTTCCAGCTGTACGCCGCGCAGAAGGTGCTAAAATTTCTGAACTTTATCTGGCCCTGTATTTGCAATAACTCTTATTTTTATAACAATTAAGAACAGAGATGCTGTAAATTTAGTGTAAAATGAGTCAATAAAGTTCATACCTTCATTTAAAGAATAACAGTAAATTGTCCCTCGTCGGGAATAATGAGCTATCTGCCTAGCATGATTTTGTTGCAATAATGAACTATCTGCATAGCATGATTTTATTGCAATAATGAATAATAATAATCAATAATAATCTGCTGTTTCAGGTGAGAGCAAAAATGAGCTTTAATTTAAACTGATTTACAGCTCATAATTGCGTTCACCTGAAATAGCAGATAGCTCATTATTGCAACAAAATCATGGTAGGAAGATATCTCATTATTCTGGACTAGGGACGAAATGTGGCTAGGGGAGTGACAATGACAATTAATATTTTAATCTTATTTGAAAACAAAACAGGGTGCCCGAGAGACGTGGGCCTCGACGCTGTGGGTGGACCTGGCGGCCGGCTCGCTGATCGAGGGCATGAAGCAGTTCACCGCGCAGTTCGAGGCCATCTCTCCCGAGGCCCAGGCCCTACCCGTGGCCAGGCAGCTGGAGCAGGACATGCGCGAGTTCCAGAACTCTGTGCCGCTCTTCGAGGCCCTCAAGAACGAGGCGCTCAGGGAGAGGCACTGGAAGCAGCTGATGCAGCGCACGGGAAGGTACAAATTACTATCATCTGATCTAAAAAATATTGCAGTGTGTGGTTTAGAATACTAACGTATTGTCACTCCATGCCATTTTCCCTATAGCAAAAACCAAGGATTTTCTATACTATGGATAGGCTACGTCTATACCAATAGCATTATAGCTACTGAGGCAAAAGGCCAAGGTATCATGGCAGCCGAGCGCAATATTTTGATATTTTGTATTGTTTTCGCTTCACAGGCCATGGTAAGATGGCGGACATTCTATTGTAACCACCACCCACTTCCTCCTCACGACCTTGCCTCAATGACGGCAGTGCCCCCACCTATCCATAGTATAAAAGATCCTTGGCAAAAACACAAAAACAAAACAAAAAAATTGAAGGGGAGAATTTGACATCCCTTTCGTTCCGTAAGAAAAGCATTGGCGGGATTTTTTTAGGACACTATTTATATTGAGCTTTGGGTGATAACCCTCTGATAACTATTTAAAAATGTCAAAAATCATTCTTTTCTATCTTCTTTTACCGCAAAGTCAAACTAACTTTTAAAATTATTTGAAGCGAGTTACCGAATTTTGAAATTAAAATTTTTCCACAAGATAAAATTGGAAAGCTTTAAAAAAACGTCCCTTGACCTACTGTGACCCAACTCTCTCGAATTTTCAAGGGATTATATGTGTGGTATCCTAATGTTTCTTATTATAGTCAAGTTACAACAAGTTTTGACTAAGAGATTAATTTTTTCACAAAATATTATACAAATAAACTTGATAAATTAAAAAATTGTTTGGTTTGAACTCTGCTGTCAAACTGGATTATGTTTATGAGAAATTATGAGTCATAAATCCAACGAATTCCTCGACAGGCACTTCGACATCTCTCCCGAGAGCTTCACGCTGCAAAGTCTGTTCGCCATGGAGCTGCACAGCCACGAGGAGGCGGCCGCGACCATCGTGGAGAGCGCCACTCGGGAGCTGGTCATCGAGCAGGCGCTGCAGGAGGTGCGCAAGGCGTGGGGGGAGCAAGAGCTGGCCCTCCTGCCGCACGTGCGAGATGTCGAGGACATCGGAGTGCTGCTGGGACCCGTGGACGACATCCTCCAGCTGCTCTCGCACCACAGTACCAGCCTCAAGCAGATCGTCACCTCGCCGTGAGTCGCGTGGTCCGTTAATTTGTCTGTTTATTTTAATGGTTGAAATCACGTCACTTCAATAAGGAAAATGGAGGAGGTCAATAGATTTTGATGGATTTTGCATAAATATATATGTTACACATCTGTTGAGGTTTGGATATTTTTTTTTAAATTTCGAATAAACTGCGATTTTTTTTAATAAAATAAAAAAAGTCAATCTTGAGAGGTAGAAAAATTTATAAAAAGGCCAATATTGAGAGATAAAAAAAATTGTATCTCAAATTCTGCTCCACATGAAATTATAATATAAATTTGTGTCAAAGGTCAGAGGTCAAATCACAAGAAGTATAATATATTTTCATGGCCCCTTGCTAAAAAAATTTCAAGATATAGGTTTTGAGAAGTATTTATCCTTCTATAACATACCAATATCAGATATCTGATAATGATTTATGTCGAGTTTCAAAATTCGTATGTACATATTATAATATTGTAAAAAAAATTGACATTTTACTTTTATTTTGATTTAAATTTTAAATAATGCCTAATTTTTTATTATCCTCATATTATTTCATAACAATTCAAACTGACACCAAAAATCTATAAAAGCGAAATAAATAAAATAATATACACGTAAAATGCACACGTTTTGTTCTCCATGCATGACGGACTTGTTTAATTTTCTAACTGACACCAGCATCTTCCTCAGTTACGTCGGTCCGTTCCTTGAGAGTGTGGAGGAGTGGGAGAAGACCCTGGCCACGGTTTCAGAGACGGTTGGCATCTGGGTGCGCGCGCAGCAGCAATGGCTCAACCTGGAGACGGTGTTCACGAACCCTGAGATCGTGGCCCAGCTGCCGGCCGAGGCCCTCGCCAAGTTCGATGTCTGTGACAAGGGCCTGCGACTCGTGATGGCTGAGACCAGCAAGAACCCACTGGCCGTGTCCGCGAGCTGCCGGCCCGGCTGTCTGGACGAGCTGCGCGACCTTCAGGGTGCCCTGCAGGAGTGTCAGAGGACGCTTAACGCCTTCCTCGCCTCCAAGCGGCAGGTCTTCTCAAGACTCAATTTTGTGACTGACAACGAGCTGCTGTCACTGCTGGGGGGCAAACTACCGCAGTGTATCCAGGCCGAGGTGGCCAAGGTGGGTGGCAGCCGTGGCATGTGGAAATAATATACAACTTTTCTTGCAGTCCAAATTTGTGTAAATAAATTTTTATCAACATAATTTTGGGATAATTATATACTTTTAATGCTACGTTACAATTTGAAAAATTATAATAAAAAATTACATTTTTATTATAATTTTACTTGCATTTTTTAAATTTATAAACTGCTGTTAGTAAACTGTTACTGTTAGATATTTTCATAATAATAATTATATTTTATTTACTAATCTTAAAACGTTCTTAAAACATTTAATATATAGAAACGGTAAAATTGGACTTTCTCACATCCGGACCTTGTGTTCTCCAGATGAAGCTGTTCCCGAACATCTCCGCTCTGGAGGTGGAGGAGGGGGAAAGCGGCCAGCTGGTCGTGACAGGCCTCGTGTCCAAGGACGGCGAGCGACTGGTGCTCCGACCCCCGCTGGACACGGCCCGCTGCGAGGTCGAGTCCTGGCTCAATCAACTGGTGCCAGGTCTGCACACCTCACTCAGCTACAGCGTCAAGTCAGCCATCCACGACTTCGGCCACACGAGCCTTCCTCAGGAGCAGTGGGTGCCCAACTTCCTGGGAATGGTATCCCTGGCGGCCCTCAGGGTCTGGTGGACCGCCAGGGTCGAGAACGTCTTTGATAAAATCAGGGAGGGCAGTCCTAGGGCCATGAAGGAGTACCTGGAAGAGCTGAACCAACAAGTGGAGAACTTATCTGCACACCTGAATACCATTGAGGACACCATCGAGAGGATTAAGCTAACTTCTGCTTTGATTCTGAACCTTCACTTCCGGGACGTGATCGTGAACCTGATTTACAACGGCGTCACCAAGACGGACGACTTCCTCTGGGACAGTCAGCTGCGGTTCTACTGGAACAAGACTGAGGACACTCTGTATGTGCACCAGTGCTGCTGCAAGCTCGAGTTCGGCTTCGAATACACCGGGCTGCACGAGAGTTTGGTGAGCACGCCTCAGACTGACCGAATCATGCTGATCATAACCCAGGCGCTGTTCATGCAACTGGGCGTGATTCTGTCAGGGGGCTCGGGGGTGGGCAAGACGGAGACGGTGCGTGAGACGGCGAGGGTCCTGGGCCGACTGTGTCTGGTGACCGACTGCAACGACAACATGAACTGGAGGAGCGTGGGCAACATTCTCTCGGGGCTGGCGCAGAGCGGCCTCTGGGGGTGCCTGGAACAACTAGATCGACTGGACCCCTCCACCCTCTCTGTGCTTTCCTCGCAACTGCAGGTACTTTGATTGGAAAATCATTTACGATTGAATAATTATATATAAAAAAAAATCAAAAATAACAACTACATGTGGTGTTATTTTCATATCGTATTATATAATACATGCAAAAACAATACTAATAATGAATTAATTTGTTTGGGTAGGATTATATGAATTATAAACGCGTGAAATATTTGTAAAAATCATTGAAATCTGGATAAAGATGCCAACTGTATATTATTATACAGATTTATTTTTATAATATTTTTTTTAATGTTAAATTCTTTATTAATATAGCTTGCGCTAATTATAGATTGGTAAGAAGTAAAAAGTGCTTCTACTTTTTTCACCCATTTTATAAGAGACGAGAAGAGGCAAGATTTATTAAATCAGGGTCATTTCCCCAGGTTATTCGGTCGGCAGTGGTGATGCGCCTCTCTTCTTTCAATTTCAACGGCATGGAGATCTGCCTGGACTCCAAGATGGCGGTGTTCGCCAGTATCAGTCCCGGCCAGCAGGGTCGCTACGAGCTACCTCAGACCCTCCGCACACTCTTCAGGCCCGCAGCCAGCGAGCCGCCTGACCTGAAGAGGGTCTGCTACGTGGGGCTGCTGACAGCAGGCTTTGCCAAGGCAAAGGTGAGGGTGGACTTGTGTGGTGTCAAATAATTTTTCACTCCTCCTTTGATTGACTTGAAGAACCTACTTTCAAGATTTTGGTTTACAATAAATCAAACCCAACATGTAAGAAACTTTGAATTCAGTTTATTAAAAGACACGATGAAAATTGTAATATAAGTTTTCTTTTCCCTTGCGGTGACTTGAGAACGATATACATTTGCTTAAAATTCACTAAATAAAGGAATAAAATGTAAGGAAATGTCTTGCCTATTATAGGTCCGATAGTAACAGATAAAATTGTACGAAAAAATTGAAAACACTGTCTCATTATTACTGTATCGGTAGAGCAGACTGAGCAGAGAATATAAAATTTTAATATTAATAGTATTTATATTCTTTGTGTATAGTGTAAAGCCAGCTTAAAGTTACGTTGGTTTAAATAAAAATCATCATTATTATTTTATGCGATGTAATCAAATTATATAATTTTCTTTTATTTCATAAGCTGATAAGTTCATAAAAAATAATGAGCACAATGCAGTAATCCAATTAACAAATTTTCATTAAAGTTTCGTATAACATGCAAGACAAGTTGCCGGCAATACAGGGGCTCAAGCCAAAAAAGTTGCCTAACGTTCAGGGGCTAGGAAAAACAGAATTTTTATCATTTGTTATTTGTTACAGATGCTTGCAAAGAAAATCACCGAACTTTGTAAATTCTGCACCGAGCAATTATCCAGCCAAGCCCATTACAACTTTGGTATGTGTCAAATCAAATCCATCTTGAAACTGGCTAGGAAGGTGAGGATGGAGTCTCCTGGTTTGTCCGAGGAGAGCGTGACTCTGTTCGTCCTGACGCGCACCATCACCCCCAAGTTGGTGGCCAAGGACCTCGACTTGTTCCTCGAGATCATCAAGGACATGTTCCCGCGCGTCGAGGCCCCCGCCATTTGTGACGCTCGACTGCGAGCTGCCGTAGAGACGAGCTTGGTTGACGAGGACTACGTTGTGCTGCCACGTCAAGTGGACAAGGTGCTGGAGCTCAGCGAGGCCCTCGAGTTCCACTCAGCGGCGATGTTGATTGGTCCCTCGGGAGGCGGCAAGTCTGTGATAAGTCAGACCCTGGCGAGGGCACAGACAAAGTTGGGGTGCACCACCAAGGTCGTCACCCTTTGTCCCAAGTCCTGCTCAAGTACGGAGTTCTTTGGAAGCGTTGACCCTGAGAGCGATCTCTGGACTGATGGACTGTTCTCACATATATTCAGAAATTTAAATGACGAAGATGATAATTCAGAAGACTCAAAAATGTTTATTATTTTCGACGGTCACATCGATCCTTTATGGATTGAAAACATAAACTCCGTGCTTGATGAAAACAAACTGATGACCCTGGCGAATGGAGACAGAATTTTACTTCAGAAGCGCTGCTCGTTTTTATTTGAAGTGGGCGATTTAAACCTTTCATCTCCTTCGATACTATCACGAGCGTGCACCATTTTTGTGTCCTCGAGTGACCTTGGATATGACCCCTCATGGTGTCGATGGCTCAAAACCCACCTTGAGTTACAACCACAACTTGAGGAACTGTATCGGAAGTATGTCCCTGAAATGCTGAACCTGACCTTGACCACCATCCTGCCCTTCTCGGCCCTCAACATGGTGAACCAACTGTGCTACGTCCTTGACGCCCTCCTTCTGGACGCGGAGGACGTCAGCAACTCGCTGCCTTGCTACTTCTTGCAGGCCCTCTGCCTGTCACTGGGAGGCATGTTGCTCGAGGAGCACCGCGCGCAGTTCGACCTCCGGCTCAAGGAGACCTCCGGCCTCGAGGTGGTCCAGGACTCCCCCGAGGCCCCAGCCGGCAGGGAGCAGCTGCCCTTCGATTCACTGTTCGGCTACGTGTGGGACCCGCGGCGTCAGGCCTGGCTCGCCTGGCACTGGCAACTCCCGATGTACCACCACGACCCTGCCACGCCCCTCGACCAGATCCTGGTGCCCACAGCCCAGACTGCGCAGACCAGCTGGATCATGGACAAGGCCACCAAGTACTTCTTCCACGGACTTGTCTTCCAGAAGGTAAAATGTACCGTCTCAAGTCTGAGGGAGACACCAGATTGTTAAAAGTTACATTTTTGAAGTATTGACTTTTAATTTCATAATAAAATACAAATATTTCAAAAAGGTTTGCTTATTTTCTGCAATTTTAGTAACAGTTTTAATATTTTTTTCTACGATATTGATTGATTTTGAGATTCATTCTTAATAATTGTATTTGTATTAAATTTATTTATTTCATTTATTTATATAAATAACCATGCGAGGTACATGCAGTGTTTAAATTACTAATAACTGTAATAAAAAAAAAACTAAAAATTACACTTATTAATATTATCATAAGTTTAAATTACTAGAATTATCACACACTATTTTGTAATTGTGATTTACAATAAGTTGCATGAAAATAAAATAAATATGTTGAAATGTGATAAGTATATAATTAAAAAAAAATTATAATATTTTTCATTTAAATATACCTAACTAAAATTTGTTTAATACAATTAAAATAAGTAAACAGTAACAAAAAGCTGATATTACATAAAATAATTTTTCTCTTTATTGCATATACAATTTTTTCCCCATTCAAAAAAGTAGATTTGAGGGTTTTTATAAGAAGAATTTTATTGTATGCAATACATGGACAAATCGCAAATCGTATCATACAATCCGGCTTAGCTCCGAATTCTTGTTTGCAGACACAGCGCCCTCTGGTGCTGGTCGGCACTTCCGGTTCCTCCAAGACGGCGAACATTCAGTCACACCTCAAGGGACTGGACCCCAGCCTCTACGTGAGTACAAATCGAGCTGTCGTTAATTCGTGAAATGTTGTGAAAATATGACTTTTCTCATTATTGAAATTTGAAATATCATGCTTGAGACGAAGAGTTGATGACGTCAGTCATGCATTCTGTTTTCAATAATAATTTCTTTACTTATCCTCCCGTCCATTACCAAGACTAACAATGTGAACAGTCACAGCTGAGCCTGACGTTGTCCTCGAGCTCCTCGGCTGCCAAGGTGCAGGCCGTGCTGGAGGGCGCTTTGCAGAGAAGGACGCGGGGGGTGGTGGAGCCGCCGCTCGCCAGGAAGCTCGTGGTCTTCCTCGACGACCTCCACATGCCCACGGTGAGGTCCATTCTTCAATGTCTGCAATGTGGAGCAGTTACAAGTCGGTTCACAGCTAGACTGAAAGTGAATGTTAAGAAAGAAGAAATTTTAATCTTGCACGCTGTTAGTTCTCTCAAGTCTATGAGTTATGTTAAATCACACTGCTGTTTACATGATGTTATCTTCTTTTTCTTTTGTAAAAAATGTATTATGTTAATAAATCTGCGTTATATTTTTAGGCTGATGAATATGGAACTCAAGAATCAATTGAATTTCTACGGTTGTTGTTTGAACATGGAGGATTTTACGACAGAGGAAAAGAACTTAGCTGGAAACAACTCAAAGATGTTGGTGAGTATATATAAAAAAACTCCCATTTTACGAATAAATTTTAGTGTATTTAATTTTTACGAAGAACTTTCTCTCATCGTCTAATTTTATCTTTTATTGCATCATTTCTGAGGATAAAAATGAAAAAAGACCAGATTACGTCTTCTTTTCTAGTATCAAGCATGAAATGTTAAAAATATTGTCCTCATTTCATTCTCAATTCGAGTGAGGAAGAAAAATGTGTGTTTTTGAGGTAAAAAGACGTAATAAGGTTAGGTTTAGATATCTAAAGGATGTAATTTTCCAACTGCAATGGAGAACGTTGGCAGGCTTTCTGGGAGCGGTGACCTGTCACAACGGGGGCGGCTCGGTGCTGGACGCTCGCTTCCTGGCCCAGCTGTGTCTGTTGCACCTGCCAACCCCCTCCCAGCCCGCCCTGCAGCACCTCTTCTCCCAGGTGCTCGCTGGACACTTGCGGACCTTCCCCGAGGAGGTGCACCACCTCGCAGAGTCCCTCGTGGCCGCGTCCTTGCACCTCTTTGAGGTGAGTCGAGATGACACGATATTCCAGCTTTTATTTCTAATTCATAATTCATAATTATTTATTGCTTTTCGATTGTACAACAATATAAGCACGTCAGATACATAATCACAGTAAAAGTTAAAGATCGTCAATTCACTATCACATAAAAAAACAAACATAACATTGGTACAAAAAAAAAAAAAAAAATTGATTTATGTATCAATTACGGAAAACTCTACTTTTTATATATTTTTTTGTTGACAATGTATTAAAATACACCAACAAAAGATATGAAACGATTTTAAAATAATACTGATAGAAAAATATTAAAACCGGTATTATACACAGTACAATTTTTTCTAATTGTTGCATTTAATTTTTCATTACCATAAAACTTCAACCTCACAGGTTTGTATGGAGATGAATTTTTTTGTAAGGAAAACTTGTGAAAAATTGTAGCATAAATTACAAGTATACACAAAGACTTAATGTTTCTACACAACTCTACTGCTCAGCTGTTGCGCGAGCTGCTGCCCCCGACGCCTGCCCGCTGGACCTGCCACCTGGGATTGCGTGACCTGACGCGGCTGTTCGGCGGTCTGTGCCTCGCCCAGCCACACCACTTCTCGCGTCCAGAAACCTTGGTGCGCGTGTGGAGACACGAGGTGTGCCGCGTCTTCTGCGACCGTCTGGAGGAGCCAGAGGTTGGTGATTAGTTCACATTTTAATTAACGATTGACCTCGCAATGTGCATTAGATTGTATAATAAGCTACCAATTTGTGTGAAAGAAGTTACAAATTACAGGTCTTTTAAAAATTCTGTTACTCAATGATTGTGTGTAGCTCTTATTTACAGTTTAAGTTCTAATATAATTATATATTTTTTTATATGTCATGTCTAACCTTCACATTCTATAAGTGCTTGCATTAACAATTTTTGTATTTGTATGTTTGGAATTTGACGAATAAACAATTTGAAATTTTTGAATTTGTTAATTACTTTGGAGTCAAAGGAACTTTCTGTCAGACGGAATCTAATGAAATAAAGCCAGTTTTTGTAATTTAAAGATTTCATTAATTACCTGGTTAAATTATATACTCACTAATTATGACATACCCTCCCCTTGAATGGACGAACCCTCCAGGACCAAGCCTTGGTGAACGGCTTGTTGGAGAAGACTCTGCAGGAGTTCTACGAGCCGTACGCCGAGCACGCCCTCCGAGACCCGATCTTGTTCGGGGACTTCCGTAACGCCCTGAACGACACGGAGCGCTGGTACGAGGACCTGTTGGACTTCGAGGCCGTCTTCTTCCTCTTCCAAGAGGTGAGCATGAAATTAACTAATAATTAATTAAATGGACAACCTTTCATGATTTTTTTTTATTACATATTCGGATAGAGGATCTCGAGTTATGTATTTTCATTTTTTTTTTTTTTCAGATTTTTTTTACTCTCTAACACCGTAAAATTCGACAGGAAAGATACTGTGGTCAACTGTTTTCCTATGCTTACGTGTTAAATGTTTGCATGACTATGACGTCAGAGCGTTTTTTGGAACGAATTTAAGGGTGTTAGAGGGCTAAAAAAGTCTGAACAAAATTTACAATACAAAACTTGAGGTCCTCAAGGTTTGCAATAAAAAATTTCATGAAGATTTGTCTTCTGTGGAAATGTTTCTTCCTAAAATTCATCAGTAATCAATATATAATTTTACACATGTAAGGTAAATTTAACCAACATAATCCACACGTATAATACTTATTGTCCCGAATTCACCATTCTAACCCCCACAGGTGCTGGAGGAGCTGAACCGCCGTGGTGAGGGCCCGCGCCTCGAGCTGGTGCTGTTCGACTCCGCCTTGGAGCACCTGGCACGACTTCACCGCGTGCTGCGGATGTTCCGTGGACATGCCGTGCTTGTAGGCGGACCGGGGGCGGGCCGACGCTCCCTCACGAGACTCGCGGTCTGTACGGCCCACTGCCGTCCCCGCGAGCTCACCACGCCCCTCAAGGACGGCCTCCGGGAGGTCTACCGTCTCATGGGCGTGCAGGGCGAGGCGGTGGCTCTGCTGGTTTCAGACGCAGACATGGCACGCGAGGGTAAGCACTTTTCAGTAGTGTCACTATATAACTAGTCTTTAAACTGGAAAATTTACCATGTTTTTTTTATCTTCTTGTAGCAGAAATTTTCAATTCCAATATTTTTAGCACAGTATCAACAGGGGCTAAATTACACCTTACATTAGCTATACCATACTTTTTTTATGACCTGGTTAGTATAGAAGACAACTGTCTTTATCAACAGAAGTTCCTGAGCTGGTTCACCACATGCTCTCCACCGGTTGGATTCCTGGTCTCTTCACAAATGCAGACAAAGATGAAATTATTAGCCAAATGCAAGACACCCAAGAAAGGCAAGCTGAATAAACGTCTCATTTTATAATGTACACTCTCGCCTCTGAAAATTTCCTTCTGCAGCCTAGTTAATCACCATGCCGTGCGGTTAACCCATATAATAAGGTTCCGTAAGTATAACACAGGGCATGATGAAGGGAACTTTTCAGAGGCGAGGAGTGAACATAATAAATTTTGTTATAAATATGGACCTGTAGATAAATCATAAATCAGCAATTAAAAAAATACATCTAAAAACTCAACAATGCGGTTCTAGAGAGGCTGGCTGGCTGGACTTCCAGCGACGGTGCGTGTCCAGACTGCACGTGGTGCTGAGCCTGTCCAAGGCCACCCTCAAGAAGCACTCCCAACAATACCCCAACCTGCTGACAGCAACAATGCTTGATTGGTTCCACCCTTGGACGGAAGACGCTCTCTTGAGGGTCGCCAAGTACTTCATCGCGAACGTAGGTTTATTTATTTTATTTATTCTAATAAATGGTTGTACAACAAATTTATCACGTCAAATTCTAAAAATAACAAACACATTAAATTATACACACAGATCGAAACACATCAAGTACGTTGTAGTAAGAGTGTAGTTGTCAAGGTAATAAATAATATTTGTTGATATCTAAAGAGGAAAATGTAAATCTATATCTCAATTTGACACCTGTAAAATAGTGTGATAAAAAATGTGAAGTTTTGTTACTTGCAAATTCATTAAAGAAATCATTAAATTTTGCCCTTTAATTTCAAAGATTATGATAAGATATATTTCTGTGTTAATTTGCTGGTAAAAAAGGTGTGCACAAATTATTAAGAAACATTTAAGTAACAGTGGTAACCGTAGTTTATTCCCTCTGAGGTGCCACCACTCGAATGTTGTTCTCAGAACCCGCTAGTCCCTGAAGTGCACCGACCGGCGGTGCAGGCCCACTCGGTGTGGGTGCACGGCTCGGCGGGCCGCCATTACCAGTACCTGAGGATGACCAGCTCCCCGCGACTTTACCTCGACTACATCCGGTGCTACCTCGCGCTCCTCCAGGAGAACACTGACAACAATAAAGCAGAGGTCAGTCACCTCACGTGACCTTGCCTTAAACTGAGGTCAGTGTTGTCTGACCTAATCTCATGTTACAGAGGGAGCGGCTGTGCGCGGGCTTGGCGAGGATCTCGCAGGCGCGCGGGCTGCTGAACCAACTGGGCACCAGGCTTGCTCAGAGAGAGGGTACCGTGGTGCAGCACACCTCCGCCTGTCAGGAGCTGCTGCAGCAGATAGAGCAGGGTGGGTCATCATAGCGGCGTGTAGTATTAAATAGAGGGAATAAGATGTTGTTTTTTAAGCATTTTTTATTGTTTATTGTTTTTATTTTTATAAGGCATGTCAAAACTCCCTACGAATTGAGTAAAAAACAACAAATGTATTTACACACACACAGTATTGACAAATAATACTGTTTTTCTGAGAGGGTTCAAAGGATATCATTAATTTGTTAAAATATTAATAGCAATTTGAAATTCCGAAATAAGAAAAAAAAGTATAGTTGATAATATTTTTAATATATTTTATATATTAATTTTCGTTTGTATCATAATATCATTCATTTTAATTATTCAAGTTGAATCTATTCATGCTTACAGTTTGAAGCTTCTTAGAAGATGTCAAGTTGGAACACATGGAACTAAAAACACGACACTTGTTTGCATTTTAACCTCTCAAAGGAACGAATATTAAACAATACCCGGCCGTTGTGACAGTCCATGAAACATAACATTAAACACGATATGGAGGCTTCAAGTGTTCCCCGGCGAGAAAATTTTTGCCATTAAGCCACCAAGTTAGAAAATTTAATTTTTTTCCTAAGTAATTATTAAAGCTATTAATTTGAAACCATCTTGTACCCACTCCTTATTTAAAGGTCTTCTGATAATGAACCAAGAACTTGTTTTCCTGTAAAAAATTTCTTTAATGCCAAAAAGGCAATTTTGAGTTTTATTTTTACATAGGTTTCGATAAGACGGTGAAAACACCAAAAAATCAGCTGACTTGAAGCCTCTATTAAACCCCTCTGACGATGCGCAGTGTCCACGAGCGCCAACAAGAAGCGCGAGATGGCCGCCGAGTGGGCTCGCGCGGCCGAGCGGCAGGAGCGGATCCTCGGATCGGAGCGGGCGCAGGTCCAGCAGATTCTGGACACGGCCCAGCCAGCCCTGGACGTCGCGCGTGAAGCCCTGGACAGCCTCGGCGAGGAGCAGCTGGCAGAGATAAGGTCAGTCGCGTTTTATTTGGAGTCATAATTATTATATGAATCATTCCTATGTTGACGTCATTGGTATTGCCATCTTCTGTGAAAATAATCTTCCTCTCAACACTCGCAGCTTGTCGTAAGACTTATCGGACGTTTCTGAGTAATTATTTACTTTTTGTTGTTGCAGCCTTGCAAATTAAATGTGCATTTTTTGTAATATTTTTATATGATGACCCTTTTTTTTTTTGTGAGTGATGAGTTTTAGTAAAAATATTCATAACTTCAATAATATCCGTCTATACCTGCTGCGTGACGTGTCGTGGGACGAGCTGCATCGTGAGGACGTGGTAACTAACTTCCTGGAGGTCCTCAGGTCTCTGGAGATGCCCCCCGAGCAGCTCCACGTGGTCACGGACTGCCTGCTGCTACTGCAGGGACTGCGTGACGTGCCGTGGGACGAGGCGCGCGCCATCGTGGGGGACGTGGCACGCGTACGACAGATCGGCAGGCTGAGGTGCGAGGGACTTGCCAGTAAACACATCCGCATGATCAAGGTCCAGCTCAAGGTGCGTGTGACGAGGAATCCTAGCTACCAGCCACTGCAGGGTATTTTAATGTGTAACATTGAGTAGTTATTTCTAATTGAAATTCAGTGTGTAGGTACTTTATGTGCTCAACTATTATAGTGTATTTCTTTACTGGAAAATACATGATACAACTAAAATATAAAACTCCCACTGTGATGATTTATATTTATGTTTCTTAGAATATTATGGGATAAAATTAATTGTTGAATTATATTATAAATAAAACAAAATATACTGTATTTCTGTTCATATTATATGGTTTTTAATATTGTTAAGCCGGTATTACACGATACAATTTTTCTAACTATTGAATACAATTTTTCTTTACAAGAAAATTTCACCTTCATAAACAAATGGAGTTCAAATTTTCTTGTAAGAAAAAATTGTATTCAATAGTTAGAAAAATTGTATCGTGTAATACCGTCTTTACTAAATATGTAACACTATATTTTGATTTCCTAATTTTTATTGCATATTGAAACCAATTTTTAAAATATTATTTATACGATCTGAACTCTCAATAAATAAGATTATGTCGATGTTAGCACTAACACAGCTGATTTCTACACTAGAAAGCCTCTCAAATGGAGGATCTGCCGTCCATCAGTCCCGTCGGTGAGGTCTTTCTCGGGTTCATCCAGGCCGTGCTGGGCTACTGCACGGTGCTCAGGGAGGTCAAACCCAAGCTCGAGGTCGTGGCACATCTGGAGGTCGAGCTCAAGCAGGTCAGTAACATGATAGTTTGATTAGTTTGCTGGGAAGGATTATTTTTATTGTTGTCTCTAATAGGATTGACTAATTAATTTCAAAGAAACTTACGAGAAAAAAAAAAAAACAGTGACAACATTTCATAATTTTTTTATAATTTTTCAAAGTTTCTTTTTTAATTTGATACTTATAATTTCTTTCTTCATGATATATAAAATAGAAAAAATACAGTATAATACTATAGTTATACGTGATAAAAAAGGCACACATTAATGTTTAAAAACAAAAATTAAGAATTCTATAAATTAAACATTATTTTTAGGCATTAAAATACACATCAACAGTGACAGTAATGATGAATGCATTGTTTCAATAATTTTAAATACCTATAATATATATAGTTAATAACCACAGTTATAACAAGAAATTCCCCCCCCCCCCTCCCCTCAGTCTCGTGGCTCGTCCTCGCTGCTGGCTGACGAGGTGACGCACGAGGACTCGTCCCTGGCTGAGCTGCGGGCACGTCACGCGGCTATCACGCACGAGCTGCACGAGCTGCAGGACGAGGCGGAGAGGATGCAGCGCCATCTTGGGGCCGCCGAGAAACTCTTCTCCAGCCTCGACTGCGAGGAGGCGCGGTGAGGGGACTTCAATAACATCACAACCTTTTTTATTTTATTTACAAGATCTCGAGTGAAGTGTCACTTATTTCAGATTTTTTTAACCCTCTAAAATCCTTCAAATAAATCATGTTGCATAACGTTGGTTTGCGAGCTCCTAGCCTATACACAGGCCCGCCGCGCACGTATGTTGAACATGGTTGCCTACATTCACTATGCTTGACGGTTTCGGGCAGCGAGGCTTCGATCGCCGATACTTGGCATATCCTTGGTCAAATTTGATGAGCATTATATTTCATAATTCAGCGATTACATTGATTATGAGAGTGAGAGATTTTGAGACACTAAAAAAAAAATCCGTAAATACAGAACTTGAGGTCCGTGCAAAAATATTAAAATAATCATGAAGAGACGTGTCTTGTGGCCACAACATCGCACCACAGTAGTTCCATGAGGATAAGACACTGAAGTCTTCTCTGATTTTATACCTGCATAGCGGGTTTACCCTTGGAAGTAATAATATATCTGATGATAATATTACCTCCTCAAAAAATTAAATTTAATCACTTTGTGTGATGAATTAATTTATTAACAGTAGATGAACGGCTAAACATTTTTAAATTCAATGGACAACATACATGAAAAAATTTTATTGCAGAAATGAATAGAGGGTACTAAATTATGCTACTCTGAATTTTTTCAGATTTTTTTGAAACCCAGAACTATTTTTAAATAATTATTGGAAGTGCGGCCACGCCCCCTGGAGGCGTCAATAGACGTCTCGGTCCTATCCTTTTTATTAAGAATTCAGAGGTGCCAACTGAAATCACAGGACTTTCAGTAATTATTTAAAAATAGTTCCGGGTCTCAAAAAAATCTGAAAAAACTCAGAGTAGCATAATTTGGTGCCCTCTATTCATTTCTGCAATAAAAATTTTGTCCATTGCCTGAATTTTACTGCTAAAAACGAATGTCTTACACATTTATATAATTATTTTCTAACGAAAAATTAAAAACCATTTAAAAACTATTGACTGAAGGGTGCTCCTGACAGGTGGGAGGGTCAGCTGGCTCAGGTCGACTCCTCCATGGCCAGACTGCCAGGGAACTGCCTACTGGCCGCCGCTCTGCTAAGCTACGCGGGGCCTCTGGGAGGACCGGGGCCCAGACAAGAGGCGTTGGCAGAGTGGTGTGACGACCTTGAGGCTCGCGAAGTGCCCTTGACCCGCCCCTTCCAGCCAGAACTGCAGCTGAGCAGTCCTGAGCACCGCAGCAGGTGTGTCATGGAGTTGCTGAGAATGTCGAGATAGATTCGCCGTGCCTTCTTCAAAACACTGATCCTTTGGAGGACTTTAATATGCAGAATATCATGGAACCAAAAACAAGTTATCTTAAATTAATTTTTTAAAAAGAACTTAATATAAATTGAACTTCATTAATTAAGACTAAAATTCTTGTAACATTCTTTTTTTGTTGCAATTAAAATTTTCAAACATTTTTTAGTAAAAGGATATATTACGATTTTATGTGTTCTGGTGCTAAAATGTTCTTTTTCCCATGTAATAACTGTAAAATATGTTCGTGAGCTAAAAAAATTTAAAATAATTATATTTAGTGTCATCTTTTAAATAATATTGTTTCATTGAAAACGATTTAAATATAATTATATTTTCATCATTTTCTTCATTTACATTTCTCCAGGTGGAGTTCTTTTGTCTCGGATGCCGCCACCCTCCAAAACCTTCTACTGATGACTCGGGCCATCAGATTTCCGCTCTGCATTGACCCCCAGCAGCAAGTGAGTCTCTCCCCCCTTTTTTATTTAGAGATAATCTCCCCCCTCTCTATTTAGTAACAAACTCTTCTCCTCCTCTCAGGCCTCACAGTGGGTCCAGCAGATGGAAGAGGGAGTGTGTGTGACCTCCACCAACGACCCTGAGCTGAGCCAACAGCTGGAGCTTGCCGTCCGCCAGGGTCAACCCTTGTTGATCCAGGACGTCGGCAACCAGGTTGACCCTGGACTTCACAACCTGCTGGACAAGGTTCTGTTAGGTAAGACCCACAGTACCTGAGTTCAGAAGACCAATGTTAACATGTTTACTTGCAGAGGAGGGGGGTGAGATGTTTGTCGATTTGGGAGGCAAGAGGGTAGCATTTAACCCCAACTTCCGGCTGTACCTGAACACGAGGGAGGCGAACCCTGAGTTCGAGCCCATCGTGTTCACCAAGACCACGGTCATCGACTGCACCATCACCCCCCAGGTGAGGACATCCACCTAAAAGTCGATCATCAATAATAAATATAATATTATAATATATTATTTTTTACTGCAGAAGACAGGTGTTTTATTATTATAACGTCCTCTTATTTCGTAGTTTCTCTGTATTAATAAACCCCTGTAATAAGTTCAATTCAATTTCCTCAGAATGAATAATTAATATAAAAATATTATAGTTTATTAAACTTAACTCGCATGCAATAAAGCCCATGACTGCACAACATTATTTATTAGGACACTGTTTTTTTTTTATTTTTTTTTATTTAAATATGTATAAGGGGCATTCACAAAGCCTTAAGGCCACATTTAGGGCTCGATAATTTAAAGCCTGATTTTAGGCATGCTTTTTAGACCCAAAATTTCTGGTCTTAAATTATCGAGCCCTAAATGTGGCCTTAAGGCTTCGTGAATGCTTCTTATATATGTTTAGAAAAGCCTACCAGCCGTTGTGATGAGAAAGTATATATAAAATATTACACGATAATTTTTTTTCCCAATTATTGCAAGTTAAAATTTTATTGTAACTTACAAGAAAACTCCCTTTCCATTATTTTTTTTGTATAAAAAGATTACATTTTCTTGTAATGAAATATTATAAGCAAAATAATAAAATAAAGCAATGCAGGCTAATTACACCATGTTTATCCAGGCCTTGGAAGCCTGTCTGCTGAGTGACGTGGTACGCGGGGAGGAGGCCTCGCTGCAGGCCCGCGCGGAAGGCCTGGCCCGGAGCGTGCAGGAGGACGAGCGGAGCCTGCAGACCTTGGAGCAGGGTCTGCTGGACCGGCTGGCCCTGGCCCCCGAGGAGGGGCTGCTCGAGGACCCCCAGCTGTTGGTCTTTCTCGAGGACACCAAGTCCAAGATCACGCAGGTACCACAGTTTATTATCCACTTGGCTACATTATAGTAAAGTTAGGGTTCAAAGTAGAGCGAACTTCTTTAGCAAAATGATGAGACGTTGTCGTAAAATGGCAACTTCTCTTTGAAGCTGCAAATGTTGTCTATTCTTGCGGCGTTATCATTGTTCTATGCCACTTCTATGCTTTACTTCCGTGTTATAGTTAACACCGTTGGTACAATAATCGACAACCTTCATGAATTTTTGTATTACATGCATGTTTGAATAGAGGACCTCGAGTTACATATTAACAATTTTTTTTTTAAATCCTCTAACACTTTTAAAATCGAGGAGAAAGATGCTGTGACGTCATAGTCATGCAACGACTTTATCTATTTTTGCGTTTTCAGTATCTGCGTGACTATGACGTCACAGTGGTTTTCAGCACAATTTTAAGGGTGTTAGAGAGTTAAAAATATATGAACAAAATTGACAATGCGCAACTCGACGAGGTCCTCTTTCCTAAAATGCAACACAAAATTCACGAAGGTTGTCCTTTTAAACGGTTTTACAAACAACACGTTTTGCAGATTTCCCAGCAGCTTGAGACCAGCCGGACGGACCTCTTCTCCCTGGAGTCTTCTCTCCAGCGCTACCGTCCGGCCGCCCAGCGGTGTGCGCTTCTGTTCTCCGTGCTGGCCGACCTGGCCCACCTGGCGCCCACCTACCACTTCTCGCTGGAGGCCTTCAGGACCGTCCTGCGAGCTTCCACGCAGCAGACCCCCGCCAAGGACGAGCTGGGGGAGCGGCTGGCGGCCGTCGTGGACACGGTCACGAGGAACACTCACAGCTTTACGTGCAGGGGTGAGTGACCTTCGAGTCAGCTGCATTTTTCCCGACACATTTTTTTTTATTTAATATATATTTATCTTAATATATTATTGAAATATTTTTGTTTTGTTTATTATTCAAATCGTATAAAAATAAAGAAGGTTTTGCTTCACCATATAATTTGTATATGATCATAATTGTCACAATATATATAAAAAGTAACAGCATTTTTTTTTTTAAAGATTATAAATTTTGAGAATGGAAATTTTTAATGTTTATGAAATAAATATCACCCTTAACTAATAATAAATAATAAAAAAGTAATTTCATTAATAAAAATATAAGCCATCAAAAAACCTACAAGCCTACAAGTATAATTCAATAATAATAATTTTTACACGAGTTTCACACGTATCCTCATTTATTTTAATTATTTAATTATGATTAATTTTATTTCAACGCTATCTATTACTGTTACTGTTAGTTATTATCGCCAGCACGGATTACTGCCGTGGATACTATGAATTATATTTTATTTTTAACACAAAAATATGTCGTTTTAGATTTGAAATCCTTTATGTTACAAAACACGAACCGTTATATTATATTTTGTTTTGAGTTTGACGATGCCGCTACCGATATTATCTGTGAGAAAATAATTGTAAATACGTAATATAATATACTGCATGATTTACAATTCTATAATATAACGTTCCAAAATAAAAAAGTACTGTACATGTATAATATTGAATACTTCCATGAAAAATTTTCAATCTGATACACCGTTGAAAATATTATATTTATTAACATTTCACTTTATTTTTACAAACAAAATCAAAATAATGTTAATTTTTGATACCAACTGCTGATTTGGATAGTGAAGTAGAATGGTTAGGTGCAAGAATGAGTTTGACTATGTAAAGATATTCTGTATTCAACACTCAACAATCGGACTTAGCAAGTCTAATCGCATAAATATATGTATAATATACGTTTGTGGTGCCCCAATGAAAGGAGTCGTTACAAACCATCTACCAATGACCGAGGACGTTAGAAACACGACCATAATCATTATAGGCCTGTTCGTAAACCCTGCTCGGTGTACACTTTCTACACCCAATCGACCTTATGTCGCATGTACATAAGGTCGATTGGGTGCAGAAAGTGTATACCGAGCAGGGTTTACGAACAGGCCTTATATTAACCTGACAACGGTGACTTTAGTGAGAAAGAGGGCATTATTAGCAAAAGATTGAGGTCATAATTCTTCTGTTTATGAAGCTTAAAATTTTGGCTTAAAAATGAATGCTCCTTAGTAGAATGTACAGTACATATTGTAGAATTACAGTATTTACAGTTATTTGAGCTGTCCGACTGCAAACTTTCCTGTCTTCAAGCTAAGCGCACAAACTCCCACAGCTTCGGGTCGATCGCCCGGTAATGCAGCAAACTTTATATGGAGTGTTTGTTTAGGCAAAACATCGAACAAAAGTCGGAGTAACAAGTTAATATTTCGTAAACAAACATTTACCTTCCCTCTACATTCTAGCTTGTATTAAACTACATTGAAAATTAATGATTTACAAATTTACCGGCTGCACAACCGGCATACAGTAAAAACCTGCTGTGTCTTTAAATTTGCTAAATTGAAATACATTTATTTTAATTGTAATCCCCCGCATTCCCCTCCATAATGCCATTACAACGTGTGCGCAGGTCTGTTTACGCAGCACCACCTGTCCTTCACGCTGACCCTACTGCTGAGGATCCAGCTGACCGAGGGTCAAGTCTCGCCCCTCGAGGTCGCCTTCCTGACCACCGGGGGACCTGACGTGGGCCAGCAGGGGGGCCCGCACTGGCTGTCTGCCGAGGTGACGTTTATTTATTTATTTATTTATTTATTTATTTATTTATTTATTTATTTATTTATTTATTTATTTATTTATTTATTTATTTATTTATTTATTTATTTATTTATTTATTTATTTATTTATTTATTTATTTATTTATTTATTTATTTATTTTGTTCCCAGAGCTACGGCAGTGTCATGAAGCTGGCTGCGACCCTGCCCCAGGTATTCGGCAGCCTCCCCGAGGACGTACAGCACCCTGACTGGAAGGAGGTAAGTCTGACTAACACTCGATTGGCCGGAGGTGACATCTACATGTTGCAGTGGGCCAGCACGGCCTGTCCGGAGGCGGGCTGTTTCCCTGGCGGCTACCACGAGCGCCTCAGCCACTTCCAGAGACTTCTGCTGCTGCGATGTCTGAGAAAGGACCGCGTTATCCCGGCCGTCCAGGACTACGTGAGGAGCTCCCTGGGAGAGCACTTCATCACGCCCATCATCCCCAGGTATCACCTGAAATCATTACACTTGAAGTCGGTGACAGTATAAGATGACATATTGTTCAATTTGCCAGCATGCGGTCGCTGCTGAAGGAAAGTCGCGCGGGAGTGCCGGTGCTGTTGCTGCTGAGTCAGGGTGCGGACCCTGGCACGGAATTGCAGCGCCTCTCGCGGCAGTGTGGCAGAGACAGCGGCCAGTTCGTGTCCCTCGCCCTGGGGCACGGTCAGCAAGCGGTGAGTCAAATAAATAAGTTAGCAGCAAATATAATTATGTAAACAGCGTCAAGTGTAATTTATTAATGGGCGTGCATTTATAGAACAACTCATGCTTCAGCATCATCATATTTTTTATAAATACAACATTAAAACGTAAAACAAAAATAATAAAATAAGTAATTAAGGTAGAGATAACACGGATCAGCTGACTCAATGCTAAAAAAATCCAATTCATAAAAATTATGAAAAAAATTTAAAATGTTCTCCTCTACATCCGCTATCAGTAGCTAAAATATCAGGTATACAAAAACGAGCTAGTTTTCGAGTTATTAATTTTTAAAGTTCACTAATATAACATGGAGAAATGGAACTTCCATGTTAAATTAGTGAACTTTAAAAATTAATAACTCGGAAACTAACTCGTTTTTGTATACCCGATATTTTAGCTACTGATAGGGGATGTAGAGGAGAACATTTTAATTTTTTTTTTCACAATTTTTATGAATGGGATTTTTTTAGCATCGGGTCAGCTGATCAGTGTTATCTCTACCTTAAATAAAAATATTAAAAAATCGTACTCTTAAACGAATTTTAATTTAAAAATATTCTAATGGATTATTAGTTAAGAAAGAAAACATATAACATACAGTATAAAAAATATTTAATTTATTATTAGATGGCTATTATATATAATGTCATTGAATTTTACAAATTTATATCGATTGAACATTCTTCTTAATATCAGCATAAGTCTCTCTTAACAATGCAATTATTGAAGGTATACATTAATTAATTTGCACTCTATAATCCCTATATACTTTGCTGTCAATGGACATTGGAATGTGATGAATCAAGTACAAAAAATAAAATAAATTGGTGTATAGTATTTAAACATCAATAAATTAGCTCGCCTGGTGCCCACAGGCCGCGGTGGGACTGTTGCAGAACGCGGTGCGGCGCGGCCAGTGGCTGCTTCTTCTCAACTGCCACCTGGTTCCCGAGGTGCCGGCGCTAGTGTGGCGCCTGCTGGAACGCTCGCGCCCCCACCCCGACTTCCGGTTGTGGCTGACGTCAGACTCAACCCCCCACCTGCCGTCCTCGCTACTGCAAACAGCCCTCAAAGGTAAAACTACTCGCGGCGGTCTCATATCATCTTAAATAATTTAAATGCCTCACAAATAGTTTCTAACATAAGTAACGATTTAATTTCTCTCTCCAGGAGATAGGTTCCTCCACTTACTTGAAGAGCTTTAACTTGATGTCCCTTTAAAACCAAATTTAAATACAACGAAATTTCTATTTTTTCTATTTTTTTTTTTTTTAATTTAAATTAGTTTAGATTATTTTAATGTTTAAAGATACCTTTTTAAGTCGTGTTTTCAGCAATAATTTTACCCTTCGAAATCACTAACTTGCTTTAACACATGCATTATTTATGAGCACCGCGCGTATAGCTAAAATGTGAATTTACTCCTCTCTCTTTTCCATTTACATGTACATTTTTGCTACCTATAACTCAACAATGCTTAATTGTGTGATCTTAAATAATGCTTTAAATAATTAGAGCGTAAGAAATTAATATGCCACTTTGATGTTAGATTTTCTGAGTACAAGAATATACGTACAATTGAAAATGACGCTAGAAATGGATTTGCCCATAAAAAAATGTACAATCTCAATTTTTTTTTAATTCCTCTCCTCTGAAAAATGTGAAGGAGACCAAAGTAGCGTAAATTTATATATAATGTAATAAATGATTTTAAGGGCGATGTCCCTTGTCAAATTCCAAAGCCCCCGTGACCCGACTTGCTCGATGACCTTTGTCACATGCTGCAGTGGTGCTGGAGACGCCCAAAGGTCTGAAGTTGAAACTCAACAACACGTTCCGTAAGCTGGAGGCCAGCAAGTGCAGCCACGCCCACTTTCTGAGGCTGCTTTACGTGCTGGCCCACCTGCATGCAACCTTGCAGGTGAGAAAATTGTCACAACCTGTATATCATGTTTGATTAATGTCCCAATCAATAATTGCCCTGATCATCCTAACTTAGGTTTTCACGATCAAAACTGAGACAGACTCTTATTCATTTGGATGATGATCAACAAATTGCCTAACCTCAAGGTGAGGTTTTCTTGCGAGGCTAAAACTTGACAACTTATTGTCTTGATCAAACCAACTGTTATATTTTATAAACTCACTTTATGAACTAATGATTGTTCAGGAGCGGCTGGTGTACGGCGGTATTGGCTGGAACGCCACCTACAACTTCACCAAGTCCGACCTGGACGCGAGCATCGTGTTCCTGGAACACACCCTGGAGAGGATGAAGGGCAGGACGGTTCCGTGGTCCAGCCTGCAGGCCCTCGTGGGCAAGGTGAGTGTCATTAATGACGTTTTGTTTTTTAATTTACCATAATGTGAATACATCTGGAAATTTTTGTGAAGTAAATTTATATGTACTGTACCACAACGTCAACATATTTTATTTAATATACCAATACCAAAATTTGCAAATATGGCAAGGATGCAGACACTGTGTTAATCAACTGTTTTAATCAACTTAAAATGTCACCTTCATTTGATATATTTCTGACTTAAGCAACTTAAGAATGTGTTAAGTTAAGGTTGTTTGTGTATATTAGAATTAGTATAGTATATTATCATAATAATGAATTTAATTACAATTTATTAATCAATTGATATCAGCTATAATTATGATTATTTGTTTTTCTGTATGTATTATAAATTTATAGATTTTAAAATATAGATATTTAATTTGTACTGTATATTTAGCAATATGTACTAATTGTGTAATGTACGTTGTATTTTATTTGCTAATTAATATGTAATTGTATCCAAAACCTGGACTTGTCTTAATTTGTATCATCCACTTCCGGTCCTCAGGTTGTGTACGGCGGCCACATGAGGGACAACTACGACCTGGGAATCGTGGCCACGTACCTGCAAGAGTTCTGTGGCGACTTCATCTTCAGTGACAAGTTCAACTTCTACCAGGACAAGAACAACTCGTATGCCCTCCCGCCGCTCCTCAACACCTTCGGAATATTGGGTGAGAACATTCATAATATAAATTTTTATTTGTGGGCTCGAGAGAAAATATGGAACGTCGGAACATGAACCGAGATCATTGCAAGAAGAACAATGAAGACGTTCAAAATTCAAAATATATAAAAACTTTTTCAGCGTAATATCCACTCGTTTCTCTTTCTGAAAGTACCTTCGATCCAATTTTCCATAATCTATTTTACAAAATTGTAACAAAATATTGTTAAAATATATAGCAATCAAATTTGTTCCCACAGCAATCGATTAAATGTCAATACAAGCCACATTATGCAACATTTTTCATTTTTTTTTTATTATACTCCAGAATAAATTAAAATAAAAACAAATCGATACAACAAAGCAGTCTTCATTGTTGCTTATGTGAGCGTTTGGTCGTGACAGTTTGTGAGCGGATTGTAAGGTTTTACTTTTACACAACAATATAATAATCAAATTATGGAAATCTAATTCAGCCTTAAAAATAGTGACCCCAAACGATAATTGTTCCTCACTACCTATTATTAGCAGTATCTAATGTAATTATTAACAATGACTATAGCCTTAAGCCTGTATTACATGAATTACACGATACAATTTTGCATACAATTTTTCCTTACAAGAAAATATCGTCTCAATACAAACAAATGGAGTTTAAGTTTTCTTGTAAGGAAAAATTGTATGCAAGAATTAGAAAAAATTGTATCGTGTAATATAGGCTTTACGATGATCAAAGCAAAAATGCATCATAACTCTACCTAGGTACTCATATGAACGTAGTGATTAATAATTACAAGTTAAATTATTAATGTTTCACTAAAATAAATAAAACGTATATTATATATATACTATATATTTAAAATTTAATGACACTATACTTAGTAGCTGGACTAGCTGGTATACCGTTTGCATCTTTTCAGTGTACCTTGATAAAAAAAAAATACAATTTTGGAGCAAATAAAAAAAAACAAATTAGGATCAAGTTTTTGAGAAACATGTGACGGAAGTTGGAAGAATACAATTGCAACTACGGTGACTTTGGTCAAAATTTTGTCAAACCAGTATCTAAAAAACAATAAAAAAATATAATTACTCAAAAACTTGATTCTAGAATTTTTTATTTGCTTTAGGTAAAGTTGGCAAAAGAAGGAAATTTTATATTCTGAAACTAAAACAAAATTTTATTTATTGAAATATATATATTTTTAATTTTAAACTGATTAATACAATGAAATATATTTTTTATAGAACAAGCACAGCATATAATAATAAAACTTGGAGGATATATTTATTTTAATTAACATTTTGCCAAGAAAAAAACAACAATCAATATTGAATCAACATAATGATGTTCTCTCCCCACTGATTTAAATTTAACTGAAATTATTATAGCTGGCATATTTTCTCATTTTGTTTTCACATTTAGCAAGTTTATAAGGGTCGTAGGCAAAATGTTGGCATTGGGGGTGAGATGGGTGCTCCTCGCTCAACTGTTGGGCCTCCTGACTTGAGATACTGGCGTACAGAGCAGCCTTGGACTCGCACTTGGCAAGTTTATAAGGGTCGTACGCGTAACGTTGACATTGGGGGTGGTGGACCTCTTGCAGACCCTCAACGGGAGGGGTGGCTTGAGGGACCACAGTCTGGGCCATCAAGTTAGCCTTTCGTTCACACTTCTCCAATTTGTAAGGGTCGTAAGCGTAACGTTCACATTGGGGGAACTGAATTTCTTTTAGACCTTCAGAGGGAGGGACTGTGAATTGTTGGGCTTTACGTTCACACTTTTCTAATTTATAAAAATCATGTGTGTATCGTGCACACTGAGGGTAGATTTGACTTTCGTCCCGACGATCAACGGAGGGAGTTTCGGACTGTGACTCGACGTTACGCTCACACTTGGCTAATTTCTGAGGATCGTGTGCAAACCGAACGCACTCAGGTACGACTGACTCTTGGGAAGGCAGGGCTTCTTCGCGGGCGCGTCGTTCGCACTTGCTGAACTTGCGGGCGTCGTACGCGTATCTCTGGCACTGCGGAAACTCGGAGATTTCGTCCTCGTCCTCAGCCAAGTACGTCTCGGAGTCGCGACGAGTCCTGCACAAACCGGGGAATATAACTTTGAGTCAAGAGATTTTATAACATATAGGTCTGTTCGTAAATACACAATCAGAAATAATCGATTATTATTGATGATTCGTATGTTCCATCTACTGAAGGCTCATAAATAATAATCGATCATTTCTGATTGTGTATAAGTGTATTTACGAAGAGATCTATTGTTTTATGATTTAAGCGTTAGTGCTATTAAAAAAAATTATACACATAACTATTACTATCATAAATTGTTTTCAAATGAAATTTTCAATTTTTTAATGAATTATAACGAATTTTGGATAATAACTACTTCAAAGGAAGATTATGAATAGTAAAATTATTTTCACTTTTTTCATCCCTGCATGATTATGATATTTGTACGAGATGAAAATTTAACATAAAAAATTATATAAAGCTTTATTTGGAAACATTTACAAATTTAATTATATTGCGTGGATCAAAGAAACAATGATATTTTTCAGCGTTTTTACAACTTCAAAGTTTAAATTTATTATAACAAATGACATTTAAATTTAATTCGGAGGTTACTGACCTGTCCTCGACATCTCGGTGCGTCGAGCGACGTATCTTGTCCTCCCGTCTGCGTGGCGCCTCGTGGTCCTTGCTGTCCTGCCAGCCCTCGTCCTGCCTTACGTGCGTCCTGAAACCCTGATGAGCCACCACGTCCTCCTCGTCCCAAGAGTCACTGCAATCACCAAACACGTCAATCAATACCGGCGATTTGGGAGTACGGATGAACACTTATGTAAATCGCCAGCAAATCTTTTTCATATGTATTATTGTATTAAAAATTGCGCATTAAATTGAGAATAAAATAAATTAGAAATGGTACAAAGAAAAAAAAAAGAATGCTGTTTACGTCAGTGGAAGTAAAATAAACGCATTTCAAGTAATAATTTTAAGGGTAAATATATATCAGAGAAAAAAACTAATAAGAAGATATATAATTATAATATATAAAAAGGGTGTAGGATGTGGTTAGTTCATAATTTTAAATCTTCATCCCTCTTTTATATGTACCTCTTGAAAGGGGCAAAAAAGTCAGTGAATGAATAATAATAATTCTAATATATCCTCCACATTATTATATTTCTGAAATTATTACTATTAAATAAGAAAAATATTATTCTCAAACATCGATCTTCAACAAACATTAGATATGTAAACATATAACAGTATACACATTAATTGTATGCTGTATGATGTGAAAAGATTCCATACGATAGAATTTTGCCAGAAAGGCCAAAGTTCATGTGACCTCACCTGTCCGCGTGGCCTGCTTGCTGCTCGGCGAGGTACGGATATGCAGAACGATCGTGCTGCTTCTTCAGCCACTTGGCTGTCTCCGAGGCGACCTTCTTGGACCGCACGCATTCCTGGAGAGTCACCGCAAACACGCTTAACACCAGAAGCGTCGTCAGCACTCCGCGCGCGCTGAAACACGTCGTTCAGTCAAAATATGTCTCGGCAGCAAAGCTAGAGAAATGACATCCACAATCTTAAGAAGGACATGTTAAGAATTGTTTCAACGACATTTCAAAACGACTTTTGAACTTGATGTACAGTACACGAAATGGTCACTTCACATTTTAAAACTCCGAGCGTGGCGCAGTGCATTGACCGGTTCTCGTTAGATTACCGAAATCAGTCTACGTCGAGCGTGGTTAGTACTTGGATGGGTGACCGTTTCAAGTAATAATTACGTTGCTCCCTCCCTGGAGTAAATTCGTCTCGCTTTCCACCCAGTGCAGTGATGCACTTATGTGTGGTTCCCCAGGCTTTGGATATCGCTTTGGTCCATTGAGAAAAAGTAGAGGTGTCCGTTCTGACTGAGGTTTTCCACGGTTTCCTCAATCTCACCTCAGCGAATGCTGGGACGCGTAACAGGCCGTGGCATCCGTTCCCTACCTTATTCCTACCCATTACCCCGCCGCGAGCTGTAAGCTCTTAAGGGTGTATCCTTGTAAAAAAAAAAAAAAAAAAAAACTAGTCTTTTATTTCAGTTTCATCAATAATGCGTCAAAATGCATTGAATAAGAAATCCTACATTCCATATTTTTAAATTAAAAATATATCTATAATTGCATCTCCAAACAAGCAAATAGAGTTGAAATTTCATTGCAAGTAAAAATTGTGGGCAATAATGATAATTGGAAAATTTTATCGTGTACCAACAGCTTAAAAGAAATTCATGCCTAGTAATTATACTAGTGGCAATAACTGGTGGCAATAAAATAATATATATGAAACGAGAATATTTGCAGCTTGCATCATGGCTAAAAAAAGAATCTTATCAGACTATAATCACGTATATACGTTGAAACAAAAAAAAAAAAAAATACAAATCGGAATGAAAAAACGCAACATTCCATAATTTTAATAACAATATAAATATCATACAAAAAAAATAAATAAATAACAATATAAGAAAATAGTATTAACGCGGCAAATGTGTTGAGATTTGATATTTAAAAAAGAAAAAAAAAATGTAGTAAAATCATGCTCCGTACTTCCGTACCTCACAAAACTTATTCAGCGAGTTCATATTATACCAAAGTATAATATATATTATAAAAAATAAAAATCCATTGATTGAATTGTGCAATTTAATTTGCACGATTACAAAATGGCCGTATTTGATGCAATACTTCAATAATCATTAATTTTAGTTTTTAGCAATAACTCTCGTACCATATGTATTATAGAAAAAATAACCTTTCGACGATACCTAAAATGTAAAATCCAGCCATCGAGCGGCCATCTTATGTAAACCGACAATGAAGCACGTCAGGGTCAAATTCCAGCGTGCAGGAACATAAAATTACCCACATTGAAAAATATTTCAGAATGTTTCTAAATGCAACCTAGAAACGAATTTCAGAGTATGAACTATGAACCGAATATTTGATTCTTTATACAGAAAATCACTCAACATTTTAAATTTTATTTACGTCAAATTTTTTATATTTTCTTTTCCATTACCAACAATTTTCACAATGAACATAAAAATTTAGATTTTATCGTGCCAAAAATAAAAAAAAAAAAAAAAAAAAAAAAAAAAAAGAAAATTTCCGAGATGCGTTGAATTTTCGAACGGAAATCATGACATAACGATTTACAAAGTTTGCACGAAGAAATGAAAGTTACTGAAATTAGCAGACAAGTTCCTTCCCCACGCGAGTAAAACTGGACACGTCACGGTCTTGATCGACACGTCAAGGCAAATTCCTTCGTTGCAAAATACACGTAATTGACGTAAAATTTTTCAAAATTAATTTTCAATCGATCTAAAACATTATTGGCAGCCTTTTTAACATTAATTTAGCAAATATTTGAAGCCATGTCAACGACAAAAAATATTTCGGAACAAATTTTACATAAAATTTCATAACAATTGGAAGTAATTCATTAGCTTGCGCATAAAAAACGTTGGATTGTTGGATTAGCTGATTGTGACGTTGGAATATTACCTTATTTCCATGGTTGATAGATTGGTTTATTGTGGAGCTCAGATTTGCAGCGTGGTGTTCACGAAAGATGTCAAGCGAGAGAGGCCCGTCGCGGCGCTGCGACGAGTTTTATCTCGGCCCCCTCTCCCGTGGAGCGTGCACGTGCTGACGTGGCGCACGAGTATTGGAGCCTCAAGCAGCTCCTGACCTTCCGAACTTTTTAATGGCTGCAATTTCGTTCTTCCTAGCTGGCGGGACATTTAGAATTATATTTGGTGGATTAATGGTCAAATTGTCCTAGGTGTAAAAGTATTTCAGGTTTACCATAGGGAGTAATGCCGGCAAGGGTGTAATTAATTCTTAAGTTATGATGTAAATGTGTTTCTACTAAACCCACATTGATGACGTCATAGCGTACATCCAGAGCCTGCCGATGGCCAACAGCTGCGTGGTGCTGGGCCTGCATAGTAACGCGGAGATCCGCCACAATGAAGTGGCGCTGCGGTCGTTGGCAAACCACGTGGCCACCCTGCAGCCCCAGCAAGGTCGGTGACCCCTGAAATAAAAATTTTAGTCTCCAATAACATAAATTTAAAAAAATTATTAAAATATTCGGATTTTTTAAAAATTTATTTTCATTTACATGTATTGTATACTGGGTCAATTATTAATTCATTTTTATCACTATGCTGCAACTTTCCTAAAATAAAGCTATAATATATGTTGCAGTACAGGGTATTTTTTTTCTTACAATATAAGGAGTTAATTAACATTAATTAGCTTAAACTACAATTTCTGCACTCATCGCGATTCAACTTATTTTCACGTATACTCGTTGCCTTGGAAAATTTCCCACTTGCAGCCTTGGTAATCACCATGTCCTGTATTATTTTACGGGGCATGGTTATTAACAAGGTCACAAAGGAAAATTTTTCAAAACGACAAGTGTACTGTACTACATAAAGTCATAAATAAACACCACGAGTTTCCGAACAAATCTAAAGTGACTTTATTTGAATTTGGCGCCACAGGTGAGCCGCTGACCGAGCTGTCCCTGGAGGAGCGAGGGTCGCGGGCCATGGTGGAGGTCTCGGCCCGCCTGCCCTGCCCCCTGGACACCACCGAGCTGCTACGCCGCTTGGGCCCGGGCGGACCGAGCGTGGCCTTCGTCCTGCAGGAGCTCGAGGCCTTCAATGGGCTCTTGAAGGCGGTCCGCAGTTCACTGGCCCTCCTGGAGCAGGTGCGTGACGTCATCAGTCGAGGAGGTTTACAAAACTATGGCACCAATAAAGTCAACAACATAAATATGTGCAAAAAACACAAAAACAATAAATCAAAATATGTGCACCAAAATTAATTCAGCAAAAAATTTATTATAATAATTTTGATGAGGAAATGTGTAGACTGACAGTGAGAGAGAGAGAGAGAGAGAGAGAGAGAGAGAGAGAGAGAGAGAGAGAGAGAGAGAGAGAGAGAGAGAGAGACAGACAGACAGACAGACAGACAGACAGACAGACAGACAGACAGACAGACAGACAGACAGACAGACAGACAGACAGACAGACAGACAGACAGACAGACAGACAGACAGACAGACAGACAGACAGACAGACAGACAGACAGACAGACAGACAGACAGACAGACAGACAGACAGACAGACAGACAGACAGACAGACAGACAGACAGACAGACAGACAGACAGACAGACAGACAGACAGACAGACAGACAGACAGACAGACAGACAGACAGACAGACAGACAGACAGACAGACAGACAGACAGACAGACAGACAGACAGACAGACAGACAGACAGACAGACAGACAGACAGACAGACAGACAGACAGACAGACAGACAGACAGACAGACAGACAGACAGACAGACAGACAGACAGAGACAGACAGAGACAGACAGAGAATGAAGATAAAAACAACAATAAAAAGATTGCATGGAATGTGTTTATTTGTTTATTACATAATTCTTTGGATAGAAGAGCTCGAGTTATAATACTATGTATTGTTATTTTTTTAAGTATTTTATTTTCAAATTCCCTAAATCGTGTTGTAAAAAGTTGTGACGTTATGGTCATGTAACGCCTTTCACTTTACTTAATGTGTTGAATTTTGGCTAGATTATTACGTTAAAGCGTTTTGCAGCACGATTTCACTAAGGGTATATCACGCTCTTTATTTGAACATAATGGTGTCGCTTTTTTATGCTTTTAATTTCAATATATAGTCTTCTCAGCTTACCTATAGTTTGACGTCACGTGACCCTCCCATCAGTATTGGATGACAAAGGTTCGTGACGTCAAACCAAAGATAATGGTTGTCAGGCGCTGAGAGGCCAGACTCGCATGACCTCCGACCTGGCCGAGGTGTTGCGGTGCCTGACTTTGTCCGAGGTGCCCCCCACCTGGCGAGGTCTCTGCCCGCCCACCAACAGAAGTCTGCCTGAGTGGGTGGCGCTGCTGCGACAGAGGCACATCCAGTACTACGACTGGGTGAGTTGTTGGAGAACGGATTAATTGATGTAGAGAGTGAGTCACAATTTGTGCATTGTTTCATTTTCAGTCATGGATTTTGCAATGAAGGGTAATTCTTCATGGAACTTTGAAACTTTGTACCCTGATACCTGAGATACCTTTGTTTATGACACTATATAGTGTGGTGAATTTTTAATTTTTTTTTCCAATATATGTAATATATTATATAAATTTGTGAATAATTAATTATATGTTAATTTAAATCGTATGTTGTTTCTTGTAAGAATTGTTTTATATTTTTTAGGTTGGAGATTTTATTGCATTAGGTATCCAAATTATGGAAATACTGTATGAAATAAATAAATTAAAAATTGTTATTTCTGATCTCGTGCAGGTAATGAAGCACGAGCCCCTGGTGGTGTGGCTGCCCGGCCTGCACGCCCCACGTTCCTTCCTGCTGGCCGTGCTGCACGCCGCGTGTCGCAGCCACCACTGGCCGCTTGAGCAGGCCGGCCTTCGCCTCGCGGTCACCTCCGCGCAACACCTGCCAGCACTGCGGGACGTGAGTCTTCATTTTTACTTCATAAATCATAACATGTCTAAGCACCAGCATGGGCTTTTAAAATTGTTTGGTCTATTTATGCATAAAATCTAATGGTTCACCTCATCTTAGAAGATTCAGTGGGTGGGCCTATCTGGGAAAAGAGTTATGTCCGCAGGTTTAAACCATATGTTCAAACTGACCTTTGTTAACAAATGTTTGTACAATGTGTACGAAAACCTTAAACCCTAAGGCAACGATAAAAAAATCTGTCTTTACTGTTTCGGCACGAACTTGAGTATTCCTCCTTGCTCAGGGCACGTATGTGCGAGGGCTGCACCTGGAAAACGCTGGCTGGGACCAGGAGCGCGGCTGCCTTAGACCCGCGGATATCGGCGCCCTGACCACGCCCTTCCCCGTGGTAGCCGTCACCGCCGTCGAGAAGGTGCCCGATCGCCTGCCGGTGAGTCGGTCTGTCCGTACTTCTGTAATATAAGAATAGACAACCTGCATGAAATTTTTATTGTATGTTTTGATGAGGACCTCAAGTTATGAATTGTCAATTATTTTTTTCAGATTTTCTTAACACCTTTAAAATCATTCTACATAGCGCTCTGACGTCATAGTCATGCAAGTATTTAACACGCTAGCATGAATATGACGTCACAGCAATTTTTAGCACAATTTTAAGAGGTTAGAGATTTAAAAAAAAATCTGAAAAAAATTGACACTACATGACTCGAGGTCATCCAAATATGAAAAGAAAATCATACAGGCTGTCTTTTAATATAATTTAATGTCAATATTTTTTCTATAAAGTACACATTTTTTTTTTAAGTAATGAAACTCAATTACAAGTGTGCCGGTGTGTTGCGCAGGGCTCAGTGCGCACCCCGCTGTACGCGACTCGTCGTCAGGGCCCGCACATCTCGCCGCCGGTGTGGGAGCTTGATCTTCCAAGCGCCGAGCATCCCAGCACCTGGATCCTGCAGGGCGTGAGGCTTCTGCTCGACCCTGAGTAGACACTGAGTTTCAGGAAGCTTCAGATGTTGAATTGTAATTAATTTTATTTAAACAGTGTACTTGTTCAGTTTGACATCAAAGAATGATCATGGATGCAATATATTATAGTGTAAATGTAGAATACTTCCCGGTTTACTTATTGCTGACTGATAATAATAATTGTTAGATTCCTTAGTCTTTTCCATCTATATAATGTCACTAGCTAGGCCTACATTTAATATGACTAATATCTAAGATTTTTAAGGGAAGTATAGTAATATTTAGTATTGAGATAAGCTACATAATCACAGTAATTGATTATATAATTGATATATAACATCAATAATATATGATGTTAAAACTGAAATTTTTAAAGCATGTGTATTTTCACCTCAATTTTTGAGGTGCACGTTTTTAAACATTTTGATACTTTTATATTAACTCCTATACTCATGCATATTATAAGTAGTATGTATTTTAAATGTATTCACGAAATATTTCCAATAAAAATTCTGAGTAAATGAATAATATATTTTATGATTTTCAATTCTTAAATGTAAAATACAATTTAAGGTACAGTGCATAACAATAGGTAATAGAAGCAGTTAAATTTAGATAACATAAAAAAAGATTATAGTTTACTTACACAAAATTATTTTAATTATTGATACTTTTGAAGAATTTGTTTATGTTAAATTATACAATGCAGGAAACATCAACAAAGAGGAAATAATGACAGTAATAATCATTATGTTTTATGTTGAAACAATCGAGATCATTAAAATTACACCAACAACAAAGAGCTGATAATATATTGTTATAGTGGACGAACAATAAAATCCGTGCGATATATTATATTATGCTGGTATCATTGAGGCTGTGACGTCACACGTCGCATCAAAAATGCAGCTGCGGAATGTCACTATATGATGCTGAATTCCGAACATATAAAATGTATAATACACCCCGGGGGAGAGAATATTTAATAATAAAGTTTGCGTTTTTTTTTTTACAATGTCCTACTGTATTTTATTATTAAAAAGAAACTCTGGTTCATACGTCAAATATTCCCCGTGTGCATTAAAGAGTGAAATTTCATTTTCACTATGTTTGTAGTAAGGTGGGACAACATGGTTTTAATTATTTATACAAAAGTTTGTAATATTATAAATATAAATATATACCCTGCGGAGTATTTTCGAGTCACATTTTATCAACGATGCAGCGTTGCTGGACAAGGGAAAGATGAGATAAGAGTTTATAAGACAGATCAAGAAAATTAAGCACTCTTTTTGTCTAATTCTATCCTATTTTGCACCATTTTAGAGGAAAAATGGAAAAAAAAATGTCTTCTATCCTCTTATTGGGCATAAAATGTTATTAGAAGTATTGTCTCCATTTCATCTTCAGTCTGAGCGAGGAAGAAATAAGATGTTTTTTTGAGGTAAAAAGACGTTATAAGATTAGGTTTAGACGTTTAAAGGATGAGTTGAAGACGTAATTTTTTAACTATCTTTTTCTTTAAATACATGCATGCAGTTAACGTGAAGAAGGAATTCAATAAAAAGCCTTGGGATTTCCGCTTGAAAGTGCATTTAATTATTGAATTAATTTTGGTTCTTGAACGCATAAACGAAATAAGTAAAAATGATAAAGGAAATTATTTTGAACTATTGACTTGCCACAATACATGTTCATAGTTCATACGAGAGCAGACGTTTCAATGATATATAGTCACAAGTTCGAATTGCATTACAGCATTACTTATTTTTAGTTAAACTTACTAAGGGATTTTAAAAATTAATGATGAAATAGACCTGGGGGAGAATTATCACCAGACTTGTCTAATTTTTGTACATTTTTTTTTTTTTTTTTTTTATTTAGAGAGAAAAATCGAGATGTTAAATTTTAAACAGTTAATTTACATTTTGTTTTCTAAATATAAACATTAAAAATTTTATTGCCTAATAAGGTTTTATCGTAATCCCCAAATTAAAGTAGAATATTTAATGCTTTAATCCAACACGTAATAAGTATTGATTCGTTTGAATATATACATTAACATGGAATGTTTTGATAAATTAACTGTGTGACACAGTCATAAAAGTGGCACTCCTTCTCTAATTAACACTACACACAGAAGTGTGTATTACGAGTTATATGACATGAGCGTGCATGCAGTTCTCTCGCGGGGGCTTTGCGTGCGGTGACATGCGGGCGCGTTTGGGCGGGCCCGTCGACTAATTATAATGAAGTCTATTTCGTAATCGGAACAAATAAAATGTTTAACATTCATCAATCAACATTGTTATCATCCACGTCAATTGTTGTATACCAGTCTAAGTGTTGCTTATTTGGCGTTAGTATCAAAATAAATAGAAGCTGCAGTATATAGTGGGAAAATGAAATTATATGCTGGGGCCACGCTATAAATAATTTTTTTTTATCTCTCTCACACGAATAACGAGTTTCTACTTTATGAAAAAAGGAAAAGCTGCTGCAACACGTAATAAAAAATTTAATTCTCTCTCTCTCTCTTCTCTCTTTTTCCTCTCTCTCATAATATCTATAAAGTCCATCAATTTTTCGTGTCTTTTTTATTTTATTTTATTATTTTTTTACGTAAACTTTCAATATTTTTCCAAGACCGTAAAACACTTGCATTGATGTTATGGTAACAATTAAAATACACAGTTCCAAATTATTGATTTACTTGTGGCCATATATTTACGAAAATTCAGTGAAACGTAAAATAAAATTTTAGCAGTAAATTTATCACGTATAAATTCACACATGATGTGAAAAGTGATTTCTCCATTTTATTGCTTGGAGGTATTCCATTATCAGCTTTTAACGTTAAATTCAACGTTGTGAAAATCACATTTTGCATATTTTTGTAGCGTAAATAATGTTAGTGAAATCTTGTTTCCTGTTTCTTCTAAGCCATTTTGTTACACTTGTGTGCATGGTGATTTATTTAGAATCTTTACTAGTCGGCACTGACATCCTTGTTAGAATATTTTGGTGCTGAAGTGCTTTGTGACTGTACAATGAGATACAAACGAGTCTCGCATATAGTTTAAAAAAGTAAGAGCAGTGCATGGTAAATGATTCTAATTTGCATATGGAACAAAAAGAGAAAAATTAATGGTACGAGTACGTGTGCTTCGTTATTTTTTTTGAGGAAAGAGAGTGGGGGTTAAAAATACGTTTAAAATTAATGAGGAATAAAGTTACACATAAAGTTTTATGCGTGCTAAAAAATTACACGCCCGTCCTTATAGCTGTTGTAATATATTGTAGTGTTGTATTTATATCGCAATATAAAATGTCATACCAAAAATAAATTTCCACGTGGGTATTCCCCGGAAGTGGCGAATTTTAAATCTCAACGTTGCGTCATCGGGCAAATGACCGTTGTGTGAAACATTTTCCGAGCTAGCCTCCCTCCTCAGGAAGATTTTTCGTTTTAAATGTACATGTACAGATAAATCTCCCCTTGTTATTTAATTAAAGTAATTCAATATTAGAAGACGTTCTGCAACAAATAATATATATTAAACGTTATATTATATAATATGTAACATAGGTTCCAGCTGCTTTGTGACAAACTCAATGATTTTAAAATTTATTTCATTTGAAAATTTTCAATAACATTCTTTTCTTTACACCAAACTTCAATCAAAAATTTATAAGAGAAACATACATGCATCCTTACTATAATTATTTTAATCTGCATTAAAAACTACAAAGACAGAGACTTGCGGTTATCTCTACACGCGTCGCATCAGTCGGCGCGGGGAGAGGGGTAGGGAGGTGCAGGCGCTGCTGGAGCTCAGTAAGCTGCCAGCCGCCGCACGATGCATGTCTCCCTTCTGGCGCTGCTGCTGCTGTTGGGGAGGACCGCGGCGGACATGCGGAGGTACAACGTCGGGGTGCTGATGGCTTCACGCCTCGACTCGCCCTTCGACCTGGAGAGGTGTGGTCCGGCAATCGACCTGGCTCTCAAGGAGGTCAACGACAAGTTCCTCAGGGTGCATAACGTCCAGCTCGACAAGGTGCAGAACAGGTGAGATAGATCAGTGTGATGGTGACCTGTTTGTGAGTGTTGGCATGGGGGCAGATGACTTAGAACTGATTTTAGGGATAGACTTGTCACCCCCCAAAATTAGGAATTTTTTGGACAGGCAGCTCGAGCAAATCAGACAGTGACGCGTTAATAAGCTGTCCCGAAGTGGATCTGAAAGTTTGCAGTACTTTGCCGTCTTTGGATTATGTAAACTGAGGTTTGTTAAACTAAAGTCGCATTTATTTTGTATAGCACACGTATAAAGTTGTTTAGTTCATTATTGTTTAACAAAATACCTCTCTCCGACAATGCTGTGTGATTTTCATATTTTAAATTATGTGTATAATATGTGTTATTTTTTAGTCATGTTATGTTTTATTATTTTCAATATATATGAATTGTATGAATGAACTTATCAGTGAATGGACTGCTCAACAATATTTTTCATTATTTGCCCAATGTGTTTTTTAGAATTTGAATTATAAATTTTTGTAATTTGAAAGAGATAATAAAATAAATTTGTAAATTTCATATTAACTACAGTAAAAAATTAATATGATTTCAATAAAGGTTATTGTCACTAGTCTTAGGAGATGGTGAATCACTCTGAAAATTATAGTAAACCTTCCTTACATTATAACATAAATTTTCATAACAAAAAAAATGAAGCAAAAGTCAATCTAGTTTTTGAGATATCCAGGATATAAATAATGAGAATATAATTGGAAATCTGGCGGCCATTTTCAAATCAAGTCAAATCAGCATCTTTTTCATGTAAAAAAATTAATATCTCAAAAACTGGACTGAATAATAATTACTTTTTACTTCAGAAATTGAACAGTCATTTTGTTCTCTATGTTCCGATCTAAATTTTATATTTTTTTACCATCAAAAAATATTTACAACAGTGACAACAATCCTTAATTAACAAGTATCAGTAATTTCTTTTTAAAAAGTTCAAAAAGTCAAAGATGAGAAGCAAAATGTTCAAACTAGATACAGTAGTTAATTTAGAGTTAACTATAAACGCTGTTATTTTTATTACAGTTATATACCTGTAGTGCTGGAAGAGTACGTACAATTAATCCTATTTGATGTAATAATTTTTTCAATATTGGCACACAAAAAGTGCTGAAGTGCCAGAGCTGCCAAATAATATTTGGGAGGCAATTTGCAGATTATTCTATTTATAACTAAATTACGCAATATGCTTTTTATTTTTAACTCATGTGTAGTGAAAACGTAATTTCATTTATCGGAAGGGTCGTAATGAATGTTTCTGTACAAAATATTTACGTTTTATTTGTAAACAACGCACTTCATGCGTGAGCGATACTGCAAACTAAACTTGTTAAAAAAAAGTAAAATAAAGGAAGGAGGTGTTACTGCACAAATATTGATTAAAATTTGTTGTTGGGTTAGTTAGTATTAAATTTATGTTCCAATGAACAATCTCCATGATATTTTAAATTGAAAATTCGGATAAAAGACCTCGAGATATATAAATTTTTATTATGTTTAAACCTCTAAAGCCTTTAAAATTGTGCTTTGTGATGTCATCGTCATGAAAGTATTTAAAACGAAAGCATAAAGACACATGTATATATGATTATGACATCACAGCATTTTCTCCTCGATTTTGAGGGTGTCTAAAAAATCTGAAAAAATTGACATTACAAAAATCGAGGTCCTCTATCCAAAAAAGGAATAAAAAATTACATGCAGATTGTCTATTCATTGACGCAATTGAAAATTGTAATGTCAATTTGGCATTGTTACTGTTTTATGTAGTCGGTGTAGCTAATGTTATTTTAAGTACGAATTCTCTGTACTTTAAAATCTTTGGAAGCATTATTTTACTGTTTTTAATTGTGAGCGAATTCATGGAAAATTATGTCATCTGCATGCATTTTTTTCCATTATTACTTGAGCTATTTTTAATTTAATTTAATGTTGCTCTTACACACGATCCTATTTTATTCATTCATACTGCCATTTCATCCATTTACGCTTAGAATTTAATTTTTATTTATGTAACCATTTTCTTCTATTTTTTAAAGTTCATTATAGATATAAAATTAGCATTTATATTGTAATAATTATAGAAATTAATCAGGAACTGAATACATGATTAATTAATTTAATAGAGATTTGATCTTCTTGAATTTTATTTTAATAAATTTATTATAAATTTAGATACTGAACTTTATAATTATTAAAGTTTAATCAATGCGCTCGTTCGGAAGCTAGGGGCAAGTGAAGGTAGGCAACCCGCTCGTCCTGGGTGCCGAACAAGCTGCCGCTCTCCCAGGCGTCAAGTCCATCCATTCTAATGGCTGGGGGCGTTAATTGACGTCTGACAAGACTATTCTATTAACGTCTAAAGAACGCTCGTGTCACTGTAATTGCCTTACAAGAATCAATTAATAGTTGCTATAATTACTGCAGAATTAACTTTTTTTTAGATATAACCTTTTTGCCACTTCTGTGATATAGTGCCTTTGGTGCATTGTTGCTATTCCCACCAAGTGTTATTGTATCCTGTATTTCACCACTATCTGTGGTGAAATAATAAATAAATAAAATAAATAAAAAATAAGAATGTTTTCTTTCATACAGATTTAATTAATATAATGTAAAATATTAATTAATTTAATTAAAAATATTTGTTAATATTTTATATATTTATATTTATATTTTTACTAAAATAAAAAAACTTAATATATTTTTATATAATTTAATTAAAGTACAAACAATACACTTGTATACTGAGTAAAAAATATATGAAATTAAAAAAAGTGTCACATATAAATATTAATTTACATTTAAAATTAAAAAAACACAAAAGATAGTAACAATATCAAAGACACAAAAGAAAATTGAATTAATTTATTAAATTCATGTTCAAAGCTACTCTCAAATATGATGAGAATATTCTCAAAGCTCGAGAAAACAATAACATTTCTTTGTATTCACAGCCGAGTTGAGAAATATACAAGCGAGACTCTCAAATCGTGATTATCGGCGTGCTCAAAGCAAGCCGGTCTGTTCAAAGCAATTTGCGGAAACTGTCCCCGGCTTAGACGTAATCCCAGGCTTTGCAAGCCACATCTACAAACTGGTCGAGATGGAAATGTTTTCTACAACCAGCACACTTTGAGAAAACATCTTAATATATCACACCTTCAGATGTTTTGTTAATTTAGTGGCTTTAAAATATCGAGAAATATATCCGCTGTAATACAAGTATCAATCTTTTCTCAATTTAATTAATTAGTATATTCATATATTTGATTTCAAATTTAAACTATAATTAAGAAGAGGGTATTGAATTTATTGTTGTTCTTCTAAACTATAATAGATTGATATATAGTTAGTAATCAATAATAATTTTGAAGTTAAATCTGGTGACACTATGTTGGGTTTAATTCGATCAGATGCCTGTAAGCAATCCAATCACGATCTAATTGTAATTGTGTGCGACATTGGGGTTAACTAGCAATTTGCAGAGCATGTGGTGTTAGTGACCCATAAATCTCGTCGGTGTCAATAAAGGAATCTTGACAGTAAAATCTTTCTTGTCTCTCCAGAACGTTTGCTACGTGGAAACCTGAGTTGAAACGGTCGGTAGAAAATTTCACCTGTTAAATTGCCAAACTAAATTGATTTCTCAATATTTTGAACATTGCCTTATAACTGCATTCCAACTCATGTTCTACGACTTAAAAAACACAAGACTGACTGAAACTCATTTACACTTAATTTGTTTATTATATTTCCCTTGTGAATACAAACAAAACAAGTCAGAGACAGGAGACACCAAACTACAGAAGAATGTAACTAAAATAGTGCATATAGCATTCTTGCGAAACCTTCCTATTATATTACCTGTTACTCTTATGTTGTACATAATATCCTGTCATGCCTTCCTCGCTTCGGTAAAGCGAATGTGATGAATTAAAGATATATATTAGAAATTGATCAAATGATGCATTGAATATTTTTTTTTTTTAAGTTTCAGAATATAATTTTGAATGATGTGTAATTTTGGTGTGATTCAAGAAAGGAAGTTAACCAGGTTTCACTGACCGCTCGCGGTTAGTGAGAACCTAAATCCACCGCAAATCACGTCCAATATTCGAAATCATTAAATGTAAATTTCTTCAATTAGATTTCCCGATGCTCATTGAAAGAAAAGCTTTACCGAAGTGATTTTCATCTTCTGTGGTGACGCACTTGTTAAATTGAATTCTTGCGGGGATTATATTGGTTAAAAGGCTTCTCTTATCTCCCCGTGCTATTTCTGTGAAGGAAAACTTGCCGAGACAAAGGAACGGATGTTAAACCAAGAGAAGAAATTCAAAGAGTAGCACAAAATATTTACATTCCAGTAAAATAATTTTACAGTAAAATTAAAGACAACGTTCAGTTGAAATTGGAACGTCATGTCGTAATGGCGGTAATGAAAAATTCAAAATCAGATTTGAGAAAAGATTTTTCAATATGCCATTTCTTTCGATTCATGATTAATTTCTAGTTGATGTATTGCAATGAAGGTTAATTCATACTAAACTTATTAATTATAACTGACAGAACCATATCGAATATTTCGGTAAGAAATAATTAAATGAAAACAATTTTAATTTTTATAAAAAAAACTTCGTAGTTTTAATATTATGGTTTGAGAAAATTTAAGATGATAAGCCTCAAGATTTTGATTTACTGAAAAGTGAGATTCTCATCCTGGAACTAAAATCTTAGACGTAAATTTTTCTTCCAACAATAGAAATATTATGATAAAACTCCCATCAGTAATTCTTGTATTCAGCAGTAAAACCTTACAAAAGTCATAAAAAATAACAATTCAACTGCATGAAAAATATGAATAAATTTCAACGTGAGTTCTTATTTTATGCCATGAATACTGAAGTTACATTTTTATAGTAGCAGGAATGGCTGGTTAAGATTCATGACGTGACTTGTTGCTACTTGTTGCGACATGCCAACCGTTGTCATGGCAACACACCTGACAACGTGATCTCTAATTAAAGTGCACAACAAGGGTTGCTAGTTAGGAGATACTGCTCTTAATTTAGAACAAAACGGACAACTCAAATGATATTAGTCATCTAATTACGTTGAGTGTCAAATTGATTGAAGTAGATTGACAAAATGTTATTTCATTCCAAAAACTTGTTGAACATATTTGTTTAAATTTCGTCTAAAGGATATTCAGTACTTAAATGCATAAATTTCTAAGCAAACTTTAAAAATACCACGTTCTTTATTTAATTCATTTTTTTTAAGTTTTTGTTGTTTATTATTTATTAAAACAAATCTCCCTTATGCAAACTTTTTTGTATAAAAGATTTTGTGTGAAAAAAACTTGACTATATTTGAACGCAGCTGGTACACAAAAACATATTAAAATATTATACTTGCGTATTAACCAACAACGCATGAAGAGAAAAGAATTATAAACTTTGAGTTTTTTTTTGCCACTTGGTAATATAATATTAAGTTAAATCTCACTTGGCAAGCTAAAATAATATCTAAGTATTTTATCTAAAATTTAATATAAAAAATATTATATATGTTACATTTTTGGTTTATTATTTATTATAATTTATAACTTTCAGTAAAATTCAATTTTATTTTGAAAGAAATCAACTTTATTATCTCTAATATTATTCAAAAAGGGTTTTAAAGCAAATCCATGGAAGCTAAGGTCAAGAAAATCCCCTGCCTCATTAGTTAATTAAAACAAATATAATCTTCTATTTCTTTAGTTTATTGAAGTTTAATTGCTAAATGTTTCAGAACAATAAGAATTAGCTCGCTTCAGAAAGTCCTTAAATATCGTGTCTCTCGTTCTCATTACGTCTAATATATCTAGTTTTGGAACGCCGGAGACTACACACGAGTGATATTGAACCTGGCAAAGTGACACGCGGGAGAAGCGCACTTGCTTTAAAAACGTTTGGCGGCCATATTGGCGAGAAAATTACAGCAGTAAACTGAAATCGCCCTTGTAAATCCATGTTCCCTCTGTCCTCAGCTACCCATCCTGCTCGGGCGCGCGCGCTCCAGGCCTCGCTGCAGATATGTACTTCCGGGACCACGTGATCGCCTTCATCGGGCCGGCGTGTGCCTTCGCGCTGGAGCCCGTGGCGAGACTTGCGGCCTACTGGAACGTGCCCATTATCACGGGCATGGGCGACCAGGTGAGTCCAGGTCACTCACCCCAAGGTGACCCCAACTGACCCCAAGTCTTTGCAGCCGCCGGCCGAGGGAGAGCTGTCCGTCACTTCGGGGATCATCGGGCGCCTCCACAAGTGGAAAAACGAGTCCTCGGTGAGTTTTCTGTGAAGGTTAAAATACAAGCTTTTAGTTTCAGCTCAGGACTCTAATACGGCGCTCTGATTGGCTTGTTAGTTGGTACGATTCCGTCCCCGCTTTCTATACCCTGACTCGTATCTGTTCAGGATTTGGTCGTCATGTCTTCTGTCATTGCTTGAAACCGAACCCGAGCCGAAAACGCACGAGAAAAACAGTCTATAGCATTGGCCGGTCTAAAAGCAGAGATAACTCGGAGAACATAATTTAAAACTGCATGTGAATTGATTGAAAATGGGTCGTTCTCTTCACTCTCTTAGCCGAGTCAATGCTTAAATTGACATTATATTTACGGAGTGAATACTTACTCTAAGGTATTTCGTTACCTATCTTTAGTGTATATTATGCAAATTGAACAATGTTGTAAAAAATTAACAGGCACTAATAAATTATTTACTGATATTACTGATAAATTATATAAGATCAATTGATATTACAATAAAAAGACATGGAAGGCATAGAGGAGCATTGAGTATCTGGATTTGTATTGCAATTCATTTTCATTTCATTAATTATGTTCATTACTTATTGTCAGTACATAAATATACCTGGATATTTAATACTTCAGTTGTAGAATTAGAATTTTAACAAAATAATTTAATCGAAAATAAACAAAGTAAGAATTTTGCTCTTTCAGTTATGATGTGTAATTCACTGTTAATAAAATAACATTGAACACATCACATTATTTAACATTTATTAAGCCATGTATTAACGCATTTAAATCAATAACAATATTTACAGGTTTATTATTTTATTAATTATATAATATTTATACAATGTTTACATTACATTTTCAGCCCTTATGAGCACAACAGTCATGTACATTGATAATTAGTGTAGTATTGTTATTACAGCATATATTATTATAATCTAAGCAATATTGACGTAGCAGTAATTATACATGCATTTTAATTAGCGTATAATTGGAGCATAATATTGTGTAATTAAAATCCAGGTTGATTAAATTTTACCATTCATGTTGGCAACACGTAATCTTTCAGCGTATGTTGTTTGTTATGATCACGGTATTGAACATCATGGTAGTATGGCCAATTTGTGTTTTGAAAACTCTAAATCCGGCAGGGAAATAATTTGTTTAATTTGGTGCTATTACAATGCAGTATCAACCTAATTTTTTTTTAAATAAATGGATAGAAAGTGCAAAGTTATGTTACTCTGATTTTTTTCAGATTTATTAGAGGCCGGGAAATATTGCTAAAAAGTTTTACCGAGGTCGGGTTTAAACCTACATCTCTTTTAGGTACGTCCTATCTTTTTATTAAAAAAGTTACGCCTCTTGGCGCCTTTCTCTGTATTTTCAATAATTTTTTAAAAATAGTTTCCGGGCTCTAAAAAAATAGGGGAAAAATCATAGTAGCATAACTTTGCTCCCTATGCAATAAAAAAATAAGGTCAATACTCTTATTAGAAAACAATTTTGTAACATTTTCATATTTATGTCAAAATCACTTGTTTTTTTCCCGACATATTTTTTGTTAAGATTTATTTGTCTCATAATTATATGTTGTCACGTACAAAATAAATTAACAATCGAGACCATCATTCTTCACCACTTTATTTACTTATATTCAGTTATATACATTTTGTAAACTATACAATGTACTCATTTATATTCAATAATTCTTCAATTTGACTTTTTTGAAAAATGTATTTTTTTTTTCCAATTAAATTCACAAATTGAACTAATTTTATAAGAATAAAAAAAAATAACACTTAATATAATTAATTCATTTTTTTTATTGGAATTTCAAATCCTTATTCAAATTGCCTTATTCAATTCAATTCAATTCAATATATTTTTATTTCCATTTTTCCTACAATCAAAGTGTCATAATATACAATAACATTTGTTGAGGTTTATAGGACAAGTCAATAAAAGCAGTGTTAGGAAATGTTCATAATGAAAGAATCAGTCCATGTCATTAATTTTCTTCTCACTTATTAACAAAAGCACAGTCATAATATGCTTTAACACTGTAAAAACACATATCTTGTAGCAGATTTTTCACATTTATTTTAAAATCACTAATATTTTTTATACACTTCACTGAGAGAGGGAGCTTATTATAAAGATTAAGGCAGCTCAAAAAGGGACCACTTTTATACATCTCAAGTCTACACCACATTGAGGGAATATTATTTTTAACATTTCTTGTATTATGCTCATGTGTAACTTCATGTTGCTTATATAGTGACATATTTTTTTTAACATTCATTTTACATTCCAAAATATAAATACATGGGAATGGTAGCAAATTTAATTTTTTAAATAAAGGTAAGCATGAGGCAGATCTTTTAGCAAAACATATTGACCTTATTATTTTTTTTTGCAATACAAATACTCTATGAGCTGTTGTACAATTTCCCCAGCAAATAATTCCATATTTAATAATTGAATGAAAGTTTGCAAAATATAAAGTTTTTAGGCATTGTAGCTCAGATTCATATCTTAATTCTCCCAGTGCAAAAATTACTGAAGCCAACTTCTTACAAATATGATCTATATGACTCACCCACCTTAAATCATCATCTATAATGAGACCCAAAAATTTTGCTTTTGATGTTAATGTTAATATGTTATTTCCCATTGTTATATTAATTAGTTTAGAATTTTTGTTTCTTATATTTTGGAATTGTAAAATTTCAGTTTTATTTAAATTTAATGTTAAGCCAATATTGTGAAGATAAGAACTTATTGTTTCTATTGATTTTTTAATATTAGCATCCAATTCAGAGTTTGTATGGCCAGTTATTTTTAAATTTGAATCATCTGCATATTGTATTGACACACAATTATTATTTTTTATTACTTGGGACAAATCATTTACATAAATCAGGAATAATATTGGAGAAATGCAAGTGCCTTGTGGCAAGCCATATTTAATTTCTTTCTTGTCTGAATATTTTATTGAATCTTTACCATCTCCTTCACAGTTTATAAAAACAGTTTGTGTTCTATTTGATAAAAATGATTTTATCCAATTTAGACAATTTCCTCTTATACCATACTTATAGAGCTTGTTTAATAATATATCATGTTCTACCATGTCAAAGGCTTTTGACAAGTCTAAAAAGACACCTGCAGTTTTGAATTTGTTATCTATACTGCCAAGAACACTATCAATTAATTCCCACATTGCAGATTCAGTTGACATACTTTTTCTGAAACCATGTTGTGACTGTGATAGTATATTATTTTTATCTAAAAAAGGTAAAAATTTATTTAAAAAAGCCTTTTCAAAAATTTTAGAAAAAACAGAGAGCAAACTAATAGGCCTATAATTACCCATATCTTGAACATCCCCTTTTTTATGTACTGGTTTTAGTAATGCTTGTTTTAATACAGTAGGAAAAGATCCTTCTTCAAAAGATTGATTTATAATTACTGTGAGAACATTACTTATTGATTGAGAGCAGGACTTAAGTACAAAATTTGACACCCCATCAAATCCATGGGAATACTTATTTTTTAAAGATTGAATAATTTTAAATACATCAGCCCTAGATACAGTTGATAAGAACATAGACTTGAGATTAAATGGAATATTTTGTGTAGGATTAGAGTCCCTTGTCACATTTTCAATATTAGATTTACAGTCTGAAATGCACTTTTCAAAATAATTACTAAATATCTGAGCAATTTCTTGTGGGTCATTAACAATATTATTATCTTGTGATATTTTATTAATTTTATGATAAACTTGAGATTTCCCATGCCTTTTCTTGATTAAGTCCCACATTGCTTTAGATTTGTTATCAGATTTATTTACATATGTTGTGTTTTTTTGTTTATTTACAAATCTGACAAGCTTATGATAAATGAACTTATAAATTTTTACATATTCTTTGCTCCAAATATGTGGGTAAAGCCTCTGTAACTTATTAAGGTTCCTTAATTTTTGCCTTGAAATTTTAAGTCCTGGAGTCATAAAATCTCTCCTATTAGTTTTATTTTTATAAGTGACTTGAACCAAAGGAAAAGCTTTTTCAAAATATTGCAAAAAAATATTATGAAATTCCTTAAACATATTATCTGTACTTTTTTCTTCATATACTGAATCCCAAGTTTCATTATCCAACATGTTTTGAAAATATTTAATATTTTTTTGTGAAAAAATCCTTTTTTGTTGTTTTTTACATGTATTTTTTTTAAAAGCTAAATTGCAAAATGTAAATAGTTGTGCTTTATGATCCGAGAAGTCACATTTTAAAACTTTATTATAATTGTCCTCAAAAGGAAACAGTTTAGGGATTAAAATATTGTCAATTAATGTTTCAGTAGTTTTACATGATCTTGTAGGGGAGTTTATAACAGGTACTAAATTACATATATTTAAAACTGAATTAAAATCTTTGGTAGTTTTAGTATTTTTCAGTAGATTTATGTTAAAGTCCCCACATAATATATTATAATAATATCAAACAGATTCCAAATCGAAGGCTCTTTTCTCGTCTGCTCCAGTTTGCCACATGATTGGATTTATCGGTGCTGCTGCTGCTGTTATTACTCGGTATGCGCCAAGGGAATTCGTCTCGTCTATAATCAAATTTAAATATCGCTCTTATTGGAATTTTCGGACACAAAGGGAAATTTAGACTACCTTTTTCTTCCAGAGGCATGGAGTGATGAGGCTAAATTATATTATAATATATTAGCTTATCGCGGCCTACGTGATTTACATATAACATATCGCTCAAACTGAAATCATAAATAGTGTATTTTTATTTTTCATGCATATTGTAATTGAGAAGGAAGAAAAAATAACATAATATATTATTGATTGGTAGTTAAATTTATTCTTTTGACATTTTATACTTACGTTTACGTTAATGTTGCTTAAATCTATAACACTTGCAAATCCTTTGTCTGCTCGTATAACGTTCCAGTAAACGTGTTTTCCATGGAGCGATGTTGAGTAAATGAATAAATTTTTGAATTTTGAATTTGAATTTTGAGTGGAGCGAGAAAAGCGCACTTGCTTCAATGTAATATGGTGGCCATGTTGGCGTGAAAAACTCGCGGCGGGAATTATCGTTGCGCGAAAACGATTTTTTGACACCAACATGGCCGCCATATTATATTAAAGCAAGTGCGCTTTTCTCGCCCCGCCAAGCCCCGCTTGACATCATTTCATGGAAAATCATCATCAATCAGGGAAGAGGTATACATTCCTGCATGTAAATTTAACAGCACGTAGAATTCATAGTAATTCTCCTCCATATTCAATAAAATTTATTCAAAAACTGAAAATGTCCGTAGTGTAAAATTTTTCATGAGATCATGATGAAAATAGAACGAATTTGGCGCGAACAAAAGAGGATTTAATAAAGTTTGAAATATTAAAATAATAAAAAAATGAAGCAAGAAAATAAATATTTTGCTGAATATAGTCTCGACTTTTATAAAGTTTAATATTATATTTTATTATCTCCAGAGCTTCATATTATAACATTTCACTTTAAGAGAGATGAGCATGCTCACTTGAACTAATTATTTAACTGAATCACGTACATCTGTCAAATGATGTCATCAAACAATCCACTCTTATCATCATAATAAAAAAGTATCATTTTAACTCACATTTCTACGGTAGAAGCAATCCCAGTAATGCACATTTCGTGATTGTTTTTAATTAAGGTGAGCCTGCAGGTGTAATTAGATTACTTATCCAGCTGAGAGATGTCCTCTGCGTGATTTCGTGGCAAACTTAACTTATTGCCATGCTGATGAGCGCTCCACGTGACATCAGCGTAAGTTAGAATTAGGTCAGGATGGACAGTAACAAGCACTCGAGTACGAACTAAGAGGCACGATTTGATTATAAGATGGAGTAATTCCATTAATTTTCGAATCAGCAACAAAAGCACACATACAAGGACTGTCCTATTTAATGTGTCGTGTATGTTCGTATTGTTCGGAAGTCCTCGGCTCGAGTTCAGCCAATGAGGAGGCTCGTTACGAACTGTTTATTAATGACTGAAGACGTTACAAACATTACCGAAATCTGAGTAATTGTGATGCGCTTCAGAAATAATTAATTTTATTAACGCTACAATTTGATCAACTTTTTGATTATTAATGGAGATAATCTGCTTGAAATTTAACATATTTTTATTACCTGTCAAAATTGAGGTGAAACGCTGTTACGTCATAGTCATGCAATGCTATTTCCAATGTTTCCATGCAATTTAATTGTTTTTGACGATACAGCAATTCAGAGTATAGTGTTAATGCTATTAGATAAAAAAATCTTAAACTTAAAATTCTCTATTGACGTTTATAGTAAAAAATTGTCCATATAAACTGGGAGCAATATTAAAGCCAACTCTACAAATATAACGTCAATTTTGCCCAACTCTGTAGCTCAGTTGAAATCGTTGACAAATATGTTGACTTTGATCAAAATTGTTGACGGATCGCCACAAGTAAACAAACAGTTGCTTGGCTACACACCGACTCTGTTTATCTGAATGGTTCTCCGGTGTTTTCATTGAACCAACAATATAGTGCTCATATTAAGTCATTGTTAATGAATTAAAAAGCCTTTGTTTAAATATTATGTAACTATACCAGGTATTTCCTCATTATAAATTTAGTGATTAAAATTAAAATTTTCGCATAAAATCAAAGTATTTCGTGCCAATTTATTTGCACCCCGCGGCTCTTTATGGCAAAACTTAGAAAATGATGCGTATGTACAATTTAATCAATAAAAGACAACTCGTCTAGATTTGTTCCTCCTATACAGTTTATTGCTTCATCAGATGCTCTTATTACTTTAAGTTGACACAAACATTTTTATAGATTGATCTTCTTGTCATATGTTGTCAAATCAATAAAATACACAACTTTTTGCAAACTGGAAGTTGCCATTTTTTGTTTTAAAAAAAGTTGTCGTGATATAACAATTTAACTTATTTAACACGGGCGTATCCCAAAGATGGAGGGAAGGAGGTTGAACACTTTTCATAAAATATCCCAAAATTCATGGTGTGGGGAGGTGCTAATACCCTTATCATTCCCGCTAAAAAGAGCATGCACTGAAAACTCCCTTGTAAATTGAAAGAGAACGGTAACAAAAATATATTAAAAAGTTAATTAAATTTGATGAATTTTATTAAGTTATGAATATTAACTTTTTGCTCTATAAGCTAATTAACTGTGCCGTCACGTTTGCCTCGTCAAGTGTGGCCTAATGACAACCGCGCCTAACGATCTGGGCCGAGTATAAGTAACATTGGCCCTGTGCCAAGTCCTCTAGTATGATAGATGTACCTCGCCGCCTCATTATTCTGTTAACTTTATATTAGCCAGCCTGCTGAGTATTGAGATGTACAGGATGCATTTATTGACAGCGGCGTTGAAAATTGGGAGCATCAAATTAATAATCAGCCCCCTCTTTAACGCATGATACTTTGTAACGGAGCTTGAGACTGAGAGAATTTACCTGCCGAGATATTAGCTTTCTTGGAGACTTTTAGAAAGAATACTTTTCGTAATATTTATTTATTATATTTTCCTTCGAACAAGATACAAAAAAGTTGAACAAAGGTAGGAAACCCAAGAGAATCCAATAAGGATTATGAAAAACCATTTAATATTAATGAGGAACAATGTGGAAAATAATGAGATGTCATTATTAGTCAAGTTACATTGCTTTAAATATTTTACTGGGAAATGTCTCTTTTCGATCCATTGTTCACATGGTAAAATGTTACTTTACTTCAATATAGATTTACATTGAAATAATCAAGCTTTGACATCAATTTTGGTTAATTGTTCAAAGTTAGAAAATTTTAAGCAAATAAGCTCCAAACCTTTTGATGCTTTTATTTTATATTAGAACTTTTCAAACAAAAAATTTCAAATGAAATATTTCTTGTAAAAAAAATATCTTGCCTATAATTAAATTTTACGAATAACTTGCAAGAGGAGATGAAATTTTATTGCAAGAAAGAAGATTCGTAACAAAAATTGTACCATCATGTGTATAATCTTTTTTATAGTAACCGTAAAATTTGGAATTTTAAGCAAATTTGTGATTTTTCAAGGCGGTAATGCACGATTTAATATTTTCAATTATTCTATTTTTAACTGCAATGAATAAAATAGGTGCTGTAAAACTTTGTTCTGTAATTTCATATTTCAACGAAATTAAAAATACAATGCTAGTCTCATTCATATAAACGTTATAGAAAAGTACATCAATAAATCAAATTCAATAAAAAATTCAATTTCGAGAGGAAACCCCAACGACGTTAGCAGAGCGGTCAGCAGCTCACGATAACTCCGTTTGTGACGTTTTCCCTCCGTTAGGCGACTTCCTATCTTTCAGAAAAATAGACAAGTACATTTTGTTACCCTGCGTCCAATCCTCTTTTTAGATTAACGGAGATCGACTGGGGGAAAAAAAAAAAGTAAAATAATTTAAATTTTGTAAATTAAAGTATGTTATAAATATATAAAAAAAAAATTATTTCTGCTGGTAACCCTGCCCAGCGCGTACACACTTTCTGATTCACTCTATCGACCTTAATTATGTCTATTGTCCAAATATTTAGAGTTAATAATAAATGTCCGAGTACATAAGAAAAATGGATGCAGGAAACCTACACTGTTGAAGCTTATACAAACACACCTTTTGTTTTACCTTTCACCATCAATGGCTTAAGAATGTTGAGATTAATTTTGAACATTTCATTTATAAAAAGTGCTTAATTAGAATGAAATTAATTAAAATTAATTCAACAGCCTTGTTTCTTTATAATGACTACATTATAATAACATTGTATAAAAATATACTCTCTTAAAATTCAAATCAGCAACTTAGTTTATTTTTATTTTCTCCCCAATGGAATTAACTTTTAAAAAAAATGTAAGGCTGGCGTTCTCATAGTATACTTTTAATTCCTTTAAAGCAATTTCGTTGAATATCTTTACAAGAAAGTTGTGAGAAAAAATAAATAAAAGTTGATAGTTTGCCATAGAATTTTTGATAAGTTAGAAAAGAAAGTTTTGGGAAGGAAAAAATATATAGTAAGTCAGTCTCTCTTCAAACTATATATAGAACGTTAAAAATATTGCAGGCTTTCACTTGTTTTTGAACCACATACTATGTACGTAAATATGTTTGATGTTTTCAAACTTTTCAATATACCCTCAGCTCCATAAAGCTTTTTGTTCATTCAGTTTAATATTTCTGTTGAAAAAATTTCAATTGAAAATTTATTTTTACAAAATCTGTCATTCAAAATGGTATCAACAGTCTGCTATATCACAAAACAACAATTAATTTCTAAAAAAATGGGGCACGAGATGGTATAATTATAACGAAATTGTAAATATTTGTTGAATCCATTCATTTTTTGGGGTGCAAGGGTTATCGTTAGGTAGACATGATAACGACTCTTATCACTCGACTGCATGTTGGAACGCTGCACAGTACGTCGACACTCGAATTAATTTGTGTTCCCTCCGAAGAAGTCGCAAGTCCCTTCTGGACATTTTCTTGAAACTTTGCAAGGAGTTGCTGTATTTATTTTAACATAACTATTTGACTGCTTAAACTTGGATTTAAAACAGCCGGTATTACACGATATAATTTTTTTAACTATTGCATACAATTTTTCCTTACAAGAAAACTTGAACTCCATTTGTTTGTATGAAGATGAAATTTTCTTGCAAGGAAAAATAGTATGCGAAATTGTATGGTGTAATACCGGTTTAAGATAGGAAAAATGCAAGAGTTTTGGCTTCTTCCGGAGGGACCTTAAATTAATTTTACTGTAGTTTACAGACCTATATGTGCTTATATTGTACAGTGATTTTTTTTGTTTCTTTTGTTTTTTTAACTTTTAATAAATAATTTCAATTTAGTGTATCAAAACTGAAAATAAATTCAAAGAAATGACATCAACAGCAATTTCAACTGACAATATGATCTAATTAAATTAATAAAATTTATCATAACCATACAATAATGAAATGTTCATGAAAAATATAATATCGAATCATGACGAATTGATGAAATAAAACGTAAAAAGTGAATTATTTGACGCAGACGAAGATAAAATTACGCGGTCTCCATCGCAGACGTTTTACTGCCGTGCACAGCGTCGTCCCTTGTGGCTCGCCGGCCAGTTAGAGATGTTGGAGATGATAGCACACAGACCGTTCGCTTATGTAACGAGCTCACGTGACCATAGTCAGTGCAAGACGTCGAGATTGCTACAAGGTGCTCGGCTCATATAAGGATGAATCTCAGTTGATTGCAGAGATCTCGGAATACCTTGAATGCAACAAGACTTGCAGGGGTCTTAAAACTCGCCATCAATAAATGGCATAAAAACTTTGAAATGGATCCGTCTGATCAGTTTTCTGAAATTAAGGTAGAATTTTAACATAGATTCTTATGGATGGAAAACCGGAAATGAAGCTGTTGTGAGAAAACCATCCCCTTGAATTTTTCCAAAACATAAGCGATTAAATTTCAGAACATTCTCTTTTTTTATTTTTTTCGTTCGATTCCGTCTGACAGAAATTTTCAATACAACATATTATGACGCCTAAGTTACTGAGGTTTCTTCAGCAACATTCCACTTCTGCGTGAATATCTGCGGTGATGTAGTGAATTTTATATATAAGAAGGGGAAAAGTTAATATGGGTAAGTGCTATTAATGCAGGCCAAATATGAATAGTTTCCTTACACTATGAATCTTTGTGTGCAGCGTGAAGTTAATTACATTCAGATGGAATTTGGTGACACCTTAATTGTACAGTAAAGAACCTCTGTAGAGCGAATGATTGAGCTAATGTACACCTCGGGACAGGGCGAATGTTACCATACGCTGTTTGTCGGCGTTATCACTGGGGTAAATCCGTTTCGCTTTCCACCCAGTGCAGTGATGCACTTGTGTGTGGTTCCCCAGGATTTGGACATCACTTTGGTCCTGACTGAGGTTTCTCACAGTTTCTTCAGTCTCACCTCAGTGAATGCTGCATGGGACGCGTAACAGGCCGTGGCCCCCATCCTTTCCCCCCCTGACCTTTACCCCGCCTCGAGCTCCGAGCTCATAGGGGTGTACCCTTGTAAAAAAAAAAAAAAACTTACGTCCCCCAATATTAAAATCCTTTGTCTGTTGGAGCAGCAACTTTATAGCAAATCTTGCAAGGTTAAAGTTTGCTATGTAGTACTGGATGCTGCTCGAGTTATCACGATGCTATAATTGTCGTTAAAGTCGACGCAGAATTAGTGGACGTCAGCAATCAGGAAAAGTTTGTTCCTAATTCAACCCGCTTCTTTTACTGCCAATAAAAAATGTCCCATTTTTCAATGCACTGTATCTCGAAGTTTGGCACTTAAAGTTTATATTGCAAAATAACAATAAAATGCGGGTAGTAATTAGAACAAAAATAAACGGCGTTCTTGATGTGAAGTCACTGCAGATGCTTGTAAATGATTTTATAATAACACAAAAGGGAGAGCGATTTGCATACTAAATTAAACAAGCTGTAAAATAAATTGTTTTATAATGTTCCTCAGAAAATTATATAAACAAAAACATTGAGAAATTAGATCGTTTCTAATTTTATTAATGTAGTATAATAATATTATGTATTATTAAAATACACATCGAGTTTCTTGGAAAATACTTTAAAAGTAAAGAAGAAAATTATGTAAAATATGAATACAAATTAACATTGTCACAAAATGATATTTCTAGAGAAATGTTTGCAATGAAATTTTTTAAATACCTTGAAAAAAGTCACTTAATTTTTAATATAACACGGATTTGACTAGTGAAATATAAACTATTACTTCGTTATTTCAACAATACTTAAAAAATAATTCCCTTAACTTCAAAGATACACAAACAAATATAATGCATACGTAATTTATTGTCCTCATCTTCTAAAGTTCCATGTGTTTGCAGGGTATCTTCAAGGACAAAACGGAGTACCCAACCCTGACGAGGATGTCGTACTGTCAGTGTCGCCTGCGCCTCGTCTTCTCCAGCATTTTCCGTCAGTTCGGCTGGACGTACGTTGCGCTGCTACTGGACCGCTCAGACCTCTTCTCATTTACCGTTGGTGAGTACCCAGAGTCCTTGACTCCTTGCTGAAACCTGCTTTTCCATGAAGCGATGTCGAGCGGGGTTTGGCGGGGCGAGAAAGGTGCCCCGCCAAAAGGTGCACATGGCAGCCATGTTGGTGTGAAAAAAATCACCGCGGGATTTAATCACTGCGGATTTTTTTCACGCCAACATGGTCATGACGAAATGAGATTGAAGCAAGTGCACCTTTCTCACCCTGCCAACCCCCGCTCGACATCGCTCCTTGGAAAAGCACCTTGTGTTACCATGAGTCCTTGCTTTGAGGTCCCGCTCCATATAGTACCCATCCAGAGTCTTTGGTTTAAGTCCCCCCCCCCCCTCAGTTCATAAAAACAAGTGTTTTTTTTTTCATCATGATAATTAAGTGCTGAATTTCCAACGCTTGAAGTACGAATCTGATATAAAAATAAAAAGTGCACAATTAATTAATAACTTAATTTTTCACAAACTGACGTAATATAGCAAAAGGGCCGTCCAGCACGAAGCAAATGCATTTGCGTCAAGGCCAAATTGTGCAACTGTGCAAATATCTCTATATACATGCTTGTACCAAATGACCGAACATTAAGAACTTGAGATTTAACAAAATGAATGGAATAAAAAATAAACATCTTTATGTTGCTCTTCTCCTATTAAACATCCTCTTCTGAACATTATAACATTATGCTTCCCCCCACCCTCTCTCTCTCTCTCTCTCTCTCTCTCTCTCTCTCTCTCTCTCTCTCTCTCTCTCTCTCTCTCTCTCTTTCTCTCATGCTCTCGTAATCTTCTCCAACACTTGAAAGATCGAAAGCGAGATACCGCGAGGCGAACTTCGTAATCACGGAAGTTGGACTTCTTAGAGAAATTTAGCCATCATGGTGCAGAAAAAAAAAAAAAAAAAAAAAAAACTCGGGTGCTTTCATTTACAAAGTAATTTAAGCTTCTTATAAGTTTCGACTTGTCTGGTAAAAATTTTCCGTAGAAAAAAATATGGCAGTGGATGAAAATTGAGACGATCATATTACCAAATGTTTTTGTTTATAAATCTTGAATTATGAAAAATCCTCACGCAATTTTGCTTCAAATAAATTTGTTGAAAAAATTACAAAGTAAAAAAAAAAAGAAAGAAAAATAAATAAATAAATAACCCTATTTAAACATGCCTCAGAACGTAAGTCAAATAACTATTTATATAATATACATTTTTTTAATGGACTATGAACTTTGAATACCACTATAATATATTTTAGTATAATACCTATCAGGAGCACATAAGAGTAGTTAGTTAAAGTTTGAATTTGTTTGTAGCTATTGTATTCTAAAGCGATAAATTTTATTTTGCAACCTTATTGATGTAATTATTTAACGTATATAGAACGGTGTACACGTAATAAAGTATGACATGTGCATCATAAAAATAATTCTCATTTAAATGATAAAAATTATATCAATAATCTTCAAAATTATATCCCGCAAAAAGTAAATTTGGTAATCTGGCTTTTCGTGTCAAAAGGTGTGAAGTTATTTTGTGCAAATTGAATTAGTTTAGGAGATAGAAACTTCGAGCAAAAATTCGCGGCAGCTCAGAAGTTTCCCATTTTAACTTTTCTTGAAGTAAATTTGAAAGTATGTGACGTGAAAATCCTTTACTTCTCCTTTATCACAAATAATTTCTAATTATTTTTTATCACATATCAAAACCGCGGATTTAGGTCAGGATATTTCTAAGACTTTATAAGGGGCATTCACAAAGCCTTAAGGTCACAATTAAGGCTCAATAATTTAAGACCAGAAATTTTGTGTCTAAAAAACACGTCTAAAATCAAGCTTTAAATTATCGAGCCTTAAATGTGGCCTTAAGACTTTGTGAATGCCCCTTTATGTCTTTTCTAATTTAAATTACGGAGTTCATCGATTTGTGTATAATACAGACAGCAAAATCAGAGTTAAAATGGAGATCTAAGAAAAATGACCTGTTTAAATTTTGACTTCGCTTGTAAATATTTTAACGTCATTGCTGTAATTCGAATCACGCTTTAAGGCGGATTTACACTAGCGAGATTTCCAGCCTGCGACGTGAATAATGCGCACTTGCTGTTACATCCATTGGCAGCCATATTTGGTGGTTAAAAAAAGATCATCGTAATTAACGCGATATTCTTCGCCTCAACCTATGGAATTCGCTTAAGATTTCACAGCTTTTGCGTCAAAATCGCATCGTATCGCCGAAATCATAAAAATCCACCTTTTAAACATTTGTATCATGCAAAGCGAGTAAAACAAAGCAGACAGCCGAAGATAAACATAAACTGCGACTTCCTTTGCTTGCCGGTGAACACGAAAAGCTTTTACCACAGGCACGTCACGCCGCATTTCCATCGTTTCTGCTTGCAATTCAGGAGGGGGTCTCGCTGGTGCTACATAAGCACTGCACTAGCAGGGAGTATGTATCTGACCCTCGGTCAGTGCGGTCTAGGGAAATATTGTACTAACAAATCTTCTGTCAGATCTAAAACAAAAGGTGATAATTATATAATTAATTTTACTTTATTAAAAAAAAATAATAATAAAATAAATCTTTACCCTTTATAATTATAATAATCTTTAACGAAAAAGTTTAAAACTTTTTAAAGCTGCAACTTCACTGCGCACTGCAAAAGAGAGAAAGAGAGAAATTTCGGTTCAATATTGGGAAAAAAATATCATCCAGTCATGTAGCCTTTGTGCCCTCTAAATTCTGCTTTTTAGACCAGATATTCACAAACATGTATAGATACGTTACGTTGTGTAAATAACATATCAGAACACGACAAGCTAATCCTAACTCGTCGCAAACTGTCACATTGACGTGCGCGAACATGCTGGAAAATAACTCAACAATTTTTATATACTCTCCTGGGAATAGAGTCATTTAATTTTAAAGTCAAAATTACATTTACACAAAACTAATAAGAAAAGTTGAAGTAATAAAAAAGTGAGTAATTACTCATTACAATTATCCGAGTTCACTCGAGACTGTACTTTAAAGGTGACGTTCAGAGCTTGGAGATACGAAACTAGACCTTAGTGCCAACTGAGACGCCGTGGGTCATTACACGCGGCCGTTTCTCTCGCTCGAGGGCGCTGATGTCTTGTGCGTCATTGTGGCGGCACTGAGAAAACCTGCCCGCTACCTGGGACTCGAACCAAGCTCCCATCAGAACATTTTGGAGACTCTGGATATTGACAGAAATTATATAAAGCAACAAATAGATTTTTTTCCAATTCAAAAATATCCATATTTACTTTAATACACTCGTTTGTACACTCGTCGCCTTGGAAAATTTCCGTTTCCCTGTTAATCACTTGACCCTGTGATATACTCGCAATGGTGAATAACAAGACCACAAACAGAAATTTTCCAAAGTGACGAGTGTTCCTTGCTTATGGGGAAATACCTATCGTAAATGAAAAGGATCAGTTTGAAACTCGATCTATATTTACCGTTACTAAATAATACGGATCAGCTGGACCAATGGTAAAAAAAATCTCATTCATAAAAATTATGAAAAAACAAATAAAATGTTCTCCTCTACATCCCCTATCAGTAGGTAAAATAACAGGTATACAAAAACGAGCTAGTTTTCGAGTAATTAATTTTTAAATTTCTCTAATTTAACATGGAGAAATGGAACTTCCATGTTAAATTAGTCAACTTTAAAAATTAATAACTCGAAAACTAGCTCGTTTTTGTATACCTGATATTTTACCTACTGATATAGGGGATGTAGAGGAGAACATTTTAAATTTTTTTCATAATTTTTATGAATGGGATTTTTTTACCATTTGGCCAGCTGATCCGTATTATCTCTACCTTAACATATCAACTTGTGCATGTCTTCGGTTTATTTCGCTTTCTTCATTTTACTAATAGTGATATATTTTTAAATTTTACGATTATACTATTCCACGAAATTTAAAATGGAAGTTTAAGTAAAAAACACAGTATTAAGTAAAATTAAAAATTAAACTCAAACCATTTAGTTCATAAAAATTCTAGTTGGTGTCATGCATGAATATTATAGGACACGTCAGTAAAGAAATAAAATAATAACAATTTTAAAATTTGTTATTATTCATTTACACTATAAAAACAATAAGCAATTTTTCAGCACATCCTGACGATCAGTTTGGATCTAAATTGGTCATATGTATGTAAAGTGAAGGCGGGAACTGCAGCTGTTTTATTGACAGGCGGATATATAACGCAGAAATTTAGGGAGTGCATTAGATCTGTTTGAGCGATGTCAACAAAGACGTTAACAATATGAAACTCACATCAATGAATTGTTCAATGTAATTCTGAAGACCATTTGTATAACAAAGGGAAACTGAATTGAAAGATATTGATTTCTCTCAAAAACAATTACCCTAAATAATTTGTCATAAATTTGAAACAACTAATATTAAAAAAATGGTATGTGAACTATGTTTCTCAGTGTATCGAGGACCCTCGCTGTAATATTAACCCCCGCAGTCGTATGTCTTTGGTCAATGGCTCAAGAGAGATTCATTCAGAAACAAAGCTGGGGAGAGAAACTTATAGTTATGTCGGACAATGCAGAGTGTTAGTAATTCTATGGTACTGCAACTCTTCCTACCCCCATCTCTCTCTTTCTCTCCCTCTTTTCTTCTCTTCTTAAAATCTCGCTCTTTCTAGAAGCTCAGTCATTGTTTTGAGAGAACAATACAAACTGAATAAAATTTTAGTGCATCTACAATTTTGATTTATGGAATAATTCAGTTCTATTTTTATTCAATGAATTTTTATGAGGATATTAATATGAATTACCCAAAATCAATAAAACCAATAAGATTAAACCAAGAAAACAAAAGTAAACAAAGTAAACAAAACAAGAGTCCCGTTTCCGATATTGCATGAGTTAAATAATTGGCGGTGAAGAAAGATCTTGTTTTTCTGCATCAAAATTTCCGACCTCTGACCTTTGACAAAAGTGCGATGACCACCAGGGTCGGATTGAGGCAGCGGGAAGGCTCACAATTAGCCTCGCTGTAGATTATAATATACCAAAACAATTTCGAGACCCTAATCTACCATATACGTCCCCTGCAAAATATTTTGTGCCCTTCATGCACCCTTCCGATTCCGAGCAGTCATTTAGACTGAAAAAGACTATAATTTTAACGCTCTTGTCGCAACTTAAAATGATTGGACCATTTTCCAGCACATTTTCATGTTTTGGTGTTAAATAAATATTCTATCAATATTGCAAAATGCCGATTCAAATTATGAGATCGAAGTTTGTAAATTTTGAACTGTGTAGATTTTCTACACTCAATTTCCACAGTTGCTGTATAAAATTTAGGAGGAAGCATATCATACGAGCTGCACCAATCACTGAATTCGCCTCACACTTCATGAACTATACTGTACTTCCTTATACATATCCTGCTGTACTTCAACATTAAGTCCTCCGAGTGCTATGATATTAGACACTTGTGCAGAGCTTAGAGTAAGTTTCATATTACTATTGAAAATTCTGGCCTGGTTCATTCCAATCACGGGGATCTGTCTTAATAATCCAACATTGTAGAGAAAATACTTGTAGATAAGCGAGTGACATTTTTACACGTTCATATCAAGGGAGACTCTGCAATTAATAGAGCTGTAAATATCTTTTGATAAGGGGCGTCGATTGAACGAACTTTTTTTTATCAAAATATTATATGATAGAACAAAATAATGAACAAAATTGTTCGTGGTGACTTTGATATCATATTACCACCACAACAAATTTATTTGAAAACCACCCTTTTAATTAACAAAGTTACATTATTTTTGTTTTGTCAAAATCCCCTTTAATTGAAGCGAGTTTTTCCCCATTCTGCAGCCTTCCGAAATATTTACGAGTTTATATGCGGTATGTTTGTATAGACGCTAAGCAGCTTTTGACTTACTGTTTTAAAATGTGTGGGGTCGCTATTTATTTTCAAACATTTTTTCCAATGTTATTTGGCTTCAATCAAATAACAATGCAAATTATTATTTGCAAATACATTCAATTTCACATGGCACTAGGGGAAACAAACTGCCACAAAGCACGATACATTTTATGGTGGATTATACTTTAATATTTTAAAACGTGAATTATTAGTTTGTAATAAATTCCTGCAACATTTGTACCCACTTAATACCAATTATCTTTTAACAAGGTATGAACCTAATTAATCTTAATTAGCTACATTGACAGAGATAATTAAATTATTATCCATCGCGAGTCACCAGATGATTTTCAGGTGAAAATTATTATTAATTCTAGACCATTAAACATTTCCCGTGGTTACAAACAACAACATGCGTAAATGGTGGAACTGTAATTAACCTGGTTAATTGTGTATATTATACTGAAGTTATAAATCGTTAAGGCCAAAAGTTTGTTTCGTTGTGGGCTGAAGTGACAGCCACTTCCCTTATTTGACATTCTCGCCCTTAATCTTTATTTGGTCCGTCCGAGCATTCCCCGGGGACTAGCTGCCACTCACTACACAAACTGTTGTTTATAGCGGCTCCGACTGAACCTAGGTACCTCCTTCATCACTCTAGTCTTAATAAAGGCAATTAATTAATGGAGTCATGTCACACAAACACAGAGCCATGTGTGGGATTGACTCTCCGTCTCGCACTTGTATTTCATTAATAGGACCAGAGGACCAACTAAGTAATGTTTTCTCCTGTGTTGCCGTGGTTCAAAACGTCTAAGGGAGAGATTTTGATTTGGGTGCAGAAGGGTGCAACTAATCGCCTATAAGAATTGTGCCCTATCAAAGTCATAGCGCTTCGTGAAAGGCCGAAGAATAATCCACCCCCCATGTTGTCTCCTCGGCGAGAATAAAGCAATCAGGTTGATAACTGGACCCTGTCAACTGTACCCTTGAAAAGGTCGTATAATTATGGTAAATAACATCAATAAGACGATTGGTCCCTTCCTCCTCTATTTAACATAATTTAAATTTTTTTTCTTAGAAGTAAAACCTGTAAAATAATGGTTTCTCACATTATTTACTTGAATACTGAGATAATTTGTACACTCCATTCTTTTAAAGATATCCAATTCGGCTATGTTTTAACTTGGCCGGATAGGACATTTTTATTGAAATGAAGTGTACACCTACCAGTGACCTTGAAAATACAAGAGAGGTTGTCAATATCTCAAACTGAAGGTGTCTTGAAGTTGCAAACTCCCTGCTGTAACTATACTCTTTAAATTAATCTCTAGAACTTTGTCTTGAGATCTTTATTAAAACATGAGCTCTATATAAGACTTCATTATAACGAGGCGTGAATTATGTCACTGTAAGTCACCAGGTGTCACCACCAGTCTTCAGCTTACTGTGTGGGTTCTATACAATAAAATAAGCTTAACATAATTATAAAACTGACTTCCAATTCTGTTTTAAAGCCTCATTCCTAACATCTGACTCGGGAAAGTATCACAAAATATGTACTTACATTCATCAATACAGATCCAGAAACTTTAAAATATATCTCTATTATATCTCAGAAGTATGAGAAAATGCTAACCTTATTGATTTTTCAATTTGTAATTTCATGTAAAATATTTAAAAAACACGCACACAAATACGAAACTCAGAAGTACAACAAGCCAGAGATATGCTACTTCCTATGAACCGTCGTATTAAATCGACTGTAGCTGAGATGGAGAAGTCCCGCTGAGAGATGCTGCCACAAATTGGATGTTGTTGCCAGGGCAGAGATTCCATCTGCTCCGATTGATAGCTCCAAATCAATCTTCGCCATACCAACAGCGAGTTTATTTCTATCGCAATACAAAATATGTAACACGAGTACGCAAATCAAAGATTCTCGTTTTGAAGACAGAATTGATTTTTAAAATTCAATATGAAACATGATATCTCTGAACAAAATTATTTTTATCTTAGATTTTTTTATTAGTATTTAGAACATTGGAAAATAAAATTGTCAAACCCAAATCCAGGGATATTATTTTGACAGCAGCAGATAGACTTAAAAAAATTGAAAGAACATTGTAAAAAAATATTCTGCTATACCTCGAATATATAAACCCTGTTGCCTGTTGCAGTTATACATAATTCATGCAATTGGCTGATTATGTATAATTTGAAATTAAGATATTGAAATAAAGAAAACTTCTTCTGATTCACATTTCAGGATTGTAAATAACCAAAAACTGCAGATTCCAGTGATAGTTTTATTTTTAGAATCGTACATTTGTAACATTGTAATCTGAGTATGAAAATCGCAAATTTCCCGTAAGGTCGAATTTATAAACAAAATTTACACACATGTATAGCAAAAACAACAATAATACTGCTCTGGTGTGTGTTTGTTTATTTTTTGCTATAACGGGATTTTTTAAGTGTGGTCTATATTGATATAATAATGTATAAATACTATAAATCGTTAAATTATTTAAATAATAATGAATGTATAAATGAATTTAATTTAATTTAAACCACCATTTCTAATCATTATTCCTTCATACGTGTATATTAATTGGTTAGAAAATACTGTGTTATATGACATAATTAATAAAAATATACAATATACGAGTAGGTGTGTTGATGAAAGAGCAATTTTATTGAACAAGACACTGTAATTTATTTGATAAATTTTATATTGCAATTTTCATTAATTAATCATACTTCAGTAAAATTATTCAGTTGACACTTTTGACGAAAGTATAAGGAGTGATCAATAAGTTATCAATGTTATAACATTTCTAATTATTTTAATTATCATTATTATTCCTTCTTTTGGAAAAATGTAAGAGTTAAATAATTTGTATTCAAATTAATGTATGATTGATTTAATGAAATCATTCATGTCATTAATTATTTTTTCAAACGATTGCATTAAAAAATCAAAAAGTGTTTTAAAGCTTAAAATATATTTTTATAGTGTAATGTCTTCTATGTTTGTAATTTGATTTGAAGTGTTATTCAAATACCCTACCTCCTTATACTAAAAGCATTAATTATTGTTTCATGATGCTCAATATTTAATTTGCTAATTTTATTAAGTCGTTCCCCTTGTTTTGATTTTGTGCGTCACGACATCATATCAAACTTTGACACGTTTTAATTAAATTTCATGTGGAAATTGTTTTATTTAAGCGAGAGCATGACTGGAATACTGAGATCAATAAAATATCTGCCAGGAGATTTTGTCAAATTGTAGTCGACTGAAGTAATCTTGAGGTCGCAGCACTTTGTGGAGAAAACTCGCGGGAAAATTTCAAATTTACTTTTCAATACACTGTCAAAATATATCAGTAATCAGTAAATTTTTCTATTATAGGACTATATGGTTAAATTTATGATATTTCAGTTAAAATACTTTCAATTGGTAATTATAATACTTAATTTAATTTGTATAAAATACCAATCTATATATCTCATTTCTAATTAATTCTAAAAAAAAAAAAATCATATTTCTTGGATAAATTACGTCGTTGCTATACAAAACAAATTTTACAGTGTAAAACTCAATATTCGAACACTCAAAGGGAAAGATAGATGCGGGGGCCCACATGTTTATATTCCAGCAGAGTAGTGCACTAAAATGTTTACGTGTCTCCGGCGAGATTTCTTCTAAATGTGGAATAAGCTGTTAAAAATCCACTTCACACGATTGCGTGAACACTCCAGGTGCGAATAAAAAAAATGTGACTCGGCCTGAGATGTATGACATATAATCGTTGGAGTCTTACTGGCGAAGTGAAGCCAGAAGTCGTTAGGATGCCAAGCACAATATATCAACAGCTGCTTTCAGCAAAATCTTTCAACTTTTACGTCAAAAATATATGACGTCACGATTTTGTAGGCAAAACATTGCAGTGGCATAGAGATTCGGATCGTACTAAATTTAGCCTTGAAATTAATTTCTCCTGGTTATTTGCATCATTTTTCTTACAATTTTCTTTCCTATATAATGAAAAGAATGCTATTGAAGGAAAATATTTGTCGACCAAAAGTATTTATAAAAAAGAAGTGTTTTGAGTTACGTTAACCAGCACAGCATAGGATTTTAGGGTTTTCTGCCTAACATCCCGAAGATCTTCGGGTGGCTTCGGGCATCTCCGTGCTATCCAAACGTAAATTTATATGAAACTCCCGTATACAATATATCCATAATATATGACAACAGTGTTATATATAATCAACGTATTAAGTTTTTTTCTGTGTTCTCTATACCTTCGCTTACTTCCTTCCTTCTTAACATTTTACGTAAAAATAAAATGCGTAGTTGTATCTTCTCTATATATTATAACGTAAAAGCTGAATAAATTAAATATTTAAAGAGTTTAATTAACTGGTGCTATAATTTTATGTTGTTTAAAATGCATCGTTTCTTATAGCGTATCAGAGCTTTAATTACAAAATTATTCAATATTCAAATTATTTGAATAGACTGCAAAATTTTAAAACCAATCTGAAGTTAAATAATATATATTTTTTTTATTATACAAAATATCGTGTATTGCAGTATATAGTATTTTGTTTATTCCTCTCGTTTCATATAATACAAACGACCCTCGAGAGAAATATAAAAGCGACATGCCATAAAACGTCACAATATTTTGTATTTATTAAACCAGCAAATATATTTTCATACTGCGGACTTTTTGCACAACATCTGCCGACAAATGAAGCATGCACAGGAGGCAGTGAATAATTTCCTCCGTCGGGAAAACTGAATAACAATATTAATATTTGTGACGTACGCAACAATAAAAGCAAAGTTGACACAACAATCGAGTTATCAACAGACTAATGTGATTAGCGGACATGTTAAAGGAGATAACCGGGTTATGTTCAGTCGTCAACTGAGGAGGCTGCAACTCGATCTTTGAGATATTAATTGAAATGAGTCCATTGATGCAGAACTCGATCTTTGAGATATTAATTGAAATGAGTCCATTGATGCAGTCTTTTTTTAAGGTAGAGATAACGTCGATCAGCTGTTCAACGTAGTCCCATTTGATTAACATGTAAACCTTAGCAAATTCACAAAAATTCTGAAATTTTTTTTGAGAGGTATAAGATATTAGTGCCTAAAAGCCATAAAAAAAGTTTCAAAACAAATTTACGAGCTGATTTTTTTTAATTAAGTTTTTAGTTTGTCTTTCCATATAATAGGAAAGCCCTATATATGCTGAAAATTAAAAAATTAATTTTAAAATATCGTCTCGCTAAATTGTTTTGAAATTTTTTCTATGGTTTATAGGCATTAATATCTGCCTCTTAAAATAATTTCAGAATTTTTGTGAATTTGCTGAGGTTTATACATGTTAATCAAAGTGACTTACATTCAACAGCTGATCGGCGTTATCTCTACATTAATTAAGTAAATTGAACTTCAATAAGCTTGAAACTTGCGGCGAGTTTGGGAGAGAAGGGAGAGAGAGTACTATTTATGACCCAGCATTCATGAGACTGAGGGAACCGGGTGAAAACTTTATCAATGGACCCAATGGATGTCAAAAGCAACACACAAATTCATTGCACCAAACGGCAGGATGAAAGAGAAATTTAGAATCCGCAAGCTAATTGCTTTTCTTGTTGACTTTGTATTTCACTGTCCAAATTAAAATTGTATAATCTTAAAAGTATTATGATCATTTTAATGATTTTAAAGATAGAAAAATAAAACAAAGAACTGCAAATTTGTGAAATAAAGGTGACGAAAAAGCACTAATTAACGTTTCAAAGTTTGCAAATTTCTCATTAAAAACAAAATTAAATCATGCTTTATATTTTTTATGCTTCCTTCGCTGTTACATAAATAACACGTACAGTAGCAAAATTGCAATCATACAAAAAACGAGAAATGTAGCTGGAAGTTAAGAAAATATCTGTAACTAAATGTGGAGGAAAAAATAGTTATAACGATTTATAAGCATAGAAATTAAAATATATATTCAAAATACATTTTCTCTAAACAGTCTAAACAATAATAGTAATAACTCGTAATATTTTTTAATAATTTAAGGTTGTTTTTCAATAACTAATAAAAGTTTCAAATATGTTTGAATAAAATAATGAAATAAAATAGCACGGCACATTTTCACCACAGAATCTGCTCGGAAACTTTGTCCTCCAGTTTCAAAGTTGCCAAATTTGTGCATGTAGCCGACATAATTTCAAAGGGACTGAATTTGAATTATATAGCATTTCACTCCCCAGTTCCCCTTTAAGGAAGTTGCACAACCTGTCTGTCTTTTCTCTTACTGGCAGCTAAACACAGAAACCTGTTAGCCAGCTAAGCGTGTGGGGAATATTTTGCTGCTTCTCATCAACGCTTTCAAAGAATTTTTGTCTTGTGAACAAAAAAAATGGGTTGCTAAAACACTATTGCTCTCAATGGCTTGTACATTGTATATTTGTTTACCAAAAGGGCTTGCTGAATGGTGCATTTTCATAAGAAGCATCACGTGATTCACGTGTAAATGTATTTTCATGGCAATAAAATATTGCCAAAAAGTTTAGACATTGGTTAACAACAAACAGGATTCCCAAAATATACTTTAATTACATATTAACGACATTGTAAATGAGCATGCGATAATTTGTAATCTTTCTCCATGCAGCTGTGTATTTCTGCAGCATTCGATGATAGAGATTCACGGCCGGACCTTTAACCTTTAAGAGTGCCTTGTCTCTGAAAACACCACGTGATCTTGGGTTATGAGCTAAAAATGTATGCGTTGCATTCTGTAAACTAGGACACGTGTTATCACGTGTTGTCTTAGCGATCCGACACGTGCAGTGTAGGAGACTGAAACCTGGAGCGCGGACTGCTTGTCAAGCATGTTTCCTTCTTCACACCAACCTTTATATGACCCCTGTGGTGACCTCTAGTGACGTCATATTGTTGCAGGCAAGAACCTGGAGCACGGTTTGCTTGTCACACCACCTCTATACGACCCTTGGTGACCTTTATTGACCTCTGATGACCTCTAGTGACGTCCCATTGTTGCAGGCAAGAACCTGGAACACGGACTGCGCAAGGAGGGCGCTATTCTGCACGTGCGTGAGTTCGACGGCAGTGAGGAGGACAACTACGCCGACCTTCTGCAGGACGCCAGCATGTACGCCCGGGGTAAAGTACCAATCTCTATACCAGTCTCTATACTGTACGTAGGCAAGGTACGGTTCTTGCCTAAGCTAATTAGACCTCTCTTTACACTTCTAAAGGTTAATTTACCTGATCTTTTTATAGTGATTACTGATCTTTTGTGATGCCCTGTGTAAAGGCAAATTGCGTCAAAAACGCGTCGCATCGTTATATACTGTATAACCAAATTTTGTTGTATTTAATCAATATTTCATCTACATTATTAATATGCTAAAATAATGTAATAAAAAATAAGCTACAATAACGTTGAAATGATTTTTTTTTATATATAAAATCCACAAATGGTTATTTCATCGTTGATGTAAACAACACAAAACATTCTTTGAACCACGAGATTTTGTTTTTCATAATGACTTTTTGTGACGACTTTGGGACATGACGCTGCACATTTCCCGCTATGTATGCAGCCTGCAAAGTTCCGTCAAAACACCCGCTGCCATACATCAACAGCAGGAGCTCACTGGAGTGGAGCAATAACATGTTTCTGTGGAGACAGAATTTAAATTAAATGTATAAACTGGATCTATTACAGACTTGCTGGAGTTTAATTGTAAAGTCACTTAATTGTTCTGATTTAATCTGCCGCGTTTTACCTCCATGCAAATCCGAGACAACTGAGCGCGAGGCGTTAACTTTAAGTGTATTTTAACTTTTTAGCATACTTCTGAAACTGATATATAATGGATAACCTACATGAAATTTTTTTATTGCAGAAATGAATGAAGGGCACCAAATTATGCTATACTCTGATTTTTTTCCAATTTTTTTGAGACCCGGAACTATTTTTAAATAATTATTGAAAGTTCTGTAAGTTAAGTTGGCACCTCTGAATCCTTAACAAAAAGGATAGGACCGAGACGTCTATTGACGCCTCCAGGGGGCGTGGCCGCACTTCCAATAATTATTTAAAAATAGTTCTGGGTTTCAAAAAAATCTGAAAAAATTCAGAGTAACATAATTTGGTACCCTGTATTCATTTCTGCAATAAAAAAATTTCATGTAGGTTGTCCATTCTCTGTAATAAAAAAATTTAAACTTTTGTTAAATACATTTATTTTATTTTAAATATATTAAGTATTGTTACATTCAATTTGAATTGTTATCAGAATTATTTTGATAAAAATGTACTAAACTAAAATACCATGCTACGATGGTACTCGGTAAATGGTAGAAAATAATGCTTTATGAAACAAAAAGTATCAGTCAGCAAAAACAACAATAGAATGACGCTGAGGCTTTTTTTGTTTGAATGTTATAAATAGGAAATCAGAACTTGATGCATGTTTCTGTTCAAGAGCTGACAAAGTCCGTCTGTCTTTTCACAACATCATCGTTCTAATTTTAGCTTTAATTTTCATCCAGAAGTGTTTTCAAATTGAGATGATGAGAGTTCACATGCAATAGTAACATGTCAACTTTAAAGTTAGTTTTAATAACAATATAAATTAAAAATAGCTTCTGAATCTTGAATATCTTATAGCTTTAATAAATAATTTTTAGAATATCTTGATTTTTAATATTTATTTATTCATGAAATTAATTGTAATTTTCTGGTCTTCTGTGGTTTATTTCACATAATAAAAAGATAATTTACAACACTCTTAATAAAATTTGGCTGAAGGTCAGTGTATTCTTGACATTCAGGAGGTTTTTAACAAATAAAAGGTGCTTTTCTATGAAGCAATGTCAAGCTGGGCTTGGCGAAGCGAGAAAGGCGCACTTGCTTCAATATAGTATGGTGGCCATATTGGCGATAAAATCGCTTCTTGCGCTGCGGGAGTCAATTTTATGGTCGCCAATATGGCCTCCATATGGTTTTACTGCAAGTGCGCCTTTCCCGCCATGCCAAGCCTCGCTTGACATCACTCTATGGAAAAGCACATTCAAAATTCAAAAAAATTCAAAATTCTTTATTCAATCCATTTCTCCTACAATCAATATATCAAGATAGATATTTGTTGAGGTTAGTAGGACAGATCATGTAGGCAAGTTAATTAGCCAGAGGAGTAATTAATTATTTACATTAATAGTTTAAACAGACAATAATTTATGTTAATTCAAAGTTATAGTCCATGTAGCTCTTCACGCTATAAAAATTTTTTTTAAGTAACATATCCTTGACACTTGCGTGGAATAACTTATCACTTTCGATGCACTTTATAACACTTGGGAGCTTATTGAAGAGTCGTAAACAACTCATAAATGGACCACTTCTATACATATTAAGTCTGCACCATATAGGGGTTATTACACTCTTCACATTCCTTGTATTATACTTATGATTTACAACATGTTCTCTAAAAAAATACATATTTTTTTTAACTTTAAGTACACATTCTAAAATATAGATACAAGGAAGGGGTAATATACTATGCTCCTTAAATAGTTTTACACATGTTGCCCTTTTTTTAACAAAACACATTAAACGTATTACCCTTTTTTGTAGGATAAACAGTCGATGAGACTCGAGAGAATCACCCCAACAAATTATTCCATATTTAAGCAATGAATAGAAATTTGCGTAATACAGTATTTTCAAAGATTCAAATTCGGTTTCATTAAATCATAAATTTTCAGGTGTTTCTTTATGTATTTTTAAAATTCATTATTATACAGATACTGACTACTGAAAATACGAAACGAAACACCTGAAAAATCACGATTAAAAGTGTTAAAAAAATATATGAATATAAGATGTCAAGTATATTCAGCCAAAATTTTATTCCCACTTAAGAGTGAATCAACGATAACCCAAATCTGCTTCATTAAATCCCCACACCGATGTCACAGAATGAAGTTCTACGGTGAACGATGGACGCTTGTTAGGGCGAATAACAAGAAAACCATCGGAGATGAATCGAAGATCGCCTTACCCCCCTCCTACCTCATAACATTATTATGTGCTCATTGGCATCGTAACATTGATATATGCAGGTTTTTGTACAATTTTCACACAGTCAAATAAATAATTGCCTTCATTATTGCATGGAATTTGTTTGTATTTAAAAAATTATATTTGTATCTTAAAATTAACAAACTTATTAAAATGGTAAAAAATTAAATAAATAAAACGGTGGAATTAAATTTCTATTAAAACTAATAAGATACAATTTACTAAAAATGAACAAGAGTTGATTGATTATTGGGTGTTTTGTATATTAATAAAATAATTTATAATTAACTGTAAATCATAATAATTATTAATGAAACAACAAATAACTGATCAAACTTCTGAACCGTATGCAACCAGTGCAACACAAGCGAGTTTCTTATTTATTTTTTATTAAATTTTATTTTTGGGCAGAAAGATGCTATTGTTTGTCAATTACGTCTTTCGATTTGCATATTTAGAAGGTATTAAACAGCTTACATGACACCCTCGCTTTGCTCCCAACTTGTACATGCTTGGACGAGGTTGAGTAGTCCCTCCGAACATTGAGTGCTGTGCAGGAGATTAGCCTGGCAGATTCAGAGGGAAGAAGTCAGCTCGAATCTCGATCTGTCTCCTTTAGTCAGGGCAGAGAAGTGAAATTTGAGAAATCACGTCGCATCAATTTCACCGGCTTCTATGACCCGTTGTACAAACTAGTAGAACAGATTTCTGTTTGAAGGGTGATATGTGGGGATTCCTGCTTGTAAATCGATTAGAGAGTCAGATGAACCTTCTTTAGGGGGACATTAATAAGGAAAATATTTCTCTGGTTGTGTGTTTCCGAAAAGGCTGATTGTTTTTGGGAATAAGTATTGATTTTTTAAAAATATTGTTTTTTAAGAGAAATCCACAACTGCGTGTAAATTTCAAACAATATTATATTGTATTTAATTAGCTAACTAAGCAAACTAAAAAAGCAAAATCGGGGGGGAGGGGTACTAAAAAGTACTTAAAATAAACTTTTGAAAGTTTTTAAATGATGATGAATATAAAAAAAAATGAAACTTAAACGAACTTTACTATGTAAAGACCTAATTATTTCCAGTAATTCCAGGTCTTATAAATACAAAATAAAATAGTGTAGCTTTGCTTAAATAGCTTAACAACAAAATTTTTAATCCAATAATTATATTTTTTAAATATTTATAATTTGATTATTTCACAAACACTCTCTATCAAGCTCATTTTAAATTTTCCTAGCTTATAAAAGCTGTCATGTTTTCATTATATTTGTACGCGAGCATAAAACGCGGCAGTAAAATATTTGCTGGACATGAGTCAAGCTCTTGTGGTGAGAGATCGTTTAATTCCCCGGGTGTGACGCTGCATGCGATCAGCCTGCTTGATCGTGAAAATAAAATAAACAAACAACACGCTTGCACCGAAAGCGCAACCATTTTTTAATTTTAATTTGTGCTGGTTGACAGTGACATGAATGGTGCAATGAACCACCAAATAGTTATAGAAAATAAGATAAAATTTTAATTAAATTTATCCCTACATATTATTATGCATTATGTTGCAAAACAGACATCCGACTATACTTCGGACGGGCATAATTTGACATGGAAATATTCCAGACCGGAGCTCTCAAATCTTTGAATACATTTACGTCATTTACAATAACTCTCCAAGTTTCTCTACATGTCTGTGTATTTATCTGTATATGTAACAAACCATTATACATAATATATATATAATAGGGATGGCCTGTTTATAATTGTAGAATCAGTTCAGAAATAATAATATATTATAAAGTTAAATATGTGGATATTCGCACAGTAAGATCTAATACATTACATTCGGAATTATATTATAGTTTTACCAATTTTAGGTATGGAAATTAAATATAACATGTTTGAGCTGCAGTTCGGAAAAAAATTATCTTGTTTAGCGATCAAAATATAACATAATTTTTACTTTAATTGAAACTTCAACATATTATAATAAATAGCGAAATAGCTGAATTTTTATAATGATAAATTTTAGCAATGACATTCAATGACAGTTTTTAATCTCCGTGTCGCATGAAAGACAAAGGAGTCACAATCCAACTCAATATTAAATGTCAACGTCACAACTTATTGACATCGCTACATACGTGTTCAAACCTGCCGCATAATTCTGTCAATATCGATTTTATTTATCAGGACAAAACATTCCCACACTGCTTTTATTTCATTGTGGGGCTAACATGAGTTTTAGTGGGAGAGTTAACAATAAATGAAAACATTGGGGAAAATATGAAAGGAGAGGTGGGAGGCACAACTGAGATTTCATAATAACTATAATCATAACTATAACAAATCTGAAAATTGGAAAACACGACAAACCAAATCCCATTTAAAATACTAATCAGCAGTCACAGTAGACAGTGATGCAAGCTTTTTAAAATCAAAATGGTTCATATTAAACTTGTATTTTTTTTTAAATTCCTTCATTTTTTGGAGCATTGTATTTTTTTAGAAAGGAGACAAAACTTTAAATTTTATTCATTTACACGCATTTACTGTAGACTCGATAGGCACTTAATTGGTGTTTCATTGGTGATCTAAATCAGGGTCTTGGTGTTTCAATGGTGATCTACATCAGGGTCTTGGTGTTTCAGTGGTGATCCTGAGCGTGCGCGGAGTGCTGGTGCGCAACTTTTTGCTGACGGCCAGCGAGCTTGGAATGACCAAGGGGGACTGGACCTTCCTGGACGTCGAGCTGTTCGAGGTGACTTTTGGTGACAAGTTTTATAGAAAGATAAAATTATGAACAGCTAAAATCAGCATGTATTGAGCGTTATTTCAAGGCTATCACGTATACTTGCTAGATAAGCTTCCATGCAATTTTCTGCAAAGCCCACTGTAATGCAATATAATTTGTACATCAGCACCTACCCATAAAGCTTCCGGCCTTGGTAGGACTGTATTCTTATTTTTCACTAATAAAAAAATTTAAAAAAAATTGTAGGTAAACTGTCATGTTTTTGTTTACTCAAATGAACATAATTAAATTCTTATTTTTTTACTTTACTTTTCCTTTAAATTTTCCATGTGAAATGTTTCCCGATTGTCTATGTACTGTACGGTGCTCTCCACTCTGCAGGGTTCGTACTGGGGGGACCATGGGTGGCAGCGGAACGACAGCCAGGACGTGGCGGCTCGTCAGGCGTACGAGGCACTGCTGCGAGTGTCGCTGTTGCAGCCGCGCAGCCCCACGTTTAAGACGTTCGCCGAGCAGGTCCGCGAGAACGCACAGAGAGACTACAACTATACTTTCTCGGAGGGAGAGGAGGTGAGACTTATTAAGGGGCATTCACAAAATCTTAAGGCCACATTTAAGGCTCGATAATTTAAAGCTTGATTTTAGACGTGTTTTTTAGACCCAAAATTTCTGGTCTTAAATTATTGAGCCTTAAATGTGGCCTTCAGGCTTTGTATATGCCCCTTATTGATATAATTCAAAATGTACGATTAAACCAATATCTGAGGATTCCGAGGGGAATTCAAAAAGACTTATCCGCGAGGTTTAGCCGGCGGATAACTTGTCCACGTTCTAGTCTGGATAACCTAAATACTTAGCCGCGTGGACAAGTATAGGCCCAGACAAGTGTTTGGATAAGTTACTTTGGACAAGTCACTTAGCCAAACCTGTTGGACAAATTCTCGTGGCTAAGATAGCCGCGCGGATAAGTATCACGGACATCTCTCCCACCTGGATATCTTTTAATTACGCCGCCATCTTGGATTACGTCTTAAATATGGAGGTAATTGGACCTCGATATATGATGATTTGTTGCTAATTTATTTAGCAATTGTGTTCAAATTTGATTGAATATCAATTTGTGTAGTTTTTTGTATACAAAGGTTTGCCCTCTCTCCCTTAAACCTATACTGAGATAATGGGATGGCAATTTTGGTTACGTTAGAAAAACCCCTTTTATATTGTCAAAGTCTGCTTGACAAGGAGATGCCCTAGCCCTACTAAAAATTGAAATTCGGTGCACTTTTATTTGTAGCTATATATCAGAATATTACGTATTCCTTTGATCCTGCTGCGATTAGTTTGGTGAAAATGGGTTGAAAGGTCTTGTTTCGATAAGGAGCAACTTTTTAACGCGCAAAAAGTCACTTTCGCCACCTTAAAAAAAGTGGAAAAGTGACCCTTCGTGAACATGTGGGGGGGGGTATTGGTATTTTCAAAGTTTCGTTCTTTAAAACTTTCTTGTAGTTGCAAGGAGAGTAATGTTATATTTTTTTTATAATTTGTCATGGCAAAACGAATCGATTCCATTCTTAACACTTAGTTTTCGATATATAACATCGACTTTTTAAAATTAAAAAAAAAGGGGTTTTTCTAACGTAACCAAAATTGCCATCCCATTATCTCAGTTTAGGTTTAAGGGAGAGAGTTAAAAGTTATATTGTCAAAGTCTGCTTGACGAGGAGATGCTCTAACCCCCCTAAAAATTTAAATTCGGTGCACTTTTATTTTATTTTATATTTCAGAATATTACGTATTCCTTGGATTCTGCTGCAATTATTTTGGTGAAAATGGGTTGAAAAGTCTTGTTTCGATAAGGAGCATCTTTTTAACGCGCAAAAAGTCACTTTCACCACCTTAAAAAAAGTGGAAAAAAGACCCTTCGTGAACATGTGGGGGGGTATTGGTATTTTCAAAGTTTCGTTCTTTAAAACTTTCTTGTAGTTGCAAGGAGAGTAATGTTATATTTTTTTTTTAATTTGTCATGGCAAAACGAATCGATTCCATTCCTAACACTTTGTTTTCGATATATAACATTGACTTTTTAAAATTCCAAAAAAGGGGTTTTTCTAACGTAACCAAAATTGCCATCCCATTATCTCAGTATAGGTTTAAGGGAGAGAGTTGAAAGTTATATTGTCAAAGTCTGCTTGACAAGGAGATGCCCTAGCCCTACTAAAAATTGAAATTCGGTGCACTTTTATTTGTAGCTATTTATCAGATTTTTACGTATTCCTTGGATCCTGCTGCGATTAATTTGGTGAAAATGGGTAGAAAGATCTTGTTTCGATAAGGAGCAACTTCTTGACGCGCAAAAAGTCACTTTCGGCACCTTAAAAAAAGTGGAAAAGTGACCCTCCGTGAACATGTGGGGGGGTATTGGTATTTTCAAAGTTTCGTTCTTTAAAACTTTCTTGTAGTTGCAAGGAGAGTAATGTTATATTTTTTTTTTTTAATTTGTCATGGCAAAACGAATCGATTCCATTCCTAACACTTTGTTTTCGATATATAACATTGACTTTTTAAAATTCCAAAAAAGGGGTTTTTCTAACGTAACCAAAATTACCATCTCATTATCTCAGTATAGGTTTAAGGGAGAGAGTTGAAAGTTATATTGTCAAAGTCTGCTTGACAAGGAGATGCTCTAACCCCCCTAAAAATTTAAATTCGGAGCACTTTTATTTTATTCTATATTTCAGAATATTACGTATTCCTTGGATTCTGCTGCAATTATTTTGGTGAAAATGGGTTGAAAGGTCTTGTTTCGATAAGGAGCATCTTTTTAACGCGCAAAAAGTCACTTTCGCCACCTTAAAAAAAGTGGAAAAGTGACCCTTCGTGAACATGTGGGGGGGTATTGATATTTTCAAAGTTTCGTTCTTTAAAACTTTCTTGTAGTTGCAAGGAGAGTAATGTTATATTTTTTTTTTAATTTGTCATGGCAAAACGAATCGATTCCATTCCTAACACTTTGTTTTCGATATATAAAATTGACATTTTAAAATTCCAAAAAAGGGGTTTTTCTAACGTAACCAAAATTGCCATCCCATTATCTCAGTTTAGGTTTAAGGGAGAGAGTTGAAAGATATATTGTCAAAGTCTGCTTGACAAGGAGATGCCCTAGCTCTACTAAAAATTGAAATTCGGTGCACTTTTATTTGTAGCTATTTATCAGATTATTACGTATTCCTTGGATCCTGCTGCGATTAATTTGGTGAAAATGGGTAGAAAGATCTTGTTTCGATAAGGAGCAACTTCTTGACGCGCAAAAAGTCACTTTCGCCACCTTAAAAAAAGTGGAAAAGTGACCCTTCGTGAACATGTGGGGGGGTATTGGTATTTTCAAAGTTTCGTTCCTGAATACTTTCTTGTAGTTGCAAGGAGAGTAATGTTATATTTTTTTTTTAATTTGTCATGGCAAAACGAATCGATTCCATTCCAAACACTTTGATTTCGATTTATAACATCGACTTTTTAAAATTCCAAAAATAGGTTTTTCTAACGTAACCAAAATTGCTATCCCATTATCTCAGTTTAGGTTTTAGGGAGAGAGTTGAAAGTTATATTGTCAAAGTCTGCTTGACGAGGAGATGCTCTAACCCCCCTAAAAATTTAAATTCGGTGCACTTTTATTTTAATCTATATTTCAGAATATTACGTATTCCTTGGATTCTGCTGCAATTATTTTGGTGAAAATGGGTTGAAAGGTCTTGTTTCGATAAGGAGCATCTTTTTAACGCGCAAAAAGTCACTTTCGCCACCTTAAAAAAAGTGGAAAAGTGACCCTTCGTGAACATGTGGGGGGGTATTGGTATTTTCAAAGTTTCGTTCTTTAAAACTTTCTTGTAGTTGCAAGGAGAGTAATGTTATATTTTTTTTTTAATTTGTCATGGCAAAACGAATCGATTCCATTCCTAACACTTTGTTTTCGATATATAACATTGACTTTTTAAAATTCCAAAAAAGGGGTTTTTCTAACGTAACCAAAATTGCCATCCCATTATCTCAGTATAGGTTTAAGGGAGAGAGTTGAAAGTTATATTGTCAAAGTCTGCTTGACAAGGAGATGCCCTAGCCCTACTAAAAATTGAAATTCGGTGCACTTTTATTTGTAGCTATTTATCAGATTTTTACGTATTTCTTGGATCCTGCTGCGATTAATTTGGTGAAAATGGGTAGAAAGATCTTGTTTCGATAAGGAGCAACTTCTTGACGCGCAAAAAGTCACTTTCGCCACCTTAAAAAAAGTGGAAAAGTGACCCTCCGTGAACATGTGGGGGGGTATTGGTATTTTCAAAGTTTCGTTCTTTAAAACTTTCTTGTAGTTGCAAGGAGAGTAATGTTACATTTTTTTTTGAATTTGTCATGGCAAAACGAATCGATTCCATTCCTAACACTTTGTTTTCGATATATAACATCGACTTATTAAAATTCCAAAAAAAGGGGTTTTTCGAACGTAACCAAAATTGCCATCCCATTATCTCAGTTTAGGTTTAAGGGAGGGAGATGAAAGTTATATTGTCAAAGTCTGCTTGACGAGGAGATGCTCTAGCCCCCCTAAAAATTTAAATTCGGTGCACTTTTATTTGTAGCTATATATCAGAATATTACGTATTCTTTTGATCCTGCTGCGATTAGTTTGGTGGAAATGGGTTGAAAGGTCTTGTTTCGATAAGGAGCACCTTTTAACGCGCAAAAAGTCACTTTCGCCACCTTAAAAAAAGTGGAAAAGTGACCCTTCGTGAACATGTGGGGGGGTATTGGTATTTTCAAAGTTTCGTTCCTTAAAACTTTCTTGTAGTTAAAAGAAGAGTAAAATTATATTTTTTTTTTAATTTGTCATGGCAAAACGAATCGATTCCATTCCAAACACTTTGATTTCGATTTATAACATCGACTTTTTAAAATTCCAAAAATGGGGTTTTTCTAACGTAACCAAAATTGCCATCCCATTATCTCAGTTTAAGTTTAAGGGAGAGAGTTGAAAGTTATATTGTCAAAGTCTGCTTGACAAGGAGATGCCCTAGCCCTACTAAAAATTGAAATTCGGTGCACATTTATTTGTAGCTATATATCAGAATATTACGTATTCCTTTGATCCTGCTGCGATTAATTTGGTGAAAATGGGTTGAAAGGTCTTGTTTCGATAAGGAGCAACTTTTTAACGCGCAAAAAGTCACTTTCGCCACCTTAAAAAAAGTGGAAAAGTGACCCTTCGTGAACATGTGGGGGGGTATTGGTATTTTCAAAGTTTCGTTCTTTAAAACTTTCTTGTAGTTGCAAGGAGAGTAATGTTATATATTTTTTTTTTAATTTGTCATGGCAAAACGAATCGATTCCATTCCTAACACTTTGTTTTCGATATATAACATCGACTTATTAAAATTCCAAAAAAAGGGGTTTTTCGAACGTAACCAAAATTGCCATCCCATTATCTCAGTATAGGTTTAAGGGAGAGAGATGAAAGTTATATTGTCAAAGTCTGCTTGACGAGGAGATGCTCTAGCCCCCCTAAAAATTTAAATTCGGTGCACTTTTATTTGTAGCTATATATCAGAATATTACGTATTCTTTTGATCCTGCTGCGATTAGTTTGGTGGAAATGGGTTGAAAGGTCTTGTTTCGATAAGGAGCAACTTTTTAACGCGCAAAAAGTCACTTTCGCCACCTTAAAAAAAGTGGAAAAGTGACCCTTCGTGAACATGTGGGGGGGTATTGGTATTTTCAAAGTTTCGTTCCTTAAAACTTTCTTGTAGTTAAAAGGAGAGTAATGTTATATTTTTTTTTTAATTTGTCATGGCAAAACGAATCGATTCCATTCCAAACACTTTGATTTCGATTTATAACATCTACTTTTTAAAATTCCAAAAATGGGGTTTTTCTAACGTAACCAAAATTGCCATCCCATTATCTCAGTTTAAGTTTAAGGGAGAGAGTTGAAAGTTATATTGTCAAAGTCTGCTTGACAAGGAGATGCCCTAGCCCTACTAAAAATTTAAATTCGGTGCACTTTTATTTTAATCTATATTTCAGAATATTACGTATTCCTTGGATTCTGCTGCAATTATTTTGGTGAAAATGGGTTGAAAGGTCTTGTTTCGATAAGGAGCATCTTTTTAACGCGCAAAAAGTCACTTTCGCCACCTTAAAAAAAGTGGAAAAGTGACCCTTCGTGAACATGTGGGGGGGTATTGGTATTTTCAAAGTTTCGTTCTTTAAAACTTTCTTTTAGTTGCAAGGAGAGTAATGTTATATTTTTTTTTTAATTTGTCATGGCAAAACGAATCGATTCCATTCCTAACACTTTGTTTTTGATATATAACATTGACTTTTTAAAATTCCAAAAAAGGGGTTTTTCTAACGTAACCAAAATTGCCATCCCATTATCTCAGTATAGGTTTAAGGGAGAGAGTTGAAAGTTATATTGTCAAAGTCTGCTTGACGAGGAGATGCTCTAACCCCCCTAAAAATTTAAATTCGGTGCACTTTTATTTGTAGCTATTTATCAGATTTTTACGTATTTCTTGGATCCTGCTGCGATTAATTTGGTGAAAATGGGTAGAAAGATCTTGTTTCGATAAGGAGCAACTTCTTGACGCGCAAAAAGTCACTTTCGCCACCTTAAAAAAAGTGGAAAAGTGACCCTCCGTGAACATGTGGGGGGGTATTGGTATTTTCAAAGTTTCGTTCTTTAAAACTTTCTTTTAGTTGCAAGGAGAGTAATGTTACATTTTTTTTTGAATTTGTCATGGCAAAACGAATCGATTCCATTCCTAACACTTTGTTTTCGATATATAACATCGACTTATTAAAATTCCAAAAAGAGGGGTTTTTCGAACGTAACCAAAATTGCCATCCCATTATCTCAGTTTAGGTTTAAGGGAGGGAGATGAAAGTTATATTGTCAAAGTCTGCTTGACGAGGAGATGCTCTAGCCCCCCTAAAAATTTAAATTCGGTGCACTTTTATTTGTAGCTATATATCAGAATATTACGTATTCTTTTGATCCTGCTGCGATTAGTTTGGTGGAAATGGGTTGAAAGGTCTTGTTTCGATAAGGAGCAACTTTTTAACGCGCAAAAAGTCACTTTCGCCACCTTAAAAAAAGTGGAAAAGTGACCCTTCGTGAACATGTGGGGGGGTATTGGTATTTCAAAGTTTCGTTCCTTAAAACTTTCTTGTAGTTAAAAGGAGAGTAATGTTATATTTTTTTTTTAATTTGTCATGGCAAAACGAATCGATTCCATTCCAAACACTTTGATTTCGATTTATAACATCGACATTTTAAAATTCCAAAAATGGGGTTTTTCTAACGTAACCAAAATTGCCATCCCATTATCTCAGTTTAAGTTTAAGGGAGAGAGTTGAAAGTTATATTGTCAAAGTCTGCTTGACAAGGAGATGCCCTAGCCCTACTAAAAATTGAAATTCGGTGCACATTTATTTGTAGCTATATATCAGAATATTACGTATTCCTTTGATCCTGCTGCGATTAATTTGGTGAAAATGGGTTGAAAGGTCTTGTTTTGATAAGGAGCAACTTTTTAACGCGCAAAAAGTCACTTTCGCCACCTTAAAAAAAGTGGAAAAGTGACCCTTCGTGAACATGTGGGGGGGTATTGGTATTTTCAAAGTTTCGTTCTTTAAAACTTTCTTGTAGTTGCAAGGAGAGTAATGTTATATTTTTTTTTGAATTTGTCATGACAAAATGAATCGATTCCATTCCTAACACTTTGTTTTCGATATATAACATTGACTTTTTAAAATTCCAAAAAAAGGGGTTTTTCTAACGTAACCAAAATTGCCATCCCATTATCTCAGTATAGGTTTAAGGGAGAGAGTTGAAAGTTATATTGTCAAAGTCTGCTTGACAAGGAGATGCCCTAGCCCTACTAAAAATTGAAATTCGGTGCACTTTTATTTGTAGCTATATATCAGAATATTACGTATTCCTTTGATCCTGCTGCGATAAGTTTGGTGAAAATGGGTTGAAAGGTCTTGTTTCGATAAGGAGCAACTTTTTAACGCGCAAAAAGTCACTTTCGCCACCTTAAAAAAAGTGGAAAAGTGACCCTTCGTGAACATGTGGGGGGGTATTGGTATTTTCAAAGTTTCGTTCTTTAAAACTTTCTTGTAGTTGCAAGGAGAGTAATGTTATATTTTTTTTTTAATTTGTCATGGCAAAACGAATCGATTCCATTCCTAACACTTTGATTTCGATTTATAACATTGACTCTTTAAAATTCCAAAAAAGGGGTTTTTCTAACGTAACCAAAATTGCCATCCCATTATCTCAGTTTAGGTTTAAGGGAGAGAGTTGAAAGATATATTGTCAAAGTCTGCTTGACAAGGAGATGCCCTAGCCCTACTAAAAATTGAAATTCAGTGCACTTTTATTTGTAGCTATATATCAGAATATTACGTATTCCTTTGATCCTGCTGCGATTAGTTTGGTGAAAATGGGTTGAAAGGTCTTGTTTCGATAAGGAGCAACTTTTTAACGCGCAAAAAGTCACTTTCGCCACCTTATAAAAAGTGGAAAAGTGACCCTTCGTGAACATGTGGGGGGGTATTGGTATTTTCAAAGTTTCGTTCCTGAATACTTTCTTGTAGTTGCAAGGAGAGTAATGTTATATTTTTTTTTTAATTTGTCATGGCAAAACGAATCGATTCCATTCTTAACACTTTGTTTTCGATATATAACATCGACTTTTTAAAATTAAAAAAAAAGGGGTTTTTCTAACGTAACTAAAATGCCATCCCATTATCTCAGTTTAGGTTTAAGGGAGAGAGTTGAAAGTTATATTGTCAAAGTCTGCTTGACGAGGAGATGCTCTAACCCCCCTAAAAATTTAAATTCGGTGCACTTTTATTTTAATCTATATTTCAGAATATTACGTATTCCTTGGATTCTGCTGCAATTATTTTGGTGAAAATGGGTTGAAAGGTCTTGTTTCGATAAGGAGCATCTTTTTAACGCGCAAAAAGTCACTTTCGCCACCTTAAAAAAAGTGGAAAAGTGACCCTTCGTGAACATGTGGGGGGGTATTGGTATTTTCAAAGTTTCGTTCTTTAAAACTTTCTTGTAGTTGCAAGGAGAGTAATGTTATATTTTTTTTTTTAATTTGTCATGGCAAAACGAATCGATTCCATTCCTAACACTTTGTTTTCGATATATAACATTGACTTTTTAAAATTCCAAAAAAGGGGTTTTTCTAACGTAACCAAAATTGCCATCCCATTATCTCAGTTTAGGTTTAAGGGAGAGAGTTGAAAGATATATTGTCAAAGTCTGCTTGACAAGGAGATGCCCTAGCTCTACTAAAAATTGAAATTCGGTGCACTTTTATTTGTAGCTATTTATCAGATTATTACGTATTCCTTGGATCCTGCTGCGATTAATTTGGTGAAAATGGGTAGAAAGATCTTGTTTCGATAAGGAGCAACTTCTTGACGCGCAAAAAGTCACTTTCGCCACCTTAAAAAAAGTGGAAAAGTGACCCTTCGTGAACATGTGGGGGGGTATTGGTATTTTCAAAGTTTCGTTCTTTCCTTTCTTGTAGTTGCAAGGAGAGTAATGTTATATTTTTTTTTAATTTGTCATGGCAAAACGAATCGATTCCATTCCAAACACTTTGATTTCGATTTATAACATCGACTTTTTAAAATTCCAAAAATGGGGTTTTTCTAACGTAACCAAAATTGCCATCCCATTATCTCAGTTTAGGTTTAAGGGAGAGAGTTGAAAGTTATATTGTCAAAGTCTGCTTGACGAGGAGATGCTCTAACCCCCCTAAAAATTTAAATTCGGTGCACTTTTATTTTAATCTATATTTCAGAATGTTACGTATTCCTTGGATTCTGCTGAAATTATTTTGGTGAAAATGGGTTGAAAGGTCTTGTTTCGATAAGGAGCATCTTTTTAACGCGCAAAAAGTCACTTTCGCCACCTTAAAAAAAGTGGAAAAGTGACCCTTCGTGAACATGTGGGGGGGTATTGGTATTTTCAAAGTTTCGTTCTTTAAAACTTTCTTGTAGTTGCAAGGAGAGTAATGTTATATTTTTTTTTAATTTGTCATGGCAAAACGAATCGATTCCATTCCTAACACTTTGTTTTCGATATATAACATTGACTTTTTAAAATTCCAAAAAAAGGGGTTTTTCGAACGTAACCAAAATTGCCATCCCATTATCTCAGTTTAGGTTTAAGGGAGGGAGATGAAAGTTATATTGTCAAAGTCTGCTTGACGAGGAGATGCTCTAGCCCCCCTAAAAATTTAAATTCGGTGCACTTTTATTTGTAGCTATATATCAGAATATTACGTATTCTTTTGATCCTGCTGCGATTAGTTTGGTGAAAATGGGTTGAAAGGTCTTGTTTCGATAAGGAGCAACTTTTTAACGCGCAAAAAGTCACTTTCGCCACCTTAAAAAAAGTGGAAAAGTGACCCTTCGTGAACATGTGGGGGGGTATTGGTATTTTCAAAGTTTGTTCCTTAAAACTTTCTTGTAGTTAAAAGGAGAGTAATGTTATATTTTTTTTTAATTTGTCATGGCAAAACGAATCGATTCCATTCCAAACACTTTGATTTCGATTTATAACATCGACTTTTTAAAATTCCAAAAATGGGGTTTTTCTAACGTAACCAAAATTGCCATCCCATTATCTCAGTTTAAGTTTAAGGGAGAGAGTTGAAAGTTATACTGTCAAAGTCTGCTTGACAAGGAGATGCCCTAGCCCTACTAAAAATTGAAATTCGGTGCACATTTATTTGTAGCTATATATCAGAATATTACGTATTCCTTTGATCCTGCTGCGATTAATTTGGTGAAAATGGGTTGAAAGGTCTTGTTTTGATAAGGAGCAACTTTTTAACGCGCAAAAAGTCACTTTCGCCACCTTAAAAAAAGTGGAAAAGTGACCCTTCGTGAACATGTGGGGGGGTATTGGTATTTTCAAAGTTTCGTTCTTTAAAACTTTCTTGTAGTTGCAAGGAGAGTAATGTTATATTTTTTTTTGAATTTGTCATGACAAAATGAATCGATTCCATTCCTAACACTTTGTTTTCGATATATAACATTGACTTTTTAAAATTCCAAAAAAAGGGGTTTTTCTAACGTAACCAAAATTGCCATCCCATTATCTCAGTATAGGTTTAAGGGAGAGAGTTGAAAGTTATATTGTCAAAGTCTGCTTGACAAGGAGATGCCCTAGCCCTACTAAAAATTGAAATTCGGTGCACTTTTATTTGTAGCTATATATCAGAATATTACGTATTCCTTTGATCCTGCTGCGATTAGTTTGGTGAAAATGGGTTGAAAGGTCTTGTTTCGATAAGGAGCAACTTTTTAACGCGCAAAAAGTCACTTTCGCCACCTTAAAAAAAGTGGAAAAGTGACCCTTCGTGAACATGAGGGGGGGTATTGGTATTTTCAAAGTTTCGTTCTTTAAAACTTTCTTGTAGTTGCAAGGAGAGTAATGTTATATTTTTTTTTTAATTTGTCATGGCAAAACGAATCGATTCCATTCCTAACACTTTGATTTCGATTTATAACATTGACTCTTTAAAATTCCAAAAAAGGGGTTTTTCTAACGTAACCAAAATTGCCATCCCATTATCTCAGTTTAGGTTTAAGGGAGAGAGTTGAAAGTTATATTGTCAAAGTCTGCTTGACGAGGAGATGCTCTAACCCCCCTAAAAATTTAAATTCTGTGCACTTTTATTTTAATCTATATTTCAGAATATTACGTATTCCTTGGATTCTGCTGCAATTATTTTGGTGAAAATGGGTTGAAAGGTCTTGTTTCGATAAGGAGCATCTTTTTAACGCGCAAAAAGTCACTTTCGCCACCTTAAAAAAAGTGGAAAAGTGACCCTTCGTGAACATGTGGGGGGGTATTGGTATTTTCAAAGTTTCGTTCTCTAAAACTTTCTTGTAGTTGCAAGGAGAGTAATGTTATATTTTTTTTTTAATTTGTCATGGCAAAACGAATCGATTCCATTCCTAACACTTTGTTTTCGATATATAACATTGACTTTTTAAAATTCCAAAAAAGGGGTTTTTCTAACGTAACCAAAATTGCCATCCCATTATCTCAGTATAGGTTTAAGGGAGAGAGTTGAAAGTTATATTGTCAAAGTCTGCTTGACAAGGAGATGCCCTAGCCCTACTAAAAATTGAAATTCGGTGCACTTTTATTTGTAGCTATTTATCAGATTTTTACGTATTTCTTGGATCCTGCTGCGATTAATTTGGTGAAAATGGGTAGAAAGATCTTGTTTCGATAAGGAGCAACTTCTTGACGAGCAAAAAGTCACTTTCGCCACCTTAAAAAAAGTGGAAAAGTGACCCTCCGTGAACATGTGGGGGGGTATTGGTATTTTCAAAGTTTCGTTCTTTAAAACTTTCTTGTAGTTGCAAGGAGAGTAATGTTACATTTTTTTTTTAATTTGTCATGGCAAAACGAATCGATTCCATTCCTAACACTTTGTTTTCGATATATAACATCGACTTATTAAAATTCCAAAAAAAGGGGTTTTTCGAACGTAACCAAAATTGCCATCCCATTATCTCAGTTTAGGTTTAAGGGAGGGAGATGAAAGTTATATTGTCAAAGTCTGCTTGACGAGGAGATGCTCTAGCCCCCCTAAAAATTTAAATTCGGTGCACTTTTATTTTAATCAATATTTCAGAATATTACGTATTCCTTGGATTCTGCTGCAATTAATTTGGTGAAAATGGGTTGAAAGGTCTTGTTTCGATAAGGAGCAACTTTTTAACGCGCAAAAAGTCACTTTCGCCACCTTAAAAAAAGTGGAAAAGTGACCCTTCGTGAACATGTTGGGGGGTATTGGTATTTTCAAAGTTTCGTTCTTTAAAACTTTCTTGTAGTTAAAAGGAGTGTAATGTTATATATTTTTTTTAATTTGTCATGGCAAAACGAATCGATTCCATTCCAAACACTTTGATTTCGATTTATAACATCGACTTTTTAAAATTCCAAAAATGGGGTTTTTCTAACGTAACCAAAATTGCCATCCCATTATCTCAGTTTAAGTTTAAGGGAGAGAGTTGAAAATTATATTGTCAAAGTCTGCTTGACAAGGAGATGCCCTAGCCCTACTAAAAATTGAAATTCAGTGCACTTTTATTTGTAGCTATATATCAGAATATTACGTATTCCTTTGATCCTGCTGCGATTAATTTGGTGAAAATGGGTTGAAAGGTCTTGTTTTGATAAGGAGCAACTTTTTAACGCGCAAAAAGTCACTTTCGCCACCTTAAAAAAAGTGGAAAAGTGACCCTTCGTGAACATGTGGGGGGGTATTGGTATTTTCAAAGTTTCGTTCTTTAAAACTTTCTTGTAGTTGCAAGGAGAGTAATGTTATATTTTTTTTTGAATTTGTCATGGCAAAACGAATCGATTCCATTCCTAACACTTTGTTTTCGATATATAACATTGACTTTTTAAAATTCCAAAAAAAGGGGTTTTTCTAACGTAACCAAAATTGCCATCCCATTATCTCAGTATAGGTTTAAGGGAGAGAGTTGAAAGTTATATTGTCAATGTCTGCTTGACAAGGAGATGCCCTAGCCCTACTAAAAATTGAAATTCGGTGCACTTTTATTTGTAGCTATTTATCAGATTTTTACGTATTTCTTGGATCCTGCTGCGATTAATTTGGTGAAAATGGGTAGAAAGATCTTGTTTCGATAAGGAGCAACTTCTTGACGCGCAAAAAGTCACTTTCGCAACCTTAAAAAAAGTGGAAAAGTGACCCTCCGTGAACATGTGGGGGGGTATTGGTATTTTCAAAGTTTCGTTCTTTAAAACTTTCTTGTAGTTGCAAGGAGAGTAACGTTACATTTTTTTTTGAATTTGTCATGGCAAAACGAATCGATTCCATTCCTAACACTTTGTTTTCGATATATAACATCGACTTAATAAAATTCCAAAAAAAGGGGTTTTTCGAACGTAACCAAAATTGCCATCCCATTATCTCAGTTTAGGTTTAAGGGAGGGAGATGAAAGTTATATTGTCAAAGTCTGCTCGACGAGGAGATGCTCTAGCCCCCCTAAAAATTTAAATTCGGTGCACTTTTATTTTAATCTATATTTCAGAATATTACGTATTCCTTGGATTCTGCTGCAATTATTTTGGTGAAAATGGGTTGAAAGGTCTTGTTTCGATAAGGAGCATCTTTTTAACGCGCAAAAAGTCACTTTCGCCACCTTAAAAAAAGTGGAAAAGTGACCCTTCGTGAACATGTGGGGGGGTATTGGTATTTTCAAAGTTTCGTTCTTTAAAACTTTCTTGTAGTTGCAAGGAGAGTAATGTTATATTTTTTTTTTAATTTGTCATGGCAAAACGAATCGATTCCATTCCTAACAATTTGTTTTCGATATATAACATTGACTTTTTAAAATTCCAAAAAAGGGGTTTTTCTAACGTAACCAAAATTGCCATCCCATTATCTCAGTATAGGTTTAAGGGAGAGAGTTGAAAGTTATATTGTCAAAGTCTGCTTGACAAGGAGATGCCCTAGCCCTACTAAAAATTGAAATTCGGTGCACTTTTATTTGTAGCTATTTATCAGATTTTTACGTATTCCTTGGATCCTGCTGCGATTAATTTGGTGAAAATGGGTAGAAAGATCTTGTTTCGATAAGGAGCAACTTCTTGACGCGCAAAAAGTCACTTTCGCCACCTTAAAAAAAGTGGAAAATTGACCCTCCGTGAACATGTGGGGGGGTATTGGTATTTTCAAAGTTTCGTTCTTTAAAACTTTCTTGTAGTTGCAAGGAGAGTAATGTTATATTTTTTTTTTAATTTGTCATGGCAAAACGAATCGATTCCATTCCTAACACTTTGTTTTCGATATATAACATTGACTTTTTAAAATTCCAAAAAAGGGGTTTTTCTAACGTAACCAAAATTGCCATCCCATTATCTCAGTATAGGTTTAAGGGAGAGAGTTGAAAGTTATATTGTCAAAGTCTGCTTGACAAGGAGATGCCCTAGCCCTACTAAAAATTGAAATTCGGTGCACTTTTATTTGTAGCTATTTATCAGATTATTACGTATTCCTTGGATCCTGCTGCGATTAATTTGGTGAAAATGGGTAGAAAGATCTTGTTTCGATAAGGAGCAACTTCTTGACGCGCAAAAAGTCACTTTCGCCACCTTAAAAAAAGTGGAAAAGTGACCCTCCGTGAACATGTGGGGGGGGTATTGGTATTTTCAAAGTTTCGTTCTTTAAAACTTTCTTGTAGTTGCAAGGAGAGTAATGTTACATTTATTTTTGAATTTGTCATGGCAAAACGAATCGATTCCATTCCTAACACTTTGTTTTCGATATATAACATCGACTTATTAAAATTCCAAAAAAAGGGGTTTTTCGAACGTAACCAAAATTGCCATCCCATTATCTCAGTTTAGGTTTAAGGGAGGGAGATGAAAGTTATATTGTCAAAGTCTGCTTGACGAGGAGATGCTCTAGCCCCCCTAAAAATTTAAATTCGGTGCACTTTTATTTTAATCTATATTTCAGAATATTACGTATTCCTTTGATCCTGCTGCGATTAATTTGGTGAAAATGGGTTGAAAGGTCTTGTTTTGATAAGGAGCAACTTTTTAACGCGCAAAAAGTCACTTTCGCCACCTTAAAAAAAGTGGAAAAGTGACCCTTCATGAACATGTGGGGGGGGTATTGGTATTTTCAAAGTTTCGTTCTTTAAAACTTTCTTGTAGTTGCAAGGAGAGTAATGTTATATTTTTTTTTGAATTTGTCATGGCAAAACGAATCGATTCCATTCCTAACACTTTGTTTTCGATATATAACATTGACTTTTTAAAATTCCAAAAAAGGGGTTTTTCTAACGTAACCAAAATTGCCATCCCATTATCTCAGTATAGGTTTAAGGGAGAGAGTTGAAAGTTATATTGTCAAAGTCTGCTTGACAAGGAGATGCCCTAGCCCTACTAAAAATTGAAATTCGGTGCACTTTTATTTGTAGCTATATATCACAATATTACGTATTCCTTGGATCCTGCTGCGATTAGTTTGGTGAAAATGGGTTGAAAGGTCTTGTTTCGATAAGGAGCAACTTTTTAACGCGCAAAAAGTCACTTTCGCCACCTTAAAAAAGGTGGAAAAGTGACCCTTCGTGAACATGTGGGGGGGTATTGGTATTTTCAAAGTTTCGTTCTTTAAAACTTTCTTGTAGTTGCAAGGAGAGTAATGTTATATTTTTTTTTGAATTTGTCATGGCAAAACGAATCGATTCCATTCCTAACACTTTGTTTTCGATATATAACATTGACTTTTTAAAATTCCAAAAAAAGGGGGTTTTCTAACGTAACCAAAATTGCCATCCCATTATCTCAGTATAGGTTTAAGGGAGAGAGTTGAAAGTTATATTGTCAAAGTCTCCTTGACAAGGAGATGCCCTAGCCCTACTAAAAATTGAAATTCGGTGCACTTTTATTTGTAGCTATATATCAGAATATTACGTATTCCATGGATCCTGCTGCGATTAGTTTGGTGAAAATGGGTTGAAAGGTCTTGTTTCGATAAGGAGCAACTTTTTAACGCGCAAAAAGTCACTTTCGCCACCTTAAAAAAAGTGGAAAAGTGACCCTTCGTGAACATGTGGGGGGGTATTGGTATTTTCAAAGTTTCGTTCTTTAAAACTTTGTTATATATCGAAAACAAAGTGTTTTAGGAATGGAATCGATTCGTTTTGCCATGACAAATTCAAAAAAAAATATAACATTACTCTCCTTGCAACTACAAGAAAGTTTTAAAGAACGAAACTTTGAAAATACCAATACCCCCCCACATGTTCACGAAGGGTCACTTTTCCACTTTTTTTAAGGTGGCGAAAGTGACTTTTTGCACGTTAAAAAGTTGATCCTTATCGAAACAAGACCTTTCAACCCATTTTCACCAAATTAATTGCAGCAGAATCCAAGGAATACGTAATATTCTGAAATATAGATTAAAATAAAAGTGCACCGAATTTAAATTTTTAGGGGGGCTAGAGCATCTCCTCGTCAAGCAGACTTTGACAATTTAACTTTCATCTCCCTCCCTTAAACCTAAACTGAGATAATGGGATGGCAATTTTGGTTACGTTCGAAAAACCCCTTTTTTTGGAATTTTAATAAGTCGATGTTATATATCGAAAACAAAGTGTTAGGAATGGAATCGATTCGTTTTGCCATGACAAATTCAAAAAAAAATGTAACATTACTCTCCTTGCAACTACAAGAAAGTTTTAAAGAACGAAACTTTGAAAATACCAATACCCCCCCACATGTTCACGGAGGGTCACTTTTCCACTTTTTTTAAGGTGGCGAAAGTGACTTTTTGCGCGTCAAGAAGTTGCTCCTTATCGAAACAAGATCTTTCTACCCATTTTCACCAAATTAATCGCAGCAGGATCCAAGAAATACGTAAAAATCTGATAAATAGCTACAAATAAAAGTGCACCGAATTTCAATTTTTAGTAGGGCTAGGGCATCTCCTTGTCAAGCAGACTTTGACAATATAACTTTCAACTCTCTCCCTTAAACCTATACTGAGATAATGGGATGGCAATTTTGGTTACGTTAGAAAAACCCCTTTTTTGGAATTTTAAAAAGTCAATGTTATATATCGAAAACAAAGTGTTAGGAATGGAATCGATTCGTTTTGCCATGACAAATTAAAAAAAAAATATAAAATTACTCTCCTTGCAACTACAAGAAAGTTTTAAAGAACGAAACTTTGAAAATACCAATACCCCCCCACATGTTCACGAAGGGTCACTTTTCCACTTTTTTTAAGGTGGCGAAAGTGACTTTTTGCGCGTTAAAAAGATGCTCCTTATCGAAACAAGACCTTTCAACCCATTTTCACCAAAATAATTGCAGCAGAATCCAAGGAATACGTAATATTCTGAAATATAGATTAAAATAAAAGTGCACCGAATTTAAATTTTTAGGGGGGTTAGAGCATCTCCTCGTCAAGCAGACTTTGACAATATAACTTTCAACTCTCTCCCTTAAACCTAAACTGAGATAATGGGATGGCAATTTTGGTTACGTTAGAAAAACCCCTTTTTTTTTAATTTTAAAAAGTCGATGTTATATAGCGAAAACAAAGTGTTAAGAATGGAATCGATTCGTTTTGCCATGACAAATTAAAAAAAAAATATAACATTACTCTCCTTGAAACTACAAGAAAGTTTTAAAGAACGAAACTTTGAAAATACCAATACCCCCCCACATGTTCACGAAGGGTCACTTTTCCACTTTTTTTAAGGTGGCGAAAGTGACTTTTTGCGCGTTAAAAAGTTGCTCCTTATCGAAACAAGACCTTTCAACCCATTTTCACCAAACTAATCGCAGCAGGATCAAAGGAATACGTAATATTCTGATATATAGCTACAAATAAAAGTGCACCGAATTTCAATTTTTAGTAGGGCTAGGGCATCTCCTTGTCAAGCAGACTTTGACAATATAACTTTCAACTCTCTCCCTTAAACCTATACTGAGATAATGGGATGGCAATTTTGGTTACGTTAGAAAAACTCCTTTTTTTGGAATTTTAAAAAGTCAATGTTATATATCGAAAACAAAGTGTTAGGAATGGAATCGATTCGTTTTGCCATGACAAATTCAAAAAAAAATATAACATTACTCTCCTTGCAACTACAAGAAAGTTTTAAAGAACGAAACTTTGAAAATACCAATACCCCCCCACATGTTCACGAAGGGTCACTTTTCCACTTTTTTTAAGGTGGCGAAAGTGACTTTTTGCGCGTTAAAAAGTTGCTCCTTATCAAAACAAGACCTTTCAACCCATTTTCACCAAATTAATCGCAGCAGGATCAAAGGAATACGTAATATTCTGATATATAGCTACAAATAAAAGTGCACCGAATTTTAATTTTTAGTAGGGCTAGGGCATCTCCTTGTCAAGCAGACTTTGACAATATAACTTTCAACTCTCTCCCTTAAACTTAAACTGAGATAATGGGATGGCAATTTTGGTTACGTTAGAAAAACCCCATTTTTGGAATTTTAAAAAGGCGATGTTATAAATCGAAATCAAAGTGTTTGGAATGGAATCGATTCGTTTTGCCATGACAAATTAAAAAAAATATATAATATTACTCTCCTTTTAACTACAAGAAAGTTTTAAGGAACGAAACTTTGAAAATACCAATACCCCCCCACATGTTCACGAAGGGTCACTTTTCCACTTTTTTTAAGGTGGCGAAAGTGACTTTTTGCGCGTTAAAAAGTTGATCCTTATCGAAACAAGAACATTCAACCCATTTTCACCAAATTAATTGCAGCAGAATCCAAGGAATACGTAATATTCTGAAATATAGATTAAAATAAAAGTGCACCGAATTTAAATTTTTAGGGGGGCTAGAGCATCTCCTCGTCAAGCAGACTTTGACAATATAACTTTCATCTCCCTCCCTTAAACCTAAACTGAGATAATGGGATGGCAATTTTGGTTACGTTCGAAAAACCCCTTTTTTTGGAATTTTAATAAGTCGATGTTATATATCGAAAACAAAGTGTTAGGAATGGAATCGATTCGTTTTGCCATGACAAATACAAAAAAAAATGTAACATTACTCTCCTTGCAAATACAAGAAAGTTTTAAAGAACAAAACTTTGAAAATACCAATACCCCCCCACATGTTCACGAAGGGTCACTTTTCCACTTTTTTTAAGGTGGCGAAAGTGACTTTTTGCGCGTTAAAAAGATGCTCCTTATCGAAACAAGACCTTTCAACCCATTTTCACCAAAATAATTGCAGCAGAATCCAAGGAATACGTAATATTCTGAAATATAGATTAAAATAAAAGTGCACCGAATTTAAATTTTTAGGGGGGTTAGAGCATCTCCTCGTCAAGCAGACTTTGACAATATAACTTTCAACTCTCTCCCTTAAACCTAAACTGAGATAATGGGATGGCAATTTTGGTTACGTTAGAAAAACCCCTTTTTTTTTAATTTTAAAAAGTCAATGTTATATAGCGAAAACAAAGTGTTAAGAATGGAATCGATTCGTTTTGCCATGACAAATTAAAAAAAAAATATAACATTACTCTCCTTGAAACTACAAGAAAGTTTTAAAGAACGAAACTTTGAAAATACCAATACCCCCCCACATGTTCACGAAGGGTCACTTTTCCACTTTTTTTAAGGTGGCGAAAGTGACTTTTTGCGCGTTAAAAAGTTGCTCCTTATCGAAACAAGACCTTTCAACCCATTTTCACCAAACTAATCGCAGCAGGATCAAAGGAATACGTAATATTCTGATATATAGCTACAAATAAAAGTGCACCGAATTTCAATTTTTAGTAGGGCTAGGGCATCTCCTTGTCAAGCAGACTTTGACAATATAACTTTCAACTCTCTCCCTTAAACCTATACTGAGATAATGGGATGGCAATTTTGGTTACGTTAGAAAAACTCCTTTTTTTGGAATTTTAAAAAGTCAATGTTATATATCGAAAACAAAGTGTTAGGAATGGAATCGATTCGTTTTGCCATGACAAATTCAAAAAAAAATATAACATTACTCTCCTTGCAACTACAAGAAAGTTTTAAAGAACGAAACTTTGAAAATACCAATACCCCCCCACATGTTCACGAAGGGTCACTTTTCCACTTTTTTTAAGGTGGCGAAAGTGACTTTTTGCGCGTTAAAAAGTTGCTCCTTATCAAAACAAGACCTTTCAACCCATTTTCACCAAATTAATCGCAGCAGGATCAAAGGAATACGTAATATTCTGATATATAGCTACAAATAAAAGTGCACCGAATTTTAATTTTTAGTAGGGCTAGGGCATCTCCTTGTCAAGCAGACTTTGACAATATAACTTTCAACTCTCTCCCTTAAACTTAAACTGAGATAATGGGATGGCAATTTTGGTTACGTTAGAAAAACCCCATTTTTGGAATTTTAAAAAGGCGATGTTATAAATCGAAATCAAAGTGTTTGGAATGGAATCGATTCGTTTTGCCATGACAAATTAAAAAAAATATATAATATTACTCTCCTTTTAACTACAAGAAAGTTTTAAGGAACGAAACTTTGAAAATACCAATACCCCCCCACATGTTCACGAAGGGTCACTTTTCCACTTTTTTTAAGGTGGCGAAAGTGACTTTTTGCGCGTTAAAAAGTTGATCCTTATCGAAACAAGAACATTCAACCCATTTTCACCAAATTAATTGCAGCAGAATCCAAGGAATACGTAATATTCTGAAATATAGATTAAAATAAAAGTGCACCGAATTTAAATTTTTAGGGGGGCTAGAGCATCTCCTCGTCAAGCAGACTTTGACAATATAACTTTCATCTCCCTCCCTTAAACCTAAACTGAGATAATGGGATGGCAATTTTGGTTACGTTCGAAAAACCCCTTTTTTTGGAATTTTAATAAGTCGATGTTATATATCGAAAACAAAGTGTTAGGAATGGAATCGATTCGTTTTGCCATGACAAATACAAAAAAAAATGTAACATTACTCTCCTTGCAAATACAAGAAAGTTTTAAAGAACAAAACTTTGAAAATACCAATACCCCCACACATGTTCACGGAGGGTCACTTTTCCACTTTTTTTAAGGTGGCGAAAGTGACTTTTTGCGCGTCAAGAAGTTGCTCCTTATCGAAACAAGATCTTTCTACCCATTTTCACCAAATTAATCGCAGCAGGATCCAAGGAATACGTAAAAATCTGATAAATAGCTACAAATAAAAGTGCACCGAATTTCAATTTTTAGTAGGGCTAGGGCATCTCCTTGTCAAGCAGACTTTGACAATATAACTTTCAACTCTCTCCCTTAAACCTATACTGAGATAATGGGATGGCAATTTTGGTTACGTTAGAAAAACCCCTTTTTTGGAATTTTAAAAAGTCAATGTTATATATCGAAAACAAAGTGTTAGGAATGGAATCGATTCGTTTTGCCATGACAAATTAAAAAAAAAATACAACATTACTCTCCTTGCAACTACAAGAAAGTTTTAAAGAACGAAACTTTGAAAATACCAATACCCCCCCACATGTTCACGAAGGGTCACTTTTCCACTTTTTTTAAGGTGGCGAAAGTGACTTTTTGCGCGTTAAAAAGTTGCTCCTTATCGAAACAAGACCTTTCAACCCATTTTCACCAAACTAATCGCAGCAGGATCAAAGGAATACGTAATATTCTGATATATAGCTACAAATAAAAGTGCACCGAATTTCAATTTTTAGTAGGGCTAGGGCTTCTCCTTGTCAAGCAGACTTTGACAATATAACTTTCAACTCTCTCCCTTAAACCTATACTGAGATAATGGGATGGCAATTTTGGTTACGTTAGAAAAACTCCTTTTTTTGGAATTTTAAAAAGTCAATGTTATATATCGAAAACAAAGTGTTAGGAATGGAATCGATTCGTTTTGCCATGACAAATTCAAAAAAAAATTTAACATTACTCTCCTTGCAACTACAAGAAAGTTTTAAAGAACGAAACTTTGAAAATACCAATACCCCCCCACATGTTCACGAAGGGTCACTTTTCCACTTTTTTTAAGGTGGCGAAAGTGACTTTTTGCGCGTTAAAAAGTTGCTCCTTATCAAAACAAGACCTTTCAACCCATTTTCACCAAATTAATCGCAGCAGGATCAAAGGAATACGTAATATTCTGATATATAGCTACAAATAAAAGTGCACCGAATTTTAATTTTTAGTAGGGCTAGGGCATCTCCTTGTCAAGCAGACTTTGACAATATAACTTTCAACTCTCTCCCTTAAACTTAAACTGAGATAATGGGATGGCAATTTTGGTTACGTTAGAAAAACCCCATTTTTGGAATTTTAAAAAGGCGATGTTATAAATCGAAATCAAAGTGTTTGGAATGGAATCGATTCGTTTTGCCATGACAAATTAAAAAAAATATATAATATTACTCTCCTTTTAACTACAAGAAAGTTTTAAGGAACGAAACTTTGAAAATACCAATACCCCCCCACATGTTCACGAAGGGTCACTTTTCCACTTTTTTTAAGGTGGCGAAAGTGACTTTTTGCGCGTTAAAAAGTTGATCCTTATCGAAACAAGAACTTTCAACCCATTTTCACCAAATTAATTGCAGCAGAATCCAAGGAATACGTAATATTCTGAAATATAGATTAAAATAAAAGTGCACCGAATTTAAATTTTTAGGGGGGCTAGAGCATCTCCTCGTCAAGCAGACTTTGACAATATAACTTTCATCTCCCTCCCTTAAACCTAAACTGAGATAATGGGATGGCAATTTTGGTTACGTTCGAAAAACCCCTTTTTTTGGAATTTTAATAAGTCGATGTTATATATCGAAAACAAAGTGTTAGGAATGGAATCGATTCGTTTTGCCATGACAAATTCAAAAAAAAATGTAACATTACTCTCCTTGCAAATACAAGAAAGTTTTAAAGAACAAAACTTTGAAAATACCAATACCCCCACACATGTTCACGGAGGGTCACTTTTCCACTTTTTTTAAGGTGGCGAAAGTGACTTTTTGCGCGTCAAGAAGTTGCTCCTTATCGAAACAAGATCTTTCTACCCATTTTCACCAAATTAATCGCAGCAGGATCCAAGGAATACGTAAAAATCTGATAAATAGCTACCAATAAAAGTGCACCGAATTTCAATTTTTAGTAGGTCTAGGGCATCTCCTTGTCAAGCAGACTTTGACAATATAACTTTCAACTCTCTCCCTTAAACCTATACTGAGATAATGGGATGGCAATTTTGGTTACGTTAGAAAAACCCCTTTTTTGGAATTTTAAAAAGTCAATGTTATATATCGAAAACAAAGTGTTAGGAATGGAATCGATTCGTTTTGCCATGACAAATTAAAAAAAAAATATAACATTACTCTCCTTGCAACTACAAGAAAGTTTTAAAGAACGAAACTTTGAAAATACCAATACCCCCCCACATGTTCACGAAGGGTCACTTTTCCACTTTTTTTAAGGTGGCGAAAGTGACTTTTTGCGCGTTAAAAAGATGCTCCTTATCGAAACAAGACCTTTCAACCCATTTTCACCAAAATAATCGCAGCAGGATCCAAGGAATACGTAATATTCTGAAATATAGATTAAAATAAAAGTGCACCGAATTTAAAGTTTTAGTAGGGCTAGGGCATCTCCTTGTCAAGCAGACTTTGACAATATAACTTTCAACTCTCTCCCTTAAACCTATACTGAGATAATGGGATGGCAATTTTGGTTACGTTAGAAAAACCCCTTTTTTTGGAATTTTAAAAAGTCAATGTTATATATCGAAAACAAAGTGTTAGGAATGGAATCGATTCGTTTTGCCATGACAAATTCAAAAAAAAATATAACATTACTCTCCTTGCAACTACAAGAAAGTTTTAAAGAACGAAACTTTGAAAATACCAATACCCCCCCACATGTTCACGAAGGGTCACTTTTCCACTTTTTTTAAGGTGGCGAAAGTGACTTTTTGCGCGTTAAAAAGTTGCTCCTTATCAAAACAAGACCTTTCAACCCATTTTCACCAAATTAATCGCAGCAGGATCAAAGGAATACGTAATATTCTGATATATAGCTACAAATAAAAGTGCACCGAATTTCAATTTTTAGTAGGGCTAGGGCATCTCCTTGTCAAGCAGACTTTGACAATATAACTTTCAACTCTCTCCCTTAAACTTAAACTGAGATAATGGGATGGCAATTTTGGTTACGTTAGAAAAACCCCATTTTTGGAATTTTAAAAAGTCGATGTTATATATCGAAAACAAAGTGTTAGGAATGGAATCGATTCGTTTTGCCATGACAAATTAAAAAAAAAATATAAAATTACTCTCCTTGCAACTACAAGAAAGTTTTAAAGAACGAAACTTTGAAAATACCAATACCCCCCCACATGTTCACGAAGGGTCACTTTTCCACTTTTTTTAAGGTGTCGAAAGTGACTTTTTGCGCGTTAAAAAGATGCTCCTTATCGAAACAAGACCTTTCAACCCATTTTCACCAAAATAATTGCAGCAGAATCCAAGGAATACGTAATATTCTGAAATATAGATTAAAATAAAAGTGCACCGAATTTAAAATTTTTGGGGGGTTAGAGCATCTCCTCGTCAAGCAGACTTTGACAATATAACTTTCAACTCTCTCCCTTAAACCTAAACTGAGATAATGGGATGGCAATTTTGGTTACGTTAGAAAAACCCCTTTTTTTTTAATTTTAAAAAGTCGATGTTATATAGCGAAAACAAAGTGTTAAGAATGGAATCGATTCGTTTTGCCATGACAAATTAAAAAAAAAATATAACATTACTCTCCTTGAAACTACAAGAAAGTTTTAAAGAACGAAACTTTGAAAATACCAATACCCCCCCACATGTTCACGAAGGGTCACTTTTCCACTTTTTTTAAGGTGGCGAAAGTGACTTTTTGCGCGTTAAAAAGTTGCTCCTTATCGAAACAAGACCTTTCAACCCCTTTTCACCAAACTAATCGCAGCAGGATCAAAGGAATACGTAATATTCTGATATATAGCTACAAATAAAAGTGCACCGAATTTCAATTTTTAGTAGGGCTAGGGCATCTCCTTGTCAAGCAGACTTTGACAATATAACTTTCAACTCTCTCCCTTAAACCTGTACTGAGATAATGGGATGGCAATTTTGGTTACGTTAGAAAAACTCCTTTTTTTGGAATTTTAAAAAGTCAATGTTATATATCGAAAACAAAGTGTTAGGAATGGAATCGATTCGTTTTGCCATGACAAATTCAAAAAAAAATATAACATTACTCTCCTTGCAACTACAAGAAAGTTTTAAAGAACGAAACTTTGAAAATACCAATACCCCCCCACATGTTCACGAAGGGTCACTTTTCCACTTTTTTTAAGGTGGCGAAAGTGACTTTTTGCGCGTTAAAAAGTTGCTCCTTATCAAAACAAGACCTTTCAACCCATTTTCACCAAATTAATCGCAGCAGGATCAAAGGAATACGTAATATTCTGATATATAGCTACAAATAAAAGTGCACCGAATTTTAATTTTTAGTAGGGCTAGGGCATCTCCTTGTCAAGCAGACTTTGACAATATAACTTTCAACTCTCTCCCTTAAACTTAAACTGAGATAATGGGATGGCAATTTTGGTTACGTTAGAAAAACCCCATTTTTGGAATTTTAAAAAGGCGATGTTATAAATCGAAATCAAAGTGTTTGGAATGGAATCGATTCGTTTTGCCATGACAAATTAAAAAAAATATATAACGTTACTCTCCTTTTAACTACAAGAAAGTTTTAAGGAACGAAACTTTGAAAATACCAATACCCCCCCACATGTTCACGAAGGGTCACTTTTCCACTTTTTTTAAGGTGGCGAAAGTGACTTTTTGCGCGTTAAAAAGTTGATCCTTATCGAAACAAGAACTTTCAACCCATTTTCACCAAATTAATTGCAGCAGAATCCAAGGAATACGTAATATTCTGAAATATAGATTAAAATAAAAGTGCACCGAATTTAAATTTTTAGGGGGGCTAGAGCATCTCCTCGTCAAGCAGACTTTGACAATATAACTTTCATCTCCCTCCCTTAAACCTAAACTGAGATAATGGGATGGCAATTTTGGTTACGTTCGAAAAACCCCTTTTTTTGGAATTTTAATAAGTCGATGTTATATATCGAAAACAAAGTGTTAGGAATGGAATCGATTCGTTTTGCCATGACAAATTCAAAAAAAAATGTAACATTACTCTCCTTGCAAATACAAGAAAGTTTTAAAGAACAAAACTTTGAAAATACCAATACCCCCACACATGTTCACGGAGGGTCACTTTTCCACTTTTTTTAAGGTGGCGAAAGTGACTTTTTGCGCGTCAAGAAGTTGCTCCTTATCGAAACAAGATCTTTCTACCCATTTTCACCAAATTAATCGCAGCAGGATCCAAGGAATACGTAAAAATCTGATAAATAGCTACAAATAAAAGTGCACCGAATTTCAATTTTTAGTAGGGCTAGGGCATCTCCTTGTCAAGCAGACTTTGACAATATAACTTTCAACTCTCTCCCTTAAACCTATACTGAGATAATGGGATGGCAATTTTGGTTACGTTAGAAAAACCCCTTTTTTGGAATTTTAAAAAGTCAATGTTATATATCGAAAACAAAGTGTTAGGAATGGAATCGATTCGTTTTGCCATGACCAATTAAAAAAAAAATATAACATTACTCTCCTTGCAACTACAAGAAAGTTTTAAAGAACGAAACTTTGAAAATACCAATACCCCCCCACATGTTCACGAAGGGTCACTTTTCCACTTTTTTTAAGGTGGCGAAAGTGACTTTTTGCGCGTTAAAAAGATGCTCCTTATCGAAACAAGACCTTTCAACCCATTTTCACCAAAATAATCGCAGCAGGATCCAAGGAATACGTAATATTCTGAAATATAGATTAAAATAAAAGTGCACCGAATTTAAAGTTTTAGTAGGGCTAGGGCATCTCCTTGTCAAGCAGACTTTGACAATATAACTTTCAACTCTCTCCCTTAAACCTATACTGAGATAATGGGATGGCAATTTTGGTTACGTTAGAAAAACCCCTTTTTTTGGAATTTTAAAAAGTCAATGTTATATATCGAAAACAAAGTGTTAGGAATGGAATCGATTCGTTTTGCCATGACAAATTCAAAAAAAAATATAACATTACTCTCCTTGCAACTACAAGAAAGTTTTAAAGAACGAAACTTTGAAAATACCAATACCCCCCCACATGTTCACGAAGGGTCACTTTTCCACTTTTTTTAAGGTGGCGAAAGTGACTTTTTGCGCGTTAAAAAGTTGCTCCTTATCAAAACAAGACCTTTCAACCCATTTTCACCAAATTAATCGCAGCAGGATCAAAGGAATACGTAATATTCTGATATATAGCTACAAATAAAAGTGCACCGAATTTCAATTTTTAGTAGGGCTAGGGCATCTCCTTGTCAAGCAGACTTTGACAATATAACTTTCAACTCTCTCCCTTAAACTTAAACTGAGATAATGGGATGGCAATTTTGGTTACGTTAGAAAAACCCCATTTTTGGAATTTTAAAAAGTCGATGTTATAAATCGAAATCAAAGTGTTTGGAATGGAATCGATTCGTTTTGCCATGACAAATTAAAAAAAAAATATAACATTACTCTCCTTTTAACTACAAGAAAGTTTTAAGGAACGAAACTTTGAAAATACCAATACCCCCCCACATGTTCACGGAGGGTCACTTTTCCACTTTTTTTAAGGTGGCGAAAGTGACTTTTTGCGCGTCAAGAAGTTGCTCCTTATCGAAACAAGATCTTTCTACCCATTTTCACCAAATTAATCGCAGCAGGATCCAAGGAATACGTAAAAATCTGATAAATAGCTACAAATAAAAGTGCACCGAATTTCAATTTTTAGTAGGGCTAGGGCATCTCCTTGTCAAGCAGACTTTGACAATATAACTTTCATCTCCCTCCCTTAAACCTAAACTGAGATAATGGGATGGCAATTTTGGTTACGTTCGAAAAACCCCTTTTTTTGGAATTTTAATAAGTCGATGTTATATATCGAAAACAAAGTGTTAGGAATGGAATCGATTCGTTTTGCCATGACAAATTCAAAAAAAAATGTAACATTACTCTCCTTGCAAATACAAGAAAGTTTTAAAGAACGAAACTTTGAAAATACCAATAACCCCCCACATGTTCACGGAGGGTCACTTTTCCACTTTTTTTAAGGTGGCGAAAGTGACTTTTTGCGCGTTAAAAAGATGCTCCTTATCGAAACAAGACCTTTCAACCCATTTTCACCAAAATAATCGCAGCAGGATCCAAGGAATACGTAATATTCTGAAATATAGATTAAAATAAAAGTGCACCGAATTTAAAATTTTAGGGGGGTTAGAGCATCTCCTCGTCAAGCAGACTTTGACAATATAACTTTCAACTCTCTCCCTTAAACCTAAACTGAGATAATGGGATGGCAATTTTGGTTACGTTAGAAAAACCCCTTTTTTTTTAATTTTAAAAAGTCGATGTTATATATCGAAAACAAAGTGTTAAGAATGGAATCGATTCGTTTTGCCATGACAAATTAAAAAAAAAAATATAACATTACTCTCCTTGCAACTACAAGAAAGCTTTAAAGAACGAAACTTTGAAAATACCAATACCCCCCCACATGTTCACGAAGGGTCACTTTTCCACTTTTTTTAAGGTGGCGAAAGTGACTTTTTGCGCGTTAAAAAGTTGCTCCTTATCGAAACAAGACCTTTCAACCCATTTTCACCAAACTAATCGCAGCAGGATCCAAGGAATACGTAATATTCTGATATATAGCTACAAATAAAAGTGCACCGAATTTCAATTTTTAGTAGGGCTAGGGCATCTCCTTGTCAAGCAGACTTTGACAATATAACTTTCAACTCTCTCCCTTAAACCTATACTGAGATAATGGGATGGAAATTTTGGTTACGTTAGAAAAACCCCTTTTTTTGGAATTTTAAAAAGTCAATGTTATATATCGAAAACAAAGTGTTAGGAATGGAATCGATTCGTTTTGCCATGACAAATTCAAAAAAAAATATAACATTACTTTCCTTGCAACTACAAGAAAGCTTTAAAGAACGAAACTTTGAAAATACCAATACCCCCCCACATGTTCACGAAGGGTCACTTTTCCACTTTCTTTAAGGTGGCGAAAGTGACTTTTTGCGCGTTAAAAAGTTGCTCCTTATCAAAACAAGACCTTTCAACCCATTTTCACCAAACTAATCGCAGCAGGATCAAAAGAATACGTAATATTCTGAAATATAGAATAAAATAAAAGTGCTCCGAATTTAAATTTTTAGGGGGGTTAGAGCATCTCCTCGTCAAGCAGACTTTGACAATATAACTTTCATCTCCCTCCCTTAAACCTAAACTGAGATAATGGGATGGCAATTTTGGTTACGTTCGAAAAACCCCTTTTTTTGGAATTTTAATAAGTCGATGTTATATATCGAAAACAAAGTGTTAGGAATGGAATCGATTCGTTTTGCCATGACAAATTCAAAAAAAAATGTAACATTACTCTCCTTGCAACTACAAGAAAGTTTTAAAGAACGAAACTTTGAAAATACCAATACCCCCCCACATGTTCACGGAGGGTCACTTTTCCACTTTTTTTAAGGTGGCGAAAGTGACTTTTTGCGCGTCAAGAAGTTGCTCCTTATCGAAACAAGATCTTTCTATCCATTTTCACCAAATTAATCGCAGCAGGATCCAAGGAATACGTAATAATCTGATAAATAGCTACAAATAAAAGTGCACCGAATTTCAATTTTTAGTAGGGCTAGGGCATCTCCTCGTCAAGCAGACTTTGACAATATAACTTTCAACTCTCTCCCTTAAACCTATACTGAGATAATGGGATGGCAATTTTGGTTACGTTAGAAAAACCCCTTTTTTGGAATTTTAAAAAGTCAATGTTATATATCGAAAACAAAGTGTTAGGCATGGAATCGATTCGTTTTGCCATGACAAATTAAAAAAAAAATATAACATTACTCTCCTTGCAACTACAAGAAAGTTTTAAAGAACGAAACTTTGAAAATACCAATACCCCCCCACATGTTCACGAAGGGTCACTTTTCCACTTTTTTTAAGGTGGCGAAAGTAACTTTTTGCGCGTCAAGAAGTTGCTCCTTATTGAAACAAGATCTTTCTACCCATTTTCACCAAATTAATCGCAGCAGGATCCAAGGAATACGTAAAAATCTGATAAATAGCTACAAATAAAAGTGCACCGAATTTCAATTTTTAGTAGGGCTAGGGCATCTCCTTGTCAAGCAGACTTTGACAATATAACTTTCAACTCTCTCCCTTAAACCTATACTGAGATAATGGGATGGCAATTTTGGTTACGTTAGAAAAACCCCTTTTTTTGGAATTTTAAAAAGTCAATGTTATATATCGAAAACAAAGTGTTAGGAATGGAATCGATTCGTTTTGCCATGACAAATTCAAAAAAAAATATAACATTACTCTCCTTGCAACTACAAGAAAGTTTTAAAGAACGAAACTTTGAAAATACCAATACCCCCCCACATGTTCACGAAGGGTCACTTTTCCACTTTTTTTAAGGTGGCGAAAGTGACTTTTTGCGCGTCAAGAAGTTGCTCCTTATCGAAACAAGACCTTTCAACCCATTTTCACCAAATTAATCGCAGCAGGATCAAAGGAATACGTAATATTCTGATATATAGCTACAAATAAAAGTGCACCGAATTTCAATTTTTAGTAGGGCTAGGGCATCTCCTTGTCAAGCAGACTTTGACAATATAACTTTCAACTCTCTCCCTTAAACTTAAACTGAGATAATGGGATGGCAATTTTGGTTACGTTAGAAAAACCCCATTTTTGGAATTTTAAAAAGTCGATGTTATAAATCGAAAACAAAGTGTTAAGAATGGAATCGATTCATTTTGCCATGACAAATTAAAAAAAAAATATAACATTACTCTCCTTGCAACTACAAGAAAGCTTTAAAGAACGAAACTTTGAAAATACCAATACCCCCCCACATGTTCACGAAGGGTCACTTTTCCACTTTTTTTAAGGTGGCGAAAGTGACTTTTTGCGCGTTAAAAAGTTGCTCCTTATCGAAACAAGACCTTTCAACCCATTTTCACCAAACTAATCGCAGCAGGATCCAAGGAATACGTAATATTCTGAAATATAGATTAAAATAAAAGTGCACCGAATTTCAATTTTTAGTAGGGCTAGGGCATCTCCTTGTCAAGCAGACTTTGACAATATAACTTTCAACTCTCTCCCTTAAACCTATACTGAGATAATGGGATGGCAATTTTGGTTACGTTAGAAAAACCCCTTTTTTGGAATTTTAAAAAGTCAATGTTATATATCGAAAACAAAGTGTTAGGAATGGAATCGATTCGTTTTGCCATGACAAATTAAAAAAAAAATGTAACATTACTCTCCTTGCAACTACAAGAAAGTTTTAAAGAACGAAACTTTGAAAATACCAATACCCCCCCCACATGTTCACGGAGGGTCACTTTTCCACTTTTTTTAAGGTGGCGAAAGTGACTTTTTGCGCGTCAAGAAGTTGCTCCTTATCGAAACAAGATCTTTCTACCCATTTTCACCAAATTAATCGCAGCAGGATCCAAGGAATACGTAATAATCTGATAAATAGCTACAAATAAAAGTGCACCGAATTTCAATTTTTAGTAGGGCTAGGGCATCTCCTTGTCAAGCAGACTTTGACAATATAACTTTCAACTCTCTCCCTTAAACCTATACTGAGATAATGGGATGGCAATTTTGGTTACGTTAGAAAAACCCCTTTTTTGGAATTTTAAAAAGTCAATATTATATATCGAAAACAAAGTGTTAGGAATGGAATCGATTCGTTTTGCCATGACAAATTAAAAAAAAAATATAAAATTACTCTCCTTGCAACTACAAGAAAGTTTTAAAGAACGAAACTTTGAAAATACCAATACCCCCCCACATGTTCACGAAGGGTCACTTTTCCACTTTTTTTAAGGTGGCGAAAGTGACTTTTTGCGCGTTAAAAAGTTGATCCTTATCGAAACAAGAACTTTCAACCCATTTTCACCAAATTAATTGCAGCAGAATCCAAGGAATACGTAATATTCTGAAATATAGATTAAAATAAAAGTGCACCGAATTTAAATTTTTAGGGGGGCTAGAGCATCTCCTCGTCAAGCAGACTTTGACAATATAACTTTCATCTCCCTCCCTTAAACCTAAACTGAGATAATGGGATGGCAATTTTGGTTACGTTTGAAAAACCCCTTTTTTTGGAATTTTAATAAGTCGATGTTATATATCGAAAACAAAGTGTTAGGAATGGAATCGATTCGTTTTGCCCTGACAAATTAAAAAAAATATATAACATTACTCTCCTTAATTGCAACTACAAGAAAGTTTTAAAGAACGAAACTTTGAAAATACCAATACCCCCCCACATGTTCACGAAGGGTCACTTTTCCACTTTTTTTAAGGTGGCGAAAGTGACTTTTTGCGCGTTAAAAAGATGCTCCTTATCGAAACAAGACCTTTCAACCCATTTTCACCAAAATAATTGCAGCAGAATCCAAGGAATACGTAATATTCTGAAATATAGATTAAAATAAAAGTGCACCGAATTTAAATTTTTAGGGGGGTTAGAGCATCTCCTCGTCAAGCAGACTTTGACAATATAACTTTCAACTCTCTCCCTTAAACCTAAACTGAGATAATGGGATGGCAATTTTGGTTACGTTAGAAAAACCCCTTTTTTTTGAATTTTAAAAAGTCGATGTTATATATCGAAAACAAAGTGTTTGGAATGGAATCGATTCGTTTTGCCATGACAAATTAAAAAAAAAATATAACATTACTCTCCTTTTAACTACAAGAAAGTTTTAAGGAACGAAACTTTGAAAATACCAATACCCCCCCACATGTTCACGGAGGGTCACTTTTCCACTTTTTTTAAGGTGGCGAAAGTGACTTTTTGCGCGTCAAGAAGTTGCTCCTTATCGAAACAAGATCTTTCTACCCATTTTCACCAAATTAATCGCAGCAGGATCCAAGGAATACGTAATAATCTGATAAATAGCTACAAATAAAAGTGCACCGAATTTCAATTTTTAGTAGGGCTAGGGCATCTCCTTGTCAAGCAGACTTTGACAATATAACTTTCAACTCTCTCCCTTAAACCTATACTGAGATAATGGGATGGCAATTTTGGTTACGTTAGAAAAACCCCTTTTTTGGAATTTTAAAAAGTCAATGTTATATATCGAAAACAAAGTGTTAGGAATGGAATCGATTCGTTTTGCCATGACAAATTAAAAAAAAAATATAACATTACTCTCCTTGCAACTACAAGAAAGTTTTAAAGAACGAAACTTTGAAAATACCAATACCCCCCCACATGTTCACGAAGGGTCACTTTTCCACTTTTTTTAAGGTGGCGAAAGTGACTTTTTGCGCGTTAAAAAGATGCTCCTTATCGAAACAAGACCTTTCAACCCATTTTCACCAAAATAATTGCAGCAGAATCCAAGGAATACGTAATATTCTGAAATATAGATTAAAATAAAAGTGCACCGAATTTAAATTTTTAGGGGGGTTAGAGCATCTCCTCGTCAAGCAGACTTTGACAATATAACTTTCAACTCTCTCCCTTAAACCTAAACTGAGATAATGGGATGGCAATTTTGGTTACGTTAGAAAAACCCCTTTTTTTTGAATTTTAAAAAGTCGATGTTATATATCGAAAACAAAGTGTTAAGAATGGAATCGATTCGTTTTGCCATGACAAATTAAAAAAAAAATATAACATTACTCTCCTTGCAACTACAAGAAAGCTTTAAAGAACGAAACTTTGAAAATACCAATACCCCCCCACATGTTCACGAAGGGTCACTTTTCCACTTTTTTTAAGGTGGCGAAAGTGACTTTTTGCGCGTTAAAAAGTTGCTCCTTATCGAAACAAGACCTTTCAACCCATTTTCACCAAACTAATCGCAGCAGGATCCAAGGAATACGTAATATTCTGATATATAGCTACAAATAAAAGTGCACCGAATTTCAATTTTTAGTAGGGCTAGGGCATCTCCTTGTCAAGCAGACTTTGACAATATAACTTTCAACTCTCTCCCTTAAACCTATACTGAGATAATGGGATGGCAATTTTGGTTACGTTAGAAAAACCCCTTTTTTTGGAATTTTAAAAAGTCAATGTTATGTATCGAAAACAAAGTGTTAGGAATGGAATCGATTCGTTTTGCCATGACAAATTCAAAAAAAAATATAACATTACTCTCCTTGCAACTACAAGAAAGTTTTAAAGAACGAAACTTTGAAAATACCAATACCCCCCCACATGTTCACGAAGGGTCACTTTTCCACTTTTTTTAAGGTGGCGAAAGTGACTTTTTGCGCGTTAAAAAGATGCTCCTTATCGAAACAAGACCTTTCAACCCATTTTCACCAAAATAATTGCAGCAGAATCCAAGGAATACGTAATATTCTGATATATAGCTACAAATAAAAGTGCACCGAATTTCAATTTTTAGTAGGGCTAGGGCATCTCCTTGTCAAGCAGACTTTGACAATATAACTTTCAACTCTCTCCCTTAAACTTAAACTGAGATAATGGGATGGCAATTTTGGTTACGTTAGAAAAACCCCATTTTTGGAATTTTAAATAGTCGATGTTATAAATCGAAATCAAAGTGTTTGGAATGGAATCGATTCGTTTTGCCATGACAAATTAAAAAAAAATATAACATTACTCTCCTTTTAACTACAAGAAAGTTTTAAGGAACGAAACTTTGAAAATACCAATACCCCCCCACATTTTCACGGACGGTCACTTTTCCACTTTTTTTAAGGTGGCGAAAGTGACTTTTTGCGCGTCAAGAAGTTGCTCCTTATCGAAACAAGATCTTTCTACCCATTTTCACCAAATTAATCGCAGCAGGATCCAAGGAATACGTAATAATCTGATAAATAGCTACAAACAAAAGTGCACCGAATTTCAATTTTTAGTAGGGCTAGGGCATCTCCTTGTCAAGCAGACTTTGACAATATAACTTTCAACTTTCTCCCTTAAACCTATACTGAGATAATGGGATGGCAATTTTGGTTACGTTAGAAAAACCCCTTTTTTGGAATTTTAAAAAGTCAATGTTATATATCGAAAACAAAGTGTTAGGAATGGAATCGATTCGTTTTGCCATGACAAATTAAAAAAAAAATATAACATTACTCTCCTTGCAACTACAAGAAAGTTTTAAAGAACGAAACTTTGAAAATGCCAATACCCCCCCACATGTTCACGAAGGGTCACTTTTCCACTTTTTTTAAGGTGGCGAAAGTGACTTTTTGCGCGTTAAAAAGATGCTCCTTATCGAAACAAGACCTTTCAACCCATTTTCACCAAAATAATTGCAGCAGAATCCAAGGAATACGTAATATTCTGAAATATAGATTAAAATAAAAGTGCACCGAATTTAAATTTTTAGGGGGGTTAGAGCATCTCCTCGTCAAGCAGACTTTGACAATATAACTTTCAACTCTCTCCCTTAAACCTAAACTGAGATAATGGGATGGCAATTTTGGTTACGTTAGAAAAACCCCTTTTTTTTGAATTTTAAAAAGTCGATGTTATATATCGAAAACAAAGTGTTAAGAATGGAATCGATTCGTTTTGCCATGACAAATTAAAAAAAAAATATAACATTACTCTCCTTGCAACTACAAGAAAGCTTTAAAGAACGAAACTTTGAAAATACCAATACCCCCCCACATGTTCACGAAGGGTCACTTTTCCACTTTTTTTAAGGTGGCGAAAGTGACTTTTTGCGCGTTAAAAAGTTGCTCCTTATCGAAACAAGACCTTTCAACCCATTTTCACCAAACTAATCGCAGCAGGATCCAAGGAATACGTAATATTCTGATATATAGCTAAAAATAAAAGTGCACCGAATTTCAATTTTTAGTAGGGCTAGGGCATCTCCTTGTCAAGCAGACTTTGACAATATAACTTTCAACTCTCTCCCTTAAACCTATACTGAGATAATGGGATGGCAATTTTGGTTACGTTAGAAAAACCCCTTTTTTTGGAATTTTAAAAAGTCAATGTTATATATCGAAAACAAAGTGTTAGGAATGGAATCGATTCGTTTTGCCATGACAAATTCAAAAAAAAATATAACATTACTCTCCTTGCAACTACAAGAAAGTTTTAAAGAACGAAACTTTGAAAATACCAATACCCCCCCACATGTTCACGAAGGGTCACTTTTCCACTTTTTTTAAGGTGGCGAAAGTGACTTTTTGCGCGTTAAAAAGATGCTCCTTATCGAAACAAGACCTTTCAACCCATTTTCACCAAAATAATTGCAGCAGAATCCAAGGAATACGTAATATTCTGATATATAGCTACAAATAAAAGTGCACCGAATTTCAATTTTTAGTAGGGCTAGGGCATCTCCTTGTCAAGCAGACTTTGACAATATAACTTTCAACTCTCTCCCTTAAACTTAAACTGAGATAATGGGATGGCAATTTTGGTTACGTTAGAAAAACCCCATTTTTGGAATTTTAAAAAGTCGATGTTATAAATCGAAATCAAAGTGTTTGGAATGGAATCGATTCGTTTTGCCATGACAAATTAAAAAAAAATATAACATTACTCTCCTTTTAACTACAAGAAAGTTTTAAGGAACGAAACTTTGAAAATACCAATACCCCCCCACATTTTCACGGAGGGTCACTTTTCCACTTTTTTTAAGGTGGCGAAAGTGACTTTTTGCGCGTCAAGAAGTTGCTCCTTATCGAAACAAGATCTTTCTACCCATTTTCACCAAATTAATCGCAGCAGGATCCAAGGAATACGTAATAATCTGATAAATAGCTACAAACAAAAGTGCACCGAATTTCAATTTTTAGTAGGGCTAGGGCATCTCCTTGTCAAGCAGACTTTGACAATATAACTTTCAACTTTCTCCCTTAAACCTATACTGAGATAATGGGATGGCAATTTTGGTTACGTTAGAAAAACCCCTTTTTTGGAATTTTAAAAAGTCAATGTTATATATCGAAAACAAAGTGTTAGGAATGGAATCGATTCGTTTTGCCATGACAAATTAAAAAAAAAATTTAACATTACTCTCCTTGCAACTACAAGAAAGTTTTAAGGAACGAAACTTTGAAAATACCAATACCCCCCCACATGTTCACGGAGGGTCACTTTTCCACTTTTTTTAAGGTGGCGAAAGTGACTTTTTGCGCGTCAAGAAGTTGCTCCTTATCGAAACAAGATCTTTCTACCCATTTTCACCAAATTAATCGCAGCAGGATCCAAGGAATACGTAATAATCTGATAAATAGCTACAAACAAAAGTGCACCGAATTTCAATTTTTAGTAGGGCTAGGGCATCTCCTTGTCAAGCAGACTTTGACAATATAACTTTCAACTTTCTCCCTTAAACCTATACTGAGATAATGGGATGGCAATTTTGGTTACGTTAGAAAAACCCCTTTTTTGGAATTTTAAAAAGTCAATGTTATATATCGAAAACAAAGTGTTAGGAATGGAATCGATTCGTTTTGCCATGACAAATTAAAAAAAAAATATAACATTACTCTCCTTGCAACTACAAGAAAGTTTTAAAGAACGAAACTTTGAAAATACCAATACCCCCCCACATGTTCACGAAGGGTCACTTTTCCACTTTTTTTAAGGTGGCGAAAATGACTTTTTGCGCGTTAAAAAGATGCTCCTTATCGAAACAAGACCTTTCAACCCATTTTCACCAAAATAATTGCAGCAGAATCCAAGGAATACGTAATATTCTGATATATAGCTACAAATAAAAGTGCACCGAATTTCAATTTTTAGTAGGGCTAGGGCATCTCCTTGTCAAGCAGACTTTGACAATATAACTTTCAACTCTCTCCCTTAAACCTATACTGAGATAATGGGATGGCAATTTTGGTTACGTTAGAAAAACCCCTTTTTTTGGAATTTTAAAAAGTCAATGTTATATATCGAAAACAAAGTGTTAGGAATGGAATCGATTCGTTTTGCCATGACAAATTCAAAAAAAAATATAACATTACTCTCCTTGCAACTACAAGAAAGTTTTAAAGAACGAAACTTTGAAAATACCAATACCCCCCCACATGTTCACGAAGGGTCACTTTTCCACTTTTTTTAAGGTGGCGAAAGTGACTTTTTGCGCGTTAAAAAGTTGCTCCTTATCAAAACAAGACCTTTTTTTTTAAAACAATTTAGCACTTATTTTCAATTGTTACCGCCCCTTTTCTATGACATCAACAAGCCCCGCCCTCTCTGAAAGGTAGCATAATAATATGTTTTGCTGTGCTGTATTTTTTAGTAATAGACAATAATGGTTGCATTTTTTTATTTCATAATTAGAAAATATACATAAAATTATGCATTTCTGAATTTTTTTCAGATTTTTTGGAGTGCGGGAACTAATTTTTAAAAAATATTTAACATATCTGAATTAGGGTGGTACATCTGATGGGACAACCGTGACGTCATCAATAGCCAATCACAGCAACCGTGATGTCATCAATAGCCAATCACAGCACGACAAATGACGTCACGGTTGTCCCATCAGGGGTACCACCCTAATTCAGAGATTTTAAATATTTTTTTAAAATTAGTTCCCGCACTCCAAAAAATCTGAAAAAATTCAGAAAAGCATAATTTTAGGTATATTTTCTAAATATGAAATAAAAAAATGCAACCATTATTGTCTATTAGAACATAAATACAGAATATTTGTGTTAAATAATTTCATAAGACCTTTCCAAGGACCCACTCTATGCCATATAAAAAATAAGTGAAATATCTATCGTTTAATTACTCATTTTGATGATTTATGAGACCCCTTTGTTCTCTATGATACAATTTCTGTCAACTTTTCCGAGACTTCATCTGCATATTTATGTTATATTTACACATTTAAACATGTAAATTTACTAAAAAAAGTTCGGTATTGGCCTAACAGAAGTTCATGAAGGAATACAAACTCTTTTGTCAAAAATATAAGTAAAATAAAGCAGGCAGGAATTGTCGAGGGGAAAAAAAGCAAGGTTGTACCGTTGTAAACGAGCTCTCAAATATCGTCAAAATAAGCAATTCTCTAATGGATATTTCACTTAAATCATATTATTTATATCATAATGGAATATGATCCTGTAATAATATAAATTAATTAACGCCAATCTTGCGTATTAATAGGTATAGGTGCAAATTTGGTGAAAAATATGACACTTCTTTATTATGTCAGCCGAAAAAGAGGGATGAGCTGGCAGCTGGATGAGGGGAGCGAGGGAAGGGAAAAGAAATAAAACAAACGATAATATAATAGGGAAACGCAAAAATTTGAAATTATATATAGTCTTCTAAAAACAACACAAATTGATACTCAATCAAATTGAGACACAATTGCTAAATAAATTAGCAACAAATCACCATATATCGGGGTCCAATTACCTCCATATTTAAGACGTAATCCAAGATGGCGTCCTAATTAAAAAAATATCCAGGTGGGAGAGATGTCCGCGATACCTATCCGCGCGGCTATCTTAGCGACGAGAATTTGTCCAACAGGTTTGGCTAAGTGACTTATCCAAAGTAACTTATCCAAACACATGTCCACGCGGCTAAGTATTTAGGTTATCCAGACTAGAACGTGGACAAGTTATCCGCCGGCTAAACCTCGCGGATAAGTCTTTTTGAATTCCCCTCCTAGGGTCCGCTTACATGACGTCAGGGGTTTTCAGCATAATCGAGCTAAAATTAAAAGTTTTATTTTTGTCAAGTTTTGGCGTTTTCACTGTTTTGAAGTTTAAGGTCTCAAAATCCAGATTTTTTGTTTGTGATTGAAGCTTCAAAATTCCTTCATATTCAAACTCCTAGGGTCCAATTACATGACGTCAGGTGTTTTCAGCATGATCGAGCTAAAATTAGAAGTTTTGGTTTTGCCAAGTTTTGCCGTTTTCACTGTTTTGAAGTTTAAGACCTCCAAATCCGGCTTTTTTGTTTGTGATTGAATCTTCAAAATTCCTTCATATTTGAACTCCTAGGGTCAAATTACATGACGTCAGGGGTTTTAATCATGATCGAGCTAAAATTAGAAGTTTTGGTTTTGTCGAGTTTTGCCGTTTTCACTGTTTTGAAGTTTAAGGCCTAAAAATCCGGCTTTTTTGTTTTTTATTGAATCATAAAAATTCCTTCATATTCAAACTCCTAGGGTCCAATTACATGGCGTCAGGTGTTTTCAGTATGATCGAGCTAAAATTAAAAGTTTTGTTTTTGTCAAGTTTTGCCGTTTTCACTGTTTTGAAGTTTAAAGCCTCAAAATCCGGCTTTTTTCTTTGTTATTGAATCTTCAAAATTCCTTCATATTTGAACTCCTAGGGTCCAATCACATGGTGTCAGGTGTTTTCAGTATGATCGCGCTAAAATTAGAAGTTTTGGTTTTGTCAATTTTTGCCGTTTTCACTGTTTTGAAGTTTAAGGCCTCAAAATCCGGCTTCTTTGTTTTTGATTGAATCTTCAAAATTCCTTCATATTCAAACTCCTAGGGTCCAATTACATGGTTTCAGGTGTTTTCAGTACGATCGAGCTAAAATTAAAAGTTTTGGTTTTGTCAAGTTTTGCCGTTTTCACTGTTTTGAAGTTTAAGGCCTCAAAATCGGGCTTTTTTGTTTGTTATTAAATCTTCGAAATTCCTTCACATTTGAACTTCTAGGGTCCAATTACATGGCGTCAGGTGTTTTCAGTATGATCGCGCTAAAATTAAAAGTTTTGGTTTTGTCAATTTTTGCCGTTTTCACTGTTTTGAAGTTTAAGGCCTCAAAATCCGGCTTCTTTGTTTTTGATTGAATCTTCAAAATTCCTTCATATTCAAACTCCTAGGGTCCAATTACATGGTTTCAGGTGTTTTCAGTACGATCGAGCTAAAATTAAAAGTTTTGGTTTTGTCAAGTTTTGCCGTTTTCACTGTTTTGAAGTTTAAGGCCTCAAAATCGGGCTTTTTTGTTTGTTATTAAATCTTCGAAATTCCTTCACATTTGAACTTCTAGGGTCCAATTACATGGCGTCAGGTGTTTTCAGTATGATCGAGCTAAAATTAAAAGTTTTGGTTTTGTCAAGTTTTGCCATTATCACTGTTTTGAAGTTTAAGGCCTCAAAATCCGGCTTCTTTGTTTTTGATTGAATCTTCAAAATTCCTTCATATTTGAACTCCTAGGGTCCAATTACATGGTTTCAGGTGTTTTCAGTACGATTGAGCTAAAATTAAAAGTTTTGGTTTTGTCAAGTTTTGACGTTTTCACTGTTTTGAAGTTTAAGGCCTCAAAATCCAGCTTTTTTGTTTATGATAGAATCTTCAAAATTCCTTCATATTTGAATTCCTACCATGGACAAATGAGTTCTCAAATAATGGAGTACCGACCTCAAAAATTTTTATTGCAGAAATGTATAGGGGGTGCTAAGTTATGCTACTCTGATTTTTTTCAGATATTTTAGGGACCGGGAAGTATTGTTAAAAAGTTTTGGCGAGGTCGGGTTCGAATCCACGTCACTTTTGGGTCCTATCTTTTATTAAGAGAAGCGGCACTTTTTCCGTACTTTCAATAATTTTTAAAAGATATTTGCTGGGCTCTAAAAAATCTGAAAAAAATCAGAGTAGCATAACTTTGAACCCTCTATCCATTTATGCAATAAAAAATTTTGAGGTTGGTACTCCATTTCATTCCCTGAGACTGTATAATAGCAAGAAAAACAATTAGCTTATAATAATGCTCACGGAATTCTGCAATATTATATTCGTAAATCAACATCGTCTTTTTCCCCATTTGCAAATCCCCTGTATTGCCAGATCGAGAGCTTTAATTTAATTTATTGCTCAACAGGTGAACTTCTTCATCGGCGCGTTCTACGACGGGGTGTACCTGCTGGGTATGGCCCTCAACGAGACCCTCAGCGAAGGCGGCTCTCTGGACGACGGTGCTGCCATCACCCGGAGGATGTGGAGCCGCGACTTCCACGGTACGTATAAACTTAACGTTTTTACTTGCTCGATGAAAGTTATCTGGTACTCGTGCCAAACTTTCCCGGGTGTCCATGTTTATTGTTCCTCTGTCCCGATGTCCAGGAATCACGGGGGACGTGCGGATCGACGACAACGGTGACCGGGACGCGGACTACTCGGTGTTCGACCTGAACGCAACCACGGGCCGCTTCCAGGAGGTTGCGCACTACTCGGGTCTGCAGAAGCGCTACACGCCGGTCGCGGGTCGCTCCATACACTGGCCGGGGGGACACCGAAATCCTCCGCCCGACGTTCCCCGCTGTGGCTTCACCGGAAATGATCCGGACTGCAAGCCCACCAATGGTACGTTCCATTGCGCATGTGTTTATCTTCACTCAGTTCTTAAAAATAAACTTTAAAAAAATCCAAATCAGTATCATCTCTGTGTGTTGCAGTATTGTAGCAGCGGAATATATAGATGATTTTTTTTTATGTATTTTATTTTATTTCATGTTACAGAGGCGTACCCCGTGATTCTGTACGTGTCGTTTGCGCTGGCCGCCTTCCTCGCCTTCGCCACCACGCTGGCCTGCGTCACCTACCGGTATGACATATCCAGACGTGTCGTGGTCTGCCGGGGGCGCTCCTTACAACCCTATAATAATCAATAGTACTTCGCAAAGACATAGTTTCATGGGGGAAAAAACATGAAATTTGTTTTAAAATAAATGCAATAAAAATTATAAGAGGCTAGTCGCAAAAAAATAGATTTTAGTTTAGATTTTTTTAGCCTAAAATTTGTTGTCAAATTCCAGAACTAAATGATATTAAGAAAAATTATGTTAGGTTAAAATCTATGCTTTCTTTCTGAATGCTTTCTATAATTCATATAAATATAAATTTTGAAGAAGCTTCTGCTGAAAACTTTATTATTATATTTATTAACAATATTAGCTGATATGGACAAAATAAACTTGATGAAACCACAATTGATAAAATTTTGATTTTGCTCTGAAGCAAAATCAGTTTTTCTTGTTTATGATTGACTTTTGAAATTATCTGTCACCAGTCATGATCATTTCAAGAAAATTTAATTTTGTTTCACAGCAAAATCAAAGTCTTAACAAATTGTGGCTTTTATTATATATAAAATAAGATCCGTTTGAAATTAATTTGATCGTGTTTCCAGCCACGTGCGCGCGGCGGCCGACCTGAACAACATGTCGTGGCGCATTCGTCCCGAGGACGTCAAGCCCGAGCCCTGCGCCTCCAGACAGGGGCTGCAGTGGATGTCCGAGGTGAGGACATGATTGGGTGGTAACGTCGTGTTAGTTACAGTGAGGGAAATGCCTATACTGACAATCTTAACACGCGAGTTCGAGGGGGTAAGGGGAGAAGGGGGCCTCCTGAGTTTTGGTCACCATGAAAGTACGAGAGAAGTCTATGAATCAATTACATAAAAAACGTATTAAGTTTGTCTGTAGATTTCTAAACAAAATTTGGTTAACTTTCAACTGTACGACGTTCCCTCCACTGAGATCAGGTGATATATGTGACGTCACATTTCAGGGTCAGGTGGGGCTCGACCTGGTGGGACTGGGCGTGGCCGGGGCCCGCGGTTCTGTGACGTCATCGCACTCGCTCAACGCCGTCCAGCAGGCCTTCACCACAGTCGGGATGTTCAAGGTGGGAGTGCAAGTTTTTGTGTTAAGAGATATTTTTGTAAAATCTAAAATTTTTTACACTGTACATTATAATTTATATAGTATATTTTTATAAATAGATAAATAGACTGTAGTAAAAGGTGTGACAAGTTAAAGTTTTCTTATTTTTTATACATTCATAATACATATTTCATTCACGTGGTTTATGAATGTACGCCTTATTCCTTTAAAAAAACTATTTTAATTTGTCGATTTATATATTGATGTGATTGAATACTATCTGAATCTTTAAAGAGGAGGACTTACAATTTGTCCTCGCGATGAATGGACTTGATTCACTATGCTGACAATGTAGTTTATGTATTATGTATACACGATCCCGTTGCTCCTCAGGGTTCACGCGTGGCCATCAAGAAGGTTGCTCGCAAGAAGGTGGACGTCAACAAGAAGCTCCTGTGGGAGATCAAACAGGTTCGTGACGTCACGCACGAGAACACGGTGCGCTTCGTGGGCGCCTGCATCGACGCCGCGCCAGGTGCCGGGGTGCTGGTGCTCACGGAGTACTGTCCCAAGGGCAGTCTCAAGGACGTGCTGGAGAACGAGGCCATCACGCTGGACTGGAACTTCCGCATGTCGCTCATCCACGACATGGTCAAGGTACGTGGGTTCAGAACTGGAAGACTCGTTCTAATTGCCTTGAAGGTCCTTAAAAATTTAAACTAGTATGCACATACAGCAAAATACAATACTAAATTGTAGCATTTTGCAACATCAATAATGTACGATTTCAAGATTTCATTGAGGTCTAAAGTCTAAATCAATATGCAGCATACTTACAACGTCAATATGAAGAAAAAGCTATAAAATTAATGTTAAAAAATCCTCTTCAATATTATTTTTAAAAATTTATAAGAATTTTGTGATAACAAAGCTGTTTAACAAAACCTTTTTTCATAAAATTTGTGACTAATTTAGGGGCAAAAATTATACTATATATTATTTACACGTTTTTATTTAAAATTATAAATTTTACACGGTTTCATTGCAAACATTGATCGTCACAAGCATTGAGAAAATAAACAAAATAATGCGGTTAAATTCGGATAGGGCGAGGAAATTACACAGTTATACAGTTATTACAGTTATTATTGATTAATGTAAAGCTAGGATTAATGAATGAGTATAAAAGTTCATAAGAAAATTCGTAAGTCGGAAATTAATAAATTGATAACCACAATTTTTGACGGAATTTCTTTTCGAACGTTATTAAAATACACAACAAAGGCGACGTATATACTTTTTATATTACTTATGAAGTTTCATTATGAAATTTAATAATTATTTAAAATCCAAGAAGATTGCCATGAATTTTTAGGTAGCAAAAAAAATCAATTTAAATCATTTCCACATTGCTACGAGTGTATTATATTTATGATGTTAATTTTCTTCAGATCTTATACAGTATATAAGATGTACACTATATAATTATATTTATATAGATATAATATATAATAATAAAAAAAAATAAATGCCCTTGACGCCGTTATTACCCTTTCGAGTGTGGCCAGGCCGATATTTTAGCCTTTCCAGTAGGAGTTATCTTGCGACCGAGCTGGGGCTTACCAGGCTCCCAGAACCCTTTTTCTGCACTCTTCTGGGCTCCTACTACCAGATCTGTGCAGCCTGCAGTGGCAGTGCAAGACTGCAGGGCAGAGGAGTATAGACAGTCGTAAACTGCCTTTCTCCTACCACTCCATCATCTAGTAGTCAGTCACACCCATCCCAAGTCACGAAAAGTCTGCCGGATTCGGGTATTGAACCGGGGACCTCTCGGACCAGAGTCAGAGGTACTAACCACTACACCACAGAGCGGATTTTATAATTATATAATTATAATTATATATTCAATAAAGACGTTAATGATTACCTTTTTTAAATATAAACTAGGAAGGGTTGGCAAGACTGATAATACAAACACAAGAGAGAGTATACATCATACACTGTATTCCCAAACACCTTGATATCAAATTATCAAATTCTAGTATTAAATCAAACACTAAATTCAGTTATTAAATTTTCTAGTTTCGAAACCAAAATCATTGCATGCCAAATCTTTTGCGAGCACCAGCCTCCAAGTTTTTTATTACAGAAATGGATATAGAGAGTGCTAAGTTATGCTACTCTAATGGATAACATACATGAAAAAAATTTATTGCAGAAATGAATAGATGGTACCAAATTATGCTACTCTGAATTTTTTCAGATTTTTTTGAGACCCGGAACTATTTTTAAATAATTATTGAAAATCCTGTGATTTCAGTTTGTACCCCTGCAGCCTTCATAAAAAGGATAGGACCGAGACGCCTATTGACGCCTCCAGGGGGCGTGGCCGCACTTTCAATAACTATTTAAAAATAGTTCTGGGTCTCAAAAAAATCTGAAAGAATTCAGAATAGCATAATTTGGTACCCTCTATTCATTTCTGCAATAAAAAAAAATCATGTATGTTGTCCATTTCTTCCGATATTTTTTAGCCCTGCATGTAATTTTTTTAAAACAATTATTGAAAGTCAAGAGGAGGCAATGATTATTAAAAGGATGACGTCGCAAAAAGAGGCATGATCGTTAGAAACGAACTTTCAATAATTTTTTTGAGCTCAAAAAAAGCTGAAAAAAAAACAGAGTGACATAACTTTGCACCTTCCATTTTCTGCAGTTTTGGGAGCAGTACTCTATTTTACGTCAATCTTGCTCCTATAGCTCCGTCGGTCTGTTGAAGATTACTGTGTTATTACTGTTACCTGATCCCTAGTCTTGCCTCTATCAGAATTGATGCATTTCTTGCAGGGCATGTGCTACCTGCACGGCAGCGAGCTGGGAGTACACGGCAAGCTGCGCTCCGCCAACTGCCTGATCGACGGCCGCTTCGTACTCAAGATCTCCGACTTTGGTCTACACACGCTCACCACACCCGCCGAGGTGGTGCGTGACGTCACCTACTACACCAGTGAGTTCACCGCATGTAGGGGGCGAGATGGTTAACACGTTCTTCTGTATAATGAGATTTTTTTATGGTATATTAATATCTGCAATATATTATGATAAACTTTACTAATTATTTTCATGAATATAATTTTTTATCATGTACAATATATTTAGAATATTTATAAAATACAAAAAACCTAGCATTTACTATTTACAGGTACGTGTAATTGCTAGAAATATATTTTACTATAATATATAAAATAATACAATCAGTACAGAGTACACTTAATACGCATGAGAGTATAATATAATACTTGAATAAAATTAATAGCATTGAATTAATTAAGTGGCTAAATTAATCAAGGCTGTCAAGGACACCCCTCTCCAAATATTATTCGGGAAAAAACGCATGAGTCCCCACCTTCTCAAAGCTCACTGTTTCAGAGTTGCTGTGGGTGGCACCAGAACTACTACCCCTCACCATCGTGCCAGGCACTCCGGCCACTCAGAAGGGCGACGTGTACAGCTTTGCCATCATCCTGGAGGAAATCATCGTGCGCGGAGGACCCTACGAGGCGGCCATGCAGTTCCTCGGGCCGCAAGGTAGGATAAAGTCGTTGTAGCAAAATTGGCCAGCCAAAATTTTAAGTTAATAATATGTACTTGTTAAACTAATTTCCCCCACCAAATTTAAAAATAAAATAGACTTCCACCATTTCTCAAATATCTCGACATTATTGACACCAATTTTATAATCTTATTTTAACGTGGTGAGTTATATAATAAAAAAAAGTCATACATATAAAAAGAGCAAGTGTAGGCTGAAATAATTTCACTGATTTCCTTATTGCCCACCAGAGGTGGTTGCGCGCGTGGCGGCCCGCGAGTCCCCGCCGTTCCGTCCCGCCGTGGCCGCGCGCGACCGTCAGGAGGACGAGCTGAAAGAGCTGATGGAGCGCTGCTGGGCGGACGTTCCGGACGAGAGGCCGAGCTTTGACGCCGTGCGCACCGTCATCCGGAGGCTCATGAAGTGAGTGGCGTATGTTTAGAGTACTGTCATGCCAAACCTTGTAATGTGAATTGAATACACGCAATGAAACTTCCATCACCTTAAATGACTTAAGCCTAAATTAACAGCCATTTTTCTCCATATTTTAATTATCATTTAATTTGTTCTCAAATAATGCTAGGAATACAGTTATACCCAACGAAGAATATTTCCTAGATATAAACAAACAAAAAGTTACAGTTTTTGTAAATTAAGGAAACTACTGTCTTATAGTGCAGTCATAAAGAGTGTGGCAAAGTGAAAGGTGCAGACTACATCATGTTCTTGTGTCAGGGGCCACTGTGAGAACCTGATGGACGACCTGCTACGTCGTATGGAGCAGTACGCCACCAACCTGGAGGCCCTCGTGAGCGAGAAGACCGAGGCGCTCAGCCAGGAGAAGCGGCGATCAGAGGAACTACTGTACCAGGTGCTACCAAGGTACGGTTCTAACTCTCGAGGAGGTTTCTCCATGTTGATATGACGTCACATAGTTCGCATTAATTGATTGATAAATTTGATTTGGGTTTCGGACAATATGTTCCATGTACCCACATATACATATTTAATTCAATTAGTTAATTAATAATTCTGAATGTCACGTGGTTCGCAGGCAGGTCGCCGAACAGCTGATGTCCGGCCAGGTGGTTCAGCCCGAGCAGTTCGAGAGCGTCACCATCTACTTCAGCGACATCGTGGGCTTCACGGCGCTCTGTGTGCACAGCACTCCCATGCAGGCGAGTCGAAATAAATTTAACCTTTTATTTACTTTCTGCATGTCTTCGTCTTTTCCCTTCCAATTTTGTACCATCGGAAAAATATGAAATTACCTCTTTTTTCCTCTTACTGAACATGAAACACTAGAAATGTTGTCTTCATTTCACCATATACATAATTTGAGCAAGGGAGAAATAAAGTTTTTTTTTATGAAAAATACGTAATAAGATTAGGTTTACGCTACCCAAACATCTCAGGATTTTGCTGCTTATGCAACCCGCTCCGCTGTAAAGCAGAACAAGTTGCCTAAACTCCTGGCGCTTTGATTTTTTTTTTTTTTCAATTTTTGCATTTTCTTTATAATTACTTTCCCTTATGTCTATACTGTCTCATTCCTATTATTTTCAGAACTCCACTCCCCCTAACTTACCTCCCTCTATTTCCTCAGGTTGTGGGTTTTCTGAACGACTTGTACAGTACGTTTGATCGAATCATCGGCTACTACGACGTTTATAAGGTGAGTCCCGGGTCATTGACCTTGGCCCCGGACTAATGACCTTGGTGCAGGTGGAGACGATTGGCGACGCTTACATGGTGGTGTCGGGGCTGCCCACGCGCAATGGTGACGCGCACGCCCGCGAGGTGGCTCTGCTGGCGCTGGCCGTGCTGGACGCGGTGAAGAACTTCACCATCGCGCACCGCCCGGACGCTCAGCTCGAGATCCGCATCGGCGTGCACTCTGGTGAGGAGCTTTTGTCCCTCTTAAACTGTAACTTCAGCAAACTTTAAGGGACATCCGCAAAGCACTTTAGCCCGGGTTAAATCTAAACATGGGACTAAACATGCTGCTAAAATATTTGTGCTAAATCGTTACTAATCAATGTTTAACAAATGTGTTAAAATCAATTGAGCCTGCGTTTTTTAATATAATTTTATCCCTTAATTTAGTCCTTGATTGAACCCGGGATAAAAATTTGAGGCAAAATGAAAAAGCCCCCATGCATCTATAATCACAGCTTCCCAAGTTAGCTCTGCATATTTCAAGATTTATACCAGAAATTGATTGACGTTCCAGGTCCGGTGTGCGCCGGCGTGGTGGGCCACAAGATGCCGCACTACTGTCTGTTTGGAGACGCCGTCAACACCGCGTCCAGGATGGAGTCCAGCGGATTGCGTGAGTGCTTCACTCCAGCCAGGGGAAATGGGAAATATGAACTGTCCTAACTCCAGCCGGGTGAAAATTATGGGAAATATAAATGAAATTACCTTGACTGTAGCCAGGCCTAAGCCATGGGAAACATAAATGAATGAAATTGATGTACTTTTACATTTAATATTATAAAAATTTATTAATGAAATTTTCAATAACTGAAAGTTTAAAACAATGTCAAAGGAAATGTATACCCTATTCTTATAACCTTTAAATTCAGTCCATCTTAAATATTTTCAAAATTGGGAATGAAAATCCTGATAATAATATAATGGGAGTAATTGAATGCAACATTTTTGAACTTATTTTGAAGCCTGCGTGTTGCATTAATATCCCCAAGTCACATTTTGAAGGGGACCTTTAAATTAAAACTGTTGACACAGCAACATATTGGCATAACAACAGCACAAATATATAGACTATTTTTATTTTCAAGTGACTTGCTCTGATCCCTAAATCAAATTATCTGTCTGCAGCGCTGCGCATCCACGTTAGCGACGCGACGCGGCAGATCCTGTCCCGGTTCGGCACCTTCCAGTTGGAGCTGCGCGGCGAGGTGGAGCTCAAGGGCAAGGGTCGGGTCACCACCTACTGGCTGCTGGGGTGCACGGAGCAGGACTTGAGGACCGAGGAGTCGGCCCATGGATCGGCCTCAGTCGTTCCCGCAGACTCCGGGGCCAACACGTACCCGCTGCTCTTCATGGTGAGTGTCCTTGATCAGTTAGATCCATTCAGCTGTTGATATACCATATAACTTGATGTCCTCAGTGAATAAAGTATGACCTTGCAGACTATCGATACATTTCAGTAATAAATCTGCCTATTTAAAACATGATATCAAAGTTTGTTTAATTTTGTGTTGCAGCGACCGGCTGGCGAGCTGCCCGAGGTCCGCGTGACTGGCTGTGACGTCAGCCTGGAGCCGTGCTGGCCCTCCTCGCCGCGCATGCCGTCCCTCCAGCCGCTCGTGGCCGCCGAGGAACCGCTCTCGTGCTGAGAACTCTGGAGAATCAGGTTCAAGCACTACCTTTTCCTTCTATCTCCGAGACTAATCTAATACAGCAGCTAGCTAGAAGAATTTGGGTTCAAGCACCCCCAACATTTCTACCCCCGAGACTACCCCACAGCACCTAGCCAAGAGGAGGATTGTGAACATTTAGTGAAACAGAATACGTTTCACTTCTCATAAAATATAGCAAAAATTGAAATCTTTTTCAATTATCCTTTTTCTTCTATTTTTTATGTTGTATAATAAACAATTTGTGTAATGTAAGAAACATTTCAGTAGTAAGAAATAACGAAAATGGACCAACTTCCTTGAATGATGGGTCTCCATTTTACTGCCCCCCACCCACCCCCTCAGCACCGCTCGCACCTCACGTCGCTTCAACCTGAGATTTGTGTTCGCACCCTGTAACGAGCCTGATTTAGGCTCTTTGGCACTCACTGGTGCACAAATCCATCTATCAGGGGGCTAGTCAACCACCTCCGCCACTGTCAATCAAAATTAAACTTTCCTTGGATCTGCCTCCATTGTTTTGTTGTTGAAACTTGGGGTCGGATGGCTCAGAGTTTGGTCTGCAAATGAGGATCAGGTTGGCCCATGAACAAATATAAATTGCTGAGAGGCTTTCTCCTTTCTGCTGATCAGCCCTAGCTGGTTCTTCCAGTCCGACTCAAATGTAAATTATATTTTTAATTATAAAAAGGACCAATATGACAAAAGGTAAAAATTTCAAGCTATATATTTATTTTTATATTTTAATTATGAAATTATTGTCAGTTTTTATGAATGTTTTATTTTGTTAAATGTTTGTGTTTTTAACTATTTTTATTCGCGAATAAAATGTCATACTTTTAGAAAAATTTGAATTTTAGAATGAAACATTACATTTCTTTTGTAATATGAAATTAAATGCTTCATTTATACATATGTAATTAGCAAACGTTCTACGAAACTTCCAGATGATTTAATTAAAGTAATGTATTTCTTTGGTTGTATTCTTATTGTTGAAGATGGTATTGTAAAGTTGAATTTTAAACTAAAAACCATAGTAATTTCAACACTAGAATTGACATAGGATATTTTAGAATGTATAATATCTACTGTATAAGAGAGCTTACATGTTGTATTTTTAATTAATGACATTCCTCTTAATTGCACTTTCTTGAACCATCAGACAGATTTCTAATCTTGATGAATCTATTCAAATTAAAAAAATTGTGGTATTTTAATAATACGATAAAACTATTGTCAATTCTTACAGAATTTATTAGTAATTTATTTTATATTCCTGATTTATACTCCACAAGATTTATTTTTATAGAAAAATAAACAAGTGAGCAGCATTTCGCAATGAAGATGTGATAGAGTAAGAATTAAGGTGAAGATTATTGTTATTTGGCCTAACAGTGATAAATACTATAATTATATTATTATTTATAAAATTGGAAAATTAGAGGGACAAATATTATATACCAAAGAATTTGTATATCACTGTGATTGTAATGTTCGAACACAATTAATGTTTAATGTAAAGTTGAGAAAATAAAAATAAACTACAAAAAATAAAAATGTTATATTCATTGATTTTAATTAATACAACAAAACATATTAGGTTTGTTCGTAAACCCTGTTCGGGGTATACCTTTTGTCAACACCAGCAGCTCAGAGGGTGAACTTACAAATTCAAAATACACGTTTTTATATACGTCTTGTGTTTTACGGAATATTTATTTTTGTCATATTTATGATATATATAGTTTTTTCTATTGAGAATTTGGTTCATTTCCTACAAAAATTCTAATAGATTTATTATATATATAATTACTCATAACTCATAATAGCATGATAATAACCGAAAACATGAGTAGACAGAGTTAAGCCTATATTACACAATACAATTTTTCTAGTTATTGTATAAATTTTTCCTTGCAAGAAAATTTTATCTCCATACAAACAAATAATAGAGATTGAGTTTTCTTGTAAGAAAAAATTGTATACAATAATTAGAAAAATTGTATAGTGTAATATAGGCTTTATGGATCAATGTTTATTGAAAAGCATTAATTTATAGTCAAATGGGGCATAATACGCTAATTAAAATTCTGCATCTCAAACAAAGCTGCAGGTAAAGTTTTGTTTCCAAATGTATGAGCATGAATGGTGTGCAAATAATTTTAAAATTCAATTTTGAATACTGCAACCTGTTTTAGGCTATATCTATACTTTTGTCCCAAGTGGCTGAATTTATAACTTAATCTGAAATTAAAATTTTTCTGCTCATCAATTGCATTTAAAAAATGATTTTAAATTATTTTTACCATCGTTATTATATTGCCATAAAGCATAATGCAATACTAATATTAGACCTTAAAAAGTTATTACTTATGGGTGAAGTTTACTTTCAAATTCGTTATATTTTATATATAACATATAATATATTATCATGATAATTCTCATTGTTTTGTGCCAAGATATAAATCACATGGATTATTACATTAATAATTTACTGCTACTTAGAAACAGGTACGATAAATTATTAATCAGCGTTATTAAATATTCTGTCTGAAAAGTTTCTACATTATTAATCTAAATTTGGTACAACCACTGTAGAAAATTTATTACCTGTAAGTATATAGGTCTACCACAATAAATTAATTAAGGGGCAAAATGTGTCGTTGTTAACATTTATAGTTCGTTACAGCAACGGAAGATGCTTCTTAACTTCAGCTACTCAGCTTTAATGTTGTCTCTGTGATATAATTAGCATGCAGTATAATTATAATGAGGTTCCATTCAGTATTACTACTTTAATGGTATAGTATGGACAACATAAATGAAAATTTTTTATTGCAGAAATGAATAGAGGGTACCAAATTATGCTACTCAGAATTTTTTCAGATTTTTTTGAGACACGGAACTATTTTTAAATAATTATTGAAAGTCCTGTGATTTCAGTTGGCACCCCTAAATCCTTAATAAAAAGGATAGGACCGAGACGCCTATTGACGCCTCCAGGGGGCGTGGCCGAACTTTCAATAATTATTTAAAAATAGTTCTGGGTTTCAAAAACATCTGAAAAAATTCAGAGTAGCATAATTTGATATATACCCTCTATTCATTTCTGCAATAAAACATTTTAATGTATGTTGTCCATTGTTCTATAAAATCTCCAGTTTGACTTCTTATCTGGATAATAAAAAAATATAATAACATAATATTATGTAAAAAAAATTACAATTTTTAATTTTACCAGCATTAACGACTAAACGTAATAATGTAATAATCACCTATTCATAATATACGGTATATATTATATATATTATGTTATATAATAATATATTAAATTTATTAATTAATATCATTATATAAACTACTTTTTGTATTTATATTATAGTGTACGTACTTTTAAGTTTTGTTGAAATAAATAAATAATAGTATAGAATAATTTTTAAAAAAAATGCATTATAAACTGTAAACGCAAAAAGCGGAATATTTATAAATATTGCGCTTTGCGGTTACAGTGATTTTTGCAACAAAGAGTTTAATTTTGTTGACAATTCAAATCGATTTCAACTCGAAGTTCGTAAAACGTTAAAAATTTGGCTCTGCAAAGAAATCGATCGTCACATAAGGAAATGCCTTCAGGTAAGAAATATATTTAATTGTAACGGTGGATTCATGTAGGAGCCCCCCATTAGAGACACCACAAATTATCCAAAAATTCACCCCATGTGCAGTGCGAAGACGTTTACGCCGCTCCGCCCGCCCCCCTGCAGTCGTTCAAGAGCGCGCCCTTCGAGCCCGTCGTGTCCGCCCCCCGCACGTCATCGATGCGACGTTCGTGAAGCTCAAGAAGGTGGAGATGGTGCGCAGGGTCGAGCGCTTCATCGCGCTCCTCAACAAGTACAAGCTGCAGATGAATAAGCTGAAAAACTTCTCCTTCGACCAATGGAAGGAGGTAACAATTTAGCTCCAAAAAAAAATACAGGAAAAAAAACTATATGTTTATTATGGAAATAAATTATTAATGAAATAAAAATTAGAAATTTAATTTTAAAAAATCATCATGTAGTACATTGTAATATATTATATAGTCTTCACTAATACAAAATCTGTTAGCTGGGAGGTAATTTTACATAAAATATGTTATATATATTATATATGAGTAGTAAGATGACTGTTTCATAAAAATGTGCAAGTTTCAGTTATTTAATATTTGAGGTGCTGAAGTAGTTGGTATGTTCACTCAATTCCGACGGTCACGTTTGCAGTTGGTGTGCGATGATCGCCGCTGCTACCGACTGAGGGGGGTCTTCATGAGAGACCACCATGAGCTGTGTAAACGCTGCAATTTATTCAACGACGAGCTCAAAAAATTCCCCACCCTCTGGGACCTCGCCCACCCAGAATATGCTATGTTTCGCTCAGCCTAAGCGACCACGGTTTCCTCATCCCACACCGCTCCAGGCACGGGCGGCACGGCAGAAGACCCTGTGACGTCAGTGGTGCCTCTCGTGCAGCGCGGAAGCGCTCAAGTGGACTAGCTAGCGTGTACTAATAACTAACTTAACTTATCACTAATAACTTTATAATTAATGTACGTTCAATTAATTAAATTTAAATGCTTTAATAAACTTGTTTTATTTTTATTTTTTTAAATTGCAGGCTCTTCATTATTTCTTTTAAAGTAAAGTTATATTAATTATATATAATTAATCATGTTGCAAGATTATTATGCTATAATATATTATAGTATATAATTATAGTACGTACTATATAGGGTCTCTGATACAGTATTATAATATTATAAATCGATATGTAGTACGTAGTATATATGATTCCATTGGTTCCGCGAAGAGATATAATTAAAGCGCTGGTTTGCATTTTCTGTAATGAACAAAATTACAACTAGTTTGCCTTGGCAAAAAGGTTTATTTATTTATTTATTTATTTATTTATTTATTTATTTATTTATTTATTTATTTATTTATTTATTTATTTATTTATTTATTTTTATTTATTATATTTATTCAAAAAACAGACTACCAGGTTAGGTAATCCGATTATAAAGAATATACAGGGTGTTCCAAAAGTTCGTGCAAAATGTAAGCGCAAATAAAACCTATAAGATTTATCTAAATAAACACTTTATATACATCAATTTGAAGCTCTGAATTTAATATTTTTAAAACTTTATTAAAAAAATTAATTAAAGAAAGACTTTCGAACAAGTTGAAACAAGGTAAAAATTGCGGTTTTCAGTCACTTTTCCTTGCATTTTCATTCTCATTTTCTATGCAGTAAGTTGAGCATGGGCGTCTTGAAGACGTTGACGTAACCCCAAAAAAAAGAAGCCGGGGGACCTAGGGGGTCCCTCATGGCGTGAGACTGTCACGTCCCATGCACTGGAGCGGCTATGGAAAATCTTGACCAGAGTGTGAAGTAAAAAACGTTTGTTAACTTCGACATCAATATGTGATGGCTGGACCTTTCTTTATGCCTTGAAAATTAATGGGACTTGACGGTCCCACGCCACCCTAGTGGAAATTTACAATTGTAATTATTACAATTGTACAGCCATCAAAATTACGATTGTGTTTTGGCAATATTACAATGGTAATTTTTACAATTGTAAAGGCCTTATTACAATTGTAATGAACTACAATTGCAATTATTACAATTGTAATAATTACGATTGTAAAATCTACAAAAAGCGGTCACCGATCTAACTACTAACCCAAACCTGCGTTGCTGTACTTCGGTTACCACTGCTGATCATACACTTACCATTGCGCTGCTACTGCTTTCTTAATAGGAAGAAGATTATTGAGCTATATAAATAAATAATTAAGCTATGGGAAAAATAAGGGTTAACTTCAATGCAGCGTTGTATAAATTTTGCCTCTAGGGTAAAATTTGATGGCGGTTCTAATGAAGACCTTTCCATGTGCGACCCTTTGACCCTTCAGGGTCAAAAGACCCTGAAATTTAGTTCACTTCATTGCAACGTTATATAAATTTCGACTCTAGGATAAAATTTGATGGTGCTTCTAATGGTGACCATTAAATTTGCGACCCTTTGACCCTTAAGGGTCAAAAGACCCTAAAATTTAGTTCACTTCATTGCAACGTTATACAAATTTCGACCCTAGGGTAAAATTTGATGGTGGTTCTAATGGTGACCCTTAAATTTGGGACCCTTTGACCCTTAAGGGTCAAAAGACCCTTAAATTTGTTTTTTCATAAAAAATTGCAAGACTGAAAATGACAATCCTTTTAATTTCCTTCAGAGCTGTAATTTACGTATTTTAAGGGTCGACCCTTGGGCATACCAGGGGTCATTATTAAAAGTATGCAAATATTTATAACAAAATATGTGACCAAAACTGTGAGGACTAGGTTCAATATAAGTTCATCGCAGCATCGAGTGCTTTTGATGAAGTATAATGATCGACTACCTAAGGGTCGATTACGCATCATGCGACCGACCCTTAACGTATGATAAGATAAATGAATTCATTTTCTTACTATATTTGTTACATTTCAAATTAATGTACATCTTCAACTGACCTTTTTACTTTTTTAATTATATGACCCTTCAAGGGGTCGACCCTTATTTTTTTTCAATTTATATATTTAAAAAAAAAATATTGCAAAACTATAATAAATGTGAACTACTGGTTCATGCAGCATAGATGAATGTTTATGTTAATTGATATGACCATAATAAGTCGTTGGGGTTGGAGGTTGACCCCTAATTTATTATAGTATAAATTATTAAAATTGATTTTTTATGAACATTATTTTTTCATATATTAAATGAAGATACATCTCGATCTGAATTATTATTATTATTATTTTTTAAATTGAAGGGCGGTACGTACCCTATTAAGGGGCCGAGCCTTTCCAAAATAATGAAAATTTAGTAAATTAATATTTTCAATTGAAGCTTTTTAATAGTACCTAAGATATACGTTAAATTAAAGCCAAAATATTAACATAAAAAATATTAAGTTAAATAAATTAATGAATGTAAATGTATATATTAATTCTACTCTAGCTGTAGTATATATTATATATTATGTAGTATATATAACACCAGTAGTGAAAGTAGTTTCAAATTCTTACCAGTGCGCTTCAGATAGAGGCCTGAAGGGCTCAAACCCCCGCCGGAGGCGCGATTTTTTGGGAAAAAGGGGCGTGGCTTATTTTTTTTAATTGAAAGTTGCACTAAAATTGATTTATAATTAATTTTTTAAATAGAGTGAGCGATTACATTTTTTTAAAGAATTTATTTTCTAAAAATATTTTATAACCTGCCCTCTATTAATTAAGAAATGAAAACCAAAAATTTCCCAAAGTTGGTGTTTCGGAGGCGTTTAACATGCAAAATTTTGGCACAGAAAACAGCATTTTACTTAAACTTTACTTGAACTATGGTACCAATTAAAAAATACGTACGTAATCTAGCATAAATTCATTAATGAATTTTCGATTTAAAAATAAAATATTTTTTTACGGAGCCGTTTAAAAAATATTGAAAATCCCACAAAATAAGTAAAATTAAATAATTATTCAAACTTTCAACCGATTAAAAAAAAAATGTAGTGTCGCATATTAAATTGCATGATAAAAAAAATATTCAAAAATATCTGTGCTGGCTAATGAAAATTAAAACATAACTTTTAATATGAAAAAAAATCGCAAACAAGTTGTCTATGTCTAGCAGCAGTGTTAATACAATAAAAATATTTTAATGAACTGTTTCACAATTTAGAATATTCTATAAATTTAATTAATTTAATAAATGATACATTTTTTAAATTATTAAATTATCGTTTAAAATGTCTCAAAAATTAATTTAATAAAAAAATTCCAAAAAGATGTATAGGTTACAATTTTAAAAAAGTGATAACGACTACCAATTTATAGGAAAATTGAAGATAAAATAGTAAACCCAGTAAGCAGTAAACCTACAGATATTTAAAAAATATATATAAAAAATTCCTTGATTAAAAAAATTTAAAAATATTACATAATAAATAAATGTGTTCTCAGGCTCGCGCGCCAATAAAAAAAAGCTAGGCGTTTGTGAGAAAAATATTAAAATTAACTTTTTTATCGTAGTCTTTTAAAATAATGTTTTACTGTAGCACTTACTATTTATTTATAATGCAACAATTTTGTATCACAAATTGTCAATTTATTTTTATCTTTTACCCAATGAAAAATATAAATAAAAGTAAATACATTCAACATGGATTTCAATTACTTTTTTTTAGTACAAAATTTTGACTTTAAAAGAAAGTACGTGCAAGTTAAAACTTCGTGAGATAAATAAAATCCAAGTACAAGAACATGTATTGAGCATGATAATAATGGTTTATAATGTGATCCGTTCACACTTGCAAATATTGTTTTTTTCATTAAAAATTATTTATTTTTTTTAGTAAATTTCGATCAGTGTCTTACCAGTGCGCCGCACTGGCGTCAAATGTCTTACCAGTGCGGCGCACTGGTGCGCACAGGCTTACTTTCACCACTGTATAACACTTTAAATCCAAGTTTTTTTTTGCAAATAATTTAATCCAATTACAACCCCAAAAGTATTATAATTGCAATCATGAATATTACAATTGTAATCCAAGTGTTGCAATTGTATCAGAACCAGAGTACAATTGCAATTCCAAGTATTACAATTGTAATCATTAACATTACAATTGTAATCAAAAGTTACAATTGCAATTCCAAGTATTACAATTGTAATTAAAGAACATTACAATTGTAATCCGAGTGTTACAATTGTAACCAAGTGTTACAATTGCAATCCAAATTTTACAATTGTAATCAGCCAAATTACAAGAATTGTAATGAGGCAAATTACAATTGTAATTTGGCTCAATACAATTGTACATTTCCAATAGGGCATGAGGGGCCCCTAGGTCCCCTGAACTCACTCCACCCCACTTCTTCTTTTGAGGTTACGTAAAAGTCAGCGTGTTCAAGCTAGTCGACGCCTGCATGGGCGCAACTATACTAGAGCGGATCATCACACCGCAATCTAGCCCTTTATATACGTCCGCGATGCTGCACTTGCGAGAGAGGTCGAGGTGCGTTTACATGTGTGTAGTGTTACCAACAGTGATCATGTGGAGTACCCTTTTGTTAAGGGTACTCCACAGGCCCTGCAGTCGTGAAAATGCAAGAAAAAGAGACGGAAACCGCAATTTTTACCTTGTTTCAACTTGTTCAAAATTCGTTTTTTTAATTAATTTTTTAAATAAAGTTTTATAAATTTTAAATTCAGAGCTTCAAATTTATGTATAGAGAGTGTTTATTGAGATAAATCTTTTATAGGTTTTATTTGCGCTTACATACATTTTGCACGAACTTTTGGAATCACCCCGCCTGTACACAATATATAATTCATGCAAATTCTTAGTTAAAAATTAAAATACTCACGTACAAAAATTATTATATAACTAAAATCTTGGTAACATAATACCAGGGAACAGAGACAATTATCTCTGTTCCCTGATAATATTATACACTTATATTTATATTACATAATTAAACATGCATTTGAGTTATTTACATATCCAGCATATCCTTGTAATTTCTTGCGAATATTAAATTGATGGAAAATGCCAAGCTCGTATATGTATACTGTACAGTTCATTGCAAAATGATTGAAATCTGGAAATTCATCCTTTGTTATTGTAATTTTAAACCGTATTGAATGGCAAACCCGTCATTTTGTTCATTCCGGAGAATGCAATTATTAACTCCGCGGAACATATTTGCTATAAAATATTTCAAAAGTTGGTGCAAATAAAATAGCGAAAATAGTGGAAAATTTCAACGCTAGAGGACACTCTAGTACAAGAAACGACTTTCGCGCCATTTTGCAAAATCAGCTGATGATCTTGCCGCCAAAGACTGAAGGCTTGTCAACCGTCGTGTTTATGCTTGTTTTAGTGAATTTTAAAATGTTTTGTGCTCATTTTAATATTTGAAAGGTTTAATGATATTTTTTAAACATGTACGTAAAATCTATCGTTATCGACGGATTTAAATCCTACGGAAAAAGAACTGAAATCAATGGATTTGACCCAACGTTCAATGCTATCACGGGCCTCAATGGCTCCGGCAAATCCAACATTCTTGATGCCATTTGCTTCGTACTTGGTATCACTAACTTGTCTAATGTAAGTGAATTTTATGAACTTATAACTTTAGATAGTTTTTCTATTGCTGCATTTAAATTGAAAAGCCTTAAGTCCGAACCTTGGAGATTAGTGAACATAAGCATATACCGGGCCAACTGATTTGATTCGTTAAAATAAATGTTTTTGATACTGTATTGGTCTCTCATATGGATATAGTATGCATAATATATGCATACTCTCCTCATATAACTTTGTGCAAGGCGAATTATGTGAAACTGGCTTACTGTGCAAGTTCTCTAGATTCACGCTGGATCACAGATTGTGTTCATCAAGTATATTTTATATATAATTTCATTGAAAACATTTTTTCGCATTATGTATTATTTGTATTTTTTACTCAACTTTTAAAAATTTTAAATAGTTAACGGAATTAAACAATAAAATAAAGCCCTAACCAAGATTAATCATTAATGCATAAACAACAGTAACTCGTTAATGTTACATTTATATATAATAATATATATATATATATATATATATATATATATATATATATATATATATATATACTGTACCTGGAAATCCATAGTACAAATCTGACCACATCTCAACTCGAGATAAAACGAGTTCGTCGGTTTTGAGAAATGAGATTATGTATATGAATTACGGTACATACATGTATGATAATCGTTTTTGACGTAACACCATCGAACTGCTTTTGGAACTGGATACAATGGAGGAGAAAAAAGTGGCAGTTTGGAAGCATTAAAAATGACGCAAACAATATATTTTAAACAATGAAGCTACAATATATACAGTATCTATTCACTTTGTATATGCATGCAGGGTAACTTTAGCTAATAAACTGCACATTTCTTTTTGTGTTCATACTGTAGATAAATTATTTTTTGTTTGCAGGTACGAGCAACCTCTCTGCAAGACCTCGTGTACAAGCAAGGACAAGCCAACATCAACAAGGCCAGCGTCTCCGTTACGTTTGACAACTCGGAAGTAACCCAGCGCCCCCCTGGTTATGAGGACCAGGAAGAAATCGTAATAACACGGCAGGTCGTGATAGGAGGCAAGAACAAGTACATGATCAATGGCATGACCGTGCAGAACAACAGAGTGCAAGACCTGTTCCGTTCCGTGCAGTTGAACGTCAACAACCCCCACTTTTTGATCATGCAGGGCCGAATCACCAAGGTCCTCAACATGAAGCCACTTGAGGTGAGTTGTCGGACCCCCACTATTTGTGGTGTGAGCACGGGAAAACTTGAAACTTTTGAATAACTTGACTGGGTACTTGGAGCTGCAGCATGATGTTGAAGTCTGTCTTGTGTCCCACAATAGACCAAGGAAGCCAAAATGCTCTGTCTTAACAAATAAAGTATTTGTAGAATTTCCCTTTTAACTATTTTTTACAGCCTTTTCTTTGTCTGTTTTTGTTTGAGTGGGGATACTAAATACTTATTGAATTTTAAGTTATAAATTAATTATAGATGAAATTTCAAGCACCAAATTAAGTAAAACAATATAATGTAATGATCTTATTAAAAGAAAAGGATAGGAATAACCAGCAAGGCCTTACCGATTGAAAGAGTCACAGCAGGTGGAAATTCTTGCGGTCACAGAGGTTCACTCGAAAGTTTTTACATTTTTGAAACGTTCGCATCGTGGAGATGCTTTTTCAGTCACAAGAAGAAGTAAAATGATTTGACTGTTGACTTGCTGGCTGGTATGTGAGGGGAGGGAGAGGAGACAGGAGAGGGGAGGTGTGGAATGAATTGGTATGATATTTACAAGGGGGTGAAGGGGAATGATATTTACAAGGGAGGGAAATTTGATTGTGACTGAAGAAGCATCTCCACGATGCGAAACGTTTCAAAAATGTAAAAACTTTCGAGTGAACCTCTGTGACCGCAAGAATTTCCACCTGCTGTGACTCTTTTGATCGGTAAGGCCTTGCTGGTTATTCCTATCCTTTTCTTTTAATAAGATTATCACAACCTAAATGGTTTATTTTCCTTAATTTGAATATAATGTAATGAGAATATAAATCACAAATTCACCTAAATGTGAAAGTCGACAATGACAGATGTCCCAACAAAACAAACCTCGTGGTTCTCAGATCCTCTCGATGGTGGAGGAGGCTGCTGGTACTCGGCTCTACAAGACCAAGAAGGAGCAGTCGGTGAAGACGCTGGAGAAAAAGGACCTGAAGCTGGCTGAGATCGACCGTCAGCTGCAGGAGGTGCTAGAGCCACGCATCGCCAAGCTGCAGGAAGAGCGCCAGCAGTACCAGGAGCTCATGAAGTTGTCGCGCGAGTTCGAGCAGCTCAATCGCGTGCACATCGCCTTCAAGTACTACGAGTTAGAGGTGAAGAGTCTTCAATTTTATTTCCATTCTTCCTGCAAAGTGTCATATTGGACAACCTGCATGATTTTTTTTTTATTGCAGAAGTGAATAGAGGGTACCAATTTATGCTACTCTGAAAATTTTCATATTTTTATGAGACCCAAAACTATTTTTAAATAATTATTGAAAGTGCAGCCACGTCCCCTGGAGGCGTCCAGTCCCTATCCTTTTTATTAAGGATTCAGGGGTGTAAATTTTACTTACTTACAGAACTTTCAATAATTAGTTTAAAATAGTTCCAGGACTAAAAAAAAAATAATAATAAATAAATATGAAGAAAAAACTTCAGAGTAGCATAATTTAGTGGTACCCTGTATTTATTTCTGCAATTAAAAATTTTCATGCAGATTGTCCATATATAATAACATTTGTGTATAGAACAAGTCAAAAAAAGGGGGGCATTAGGACAAGTTCATAATGAATAAAATAATGTGTTGTATCAATAAAATCTCATTGATCCACATTTTCTATACACTTCACTGAAAGTAGGAGTTCAAAAAAGGGCTAATTTTTACACTTCAAGTTTAAACCACACTGAGGAGATATTATTTTTCTGTATTACATGTTATGTTCATCTTCCCAATCAATTTATTTGTACTTGCTTTTGAAAAATTTAAAAAGCAGAAACAAAAATTTGATGCTTCATTGGTCTTATGAAATGAGAATGTTCAGGTACATATGTTTAGTTATAGTTAGGTACAGTATATTATGGCCTATATATTTTAGTTTGTGAAATGAAAGGAATATTATGTCATTGAACTGTATAATAAGTGAAGAAGTGTTTATAAAATGATTTAAATTAAAACTTCAAATATTCTGTACTTGTTAGTACGTAAAATTTTAAGTAAATATTTTAACTTATAAGCCCACTTGATTTTCTTCAAAGAGGAGAGTGGGTTTGAAAAAATATGATTTATTTATTATTGAATTTGTGTTAACATTAAAATTTTAATTTTTAGAATAACAGTGTAGTCATTGCAAAAGAGTTGCAAGGCATTGACGAGAAGATTGGAGCGACCCAGAAGGCCATTTCTGATGGCAAAGAGGAGACAGTTGAGCTTGAGGCAACAATCAAGATGCTGCGTGAGCAGAAAGATAAGGTTGGTTCCTTTTGTTGTCACTTTTGTCCAAATATTGGCCAATTCTCACCTTGATATGATTGAAAATCATACTACACTGTGCGTAAACTCTACCATTTTAATAAATTTCTTTAATACAATTCCTATGTTAGCATTTAAAAATTAATTGGTAAGATTTCAAATCTTAATATCACATAAATCTAGAGATTTGCCTTATTTTGGCGCCAAATATTATTAATAAACATGTTACAGCTGACAAGAAATTTACCAATGTAATTTATAACATTTCAAGCTCCAGCATTCTAGAGAACAAAACTCACTGCTGTTTGTGTTTGCAGGAGGGCACGTCACAGCTGCGAGTGGCAGAGAAGTCTCTCGCGGAGGGTGAGAAGGAGGAGGCGGTGCTTCTGGCTCGTGAGAAGGGTGCGCAGGACAACTTCAAGGCTGAGGAGCGGAGGCGTGTGGCAGTCATCAAGAACATCGCCACGGACGAGGGGCTGCTCAAGAAGAAAGAGGGTGTGCTGGAGAAGGGGAGGGGAGAGTACAGCACCATGGAGCAGGAGACCCAGAAGCTCACCACCGCCCTCGAGGCCGCACGCAAGCGCCACCAGGCCGCCAGCATGGGGCTCTTCGTGGACGAGCAGGGCAACGCCTCTTCACTCCAGCAGCAGCTCATTGGTGAGTCTGCTGTCTTGCAATGTGGAGATTTTAATAGCTACTGTTGGTTATTTTAAAGGAATAGCTAAATTTTTAAGGATTGACCTCAGTTGATTTGTATCTCGGAAACAGCCCCCTTGATTTTAATGAGACTTGCAGGAGTCTCAAAGCTTGCCACAATAAGGTTGCTTAATTTTTTTGAAGTGGATCTGTTCGACCAGTTTTGAGAAAATTGAGGCAGAAGTTTAACATTGGCCTTATAGACGGAAACCGGAAATAGAGCTATTGTGAGAAAACCGCCCCCTTGAATTTGCTCAAACCATCAGCAATTAAGTTTTAGAGCATCCTCAATTTTTTAAAATTTATTTCATTCGATTCCGTTCGACGGAAATTTTCTACTTCCGGTTTCAACTGAGGTCAATCGTTAACATCCCTTTCCAATTTTGTATCGATTGATTGATTTATTGGTTGGTATTTTGGGGCAATTGACACATTTTGGTCATGTATGCCCCCCAATTTTGTATCAGTTTTGTAATTTAGAAAGGCAGTATAAAAAACAAAATGAATGCCAATAAAAATGGAACAAAACAAAAATAAGTAATTTCTAGCCACAAACTGTAAAATTTTATGTTGTTTTTTCTCAACCATCATTTTGTTGCTCCACAGACGCACAGAAGGCCATGATCTCTGCTCAGTCCGAGACCAAGACCCTCCAGCTCAAGGTGGAGCCCCTCAAGGCGGAGCTCAAGAGCAAGCGGGAGCAGCTGAAGCAGGCAGGAGGCAGTCTCGGGCAGGAGCAGGGCCAGCTGCAGGGACTAGAGAAGAACGTTGCGACGCTGCAGGTGGGCATTCCTCCTGAAACTATCTTCACTCCCTGAAGTTGTAACCCATTGCTTTGTTCCAAAAATCTAAATTAATACAAAATTTACTTGTTTACTTTTGCTAACTCTACCCTGTACAGTAAAAGGCAGAAATACCTAACTGTATAGGCAACTATAGCTACTACAAAGAGTACACTGAAAAAGCCTTTTTCTTACAAACTGGTATTTTCTAAAATTTTGTTGTTTGTGTGACAGAAAGAGGTGGAAAAGCTGCAGGGCTCGGTGTCACAGCATCAAGAGCTGTCGGCCCGTTTCGAAACCATTTCCCGAGACATCAGACGCCTCAGTGAGCAGGTCAACTCTCAGCTCAATAAGTAAGATACTGTATTATGATCTACAGAATGTGATAAACTAATTATCACTGCATGCTTGTACATGAATCAATAATAAACAATTCTTTGTTGGCAGCTATCCTCGTGCCAAGTTCGACTTCACGGACCCTGAGCCGAACTTTGACCGTCGGCAGGTCCGTGGTCTTGTGTGTCGTCTCTTCAAGGTCAAAGACAAGGCCATGGCCACCGCGCTGGAGAACGTGGCTGGCGGCAAGGTGGGTGGACACAAACAGGAGAAGTGTAATAGTCAATGCTTGATGGACTAGAGTCATCAAGACTGGAACTAGTTGGGGAGAGAAGCAGATCACATGCATCTGGTTAATTCCTGTTTGAGGAACCACTATCTGTAACATTTACACACCTCTCTCTTTGACAGCTGTACAACGTGATCACGGAGACAGACACGGTGGCCAAGAAGCTGATCGCCAGGAAGTGTGTGGCCCAGCGAGTCACCTACATGCCCCTCAACAAGGTCAACGCCTACAGTCTGAACCCCTCCGTGATCCGCAACGCTCGTAGACACTCCGGAGAGAACAATGTGTGGACCGCGATGGAGCTGATTGAGTTCTCACCTGACCTGCGGCCAGCCATGGAGAGTGTGTTTGGTAACTCCCTGGTGTGCAGAGACCTGAGAGTGGCCAAGGTGCTGGCGTACATGGACGGTGTGCGAGCTCGCTGTGTCACCCTGGATGGAGACATCGTGGAGCCCAGCGGTACCATGTCCGGAGGTGAGTGTGTTTGATGTGCATGATTATCATGGGGAGATAGTTTTGTTATGTACCTGATCAATAAGATGTTCATAAGTACTGTATTTTAATTATTTGTTTATTTATATATTTATTTTATTTATTCATTTATTTATTTATTTTAAAGCTTATTTAGCTTTAAATTAACAAGTCATTTTATGGTTTGATTTCTTCAGAATTCAACCAAAACCATAATATTATTTTCATTTCTCTTATGATCTTTTTTTTTTTTTTTTTTTTTTAACAGTCTGAATTAAAATTAGGTTCAATATTAGATAAAAAGTGACACAAAACTATTTGAAGCAACTTTTTCACACTAACTGACATTTTCTAAATGACTTGAGATTTTTTTATGGGCATCATTTATGGAAATAAATTACAAAAATGTCCTTACACTGTAGACCGAGAGACGAGGCAATTTATTAAAATACTGTAGAGTATTTAAAAAAAAAAATGCAATTTTTGATACAGTACTTCATTGTTCTGTTTTTGCTTTTTGTTCTTTTATTTTTTGTTTATTTTCAGAATAGTCCTGCATATTTTTAAGTGTAGTACTGTACAGTATATTGTTTTTACTAATATTAGTTAGATTTGTAGGTATACATGATGGCTATCCACCGATGTACAACTGTTTGTTTGATTAATTAATTTATTACATAGATAAATAAATATAGTAAAAACTTGTTATCACGTAACTTGTTATAAGGTAAAAACTCAATATTGAGTAACGGAGTAAAGGTTCCGTAAAAAATAATTAGTATTGTAGGTATAGGAAAAACTTTATATAAGGTATACTCGATATAAGTTAAACCCAATTTCCTTAGTCCCTTGATTTGACGTAATAACAAGTTTTTACTGTAAATAAATAAATTTGAATTTCCCACAGGTGCCCCTTCGAGGTCCAAGCCGATCCTCAGCGTCCTGGCCGGTCTGCAGAGCCAGCAGGAGCAGCTGGATGCTGCCCGGGCTGAGGAGGCGGAGCTGAAACAGACGCTACGTCAGCTCGAGGGGGCGGTGGAGAAGCACGTGCGGCTGCAGGGAGATCTGGACACGAAGGCACACCAAGCCACCCTCCTGAGGACCCGCATCGAGCAGAGCGCCCACGGTCGTCTGGAGCTCGAGATGAAGGCCCTCGAAACCGAGATTGGTGAGTTGTACTGACATCTGAGAAATATCACAAAAAATGTCCACAAGACTTAGGGTGTTATCCTGGTTTGGTATGAAGACTTCATTATTAAAGTTTTTATTGAACACTCTTACAGTGTACATATATTACATATACGTACATAAACTTATACAGCACAAAATAATAAATAAAAACACTCACATATAAATAATAGAACATTAAAAATATCGAGGAACATAATTAGGTTGCTGCATGCCATTGTTTTAGTAGCTCAATCGAAAGAGGAGGTTGAGAAATGCACCTGTGAATTTTATCCGATTTTTTTTAGTACTGCATCATACCTAAAATGGAGATGGTAAGAGGTCACGTGACCTGGAGGCGCCTTCCGCAACGCCTATGACGTCATTACATTCTTTGGTTCATCTATATAACATATGTAAACAATTATTGCATTGTTGCTTGTTTATTAAAAATTATTATTTTTTTCCATAGCAACAAGGTTGTTTACAAGCATTATATAGTTGAACCAAAGAATGTAATGACGTCAGAGGCGTTGCGGACAAAGCCTCCAGTCACCTGACCTCTTTTCATCTCTATTTTAGGTATGATGCAGTACTAAAAAAAATCGCATAAAATTCACAGGTGCATTTCTCAACCTCCTCTTTCAATTGAGCTACTAAAAAAATGGTATGCAGCTACCTAATTCTTAATAAAAAACAAAAACACTAGAAATAATAATAATTAACCCGTATACAAGACTTCAGTGGCATTATAAAACTTCTGTCAGAGAGAAAATACCTCAAATATCTCTCTCCACAATAAAGGCCTAGCATCAAGAATCCATACAATGTTATAACAAAAATGTAACCAACAAAACATACTCAACTTTCCCATAGTTACATGTTTAATCATAAGTTGATTTTTCAATGTCATCTCATAACGCAGCACGAGGTCAATTGCAAGTAGAGAATAAAAAAAAGTAACAGCATGGATGTTCAATTCTTTTAATGTTTCAAAATTAAGGTGAATTATTAATTAATATATGAAAAAAAATCAAATTATAATTAGTTTAAAAGAGAATATTAAATTGAATGATAGCAGAAAATTTGTTGGAAATTGATATGTAGTTTGAGCTTTTAGCCGTCATTGCAAATTAAAGAATTTAAAGAAATAAAAATAAAATAAAAAAAAAATCAAGGTGAAAGTAAAATTAAAATCATTCATTACTGCACTTTATAAAAGTACTTTTTTTGTACTACTGCTGTTTCCTAATCTTCTGCACCAATAGTTTCTTAGACACTGTGCCCAACATTTTCCTCTACTATTCCTGTCAAAATAGCTTCTAGTAGGCAGGGTGTATACCATCTGGAAAAACCTGGAATACCGGGAAATATCATGGAATTTCAAACCCTCTGGAAAAACCGGGAAAAATCATGGAATTTCGAAAAAAATGTCAAAAAAACTGGAATTATCACATTTTTCAGTAACCATTTTCTTAATTATGTAATATTGATGCCGAAAATCTTGATGCCGTTTTGTTTTTTTAATCTTTTGACAAGTTCTAATATTTGTTCAAATTAATTAAATAATTTTTTCAAGTATTGGAGATGAAAATGGGAAAAAATCGTGTGCAAAAGCGTGACGTAAAAAGATCGCGATTTACGAGAGATCGCGCGCGTATTATATTGACGTCAATATTTCGGACGAATAGTTAATTACTGAAAAGTATATGAATGTTTCAAATATTAATTTGTAACTAAAAATACTCCTTCAATTAAAACAACTTTAATTATAAACCAGAAAAATATAATTATATTATTTTTAACGATGCAAGTGACCATGCATGCAGTACGTAGTGTAATTAAAAGATAGGCAATTTACGCGAATATTATTTTAAAAAAGTTAATCGTTTGATGAGAATTAAAGCTTAAATATATACAAGAGATCATTATAAATTATTATAATTTAGCATATTCAAGCACAAAAAATTAAAGTAAAAATTATGGCACTGTAAACGTCATGCTTAAAAACTAGGAAACAACGCTATGTTGCTGTACGCGCGGCGTGAGCTCACTTTATTTAATTGATCATACCTCGTGTACACAATTTTTGCAGTATTTTTTTTTTTTATTTTTTGAAAAATTCAGTGAACACAATATTCAGCATTTCAAGCATTTAGATAGAGGGAACTAAATTGAAAATTTTAACCTGAATTTTTGAAAAATGTTTTGTGTCCTAATTTATGGTTCCCAAACAGAGCGGTCTCATACGTATATAGAAGACCACTCTTTTCAAGACCGCTCTGTTCCTAAATTTCTGAATTTTCAGGGAAATGTTTAAAATAATAATAAAAATTCCAGCAATTTTTACCACATTCAATTCACACGGTTCAAACCGGACTAAAATTTATTTTAAGTGGGACTTTTAAAATTAATATTTTTTTCATTAAAATGACACTGAACACTGAAAAAAAAAATGTACTTATAATAAAAGTTTTTAAACAGACCCGAATAAAATTATATTGAAGTTAAAGTTATATCAATGCATTATTGCTGGATTTTTTATTATTTTTTTTTTTAAACATTTCCCAGAAAATTCAGAAATTTAGGAACCATAAATTAGGACACTAAAACATTTTTCAAAAATTTAGGAAAATTTTAAATCTAGCTTCCTCTATCTAAATATTCTAAATGCTGTGTAGTAACCACAAAAAGTATTTTGCAAATTTACTTCTTTTGTAAAATGAAGAGTTGATCTGCATTACATTCATGTATGCACCATTTATGATAAATATAATATATTGGTGTTATCTGTTATAGTGTCATCAGACAAGTCAATTTCATTTTTTTATTTTATTTATTTATTTATTTTTGCGATTTTTAACGTTCCCTATTATTATTATCATCATTAGATTAGAGTATAAATTTAGTGTATATTATTTAATCATATACAGTATAATTGATGAAAAGATTGTATTTTATTAATTATAATTTCATCCAAAATTTGAGCATTAAAATTTTCTAACTGTCAAAAAAGTTGCTCGCTACGCTCGCAATTTATTTAAGTTGCTCGCTACGCTCGCAATTTTTTTTTATACGTGTATTATACCGTGTTTGGTTATTTTTTCTTGTTTATACTGGGTAGCATTTTTTTTTTTCATGATCTGTATCTTTCAATTGATAAATTATGGATTTATAGTTGTTTAGAAAAACAAAATATAAAATGTCAAGATTTTTTTTTTTTCCTTTAGGAATTTAATCCTTAACGATTATTGTCACCGGAAGTTCCGCCATCTTTCTTTTATGCGCCGCCATCTTCTTTTCATACGCAATACATATGAGTGACAAGAACAAGCACTATTAGGAAAGCAGTGATCAGCACAGTAAGATATGTTAATTTAATAAAATGAATCACTTTAAACACTTTCTCGTGTATTTTATCATCCATCATCCTTGCAAACATTGAAAAACATTTAAATATGAGTGGTAAATAGTTGTACGCTGTTTTGACTCACTAGTCAAAATGATCGCAATTCATTTGTTTTTTCTGCTGAAAAGTGTAAAGTTGTTTTTTGACGATTTGGCAACATTGTTATCCCATCCAGTTAAGCTACGAGCAGCATTGCCGAATTGTGCAGTTTTTATGAAGGCTTGTATCTCAAAAAGTAAATGGTTATCTATAATTATTATTTCATCATAATTCTATTTAAAATAATGATTGTTTTTTAAGCTAAAATTTGAATCCATTATTCAGTACCATTACGGAGATTGAAATTTGCATTTGATAACATGCGTTTTTTATATCTCAATTTAAAAAATAATGGCACTGAATTTAGGTGTATTTTATTGCATGAGAATTTTTATTTATTTTTTCTCTATGCAATGCTGAAAAATTGGAGTGATTTACCATTTCCTAAGACCAGTGACAATAATCCTTAAACGATACCTTAAAAAATTAAATGGTTCAAGTAAATTTTTATATAATATTCCTCCCCCACCCCCTCCTGAACGCTAAAAAATTACCTGGAATTTTTTAAAATTCCCTGGAAAAACCTGGAAAACTCATGGAATTTCATTTGGGAATAATGGTATACACCCTGTGAATCTAGCCAAGACCACATACTTTTCCCCTCTCTACATTAAATTTCCATGATGTCTAACTGACCCGCAGGCACCAACACGGCACGGCTGGAGGAGCTCAAGGGGTTGGAGCGCAAGGCCACGCAGCAACACAAGGAGCTTGAGACGAAGGTGAAGCAGAGCAAGGCGCTGGCAGAGAAGGAGGTGAAAGCCGCTGACAAGGAGATGAAGTCGCTGCAAGCCGAGTTAGAGAAGGGCCGAGAGAAGTGGGGGCAGTGTGAGCAGGTGAGGTCGTGTTTTTACTTGTTTCAGAATCAATTTAACTTTTTGGTGAAAGTAAATCACGTGAGAATTGCAAATAAATCTTGCATGGGTAAATAAAAAATAAAGTAATTTAAAATATGTAATAGCAAAGCAAAAATATATCAGAGGGAAAATAATAGAGTTTTGAGGGTTTAATTTTAGAAAATTTATTTTCTATGTTAAGGCAGTTTGAGTAATTTTTTTGTAACTCTAATGTAGCTAGCTTAATAAAAAATTTTAAAATTAAGTAAAGAAACATAAAAATATGTACATATTGACAAAAAATTATGCCAACTTCTCAGGCAATTTCAGCTAAAATGATCATTATATTTTCTAGTTAATGACAGTGAAGAAAATGTATTTCGTGAGTTGAAGTTGTGTCTCGTGTCTGCAGAAGTTTAAGACGCTGGAGCTTGAGATCCAGGAGCTACAGGAGACCATCGAAGCTGCGAAGGCAGACGTTGAGACCTCACAAGAGACGCTGCAGCAGATGCAGAGCGAGATCGAGAGCGGCAAGGAGCAGCTGGTGGTCACTACGGTGAGTGGAGATGAAGGAAGCCATCAGAATTGTATTGACATTTGTATTTTTGTGCATTAGTGGAGGAACCAAGGCTGTCAGAATTGTCTTTACATTTGACGAACATTGCAGGCTCGAGTAAAGGAGCTTCGAGAGGAAGTGCAGCGCCAGAAGGAGATTATCAGCCGTCAGAACCGTGAGCTGCAGTCAAAGATATCTCGGGTGGAGCAGTTGGCCGCCGATGCCGGGGAGCACGATCTGCTGCTGAAGCAACTGCGCAACTCCCGTGACAAGAGCCAGGCAGAGAGCAAGGCCGTGCAGAACTCGCTGTCCCACCTGCTGAACAACAATGACTGGATCGCCAAGGAGAAGCGCATGTTCAACCAGCCGGGAAACTACGACTTCAAGACCCTTCCGCTGGACAAGGTGAAAGAGCGACTGGTGGCCATCGACTCCCGCAAGAAGAACCTCGAGAAGAGGACCAACATGCAGGCCATCAACATCCTGACCGTGGCGGAGAACCAGGTGGGTGTTGTTGTTGCTTGCAAATATAGATTGAGAATCTTAAGTTGTGGCTTATTTTATTTTCAGTTTTTTTTTTTTTTTTTTTCTTTCATTCCGCCCATTGTCTCCCATGTTTTGTATGGCTAACATCTTGTTCCACAATAAACTTGGTAGTGTTGGGGACAAAAAAAAATTAATAAATAAATAAAAAAAGAAATGTATTCAAGGTTCTCAATTCTAATTTTGCAACAAAAACTTGTTCTCTTGTATTATATAAAAAAAAAGTGCAAATTGATTTATGTGTAAGAAAAAGCAATATGTAATTTTTAACATTTTAAAATAAGTGACTCGCTGATAACTGATAGAGCAAACATTAAGACTTTGTCCTATCTATCATACTTATGTTTTGTTGACAGCTCAAGGACCTGAGGAAGAAGAAGGTGATGGTAGAGAAGGACCGCACGCAGCTGCTGACGGTGATCCGCGAGCTCGACAAGAAGATGGTGGGGGTGCTTGAGACGGCCTGGAAGAACATCAACCGCGACTTCGGGCAGATCTTCTCGACCCTGCTGAAGGGAGCCGACGCCAAACTGGTCTCCACCAGCGGCTCCAGCAGCGTCCTTGAAGGACTGGAGGTGAGCTGAGCACCAGCGGTTTGTTTTATTGCAACAACTTATCTTTACAAGGAGAATCTCATTTGAAATTTTGCCTTGTAAAATCTTGTAACCAAGAAGTTTTCTTACAAGAATTTTAGAATAAAAATATGTTCAAATTAAATAAAAAAAAAAAAACTTTTTATTCAAATCGTTTACAAACATTTAATGGGATGGAGGAAGGGGGGGAGGAATGTTTGACTGGTTTCGTTTGGGTGACCATTATCCCATTTTACTTTTTAGTGGCACAGTTAATTTAAATTTACAATCCAATTTTCCCTAATGATGTGTAAAAAAAAAATTTTTTTGCTTCTTAAGTCCTTTTGAGACCGAACTTAAAATGGTTTGTCCAGAACTTTTTATAGTCCCCCCTATTGTGTTGATTATTTTGTTGCTGACATTGTTGACGACTCCGCAGGTTCGTGTTGGCTTCAACGGCAAGTGGAAGGACAGCTTGGGAGAGCTAAGTGGTGGCCAGCGGTCACTCGTAGCCCTCTCCCTGATCCTAGCCATGCTGCTCTTCAAGCCGGCTCCCATCTACATCCTGGACGAAGTGGATGCGGCCCTCGACCCCTCGCACACGGAGAACATTGGCAACATCATCCAGTCGCACTTCAAGCAGTCACAGGTGAGCCAAAATTTAAGCTGCAAGAAAATGTTATGGGATTTCAACCTTTCAATGACTTCACTTATCAAGTTAAAGATCCTTGCATTTTTTTTTCTTTTTTTTAATTTATTTAGAGGTAGCGATGTGTTAAAGTAAACTCTGATCATTTTATTTATTTAACACTGAAAGTTTATTATTTTAAATCATTTTGACCAAATACTGTACAGTATATTCGATATGTATTTTCTGATACTGTTATAAAAATAGGCCTTTCCTAGTTTGCTAGGTCTATGAATTTTGCAATTGCACAATCAGATATTTTATTTGATTTGGTAATTTAAAACATTTTGAAGAATGAACTTTTTGTTTCAGTTCATCATCGTGTCTCTCAAAGAGGGCATGTTCAGCAACGCCAATGTTCTGTTCCGCACCAAGTTCGTCGACGGCATGTCCACTGTCACTCGCAACGTGCAGAAACACAAGGCCGGAGGACGGCGCTAAACCCCCTCTGACGTCTGACGCTATCAGACTCGAGCAAAGTGCCAGGTTTCATAGTTCAAAAATGGCTGCTGTTTCAAATTTGGACAAATCAATTTAAATGACAATTCTGTACATTGTGTTGTATTTTTATACCCACAATTAGAATACTGAATTATTTTGAAATATTTACAAAGTAAGCCTCTGCGGCCATGCCTCAAGAGCTGTCACTGTATTAAACTTCACTTTACATTTTATATATATAATATGTTGTCTGAATTTTTATTTTAGAAACCTTGCTTTTTACTTGTGGATTTGAAATGTCAGACACTGTAAATAAATATAGGTTTTAAATTAGACTTGAGGTAAATCTCAGCTGAAGCATTGCATCTGAAGCCACCATTCAGATTGTGTATCAACTCAATCATTAAATATCAGAAATAATAGTGAAACTTACATTTTTTATTACATAAATTAACAGAATATGTACGCAAAATAATTCAAACTTTTTCCAGAGTCCATAACTATTTTTAAATTGCATTGAAGTACCAACTATGCCCCCTTTTTTCTCAATAAAGGGCATGGTCAAATTTATTTAAAAATAAATTTCTGAATTGGAGATCAGAGCATCACACTTTGTATGCTTCATTCATGATTAATGCATTACAAATTTGGTGTATTTTGAGAGTTCGCTTGGTGGTGGAATTCTGGCCTTCATAATCTTGTTCACGCTTTTAAATTGCAAAATTTAATGTGTACGCCCAGTGAAATGAACAAATGACTTGCTACTTATTGTATATAGTTCTCTTTTTATATGGTGTTCTGCCTTGTGAACTTAAGATTTCATTTACATTTTTTTCATAAAATAGCTAGTTTTAAATTATATTCTAAAAACTCAATGCTAGTATAAACTGTTTGAGTTAGCATTTAATATTTCAATTAAAATGTAAAATAAGATTGTTTATGTCAAATCCAAGATATTAAATATTTTGATTGTAGACAACTTCTTTTATTTTCTCATTCCTTTTCTTGCTTTAAAAAAAAATCATTTTGTTATTGTTTTTATTTTCTTCATTAAAAAAAATATATTAGAAAGAGATTTTCATAATTGTACAGTCGTTACCTTGGAAAATTTCCAACTTGCACCATGCTCTGTGTTATTCTTATGGGGAATGACGATTAACAAGGCCGTAAAGTGAAAATTTCCGAGGTGACGAGTGTACATGGGGCACACAATGTTAATTTATGGGCAAAAATGTCTGAATTTTCTTTAATAAATAAGCAAAACCTTTCTTGATTAATTTAAACTATTACAAAGTCAGCTTATCTGTATTTAATATTTATACATGATATGAGTTTCACAATAAAAACACTACACACAGTCATAGTAATTAACAACACTAGTGTACACTTCTGGACTGTATAAGCTTAAGCCCTGCCTAATTTGTTGACACTGCAGCTATAAAACACAAAAAGAGATGTAGAGGTGAACCCAGTCTATCCATACCATAATAACCATGATAGTTCAAGCTTGGGGGAATATTAAAGGCATACAGGCCTCAAAATACAAATTTGACAGTCACCAAGTGGGTTTAGAGTATATAATCAACATTCGCATCATTTTTTTCCACGCGTGATGCATCCGTGCGAAGTCGCAGTTCAAAGTAAGAAATTTAGTCCTTGATGACGTCACGAAGTCCTTGATGACGTCACAACTCAATGCTAATCGGTGCTAGCTGTGAGTTGTGACGTCAGCAAGGACTTTCTTTACAGCGCGACTTCGCACAGACGCACCGCGCGCAGGTAAAAATAACACGAATGTTGATTATAAACTTGAGCAACACTTAATGTCTGTCTAATTTGAGGCCTGTATACCTTTAACTACATATCACAGTACATTGTGTTACTATAAATGGAACAGCCCAAATTGACTTAAACATATATAATGAGTGTAAATCTTCAAAGTAAATTTGCTCACCTCATTTTTTTTTTTTGTTTCCCCAGCATAAAAATAAAAATGCATTTTTTTTACACACCCACATCCTGGGAGGGGGGGGGAGACTAGTGGGCTGCAGCCCCCCGAAATGTTGGATTTTTAACATTTGGCCTTATGGTGGAGGCACCCCCCCCCTCCCCGAAATTCTAGATAGGCGCCCCCACACCCATAAATTAGCATTAACCCTTCATGAATACAAATTTGTTCAAAACTAATATTTTTTTAATTCTCAGGTGACCTCCCCCCCGGCTCAAGGTGTATCCACCCCAAAAAATGAGAAAGAATGTAATTTTGAAGAAATCTGTAATTGTTTGATATTATAGGTATAATTATTTTATTTACGTAACAATAATAGATTTATAAAAGCAATTTAATTCTTTTTATCTTTTTTATAATTATACCTTTATCTAATTTTTTAATCTTAATATTTGAAGCTGTTTTTACTTTTATCGCTAAAAATTAAAAAGTATATTATAATATATACAAATAATATACCATATATATGTTCTGCCAAAAGAAATCTATTAACAAGCATTGAAGTATAAACAGTTTTAGTGCATAGAAACTATAAATAAACAAAGCAGAATTTGAGCTTTGTTGTAAAAAATGCAAACATATTTTGTCTTTGCCGAAAATGAATGCTGAAATAAAAGTAAATTAATTTTTTTTTTATATGTAATGTTAAATTTGTGTTAATGTTTTTTATTAGAATTTTTTTATAATCTTCAAATTTTGATTTTTTTTTATACAAAATATTGAATTCACAAAAATTGCATCCGGCTAGCTTTTTCTCATAATAAGGTTCAATATACTTAATATTCATAAAACGTTTGACACTTTAACCATACAAACATTCCTACATAATAATAATATCCCACCTTTTAGCCATTGTTTTGATTAACATGCATGTAAGGCGAACGAATTACACATTCACGTCTTGTCAAGTATTCCGTCGATCAAAAATATCTGAGCTGGCGATCGCTATACTCCCTCCCCTAGTGGGTCACTCGGGGGGTTCATCAGCCAAGTCGCGACGTGACCCAGTAACGGACCGTGAGGGGGGGAGACAGCCGCCGAGGCAACAGCGATCGCCGGTCACTAGTTCTGTAGGTCTGCGCAAACCCGGCGGACTGACTAGTTCTTTAGGTCTGCAAGAACCCGGCGGACTATAAGCAAACACACTGCAAACGGACCTCTGCTGCATCATACCTGCAATCGTAAGTTGAATTATTTTTTTTACTTTTGGCTTTGAAATTTGTGTTTTTTTTTTTTTTATAAAATTTTTATTTTATTTTGCACGGAATGAATGCAGATCAATATCGTCGATAGGATTTTGATGAAGTTTTCTAAATGTTCATTATATACTTTTAATAAGTAAATTACGTAAATATAAAATACTGTTCTCAATTTATACCATCTTCATTATAATTTTCGATATATTAATTTAGTAAATTTAGCACATTTGATGGTGTGACTTATTTTCAAAATATTTAGTAACAAAACAAAAAATAGTCGTATATAGCGTGTAAAAAGTTTGCAGCAAAAAAATAGACGATTTTTTCAAGATCGATCTGCATGAATATATAACAAAGAAAATAAAAGTATGGAGATTTTAATTCTAATAAGATTTGAACTTGCTTGAGAATAACATACACAATTTATAGTGTTTCTAATTAATAGCTAACAAGTGCAGTAGAAGACTTTTTCCTCGATTCCACTACAACTTTATATCAAAGCACATATAATATTAATTACATACCGAGAAAACACACACGTAACAATAAACCGTAAGGTGAAGATTGACACTACATGATTTATTATTAAACGTCAACTTCGCAACAGGAAGATAAAGGCAACATCTCTCAATGATATTTTTATTTCTTGGAGAACGTTGGGGTCAGTGACCTTCCCAAAAAATGAAAACCTTTCGCCAGTGACGTCACAATTAGACGAGACAATCTGAGCGTAACTCGCGGCCGCAGACTTATCATTGTGGTTTTTATATGCCTCGTCATCTCAAACACGTGCCTTAGTGAATGGGGCGTGATGGTGCGAAATGTCAATAAGAAGAGCGAGAGTGCAAATAATGTGCTCCTCGTGCTGATCTTGAATGGAAGGCACGTTCTTTGAGTTGTGTAGTCGCCGGAACCAATTTAATGATTCTGCAGTATTTGTACAGCTACTGTGAGTGTATGTATTATAGTGACAACACTTATTAATTGCTTTAAAATTATTTGTTTTGTATTTTGTAAAGCTATAATTTTGGTTTAAATTAGTCATAAAAAGCTACATAATTTTTATATTCAAGATATATCCCACAAGTATACATGGGAGTTGCATTATATCAAAGAAGTGGGGAGGTGTGGCGCAGTGCGCTTGACCGGGTCTCGTCAGATCACCGAAGTCAAGCAACGCCGCGCGTGGTTAGTAGTTGGATGGGTGACCATTTTCAACAAAAACCACGTTTCCCACCCAGGGGTAAAACGTTGCGCTTTTCCACTATGTGGTTCCCCTGGCCTTGGACCATTGCACTTCCGGTTCATTGACAAAAGCTGTAGCGTCCATCCTGGCTGAGGTTTCCACGTTTCCCTCAGCCGCAGGCAAATGCCGGGATGGATTTGCAAGGCCGTGGCCGCCCTCGTTCCAGAAGAGCCCGCGAAACGCTCAAGTTAGGGTTTCGGAAGGTTCGGGGTTTCAAAGTAGTATATGTAATTAGTAAATAGAAGTACCCAATAGGGTTTGATTAAAAACTAAAAAAAAAAATATCAAAGAAGTTAAATGTGTCAGTTTTATTATTGTTAATACAGCAGCTAATAGTTCCATAATAAAATAAACATGAGAAAATTAACGTTTGAATCTATCATTTAGAATCAAAAAAGTAATGGAACAAGTAGCACGTGCAATTGAAAAATAAACAAACAGAAACGTTTAAAATGAACAACGATAATAAAAACACGGATACTACTGGACTTCGTTAAAAAATATAACACCAATATCTGTCAGGCATATCGTAAAAAAATAAACAACTAAAAAAGTCATTGTTGCAACGAATCTATTGAAAATTGAATTAAGAATTAACTCAACGATTTCTGAGGTAAAAATTATTTACTTTCTGAAATATTTTACATTACTGACGTGGGGTTTAAATTAAGTGACGAGGAGCGATGTCTCACGACGACGAGGCTAATGCGGAGGCTGCCGGGGGCGGCTGGGGGCGGCTACATGCGAACTGGAGCTCGGGGGCGGCCCACAGAACGAGGGCCGCGGTCATCAAGTGGATCACTTTTCTCGCCGTGGACGTGGCCACCACGTTCGGCTTCCTGATGCTCGTCACCGCCCTCGTGTAGCCACGTCACAATTTAACTGACTGTATTTAAACTATGATGTTTATTTTAAAGGAATTAAAACTTTGTTAACTGTCAAATATTTTTTATTTGGGTTTGTTTTGTGACCGGTTGTTTATTTAATACATTGCTTTTTTATCCTCTTTGTATATCATCATTGCATACAAATTTTATTGAAAAACGTGAAACGCAGCTTTACAAATGGAAATTGCATGACTCTGTGCTGAATTTAATTTACGTGAAAAAATAAAAATATTTTGAAAAAGGGAAAAAATGTTTTTCAAATGATCGTGCATCAATATTTTTATTGCTTCATAAATATTTTATTGGGAAAATAATAAGAAATTGTTTTTGAAAATTTGATCAGTTTAAAATTTAACTTTACTTCTCAATTGGTACACTCAGAAATTTTCGTGCAGTTATTTTGACTTAAATGATCTTTTATTGTTTTTATTATTCTAAAATTAGAAGCTTTTATGTCAGCTTGAAGTTCCAAATAGCTCCTGGTTTTCAGCCGAAGAACTCCACCAGGGAAACGAATAGGGAACTCAACATGCAGGCTAGAAAGAATTCAAAATATATCCTATATTTCTACATTTGTTAAATAATCATTGTCTGAACGAAAAAGTCTTTTAATTGTTATGAATAAAGATTATTAAATCGCCAACAAATTATTAATGAATTACAAAGTAACGTAGAAAATAATTATTTAGTATTCCGAAGAGGAGCATAAAACAAGCGAGAGAAAGATCACACAGTTCGGTGACAGCAAGGGTTCAAGGTTTGACTAAAAATACCTTGGACGAGTCACAAAGGGTTCAATCAAGGTTTGACGACTAGCTTCCGTGACTTGGCCCGTGCGTTTGTCACGCGCGCCCACATTTGCATACGAATGTGTGACAACAATTACCGATGCAGCGCGCGTGCTGTAATAATTAAATGCAATGAGATCATCGTGATGGTTTTGGTTCGATTTTCCGCAAGCATATCGTGTCTGTATTTGTTTTTATTTGTGGAACGACATAGTTAAACATAATATGAGTCAATATGACTATTGTTTTCTTGTTTTATTTAAATTTTTACAGTTAAATATATGTGTATTATAATTATAAACAAACAAAGATGTATTAAAAATGATAATTAAAATACGCATCGCATAAAGAACAATAAATATATGTTATTTGTTTTAATTGTGTAATTTTCAAGAACTCAATTATCCTCAACAAGGAAGGATTTTGTTGCTATAATTGACAACATCAAACCTATTTGTATTTTCTAGCATCCTGCAAAGTTGTTTATACAAATATATACCTGGGCGGAAATTGTCCCATGCACGCTTATTTTCAATGCTATCTTAATTGGATTAATTAATCTTGCAATCTTTATTTCTCTTTCAACCAGTTTAATTGTCATTGTAAACACACTTTTAATTGTTAACAAGGAAACTGAATGAGTCAACACTATAATCAAAGTATATTACACAAAGTAATACAGTATAATAATTCAATCGTTATTATGCTTTGAATGTAATTATTATAGGAAATACTAACAAAGCAGTTATATATTAATGGTCGAGGTATCTAGGAAATAAATATTGTTATAGCGATAAATTATTAAATTTATTGAAGACTTGTATATTTAAATAATTTAAATTGAGAGAGTTCTACAAACTTCATCATATTTTTATGAATTTTATATATTATAATAATATTAATAAAATAAATTATGTCATATTTATGTTTGATTATTTTTTTATTAAAAATTAAAACAAAAAGATATGGACACAAATAAAACTGTCAGTTACGAAATAAGACAACATTTTCTGCAAGAGAAGCGCTATTTTCTTATTTTTGTATGCATTGAAAGCAAACTTTCGTAGTTACAAACTTTAGTTGCATCTCGCGATCTCAAAAATGCATTAAATATTCTCCACAAAAAGACCTTGTAAATATTGCACCTGACTTTAATAACCAAACCAAATCTGATTTCAGCATCTCACGCACATATTGGATATAAATATTAAGAATAAAAAAATCGCCTTTTCTTACTGTAAGCGTTTATTATAAAAATTAAATGATTTTTTAATTGAATTTGAACGAAATTAAACGATTTTTGTTTCTTCGTATAAATTATACTCCATAAATAGAAAAAAAAACTACTGTCTAATTTAAACTGTATATTTGTAGTTTAATAATTTTTTTCTCGGTACTTCTATCATAATAGACGTACAAATTGAGCTCTGTACCTGTAATAAAGAAAACATTTTGTGATCCAGCTGTTGTCAAAACATGCAGAATCATTGTGGTTAAAATGTTATTCGGTCTCTGTACATTTACGTACTTATTTGTGTACCGAGAAACCCAATGGATTTTAATTATGTAGTACCGCAAGTCTAAAGTGATCTCAATTACTCGAAATAAACTCGCAATTTTTTTGGCAATCCTGCCCTCTCAACCAAATCTCTGAGCAAAACAATTCGAGAGTTCTAACCACGGCTTCTCAGAGGTGCCTGAATAACTTGCCAGGTACGGATTAGAAAAATTAGGAGGGCTTAATTATACTTATCGTAAGGCTAGGCTAAGATGACTAATGTTTAAAAAAATACCATCCAACGCCGATAAAAAATCTAAAATTTCGGAGGGGGCTCCGCTAAATCTGATCTCAGAATTACCCACTTCCTCTCACTAATATTAATTATCACTCTTGTCAGAAAATGAATTCAAATTCAATAAATTTTTACTTCCATTAATATCTTATAATCAAATTAATGCATTAAAAAACAAGAATACAAATTCTTGAGGTACCAGAAACGTCAATATCACACTAACAAAATAATAAGCAATGATAATTTTTATCACTAACTTTCCCATCATATTTACACCTCTGACTTACTAGCAGCTCCAATAGACAGAGAGATGCAGATTTGTGATTTGGGGTGAGGTAAGAAGAGCACCCAGTCTATCGCTATATCAAAAGAGTTAAGTTTCACCACGCCCCCATATAGACTGCTCGACAAGGGTAAAATTCGTGGTGACCAGAGGTGTACTTCTAATGTAAATATTTTCTCTCAAAGGTCGAATCCACGTGTCACTTCAATCACCTGGCGAGTCTTGGCACATTCAGGTGCCAACGTGTCCGTTACCTAGTCAATTCAGAAATGTAAAGCAGCGCGCATAATAAAGTCAAGTACACCGAGGCAAGTGGAACGCTACTTGATCGAGTGGCTTCAGTTATAATACAAAGATATGATTATGCAGATTTGACGTTTTGAAATAATTCAATTTCATTTTCACGTCCCCAACGAGTAAAAAAAAAAAAATCTAAAATACATTATTATCAGGGAATACTATGATGATCTATTCCCTGTTATTATGTGATAACTTTCCATGCGTGCAGGTGTATATTTTGACTTAAATGCCATTTGTCATGAACGTACGCAAAATTTGTCCTTTTTAGACTAAGGATCTCCCAATGGACCTAATTTACTTGCTATGTCCTTGAGTGATGTAATAAAAAATTAATAAAACAAATATAACAAATTAAAATTGTGAATTCACAAAGTAATTTACACTCGAATCTAATCTATTTTCCCACTAAATGTTCAATTTATTTTTATTCTTACTTACAAATTGAAAAGTCCTGTACGTAAAACATTGCTTAAATCAACAAATTTCAGAGAGTTGCTAAAAATTAGAGCCTGTTTTTAGTTATTATTCCATTTAACTGATTTAATATTTTTTTTCATTCGGTGATTACGATCATATTTGTGCTACAATCGGGCAGAGTTCACTAATGCTCCCCCGGGCTTAGATTTGACGAGTTGTGTTACGGTAAACAAAAGGTATTTTTACCTGACACAACTTTTTACGTCATAGGAATAGCAAATTACGTGAGCCTAACAGTAACGGACCGAGTGATCTCCAGCCAGAGGCGAATTATTGCCCGCACTTAGCACACGCATATCAGATTATGTATCAAATTGTGTTATGAAAAAAACTAGTGTTGATGGAGTTCAGACTTGAAAAAATATCACTGATGTCGAGATGAGACGATAATGATGAATGCTTTCTTTTTTTTTTTAATATTTACAGCAGATATGACTAGATATATCATGAAAATTCTTATATAATAATTTTGGACAGTTAGCAATTTCTAAAATTTATAAATATAGCTTCATAAACGGCTAGATGAGGATGTATATTGTACAGATGTGGTATCTTAAGGGCATTGGGTGTAGCACCGGTAGTTGGCAACACTGACGTATCTTCACCATGTTAATTTTTTATCCTTGCACCTCGGAGTAATTTTTATGCTAGAGCTAAGCTGATTGCTGTAGTATCAAGATAATTAGTAGCCCAAGTGCACAATTTGGCTAAATAAAGCCTGATTTAAAGAAAAGTATTTTTTTTATATATTTTAGAAAAATGCATGTAAATTTAAAAAATTACTAAAAAATACTTTTCTTTAAATCAGGTTTTATTTAGCCAAATTGTGCACATGGGCTACTAATTATCTTGATACTACAGCAATCAGCTTAGCTCTAGCTTAGAAATTACTCCGAGGAGCAAGGATCAAAAATTAACATGGTGAAGATACGTCAGTGTTGCCAACTGCCGGTGCTACACCCAATGCCCTTCGAGATAATGGTCGAATGCTAGTCTAAAAATTAAATGCAAAATAAATTCTATTAGAATTGATACGTACGTATTAGAAATATCAATGTGATATATAATATTATCGCCCAAAATATCGAAATGTCTTTTTTTTTTTCCCCAATATCAATATCTCAGAAACCGTAAAAATGTAAAATTAATGAAATTAGACTCTTTAAATTTAAAAATTAGCAGACAAAATGCTAAATTAGTTACAAAAAATATATTTCCACTTCCATTAAAAGCTAATTTTCCTAAATTATTACACTTGTCTAAAATACACAAACCATCATAAATAAATTCGAGAGCCGAATCAAACCAGTATATGAAGCTACACGTGTTTCGCGATCACGCACCTGATCAGCTGGCATCAGAGGTCATTTGGACCGGTCCATTGGGGACCACGTGGACCAGGAAGGCTGACATAGCGGGACAAGGTTCGAGCCCCGCACCTCTTACAATCTGTATCATCAGCATGCGTGGTTTTTCCTCGTATGAACCAACAACGGTAAATTAATAACTAATTACACTATATAATAATACTTCAAAAACATATTATTGTTACACCTTATATATATATCAAATTATGATTCATCTTTTTATTTATATAATAAGGTTGTTATTATATAGCGACATGTTTAGAATAATTAATGATGAATGATGACTATTATGCATTATTGTTGCTGTAAATGGTCTGGTAAAAATAGTATTTAAATCCGTTAGCCCTTTCACAACACTGCACGGGCGGTTGCAGCAGAATGCATTTGCTATACTCGATGTACTCCACGGTGGAATGCATCTTCAAGTACCTCATTGCATCATCATTCTTCCTCATTGCATGTTCGTGTTGCGACATTAAATATGGGAATTTCTGACGATCAAACTTTATAAAATATGTCCAAATATGGTCAAAGATGACAAAGATGGGAAAACTCCAAAGAGAGCTCCCTTACTTTGTATTGCCTGTTAATTATTGCTTAATTTTAGTTTTTAAATAACAGAACAAAATTACGATTGGTTTACCGCCACCTATAATGGATGCCATGGTGTTAAAATTATAAGCTGTTAAATAAATATCTATCATAGTATTTAACATAAAATGCGGACGATGGAATTAATTAGCACGTTAATTATTATATAAAAAATCAAGTTTCTTATGACATCAATCGTAAAAGATTAATTAAATAATATACTGAATGAATATGTATAATTATATATACGCATTATGCTACATGTTGAGTATTATTAAAAGTTCATTGTGTCAATTTTTCCTTATTGTTCACAGCAACTTTTGTGTAGTTATTTAATTAGACAATAATTATTAATTACCTTTTAAGTATAAGAAATTAACAATTAAAAAAATTATGACATTTAATACTATAGAAAATTTAGTTTGTTACTATAAAAAATGTTCGGCGTAAAGGTGCTTTTCCATGGAGCGATGTCGCGCGAGACTTAACTGGGCGAAAAAAGCGCACTTGTATAATACCACTGAAACCGTATGGCGGCCATATTGGCGAAAAAATCGTTAAATCGCTGCGGGGAAGCGATTTTTCCTCGTTAATATGGCTGCAATGTCGTACGATTTTACTGCAAGTGCGCTATTCTCGCTCCGCCAAGTCTCGCGCGACATCGCTCCATGGAAAAGCACCTTCCATCCGAAGGCGTCCATTGAGGCGCAAATTCTCACGTAAGCTGCGGCGGTCACGGTCGGGCGAGCTGCGATCGAGAGTCGCTTGTTGATCAAAAAGAAGAGTGTCTGGACCGGTTCGTGACGTCACAGCACCCACGTGACCCGCAATAAGAAAATGTGGCCCCCCACAGCTGTTGCGTCACTGTTGCGTCCTGTGGGCTGCGTAGAATGAAGCACCTGAGAGGTTCACGTATAACCAAACCTAAATTATCTTCCACAATCATGCACCTCGAGACGGCACGAAATATCTGAGAGTCTGAATGAGACTTGGTGATCTGTTTTGGGATCGTGAATCTTAATTGTAGCCTCTCCCAAATCTGGTCTTCAATTTTAGTTTCAGTCAGTTTTTGGACGATGATATCGGTACACGTTTTGTAGAGACAAACCATATAACAAAGTTGTTAAAAAAAAACAACAACAGACAACAGGTTACATTGCAGTCATGCGTTCCTCGACCCATTCTTGACCCGCGAGATCGCCAAGGATTTTATCGCACCTCGCGCGCAGAATTTCATTAGGTGTTTACAGTTATTGAATAATGTGCAATCATTAACAAATTAATCACGTGGAAAATGTTTACGAAAGGAATTATAGTTTTTTTTTAATTAACAGTATATTTAAAAAATTTGGATTTCCACTAGTATTAAACTTAACAAATATTTTTAGTTAAAAATATCCGGATTTTCATGCAAATTAACAGTTAAGAGTATCCCTTAATATAAAAACATTTCAAAATTCTGGTCTAAAATCAAAAGTTAAGCTAAATTAAAGTTATAATAGAGATAGCTATATAATTATCACGTCATTTCATTAAATCCAATAAGTTTTGCCAAGGTTTCACGTGAATTCCGCCAATCAGTAGACTCGTTACAATTTTTTAACCAATCACGTTACTTACTAGTCGTACTGTACCTGTCAGTGGACCCCACTTTCGTGACAATGACGAATTGCTCACACGGAAGAAGAGCTGATAGCCAATTAAAATATTCGCAATTATAACAACGAAACTTTGTGATACTGACGAGCAGTACAAAAACATCCGCAATCCGCTGTACGTTTCACGACCGCGAGTTATCAGGTTTCTTTTCTGAATTAAAATATAACACACAAATAAATTTATATATATATATTATTATCTTTTATCTTTATATTATATTGGTGCGTGACTATAATACTATAGTTGATGTATATAATTATCATTATTAATCCTAAAGTTCCTTATGTAAACATAATTGATAATTCAATTGAAATATAAACTCAAAATGTATTAAAATTAAATATTTAGATTTAAAAAAATAAATATTCTTTTAATTTTGTGTATATAGTTGCACAGGTTTCCTAACTTTTTAGAATGATAGAATGTTTTATAAAAGTCCAAGAAATATTATAAAAGATCTGGTAAACAAATGAAAAATTATTCCATCACGTAAATTGTGCAAATTTCTACATGCTGCTGAGAGAAAATCTGCATGCGGTGAACTTACGGTATACCGAACACGAATTTGCATGTCCGAGTTGGCATAACTCACGGTGTCGTAAACAATGACCTGACAATGGATTGTTACGATGTTGTTGAACTTCGTCGTCCCAATCAATCAAACGTCCGTTTTGAGCACCACACGCACAATTTTTGCAATTATGTCCTCAGATCGTTAATGATCATTAGCAGGCCTCTCCTCGTGGTCTGCAGGTTCAATGACCTCCAGCCATCGTCCAGCAAGCAGCAGAGAGGTCATTAAATTTGTATGATAGAACTTAGACATAATATACGAGCTGAGAATGATTTGTCAACACCAAATTGGGATCGACAGAGAAACTTTTAAAGTAAAAAAAAAAAAAAAAAACATATAATATTAAATTTGTTGATTTTGCATTTTCTCATTCCAATAATTTAATATTTTATTACTATAAACAAATTTGATTTAGCTTTAAATTACTATAATATGCAGTCACTCTAAGTTCTTATCAAACCAGTTGGTTTTATGTCGACCTGTAAATTAATTTGACACCAAGATAAGGTTGACATCGATGGTTATCAACAACATCAACCTCGGTGTCGTCTTTGAATGATTATTTTAAATTTCCGATACAAAAATAGTCATAAATTAAATAATTTAAGTGAGACACGTGGTTGAACTTACGTATGTCTAGAAAGACTAATGCATACGTGAGATTGATTGTAACGTTGGACCTGTTTAGAATTTCACAGCAATAATACTTGCGGTGGTCGTACGTGCTAGGGGGGGGGTATCCATCTGCAGACTTCTTGGCGTTCATCGTCATTGCAAAATATGTTCGCCAATTTCTTGCCGTCATTAAAATCACATTTTCGTCCTTAGAATTGACCCAGGTACAAACAAACCACTAATAACTGTTACACGACAATACTGTAAACATATGATGACAAATATGTCACTCATTTTTAATTTTGGTGTCAATTATATTCCGGTCAACGTAATTTTTTGTCCGGTAGCCAAAAGTCACCGATTGTTTTATTGTTCCGGCTAGTAACATTGTGTCATTGTAAGTGCATTTGGCTGCAGATCGATGTACTTGTTAGCTCGTAGGGGAGACCGGTTAGAGAGCCTCGGGCTGTTGACATGAGGTAATAAGTTTTATACGGGACTTACAATCATACACGCGTCTTATACAAAGAACAATTGCTCAGGGCGTGTAACTAGGAATTAACTTATCTAGGTCGACTTTGGATTTACAAGCTAAGAATATTATGATTTTATTGAAGATTACGGAGAATTACATTAAAATTGCTGTACTACAGTATAATAATTATAATTAAGTACTATTTAAAGAGAAGCTAGTTTCAAACCAATATATTCAACTTGTTTTATTAGCAGTAGGATCTATGTCGACAGTATTAATAATTCGATATAATAATTAAAAAATAGTTTTAAATCGCCTTTAAAAACTATTAAAATTAATAATGTTTATGCATCGATATATTAGATCATATATTATATTGTTTGACCATTGCTGCAGGCAAGAGTAATTATTTCCCGGGACTTGGGGTGTCTTCAAATAACACCACTTGACCTAAACTTATATATCAGCCTAAGACTGTCTTTGCGTAACAATGAAGAATACACAAAGACTGTCTTAATTTTATAGGATTGTTGTAATTTGTGTTTTATAAAGAACCCCCTGCTTCTTGAAATTTTCATTTTATGACTCGATTATTAAAACTAATTTTATTTGAACCATGATCAAAGGACTTGCCAATTTTTTACGTCAAAGAATACACAAGAATTTAATTGACGCTTTACTGCTGCGTTGCAGTAAGATTGAACTTGTCGTTGAATTATGAATGTAAGAGGTAATCAAAATCACAGCTGATCACCACGGTCTATTTACTGACGATGCATGTAGTAGAATTTATCCGTGCATGACACCGGTGACGTTTTATCGTTTGAATTGTCTAAACAAGAACAACAAAGTTTTGTTAATTAAAACAGTAATGCATCTATTTTGTCGTTACTTTATGTTAAACCAGCTCGCGTGAAGAGTCCTTACTCTTTTCTCGTATATCCGTAAATTATAAAAACTGTCCTATATTCTTCAATTGATGCAAGCTAAATACAAAATGGTATAAATTTATATTCTCTTGTAATTTACGTTATTAATTTTTCACGTTAAAATTTATCTTTGTAATTAATAATATTATTTGTGCTCCATTATTCCGTATTAAAAATAATTTGAAATTTGCTATTAAAACAATCAGCTACTTCAGTTACATAACAACTTATAATTCTTTTATTGACGACGCCCCATAACATTAGTCATATATATGAATTGATACGTACAAGAAACTATCATACATAAAACTGAAATTACCATTGGTTTACACCATACTTTTAAGAGAACATGAAAATTTGTAATAAGTTGCCAGAAGATATTTTGTCAAGTGTTATTTTGTTGTTTTACTTAATTGTAAGATGTGCTGTTGTTGACTGTTGTTATTTTTTTATGTTGTAGATGTAATTGTTGTAATGTTATATTATGTAAAAATAACATAATCCATGTTGTACTGTACTTGTACAACCAGCGATTAAACGAACGAATTGTTCTCAGACGTTTCTGTGCTTGCAGATGTCACGGCGCGCCAGCTGGTTGGCGCTAACTTGCCTGGCGCTTCTCGTTGGCGCCACTGCGGAGGAGCGGCCTGAAGACGTGCCTCACTCCCGCCAGAAGCGACTGCTGTGGATCACGCCGGACGGCCGGCTCGCGCTGCCCCCAGGAACCTCCCTGGTGATCACACCCTCGCTGTCCATGCCCTTCGTGCGCTACCCTCCTGATGGCTTCTTCTCCAACATGACCATCAGCTTGCCGTTCACCAGTAAGTTCTAGTGGAACAAAGACAGGGTCCAGAGAAAAAAAGGAGGCGTTTTTCTGTCCAGACTGAGTTTAAAATTATATTTAATTAGGGGGGTTTATATAAATTTAATAATATTAAATGTCATACATCAGCATCACTTGTAGACAAATTAATATAATTACAATAATAAATTGATTTATTAAATATTGCAATCGATCATTTACGATCAAATAGTCAATAATACCAATGATGAGAAGCTATAGTGCCAATAAAAGATTTTTTTGTGCTCATATGATTTGATTAAAAAAGTGTTAAGAGTCTTTGAAATTATATCACACCGCGGTGTACATTACATGAAGGTAATTAGAGTAACTTGTGAACAAAATTAACCTCACAATAAAGATCAGCTACTAACATGAACCGCTTATTAGAAAAATTCGCAATTAGTCTCCCTTAGGTGCGAGCTAATTACCTGGCGTCAGTGCGCGATAATTAACGAGAGGTTCGCGGTTGCTGCGGGCAGTCATTTGTTCTTATCATTGTGTAACAACCATTCGTTATATTTCATTACCTCTACTTTGAGTTGTGTTGCTTTTAATTGATAAGAATAATCGTTTTTACAATCAGGTAATGAATTGTATTATTTATTTTAATGTGTCAACTATGAAAGTATAGCACAAGTATTAGAAATAAACGTTACCATTGAACCATTGCAAACTAAAAATTGGCAACTGAATTATGATTTTTTCGACGGACCAATTTGCAACAAGACACTTTCATACAGTATAGAATAACTGAAGTTTTGAATATAGCAGTGTATCATTTTTACTAACAATTATTTATTTTAAAAAAAATGTCTCTTCTTGGCCTCCTACAACCGAGTTGTAAGTAAAAATCATTATTGTTCTTTACAACAAAATACAAAAAGTCCTCTGCAAGCGACGAATGCGGTTAAGAATATTCTTATATTAAAAGCAGGCTTTACAGATAAAATTTTGATTTTATTTTTCGTTGCAATATTCCACTTACAATCACTTTCATTTTAACGTATAAATATATTAATTATACATATGGCCACATAATATTTATAACTCATTAATTCATTGCATGCAAATATTTTCAAGCCACTTGTGGTAAGATTAATAAAATAAAATACCACTGTATGAAAAATTTGTAGACAAAACTTAATGATGTAATAACACTGACCGACTCACAATTGGTGAACACTGACTCTGAGCTGCGCTTGTAGTTGACTTCGACACGCTGGGTCTCACGGACAACGCCAACCCCTACGGCGTGCTGCCCCCCCTGCTGGCCCGCAGCATGGGCCGCATGGCGGGGGGTGCCGTCTCCTCGTACGTAGCCAGCCTGCTGGAGGCGCGCCGCAGGGACACCCGCGGTGTGCACCAACAACCCCTGGCAGCCGCACCTCCCGAGGCCCGCGCGGCCCTGCACGGTGGAGAGAGGTGAGTTTGGAGAAAAATAAACACGATCAATTGTCTCTGGTGTTGGTTCGCTCAACATGATGTGTACCTGCAGAGGAATGTTAGAGAGGAAAATGTCCTTTGGATCCACTCTGAAGCTTGCAAACATTTGGAGTGTCGACGTGAGAAATTAAGCGCTATACTTTAATTTACAAAATCTTCAAGTGGATATAGTCATAAATTAATATAAAGAAATTTTTACAGCATAGATTATACTGGATTATTTCGCTGTTCTTGTTTTTTACTTTTCCAAGATACCCACAGAAGCTCGATTAAATTAATTCATATATAATGGATACATTATAATTATGGTAATTGCTTCAGTTCTAAATATTGTTTATAAATTCCGCACGCTTCTTTCATTAAAATCACATTCCATAGACACAAATTTTCATGAAATTTCGCAACTTTCTCACGACGTCACGACGAGCGTGGTGCATTTTTAGTGCGCGGTCACGACGGCTAGAATTTCAGTTTCGGTGAACAGCGAGAGTCGTGACGTCACAGGTCACGTGGTTGGAGGTCAAGATTGCGAGAACCGTTCTCCAGCACCGGAGATTGATTTGCTTGTTGACCTAGTGGGATAACAGTGATGCCGTGAACGATCATTTTGCTTAATCTTTTAAATTAAATTTGTCTAAAATAAATCTGTTCTAACTGCTTTCGCAAACATATTCTACAAAATATTTTTTTTATATATTTACTCTGGAATACTTTGTAGTACTAATACTATACAATATAATACCAGAATTATATGAGCACCAAATTATCAACCTTACTATTTTGGTATCATGTCACTACATTATTACGTCATTTTTGTCCAGGGCACTGCTGTACCAGGTGGTTGAGGACTTCCTCAGCAACCTCGGTATGGACGGCAAGGCGTGCGTCCTGCGCGCCATCTGTGAGGTGCACGGACACCCCCTTCACCACTTCGGGCTAGTCGGCGAGTTCCTCAAGCTCTTCTTCACGTGAGTGTCCATCAGAGAATCAATTATACCAAGAACCCATTCCTTATCATTCAACCTCGTATGTGACCTTGACGTGACCTTGTGTCCTCAGCGCCAGCAAGTCTCCGGTGTCCGACCTTCTGGGGGAGTACGTGGCGGCGGAGCGCGCGGGCCAGGGGGACGCCGAGTGCTGGCATTACCACCGCGACTGTCCCAAGTCGCTCTTCAAATGGCGCTCAAAGTACTCGTGAGTATCATCTGCTGCCAACTTATAAGGGTAATTCGAGGGTGGATTTCTCAAGGCGTGCTAGAACCTGTTACATAATTTTTTCTATGCCGCCCCTGAAATCTTTCCTGTCTCTCTAAAATCCTTACTTTCTGTTCTTCAAATTATTAAGACCTTCCTTTTAAGTCCATATAATTTCCTTTATTCCCATTTAAAAAACAAATCTAAAGGCAGCGCCGGTACAATTCCATAATCCTCTGATTTTCACTCGCCCTCTCGGTGATGGACTGGAGAGTAGCCATTACGGCGAAAGCAGTTTGTCACCTTCACAATGGAAGACTTTTTCCCATTACCTTCATCTTGCATCCTGAGAAGCTAGGTGTCTCGGCAAGCCAAGGAAAGTTTTTTTTTTTAAAGTTCGTGTCAAGGGGTACACACTACATCATATATCGGGACCCGTAACAAAATCAAATTTCAATCAATAGTTCGGGGGGGGGAAGAGGGGGGAGATAATATTTACTGCTGCAATTTAAAGTATATTTGCAAACTGTTTCATATTTTAAAAAAATATCAATGATACCATTCTTTAATATATGACGGTACACAATACCCATCAATACACCGATATTGTCAGTCAAGTCATGGAGTTGGCAGGATGAGATCCCATTTTGCCAGGGTGGATATAATTATATGGTATATAGTGAGTTATATAATTATAATACGCTCTTTAAATTGTAGCAAACACGTCTCGTGTGGAATTTAAATGTTTATTTTGCGTCATAAAGTTTATTGCAAAGCAGATGATGGATATCACGTGATAAACCGCAGGAGGGTGGGGTTACCTGCAGTAATTGTGGCAACGATTACCTCGCCTTAGTGGGTTATCTCATGTCCATATATGTCGAGAGGTACTGTTACAAATTAACATATTTCCTCGCTCGATCATCGCGCGGCGTTCGGTTCTTTTTTCAACATAATATTGTGGTTAGATTGTTTGTCCGTATATGTTAAATAGTTTAAACGTGCTGTCTAGAAGTTTGAGAGATGTTGTTGGCGGAAAACAGTTTGAGTTTTAAATATAATCGTATTGAGTATTTTGTGGCCAAGATATAAAAAATGTTTACCACAAAAACGCTAAAGATTGCTGTCAGGTATATTAAAAGATAAAAGAGTCTTATAGATTTTTATTTTATATGTCCCAATTGAAAAAAAAAAAATGAACATGGATTTTTTGTTTATATATTGCTGAAGGAAAATCAGACGCACGGTGTTCTCACTACAGCTTCATTTCCGATCGTTGGCCATAAGACTTAAAACTGATCAGATATTATCTAGAATATCTTACTTTGCTGCTATTAAATAATGTTTTTTAAACTTCACCGCATGCAAGTCTTATTTATCGATACGAGAATCTGAGATGCTGAATAGTAAAAAAAAAAAAAAAAAAAAAAAAAAAAAAAAAAATCTGAAACAGCCATAACAGCAAAGTGTTCCCCGCCGTCGGTAAAATTTTTATATAATTTTCACCATGTTATAGGAAATTTGAGTTTGTTCTCAGTAACTATTACAGCTATTAATTTGAAACAATCTTCTACCCCCCTCCATTTAGGGGTCTTTAGATAATGAATCAAGAACTTATTATCCTCCGAAAATTTTCTTTAATGCCAAAAAAGTAATTTCGATTTTTTTTTACATAGGTGTAGATAAGACGGTGGGAACATCGTAAAATCAGCTTACTTGAAGCCTTCATTTCGATGTTTCAGGAAAGAGGCGTCCGAGGAGGCGAACGAGGTCGACGAGGCGCCACGTGAGCCAGACGAGGCACCACGGCCCACCGAGGTGACGCTCGACACGGCCTCCAAGATGATGTGAGGTGGGGGCTGGGGGCGGGGGTGGCGGGTCGGGGGCGGCAGGGGCAGCCGCATCATCTCATAATGCCAAATTCGTGCACTTGTGTGCACGCTCATCCCTCATTACCTCTACAATTACGGAACTTTATTATGACGTCACTTGATGTCTGTGACGTCACTGCTCTATTTGTGTTCTCAGCAATAACGTTCAGAAGTATTTATAAAGGCAAGTTAAAAAAAAAAGTAAATAAAAAATGAAGATAAAACAAAAATCGTAAACGTTGAAATAATTTAGATGCTATGTACATATTTTATCTATTACCCCTTCCCAAATTTTACCTTCGCTAGGGAAGGGGGTCACTTGCTCTGTGCCTACGCTTGATTTTTTTTTTAAATATTTTAAAATATAAGCAAAATGTATTATTAAATCCTATCTTTCAAATTCATAACTAATTTATTACATAAAAATAAATTCACTTTGTTTTTAATTCATTTTAATTAATCTAACAAAAATTGCGTCAAACTCAATTCATAAAGTTATAAAATCCTCCCTGTATATCGATCATCATATTTATAAAGCATATCAACGAACCGTGAACATAATATACTATTCTTTACTAGTTTTAAGTCCAAGGTTCTGATGTCAGATCCTTTATTATAATTAATTATAATAATCTTGTCATGATACACGCCATACTATTTGCTCATACATTGTACAGTGATGAAACATAATTATATTTTAGGCTGTGCTCTGGCTAGCCTAGAAGTTGTTGGTTATTTATTTGCATAAGATTATTGCCTGTGATTGTTTGTAGAAAATATTTGTAATTATTATTTATATGAGTGATTGTCGAATGAATGGAAAGAAATCAAAATAAAATGAAATATATTTCTAATTAATTTTTATTTATTTATTGAACCTTTTTATTTAGAACATTATTGGATTATACAAAAATTAGTTACAAAATTTATATGAATTTGAAATATATCGATGGCGTTTTGCTCTTTAGTTTAATGCGTGTTATGTGAGCTATAACCATATATTGTATTTTGTAGTGAGATATTAAATATTAAATTAATGGCTAATTATTTACTGATCAGTACTTAAAATTGTTGCATATATTAAAGTCTTGAAGTTAAAAGAAAGTAACTAAATCATTAAAAAATTACATACACAGAACATGAACACAAGTTCATCTTAACTGAATTCTGGTGAATAACTGGTTTTGTGTTTCTGAATGGATGAGGTTAGAGTGACCAGACGTGAATATTGCGCAACTGCTGTTAAATCCTATGGTAGCCATCTTTGTTACACCACGTGACATCGTCACTACAAGGAGCGTAGTGAATTGAATTTCATGTAAATAATGTAAATCTACCTTATCTTGACTGATGTAAACTAAAAGCAAATCATTAATTAATTATTTTATGAATGGACGACCTGCAAGTTTTTTTTACATATGACATAGGACTTCAAGTTATATAATTGTAAACACTTTTATTTTAGATTTAGATTTTAGATTGTTTGAAAACAGTAATACCCTTAAAATCGTGATGTAAATCGTTGTGACGTCATTATAGTCATGTAAATTTTTGACACGCAAGCATAGGGAATGACGTTGTATGACTATATGACGTCACAGCTTCTTTCCCCTAGATTTTAAGGATGTTAAAAGGTTAAAAAAATCTTAAACAAATTGTCAATACATAACATGAGGTCCTCTTTCCAAATATGCATTAAAAAATCATGTAAGTTTTGTCCATTTTGTTCACTGTCAGAAATATTCAAGCGTGCAGTTGCATCTAAATCTAATTACGTCAGACAGATTGCAATTTTCCGAGCTGCCTCAACATGTCTAGAGTTGTGACCAGATGTCCTAATTTGTCGTCAAGCAACAGACAGGTCTAGTGCAGCGACTGCAGTGACATCGCGAGACAGCTAGAGCCGCAGGCAAGCCTGCAAGTGCAGACTTGATGCTTGATTTAATGCACATGTTACGATCAAAATTAGGAAAAAAGGATTATGTATATTTAATTTCCGGAATTTAGAAACTTTTATTTAAAACTCCAATAACAGTGTAACTAAAATGAATGTTATTTCTTGGTACAAATTCTCCCCTGAATAAATTAAAATACTACGTAACATTAAGTTCACCAAAGTTCATTCCAGCCCACAAGCGAGGAGGACTGGTTAGAGCCAGTCCGACATTAGGTCAGTATTATCACACCGCTGATGTTACGTTGAGAAGAATTTGCTGCTGATGAAAAAACTGGTGTGCTCGCAGTACCGTACCCCGCAACCTGTTTGTAGCCACAAGGCCGGCGCTTTCTGCCGTCGTCACCGCGCGCCGTTAGCTGAACGGCGCCAGATCACGTGACCCCGCCCAATTAGTTGACAATGACCATCAGAAATTAAAAAAATAATTGATTTTTTATAGCAGAAAACAACAATTTAATGTGTGATTAAAATGCTGTTATTAGAAAAGTTATATTAAGAATTTGCATCATAAGAGCATTAAAGTATAAATACATAATACTTTTAATGCAATTACTTTTATAGCTATTAATATGAAAGCATTGTTTTATAACTGCGTAAATAAACTTTATATTTTCTTAACAAATTAAATTGTTCTATATGATTTTCTATATGCACAATTAAACACATCACTATAGCTTATAACAATTATAATATCAGTATCTTCTGATGATTATCACGTTTTTGGAATTATAGGACATAATTAACAAACCAATGCACTCAGGCACATTCTAATATCAGAATATAGGTTTTATTTAAATTCACATTATACAAATACAAAGTTAGGATTCAAAACATTAAAAATTTAATCAGCGGGCACGCGCTGCCCAAATTCATCACTGCGTGTATGCAACTTGTCGTGCATGTGTGTGTTGAGTTTGCATACCTACCAGGCTGAAAGCGTGCAAACTGCAAACTGGATTGGGGCACTGGAGCTGGAAGTGCTGGAACTTGGTGGTGACCTTTTGGCGGTCTCTGGTGAGCAAACTCTGAACTCAAACACACCAAGGCGGAGACTCAAAAGATGTAGAGACTTTCTGATTTCCATAACGTGAATAACATTATATAATCGCTATATTAAAATACATGCTTCTAACTTTGAGTATTTTTTATATACTCATTTGGACTATGTTTGGTCCATAAAACACATTTTGATTGACGACATGAGGTGATTTTCGGATATGCTGCATGAACCCTCAATCCCCCGGCCCTTTGAGCTTATTTAATAATTGCAGCAGGGACTAATGGGACTATATAATTATATATCGACAATATTGACATAGGTAGAAATATATCGATATTTATAGGTTACAGGGTGCATGGTTAAAAACTTAAAAACCTTCCTTTGAAATTTATCTGGTTAAATGTAAGCATGGCATGGCATTTGATTCCAGACGTACGTTTTATCATGATGAAATTATGTACGCTATAAATATAAGTGCGCGTTTCTTTTAAAATTTGTAATATATTATACGTCATAATTTGCAGGCTTATTATAATATTTAATGTGAAAATAATTTGTTATACTTTTTATTTGAAAAAAAAAATATTTTTATGATATATATATATATATTATTTTATTTAAAACATTTTGTTGGTCTTATTTATTTGAACACGTTTAATGAGTTTAACCGTTAGAATTTAGATTATTCATAAAAATTATATTTTTTTATGATGTTGAAAACTGTCAACAGCGAAAAAATAATAAAAAGAATAATTAATTATAAAAATATTATCAAGACAAATTGTAAATAACCATGAACCTTGTTGCGCGACACTGTAAGTAATCAATACAGAACCGGCGTTACGTTGCAACTGTTTCAATCTCCGGTGACCTTTATCTGACATTGCGGATGGCTCGATGAACGGTGTGCACGTGCGTGAGGACACCGCCGGTTGTCAAAGCGACTGGCGCGGGACGTTCTGTGGGGCAGGTCAGTGTCGTTCGCATGCAGGCAAGCAGTTTACGTGAAAATGTAACGTGTTTTTAATTAAGAATCACAATGACTACAATGAAGAAAAAATAATAAGACACGAACAAATTAACAATATAACAATGATTAAAACGTGTTTCTTCACATTGTTATGAAAATATTATTATTACAAAATTAATGATCAAATATGACATTCAATTTTAAATCGATCAACACATGCATGGATGCATAATTATTAACTTTATTTAATTCATTCACTTTGTCAATAAAAATTTTTGAGGCCGATATAGTAAAATATACTCTACTATAATTCGCAGTAGTTATATCTATAATGATATATTAAATGAATTACAATATTGTTGTGAATGTATGTTATGATTAATTCAGTGTTCTATGTAATTTTATATATTTAATATAATATTATTTAAAAATAAACTCGAATTGTTTAAATTTGTTCTGCGTATATCAAATAATGTTTTTTAATATTTTTTTTCTCATCTTTTGTGCATGGTTAGCATTTTGTTTGTTGCATCTGCATTTTTTTTCCTAATCTAATAGTAAAATTGCGCCCGTGCACGTCGATGTTTTTTACAACTATTATAATGTATTATATTATTTTGCGAGGGAGAGACTCTTTTAATTCGATCATAAAATAAAATTATATATGGCAGCTATAAACAAAGTATATGTATTTAAATATTATCAATAATTTATTATAATATGTAATAAATAATTATAATTATTTTTAGTGAACAAATTTTAAAAGATCGAGAAGTGAGAAGTTTGAGCTCAATCAACGAAAAAAACAAGATGTTTCTTTTATTTATATGCGTAAATAAACTTTAAACTTCACTCCAAAATTTCATACAAATTTGAATAATTTAATTAAAAAATATAGCTGATAAATTAAATTTCATTTCTATATTATTTTATAAAAATATGTAAATGCTTCTCACATTATCGCATGCACTATTGCATCTCATTTCTTTCTGCAAGGACTATTTTTATTTCTCTCTAGAGTCGATTATTATATATAATTATGCATGTTATAAACTTATAAACCTAACACAAATTAATTTCCGATTCTTTTTTTTTTTTGCAGCTAGGATCTGAAGGTCTCAATATTATTTTGTAAATAAAAAAGTTTATGCTAAATTTTAATGATAAATTATCAATGTTACAATAAAACTATGAAATATTTAATGTTAAATATTTTTATTTAGTGATAATAATTATTATTGAATACATAAAAATACAAAGACAATACAATTATTAAATTACTCTAGCAGCAAATGTTAATATCATCATGATCAATATGGGTGGGATATGTTACAACAACGAGTCAATATAATCTACAAGGCACAGACTTTGCGTGTATTGCCATTTTGAGTTGAGAACAACATGATTATCACTTACCAAATATCAAAGAGCCATACAGTGAAGACTTTCATGATAAATTATGATAATTTGAAAAGCTTAATATTTTTTTGATAATGAGGCACAATTTAGCAAAAAAACAAAAACACTTAAAATTGAAAAGGGATGCTCCCATTTTTAGCTAATTTTAAAATTAAAGTTTTAAAGTGGGGGTTAATTTTTGTTGTTGTACAAGTTGGGTTCACTTCTTTAATCATTAAGTTTGTAAACAATATTGTCTGCTACTTTTGTATTTCTTAAAATTTGAGTCAAATAAATTTGCACACTTTTTATTAAATTTATTCAGGGATCGGATGCGGATGCAGATGCAAGATGCACACGGATGCGCAAAAATGGGCTTGCATCCGCATCCGTGCATCCCAGATGCACAGGAAAAAATTAATGCATCCGGATGCGCATCCCAGATGCACGGGGAAAAATGAATGCATCCGGATGCGCATCCCAGATGCATGAAAATTATATTTGCATCCGGATGCGCATCCACGGATGCACGAAAAATAAATTTGCATTCATTTAACACTTTTTTTTCTCTTTTTTATCAGGTTTTTTGCTAATTGCCTCTAAATAAATCTTTAACACGAGGCATATTTTTTAACTTTATTTGCCACTTGTCGTTTAAAAATTACAAGAAACAAAGTGTATTATAAAAACCAAAGATCGGATGCAGATGCAAGATGCACACGGATGCGCAAAAATGAGCTTGCATCCGCATCCGTGCATCCCAGATGCACGGGAAAAAATTAATGCATCCGGATGCGCATCTCAGATGCATGGAAAATAAATTTGCATCCGGATGCGCATCCCAGATGCATGAAAAATAAATTTGCATCCGGATGCGCATCCATGGATGCACGAAAAATTAATTTGCATCCGGATGCGCATCTCGGATGCACGAAAAAAACGCGTGCATCCGGTCCCTGAATTTATTATTAAGAAATAATAAAAAGAAAAAAAAAAAAATTAAAAGTACAGCAGCAGACATACTGCCGCCTTGAAGGTTTGTTTCTTACAAGCATTTACCCCCCCCCTCCCCTAAATTGGCTTTGTTTTCTATTATCATTACAAATGCCTCATAATTTTTAAAAACAATTATACACAGTAAACATTTTTATTTTATAATCATAATTTGGAATAATTAATTTTGTTAATATGATGGTTAAAATTAGAATATAATTATAATACTAGATTAATAATTTTAAATTAAATTAATACTTTAAAAAAATAATAAACAAAACCTTTCCCTTAAATTGTGTTTTTTCCGTTGTTATCATCTAAAAAATGTGTTACATTTTCTAGAAATCTAATAATCTCTAACAGATCTTTAAAAATCTTAACAAGTTTTAAACTCTAATATATAATTTTTAAACATTAGAAATAATTACTAAACATTAATTGTGCAGTTATAATGAGTGTTACATCTACTGTGGAGTTAATTACATTAATTTTAAAACTGAGATAAGGTCCAAAAAAAGGTACAATTACTCAAGATGAGTTAAAATATAAAAAAATTGTCTTTGCTGGCCGTAAGTTGCAACAATTAACAGATCATTCTAGGGCCATTACAGGATAAGTGGGTATGTATTGTTGTGCAAGAAAGCTGGCAACAATGACTCCTGAACATTGTACTTCATCTCATAATAATTCTTTCCATTATTCAGACAATAATTGGTGTCACAATCAGTAGTTAGTTTTTCAGTTTGATTGCAATCATCAATAAAAAAGTTATATAAGTTGATGGTCGTTAACAAAGTAAAATTTGTTGCTTTAAAACAAAGGTTAAGATAATTGAACTTATTCTACATTTATGTCCTAGCACAAAATGTATCTTAACTTGAGATTATGGTCATGCAGATCTGAAGCATGCATCCTATTGAGTTGAGATAGAGAGAGTGGCGGCAAGTAAGAGAGATTCTATCCTCCTGGCATTGTACTACGTGTGGAGCTACGCTCATCAACCGTCATCGTAAAACAGTAGAAATATAACAAGGTAACTGGCACACAATATTAGTTTAGGACAATTTTTGCTTGCTTTACCATTGTCTTTGTAATCAAATTTTACTGACATATATTTTTTTTAGTAAGAGTTAAAAAATTGTTGCCAAGTTTTTCGATAATTTTAATTTATATTATAAGATTTTAAGACCTTAAGTTGCAATTACTTCACCATGACTTTTACCATCAATTAGCTAATAATTTAAAAAATGCTAAAAAAAAAAAAAGTGTGTACTTTTAATGTAAAGTATCTTCAGTAATTCATATTCTACAAACTCACATGTAAAATTTGATTTTTCTTTCTTATTGTAAAACACAATAGTAGTTTAAAAAATATTGTTTCTGAAATATTTGATTTGTAAGAATAAATGTTAGGTTGCGGCCAGTAATACTAAGATTCTCTCGCTAGATTGCAGATCACCGGAAGCACCGACCTCCGCTGCAGCGGGTGATGACCTTGCCCTCGCCGAGGTGCACCGTGTCCGGGTCGCCCTCCACGTAGCCCCCGCGGTCGTGGCGGCGCTGCAACGTCAACAACATTCAGACCAGGCACATCAACGAAAGCACGACGAGGCTGCTGATGACATCAACAAAGTTATATAAACTGCAATGAAATTAATGTGAGATGAAGAGTCCTTTAAATTACAATAAAGTATTTTTTAAAATTACTTGCAGAACATTGAAGCGTAATAAAGAAAACATATAAAAAAATATTTAAAATTTCTAGTCAGTTTCCAATAAAAAAAAAAGAAAAAATACATCAGGGGGGGAAAAAAAAACATAAAAAAACAGTACTACTGTATATAAAAAATATACACTGTATACAAAGGTTTCAAAGCAGAATTTATAGAAATACATATGTTTTAATTTGTAAATCAGAAAAAGCCTGAGTGACTAGGGGTTGGAGTAATTTTCAATTGATAAATGCTAAGAAAAAAATATAATTTTTTAACAGTCTTAATATTTTCCCCAACATCTCAAAAATTTGTAATTTTTTAAATTAACAGTCCTTATGTTAAAAGACACAATTTGTTATAAATTAGAGGAATGCAAGTCAAAAATATTTAACTTCTTAACTTCATTGTTATTATTTACTGCACAGTGGCCTTGGTTTATAACAATGTTTACACATCATGTTGGTGTACATTGTTATTATTATTGTTAAAACTATATGAATGGACAACATACATGAAAATTTTTTATTGCAGAAATGAATAGAGGGTACCAAATTATGATGCTCTGAATTTTTTCAGATTTTTTTGAGACCCGGAACTATTTTTAAATAATTATTGAAAGTCCTGTGATTTCAGTTGGCACCCCTGCAGCCTTAATAAAAAGGATAGAGACTGGACGCCTATTGACGCCTCCAGGGGGCGTGGCCACACTTTCAATAATTATTTAAAAATAGTTCTGGGTCTCAAAAAAATCAGAAAGAATTCAGAGTAGCATAATTTGGTACCCTCTATTCATTTCTGCAATAAAAAAATTTCATGTATGTTGTCCATTGTTAAGTTAGGGAATTAAGCTCTCGTGTAACCTTCAAATTCTAATCAGTGACACCTTGAAGATCAAATTTAACAATTAATGTAGTCTACCCAAATTAGAAAGATGGATTATTTTGAAATTGTACTTGTACAACCAGTGGTTAAATAAATTAATGGACAACCTGCATGAAAATTTTTTTATTGCAGAAATGAATAGAGGGTACCAATTTATGCTATTCTAAATTTTTTTCAGATTTTTTTGAGTCCCGGAACTATTTTTAAATAATTATTGAAAGTTCTGTAAGTTTAGTTGGCACCCCTGAATCCTTAATAAAGAGGATAGGATGGAGACGCCTATTGACGCCTCCAGGGGGCGTGGCCGCACTTTCAATAATTATTTAAAAATAGTTCTGGGTCTCAGAAAAATCTGAAAATATTCAGAGTATCATAATTTGGTACCCTCTATTCATTTCTGTAATAAAAATTTGTCATGCAGGTTGTCCATTATTTTGTCATTATCACAGTCAACAGTTTTGCAGCTCCTCCACTGTATTTGATGCTGGACCAACCTTGAGCTCGGTGGCGAGGCACATGAAGGCCTCCTCTACGCCCGCGTTGTCCTTGGCGGAGGTCTCCATCACGTAGAGAACTTCCGGAAGGTATTCGCACATCGCTTCCGCCTCCACAAATTCCACCTCCCGCATCGAGCCCATGTCGCTCTTGTTTCCTGCAACAAGTCACGTTATCTAACTTAAGAATTGTTTTCAGTCTCAAAATGTATTTTGATTAATTAAAAATAATAATAATAATAAAAAAAAAAATCAAAGAACCTAATTAATCTAAATAAAGACAGTAAAGGTTTATAACTGCATAATGGTTTTTGAAATTTCATCAAGTGTTCTGTGGCAATGATAATAATGCAGTTTGCTCTTCTATTGCCCCAGTTTCCATTTTAACTACTGAACGTACCAGTAATGTATCTTAACATTCTTTGTTTGAAACTATATTACATGAACCATCATTATGCCTGCCTTGAATATTTAGGAATATTGTTAAATGCCTGAATCTGTGGGATGGGAGAAGTTTTTCTAACGGGCGGGGCAGTTTAAAATACATGACAAATAAGTTAAAGCCCCCACTATTAGAGTTGATCACCATATTGGAAATGGCCATTACATTCTCTGGGGTGCAGTCTTACCAACAAGAATGAGTAGAACGTTGGAGGCTGTGTAACGACGAACTTCTTCAATCCACCTCTGCAGGCTGAGGAATGACGAGCGCTTGGTGATGTCATAAACTGAAATTGCAGCAACTTATCAGCAACAGTCCGTCAACTTCAGTGTCTTTATCTTACCGATGATGACTCCATTTGCTGAGCGGTAGTAGCTCTGAGTTATGGTGCGGAACCGCTCTTGGCCAGCAGTGTCCCATATCTGCAACTGTAATATTAAAATTAAGTTGCAGTACGAGATTAGTTATAAATAAAAAATGAGAGATTGTGCATGCAAACTTATAAAACTGCGTACAGTATGTAAATAAATGGAAATGCAAATAAGAGCAGCAAACAAATACAAGACAACAAATTACCTTTACTTTCTTGCCATCAACAATCACAGTTTTCATGGAAAAATCTACACCAATTGTATTACCATGTCGTTCTACAAATGTTCCTGATTTAAATCTTTGTACTACACAAGTTTTTCCTACACCACAGTCTCCTATCAAAACGATTTTGAATAAGAAATCAAAACTATCATCACTGGTGTTGAATGAACTTGACAGACTTGATTTGGTGTTTGTAGACATTTTAACAAATTAATACTGAATAAAATATATTCTAAATATCATAACTGATGTAAATTATATAATTTTTAGGTTGCTACTTCATTAATAGATTTGATTAAATTAAATTAAAAACCTAACTATAAAACACAGATAGAATTTTATGCCATTTGTTTACAATAGTGCGAATCACACAATGCAAACAGTGCTGCCCCCATTATTGTCGTAACTTTAATGTTACGGCGATAAAATGAACTACATACAAATTAGTAACTTATTTTCCCAATAGATGTCTAAATTTGCATAAAAATTAATATTTTAGTTCATTTTGTTGGCAATAGATGATGTAAGCAACAAAAATGGTAAAAAATTAAATCGAGCCGTCTGCTAGAATTTCTGCTGCAGCTTGATTTTTTCTGGCAGAGTTGGAGCTGGAGCACGGTGCAAGGTGGTTGCACCCGTTGGTGTCAAATTTCTTATATTAGCAGTATTATTTTCGTTAAAACATGTTTGAATTAATGTGTGTGACAGTGACTTGAAAATGTCATGATAATTTACAATGTTCTTTATTTATAAAACTTGTTATAATATTTATTTAAGAGAAAAGTGAGGATCGAGTGATTTGGAGACAATTCAAAAGTTTATCTATATAACGTGGCATAAGAAATAGGCCTGCCTCAACATGACAACTCATGATTTGTACACGAAGGTGAGTTAGGAAAATTATAATGCATTATTTTATTTTTTCACAATTTTAAGTTTTTTTTTTCAGTTTTCATGTCATCCAGTGGTGTCTTATTGTTTGCACGTTTAAAAAAAAATGTTTTTGACATCACCTAAAATAATTAATTTAATTAAAGGTATTGATTTGTTTTGATGAAATCGACGATGCCGGTATTGGCGCAATATTTACGCGGCGAGAAGGCGGAGAAGGTGACCAATTTTACAGCTGTTTATTTTTTCACGCATGAGAGGTGCTGAAGATAGGAGGGGAAAGGGACGGTAAAGGTCACTCCCCCCTTGCCGAGCTTTGTTTCTTTGTTCCAGGAATTTTATTATCTATCCATGTAAATTTTTGCAGTGACGATCTTTTTCCTTATCAATATAATTATCGACTTAGCGCCTTTCACAATTTTTATGACTATATAATATAAAAATACTGAGTCACACTATTAATAAATTTTATCAGCGAATGATTCATTATAATCATTTATCGAATCTTCATCGTTTAATCTTCTTGGTGCTAACTGCTAAATTCTTTTACATTAATTTAGCTATAAAAAAACGACATATCATCTAGCTCAACACTTCATTATTATATGGCCCACCATACAAATTTTATAACGATATAATTTTTTATAAAACATTCTTATCAATATCAATCTTCGAATTTGTGTCATCACTTTAACATCATTAATATATCGAATCATTACGTCAGTACATTAGTAAAATTGTGTTTAAAAAAATGTATTTTCAGTTGTACTTTTTAATTTTATTAGCACTAATAAAATGTAAAATATATATTATATGTTTAATTAAAGTAAACGTTATTTCGACACTTCCTCGATGTTGATCGATTTTTTGCTCCAAGAAAAAAAAATTGGTCTTAATATTATTTAAACAGTACGTGTAGACAGTGAACCCGAGCTGTGCGTGATGTACATATAAAATGCCGCTCTTATCCTCTCGACTAAAAGGCACAAAGAAAGACAGAAAGTGCCCAGACGTACTCGCTGCCCTGCAAAGACACTTGATAAAAAAAATACATAAATGCTTGTCGTCGAACTTTCACCTACAAAATTCTCACAAAATCGATGAGGACAATAATAATTATTTAACTTATTACAAACTTACAGCTTATATAGTGACATGGCAGTACTCGAAAACATAAATTATATTGCACGACTCTATCTCGACTATCTCTCTATACGACTTTTATACTGTATAAATGTTTACCATAAAAAAAGTCAAAGGCATGCATGCAAGCAAGTCATCCCATCAATGGACCCCGGAGTTTAACATAACTCCATGCACCCTTAAAATAATAAAAAAAAAATCTACAGGATACGCCACTATAATACACGCTAAGAATATTTTATTTTCATAAAAGTGCTTCTGTGCAGCATTGTTGTGTTTCCAAAACGACACAAAACCAATCTTTCCACAAGCATATAATATTTAACAAGAAATTATTTTATTTTAGGCAAATGTTTTTAAGTGTCACAGTTTACAATCTTCGAATTGTTATAAAATTTGCCGTTCATGGAATTCCAGACTTGTGTTATATATTATAATCAAATGACCGTTTCTCCCCCCAACTATAATGTTGTTCATGAATTCACCGTCGCGCTCTCAGCTGATACAGTGCACTGTAAGGCTATGGATTTTGTTGTTGCCTGGGTAAACATATTCATAGGTCGCTTAAAGGTATACAGGCTTCAAATTACAAATTAGACAGACATTAAGTGTTGCTCAAGTTTATAATCAACATTCGTATTATTTTTACCTGCGCGCGGTGCGTCTGTGCGAAGTCGCGCTGTAAAGAAAGTCCTTGCTGACGTCACAACTCACAGCTAGCACCGATTAGCATTGAGTTGTGACGTCATCAAGGACTTCGTGACGTCATCAAGGACTAAATTTCTTACTTTGAACTGCGACTTCGCACGGATGCATCACGCGTGGAAAAAAATTATGCGAATGTTGATTATATATTCTAAACCCACTTGGTGACTGTCTAATTTGCATTTTGAGGCCTGTATGCCTTTAAAGCTGAGAATACATTTACGAAATACATATCGAGACTTATTTGCTGGGGAAGGGTCAAATGTTGCTATATTTTGGTGGTCTATCCATCACACGCCTCCACATTGACAGGGAGTAACAATTCGGAACTAACAAAATCCTCCCATCTTTTTATCAATCGTTTGTAAAGAAATTGAATGGCTAGAACGTTCTCAAGTACTTTCCGTCGAGTGAACCGTTCGTCTTTATGTTGGTGCATTAAATATGAATTTTATCAGGTGAAAGTCGTACATATGGCTTTAATTAAATCAATATTTGGCTATATTAGTCATCTTTGTAGTATATAATATGGGATATAGTAATTAGAAGAATGTGGCCCCCATTTAATTCTGAATTCTCCCGTGCCCTAACTTTAAAGCCAGCTATTACGTTGCAGCAACTGCAATGCATGGAGAGAGTATATCGATTTGTGTGCAGTTTTGTGCGCCACGGCGGAGCAATGTTATCCACATGATGGTACCCTATATAAAGTTTTTGCGGTGGTACCAAGACCGAATATCCGACTTGGCCCTGGTGTACCCCGCGCTGGTACGGCCGATCAATACCTCCACTATAGCCCACTGACACGGCTGCAAGTGGGCCAAACTGCGCGAGCACGCAACCCTTCTCGCTGCAGGGGTGGATTTGAGAGCGTGTACCCTTCATTGTGTGTGCAGGTTGAGGTGACCGCGTTAACAGGTTTCTGCGGTTCTCTCAGTCGTATCAAAGTGAATGTTAGACACACCTTGGTCCCCCTTCCCCGCGGGATATTGGATCGCGAGAAGTAATTTCACGCCGCGAAGTCAATCCACTCGGCAAACGTAGGCGGGAGTCTCATATATACCTTCCATGTCAACTCTCGACTTTATTGCAAGGACTTTATTACTTTGAGATGAATCAATCGACATGAGTACTTTGAGCGTGAACGTGGCCATGCATGATATGGTGGAATTAGGCGGTCCATTTAACATGATTTCAAATGTCTCGAGCCTACGCAGTGTAAACAAGCCCTATAACCATTGCACGTAGACGTAACATGGCTATAGAGTTATTATAGAGCTTCACATTTTTTTTTATAAGCTGTCATCTACATCAATAGTTTTTTTTGTGTATGTGTGTCGTTGATAATGCAATTTGATAATTAAGAATGTTCATGAATCAGAGAGATTAATTGTAATATAAGCTGTCAGATAAAATTAAACTAATATAAATGTATATATTTTTTACAACTGAAATAGTTGTGCCTGTTCAACTTTATACTACAGAGATGCATCTTATCCTGCAGTTTTGATTCCCTCAGAGGGAGAAATTCCCACAGCTGATTTAATCTCAACAAAGGAACTCGCACCTCCGCGGAGTGTGACGTCACAGCGTTAGCGTGTCGTCACTTTAATTAATAACGAGAATTAATCCATAAATATTCATTTTTTGTTCTCTCCGCGTGTTTTTATGTTCGTCGCGCCCTCTACATCGTTTCGTTATGAAATATGCTATTTTCAAATTATCGTTCTTCTCCGTGATGGTTGCTATAGTAAATTTAATTCAGTATATAATATGCTGAATTAAATTTACTAGCTACCATCACGGTTAGCAGAGAAGAACGATAATTTGAGAATGGATGCTCTGAAACACATCACTTGTTCCACCGTTTACATATTGATATTAACTCTATTATATGTGCCATGTATGTAACTTGGCTGTCGTGCAAACATCGAGCCTCGATATTGGCAGTGTGATATTGAACCGTCCAGTTTTAACATTCAGACCACTGACTGGAGGAGAATTTTGGCACCCGTCTGTCTGATACTTTTGGTTCAAATTGTAACGTAGACTCCATCCATGTTATGCAGGAGCAGACCATTTTCATGATATAAGTATATTTTCTTTGTTGTACATTCATGTCAATAATGCCGCTTTAATGCTCAACAATTCCGTGACGTCACGGTGGTAACATTGTTGTCACCGGCCACTGCGTCCACAATGGTAGCATCAGCAGGTCACTGACCCCGGGTCTCTTGGTAATGCCGACCATTCAGACTGCAGTTGTGATGTTTCCTTGTTTACTTTAAGTATAATACGCATGCTCGACCCACGACAAGAAGGTATATAAACAGAGCTAGCTTGTGCATGAAAAAGCACTCCTCAAAGTTGTGAACATACTATGGAAGAAATGAAGATTTTGCATTAGAACTACATATAAGATCTCTTGTTGTTTTAAAGCTTGGAAAGTAGAAGTTTATATTGATTTGATTTTACAGTCAGATATCTCTGCAGCTAGCACAATTCAGCTCACAGCTGGAATGCTCTCTGCATGTACCCCAACTTTCTCGAGTCACGACACTTACTCCCACGTAGCCGGTCTTACCACTTTCAAGACCACGAGGAGGGCGTTGAAAGTCTCTTGTTGTTCGCAGATCGGTAACCATGTGTGTAATTGTGAAGATGCCTTCTCTTATCAATCATACCAAACATCTTTCATGACGTCACCCATAAGGCCTGTTGTACCGACGGAGGAACTTCTAAATTTCATACTTCTTGAAACTTAATATTGCATACAGTATTTTATGGATCAATGCCACTTTTGTGATATGGTACCACTTTGGTGCACAGTATTGGTCCTCACCCTAACAATATTCAAACATACCATGTTTGTCAATTTTATCTTTAATTTCCTTTTATCGTTTTATTAAATTTTTTTAATTTCATTGTATAATATATATGCAATTCTGTATAAATTGACATGGGTGAAAATAAATAAAATAAACTTTTATACTGAAATGTTGTATCTTTCAAAAGCATCACCAAATTGACCGGTTCTTATCTCTCTCGGATTACGCTGCTGCCGATATTCTTTTACCAACACATCATCCTGTAACTGTAAACTTGAGAAAAGTTCTGTACGCCCACGTCGGTACAATAATGTTTGTGATCAGCTGGGTCTGGGAAGCGCCTTCTCCTTCCTGTTCTGTCTCTCGCACGATCCGCCGCGATAACAACTTCACGTCAAGTAACGATGGAATCTTGAAGTCTTAAATTGTCTCGCGGCCAGGAGCAAGCAGATTTCGCACTGCGCCACTTTGCCGCTGAAGAACAACTGAGTTTCATGCGAGTCATCAAGTCCATAGTTTAGTCAAGACAATAGATAATAGAGAAAAAAATTATTGCATGCAATTATAATAGTAATTGACAAAACTTTTCGGTTATTGAATGTAAGACAATCGAAGCGTTATTATGCAGTCTATGCATGTGTGTAACCCCCCTTTTTTAATACGACGAGACTCGCATCTCTGAAAATTGCAAATCTATACCTCATCGATCTTTGTCTATTGGAGCACCACAGCACCAGCAAATGAAGCATGGGAGCTGTTTGGAAATGTAGGGTTTTAAAACTTTGAATACATGTATGTATTTTGTCTGTTCTGCTCAATAAAATCTATATTATTATTATGGGTTGGATAGCAGAAACGATTTTAGGCCTCTAACTCAAGTGCAAATTAATTCTATAGGGTACAAAACATACCTTCAGGTGTTGACCTAGTCAAGGGCTACTCATTTCGAGAGAAAATGTTTACGTCCAGTCATTTCCATCCCTGCAGGGTTGAAAATGTGTTATTAATTGTTAAAAAATTCTAAAAACCAAGATTTGGGGTAAAAAAAAAATTGATGGTGTATTTTTAAAAAGTGTTACTACCCTATGTCATTTATAATTTTACGTAGAGCGAGCTGTTGCGAGTTCATGCGTCACTTGATCTTAGCAACATTTTTACTTTAATTACCTGACATTACGTATACCTTATTGACGCTACAAAGACTGTAACTGTCCCTACTCGTGATCCAAGTGACGGTGCCAAGGAGCCTCCGCGCCAACTTCACGTCGTCTGGATCGATCGACACTCCACTACCTCGTGCTTTCATTACACCACTCGAGCTCTCAGTGACCGGCACTTACTGTTAGAGTTAAATAACCAAGGCAGGCCAAATACCGCACTAACATGGAAAAACTCGGTGTGTATATTAGTATACTGTCTGGTCCTTAATTAAAAAAAAGGCTACACCACTACAACACTGTTATACTAACATGTTAATTATTAAACTCTAGTATGGCAGTCATATGACGGTATATTTGACATGGTACACTAATATTATATTATATTATAAAGGCTCTAATGTCAGGCTACGATGATCTGTTTGTTTCATGTAACTATAGGATATGTACGTACTGTACATCCGGTATATAGTGATATTTCCCGCGAGATGTGAGCCGTGTGCTTGGAGGAGACAAAGATAATGCCATGATAATAACACACTACAGTCAAATTTATGTATAATATTCCTTCCGGAAGAAGCCAAAAAATTTAGAATTTCTGCACGCATGTGGGCCTTCCTATTCATATTTCAGCACTACAATTTCACATGTATATATAGGATAGGTGATATAGGTCACTCCTCTGCAAAGTTTCAAAGCTTAATTGTAAATAGTAATAGCCAAAAACTTGACACTTCCGGCTACTTCCGGAAAAAATATCAAATTATTCCATTCGATGGTATACATAAAACGCTGTCGTTAACCCAGTCTGGCGAAATAGTAAAAGTGAAGATTTTAAGAGCGCCATTTATAACATATTTTTAACGTAATATTTTCCTGCTTCAAAAATAAATGTAAATTTATATAATTGACTATTAATTAAATTATAATTATACTTAATTTTGTCGTTTTATTTAATAAATGAATAGACCATAAAATATTATGATGCGCATGGAGTCTGGGAATATTTTATTTTTTATTATATTTACTTTGTATTCGTCATAAAATTATAATAATGCATGAACAAAAAACATAAATTTTTAATTTGTTAGTAAAGTTATTACTGGTAACTTTGAATCTTTGGTTATTTACTTCTGTCATATTAATGAGAGAATTATAATTAATTATTATATCATAGAAAAGGGAGTCTAAAGTATATTTGTAAGCCACGCTTGGCAGTTCAGCTTTTGGCTGCACATTTTTGGATCATGGTGCCATGGCTATATATTTGTCTATGGAGCGATGTAACGAGCGTTATTAAAAAAAATAACCCGGATCTACACTTTATCACCTTAAAAAGTTATTACAATGAAGTGGGGGGGGGGATGTTTTGTTGGGCTTGATAAAGACTGCGATACATTGTTGCGGGGTAAATGTCATCGATTTGTTTTTTTCTTTTTGTTAAAATAAAAGTCTTTGTAGGAAGAGGCGACAAAGTGGCGTCCTGTTGCTGGTGTCGCAGTTTTAGGCCGGCTCATCACTTCCTGTGTTAATATATATTGAATGGGATGTCTCTTGATATTATTTAATGTACACCTCGAGACAGCACGAACGTCACCTCAATTTGCCGTCACGTGGTGTGTCTTTGATGCTCTTGTGTGTACAATTATATCCTCTAAAAAATTTGAAATTTTGCATTTTTCTTTGTTTTTTTGTAGGATTTCTTGATGGATATAAAACGTTTGACCTATAGGTTCTAATAAAGGTACGTGAGGTATAATCTATATTATTTTAGCTATTTTTGTTTGTAAAATCATTGAAATCTGCAAATAATAATAAAACTTTATTTTTATTTTAAATTCTGATTTTCAGTGTATTTAGTTTTGAAATGATTTGATAGCCAAACCATATATAATTATTAATTATATAATATATATACTGGCCAAGTTATTGTTATGATTGTAAATTATAAAATATTATTTATATATAAATATTTATAGCTATTCCATATACAACTATTTAAAACCTTCATCTTAATTAAGGTGGAGCGAATGCTTAATTATATAGGTATATACAGTATATTATATTATCACTTATCACACCTATAATAAACCCTTTCTTGTCATAAAATGTATGAAAAATATATTGTTACAAAAGTACGACAGAATTTGTTAGTATAATAATATTTTATACTCATATATTATTTTATCTCTTATTCGCGCTATTATTTCAACAATTTGCAGTTCTGTGAAGTACGTAAATAGCAACCGAATTATATTCTTAAAAGTTGTTTTAGTCTTATCTTGACGTTGATGTGATAACGTTGTTTTTGTACTGAAGTTTAGCAACGGGTTGACCATGCGATACTTTTTGTGCTTACAATAATCTTGAGAGGAGTTATTGCTTGAGTGCTGTCGAAGAAAGGCCTGCAAATTATGCAGCAGAAACAAAAGTTGGCGGCTCCCCGTGCCATGACGCTGCTGCATTTGCTCAGACTGGCTGGCTGCGTGCGCGATCTCGGCCGCCGGTGTTTGACCTCACCCACGCCCTTAGCGGGACTCGAGCCGCAAATGTAGGTCTACAGATTTCAAAAGTCACCGCCCACCGTCCTTTATTTTTACCTTTATAAAACAAAGCACAACTCAAAATGGCCAGTTCAAGAGGTATGTCCCCCCGAAATATCGAACTAATAAATTTAACAATGAAGGCTTCAAGTCAGCTGATTTTGCGGTGTTCCCACCGTCCTATCTAAAAACCTATATGTAAAAAAAAAAAAAAACTCGAAATTGCTTTTTTTGGCAACAATGAATTTTTTTAGAGGAAAATGGGCTTTTGATTCATTATAGGAAGACCTCTAAATGGAGGGGTAGGAGATAGTTTCAAATCAATAGCTATAATAGTTTCAGAGAAAATTTTCAAATTTTCTAACATGGAGGTTTATGGAGAAAATTTTCCCGCCGGGAAACACTTGAAGCCTCCATTACTGACATTTTTTTTTAACATGGTAGCTTATGGGAAAAAATAAATCTCGATGAGTAGCCTCAATAATAAAGTATTCAGTGAATGCTCTCGAGAAATTACTTATTGCAATATAATAGTTTTTATAATTTATAAAAAAATATAATATTTAATATAATTAATGACAAACAAAAACATCGCTTGGTTAAATTCGTGCATTTCTAGTTAGGAGTTCCTCGCGCCGCCTTTGAAATCTTACATAATTCTTGGAGTATTTTTGTGTGTGGTTCATTATTAACTAACTTAACGTACTTGTAAGGTTACCAAAGAAAGGATATAGTCTTTTTAGGCTGTAGCTCTTTTATTTTTAATATACTGTGTACACCTCTGGACAGCATGAACTTTACTTTTGCCTCACTTGCTAGAGCTGCAGCTCCAATAGACAGAGAGATGCAGATTTGTAATTTCAGGAGATGTAATAAGAGCACCCAGTCTATCAATATCAAGAGAGTTTTGATTCACCACGCCTTCATAGACTGCGTGGTGTAACGCTTACAAACAAAGCAGGAGTAAAGTTCATGGTGCTGTCTAGAAGTGTACAGTACAGTACGTACGTAATGATAAAATCTCTAATAGGCATTAATTTATTACTGTATATGTTAATTATATAATAAAATTAGTGTCGGGAGAAATTAAAGTACCGAAAACCTGGTGTGAAAATTTGGTCACTAAAAAAAATAAAAGCAAAAGCCTACTGAAAAGTTTTCGAGACAATTAATTAAAGGGCATGTCAATCCATATATTGGAAATCCATTCAATATAATGTTACAAGGAAATTTCAATATTTGGTGTCACAAATCCTGGAATTTAGTTGCTTCTAATTAGAGCTTTAAATTCTTTTGGAATGCTTACAAATGTTAAACTGTCCTTTAATGTATGCGTAAACATTTTAATTAGCAAGTTGACAATAACTGTCACTGCTTTTTTGTTAAATATGAGCTATTTCCCGCGGGAACGTGACGTCATGATGACGTCATTGGTGACCGCGTCGTGAAGCTCGTGAACCGTACAGTGTCGCCTCTGCCGACTGTCTTGCGCACTGCTAGCAGACACCAGCAGGTCGGAGAGTTCAACGCTCTGTAAGGGGGGTCGAGTTACGACTTTAATAATACGAGTTACGAGGATTGGAGGCTGCAGCTGCACCGTCACCCGAGCCGCAGCTGAGGATCACCGCAAACATCGCGCCTATCACGTGACTGTCTCGACAAGTTGACACTTGATCGGACGCACCCTCGTCTTTTAATTAATTAATTGTCACGCGCAGTCAGTCTCCATCAATAAAAACGTGACCTAATTTATTAATGTTGTGCACGTCAGTTTTTGACAGTTTTTAAATATTGATGCGGTTATGAAGTAATTAAAGCCATGAATTAAAAAGCCACAAAAGGCGTGTATTTTCACTATTTTCATAATTATAGTAAAAAGCAAAGTAGAAACTAATTAATTTTGATAGCATGCAGAAAAAGAAAGAAGACAATTTCCAATTTCTGAATAATTCAAGACTGAATTATACTGAATAACATTGTAACTTAAAGTCAGATGTTTGCCAAATACCATGGTCTGCTATATGAAATTATAATTATTAATTACCATTTATCTTATTTATTTTAAAAATAATAAAAATCCAAAAACGTAACACCCGCGAAACTTATCGAAACTAACACGGTGCCTAATATAATGGGATAATATTCCTTAGACTTAGGTCTTTTTCCTCTATTCTACTTCGACTTTCTTAGAAAGGGCTTTACTGCACTGTGATTTAATTTAATAATTTTATTACTTAATTGATTTTTTTTTTTAAATAATAGTTTGTAAACTAATAAGTTAGTTCGAGTTAAAACGATAAGAGAATGTAGGATATTGAAAGCGACTGAAATCTCAAACACCACATCAAGAGAGAGAAAAAAAAAAATAGAATAAATAAAAAAATAATGTAAAAAACAAAACAAAAACACCAGTCAAAGCTCACACAGATCCACGTCCCGTCTATTGACGTGTCAATGCCGGGACTTCATTAAAGGCATACAGGCCTCAAATTGCAAATTAGATAGTCACCAAGTGGGTTTAGAGTAAATAATCAACATTCGCGTCATTTTTTTCCACGCGTGATGCATCCGTGCGAAGTCGCAGTTCAAAGTAAGAAATTTAGTCCTTGATGACGTCATGAAGTCCTTGATGACGTCACAACTCAATGCTAATCGGTGCCAGCTGTGAGTTGTGACGTCAGCAAGGACTTTCTTTGTAGCGCGACTTCGCACAGTCGCACCGCGCGCATGTAAAAATAATACGAATGTTTATTATAAACTCGAGCAACACTTTATGTCTGTCTAATTTGTAATTTGAGGCCTGTATCCCTTTAACTTCCATCCCCTCCACTGGGCTCGGTTGTTCTCGATACTCCGAACGTTATGTTTTGGTATCCCCAGGCCCCAGATGACACTCCACCCATGCCATCCCCTGACAGCACCTTCTAACCCCATGATACGACATAGCAAAGTGCCAAGACACAACCATTCTTACTTTTTAACCAGGATTTACTTCCGAGTATGCCAAATTCGATAAGTCAAAAGGTACGTTCATTATTTTTTTCCTTTTTATTTATTATTGACCATTTTACTATTAATATATTTATATATAGTTACATTGTCGCAATCAATGATATGTGACACATACCGCTTGGGGGAGCCGGATGTTTGGTCGCAGGATATTTGGTCGCAGGATGTTTGGTCGCGGTATTTTGGTCGCAAGGATGTTTGGTCGCAAGGATGTTTGGTCGCAAGGATGTTTGGTCGCAAGGACGTTTGGTCGCAAGGACGTTTGGTCGCAAGGACGTTTGGTCGCAAGGATGTTTGGTCGCAAGGATGTTTGGTCGCAAGGACGTTTGGTCGCAAGGACGTTTGGTCGCAGGGATGTTTGGTCGCAAGGATGTTTGGTCGCAAGGATGTTTGGTCGTAAAAGGCCGGATGTTTGGTCGCAAGGATGTTTGGTCGCAAGGATGTTTGGTCGTAAGGATGTTTGGTCGCATAATAAAGTAATTTAAATTAAATTTTTTTTGCCCTTTTTTTCTTTGTGCAAGCTCATAAGGGTGCATTCTAGATTGTTTAAACTATTTAACAATAAATTCAAAAAATTTAATTTTTCTGGTTTTTGTGGTGGTGGTACAAGCAGGAGAAACATTAACTATTTAACAATAGGTAATTTCGATGAGAATGACATTATTCATTACCTTCGAGGAATTGCCCACAATTTCACCTTCTAGTATGGTCATTACTGTTTTCTCTATCAAATAAAAACTATTTTTTATGTGAAATTTGGTATTTAGTTTATAAAAAATAATATTAATGTTATGTGAATTGTTTTTTTGTTTAATTCGAAAAAAATACATAATTTATCTTATCGTATTATATAGTATATTATAACTTATAACATAATTTTTTTTACATTTTTATTGATTAAATTCATTAAATTACGTTATAAGTTTCAAAGTAGATGGTACAAAGTACATAATTTTTTTCATGTTGTAAGATAGTATTTGTGATGGATTTTCTATGTCATGTAAAAAAAATGAATAAATCTATACTAAATGATTATTTACTTAAATTATTGTGTGCCTCTTTGTAGCCTATATATGATTTTGTCCAATACTAGTTTAAAATTTTAAGTGCTATTATACAGCATAACCATTCGTGGCTTTATGATTGGTGCATTCTTTGACCATACTTATCACGAAAAAAAAAGTAGCCTACACTGCCTTTCAATAATTCATATAATTCTTATAATTAATAGTTAAAAATCCTTGCGACCAAACATCCTTGCGACCAAACATCCTTGCGACCAAACATCCTTGCGACCAAACATCCTTGCGACCAAACTTCCTTGCGACCAAACATCCTTGCGACCAAACATCCTTGCGACCAAACATCCCTGCGACCAAACATCCTTGCGACCAAATATCCTTACGACCAAACGTCCTTGCGACCAAACATCCTTGCGACCAAACATCCTTGCGACCAAAATTCCGCGACCAAACATCCTGCGACCAAACATCCTGCGACCAAACATCCTAGACCCACCGCTTGGTAGCTTACCGTGACGTCACACGGTCTCTCATGCAAAGAGGTGGGCAAACTCGGATCAAGTCTCCAGAGACGAAACCTGCATGCCCAAGGGTGTCTCCAACTTACGTGCCACGTGACGTCACAGAGATGGAGAAATCTTACTTCTGTTGATCGTGATTTCAAGTCTCGATTGCTGTCAATCTGGGGGCGTTACATCGTTGTAATTCACAACCGTAGATCTGTGAGCCTTCTGACCACGGTCAAGAGCAGTGAGGTTACTTCGAGTATTTCTATCATGAGTTAAATGAACGAAGAAATCTGATTTCGTACAAAAGAATATAATTATATAAATTACAATGAATTATTTTATTTCTTTTTTTATATTATAAATATATGTTTTTGTATAGCTTTGGACATAATATTATATATATTATTTATGATTATAATTAAATATTCTATTTATTTACAATAATTTAACACCGCCGCGTGGTGAACTTTGTTGGGATGGCTAGACTTTTGGTGCTTTTCTTATGCATATATGCATATTTATATTTACTCTAAAATTAAAAATCGACAGTTTGTTGTCTCTTGCTAAAGCTGCAACACTATGATCAAATTAGGCAGAGATATAATATTTCATGCTGTTCCGTATAGCAATGGAGGCTTCAAGTGTTCCCCGGCAGGAAAATTTTCTCCATAAGTCTGCTCCATGCTAGAAAATTTGAATTTTTTCTTAGTAACTATTAAAGCAATCAATTTGAAAACCCTATTCCCTATTCCCTATTTAGGGATCTTCTGATAATGAATCAAGAACTCATTTTTCTTTAAAAAATTTCTTTTATGCTAGAAAATCAATTTTGATTTTTTTTTTTACATATATTTATAGATTTAGATATAGGACGGTGGGTACACCGCAAAATCAGCTGACTTGAAGCCTCCATAGGTTTGTAAATGCAACTAAAAACCTCTTAACTTATATATTATTATATAGGGAACGTTCTATGAGATGTGTGCTATACTTCCTTGTCAAGGGAAGATTTATAAGTCCACTGCTGATAGTCTGCGTTCTGTCAATTATCACCTGACATATCTGGAACATGCTGGTACCTGCTGTGTGATGAAGGAGGATCCGAGATCATGCGCCCCCTCCCCCGATTGATCAAGGTGTTGGGAGAACTACATGGAATATGGCTAGACCACCTTTTCTATCAGCTGGGACCTTTGGAATATGGAACCACCTCATCATGTGTTTTCCTGGCCAAGCAACTGATTACGTAACTGATGATATATAATATATAATATATGTAGGATTGAAGATGGAGGCACAAACCACTCATGTTCATTTGTGTAGCCTCTTAGATCTGAGATAGACAAATATTCTCCGCAGCTAATATATTATAGTTGCGACTGTTACGAGCTTTATAAGGCAATAATGTAAACTTACTTTTGTGGCCTTGGCAAAAATGTCGTGAAAAAACCTAATAAATTAAAAAGGATTAAATTTTATATTAAAGTTGATTTAATCTTGATTAATATGCCAATCTATTTTATTAAGATCATTCAGATGACCGAAAGTCGAGTAGAATTTAATAACTCCGTATATATTAAACAGCTAGTATATAATAAATATACATAAATTTGAAAATTTGATAAATTACAAATAAAATGAACTTGCACATTGAAAATGTACAAATTATAGACGGCAAAAATTATAAGTTTGGAATGAATATCGAGATAGCTGCTTAAATTTTATACTGGTCTTCCACAAGTTGTAAGTTTAATAAATAATATTTGTGCCTGTCATGCGGCTATGCACGCAAGAGGGGAGTAAAAATGAAAGAGATGCTTCATATTTCGTCGAATCTTTTACCTAAATAAGTACATGTATGAAGAATGGTAAAGGTGCAGCAGACCCACACATTGCAGACCTTGTATTTGCAACCAATTTGAAGGGTTGGGTGCTAAAATCTCCCCCTTATCTACGCCAGAGTTTGGGTGGATTGCCCCCTTGCAGTTGGGATAATACGCCACAGCCGATATGCTAATAGGGTTAGCAGGCAGCTAGGGGAGGCGAAGGTCGGCGGGTGGGGAACTGGTCTTCGCGCGCTCAGGGACCAGTCCGCATCGTGCCGCCGAGGTACGCACCTCGTTCGTGATTATCTCAGTGTTTGTGGTGATCATCAGTGATCATCTCAGTGTCAGTGTGAGCAGGTCCGCCCCTTGTAGCACCGTCTTAGAAGTGCAGTGTCGGATTTCATGCAGTGTGTTTTTGTGTAAAAATTGGTTATTTTCTGGACATTCGTAAGTCTTCAGCGTGGATATCAAACCTTGTTGTCATGTGGGAGAGTCGGTGGAAAATACTGGATAGCAATTGGTTGTTATTGTGTCCATAATAATGTGACATTTAATTATTATTGATTTTTAATTGTATTATACAATATAATTTCTTGTTATGGTCTCTTTCTGAATATGTATTTATTATAATAATGATATATGAAAAAATGGCGTTAGTTGAAGAGGAAATTACGTTTTCAATTTTTAATAAATTGATATATTTAAAATAAATCGAAATAAGCGAAAAAAATATATACAAATTAGTGATCTCTTTATTGCTTGAAATTTCTTTAATGCAGCTTTATTTGCGGCAGTGCAATTTTGATGTTTTTATATATCTCTTAATAACCCTCCAATACATGCATTTAACATCAATTACCATTATTTTTATGCATGAATGTATTATAAAACAGCCTCTAAAGGAACGAGTTACATAATAAGTTTGCCTTGCTTTCTCGCTCTCAGATCAGCACTTTTCTCCTAAAATAAACTGGTTTTACTCTTAATTAGGCCCAACTTAAAGGTGCTTGTAAATCTTAAGTATATATAATGTCTATTCAATACATCCCTTTAGTTTAGTTATAAAATTCTTGAGAAACAATTAGACAACATTCATAATTTTTTTATTGCATATTTGGATAGAAGACCTCAATTTTTTTCCGATTTTTTTGAGCCCTCTAACACCCTTAAAATCGAGGTGAAAGATTTTGTGACATAATATTTGCATGAATATGACGTCACAGCGTTTAGCAGCACGATTTTAAGGGTGTTAGTCCAAAAAAATCTTGATAATATGCATAATAACTCGAGGTTCTCTATGCAAAATATGCAATAAAGAAATTTACGAAGGTTGTTTATAATGCATGATTTTGGATTGCTTCAAAACAATTAATGTAACTTTGACTATAATATTATTAATTTTTGTTTTGTCAGTAATCTGAATACGTAAATTTATTTTTCTGTAGCTGTATAGTTTTACTTTTGTGGTAAGAAAACGAGTTTGACAATTTTTTTACTCCACCGTCGCCATTAGTCCCTCTACATGTTCGCAGCCACATCAGCTGTGGCTTAAGTGTTGGTGGTTTTATTTTTCGTGGCTCGCACGTGTCCTTTCAGTATATTAATGTCTTCAAGTGTCTAAAAAAAATATTATCATTGTAAAGTCGTGAATCGATATCGTCCCTGTTATATTCAAAGTCGATGTCGTATGTTATGTAATATTGATATTGATGCAGGTACCCGCACATCGATGTAGCTGAGATGACATCAGTATTAATTATTATAGACAGTAAAGTCACGCTAGACTGCGCCTCAGTAAGCAACTTGTCACAGTAATAATAACTGTCAACATTCACTTTCATCAATATCAACTATTATAATACTTCTTTCATATTGTAAGTATTGTCAATCCATTCTCCTCGTGAGAGAGGTCTTGGCGTCCCTTGCGCCCCCTTTTTGAAAGACATTGCACCTTACGCGAGAATTTTTTATGACACTGTTTAATGGTATTAAATGGCGGATTCATGCAGATGACGACAACGGCGATGCGACGCGATTTTGTCACACAAGCTGTGAAATCTTATGTGACGAGCGAATTCGCCATCAGGCTGCGGCAGCGAAATCGCGTTAATTGCGATGCTTTTTTTTTTTTTTAATCGCCAAAATAAATATGGCCGTCAATGTATGTTACAGCAAGTGCGCATTATTCGCGTCGCGTCGCTTGGTAAAAATCGCCATGTGAATCCGCCTTTAGGGTAAATTAAACTAGCTCAAAAACGCTCAGATAATATTCTTCACAGATTACTTATATACTCATGTAAATATTTTGAAAACGGAGTTACAAAATTTTTAAATTTCAGAATTGTGCTCTTTCAAAGAACGTCTTTTGACCCGGTGGCTGAGACGAGAGAGCCCCGCTCTCAAACATTGTGATTTGTGATCTGGCGGGGGGTGTTGTCTGGGGCACCCGTGGGGCTTCTCCGATGACTCATGAACCACGTGACACGCGGGGGGCGCCACTGAGCACCGCTTGGCTGCCTTCAAATTAACAACCCAACATTTGTCAAAATTTGTTTACTCTCACCCATGTCATTTTTATCGTCTCCTTTAAATTAAATGGATCAATTATCTTGGAAATTAATAGTCATGCATGCGGTAATAGCGGTTATCCAACCACGCTGGGTATCATATTAAATAATATTAATTTCATATTAATTAACTTTCTTTAAGCTGATCAAATTATGTATAATCTAACCAGTAAGATGTTATAATATAATTATATTCAACATTACTAACTAAAAAGCACGGACTATAATAACAGTGTTTATATATATACTTATATTTTAAAACTATATATAGAGTAGACTATGCTGAAAATCAATATCATTTAAACAAAATGTGATTCAATACAAAATCGTATATTTCTGCATAAAATGATATCATAAAACAAACATGAACTTCAACAGTTTAATTATATAACGTTAAAAAAAATCAACTTATTTTTTAATGACTAATTAAATTGTTCTTCAAAAGAGTAAAAAAAAAAGTTTAAAAATGCAAGCAAATTATTTTTATTATCATTTTGAAATTTTTATACTATATATTATAATTTTGGGTTTTGATTTGCCCTAAAAAATGAGACTGTTTTTTAAAAACACCACGTGGTGGGAAGTGAAAAATGTTTTAATTTCTCACAATTGGCAGGTGACTTTAAAACAGTCCTGTATATATAAAGAACAAACTGCAACGAAGTTATGTGCAGTTCATCCCTTTTAACAATTAAAAAATAACAATGAGAAAAAATACATGTAAATTATTTTAATAATACACCACGTGTAAAAACACAGCTCAGTCCAAAACCAAATACATTGCGGCACTAAACAAGGAGTATTAAAAATGTCAAACCAGACCATATTATATAATATAATTATAGTCATCTTTACGTCAATAAATGCGAAATTGAATGTGTAATTAATTTAAGCGTATCAGAAAGAGACCATGATGAAATTCCAATGGAAAACTTTGTTAAGACATATTTGATGGGTAAAGAATTTTAAAATCTTAGAAATTGTTGGCATCAGAGTACACTTCTGTGTAAAAAAAACTTGGATGGTTTTCCAGTTTCCACACAGCCCATGTAATTGTGCGCTGGTATGTACAGGGGCTTGATGGTAACAAGGGGATTAGTAATGTATATAATGACATGCACGATGGTGCTACAAGGGGTGGTTCTAATCCCTCAGGTACAACGAGTGCTACGTTACACCAATAGTGACACGACAGTCATTCTAGTCGAATATCACCCGAAAGTCGGGGTTCGGGATGGTCAATGTGACTTTATAACCTCCCTGCGGCGGGACCAAGTTTGGACTAGTTTGGTGTATGGCGGACTGAGCCACCATGATCCACGTGATATCTCGCGAATCGCAGGGAGGTATGGGCACGGTGGGGGCCCCGGGCCCTCTACTGCTACTGCGCTCAGGCTACGGTCCCCGCGGCCCTGGGCCCGGCCAGCGCAAGGAGCGCGAGTTAGCCGCCGAGTACGTACGTCGCTTCCAGCTGTGGTACGCAGCTTCCGACTTCCGGGACTGTTACACCGTGGTGAGTTTCGTGTTTGCTGCATGGTTCCAATATTAGGGAGAAAGGGGGCAATTTTGGACTGCTTTGGAGTATTATGGGAAGCAATACCGCACCCATACAGCATACACACATCCAGAATGATTTTAAATACAATCGAAAAATTATGTATTTCTATCTAATTATAGTAATCATCTATGGTTTCATCTAACACTCATATTCATCAGTAATTAAATAGGTCCAAAGCCATGTTGATGTAATTACATCTGTGTATTATATTGAGCGTACTTTTAATGTAATTCAAATCAATGAATTCTCTTGGACGAGAGACAGTAAAGTTGTAACATGCGCCCTTCTCGCGCGCCCTGCTGACTGAACTCATTATTTTCTCCATGTTTACTGAATGAAGTGAACGCCCGGTTATCTTTGTTGTGTTCAGATAAAAAGACTATTGTTGCACGGGCGGATCTTCGACATTCCGGTGGGAGCCGTTTGCTTCCTCTGTAATATCCCCCTCTTTATCGAAAACATTATCTAAAATTGTGTTCTAAAAACGTCAAGGATGCTACACCGGATAAAAAGTCTAAAACTGACGTTAAAATCATATACCAAACTCTCACAGATCTACATAGTAAGCCATTTGGTGTAATATAATATGTATTTAATTTACTGCAATTTAAGTTAATTTAGTAAGACTGCATTCATTTGCTCTGTCATTTTACCTCAAATATAGAGGAGAAAATATAATATTCGAAGATAATTTTATTTGAGCATTCGCGGAAAAAGTAATGTACACAGAAAGATATATGGTTGACTTGACTGAATGAAATACCTGGCAACTTACATAACATTTAATTGTACACTGACTACACTGTATATTGTAAATTCAAACTCCCATTCATCAGAAAGACAAAAGACATATAACAATCTGTCTTTGAAAAAATCGCCAGTCTATTTCAAATAAAATCGCTGCATATTGTTACAATAGGAAGTCTCGTGTACTCTCTCACTATATAAGCCAATGTTTACATTGAGCTCTGGTATCACCGAGGGCGTCGGGGAACCTGTCGTAACCCGAGCTCGAGGCGTCGCGCCCACAGACGTACACTCCCGATCGGGGAAATTGTCTTGAACACATGCACCTGTATTACGCTAAACACCTGCTGTCTTGCAGTACAGGAAGTAAATTAATATTGTTTAAATCAGCGTGGCTGCACTGTTCAAGTTCATCCTTCCATGAATAGAACTCTATAATGATTGTGCATTAAAACTTAGAAGATTCAGTATTAATGTTTAATTCAATGTGCATGAACATATCAAAGTATAAAGTAACCATATTAATTAGATCTCTTTCATTGTCCTCCTCGGTACTGATGATTTTGTTATGATAATTGGTCCAACACATTTGTTCACTACTTTTTACCAGAGATATTTAAAAGTTAAAGCTCCCTGTTTTTACTTTTTAGCGATCATCTCACGGTGATGGCCAAATTGAACACCACGAGTCGCCGCGTAGTATAGCTTGCTTTACATGCTGCGCACACGTACAGTACACAACGACAGCCAATAAATATTCAAATGTCTTATCATGGTGCACATCTCGCGGTGTCTTGTCCATTACACTCATGACATAACTACAAGCATTACACCGTGTTGCACTACGACACAGCTGCGCATAGGAAAGTTGCAAACAATGAATCTTTTAATATGTTATACGAATTGCAAACAATGACTCTTTTCATTGTTTATATATTGTTTATACATTCATACCTAAAAAAGGCAGCATGTTTTAAACGTATTTCGAATGTAATATATAAAAAATATAACTAAATAGATACGAAAAAGTTGGAAAAATGCTTATTTTGAGTTGAAAACTTCAATTTTGAAGAATTTATCGCTGTTATTGATTTTCTGAGGCCTGGAATTGAGTTTATTGTTGGAGTGTACATTATTAAGTTTGGACGGAACGTATAAAATACATAAAAAAAAATGGCTTGAAGGAAACTCTGCGCCGAACTTTTATAAAACAAACTCGTGAGGAGAGATGGCTTTCATGACTCGGGGGGTACTGGGATCGATGAAGGATGTTGAATATGACTCTTGCACAAAAGCCAATTGAGGGAGGTCGACTTCAAAGATGCAGCAATCTCGAGCAAAGTTATACGGTGTTATATCATCAGAAAATAATGTTGGTTTCGCTCAAGTCACGATGAAACGATGCGATCAGACTATGAGTCGTAAGATGGCATCCCCGCTCCATATGTACACCATGCATATATAAAATTGCCAATTCATAACTCGAAGTCCTCTATCCAAATAGGCAATAACAAAATTTCATGAAGTTTGTCAATTATCATCGGTAACCCCATAAATCGTGCAATATCTGCTCGGTGTGTAAACATGATTTTTTCCTGCCGCATGTGATGTTGGTTACATAATAGCATACTACTGCTACAGGAGTCACGCGGTCACTATATATGAATATTGAAAAGCGGTTTTCCTTCATGCAAATAGCTGCTAATGGCTTTCCTTGCCGATCTGCGCAGTGTGCGGATGGTGCAAGAGAAGTAATGACAACTTGTTTAATGGTTCTTTCTCCCCCGCCGAATGTACTCTTAATGATCGTTCCTTTTTTTTTTTTTTTTTAACATGACGAGTTTTCAGCTGTGTCTTTATATTATGTAATATTTCCGTAAAAAGAAAGTATAATGTTTACCACAGTTAGTTCATGATTATATGACGTGTTATTAAAATTCTCAATATTGAACAACCTACATGAAAATTTTTCATTGCAGAAATGAATATATAGAGGGCACCAAATTATGCTACTCTGAATTTTTTCAGATTTTTTTGAGACCTGAAACTATTTTTTAAATTATTGAAAGTTCTGTAAGTTAAGTTGGCACCCCTGAATCCTTAAAGGTGAACTGAAGGGATTGCTTTTTTTTCCCTTTGGGGAACCTTATATTACCTATCCCATCCATCTGCACTAATTTTTTCATGGCAGATACTTATTGTGCTGCTGTAGGACAATTAGTGAAAAAGTGAAGTTGTGACGTATTAGCGACGGTTGGTTGACTTAAAACTCGCCGCCGTGAAAAAACACACGAGCGACCGCGAGCGACCGCGGAAACTGCCGAGGGAGCGGCGATCGGCTCGCGATCGCCACTCTCTCGGCAGTTTCCGCGGTCGCTCGTGTGTTTTTTCACGGCGGCGAGTTTTAAGTCAACCAACCGTCGCTAATACGTCACAACTTCACTTTTTCACTAATTGTCCTACAACAGCACAATAAGTATCTGCCATGAAAAAATTAGTGCAGATGGATGGGATAGGTAATATAAGGTTTCCTAATGGAAAAAAAAAGCAATCCCTTCAGTTCACCTTTAATAAAAAGGATAGGACCGAGACGCCTATTGACGTCTCCAGGGGGCGTGGCCGCACTTTCAATAATTATTTAAAAATAGTTCTGAGTTTCAAAAAAATCTGAAAAAATTCAAAGTAGCATAATTTGGTACCCTCTATTCATTTCTGCAATAAAAAAATTTCATGCAGGTTGTCCATTGGTAAATATAATTCGACGTACTGTATAGTACGTATTTTTTCAATCAATTAAAAATTTGAAAGTAATATTTTTAATTACATAAAGAAAACTAAAATTTGTATGAACTGATACAAACAAATAACTGGCAGTGGTGAGGAAAACATTCGGCTGGTGGACGTGTTGGAAGGTGTCCGAAGGCCACGCCCCATCAGCATGCTTCTCGAGCTGCTGCTGGTAGTTCGCACGCCCGTGCTTCTCATGAAAAATTCACGCTGCTATTTATACCGCGTCGTCGCATTGACATCACGAGACTCCGGGACCTTTTCAGTCTTACTTGCTTGGAGGTGAAATGTCGCAGTACCTCGTTACTTGACATACAGTCTGAAAAATACCGGGGTTGAGGGTTTAATAAGAGACATGAAGGAAAACACATTTTTGAAATATTTTCTCTGCGATATGACCAATCTGAATGGGGGGGGGGGGGAACAATCCTCTCCCCTTACAATTATAATATACGTCATGCCATCTAATAATTTATTAAAAGAATCGTTATACGCATCAAATACTACATCATTTCATCATCATATTTTTGTTGCTGTACTCATTTGTATTCGGTACTTGTAATTTTTAAATTTTATTTATATGCGTATTACTCAATGTACATATATATACGTTATCTTTTTATCGTAAAATAAAACCTTGCTTACAATATTGTTAATATTGTATAACCTTGACTTCATATCTTCAAAGTCAATATTATATAATGCACGTACGAATGTGTCTATTATATTTCGTAAGGTCAACTGGATTAACCTTAAATTTGCACGCCAAATTCTGCAATATACGAACCAAATTTCGAGGTTTCCTGTTTACTGCTATGTGTCATCCATAAAGCAGTAAGATCAACCATTCACGTAATTGAAGGCTAATAGAGGCTTCAAGTCAGCTAATTTTGCGGGGTTTCCCACCGTCCTATCCAAACCTATATTATAAACTCGAAATCGCTTTTTTGGCATTACAGAAATTTTTTAAAGGAAAATAAGTTCTTCATTCATTATCAGAAGACCCCTAAATCCTAAATCCCCATTTAGTAGGAGATGGTTTAAGTTAATTGCCGAGACAAAATTTAAATTTTCTAATGTGGGGAACATTTGGAGTCTCGCGAGGATTTACCCGACATTGCAGGTCACACGCGCCGCTGGGTCAAACTAATTCCGAGGGAGAGCCGAAGATTGACAGCTACGTAAACTTGGATATCCGGTCTCCGACAACCAATATAATAACATCTCTCGCTCCATAAGATACTGATGTGTTTTGTTTACCAAGAAAAACTTCTGTGGAAAAAAAAAAAAAATCAATCGAAAGTTCTCAAACATTTTATTTCTTCCACAATTTCTTTGAAATTGCGTTATGCAACAATAGCTAACAATAAATGAGCTTGATTGTTTCACGTGACAAGAACTGCTGCATTATATTGAGGTATGTCAAATGGAGTATCGACCTCAAAAATTTTTATTTCAACAATGGATACAGGGTGCAAAGTTATGCTACATAATACTCTTATTATTTATTTATTTTTTTTTTTAATTCGGTAACTAATTTAAAAAATTATATATATTGAAAGTACAGAGAAATTAACGTCTCTAGACGTCTCTCCTAATAAAAGGATAGGCCCTATATAAAAAGGGTGCGAGGTAAAACCCGACCTCGGCAAAACTTTTTAGCGATATATACTTCCCGGGCTCTAAAAATCTGAACAAAAATCAGAGTGGCATAACTTTGCATGACCCTCTATTCATTTTTTGTAATAAAAATTTTTGAGGTCAATACTCTAAAGCATCTCTCTCACAACCACGGAGAAAATAAATTTAATGGTTTAGAATTTAAAATTCTAATATTGTATGCGAAGGTCATGCCCTCACTTCGGCTCACTTATTTCAGTTAACCCTTGCACTGTATCGATACATACGAAATGTCTCAACCTGACCCTTAACTTCTAACTCTGAATTGAGCCTGTTAGGAATATGGGCGAAGGTATCTGCCCTAACACAGGCCTGTATGTGTGTATATATAATACATAATACACGTATTTATTTGTAATCAAAAAGGGATATATGCGTTGTTCAACAAGTTTGGATATGCGCTCGATTTGAAATGACAGGTGCATTCCTCACTGTTGAAACATCAGCAATGGTCATGTGATGGAGCCGCAAGATCCAGCGGCATTGCAGCAAGAAAGCAGCTGGAGTCGAGCCAACACGTTGACAAGTGCGGCCTATAAGAGGACTACTGGATATTTAATGGAGAAAAGTTACGTGTTTATTTTCCGCACTTGCTTAACACGTAATTATACATGAAAGTAGTTTATTAATTTATTCAGTATTCTGGATTATTGATCAAGTCATAAAATTTATCGCAGTTTTTGTTTATAAATAAAAGTTAATCTAAACATGCACTTGTATATAAATAAGCTAAAAATTCGATCATTTACGTTTGTTTAGCATCACACGATAAATTGCCTAACAACAAATTTCACTTATCAAGTCAAAACATGATAATCATATATTCAGTATTCGTGTTAATTCAGATGACATTTGGTTCCATTATGTCAAGGTGTTTACATCATCTGCTGCTCATTCATCAAGGCAGACTGAGACGTTATGAGAGCACATCTGATCGGACAAGCATCACCACTTAAACGTTTAGTCAGTAACAAGTCAATTAACCCAGTTATGCTGGTGCATTGAGTTTCCACGTTTTCTTAATCAAATGATAATTATATATATATAATATATATATATATATATATAACTTTTATAGACCAAAATTTACAAGGCGGACTTAAAAATTGAAATTTACATCAATGGTTTTGAATTTCTATATACGTTTGAAGTGCAGATGTGATGAAAAAAAAATAATGCTTCAAGTACACAATTAATATAATAATTCTCTTTTCCCTATTTTTCGCAGTGTATAGAGCACATTATTTTACCCTTTACGCTTTGAAGTACTGTCGACACTATCTCATTGCATACACCATTGAGGATCCGCAATACGTCAGCTGTGGTTGATTGAGGTGTGCGGTTCTAAATCTGCGCGATGATGACGTGTCTGAACCTCAGTGTGACATCTTGTAGATTAACAGACGGTGGGACGAAGCATCGCTGTGTTTTCATGGTTTGCTTCTTGGAAGGATTTGACACGTCTATAATTCCATCAAAATATTCTACAGACAATTTTTATTTGCTTTTTTTGCTTCTATTTTCTTTTCTTTCGTCAATTTTAGCCAACTCGTCTCTGCTTTTAAGGTTAAAAGGATATACATACATAAATATTTGCGATTGTCTGCTATTTTTGTTGAAGTTGAAGTACGTTCTTGTGGCAGCTATGTTACCAACAATAAAAAAATACTTGATGCGTGTACTATTTATTATAGGCTACCTGCAGCGATTTGTCACGATCCTGATGGTCTGACCTGATGGACTGACCTAATGTTTGTGTTGCAGGGTGCCCGGGTGTGGGTCCCCGAGGCGGAGGACGTGTGGGAGGGTGCGGAGGTGCAGGAGGATTTCAAGGGCGGCTCGCTCGTCGTGCGCACCGAAGGAGGACAGGTGAGACAAAATGCATTACCCAGTTGAAATTAGTTTTTACTTCACATTATATACCGCATTAATGTCATTAACAGTACATTCGCAGTGCAACAACACTTTTATCTTTGCTACGTCAAACAACCCCCATTGCGAGCCCCTGGAAGCAACTGTTTTGTACTATCATTGCGTTGTCTGTTTTGAAATAAAGTATAGCAATGATAATTAATAGTCACTGGTGTAGTAGATTAACATCAGCTAGTCAACTTATTAACTTAACTTAAAAATGTATTAAATAATTGTACTAAAATTGAGATTTTCTCCACTTATTAAAGTCTGTGTTCTATACAATAACATTTTACTAGTGTTTTGCGTCTTTGCGAGATACTATATTTTTTTTCGTATTTTGCATGTATAAGTAAAATAATAATAAATTTAAAATATATATGATTGTTATACTCATGCAGACATTCGTACTGCGAGGTTGCCACACGCCTGCAGCAATTCGGCTGGCAACCCGCATTACAAGAATGTCGAAACAGTTGCATAACTTAAAGGCGCTCCCGTGCGGGCAGATAACGAGAACTGTTGTTACGGTTGCTCGTGTCAAAACTATACTGTAAATTGTTTATGTGTTTATGTTCACGTCAGTAATTTCTAGTTTATTTTTTATCAATCATTTCACTCAGACACTACAGAAATTTTCATAAATATATATATAACATTTGTAATGATTATAGTTCCCAAATTTAAAACAGATCTTCATTTTAATCCCCTTGGCACACTAACACTAAAACCTTTCAGGAACAAAACCTGACAATCAAAGCACACTAACACTAAGACCTTTCAGGTTCAAAACCTGACAATCAAAGCCGATGAAGACCTCCCCCCACTCCGCAACCCTGACATCCTGATCGGTGAAAACGACCTGACGTCTCTGTCGTACCTTCACGAGCCAGCTGTGCTGTACAACCTGAAGGTGCGCTTCTGCAACCAGAACGCCATCTACACGTACTGCGGTGAGGAGCCTCTTTGTTAAATGTCCTGTGTTTTAATAGTAAAAATTCTGCAGCATATAGTTTGTCTATGAAAAAAAATTGACATTTTTCGCTTCCGGTATGGGTCATTTGCAGCTTTGTAAATGAGCTAATGACGTTTAAACCTGCCTGTTTCTTTTCTATATTTTTCATCGCTAAAGGAATCCTTTATTCATTTTCATGGATATAAGATTAAAATTTTAAAACATGTCACTGTTATTTTATTTAATTTGCTACATTGCAGGGATCGTGCTTGTCGCCATCAACCCCTACAATGACCTCCCCATCTACGGTCCGGACACAATATGGGCGTACCGTGGCCAGGCCATGGGAGACCTCGACCCTCACATCTTCGCCGTGGCCGAGGAAGCTTACACCAAGCTGGAGCGGTAAGTCCAAGGTCACAGGGTCAAGCTCAAGGTGACTGACCTCGAATGTGTGCAGGGAGGGTCGTGACCAGTCCATCATCGTGTCGGGGGAGTCCGGTGCCGGAAAGACCGTCTCAGCCAAATACGCCATGCGCTACTTTGCTACCGTGGGAGGTTCGGCCACGGAAACTCAGGTGGAGCGCAAGGTGCTCGCCTCTAACCCCATCATGGAGGTGAGTGTAAAACATCATGTAATTAGCATAGTTTTTCATATAATAACCATAAAACTAAATGCTTCTTGAATTTAAAAAATAAAAAATACATTTAATAATGGTAATTTGTGGGTTGAATAATTATATAAGGTTCCGAATACCGATTGATATAAAAAAGTAATGACAAAAAATATTGATTTAATGAAACTTAATTTGTTGCTGTTTCACAATTATATTCTTTTAGTTCAAGAATTGTGATTCATGTTATTTCTTAAGACAAATCTTATTATCATTATTATACAAATTATTTACAGGCCATCGGCAACGCCAAGACGACCCGTAACGACAACAGCTCGCGGTTCGGCAAGTTCATCGAGATCCACTTCAACCGGCAGCACCACATTCAGGGAGCCAGTATGAGGACCTACCTGCTGGAGAAGTCGCGAGTTGTTTTCCAGGCGCCCGGTGAACGAAACTACCACATTTTCTACCAGCTGTGTGCCGCGAGAAACCTGCCGGAGCTAGCCGACCTCAAACTTGGTGAGTGTTGATTTGCCACCATAATTCATATATACGAATAAATCAACAACAAATTTTACGTCATAAAGTGTGCGAATTTCAATTTTTTTTTTTTTTTTTACAAGGATACACCCCTAAGAGCTTACAGCTCGCGGGGGGGATTGGTGTAAAAATTAAATCTGAATTAAAATTTAAAAAATTTGCATATATTTAAACTTAAATAATTAAGTTGTGAGCTAGTATAATAACTTTTATTAATGCATTTATTACTTGCAGACACCCAGGAGCGGTTTCGCTTCACCAACCAAGGTGACAGTGCTGTGATCGACAACGTCAATGACGCCGAGTCCTTCGAGGAGACTCGCGGGGCGCTCTCGCTGCTGGGCTTCTCCGAGACGGACCAAACGCACCTCTTCCGCATCCTGGCGGCGGTGCTGCACCTCGGGAATGTCGCCATCCGAGAGGGGGTCGTCGAGGGCGATGAGCAGAGCGAGGGATCGGCCATCTCGGTGAGGAAGCGAGAGTACCGTCTCTTCATGTTCATGTAGCCTGCAGAGTGTGTAAAATATACAGTAAAACATCAATTTTATGAAGTTGAAGGAGCGTAGGGACTTCGTAAATTGAAATTTCGTAAAATCAAGATCCTCAAAAAGAAATACCATAAAACGTATAAATTAAGAAGTTGTTACAATAAAAAAAATATATATATTCGATTTATTTCAGTGGTAGAAATAAAAAAAAAAATATAAAAATAAAAAAAATGAAAGAGGGTGTGGTAAAAAAAAAAAAAAAAAAAAAAAAAAAAAAAAAAAAGCGTGATTTATGCGAGTAATCGATCGTGTATACGTGTTATATTGAAGTCGCGTGATAATTCGAGACGTCGTAAAAATACAAGAAAGAATGAAACAAAATATTAGTAAGATGCGTGAAATTATAAATATTTTATATATATTATATATAAATTAAGAAATGTCTTTCGCGGTGTCGAGCAATTTTTACTCTCGATCACATGAATATTATAAGATCGTGTCAAAAGATCGTAAATTTTACGTTACGACGTGCGCGAATTTTCAGTTTTAAAAAGTGATTTTGGGACGAAATTCTAGTTAAAGATTTCATTTTGAATCCCTGCATTTACAGAAAAATGCACAGATGATCTGAAGCTCGAATACTCAAAAGTTTCGTGTTTGCTACATATGCAGGTCCATTTTAAATGACGTGATCACGACGCGCTTAACTTGGAATTATCCAATTATCGCACCATAATAGTTTTCTCTCTCTCTCTCTCTCTCTCTCTCTCTCTCTCTCTCTCTCTCTCTCTCTCTCTCTCTCTCTCTCTCTCTCTCTCTCTCTCTCTCCCTCTCTTTTTTTTTTTTTTTTTTTTTTCTTTTACAAATTTTACTTCACGATGCGCGCGTATTTTACGTTAAAAAAAATATTTTAAGGACCATTGAAGCACTATGTAAATTCATAAAATCGAGATCTTTTCGTAATTGCTAAAATTACTTTTAGCATGTATTTTCTATATTTAATTGTTCTGAACCAAGAAAATGCTTAGTGAAATTGAGGTTTCACTAAATTTGTATTCACATATCCATTGCTTTTTTTTTTTTTTTTTTTTTTAGGGGATAGTGGTGGGCTTTTATTTATACGGTCAATGTTAATAATGTTAATATAGTAAAGGAAAAAAAAGTCAGGGGAACGCTCCTAATCTGCAATAAAATTTAGGCTACTCTCTTTCCCCTCTCCAAATCTTTAAATTCTTTAAAGTAAAAATTAATATGCCAATAGAATATTAAAGATTAAATCACTTAGAAATTTTCAAAAGTATCTTACTATATGTGCAGTTTTTAAATTGCAGCTTACTAAGTAGAAAAATTAAAATTGTTACAGGGCAAGGACAAGCACCTGGACGTGTCCTGCAAGCTACTGGAGGTGGATGCTGCTGAGCTGAGACACTGGCTGTGTCATCGCAAGATTGTCAGCATGCGCGAAGTCTTCACCAAGTCCATGACCGTGGTTGAGGTGAGAATCTGACGACATTTCGATGTGAACTAATGTATTGAGAGCGTAATATGATAAAGACAGTAAAATTAAGTTAACCAAACAAACAACAAATATGTGAATTATAAAATATTAAGAAAGGAATCTATTTTATATTATTTTGATGTCTCGAGGTGTCACTTGCCTGGACAGTTCTAAAGTCAACATGTATTTGCAGGCCAGCTCCGCCCGAGATGCTCTGGCCAAGCACATTTACGCACAGCTGTTTGGGTGGATCGTGCGGGTGGTGAACCAAGAACTGGAGAGCAGCGGCAAATCGCAGCGCTTCATCGGAGTGCTCGATATCTATGGCTTCGAGACATTCGAGACCAACAGCTTTGAGCAGTTCTGCATCAACTATGCCAACGAGAAGCTACAGCAGCAGTTCAACCAGGTGAGCCGGACATAGATTGTAATGACGGTTTCTGCAGTGCCAGTGAAAGAAAGAAATTTTACACATTAAAACAAAAATTAGAACAGTTAACAAGTTGGTACCCTGAAAATCCTAATTTTAATATAACAAAAACAAAAATCAGTGCTATAAAAATGTATTTCAGGAATATTTAGCTATATGTAGATCTGCATATTTAATACAAAAATGTTCTTCACTGTTTTCCCCAAATTGTTTTTTTGAAGAGCACATTTTGACCTCCTTTGTCTCGGCAGCACGTGTTCAAGTTGGAACAGGAGGAGTACATGAAGGAGGAGATAGAGTGGAAGCTGATCGATTTCTACGACAACCAGCCGTGCATCGACCTCATAGAGAGCAAACTCGGAATTCTCGACCTTCTAGATGAAGAGTGTCGGGTGAGTTGGAAATAAGTCTTCTTCATGTGGCCTGGCTAGTAGTACTAGACTAATACTTGATAAATAAATCCTCAGAAATGAGCTGATGTTATGTTTTTTGTTTTCATGGATGAGATACTTACAAGAGATGGATGTTTTACTAACCCTGTTTTGTGTCAGTCCATCCCAATTAAAGATCTTAGTTATTTCTGAGCCTCCTTACCCATTGTGTCCCTCTGATAGTTGAAGATTTCTTGGCTTTTGTTAATTATCATTATCAATTCACCTGAGCTACAAATAAGGTTGGTGTTCTCATGCCTGAATGTGCCAACAGATGCCGAAGGGATCGGACCAGTCTTGGGTTGAGAAGTTGTACGAGCGGTGCAGCAAGTCTCGCCACTTTGTTAAACCACGGTTCAGCGGAGCCTCGTACATCATCCACCACTTTGCAGACAACGTGGAGTATCAGAGCCACGGATTTCTGGAGAAAAACCGCGATACCGTGGTGGAGGAGCAGATCGAGGTGTTGAGAGTCAGCAAGGTGAGAACCCCCCTTTCTTGTCAAAGTGACCCATTAATCAGATAAAATAAATCTATTGTTGGCTAACAACTGTAAATTTGGTTTATTTTGTTTTTGATCCCCTTCTCTATGAAATTGATCAAATTGTAGACTTTTATTACAGTCATTACCGTTTTGAATGTAAAAATAATAAAAACATGTCCATTAAATCATAAAATATAAATTTAGTAAAATTCCCCCACCACCCATAAAAAGTTGCAGTTATGTGATTGATAGATTGTAAAAAAGAAGCAACAGTGGGTCAATGAACCGTTATATTTCCAGAACGACCTGGTGCGGCGGCTGTTCCTGGAAGTGGAGGCTGAGAACCGGAAGCTGAGTGTGCCCACGACTCGGGTCAAGGTGCTGCCTGCAAAGCCAACCTCAGCCACTCAGACCAAGCAACACAAGAAAACGGTAAGTTGATCTCTGGCTCGTGCAAGTCCTGGTGCCTCGAGAAACCAGAGTTTATTGTAAAGAAAAGAAAAGTAGCACTCACAAGTTTCAAACTGCATCAGTTTTTCTCTCTGTAATATTTAATATGCTTCTCTCATTGCATGAAAATCAGTGTTTTAATGAATTTTACTCTATTTGAGTTTATGCAATTGAATGGGAGTTTCATCACATCACATTTTGTATTTCACTAGAATTCCCAAGCAAGAGCCCTGAAGAACACAAGATATTTAATAAAATTGTCTGGGTCCGCAGGTTGGTTCCCAGTTCCGAGACTCACTCACGCAGCTGATGAACACCCTGAATGCCACGACTCCTCACTATGTGCGCTGCATCAAGCCAAATGACAGCAAGAGCTCGTTTGAGTACAACGCCAAGCGGGCCGTGCAGCAGTTGAGGGCATGTGGTGTGCTGGAGACCATCAGAATCAGCGCCGCAGGTTTCCCCTCCAGGTATGTAGCCAGGCTGCTGATGTTCTCAACCCAAATCTTATTTTTAATTACTCTTATTTTTTATAGATGGACGTATGCAGAATTTTTTCAGCGTTACCGTGTGTTATGCAGATCTACTGATATTTTATGGAATAACATGAAGGGAACTTGTGAAACAATTCTGAAGAATGTGATCAAGGTATGTAAGCCATCATATTGTACCATGTCCCTAACTAAGATTGCAAAATTTGTTGCTATTATTTGCTTTGTCTTTTTTCTTTCGTAATTTATTTATATATGAGACATGAATTAATACAATAAAATGATTCTCAATTACTTTTCTTGGTAAAGTATATCCTATAAAAATAAAACTGTCAATTAGGCATCATGTTAACCATGGATAGTCATTTTCTTTGTATGTTCTCTCAGGACGAGGACAAGTTCTGTTTCGGCAAGACCAAGATCTTCTTCCGTGCCGGTCAAGTTGCCTACATGGAGAAACTGCGGGCGGAGCGGCTACGAGCGTGTTGCATCATGATGCAGAAGCACGTGCGTGGCAGGATCGCTCGCCGCCGCTACCTGCAGATCAGGAAGGCCGTGCTGGGTCTGCAGAGGCGGGGCCGAGGACTGCTGGCCAGGAGGTACCGCTTCTTTTACTTAATAATGGAGAGAACCCTTGGGGGGAATTATCTGTCAACCTGACTGTTCCTCTTAATCCAGCTGAATTAGTAGTTTGATCCTGGAGCAGGAACAAAAATAATTTTCCCCTAGGATATTCTTATTGAATCAGAGATGAAAATGTAAACAATAATTTAGTTCTAGTAAAAAAAAAATATCTGCTTGCAATATAAAAATTTTCTACTTTGTTTAAAATTTACTCCAGTATAATAATTAAAAAATTGACCAGGAACTTCAATGTATTCTTCATGTATTTGTCTTGTGTTACAAATTTCCTATTATAGTGACACAAAGTTATTGCACTTATCATGACTGCTTGCTTGTCATTTCCAGGATGGCCCTCAAGGAACGCCAGACTCGTGCTGCTATCCGCATTCAGAAGTACTCCCGAGGCTTCCTGGCACGCCAGCAGTTCAAGAGGACCCGGCAGTGCATCCTGAGGTTGCAGACACGAGCCCGAGGACTTCTGGCCAGGAGGCGCTTCGATCTCATGAGGAAGAATGCAAAGGTACGTGCCGAGCTGCAACAATCATCAGATCATTTATTGTTTGTGTTCACCAGTGTCTTGAACATCCACTTTTTTGGGGGAAAATGATATCACTCTTGTTGTTGCTTTATTTTGGAAAAAGAATGTTCTATATATATACATTTTTAAATCATTTTCCACAATACTATTTAATATTAGATTTAGTTCTCTAGCTGTTCAATAATAAATGAAATATTAAATTTTCATGCTAACATTTGTGTACCTTCACTGTTTTTTGCAGTAGCTACAGAGCTGTAGCTCCCACAAATATTAATGGGTTCATTGTTGGTGTTTTATTGTAATTAATTTAATAACCAAACAAATAACCACGTCTCAAACTATATGTACATTATTTGTCCTAGTGCTAATGTTAGTTAAACAATCGACATGTCTATGTAGGCGGTGATTATCCAGCGCCATATTCGTGGCTACTTGGCCCGCAAGCACTTCCGAGAGGCGATGCGCCTACTGGTGGTGGCGCAGAGCGGAGCCAGGAGGTGGCTGGCACGTAGACAGCTCAAGAAGCTGAAGCAGGAGGCACGCTCCGTCGAGCACGTCAAGAAACTCAACAAGGGGCTGGAGAACAAGATCATCTCTCTGCAGCAACGCATCGAGGAGATGGTGAGACTCCAGCAGAGTTCTAGTGGGAGGGGCAAATCTGCAATATGTTATAGTCATTGTAACTAGGACATTTACGTAATTAGCTTTCCTATTTTATGTATCTACAATAATTCCTCTTTGCAATAGACAACCTTCATGAATTCTTTTATTCCACATTTGGATAGAGAACCTCAAGCAATTTTTTTCAGATTTTTTTGAACCTTCTAACACCCTTAAAATTGAGGAGAATGACGCTTTGATGTCATAGTCATGCAAAGTGTTTCCTTATACTTGTGTGTTAAATATTTACAATGACTACATATGACGTCACAGCATTTTGCAGCACAATTTTAAGGGTGTAAGAGGGTCCAAAAAAATCTGAAAGAAATATCGACAGTTATTGAAAGTCCTCTGTCCAATACAAAAAAATAAAAAATCATTAAGGTTGTCAATTGTAAATAAAGTATAGAAGTATTGTGACATATTAAATGATGGGCTTGTCAAACAATTATTATCAAGTATAAAATTTCACATAGAAATAATCTTAATAAGTTTTAATATAATATACAGTAATTAAAAAGAGCCCTTAAACAGCTGGTAAAGAGTTGAGGCTGATGTACTCTGGTGTGACGCAGCTGAAGGAGAGCAGTGGCATGAAGGCGTCGATGAACGAACTGAACACGCTGAGAAAACAGCTGGAGGTGCTGAAGGCTCACGAGGCCAAGACTCGCAAGTTGCCGGACCGGATCCTCGAGCTGGAGGAGGAGCTCCGCATCGCCAAGAGCCAGCTGCACCAGGAGATTGACGACAAGGTGGGTGCCACGATAAAAATGTCTTATCAGTAATCATCTCCGTGTTTTAATTTAACATAAAATAAGTCTTTTGTACATGCTAAATTCTAGAAGTATTAATTAAGGGAATAAATTAAAATATAAACAAATATTAATGAAAATATATCATTTTTAAATTTTGCATATTGTAAGAAAAAAAAAAAAAAAAGACATGCTTGCTATTTTGAAGAAATGTAGTTACTGCAGTAAGTGCAACTACAGATCAGAGCCAACTTTTTTTTTTTTTTTTTTTTTTAATTTTATTATTATTAATAGCTCTGTTCGTAAATACACAACCAGGAAGAATCAATTTTCATTGATGAACATATATGAACATGAAACAATGGTTCATCGATAAAAATGGATTCTTTCTGATTGTGTATTTACGAACAGAAAAAGCTATTATTATTTTTATTTTCTAGTCCCTGCATGTAGATATATATTTTTTTTAATTACAAGTGAAGTTATTTTTTGAATTATTAATGATGCATTTCACCCCATACTGTATACACTGTACCAGGTATAATTTTGTGTCTCAGGTTGACATGGCCAACGAGGCTGCTCGGAAAGACAAGGAGTACAAGCAGCAGGTGGAGCTTCTCAACGCACACAACCGCGAGCTCAAGTCTTCCGTTGAACAGCTTAATGAGAAACTCAAGGCCAGTGAGAAGGGCGCCAGAGGTAACCACAAATAATGTTTTGTCAATTTGTATTGTTTTCCAAGTATCTAGATATATTTTTTAAGTTGTAAAATTGGAGATATTTTGTAAACAAGTGCTTTAAAAGTGAAATAAGCTTACCACTCACACTAGCAGCTTCTTTGTATTTTTTTAACATCAAAGACTCAAACAAGAAAACACAATTATAAATTATAACTGCATTTTTTTTTAATATTTTAAAGAAGTGAAACATAAATTAATATTATCTTACATTGTTCTTTATTATAGCTTGTTCTAAATCACCAGTTGTTGACATTGTTGCCGTGGTTACAGAGGAAATGAAGATGCAGCTGCAGCGAGAGAGGGCCATGCTAATTGAGGAGCAGGACCAGGACAGACAGGCTTACCAGAAGCTGTTGGCAGACTTCCATGCGTTGGAGCTCAAGCACGAGTCTCTGGAGAAGGACAGCTCGCGAATGAGGCAGCCGGTGCCAACGCCACGCGGCAAGACCCGGCATGAGAGGTCACTCTCCAATGCCAGCTCAGCAAGCACCGGGGCAGACGACGCAGCCAGCGCCACCTCCGAGATGCCAGAAGACGGCAGTGTGAGTCCCAGTCTGGTGTTAAATTATCAGGAAACCGTTTAACATTACCTTCTGGCTTCATAGCTAAAGTACTTACTTCATCATCTTGTGGATTATGCATGTTTATAAGACGACAAAGTTAAAGTTACCTGGACTGAAGAGGATCAGGTTTTGCAATTTTTTAAATTGAACTTATCATTTGTTTATTTTATTATTATAATTTTATCATATATTTTAGCAATGTAAAAAATGAAAAGAGATGATTTGTGATTGAAAAACTTCCCTATGATAATTAATGCATCCTAATGTGACAGATTACTCATGACAGCCCATGTTACAGGACTTTGGCTACGGCTCAGTGCGCTCAACGACCTCCACTGCGACCGTTGGTAGCCACGGACGTCTGGAGAACATTGAGTGGAACCGGTCCAAGTCCCCCGGTGCCCTCAGTCCCGCCACGGCTTCCTCGGACCAGGTGATCCTCACAGTCACTGTGACATGCTAAAAATGGAGCAAAATTCACGGAAGTTCGGCGGAGATATTCAGCAGGATTAACAAGCAGAGACTAGTGAAGACGTGTGTCTTTTAGCCAGAAATTTTACCAAAATTTTCAGAGCTTCAACTAAGGAATTTAAAGAAACAGATTAATAAGGAACTATTTCTCTACTAAAATAATCTAAAATATCTACTGAATTACCGTTACATGAATTAATCTCTGCCGAACCTTACGTGAATTCTGTAATTGTGTTGCACGTTATTGCACTCATTGCTTAAGTTTTATTTGTAATTATTTTTGCTTCTAAATTACATTTCAAGTAGCACTTTTTAAAAATTAAGAATGCCATTGCTACAAACTGAATTAATTTTTTCCAACATTTTTTTTTAGAATATATCCCTTAAAAATGATTCATTGTATTGTAATCTGCCAATAGTAAGCACTAATACCAATTAGTATTCAACTATTCATAGAACATTTTGATTTTATTGAATAAAATGCAGTATTTACTTACTGCAGTGAGAAGTTCAAAATAATGTAGCGACAAAATGAAATTGTATTAAATTTATATTGCACTGTAATTCAAAATAATACTTATTAGTGTAAATTCTTTCAATTTTAGCATGTTGAAAAAACATATTGTACGTGTAGTTAAAGTTATGTTAAAGCAAGTCTGATGAAAGATGCAGTAAATTAATATTAAAAATAGTTTCCGGACTCCAAAAAATAAAAAAAAAATCAGAGTGTCATATAACTTTGCATCCCTATGAATTTCTGCAATAAATTTTTTTGAGGTTGATACTCAATTTGACCAATGTTGCACGACAAATTGGTTCCTCGACTAAAGTATCTGTTGTGTCCAGGACGGTGATGTGGGGTTGGTGCTCAAGCTGCAGCAGAAGATCAAGGAGCTGGAGCGAGACCGGACTCGCATGCACAAGCGGCTGGAGGAGCTGGACAAGGAGGAGAGTCCGAGCGAGGACATGGCACGCACCCAGGACATGTTCAAGGTAAGACAGGTTCAGACACAGGTCTCAAAATAAATACCGGTCAGACATATAATTAAAATCTATTTAAGTTAGTCAGCTTTACTATATATCTGAGAATGTTAAAAAATCAGAAAAAAAAATCTTTAATTTTTATTTTTTTTTTTTTTCTTCATTGGCTTAAAAGTTTTAAACAAAATAAAAAAATAAAAGCTGACACCATATAAATGAAGCCTATAAAAAATAACATTTCACGGAGTAATAAATTATTGTTACAGGGTGTACTTATTTATATTAGTTTTCTTCGTATTCTCAATCCTTGTTGCAGAATAATCAATATGTACCATAATTTAAAGATTTTAGTTGAAATTTGTATTTGATTTCTATGAAACTTGTATAATTGTGATCATCTCCTCACATGTTTCAACTTGCAGCTCCAAGAATTGGAGATGGAGAACTCTAAGCTGCGAACCGACATGGACTCTCTGCGACAAGCTTTGTCAGACACGGGTACGCCTGGCTCCGCAGTCAACCGGGAGATGGCCAGTGAGTATCAGGAGTCACAACTCAAATGTTATAATTAATTGTTTGATGAAGCATGCATTGTCCCAAATATTTTAGTTAGATCTTGCACCTAATGATTTTCCGTCACTGCAGGACAATCTGAGGCCCTGCAGGAGGAGCTTGTGCGGCGACGGGAGGAGTGCATCCAACTGCGCTCCGTGCTGGCCAATCAGACCAAGGGGCTCAACAGTCTCGCCTCCAACAACTACGGCTCGGAGATCGAGATCATCAACGAGGATGGGGAGCTCGTCATGGCCTTTGAGGCACAGAAGAAAATAAACAGGTGTGTGCCTAGTTTTTTTTTTTTATTTTATATGAGATTTTCTTCATAAAATTACAAAAAAAGTTTTGGTACCATATTTTACAATAAATTGTTCAATTTCATTAAAATTAATAGAAATTAAATTATCTTTTTTATCTCATGTGAAAATCCCATTTAACTTGATAACTTCTCGTGTTCAACATTATTTTACTGGCAGGCAACTGGAGGACGAGCTGCAAACTGAAAAACAACGAGTGGCCCGCCGAGAGTCGGAGTGGAAGGTGGAGACGGAGAAGCTTCGAGAGGACAACGAGCGACAGCAGAAGCTACTGTCGATGAACCTGAGCAAGAGTCCGCAGAATCAGACGGAGGCGTACATGCAGTACGAAATCAGGAGGCTGACTAGCGAGAACCTGGTGAGAACTTGTTTCTCTGATCATTACTTCTTTTATGATTTTGTTTCATTATTTTTTATTACATCCATGATTTATTATATTCAATAATTCAAAGAAATGTGTAAAGTTTGTAAAATTCATTTAAGGTTAGCTTGCTTACAGTTTCATTTTTTTTTTTTTTTTTTTTACATTTAATACAAGTTGGTACATTGTGACTACAAACTAGATGTAATATAAGTAGATTTAGCCGGAAAAAAAAATGAAAGTTATTAAGTTATTGATATTTTTTTACATAATAGAACAATAAAACAAAATTAATTTTTACAAATGATGAGTTTCCTACTCCAAGGGACTTGACTGACATTTTGACGTTACAGGAGCTGCAAGAACGGTGTGACAGCCTGTCAGAGCAGCTCAGGAAAAACAGGAAGCAGAACAGAATCCTGGCCAAGAAGTACCGTGACATTGGGGGTAAATCAGAACTGACTTCTTGTGGTCCAATTGTTTTATGAACTATTTTCAGAATAGAATTGAGACCTAAAATTAATAATAATTAATCAAAACATAAATTGTCTTGAAGCAAATTTTTTATTCCGATCTTACGCAGCTTGACTGATACATTTTAGCCGCCATGCAGAGTCACTGAGCTTGATGGTTTAATTTTGTAGGTGAGCTGCCCACCAAGGACTCGCCCGACACCTCCAAGCCAATGAAGGCGTCTGGCACACCCGAGCCTGGCAACCTGCCCGTGGTGCGCAAGAAGGAGAGGGAGTTCATGGGCATGTTCGAGTACCGTCGTGAGGACGAGGCCATCATTGTCAGGAGACTAATCTACGGTACGCTCCTCTCATTTAGTCAACGTCATTGTATATCTTCAACGTATCAACAGAGGTGGCTCATGAGGGTTTTTTAGGTGTAGCTGCAACACTGAAAGTAATTCAGTGTAATAATTTTACGTGGGAGAAAAAAAAAATTATAAAATTTTATCTCCATATACCAATAATATTGGTATATTATTATATAATTAATGCTGTAATATAATGCTTCCACTTAGGTGAGTATAGATTTAAAAAAAATAATAATAATGAATAAAAAAAAGCTTTATATGATTATATATACAATATATAATTATGTCTTTCTAAATTTATACATATGCCACAGTCACAATAGAGTATATACCGGCATTTACTGCAAATTCACTGATTGTTGTGAAAATTAAAAGTTAAAGGTGATCTTCATAAAACTTGAATAACTTTTGGTCGCAACATGGTCCCATTATTGACAGTCCCACCAGTACATAGTACAGTACGATACACTTGTTGAAGCTCCCCTGCCACATAGTACATTACGTCTGCTTGAACCCCCTGCCTTGTTTCAGAGCTCAAGCCCAAGGTGGCCATCACACTGCTGCCGGGCCTGCCCGCCTACATCCTCTTCATGTGCATCCGTCACACGGACTTCATTGACGATGACGACAAGGTGCGCTCCCTGCTGACGAGCGCCATCAATGGACTGCGCAAGGTGATCAAGAAGCGCTCCGAGGACCTGGACACCTTCGTGCTGTGGCTGTCCAACACCCTTCGTCTGCTGCACACCCTCAAGCAGTACAGTGGAGACAAGGTGCGAGAAAATAATTGAAATAAAATAGATTACAAAAATATTGTAATACAAATTTCTAAACAAAATGTCAAAACACAGGCATCTGAAAATTGTGATAGTTTTTTTGTTTGTTCCGAAATGAATAAATCCTTTCTTTTAAGTTTGTTTTTTTAAGGAAAACAATGTCACAAAAATGCCAGTCCAATTAAAAAAAAAATAAATAAATAAATAAAAAATATATATTTAATTTATAAAAAAACAGTATTTAAACAGGTTAATTATCTTCATACCTGTTTCTTATTCATTTTAAACTACATTATTAACAAAATGTTCTGGTGCTATTGAACACAACAATGTCACTCAACGTATTGTTGTTGCGTTGCAGACGTTCCAGGCGGAGAACACTCCCACTCAGAACGAGCAGTGCCTGAGGAACTTTGACCTCTCTCAGTACCGGCAAGTGCTGAGTGACATCGCCGTATGGATCTACCAGGTAAGGGGAATAACAACCAACTGGTTACAGGAAAAATATTGAGAGAAATATATGCTAGTTTATATCACATGTGTAATTCGTAACTTAAAGTTGTATTTTTAGTATAGATATTATTATTATTCATATGCACAGCTTTAAATTTAAATAGAAAATTGCATGAATTGTTAAATTTTATTGCCTGAAAAAATGATACAGTTTCTTTTTTCAGTATGTTGCACTGCTTTTCTTGATAACAGGAAATGTAAAATATTGTGTATCATAAAAATTGTGAAAATTACGACAGTTTTTTGTTTATTTGTTTGTTCCAAAATAAATAAATCAGTTCTTTTAATTTTTTTTTTTTTTTTTAAAGGTTAATAAAAGGAGTTTAATAAAATAAATTTCGGCTATGTTCATTTTAAAGTACCGGTACTTAAATTGCCTTTACTTTGGACTTTTAATAGTCGAGCTTCTTAGAACCGCCCAATTACCATAACACAGTGTCAATGAACTTATCACGAGCAATGGACATGATGTTTGAGGGCATGGTGAAGCAAAACTTGTCTAATTATCATATTAACATAGTCAATGAAATTCTCACGAACAATGGACACAATGTTTGCAGGGCATGGTGAAGCAACTTGAGACACGCATCCAGCCACTCATCCAGCCCGCCATCCTTGAGCATGAGGCCATCACTGGTCTCTCCAGCAACAAGCCCGGGGGCATGCGAGGCCGTGCCGCCTCAGTCTCTCAGGACCCTCAGTCTCCCCAGACCCCGGACGTGACCCGCAGCGGCCTCAACATCCTCCTGGAGGAGCTGAGCTACGTTCACCGGACACTCTCCCTGCACGGGATGGACCCTGAGCTCATCACCCAGGTCTTCAGACAGGTGGGTCCAAACTTACCAGCAGCTTTTTATACAGTATCAATAATTTTTATATCAATAATAATTACTTCTCTCCTCTTATATTATAATAGTTTACATTGATTCTTGAATTTTGACAAATGCTCTTTATTGGATGTAAAAAATTACACACAAAAAATATGGAGTCTAATTAATGAACATTTACAAGACCCTGATGAATTCTACTTGATTCTGATTGACTAACTATCTCGTTTACATTGTCTGTACAGCTGTTCTACTTTATCTGTGCTGCTGCCCTCAACACGCTGCTCCTGAGGAAGGACCTCTGTCATTGGTCCAAGGGCATGCAGATCCGCTACAACATCAGTCACCTCGAGCAGTGGCTCAGGGACCACCGAGTGCAGGTCAGTCCATCAAGACGCACTGTCTGCAAGATTGGTCCTAACTGTCTCTTTAATAACATTGATACACAAGAAAAAAAAAATATTGCTAACCACCTAAATTTAAAAATATTATTTCCTTACTGTGCTCTTGCCTGGAACCATTTGATTGATTAATTGGTAGGATTAATATGTCGGGGTCTGCAGGAGATGTAGAATAGTTTCCTCTAAAACTCAATCTATTATTCACTAATAATAAAAGCTTCAGGAACTTCAAGGGGGTGTTTTTCTCCTTTCTGTTTTCCCTTCATAAATTTCTAGGGTAAATTTTTACCTCTTCTTTTTTCAAAACTGTGAAGACAGGTAAACTTGAAACTTAGAATGTCACTACTGGACGACCTACATGAAAATGTTTTATTTTATGTAGTAAATAATTAAGCACCAAATTATGTTGATTTCTTATACTGTGCTGTATATATGTATATTTTTTAGAGGGCATGCAGAAATTATTGCTAAAAAATTATTCAACGTTCAGGTTTGAACCCACACCCATTTTAGTCCCATTCTTTTTTTTAAGAAGTGACGTTTATTGATGCCTCTCTCTGTAATTTCAATAATTTAAAAAAAAAAAAATCCCGGGCTCTAAAATATTTGGGGGGGAAAAAACACAGAGTAACATGATTTATTACTGTACCCTCTATTCATTCTGCAATAATAATAATAAAAAAATTAGGTTGTCCAATGATGGCATATTTGATGTAGTCCCAGGCCACAAAATTCTTGTTAAAATCCAATTTCCCAAGTCTCAAGCAATAACAGATTAATTTTACATGATAATTTTACACAATGTACGTCAACTTTTGCAGGATAAGAACGTGGTGGAGACGCTCCAGCCGGTGATCCAGGCGTCGCAGTTGCTGCAAGCTCGAAAGACAGAGGGTGACGTCGTAGCCGTGTGTGAGATGTGCGACAAGCTCTCCGTCTTCCAGGTCAGTTGCAACGCTGCACATTAATGAATCTTAGCGTAATTTTATTATCTCTTTCATGGGCACTATAAAATAACACATCATTGTATTATATATTATAGTCAAAATTAAAAAATGAAGGAAAAACAGCCCATGGGGCAAATGAAAAAGATTGCTGAGCAGTACATTCACTTAAAGTGTTCATTCACCCAAATTAATTAATTAATAGTTCAAAGGCGATGAAAGCTAGAGATTGAGAGTCTCGTCGATGATGCTTTTTGGTATTAGAACATAATGCAAGTCTTTATATCAAGTTTTATACAGTCATTTTATAAATAAGTTCTTTTTCCTTATAAAAAGAAGTGCAACCAATTTTACTATGGTGTCAAAGCATACATAAAAAGAGCATGGTTCAGAGTTTAAAGACTACTCGGCTTGCAGATCATCAAGATCCTCAACTTGTACACACCCGCTGACGAGTACGAGGAGCGAGTGCCGGCCTCGTTTATTCGTCAGATCCAGGAACGTCTGGGCGAGAGAGCGGAGTCGCAGGGGCAGGTGGGTGCAGTGGCCAGCAAGTCTCGTAGCAAGCTACACATCATTAACTTTTCTTTTCTTGGAACTGATGAGTATTTGGTTATAATTAGTGAGGTTTTATTACTTTTTGTCGCATATTTTTAATTACCAAAGATTGGTGGCTCATAAGGAGTAGTAGCCACACAAATATATAGTGCTGAAAATGTCAATATACATTGTATAACATACAACAAATATGTGAAAATTCTCCCACCAATCGGGTTGAGTGAATTGCCAGTAGAATGTAATTTAATGTTACTTCTGTGTGTTTGTTTGCAGGCCACGTTGCTGATGGACTCGAAGTTCAGCTTCCCGGTTCGGTTCCCCTTCAACCCCTCCAACATCAGACTGGAGGATGTGGACGTCCCGGAGTCGGTGAACCTTCCCATGCTGCGGAAAGTCTAACCAGTCATCTCAAAACAAAACTTCGGGAGGCAGCTTTAATGTAAAAAGATTGTAATTTTTTGGGCCTCTGCAAGCAGATCATATTACATAGTATTTTTTTGTATATTTGTTCCTTTTTAGACCTTCATTTTTTAGTGCCATGTTAAAGTACCTCCATTGCAACCTAAACGTATTAACAATTATTTTTTATATCTTGCAGTGGCCATCACTAGGTAAGAAACAAAATAACAAACAACGGAAATGCAATTGCAAAGAAAAATTATTGTAATATAGTATTATTTTCTAACATTCCAAAAGGTCTTTGTGATATTTTTACTGCATAAATTTAATGCTATAAAATTTACCATCATGTTACTTTCTCTTTTTATTTTATTTTATTTTTTTTATTGATATTTATTTATGCTCTAGATGAAGTTGAAATTCCTGTTTCTACTTATTTGCTCTTTTTTTTTATGTCTTGATGTTTTGAGCTTGGCTCTTAATATCATTTTTAATTATTTAAGCAGAATTTCGATTCATATTACAGAATTATGTTTCTTCTATATCATATATATACAGTATATTATATATATAATGTGTTTACAAATAAAATGTGTTTAATTTTGCAATTGTATTGTAGAGACTCGTTTTAAAATATTTTCCCTCTGCTTTTTATGCACAAGCCTAACTATTGTATTGTTTAGAATTAAATATATAATTAAAAATCATTCCATTTATTCACACTGTCATAATTAATTATATTGCCTTAAATTTAGTGCAATCAAATGATTTTGAGAAAATTATTTTAAATTGTAGTTATTCTAAATTTTTAGCAAAGGGAATATGTTAGAAAAGGGTGAAGTTTGAAAAACTGGTAAAATTGTTATAATTTTGTTAACGATATAGAAAATGCAACTCAGTCTCAGGCTTTTGCTCATTACATAGTTTAGACTTGTAAAGACTGATGATAATGGTTACAGTACGTATCATAGTTTCACAAAATAACCAAAATTATATCAATAAAGGAAATATAAAAACATTTAAGACGATATGTGCCTCCATGCTTAGTAACAAATTTTATGCCATAAATATGCAATTTTAGGAAAATAAAGTTTACATGCCTACATACTGCAAGATATGAGTTGCATTTTCTATACACCTCTTTGTGCAATATAAAACATAAAAAAATCTTACTGTCATTATTTACTGAGTTGTATTAATTTAATTTTATGGTCAATAATTATTTTAGTCAGTAATAAATCAAATAATTTTTTGAAATTATTGTTTATGTAATAATGTTAACAAAATATAATATTGTTATATTATGACTATAATATGTGACATTGTTAATTCTTGTATTAAATTTTAATGACTGGGGTTTTCAACTTGTGCAGTTCATTAAATATAGAAAGTTAATTAGCGTAGATTGTCAACTTTATTATTAATGCACTTGTAAATTGAGAGTTAATTAATAGGCAAATTTTTCAAACACCCCTACAGTCATATTTGCAGCTTATTAATTATGCTCGAATGTTGTCAAGATTTGATGTAGATGTCAAAATCAAGTGTGCTGCATGGCTAAAAAATCATCATCATGTTGATATATTTACCTATATAATGTACATTGTCGTAAATAACTTGGAATCAAGAAGGACTATGTGACCAATCATTCCATTATAAATAATTAATTAGGTTGTGTTAGTTTGAGTTGTTATTTGTTGCTGCAAATAATGTAAATTTATTGTAACAAAAAATATATCATTTTTGTTTTGTAAAAAAGATAAACTTTATTGCCAAATAGAAAATAAATAATATTGCAGTTGAATGAAAAGAAAATTGTTTATTTGTGTATATTATATATAATAGTTTATATCGATTTTTTGCCTGTAAAAAATCTCCATCCCAGCCTGCAAATAATTTTATATAATATACAAATTATTACAAATTTATTTTATTAAGAGCAATTAAATATAAAAATGTATAGCTGATGTATATCGAGTATGTATAATATATATATAATAATTAATTATATATATATTATTATAACCATGCAATCAGATAGTTTTATTGTTTAAGAGATGCATGATTAGCTTGCAAAAATTATACATAATTTCGTTATGAAAAATGGCATATGATGGACATATATAATGTTGATTATTAATTAAGTTGGGAATTAAGAGAGATAACTATAAACTTGCAATATGCATCATGAGATTTTGCACCAAATTTTATTTTTGCATATTTCTATTTTTTTATTATTTTCTTTTATTATTTTCAAATAAAAAATCTTGTTTGAAGAAGCAACGAAAAAAATAGAGAGGAAAAAGAATGCATTGAACTGATCAGTCAGAACTCAGAACCAAAATATAAATATATTATCCATAATAAATTTTATTTGAGTGCAAAGTGAGTGTGCATATATTTTTTGGTCTTCAAAAAAATCCGCGCTGCCGGTCTGTGCAGCTTGGCAACGTTGGCAGTTACGGCCTTCTCTCTGGTTACGGCAACGTCGCAATACAATCAGCTGTGTCGGTCAGCTGCTAGAATGTCAACTCCTGCCCGACGTCGTTTAATGAGAGATTTTAAGCGGTAATGTAGCCAAAAAGCATGAAAAATATCATTTTACTAACTTTGAGTATTCATAACATGATTAGAAAATCAATATTTATGTTTTTGAAGTCTAAATATCGTTAAATTTGTATTTTAAAAAAATGAACTATTTCTCCATTTTCATGACTTTGATTCCGTTGCTCATCACAAATAAAAAAAAATCAATTTTTCGCAAGTAAATTTCACAGTTTTTTAATTTCGTTATATTGTATTATTTTTGCAAATCTCAGTTATATCATTGTGAAATTTTAATTTCCTGAACTTAAAAAAAAACGAAGTTGTTTTAAAATATATATGTGAAGTGATGGACCTCGGTCTCGAGGTCTTAAAATGGGAAATTAAAACATGACCCTGGGTTTATTTTAACTTTCTCTCGCAGTATTTGTCACGAAATAAGTTATTAATGCACCCCTGGGAGTGGTTGGTAATAATGATATTGGTTGCAGCCTGCAAGAAGATCCTCCTCCAGGGGTCAGTGCCGCTCCAACAGACAACAATATCATGTTATGGAATGCTGTGATGTTCGGGTAAGAGCATTTGTAATTTTCAAGGAAAATGTTTCAGATATCAAGGTTATATAAGTTACATTATGATAGTTCAACTATGCAGGAACTGTGATTGACATAAAATTTGGATCTATACTGTAATTTATATTTGCATATATTATGCATATGCATACAGTGGGGGGTGAAACTGTGAAGGCTGGAGTATGATACCGGTTTTCTGAGTTTTTATTTTGATCACAAGTAATTTATTTGTTCGCCACCATGCACTGGTATGTGCTAAAAACATCGTAAATATATTAGTCCATGTTTTTAACAGTGCATATTTTTGCTAAAAAAATAATCACTAATTATGTTAAAACCTCAGTTGCCCATTATTACATCCAGCTTTTAGCATCACCATTTCCCCCCCCCCCCCTCCCCATGACTATGCATATCATTTAATATTTTGTAAACTTCCTAATTACATTTACTGTATTTGTAATGATATAATAAAATATGTACTTTACTCTTTAATTTTTAGTCTAATTCAGCAGCTACTTGTCCCCCCTTCCCTCCCTCTTAATATATTTTTGTTTAATTACACTCCTGTAATTACCTTTAATTTTATTCAAAATTCAATTTCCTCAATTACCTTTTTCTGTTAACAGTGTCATGCAGTAGCATACATTGGCATCCAGAATCAACTTACAGTTAGTGAGCCTTCAGCTTGCCTATTAATTTATTGCTCATAATTTGATTTTTTTGTTCTCTCTTTTTTAACAGTCCTCTTCTTTACTTTACATACTGATCATGCTGCAATATATACAGTAACAAACAAACCCCAATTGATGTCAACGTAATTTTCAGGCCATCAGACACCCCGTTTGAAGATGGAACGTTCAAGCTCACGATGGAGTTCAATGAGGAGTACCCCAACAAGCCCCCCACCGTCAAGTTTGTGTCAAAAATGTTCCACCCTAACGTATACGCGGACGGGGGCATCTGCCTGGACATTCTGCAGAACAGGTGGAGTCCCACGTATGATGTGTCCGCCATCCTCACCTCAATTCAGGTAAGCAAATGCGCCCTTCATTGCCTGGATAAATTTGGAGAAGAAAGGGCTTGAGTCCACTACTATTCAGCACATTAAAAAATAAAAACAATACTGTAATGCATTTTCTGCTCATAAATTAGGTTTTTTTAAATTTCATTAAATTAATAACTTTTTGTCTATTGTAATAACACGTTCAACATTCACCAAAAGTAATGGTAAAGAACCAAATCAATCAACAAGATATGAAAGAGTAACCAACCCTATAAATTAGTCTGAGAACTGCTGTAAAAGAAATATAAAAAAATATTTGAGTGTCTCTCCTTACTTCCTATTTATTTGTAAACTGTAATTATGTCTACAGACACAGTGGAGAGAGTTTTGAATACCCTCATCATTCATACAAATTTCATGCTTATGCACACAGTGTCTGCCATAAATAAATAACTCATTTACCTACCATCTTGACTGAGGTTTCTTCAGTAAATGTAGGCAAATGCTGGGATGGCTGAATTGACTGTGTTTAAAAATATTTTGGTTTGCACCTTCCCTCTCCTTCCTGAGATCCAGTCGCTATAAATACTGTGGGATAGATGTCCCACAGTCATACTGAGAACTGTTTGACCAACCTGTGTTGTTCTGCAGTCGCTGCTGAGTGACCCCAACCCCAACTCTCCCGCCAACTCGATGGCTGCTCAGCTGTACAAGGAGAACCGCCGCGAGTACGAGAAGCAAGTGAAGGCGTGCGTGGAGCAAACCTTCATTGACTAGCGGCGGCTCATCACCACAGGATATACAAGCTCTGATTTGCATGCAAAAATTTAAAATTAATTCTTGAAATATGCCTTTTTTTAATATTAAAAAATAACAGTATTCAGTATTTATTTCTGATAAATTTAAGTTTGATGTATGTTTAATTTTGATTCATAAGCTAATTTGATCCGGTACAAGATATTATACTGATTTGTGAGTGTAAAAAGTATTCATTCATGAATGTTTTTATATATTCCGTCTGTAGCAAAGCAATCAATTGTTTGGAGTCTGTTAAAGACCAAAATGTATAAAAACTTTTTGAGTGAATGCTGGTGAAAGTTATGTCACATGATCTTGTTTATGTGTTTTTGATTGTGTTATGAAATGGAACTATTTTTCATTTAAATATTTTTTTGTGTGTTATTGTTATGTAAAATGTGAATTCAAAGTTTTTTCATTTTTCAATTTAAAAGAATTTTAAAACCCAGCCTTTTTCTTATTTCTTAAATTATAATATAAAAAAAAAATGTTTTAATCGGTGGTAACTATGGAAAGGAAAATGCTCTTACTCATAGATGTTTAAATAATTTAGCTGTAGGTTGTTTTTATGCATGGATCTTCACATAACCCTACTCTCCTAGAAACTGGAGCACGCATTCTTCCCAAATGTAGTGGCACTGCAAGTTATTCAATGTATAGATAAATTAATTGTGAAATCTCAAAACCTTTATCTATATGTATTCGAAACTATTTGATAAATTTGGGCAAACTTGCAGATTTTTATGTTTTCACATACTCATTTTTCTGCTCCTTATCTGTTAGGACAAAAGCCTTAAACGGTTTTAATACCGGAGGAAAAACAGCAATTTAAAACATGCTTTCCTCAATCACTGCTCATGCAACACCAATCTTACTGTCGGTCTTAAAGAAGCATATAACTTTCGACCAGAGATGTAGATAGAACTAATCTTTTTCGCTTGAACTATCAATTTTCAAGTGTCCTAAGTCTTTACCCCTGTTTTTATCAAGAATTTGACTGCATGATGTACGTCACCTGGTCAATCTTTGTCCGCTGGTCATGACATCGTCGTGACATCACGGTCAAATTTCAATGGCTATCTTGATAAAACTGGTTAAAAAATTAGCACACTTATAGTATCAGGTGGAAGACAATAATTATATCACCATCTTTTGTCAAAAGTTGCATTCTTATTAAGTAAAAAAAGATTAATTATTGTTGCAAGGGCACCAGAGAGGTGTTCTGGTATTAAGCAAGGCGTCTTTATGTGTAGTGATGTACAACGAAATTTACTGACTCCCTTAAATTGAGGATTATAAATTGCTGACGGCTTGATGAAAATGTTTGCCTTGGGAACTGCTCATAAGAGATTTGAGATGATGAATGCATGCAGCTTCTACTTTTTCTAAACGTAAAAATGATGGGAGGTTTGAGAGCTCAAATAAGATTTGTTTGTAAACAAATAAGTTGCTTACTTGCTGAGGTGTTTGCTTCAAATTAAGTAAACAATTTGGTTCTTCTTTAACAACTAGCTAACAACAAAATAATATTGTGTATAAAGGAAAGGGGTGCCAGATTTTCATGTAAAATTTCAGATTTTAAGAAACAAAAGTTAATAATTTCTCAATATACTTGGTAAAAATAAATAAATAATTTAAAGCTCTTTTTAACTTACGACATCTCTTTTCAATGAATTCTTTAACTTCAAATACATGTATCTATTAAATTTATAAAATAGTAAAAGCATGTATGTCATATTTTATGTGTAAATGTAGCATTTTTGTGGTAATTTTTCTTATACAGCTTACTGCAATTTAGATGTTTTTCTTTTCCTGCTTTCCCTTAGTAAAAGTAAAACACTTCCCCCACCTTCTGCAGGCTTTTCGCACAGTCGTTTGAATTGAAGACTGAAGAAACTCAAACGTGTTGTTTATTTGTGTTATAATTTAACGTGTCAAAGAATAATAAAAAATATTAAGTTATTCCCAAAATGTTTTGAAATGTTTTGTGTTGTAAACTGATACATGTAACATTATTTATAATGAAAAATAAACAGACGGGTCTGTAACCAAACTCTTTCATTTCAGTATCTAAGATATACTTTTATTTTTAACTAATATAACTATGTAGGATAAATTGCATTTCATAGAATAATTAAAACTCTCACAGTCAGAGGCGTCGGCATATATTTGCTGTGGACTCTCAATATTTAATATTGAAATCCATGCATGAAAATATTTCAAATGTCTGAGCCAAACAAAAGTAAAACATAATGGGTACTATTCATAAAAACTTGCATATGTATTAGAAATTTTCATATCTAAACTTTATTTTAAAAAAATTAAGTGAATTTATTATTTTACACATTTATAATATATATGCATAATATACAAAAATACATAGTTAAAAAATATAAAAAGTTGATGGTTATATCTGCATATATAGCATTCAAAAATGGGTCAAAAAGACAGCTAAAAACGTCAAATTAATTAAAAATTAAAACCATGATCTTGAAAAGCATTTTATTTTTTTCGCCGCGAGGGTGCGAAATCAATTAATTAAAAGTCAGCATGCAGTTGCACTGCATGATCCATCAAACACGCACGTACATGAATTCACCATTCATGATTATTTGTGAATTATGTATTATGATGGACAGATCAATTTTTTATAAAATATATAATTTTAAACTGAACAAAAAAATGCAGGTTATTTTGTTATTTTTCGTATGCAAATATTTTAAAATTTTCTTATTTTATATTATAATTGAAACACATACGTATAATATTTATTTGATCAATCCTCTTTTATAATAATTGTATAATTAATTAAGGTACGTTTATTTATGTGATTTAAAAAGAATATATTTTTATAACGTGATAAAAATGATATGATAATTTTTTACATCAGCTTTCGTGTTCCACCTTGGCGCCACAGTATAAAATAGCGATATTCAGTTCCATAGCAGCATTCACTCTTATATCCATAAGATATATGGATATAATTAAGAGTGAATTCGAATGATGTAAAAAATCAACAATCGACCCCTTGAAAACTCACCTAAAAGCAATAATATGATAATTTTCATAAATTAAAAACCTAAGGTGGAAAGTTAAGGGAACATTATTTAATTATTAATCGATCACTATGAGTCTGTCTCTGATGACGGTAATGACGTTATAAATCTCAATTGTTCAGCACCAAAACAGAACATTATGCAGGAGACAGTTAAAATTAATTGTTGCGATACTGCAACCTCGCGAGAGTCTATTTCGTGCAGGACAAGTTGCCTAACCTTACGGCGAAATGGTAGAAGAAAATCGTGAACTTGCCACTTTCGTAATTTTGCAAATCCTTTGCTCCAAAAATAGTTAATTATATAATATTTATAAATTAATATAATTAACAATTTTGCTAAAGCCAATTTAGCTGTTAGTCCATAATATCATGATAATATAATAACAAATTTAATAGTACGCGTATAATAGCTGGAAAACTATAATAACTTCGCATCTCGATCATCTTAATTATTTTATATATTATGCTTCAATTAATTTTTACGTATGTAAACCGTTATTTAATACATATAAAATTATATATATAAAATAATATATATATATATATATATATATATATAATTTTATATATAAAATAATGGGGGACATTCACAAAGCACTTTAACCCCCACTTTAGCCCCGATTTTTAACTCTGGTGCTAAACATGGTACTAAACCAGGGGCTAACCATGTTAAGCTCATAGCTTAGCACCATGTTTAGCACCAGGGTTAAAAATCGGGGCTAAATTGGGGGTTAAAGTGCTTTGTGAATGTCCCCCAATATATATATATTAATATCTATATTTATTTATTATTATGCACAACGATCGATCAAGTTATAATTTGAGTGAAATCTCAAAAATATCCCTAATTTTTCATACTTAAATATTGATCTGAAAAGTATATTTCGACTGTGATGAATATAATATTAAAAAACTTTCTGTTCAAGTAAAATTATTTAATTATTAATTAACGATTTTATTATACAATAATTTAATATAAAACTAAATATTATAATGATACATGATGTCAAGATCCGTGTATTTGGTCAAATTTTTACGTACATATATATTACAAATAAAAAACAAAAGAGAAACAAAAATAATTAGTTTATCGTTGCTATGGCAGCTATTTATAAATAAATTTTAAATCGTTGTGAACGTCGGAGGTTCAAGTTTAGTTTTCCGTCGGTAAAATGATTCAACAATAATTTTGTAGTTGGTATTGATAAAATACATAATGAAATATTTTATCGATGTAGTTCGTTCTCATATCCTGGAGAGTGGATTAAAAGAGTGTAAAAGATTGCGAGAAAGGTCAATAAATTGGCATGAAGGACAAGATAAGTCGGAGAGTTCCAGATGGAGAGAGTAATGAACCGATTTTTCAAAACAAATTTGAGAAATGTTCAAAATGTTATTTTAATTTCATTATTTTATTTCAGTTTGAAGTTGAGAGTGCGACAAACTCGCATTGGTCACCTAACTCGCCATGTATTGCAAAACGGGACATTTGCAAATTACATTTTCCGCTCGGTCTTCGGCTTTTGTGGTGAGTAATTAATAACAAGATCTTATGACAATAAGTTTCATGCATGGTTTCTATTTCTTGTATCGGATTTTGTATAATGTATAAAATTGTTGTGTGTTGTTGTGGAAAGTATATACGTACACCACGATCTGTCTTTGGGCAGGCGGGGCACTGCTGTCGCTGCTGCTCCTGACGGCGCTCGTCTTCCAAGTCAACATGAGCGTGCAAAAAGCCACGCTGCTGTGCGCCATGCTGGCGCCCTTCCTGGCGCTCGGGCTGGCGCTCTCGACCAAGGTGCGCTGCGCCACGCTGCTCGTGATGCCCCAACTGAGCTCCAAACGTGGTCGCCAAGCGCTCGTGGCTTTCGCCTACATCCTCGCCCTGAACGGTCCCATGGCCAACACGCTGTACAACCTCGGGGAGACGTCCCAGTCGCTCGCTTGTGGACAGGTAGGTGTCCAAATTGTTTAACTCTAGGGGTTCTTGCATATCGTTTAATAGAGGCTTCAAGTCAGCTGATTTTTCGGTGATCCCACCCGCTATACCAAACCTATATATATATGTAAAAAAAAACGTGAATTCGTTTTTTCACCAAGAATAAGATTTTTCAGGGATAATTCCTTTACGGAACTTTGGTCCAAACTGAAAAATAAAGTAAATAATTCAAGATTTAGATTTTTTACTTGATTTATAACCGAGAAAAGTTAAAAAAACACTTTGCTTCATTTTCAAGTGCAAGATGGACCTTAGCGACAAACAGTTGCGCAGCGAAAGCGCAACACTTGAAGCCTCCATTGGAGTGATGAACCATTTTATGATATATTTTCAACACAGGTCAGAATTATAAATAAAGTATTGAAATTTTTATACAATTTATAATGAATTCACACTAAAGTCTTCTATACTCGGATACTCGCAGTGGTTGTAAAAAAACAACAAAAAATTGTTATAAAATATAAATGTGTGTCCGATGAAGTAATTAACCGTGAGACGGTGTAGTACCTGATTTCGCCCACCAGAGCACACAACGTAATGGCATTGTTGGCACTAACTATCTGCCCCACTTTCATAATAAATGGTAATTTTCCATAACATGTAAATCAACACTCGTGTTATTCCCTTCACCGCGGGATTCTATCAACTTTAATGTTTACAAACCTTTTTGCAGTTACATAATTTTATAAAAATGTGACAAACTGGGTGTAATAAATCTGCAATGGGGTACTGACCAAAAAAAAAAAGTTTCAAGTTTTTGTCAACATTTCAAAAGGCACGAGAATTTCATGAAGAATAAGCCCTATTACAGTATTCTACGACAATTTCCTGATTTTATATGAATTTTTGAAACCTCTCAAAAATGACGTCATAGCATTGAATCTTAAATGGGAAAATAGATCAGTTAACATTGCCAAATCCCATACTTATAGTATTGAAATGTAACCAAACCTTAATTTGCAAGGTTTTTAGGGGCTAGAATCACGATAATGAAGGTTTCAAATTTCTACCTCAATAAATTTTCATTTTAGCAATGTTAACTGATGCATTTTCCCATTTAAGATTCAATGCTATGACGTCATCAAAAAAAGTTTTAAAAATTCATATAAAATCAGCAAACTGTCGTAGAATGCTCTAATAAGGCTCATTCTTCATAGAATTCACAGTACTTTTTACTAGTATTGCTAACTCAAATACCGGTCAGTACCCCATTGAATATTTTGAATACAGGAGCAGGCACGCACTGCGATGGGTCGGCTGGCCGCGGCGGTCAAGGAGCCGTTGGTGACCGCCAAGAGAGCGGTGGGCAAGGCCATGAGCTCCGTGCGCACCGCAGTGCAGCGCCTCAGGGAGTCGGTGGGCGCCCTCGAGCGGGTCGTCTCCGCCATCGGTGAGTTGTTTCTCTGTCTCAATTCAAACTGCAGGTACTTTGGTTCAGTAACAAATATTTGGTAAAGAACCTCTTTAAAATATCTGACTGCATGAGAGAACTGCGGTGTCGAGTTTAGTGTGTGTAGAACAAGTTGCATACGAAATGAACATACGAACAGGCGTTTGGATTTTAGTCCCTGCTATGTTGATTTCATTATAGAAGTTTGATTCAGAAATTTATTAATTTATATAATCTAAATATCAGATCACTTTATTTACCTTTTTTTTTTAAATAATACTGAAAATACTTGTTTTTGTTCCTTTTCACTGTCAGTATATTCTTATTTATTTAACTGTTGAAAATAGTCACATAGCGTATATTATATATATATATATATATATATATATATATATATATATATATATATATATATATATATATATATATATACCCAATAGAAATAGATACCAAAATGTCAGAGGGAATCAAAATTGAGTCTGCAACTATCTATAATATGTGAGAGATTAATTGCATGAACGTGGCGCAGTGCATTGACTGGTTTTTGTTAGATCACCGAAGTCAAGCAACTACGTAGATAGTACTTGGATGGGTGACCGCTTCAAGTAAAAATAATAACAATTAAGACTCCTTCCCCTGAGGTAAATCCATCTCGCTTTCCACCCAGTACAGTGATGCAGTTCTGTACGTGACTTCACTGACTTCTTAGGCTTCGAACATCACTTTAATCTCTTCAATCCATTCCACGTTTCCTTAGTCTCATTTTAGCGAATGCTAGGACACACAACAAGCCGTGGCCACCCTCCCTGATGGTCCCTTTGTCCCTTTCCCTCCCTAATCCCTAACCTTTACCCCGCCTCGAGCTCATAGAGGGTTGTATTCTTGTAAAAAGACAATAAAACTAAAGCAGCTTTGCCGTACAGTGGGCGTGTTCAAGTCCGCACACTACTGGCTGGGCTCCGTGGTGAACATCTGCAACCGCAAGATGGGGACCCCCACGGAGCGCTGCCTCGGGGTCTTCGTGAGCGCGGCCCATGACTGCTCGGCGCACCTCGGCCCGCTCTTCTCGTGGCTGTGTGGCATCGTGTACATCACCTCCCTCGTGTGCTACACCCTCGCCTTCCTCGGACTACTCTGCAAGGTCATCCACATGGTCGCGGACGCCGTCTCGGGGGCGATCAAGCGAAGTGAGTTATTGTATCATCGTACTCAAATTTGACTTTATTAGACGCAAGTCAATTTACCTCTTTTTGTAGTTTGTCTGCAATGGACAACCTGCATGGATTTTTATTGCATATTTTGGATAAAATTAAGAGACTTTGAGTCATGTATCATCAATTTTTTTTTTAATTCAATAACGTCCTTAAAATCGAGGGGAACGATTCGACGCTCTGACATCATATAGTCATGGAACGTTTTTCTCTATATATGCTTGCATGCTAAATATCTGCAAGCAGCCATGCATATATATAAAATATAATAAATATAATATATATATATGGAAAATATAATATTTAAATAAATAATAAATAAATGACTTTGATGTCACAGCGTCTTTTGTTTTTGAGGGTTTTAAATGTTGCGTTAAAAAAAAATGTTAACTCGAAGTGTTCCATCCAAAAACACAATTAAAATATTCATGCAGGTTGCCCATTGTTGGTAAATCAGGCCATTCATCCATTCACAGTATTAATAGCCGCCTGTACATAATTATACAAAATATGAAAAATATTACAAATGTTCAAATTTAGCTTCAAGACACGTATGCATTTAACTTAATTCAACGTACGTGTTAGAAAAGTTGAAAATTTCATGACATGAGAGGCAAACTTGTTCTCCGACCTCCGACTGACCGTACATTCCTCCACAGCGGCCAAACGGTTCACGGCTTACGTCCGCACGGCGCTGTACGTGGACGTGGACTTCCACCACTCCTTCCAGGTAGACTTGGAGCGCAACGTGACGCTCAAGTCCATCGCGCGCGCCATCCAGGACGAGATGAAGGCCACCACGGAGCCCGTGGGGCGCGTCTACCGCATGGCGGGCGGCGTACTGGGCCTCACCTGGATGATCGTCTTCATCAAGTACGTTTTGCATTTAGTCAAACAAGTCTTATGATAGTAATGTAATTTTTTGTTTACTTGTCTACTTTTATTTTCTGTAACAATTTTTCTTCATGCTGACTCCTAATTATTATGATATTTGCAGATTATTGAAAATACATTATCATGTCACAGGGCGCTCCAGTACCACCACAAGTTCCTGGTGGCAGACCGCTTCGACAACGTTTACATCACACGGCAGCTTAAGGAGGTGGACTTCGCCAGGGCCCGGCGCGGCCTCGAGTGCGTCCTGCCGCTCAGAATCACTGAGCGATGTCGCTTCTGTCGCGTGAGTCCAGTTTGAACGAAACATTCGAGTTGTAGCTAACAAGAACGCTTTTTATCAAGCGTTTTAAGTTGAACATGCATTTAGAATCGTGAAAATTGCACATGTGCTGTACGTATATTCCCCTTAACATAAAAGTTTTATAATTTATCCACCTGCTGATGTTAAAATTTATGTTAAGGAGACTTTACCGCACGGTTCGTGACGTGTTTCAGCCGACGCAACTCCGGCTGCTGCCCTCGGAGCGCTTGCACCTGGCCCGCTCAGTGGTGTTCCTCCTGATGAGCACACTCAACCTCGTGCTGCTCGTCAACGTCGACTACGGCCTCTTCTGGCTGCTCGACCGACTGCGCGCGCACGCCACCTTCGTCACCAGCGTGCCTCGTGAGTTCAACAATGAACTCCGAAAAATGTTCTTGAAAATTAAATGACTAAAAAAAATCTTGTTTCAATTCAGTATAATTTTCAAGTACCACCAGAAAGCTTATATTATAATGGTCGCGATTCACGAAGAGAATTATCCAGATTTCTCACTAACCACGTTTAGTGTCATTGAATTGGGCTGCGCGTTAGTGAGAAAGCTGGATAACTTTCTGAAGAACTCATTCGTGAATCGCTTCCAGTATGGATGGCTTAATTAAAATATAAAATTACACGTAGTCTGCAATGCAAACACGAGATGAACGCTTAACTTAAAAATATATTTCTCTTTCAAATATTGCAGTACAGTCCATTCACATACCTTGTTCTCCAAACAGCAGTGAACTTTGTTTGACCTCTGTTTGACAGCCATGCAGGGCGTGGAACTGCAGGTGGAGGGGCAGGGTTTGGTGCCTGACATGTTCCGCAACATCTCCGCGTCGCTGCTGGAGGACGAGACGGCCACTGAGGCGCCTCCTGAAGAGCTCGACCCTGCCGCGTGTCTGCCCAACCCCAGGCAGCCCGACATCAACAAGTACTACCAGATCAGTAAGTGTTACCTTCATATATGGCATGTTCTTAAATATAGTGGGGTTGGCTGATCAAAAATTAGGAGTAACAGATTCGACTGAATGCATAAATGCAGATTCACATGAGCGACTATGTTTTGACCATGATGTAAAAAGTTACATCATGGTTTTGACGCACAAGCTGTAAAATCTTATGCCGCAAGCGAATTCACTGGATTGCGGCAGTGGAATCGTGAGTTTTTTTCATTCGCCAAATAACGTACGTGGCCGCGCCAATGGAATTGACTGCAAATAAGTCACGTACTGCTGTAAATTCACCTAAAGGTACTTACTCGTCACTTATCCTTGCAGTGCTGCTGATGACTTTCGCGTGGCTGATGGCTCTGGCCGAGCCTTTCATTCTCCGCCTGCGACCGACCATCCTGAGCTCGTACTACCCTGAGCGGGCCCAACAAAGGGCCGTGTGGCTGTGCGGCTTCATCCTACGCGAACGTGGCGGTGCTATGCGCACCATCGCACGGATGGCGGGAAAGCGAACCAGCCTGGGAGGTGGAAAAATGGAGCCTCTCGGAATTTCAACACTCTTCGAGAGACTCAAAGACCAGTGAGTAAAACCACTCTTCCTGTCGAGAGACTTCAACGACCGTCATAAGTGAAGCATTCGTTTAAAGTTTAACCAATGGCATAAATTGTTGAATTAGCTTTTTTTTTTAAATAGTTCTGGTGCTCCTCCATTTGGAACTGAAATCCAACAAATTCCATCCCTCTTATATAGTTTTTACAATTTATATCAGAGTCTTCTGCGCGCAATGTTTCTAACAAAACATTGTTCAATGTCTGTCGCGTGGTGTAATTTTCGATTGTTGAACGCGAGAAAGCAAAAAAGTAAACAAACTCCGCTGTTTACAATTTTTTGCCGCTGGCGGCGCCACCAGCGAGCGGTAATTATCAAGGGAAGCATTATGAATAACATGAAAAACTAATAGAAATAATTAAAAAATTGAGGACATGTTTTCAAAAATCAAGTGAAATGGAAAGAAACATGCGCGGAAATTTTATAGAAAACATTAAGAATTTTTAACGGTTTTTTATCATTGAAACGGTAGAAGAAATGTGGAGCGATAACCATGGTGTAGGTAATGTATATCATTTCTGTATTTCCAAGGGCTTGTAAGCTCTAAAATCTTTTAGCTAGCAGTTCTGACAGGACTTAGCTGCTCTGACCAGCAGCACCAGTGTCCATTTGTTGATTTATTTAAAAATAAAAAGCAATAAAATAGGGTTTTAAAATTTTACCTTTGAATTTCTATACATACTGAAGATATAGCAGTAATTCGATAATCTACAAGTTTCTATGCGATGTCACCTTAATACTGGAGTGACTGGAGTCCCGTCCAACATCTATGATTGCATAGAATCACATAAAAGTCAATGAAACGCCAACCTCAGTCTGCGTCGACTCTTCTATGTGCTTAAAATAAGATAAAGTACCTTAATATTTGCTAATAATTAATTTTTACATTACCTGGATTAATGTAGTATAAAATTATTACATTTTTTTATACTTAGGTGTGGTATTTTAGAAGTTATCGTAACATTTAGGCATCAACTCGCGAATTTCCTATGTTAAACAATGGCGCATAGTCAACAAAAACCGCTCGCTAGTGGCGCCTCTGGTCACTCTGGCGGGCGCAAAATGGAACTAAAGCGTCACGCAATAATCGGACCACGCGACAGACATTGAACAATGTTTTGTTAGAAACATTGCGCGCAGAAGACTCTGATTTATATATATAAAAAAAAATGAAGTATGAAATTATGAAGTATATATATATGAGTAAATGACATTGAAGACATTCTCGATTTTGTCACGGATTTTGTAATAAAATGATTTCATTTTATTTTTATTTTTTAAAGCCCGGATCATAGAATATAATTATGTTGCTATATTTTTTCATTAGGGTAAACCACTTGTTTAACGACGCGTTCTCTCTATTTTTTTTTTTTATTATTATTATTTTGAAGATACTATGAGGAAGAGAATTTTTTGGATGTCACTTCCATATGATAAGGAGCACTAGAAATATTTTTTGAAAAATGCTATCTCAAAAATTTTAGGTAAATGGAGTTCTATACGTATATACTAATGCCATGAGGGAAAAAATACCTGCATATATAGTTTAAGTACACTAAAAAAAAAATAATAAATAAATAAATAAAAATAATGATTTAAAAAAACCTGTTGCTATAAATTATAAATGGCATGTGCATATTTTTCAATCCTAAAGCCTGTATTACACGATACAATTTTGCATACAATTTTTCCTTACAAGAAAATGTTATCTCATTATCTCAATACAAATAAACGGAGTGTGAGTTTTCTTGTAAGGAAAAATATTGTATGCAAAATTGAATCGTCTAATACCGGCTTAAAACTATTTAAGTGAGTTTTTTTTATTGCATAACGCAAAGAATGAAGACATTATAAAAGCATTTTTTTTTTAACATGTTGAGTTCATCAACCATTTTTATTCATTTTTTTAATAGACGGTTTTTAACTTGAAAATCTGTTCCGTTGAAAAGTGCAACAGAAATGTTTTTATATAATTCATTTTTATAATTTGTTTTTTAACAAATAAAAGTTAAAAAAGAAAGGAGGTTTGCAGGAAACAACTTTTTTAGCCTCCATTCATTGATGCGAACTAGCTGCAATATGGTTTGTTGGATGACACCAAGGTACGTGACACTGGTCCGCAGCTCCAGGCTGTTTCGGCTACTGTGTGGCTCCAAGTCGCGCCCCGCCTGCGTCGTGTGTGCCAGTCCGGAGGGTCCTGACGAGCCGTTGGTGAGCTGTGAGGCACTGGGCTGCTCCGCCAGGTACTGCGCGGCCTGCTTCTCCACGCAGGACGGGGGCCTGTGTCGCGTGTGTGGCCAGCCGCTCGAGCAGCCCGAGGTGCCGGGGCTGGAGCTCGAAATGTGAGTATCCCCCCAACTTTGTGTAGGGGTTGTCTAACTCACCGGAGGGGGGGGGAGAGCGTGGTGCTGGGATTTAAGGTCCAAATGTGAATATCACCCAACTTATTGTATGCACCCCACGTGCCGCAGCTAGGGGACAGAGACGCTCCCCTTCAAGACCCAAACCAACAAGTTAAGCTTCATAACAATCTGTGTGTATGGTGAGGGAAGCGAATTGTTGTATATAGGGTGACCATATATTATATAATTACCCTTCATTTTATTTATTTATTTATTTATTTATTTATTTATTTATTTATTTATTTATTTATTTATTTATTTATTTATTTATTTATTTATTTTCATTTAGCACTATTTAAACTGTGTGGTACACCATGCACGAGCCGATACTGATAAAACAAGATCTTAAAAATTATAACGACAACATTAAGTAATTTATGATGCAGTCAACTAAAATAAATGCCAGACTGACGTACATGACCATCAACTTAAATTTGTTTATATCCTTGTTTAAAAATTAATTTATTAATTGTATAATATAATAGTATGGACTCTACATATTATAATACACGCATCCTCAATATTCATGGTGTTACTGCCATTGTCAGGTGAGCTGCATTCGTTACCCATGCACCATTTGCGAACAGTGTCACACTCACTGTGTTCTTCGGTAATAGATTTAGCAATCGCTTATCTGCCCGCAAATTTCAAATCATTAACTCCTTCTGTATTTGATTAACGCGTCTATAAATCAGTTAGGCGTAAAGATAGCTTTGTCCCAAAGAGTAGATATCCGCGGAAATGAGTAAATATTGTAAATAAAATAACATGGAGATTGTATTTTTTTTCGTTAATATCATATTGTGTGCTTATACTGTCCTTTTAAATTACTATACATTTAATAATAGCTGTAGCTTTTACATGTATGTGTATGTAGATAACAATTATATAGTGAATTTATAATTATCTTTGATGACTCTGACACATTTCAGTAATCAAATAATAAAATGCAGATCAAATTAAGTTCCATATATAAATTAAGTTTAAAAATGTAAGATTTTACCAAATTTAACACGGGAGGTTTAATTCGTGTTTGCGATAAGCCTAATAATAGTTTGTATGTACGTCACACTTAGTTCAGTTCAAGGCTAGCTGCATGCAGGTTTTAGGGCGCGTCCCTGACTGGCGTACGTGGCCCACGGCAGGTTTGGCAATAATCTGGAGTAGCAAAGAGATCTCACTAACATTCCGGATCTATAATATATATAATATTGAAGTGCTGTAGCGATAACAATTATTTGCTTGTTTGTCATTCTTGTGATGTTGTAACTTGTTATGACAGCGACTCGTCAGACGAGGAGGTCGACGTGGTGGTGGTGACCCGCGATGACGTCAGTCCGCTGCCCTCTGACGTCACAGAAGAGGGCGTGGACAGCAGCTCAGATCGCGGCAGCATCTTCCACCCCCGCGTCCCGCAAGACGAGGTGCCGCGAGAGGCGTCCACTCGGCCGTTGTGGCGACGCGTGAGGGCCATCTTGGCCAACGTGGTGCTTCGCCCTGTGGAGAGCCAATACCACGCCCTGGAGCAGGAGGAGGAGGAGGAGCCGATGGAGCTGAAGACTGAGCCGAGCTTGGGGTACGAGGAACCTGATCAGGACTACCGGCTGACAAATATCGAGCCCGACATCGCCAGCTTGAGTGACCTCGACGACAGTCCCATCAGCACCTTCCATCCCCGAGGTTACGTCAGTGTCCCGCAAGACGAGTTGCCGCGGCAGGCGCAGCACGAAGTGCCGCGAAAGACTAGACCGTTGTGGCAGCGCGTGAAGGACACCCTGACCAACGTGGTGCCCCACCACCATCCTGTGGAGAGCCAATATCACGCCCTGGAGCAGGGGGAGGAGCCTGATCAGGACTACCGACTGACAAAGATCAAGCCCGACATGGTCAGCTCGAGTGACCTCGATGGAAGCCCCGTCAGTGGCGTCAGCATCTTCCACCCCAGAGGTTATGCTAGCGTCCCGCAAGACGAGGTGCCACAGGAGGCACCCACTCAGCCGTTGTGGCAACGCGTGAGGGCCTCCCTGGCCAACGTGGCGCCCAGCCCCCACCCTGTGGAGAGCCACGTTTTTCAAGAGGGGGAGGACTCGATGGAGATGGAGACTGAGCCGAGCTTGGGATATAACGAGGAGCCTGGTCAGAACTTCGCCAGCTTGAGTGACCTCAATGGCAGCCCCGTCAGCATCTTCAGCCCAGGGGGTTACGTCCCGCAAGACGAGGTGCCGAGTCGGCGCGTGAGGGCCCCCCTGGCCAACGTGGTGCCCAGCCACCGCCATGTGAGGCAGGAGGAAGACCCAATGGATCTGGAGACTGAGTTGAGCTTGAGAAGCTCGAGAGACAAGAAACTTCGTCGTTACTACCGGCTGACAATGATGGAACACGACAGCTCGAGTGACCCCGACGATCCAGCACCAGAAAGTGACTGAGATTACTGTAGAGGAAAATGTTTGGCGTATTTAGGGATTTCCATAACTGTAAGATAGTCTTTGTAAGACAACTTGAAATGTGTTTTGTTTGTCAGTGTATCATGTATATATTATTGTAAAAACCATGACATGATAAAGATGTTATTGAAACAACTAAATACATTTTTATTATTTTATATCACAAACTATTATAATATTTAACATGAATGAGGTCAGTCAACTAATAAACCATTTTAATATTAAGACGTCCCTGTATTATTTAACTTCATTTTCAGAGATTTCACATTTTGCTTCGACTCTGGCAATTAAACGTGACATTTTGACATTCAGCTAAGTTTCCTTGCAAGCGACATCACGTCATGATTGTGGGGGTCACCAAGGGTCGCGTCCCCCGACCTCAGCAGATACCAAGGGTGATAAACCACAAGAGAACCAACTTTCCTGGGAGCTATAATATTGACGTCAGCTGGTGAATTTTACCTGCTGAGTGATTCTATTGTGGGTGACATTGTTAAGATATTGGAGACTAACTATTTGGTAAAGGGCTTAAGTCGATTGCATTGAGTTTATCGAGGAGGTTTTTCATGCCATCTCTTGGTGTCTTATGAGCCCATACAGCCAGAGAATATTTACATGTCCATTTTAATTCTTTTGTACAGCCACCTGACATACACTACAAACATGAAATATTTACTTAACCCAATATTTTATGTTATAAAAAAAATAACTAATAATTATGTACAATAAATATAAAATCTTTTGGTGGTTAATTTTATTTCCAATTTTGTGTATAGTTCTGCATCCCTGCAGGCCGGCTTGTCTTAAACGAAACAATAATTATATCTATTAATACATATGATCATACTTTTCATTCTTTTAGCTGCAATCAATGCTCTAAAATGCACAGTCATGTGTTTTGATCTATAATCTATAATAGCTATATATATAAAAAAATAATATATTTCATAATGTGGGGGTTATTGACATTAAAATTCTCACTGTTTCATAAGATGATATATTCAGTCAGGACTCCTCATAATTAAAAAAATAAGTTATATTACCGTTATCTCAAATTCGCATTAATTAAGCAGGATTGCTTTAAAACTTTAAACTGTGTATAAACATAATCATTCTTTACATAATCATACTGTATAGTTATTTATTATATTTTATGTCAAGAACGATCGAGCTCCAAAATCATCATACGTTTTATAATGCATGTATATAATTATAATTTTTGTATAATACTTTTCTCTAAATTATGTGATAATCACTTTAACAGAAATTATTTAACTATTCTTATAAATAATTTTATTACTATATAGCTGTCTGTATAACACAGGACACAATTTATTATAATAATTAATAATTATTTTTTTAAAAATAGGGGAAATGATGGCATGTAATTTTTCAATTAATATTCACGCACTTTTCATGAGCATGAAAGTATCACCGCATTCTTTATTATATGGTATCACCCATGTGAATAAAATAAAAATAATTTTGTTGTATCGGTTTCCCTTATCAATGAAGTCACGCCTCTCATAACAATTTGCACTTTACCTCATTACGTAATTATTATCTAAAGTGGAATTGTACAGTAAATTACGATTGTTGTGACCTCTGGCCCGCTGTTTATCACATTGTTCACATTACGTCCATCAGATATAGAAAAACATAAGACGGGAGCAAGGCTGAATCAGCGAGCTTTGCACTGGCCGATAACGATATTATTTTACCATATATGATAGCGTATGGCCAGGTTTTATTGGGGAAAAACAGAAGATACACAACTAAATAGTTACAAGGTACAGTTTAGCAATTCATGACGGATAAAAATAAGTGAGGTACATTGTAAGTTCAACAGGTTTTGCAATTCATCCTTGACGAAAACAACCAATGTTATCTATATTATTAGCATGGGAAATTTGATGACAGTATATATAATATATTTTTTATTTGGTTATTATAGAACAAGTCAAGTACTCTAAGTTTTTTATTCTTCTAATAATGCCTCCTAAATTACGTTTTTACTCGAATAGTGATTATAATTATAGACTTAAGTATATATTTTATATATAAAGCACTATTCATAATCATATGTAGCAAATAAAATTAAGAGTTTTTAGGGCACCCTTTAGTTTTACAATATACCAATCAGATAGCTCGAAATTTTCCGTATAGGAATCATCATTTTCCAGCATTTATTGTACGTCACATTTTAAATATGTACCAAAAATCCCCTGTAATTAATATTCGCGCGAAGAATAAACATTCCTTCCCAAATTTAAAATATATTTTAACTTGTTATTGACATTAGTAAAATAGCGTGAAATTGTTTTTATATTTTTTGTTTTGTTACAAAACTTGAAATCAAAATACAGCTGATAACATGGACCACATAGCTACGTTTATCAGAAAAAAATACTATAATAGATAAGGGGAAATTTGGTGACTCGTCTGCAGCTGCGTGAAAACAAGATTAATTTTGTCTTTGAATATCGTGGAGTGTCTACAAGGATCATTTAGCTAAAGTTTTTAGCATATATACTTGTCCTTTCGATTTAATAAAATAATAATTATAATTATAATAATTATAATAATAATAATTATTATAATTCCATGCAATATCAAGACTTGTACAGATCAGCAGTTCTCAAATTCTGTTAAACAATATTATATTGAGAGGAACTGTTAGTACAACTGTTTTTTATTTTTATTTTTTTTTTGACGCAGGATTATGTCTGTAGTGTATGTATATTTTAAAGTTATAAGGATAGTAGCCACTTCTGTGATATAGTGCCTTTGGTGCTTTGTTGCTATCCCCACCCAGTGTTATTACTCTGTAATTATTGCTTATGTAATCTGTGGTGAAATAATAAATAATAAATAAAATAATAATAATAATAATAATAATAATTATGATTTTTTTCATTGTGTACACCTTGAATTATGTTGTCATTTTTTTTTTAATAGATAGGACTAAAAGAAGAAATCTGAATAAATTGGTAATAAATAACTCGAGGTCCTCTATTCAAACATGCATTTAAAAATCATGCATGCAGATTGCCGATTTTATAACCCCGTTGTCCCCCTAAATCGTTGTTTAAGGGAAAACCACTAATGCCTCTTGAATTCTTGTTATCAAAATCGGCTTAACTCAGCAGGTATTATCTAGCTAGCTCTTTGTAAAAGCTGTGGTATAGTGATTTGAATTGAATATGATTTTTACGCTATACTTCTCTGGATTTGCATTGAAGTATATATCTGGTAGTCAACTATCAAGTATTAATCTCTTCGATATGTATTATGTATGTTATATTATAGAACTAAACAATAAGTTAATTCAAATTAGCAAATAATTAAATAACCGCGTCATACCGATTAAAAGTAATACTAAAATAGACTTTTATAACTATAATATTAAATAATATTTATAAAATCTTAAAACAAGAACATAAAAATAATTTTCATATTATTATAATTCTTTTTCACTCTCAGAATATCAGAAATATTTTATTTCTTTTATTATTTAATTATTTTAATTTATTATAAGAAATAATGAAAAAAGATACTAGCACATTTTCTAACAAGAGTATAATATAATGCTTTATAATTTATCATATTTTATTTGAAATGAAATATTGGAATGCATGCAAAATTATATCTATCAAAATTATATTATATTATTAACATTTTTATGGTACATTTTACTAACTGATAAGCGCAAATTAATTTAGTTAGGTCACTATGTTATATAAAACAGGGATTGTATGAATTATATAAAAACACTGAATCATGTGCTGTGTTCTATTAGAACTCTTTTTGTGTTCCTGATTTATATCTATATCTAATTATGTCAATACACCGCGCGCGTATGTTTAATAATGTATCGGCCTTATTTTTTTTTATTTTTTTTTACTACAGAAAAGTTATGCTACCCTGATTTTTTTCAGATTTTTTACAGCCCTGGAAGTATTTTTAAAAATTTATTGAATGTCCTTTTTGTGACGTCACGCGGCGGCAAGTCCTATCCTTTTCTTATAAGGAGAGACGCCTCGTGACGTCACAAAAAGGACTTTCAATAATTTTTTAAAAATACTCCCCAGGTCTGTAAAAAATCTGAAAAAAATCAGGGTAGCATAACTTTGCACCCTCTATCCATTTCTGCAATAAAAAAATGAGGTCGATACTCCATTGTATCTGTACACACTATTTGTGTTTAGTAAATGAATTAAATAAACTATAAATTATAGTACACATGTATAGATTCAACCAATGACACATTATTATGAAATTATATTCCTGCAGTTGTATTATTTTAAGTGCTTTAAATGATAAAAAAAAATAGCAATGTGCATGATAGCTGATCTTTTAAGCCCATATTACACGATAAAATTTGGTATACAATTTTTTCTTTCAAGAAAATTTCATTTCCAGACAAACAAGTAAGTAGAGTTGAAGTATCCTCAATTTATACGTTTTGGATCGTCATGCAAGCCCTAAATTTGTTTTGCAATGAACTGTACAGAAAATACGAACTTTACATTGTATTTCCAATTTCCATCAATGTGCGCAAGAAATTGCAAGGACATGATGTAAATAATTAAAATGTATGTTTAATTATCTACATATGTAAATTATGTAATGTATCATGCCATGATATACCATTTTTTTTTAAGTTTTATAATAATTTCTATCTGCATGTGTTAACTTAATATTGTCTAGTCAGTCTAGATGTATTTTTAACTATGATCGAATGTATTGTCTGTATATATATATTTTGTATTCTTTGTTGCAATTGGGCTACCTATTAACTAGTAGTTTGTCTTGAAGAAATAATAAATATGGTTCTTAAAAGCTCTTTTGTTTACTGATTTGCCTGAAGAGGACCTTGGCAGCAATGATGGACCGCCGAGGAAGGTCAGGGTTACAGTCAGGTAGAGGAATTTGACGTTCAGTGTGGCAACATCAGCCGGAGGTTACCAAATTTATCTGAGGTAGGAGGAAGTCACGGCGAGGGAGGGGGAGAATTATCTCACTGAAAGCTACAAGTCAATCACGGGAATCTTTTACTGCAAATAAAATTTCTAAAATTCATTTTCACTTTTCCACCTCTATAAGGAATAACGAGTCTAGTAATAGATCTAATTAAAAGAAACGCATTCCTCATTTTCTATTTAGCAAAAATTAATATATATTAAAATTGAATAAAAATATTATCATGAAATAATAAAAATTAAGAAAAAAATAGTAAAAAAAAAATAGAAAATAATAATTTAAGATTTTGTTGTTCCTTGTTAAAAATATTTTAAAGAGAACTCATTTTATTGTTTGCTATAATAATATATATATTATAGTAATAAATATATAGAATAATATCAATAATGTTAATGTAATATACATTTTGAAATTCCTATATTTCCATGTTTTAATTATCAATTAAGTTATAGTAAACTATATAAAAATTAAAATGAAAATAAACACATTTTTTGTTATACTCTATATAGCTTAATCTGTGACATGAAATTATCTACAGGTGTTACTTAATTTGATCAACAGAAAGAATTCTTTTTCATTCCAAGAAAATTAACAGTCAATTAAGGGCAGCGGGATAAAATTGAGATATAAGAAAATAAAGTTTTGTTTTCATGCTTGCTGTGAAAATTGGAGTGAAAATAACGGTGAAAAACAACAACATAATATATACGGTTGAAATTATTTCTCTCTATTATATAATTACATCACGCTTATTTTTAAACAATTTCACTTTTCACTCTATATAATCTGGATTGAACCTCTTTGTAAAAAACCCAAGATAATTGAGTCACTGTACATTTTTGATGTTGTAATTAATTGGGCGGTATTCGATCCGGATCTCGGCGGTTCTGCTGTTTGGTGGGGGGAAGGAGAGGAGGAGGATCGGCGCGCTCTCGTCTCTCGTCAGTGACGATCCCGAGACCCAACTGACCAGACATGCAAGTGGAGACCCCGGCGGTGATTGCCCCACGACCCACCAAGCAGTACCTCAAGAACTCGTTGACGTTCGAGCGGCTCATCGAGGAACTGCACCACGTGTTCTCACAGGATGCCGTTAACGTGGATGTGGTGCGCGAGCTGATGCAGGCTTACCGCAGCGACCCCAAGGAGTGGAAGAAGTACGCCAAGTTCGACCGATACAGGTGGGTCTTTCAGGGACTTGGTCTGGACACTGCAGGGGTGTTGTGCCAGAGAGGGTGCAGGCGTCGCCACAAGCTCGGATTTAACGGCTGTTAGAGCTCAATTTCCCTGCACGATAATTCATGACTGAAGGACGAATTAAAATAATTTCATATTACTATAATAAAAGAGCAGTGTGATGTTGCTCTGAGAAACGTATAGAATATATTATATTCTGTATTTCAATCGCGGATACTAAAAAAATGGTATAATAATTTTAACGTGTAATGTTATGGAATTATATTTCACATTTAATAAATTCAAAGTTTCACACCTGAGCTCATTCATCCGTCGTTAAATTAATATCTATTATCGTTTTGAAATAGAATGAGGGAAAACATGCACTAAATTACAGCTTAATTCATACTGAATTAATGTTCAATACATTTTTCATCATCTGCATGCATAAACCAACAATACTATAAAACGAATTCTAAATCAGATTAATCCTTACGATGAATCACGCGTAAAATATTGTACTACAATCGATGAAGTTTGTATATATATATACGCTGCTTGTCTTTAATTGATTTCCAAGATAAGCTATGCGCGGCAAACAGAAGAACGTATAAATTATAATCAATGAACTACATTAATTATTTCTCCGTCTGTTCACGTGGCAAATAATCATATAAGTTAGCCAAGCCCATGCAGTGCAAGAAAATTAGAAATCGAAACAACAGGGTGGTGCCTCATTCAAAATTGATTGACATTGATTTTATTGAGCTGTTTTGGTGAGACAAAAAGAAAGTCAAACCGCCGCTACCAAAAGTTTAATGACCGAGAGAAATGAAAGAATCTGTTACTAAATTAAGTCTGTAGCAAAGTGGACAGCGAATAAAAAAATTCATTTTTTTTTCTTAAATCCCATAACACCCTTAAAATCAAATAAAATCAAGAGGATATAATATATAGACGCTGTGATGCCATAATCTTGCAATGTCTTTCCCTATGCTTACATGTAAAATATTTGCATGACTGTGACGTCACAGCGTTTTGCAGAATTTTTTTTGAACAAACTTGACAATTCATAACTCGAGGTCCTCTATCCAAATATGCAATAAAAAAAATAAAAAAAACAAGAAGGTTGTCAATTTTGGCCACGATAAAGTAAAGTAGCAAATGTCAACGTCTTGCAGTTGAATGAATTGGAATCACACGTCGTCTACATAAGCTGGTTTTGGAAGGGAAGGTTTAAAAAAATGTAATGTTGACAGTGGCAAGCAGGTTATGTAAATGAGGATCGATTTTAAGAAGTGATTATCGCGTGATCTCACGGTGATGCCAAGGTCTGCATGCTGGAGTGGCCAATCAGCTCGCGGCACGGCGAGGGCTCGGCGCCTCGCACGGCGTACTGAAAATACGACAATTCTTAACTTACTGGACTTTTATTTATTCACATTAAATACCAATTGGTACATTGTGACTGTATACTACATAATATAGTAAAATATTAAATATAGCTGAAAAAAATAACCATATACTTGACGGTCGCGACGGCCGGTGAGCGCTGAAGGATCTGGGCGTGAGCCTGCCTGATATGAAGCCGCGGCTATCTTGGTGGTAGTAACAAATTCACATACATATAGATTATACATATATATATATATATATATATATATATATATATATATATATATATATATATATATATATATATATATATATATATATATATAGATATAGATAGATAGATTATACATATATATATACATAGATTATATATATATATATATATATATATATATATATATATATATATATATATATATATATATAAAATATTATATAGAATGATAAAACAATTTCAATTCTTACAAAAAATTATTTAAAAAATTTAAAATTTAGCTCAACTATTCCCTCAACTACTCATCTATTGATGGGTTAAGGTGAATTTCAATGGAGTATCGACCTCAATATTTTTATTGCATAGAGGGTGCAAAGTTATGCTACCCTGATTTTAAGAAAAGGATAGGACTTGCCGCCACGTGACTTCAAAAAAAGGACATTCAATAATTTTTCAAAAATACTTCCAGGGTTGTAAAAAATCTGAAAAAAAAATCAGGGTAGCATGAATTGCATGACTTGCATACATTTCTGCAATTTAAAAAATTGAGGTCGATACTCCATATTGTTGTAATAACCTTTGATGTTAATTAGAACAAGAACTCAATCATATCTCACCAGCTAGTGTTCATTATTCGTAGTTAAATACAATAAGTATTTTATTGTTATTAACACATACTGCGTTATACAATATATAAATTAGTAATTGACATTAAACAGAAACATCACAGACAAAAAAGTTAATAGCAAACATAGAGAAAATCAAATATTATAAAAATAGATAATTTTCTAGTTATACATCCATCTGAAATATTATTTTATGCCTCAAACAATTTATAATCATGTTTTGGTATCTACAGTATTATAAAATAACTTTTTAATATTAAAAAATGATTTTAATCTGATATTAAATATACTATAAAAAACTAAAGTAGTTTTGTATAAAATACAGCAATAAGTAAGCAGGCAACGACAACTCCTTATACTGTTATATAAATATTTATTTAGGAAACATTTATAATATATGATGAATATAAATAAATATTTTGAAAATTATTTTTAACCCTGTAAAAAATATTTAAGAATAAGAAATTAGCCACACAAAAATTATTTCTATTAAAAACTAACTGATGCAACTTTAAAAAAAGAAAACACGTCATTTATACTTCTTCTTGTTTCGCATCAGTGCTGGTCCAAAATATTTTAGCACCAAACGCTCTCTGAAAGTACGTCAATGATTATAACATCGAGCTGCGTAGTTGATGGCTAGACTTTGCCCCACTGCGATTTTGGCCCTGGGCATTTACGTCAATCGGGAGAGAGTGTTGGCCTCTAATGTTAACGATATGTGGCCACCACCACATGTTTATTAAAACTTGATTATACTGCGTCGGGTGCATAATGTTCGACAATCAATCACGATGCATGCCCTGTTAGAATCTGGATCAAACCGGCTCTTAAACCTTCAGGCTATGACGTCACAGCTTTGCCCAACCTGCGTCCCCATATACAGCTAATTTGTGTAACTTTTTTTTATATTTGAGACGCAATTTCAATAATTAATATTAAATTATGAACAAGTATTTAATATTGATATTATAGAGTTTAGAGAACATCGAATCATTTCTAGTCAACGCCGCGTTGTTGTAATAATTACTGCATGTTATTTTTTACATAATATATATTATAATATATAGGATTATAGGATATAATACTAAAGTGCAATAAACGCATAATTATTTTATTGTGGCACATTGCCATGCATTCTATATAGTGCACTGTTATTGTATAACACATTTCATTATAATAATTACAATGTAAACTTGACGATTTGTTTTATTTCAATTGTGTTCCGTTTTTAAATTATCATTCCATTGATTAATAATAAATATATAATAACACTATGAACTTTTGTTTCTTGCACCAACACATGAAATTGAATTCTGATTTCTCGTCAAGTAAAATAAAAATATAGTTTGGTTTGAAACATCAACAGATGAGGTCTGATAACACCTGAGGTGGTATAAGTCACGGCCTTCAAGATCGTCACGCCACATACTGGTGGAACCATCCTCGCTCTTTGCTGCTTGCACCGAACTTTAGTATCAATTGACAAGCTTGCGTAAAAAAAATGCTGAAGTGATAAGCGTTACTGAGCAAGTCCAAGGACGGAGTTATGAATTCAAATCTTACAAACAATCGGAAAAAAATGCTCCAAATGTGTCGATCTTGATACTTCATGAGTGCATTTCTGTGGAGGGCGTGGCGTGTCAGCAGAGGTGATGTCCTGGTGGCTTTCTGGAGGATGCGCTGTGATTGGTCCAAGCCGAGGCTGGCAAAAGTCCAGTCAAGGGTCAAGGGTCACAGCTAGATAGCAAGAGTGGAAACGTTTGGTCACGTGGCGAGCTTGCTGTTGCCAGACCAAAATTAACATTAATGTCACAGGGAAAAGTGACTTTTATTGATTTTCTGTTAACAGAAAAATTAAACTTTAAATATTTTTGGAAATAAACAATGTATAGCAAAACATTTCGTTTCAAGTAAACAAAGACTCGAATCACTCCGAAGTTTGTTGGCACAAAACTGACCTTGTTTGTTATATTTTTGATAACTTGCTTATCTTATATATTTGAGATTGACATTTCGTCACTTTCGTGACTTTCGTGTGAAAAACAATTTTACTTTCGACGCTTGCTGCAGCGGAAATTTAAATCAATCGCAAAACTCTCTCACGGACTCTATATACTACTATATTATATATATATATATATATATATATATATATATATATATATATATATATATATATATATATATATTACTTATATCAATATATGAATAAAGCAAGCAGGACACCCTTCAAGTGACTGCGTCAATACAATCGTATTATTATATAATTAATAATTACATGTCATTGAAAATAACTACAAGTTAAATAACATAAGAGAATCATAATATTATTAGTCTATTGAGGTTAAACAGATTCCAAAATTCTAGCTTTTTATTTGGTTGTAAAATCAAATCTGCGGAGGAACTTTTAATATATTCTTGGTATATAGAGCTATATAAACAAATGATGTCACAAATACACTAAACATTAATGTATGATTAATGTATTTGTGACATAATTTGTTTATAGCTCTATACCAAGAATATATTACAATTTCCTCCACAGATTAGATTTTATAACCAAATTAAAAGCTAGAATCTTGGAATCTGTTTATTTATTTTCTCCTTCTTATCATTCTGTTAGCAATCTTCACTATATATTTGTGACATAAATTAATGCTATGTGCTATATTCTGTTTATTCAATTCATCCAATATATTGACTAATAAATTTTTGTGTCAAGGCTTTATCAAATTTTGAATATAATTTCTGTGGATTATTCTATTATTGTCACAATTTGCTCATTTGCTATAAATATATAATTATATTTTGTCATAAGTCATAAGTTTAAAAGGAATAATTTGATGTTTCGCATTCACGGGTTTTTAAAAAATCTTGGGGTTTACTGTATATATAAATTTTTATTATAAGAGTGTATATAGTAAGTCTTACTATTTGTCTGTTATATGAATAAACAAATTTAAAGTTTGAAGAAATTATATTCTCGTTCGTTGAAATCTCCCGCCTCTCACATGCAGTTTTTCACTATGTGTTATTTATTATATAATTGTATCATGATGTGTTATATGTATTTATGTATCCAAAAGCAGCACCGAGATGAGTCTTGACGTAGATCAGGAACGTGACTCAGGGTTAATTTGTCGTCGCAGGTCGGAAGAAAACAATCTTTATTGTTAATTTGTCGCTGCAGGTACACACGGAACCTGGTGGACGAGGGCAACGGAAAATTCAACCTGCTGATTCTGTGCTGGGGAGAGAGCCACGGCTCAGCCATCCACGACCACGCGGACGCTCATTGCTTCATGAAGGTGAGCTGCCCATCTATTTACTACAGCTTTACTTTAGTCAGAACTTTAGTCTCGACGTCTGTACTACACATAAACAACGAAACAAAGTTATTTACAATATTTTCATAAATCTGATCTTTAATATTATAATCCGCACAATTATGTTCTCTCTAAAATAATATAAAAAAAGTGTTAAAAACTTGATAGAAAGCAGCTGATAGAACTGATAATCGAAAATCGTTGAAAGGATTTAAGTACTAAGTTTAAATTTAAGTCCAGGGTGGACTCTCGGGTTATATTTTTCATTTGTATATATAATATTTGAAGCTGGGATAAAGAGTGATTTAAATAAGTTATGTAATTTTTTAATCTATATTTTTACTATCGCGTTTCTCCTAAATCTCCTACATGTTTAACCCACGTACGTATAAATTTTGACTACACTTTGGGCTTATCAGCTCAAATAAGACCAAAATTTTGCTAGCCCAATTAGACTCCGACAGGCACCTAATTGGCCGATTTTGGGCAAATCTGGGCTAGCAAAAAAAGTAACATTGAGCTGTAATAGCCCAATATAACCCTAACTGGACCAATACACCACTTAATCCATAGCTCTATGTAGCTCATTATGGATCAATTTGAACCAACTATGCCATGCTTAAACAAGCTGGAAATTGACCAAATTTGCCCAAACTTGACCTTTTCTACCCTGGTTGTCCCCAGTACGCTTATATAGCTCAAAATAGACCAAAACAGCTTAAAATGGACCTCTTTTGCCCAAAGATGTGCCGATCCACCCTGAATATACTGCATTGGCTAAGGTAGCCCAAAGTGGACCAAAACAGCTTAAAATGGACCTCTTTTGCCCAAAGATGTGCCGATCCACCCTGAATATACTGCATTGGTTTAGGTAGCCCAAAGTGGACCAAAACAGCTTAAAATGGACCTCTTTTGCCCAAAGATGTGCCGATCCACCCTGAATGTACTGCATTGGTAAAGGTAGCCCAAAGTGGACCAAACCAGCTTAAAATGGACCTCTTTTGCCCAAAGATGTGCCGATCCACCCTGAATGTACTGCATTGGTTTAGGTAGCTCAAAGTGAACCAAAACAGCTTAAAATGGACCTCTTTGGCCCAAAGATGTGCTTATTCAACTTGAATGTACTGCATTACTAACAGTAGCTAAAAATAGACTAAAATAGCTCAAAATGGCCTTTTTTTCTCTGAATGTATTGCATTCTTTACCTTAATTATCGCTTCATAAAACAAACGAAAATAGATGAAGATAGAAATATTTTGCCTAAAAACATGTGCCTTTTATGACCATGAATGCATTCTATTAATTAGTTAAAACTTGAAGCTCAAAGTTGATAAAAGTGCTATAAAATAAAATAATTTATTCATGGTTAATATAAGAGCTGGGGAAAATCAGTATTGTCATCATGCTGATGCATGCATACCAGACACTATAAATAATGCAAAGGAATTCGCGAACGCAACCAAATTCAGCCCTCTAGCGGCCAAAAACGTGAACTACTAGAATGCGGCTAGCTGTTCATAACAGTATAGGAACAACATACCATTCCTGAGTTAATTTACGTGATTATATAATATTATCCACTTGCAAATTTTTAATTATCATAATAAAGTTAAATATTAGTCTTAATAAATAAAATAACAGATAAATGTGACCATACACCGTGTCATTTGCTTTAAATAGAGTCTTGCGCGCGGCGCGTGGTATATATAATGCATAATATGTATATGTCGATCCATATGATATTAAATTATTGTTAATTTTTCTTACTGATTGGGATGAAATTATGAAATTAATTTTCAAGGTGTAATCGACCCTCCTAAAAACTTGGAAATAATTTTAGATTTTCTCCCCGACGCACTCCTGAGGGTGGATAACTACCCCGAAAAACAATTTTCCTTACAAATTGTACTAAAATTATGAAATTAATTTTGAAGGGGCAATCGACCCTACTGAACTCGGAAATAATTTTAGATTTTCTCCCCGACACACCCCTGAGGGTGGAGAACTACCCCGAAAAACAATTTTCCTTAAAAATTGTGCTAAAATTACGAAATTAATTTTCAAGGGGTAATCGACCTTCCTGAACTCAGAAATAATTTTAGATTTTCTCCCCGACGCACCCCTGAGGGTGGAGAACTACCCCGAAAAACAATCTTCTTTAAAAATTGTGCTAAAATTATGAAATTAATTTTCAATGGGCAATCGACCCTACTGAACTCGGAAATAATTTTAGATTTTCTCCCCGACACACCCCTGAGGGTGGAGAACTACCCCGAAAAACAATCTTTCTTTAAAATTGTGCTAAAATTATGAAATTAATTTTCAAGGGGTAATCGACCTTCCTGAACTCGGAAATAATTTTAGATTTTCTTCCCGACGTACATCTGAGGGTGGAAACCTACCCCTAAAATCCATTTTCCTTAAAAATTGTGCTAAAATAAAAAAATTAAATTTTCAAGTGTTTATTAACCCCTCTGAAACTCGGAAATAAATTTAGACTTTTTCCCCGACGCAACCCTGAGGGTCAACGGCTACCCACCATATCCTTTTTTCTTAATAATCGAGTTGAAATTGTGAATTAAATTTTTATTCGGGATTTATCGAAATTTTTCAGAGAAAAAGTATCCCAGACTCACTTCTTCACTTGCAGTATGATGATGGTTTCACTCAATGTGTTCAGCACCGTTAATTGGCGTGATGGCACATGTTGGTCCGCTCAACGAGGCTATGTGTGTAGGTGCATGGCCTCTAACATCTGACAATGAGTTGTGACCAATTCCATGCAACGTCTTATCTCCACTTTCTGTTCGTCAATTGGTCTCAAATCTCTTCTTGTAAACCTTTTGCTTCAGAAAGAGATTTGAGACCATTGACGAGCTGAAAGTGATAGACGTTATGTGGAATTGATGGTCACACCTCTCAGTTGTTAATTAAAGTCACACATAGCCTCATTGTGCAGAGCGCAGACTTCAACATGAGCCTTCACGCCATGTAATTATTATAAGGGTGGACATCCATCATCATACTGCAAGTAAAGAGGCGAGTCTGATATATTTTTTTTTTCTGTGAAAAATTACGATAAATCCCGAAAAGAATTTAATTTACAATTTCAACTCGATTATTAAGAAAGAAGAATATGGTGGGTAGCCGTTTACCCTCAGGGTTGCATCGGAGAGAAAATCTAAAATTATTTCCGACTTCAGTAGGGTCGATTACCCCTTGAAAATTAATTTCATAATTCTAGCATATTTTTTAAGGAAAATTTCGATTACCCCTTGAAAATTAATTTCATAATTTTAGCACAATTTTCAAGGAAAGTGGATTTTAGGGGTAGTTCTCCACCCTCAGGGGTGCGTCGGGGAGAAAATCTAAAATTATTTCCTAGTTTAGGAGGGTCGATTACCCCTTGAAAATTAATTTCATAATTTTAGCACGATTTTTAAGGAAAATGGGTTTTAGGGGTAGTTATCTAACACTCAAGGGTGCGTCGGGGAGAAAATCTAAAATTATTTCTTGGTTCAGGAGGGTTGATAACCCTTTGAAAATTAAGTTTTATAATTTTAGCTAGTTTATTAAAAAAAGTGGAAAATACTAATAGCTAGGTCTGAATAACGGGGTACGGCCGGGTAGCACTCCAGGGGTGTGCGTGGTAGAGGTGGTGCCACGGGGGTGTGGTAATGAATCTGTATTAATTAATTATTTCAGAGGTGTAAATTAATTACCTATTGTATGAAATTTTCTCCATAAAATTCTTATAAATTTTCAAATTGTTACATCTCGGTCATATTCATTGGAAAAACTTTTCGTATTTCCTATGGGGGAAAAAAAACACCCCTGAAAAGGCTGAAAGGGGTGCGATTGGCTCCAATAATATTGAAAAGCCCCTGAATTTAATTTGACAGCTGGTGCGTCAAATTTTACGTTTGTATGTAAGCTTCTAATCGCACATTATCAAATTATTAACCTGTTTTTCATACTCCATATTTCTTTCGAGCCGCATTACGTCCGCCATTTTGTGACGTCATCACTCTGCAGACAGCGCCGCCATCGGTCATTTCGTTCGAGATACTGTGAGGGGAAGAGACTGGCCCAAGAATCACATGGTATGCATATTAAATGAGGTGTCTGTTTATTCTGTTCTTTTATCATATACGTACAAATAACGTACTGAATGCATATTATTTGCACACGGTAAATACAGTATGCATACAGTACGTATGTAAGAGGTCATTGTATCAATTCTATTAGTAATTAGAGAGCATAATATCCTGAATGAAATACAGTTTCATTTATTATAGCTGTGAAATTGTTATTAAAATTGTAAAAAGTGCCACTTACCGCAATTTTAGAACAAAATTAACCTTTGTTCATTTATTTCCTTACATTTTGGCTGTGTAGAACTGCTTTTTTCTTCAAAATTGTGGAAGAATAGGCTGAGGAACTGCATTGTTAGCAGCTTAAACCTATTAGGAGAGATATGCCACCCGGTGGCATGAACAGAAAAACATTTCCCGATCAACTTTAACCCTGAGATATTGATGTATATAGACTATATACATGTATGCTTACCTTAGCAGATGATTTACGCATTACTACACTAAAGAAAACCTTAAAAATATAGATACATGACACTACTTAGGACACTATAAGAAAGATACATACTGCAACAACAACAACATTGTCGACTGTTACAAGTCAGATGGAAAACCGGTAGAGAAATGAATTCAAATGAACCAATCAGAGCGATCGGAAGTTCGGAAACCATCGGAAACGCGCTAAATTAATCTCCAAAAGTCTACAAATGGCGAAATCTTTGTAAACATGACAGAACGACTTAAATAATTCTGATAAATATAATAGACCCAGCTTATAGATGAGGTCTATTTTAAGCTGTAATGGTTCACTTTAAGTTACCTAATCCAATGCAGTATGCATACATTCAGGGCGGATCGGCACATCTCTGGGCAAAAGAGGTCCATTTGAAGCTGTTATGGTCCACTTTGGGCTCCCAAAGATGTGCCGATCCACCTTGAATGTACTGCATTGGTAAAGGTAGCCCAAAGTGGACCAAAACAGCTTAAAATGGACCTCTTTTGCCCAAAGATGTGCCGATCCACCCTGAATGTACTGCATTGGCTAAGGTAGCCCAAAGTGGACCAAAACAGCTTAAAATGGACCTCTTTTGCCCAAAGATGTGCCGATCAACCCTGAATGTACTGCATTGGTTAAGGTAGCCCAAAGTGGACCAAAACAGCTTAAAATAGACCTCTTTTGCCCAAAGATGTGCCGATCCACCCTGAATGTACTGCATTGGTTAAGGTAGAGCTACCTTAACCAATGCAGTACATTCAGGGTGGATCGGCACATCTTTGGGCAAAAGAGGTCCATTTTAAGCTGTTTTGGTCCACTTTGGGCTACCTTAACCAATGCAGTACATTCAGGGTGGACCGGCACATCTTTGGGCAAAAGAGGTCCATTTTAAGCTGTTTTGGTCCACTTTGGGCTACCTAACCAATGCAGTACATTCAGGGAGGGAAAAAACATCTTTGGGCAAAAAAAATCAATTTTAAGCTATTTTGGGCTATTTTGAACTGAGCCAACCTGAGGAATACATTCAGAGTAAAAAGGGGTATGTTTGGGCTAAAGAGTGCCATTTTAAGCTCTTTTGGTCCATTTTGGGCTTGGTCAAGCACATGAATACTTTCAGAGTAAAAAAGGGCATGTTTGGGCTGAAGAGTGCCATTTTAAGCATTTTTGGCTCACTTTGTGCTGGCCGAGGCAAGGAATTCATTCATGGCTATTTTGGGCAGAAATGGTCTACAGGGTGCTCAGATTTATTTTAGCTGGATTGGTCAATATACAGCTACATGAAGCTAGGTTGAGCTTGGGCTTAATTGAGCTTTTTTGGCCAATAACAAGCTTACTGCAACCCTGGGGATATTAGGTACCATTTTGGGCTAAAACGGTCAACAGCTAGCTTAAATTTGTTTCAAGCTTGTTTGGTCTTAATTAGGTTAAAATTGCTTGGTCACAAATCTGGTCTATTTTAAGCTATAGAATTCCAATCTGAGCTGGAGGCTTAAATGAGCATGTTTGGTCTAAATAAAGCCTGAAGCATTATTGGACAATCGTGGGCTACTTTGGTTATAAGCAAATTTGAGTTCAGATAGCTCAATAACACTTTAAAGCCAGTTTCAGGTACTCTGGGCTTCGCAGCCCAAACTGATACTTGAAGGAAAGTAATTTTGAGCTAGCAATGCTATTTTGGGCTAGCAAACCAAGCCCAAAGTAGTCAAAATTTATACGTGGTATTAATTAATAACATTTTAACACATCTATCAAACATGGTACGAAGTAAAGGTGAGAAGAGAAGATTAGATTAAAGTTATTGTTTTTACGAAAGATGGAGAGGTTTTTTAGATGTACATAGATAGTGTCAATACCTTGCGATTAATGTACGTGTTACATGAGTAATGAAGCATGATGCCGCTCTCTGTGACCTGTGATAGAATCGCGTAATTATGATATCAACGCTATAAATACTGTTTGCGTTACTGTAGAATTGACGATCATTTAATCTATTTTTAAAATAATCTTTAAAAATATATACATTGATTTCTACTCTTGAATTTTGGCTCAGAAGTTAATTTTTATCATATAGAGGGGACGTTACGATAATGAAGTCAAATTCGTAACACTGCATGGATGATGTGAAACTTTTTGCAGCGAAAAAATGAAACAAGAATATTGGACGAACAAGACTTTTTAAATTGCTTCTAGTAATTCCAAATTATGATTATCATGCAGTTGACACATTGTTTTAGATGAAGCGATTTTTTTTTAAATCTTTGGGGCAAAACATATTTGATAAAAAGTCAAAATTTTCATGTGCTAGATTGCTGTACATATAGAGTATACAACATATATATAAATATTTATTAATAAAAATGTTTAATTATTATGTATTTAATTATTTATTATATTATATGATTATATTATATAATATATATATAACTTCTTTACATAATAAAAATATCACAATGTCTTCACTGAAAGCATGAGATTAAATTAAAACGTTACTTTGCATTAAATTTTTATGCTATCATCACCTTTCCTTTGTATAAGCTATGAAGCTATCATGTGACTATATACACTGGCCGTCATTTTAATTTTGTTTTCGTCGTGTTTGTAAACGTCCTACTGTCACATATTGGTAGCCGGTTTGTAACGAAGGGCATCGCTGGCCGACACGCATGCACGAGCGGTTCATCCGACGAAAACCTAAATGAATATGACAGGGGAGTTATCTTCCCAACTGTGTATATTATACATTTTCTGCTTGCACCTTAATTCGGTGCAAGCAGAAAATGAGGTCGAGCGTGGCGCAGTGCATTGACCGGTTCTCGTTAGATCACCGAAGTCAGGCTACGTCGAGCGTGGTAAGTACTTGGATGGGTGACCGTTTCAAGTAAAAAATACGTTGCTCCCTCCCTGGGGTAAATTTCATCTCGCTTTCCACCCAGTGCAGTGATGCACTTGTGTGTGGTTCCTCAGGCTTTGGATATCGCTTTGGTCCATTGAGAAAAAGTAGAGGTGTCCGTCCTGACTGAGGTTTTCCACGGTTCCCTCAGTCTCACCTCAGCGAATGCTGGGACGCGTAAGCATGCAGGCCGTGGCCACTATCCGTTCCCTACCTTATCCCTACCCAGTACCCCGCCGCGAGCTGTAAGCTCTTAGGGGTGTATCCTTGTAAAAAAAAAAAAAACAAAAAAAAATGGTATGAATCACTCGAGCCTAGCGCACATTTTGGTGGTTGCACGAGCCTGAGTAGCACCAAAGAGCTTACATTGTAAGTTAATTGGAAGATAATATAAATAAGATCTCTGGTCTCTGGTAGCACTTGGTTTATATGGTGTCATTTGTGTTGCAGATGCTGCAGGGGACGCTGAGCGAGGTTCGGTTCGCGTGGCCGAGCGGCAGTTCGTCCGGGGAGGAGGGGGAGGAGCTGAGAGAGATGGGCCGCTCCAGCCTGGCCGTCAACCAGGTGTGCTACATCAATGGTGAGTGGGGTGCTCAGCAGCCTTTTTTCACGTTTTAATCGTTAAAGGAGGGGAACGGCTTCAGTTTTTAATTTTTTTATTGTTTTAAAAATAATGTGCACAAAAAAATCATCATTCTTCGCCTTTTAAAAGTTCCAGCAGTTATTGCGCCTGACGTCATAAGCCCCAACTTGCTAGGCGTGCTTTTTAGATGCTGCATGGAACTCGTAGAAGGCAAAGGGTACTGATTTATTTATTTTTTTGTATGCACTAGTAAGTTTGACATTATTTATAAAAAGATGAAAACACTCCCCTCCTTTAAAATACAAAAAAAAAGAAGGAAATTTTCAGTTTATGATCAAATTCAGTTTACCAGAGCTATAATAGAAAAACATAGAAAAAGAAGAGGAGAAAAAATAAATGGTTGAAGCATTCCAACCTTTTATTGCTATTTATTTTCCTTAGGAATTTATATTTGCATAATATATTGATGCTGTAAAACTTGACGCAGGGCATTTGAATGTCTAAAGTGCTATTTAAAAACACGAAAATACTTTTAATAACTTAAATTAAGTATAGTTTATACTGCCCCAGTTGTGGTCACACTACTATTTTACATGGCTCACAGTTTGGGGCCCTGCTTGTGGCCACCAGCTCTCTGAACTTGGCAATCCTGTTCACTCCCACATCCGCCTAATTTATTAATCATAATTTAATCACAGTTTTAGATCAAAATATATGTTTAGTCTAACACATTATGGTGATCCACAGACTCTCTGGGCCTCCACCGCGTGGAGAACCCCAGCCACACGGAGCGCGCCGTCAGCCTGCACCTGTACTGCCCGCCGTTCGAAGCGTGCAACGTGTTCAACGCTCGCACGGGCCAGCGCACCAAGTGTCCTGTCACCTTCTGGTCGCGCTTCGGAGAGAAGAGGGACAAGGTGTGTGAACAACGTAATTGGGTGCACTGTCGCTAGGTTACATTCTCATTCTGTTCGACAATTTTGATCTTAGAAATTTCCGAATGTTTGAATGTCGAGATACTATCCTGTATTTTTTTAAAAATATTTTTGAGAAACTTTAAAAAAAATAAATAAATAAAATTTTAAACAATACTTTAAAAATTAGAAATATTTTTTTATCATATGGCAGTATAAACAGATTATACAGTGATTAAATTATATAATCACAATATATATATAAACATAAATAATCTTGTCACATATATATATATATATATATATATATATATATTATATTATATTATATTATATTATATTATATTATATTATATTATATTATATTATATTATATTATATTATATTATATTATATTATATTATATTATATTATATTATATTATATTATATTCTATTCTATATACTAATATAACTAAAATAAGAGAACATTCATAGAATGTCTTTTTTTATTACGCGTATTTCAAACTATTTACAATTAATTATACTTATATATATAGGCCTGTTCGTAAACCCTGCTCGGTGTACACTTTCTACACCCAATCGACCTTATATCCCATGTACATAAGGTCGATTGGGTGCAGAAAGTGTACACCGAGCAGGGTTTACGAACAGGCCTGTTTATATAATTTCTACAGGGATATTTTTTATATTTTTGTCACAATTATCACAATTATTGTCATTGTTTCTAAATTAGGGCTTAATGAACAGAATGGCTACGTGGAGAAACATTTCGAAATATATCCATTACACCACATTTGATTAAAACCCAATTAATAGCGTGATTTATGTGATATTTTAGGCAGTTTGCTAATTTTGTGTGCCATTTTTTGCAGGAGATTCAGGCGGCACGGAAACCGGAAGACAACTGACGAAACTTCCATTTTATTTGTAAATTGTATTTCTTATACTTAACGACGATGCACTTCTTATAACGTGCGATTTAATATAGTGCAAATTAATGGTAAAATATTTTTATGAACACCATTTTATTCCTCGGTTTTTAAAAATGGGACCGGATTTATATAATAAGATATATATTTGTATGCATTTAATAATAAAACTATAGTAAATATACATTTTTAATTTTATTTTTTAGTGGTTTAGTAAAATCCTGATGGTGCATGAATTTTTGTGATGTTTTAATTATATATATAATAATATTATGAATGATATTGATATATATAAATAAAACATTTGAGTACAAAAAAAAAAAAAAAAAAAATTAATTCTAAGTTACGTCATTTAGATTTAAATCCACAAATACAATTATTTATTCAAAATTTTAGGTTTCATTATTAAAATGGCATCAGCTAAAATGTGCTTTAATAGTTAATTTAATTATCTGTCGAATTGTTATCTGGCAAGCAATCATAATATTTGTACAATTAAAATAATGTCTATTATTCAAAGTAATTTTTCGACGGGTTTAATAAAAAAATAAATAAAAAGAGTAGTAAATTAAAAAGAATAATATTAAGCGGCATGTTTTAAAATTGCATATAGTATTACTTGACTGAATAAAAAATGTACTATATACGCGTATTATTGGATATTCTGTTAAGAAAAAAATAACGTCGAATAAGAAAATGATTAATAATTAACGATTAAATCTGTCTCGGTATCATCTTTTTTTTTTCCTGTCTATGCAGTGTATAGGCTTAAATTTTCAAAAAAAAAAAACTGACGCAACTAATAATAGAGTCTGTTGGGGGCGATATTGCGCCAATTAGCTAATACAAATCAGTAAATATCGAGTCCCAAACTTGGAGTTTGGCCCAAACTCCATGAAACTCCCTTTAAAGATGTTATAAAATTGTTCAAAGCATATAAAGACTAGCTAGCTAGAATCTTTCCACTCCCGGCTACTTCCGGGGTAAATCTTATATTTGTTTAAAATTTAACCACATATTAATTATGTAGACCCGTATGCTTCACATGCAGTTACTTATTATTTCTACACTTTTTTTTTCAGCTTTATATTATATTAAGTTTATTTTGATAATTTTATAAAAATATTATATTTTTCAGGAACTGAGAAAAAAAAATCTCTTTGTTGCCCTAGAGGATATGCAACCTGCTAAGCATTTTTGTGATGCGGGTGGCAGCACTCTAGGAAAGCGCATGATTCTCTCGTGCCTTTTTTTTTGTGTGTGAGTGAGGCCTCGCGGCTCCTAGCTCTTGCTGTTCATGAAGAGGTTGATTGAAAAGGTTACTGAAGGCATTATTATATTATCATTATACCGTATTTAATTATAACGAAACCACATAAATGTGAAGGGATCCGATATCCGAAGTGTGTTTTGCTTCGAATTTGTGACATATTATTTTTAATTTGTCTATTAATTAATATATTAATTATGTCTCTCTCCTTTCCTGTTAATTAATCCGTTCATACTAGACTAAGCCAATGAAGGCCATAAAGTACTGCAGCATGTACGTGCGTACGCGCGGGCTAATCTCACGTACGTACGTGCAATATGCCTCGATCCTCCGACCTCCAAGAACAAATTAACAGAGATCAACAGAACTGCCTCTCAACTTCCCTCGCTGCCTAATCTGCCTATACCAAATAATGTGTGCTGAACTTGGTCAACATTCAAAGTAGGCAACATTAAGTAACTCGATCAGTTAGATTATAGTCATACAGATTTAAAGATTTTATATAATAATATATATCATATAGATATAATATGTTCAGAGACCTCCGTGTCAGTGGCGGCGCCATAATATATGGCACTGAATCGCAGCGGCACGGACACTCTCAGAAACAGCGAAAATCTGATCAAATTAATCCCTGGCCATATAAAGACACGGAGGTATCTGTAATATATAATATATATAATATATTATGTTATTCTCTGGACTCTGCGCCCCCGCTTTTTTGAATTTTTGGAGCGAGTTTTTACGCCCGCTTTTCTGCCTTCTGTTGTTTCTTCAACAGCCAACAGCGCAATAATTTCAAATTCCTTAATTTAAACATGGCGTCTGTGTAAAGCAGGCACGCCTCTTGATAAATCGAAAAAAATATAAGTTATTTAGATCCACTGCAACTTAATTTAGAGAATTTATTTTCGAGAAAAATCTACATTGCTGAAAAGCTACTAATAATTCGTAAGTACATACAAGTATTTCTTCATGTTCTGTCCAACAGTCCCAAGTTTGCTTGCCCCATAAGCATACAGTACATACTGTGCATTACTGTAACGTCTGTAGCGTGATTGGAGTGTGTTATTTTCAGAATGGAGGGGGGCGAAGATCCTCAAGTAGTGACTTACGTCGTTGAAATTGACGACGATAATTTACTGAACGATTGTGTTGTCACTGACGAGGCTGAGCTGGGACTGCTGGTGGACTCCATCTACAGAAATGAGGATGAAGAGGAAGCCACCAGGCCCACTTCTGAAGCAACTGACGTCCTGAACGTCACAACAGAAACTGTGGACGAGGACAGCAGGTCAGAGTCCCCCGTGTCTGATGATTTTGAATCTTTTGGAGATTTACACGAAGAGGCGGAGGCGAGAAGAATAAACGACCTGACGCAACGTTACCTCACAGGAAAGTTGACTTTTTCTGAGTTTGTACGTGGCACAGATGGAGATGATGCAAACCAGGATAAAAATGACTCTGATGAAGATTATGATCCAAGTCCGAGAAAAAAGAAAACAAAAGAAAAAGAATCATCAGAGGCTTTTTGCCAGGAATTTGATGCTTCAACGAGGATTAGACTTGGAAGGAAAGGAAAGAAAGCCTATTCTTCAATGCCTCGAATTAGAAGAGTTCTTCCTCCTGTATTGAGTAATCTTTTAGGACAAGCCAATCTAAAGTATGCTCAGAATGAAAAGCACGTTGCAGTTCAAATATGTGAGGAAATTATACGACAAGTGCCCCAAGCAGCTGGTCCTTACAAACTTCTCGCCCTCGTTCAGAAAGATAAAGGGAACATAGCCCTCGCCCATCATTACTCTCTGATAGCGGCTCACCTGTCCCCACAGAACTCGGACGAGTGGATTCAGTTGGCAGAAACTTCCCTGGAGCTGGGGGAGAAAGATCAAGCCCTGACGTGTCTCGCTCAAGCAATCAAAAGCGACAGACACAACCCTGACCCTCGGCTGCGGCAAATCAAACTGCTGCAGTCCATGGGCGAGTCGAAGGCTGCCCAGAAAGCCAGAGAGCGGATGGTGGAGACTTTGTGTGCCTCGGGCAAGATGACGCAGCGGCACGGTCGTCTGATATTACTACAAGCCAAGATTGCTGCTCGAGAGTTCCACCAAGAAAACAACCTCCAGCGGGCCACCAAGGTGATGGAGACGGCAATCACAGCATGCAAAACGAGCGCTCTGCAAGACGACATACATTTGCTGGTGGAGCTGCACTGTGAGCAGGGGGAGAACATAAAAGGCCTCAACATACTTCAGAGAGAATGCTGCGTTGACCTGAAACCAACAGAACCTCCATTCATGTATTGCAGTTGTCCTGATAATTTAGCTCCAGATTTAAGAGCAAAACTTATTGTATTTCTTGTACGATTAGACATTGATCCCAAAATCTTACAAAAACTACTGGAACCATTTTTACAAGGTAATGCTGAAGATCAAGGTGACTTGTTTCTTGATATTGTGGAGGCATTGATGGCAAAGAGTCGCTACCAGGAGGCCATGTTACTTCTTGGGCCCCTCGTTGAGTCTGAGGCGTTCAGTCTTGCTGCGGTGTGGCTGACGCATGGGGAGTGTCTTCGACACCTGGGCCACGTTGAGGAGGCGGTGGTGTCATACCGCAACGTGATGATGCTGGCCCCGCAACACGTGCAGGCGCGGCTCACCCTCTGTTCACTGCTGTGCCATCTCGGCCGGCTGGACGAGGCCCTGGAAGTGCTCCGGTCCAAGGACCCCGAGCCCCGCCTCTTGTACGAGGAGTTCCTGCTGCTGTCAGACAACCACCACGAGGCCGCTGTGGATGTTGCAATCCGTCTGATGAGCCAGTACATCCGGGAGGAGAAGCTGAAAGACGTGTACGACTTGATTGCCCACAGGAAACGGTTTGGCGGCCTAGAACGGAACGTTGAGAACGGACCGAGCAAAGAAGCGTTGTTTGAAGTTGTCAACAAAGCTTCACATCTTTGTGTTAAACATAAATTATATGCAAAATATAAAAGATTGACATTCATTTCACTGTACGTCAAACCAATGGTTGAATTTAAAAAAGAACTAGAATTTCTTTGCCTCATTGCTTCTGTTCATGCAAGAGATTTTAATATAAGTTGGAATTTAATAAAAGAATTCTTATACCGTCATAAACGTTCTTACAATGCATGGAATATGTATGGAGTTGCCGTGAGACATCCTGAAGATTCAAAACACTCTCGTTTCGTCACAAGACTGCTCAATAAAGACCCCTCTAATTGGGCCTCTGGAATTTCTTATGCCAACAACTGCTTCATTGCAGGGGCATACAAGGACGCTCTAGTGGAGTATGGGTCTCGTCACAAGATCAGTCCCTCTCCGTACACTGCGCTGCTGTTGGCGATCACGTGGACCCACATAGCGTGCCAGAAATACGTGGCGGACAAGCAGTCTGTGGTGCTGCAGGCCAAGGCCTTCCTCGAGGAGTACTCACAGCTACGAGGGTCTCGCTGTCGCCAGGAGATTTGCTACAACCTGGGGCGAGCCATGCACCAGCTCAGTCTCATGGAGCTGGCCCGTGAGTACTACACGAGGGCCCTGGTGGTGACTCCTGGCTGTCCTGCAGTCCTGGACCTCACCAGAGAGGCAGCCTTCAACCTTGCACTGCTGTACAACCAGTCGGGGAACCCCACGTTGGCTAGGAAGGTCATCAGGGAGTACATCACCATCTAGCAGTCTTATTTTAATATTTTTATGTCACATGTGTTCCTGTAAATATTGTCCCCTTCATTGTGACATGTATCATGACACCAAAATTTGTGAGTGTTTTTAATGTACATATTGTCAGACTTTTTTTTAAAGAAGTTCACACTGTTGCAAAGTTATTGTGCTGGTAAAAGTAAAATAGGATTCCTGAATGATTTGATCCAAAGTACTGTATATTAATCTTACAAATTTTTTTATTTGTTGTAGATTAATTTGATTGCAGTTGTTTTTCCCACAATTTTAATATGTTCATTATTGAAGAGGAAAAAAAAAAATGGAATCCTTTGAATATCTTTAAAGCGACATTCCGGAGAAAAAATCGATCATAAACTAATATAATATTACTACTCCTAGCGTCATTGTAGTAAGTTCTACAAGAACAAAAAAAAATTTAAAAAATTATTTACGTGCATAATTGCACTTTTAAATTTAAAGTCTTGGGTCTCATCGGGGCCAACTAAACGTCGGAACTTGTAAATTTACAAAGGATTACAAAGGAAAATTGAAAGAGACTCTGTTTGGTATGCTGTGGAAGTGCCCAATCTTAACGTAGGGAGTGGAAACTTCACAGAATTTTTAATTAATATGTGGACTAAAATACTGGCTAGTGTCAATATTTTCGGAGTGCCTCGAATGAAGTTATAAGGTTTGCAATAAAACGTAATAATTCAACAAGCCGCCAAGGTTCCCCCACTACAACCTCCCTCTTGCTCGCAAGAGAAGGCGGAGGAGGCGGAAGAGCGGGGTGCCACACGTGGCGAGGCGGCGAGGGTAGTTTTTGCCTGGACTTTACAAAAAAAAAAATCGGGAGGTAACAATGCTGTAAGGAGGACTAAAGAAAAAGACGGATAGCAGAATAACGTTTCTTTTAAATAAACAACTGCAACAATTTGAGCCTTAAAGACATTTCTATTATAAATTTCTACTTGTAAAACTTGAAAGTTCTACATAGATAATATAAATTTAACTTCTAATCGAATGATGAATATATAGTATTATTATATTATTATAGATATATATAGTTCTTCCATGTATATTGAGAACAATTGAACGTATTTTTTTATCGTTTAATATAAGTCATATTTACAAGATATCGAATGTATAAAGTTTGACCCATATAATAGATATTTTTTTACGTAAGTAAAACCATTCATAATTTAGTCTTATAGTTATAAAACAATAAATACTCTGTAATTCAATATATACTAGTAAAGAATATTACAATTTACTTGAAGACCGAATTAAAAAAAAATAATAAAATTATATTAATTGTTACGAAAAAAATCAGTCAAATTAAATTACTGTTAAAATATATTTTTTAAGAAAATAAAATTCAAAACTTTATAAATTTTAATGGTTTTCTGTTTGCGCAGCAATATATACGCGGCACAAAATGCACGATGGCATTATATGAAAAGCCGTGACAACTGAACTTCAATGTTTACAAAATGCAAGCTCGATACAGACCATGTTTTTTGAAGTCCATCCCTAGAAAGTTGAGGACAAGTATTTTCTATATATTATTATATGCATATATATATGGTAAAATTCTATCTTTGAGGGGCGAGTCAGAGTCGTACAGTTTTTATTAAAGTGCAGGTTTGACAGATTTACATTAAAATTTTTCTCTTTTTGTATAATATAATTTGTATGCAACTTGGAGCAATGTTCTGCTAATTATTATATTTATCACAAAGAGCAACGAAACATCGTGTATTTAATCTGTTATTATGTAAATTTAATATTTTTTATTTAATATAGAATTATATAAATATTATATATATATATAATTAAAGTTTAAAAATATTAATTTATTATTTGATTTTATTACGACTTGGGGGAAGAGTGCAAAAAAAAATATATTATAAAAGAGTATCGTGTCTTGTAAGTTGTAACTTTTTTTTTATACCTATATTATACAAAAGAATGTTGGCTTGCTTGTTTATTTTAACCGTGACCACCACTCCTCACCCCCTAGTTCATCCTCAGCAGACGAGCTGGTAGAGAGGGTAGCAAAAAAGGGGTCGGAGGGGAGGGTAGAAGAGGCAACTCTAGCCAGTTGGCCCTCTTGACGTCATACGGTCAGAATAAAAAAAAATTACAAATATATTCTGTTTTTTGAGTTTGCGATTTTTTCACCGATAATTTGTACTATCAATGGGTAATGAACTTATAAAAAAATTATAGATTTTTTCCGGAATGTCGCTTTAAAATTCTTGTATTCATAATTTAATATTTTACCTAATAAAATAAAATAAACTTTATCATTGTGTGCTTTAATTCATTCCAACAAAAAATCAGTATTATATAATGTATTATAGTAGTGCACTAATTACTCAATGCATGTGTTAATTACTAATTTTTCCATCTTTATCAGATTATTTATTGAAAATCCCAAGAACTTTATATTAAAATTATTTAGCATCTATTCTATATTTACTATTTTACGTAGATAATAGTGGTAGATCTAGGGGGGGGGGAGGATATAATCTTGTTGTCCCTAAAAGGTCCAAAAGTACATTGAAGATATTACCACCACACCTTTAAAAGTGTGAGAAATAGCATTGTCCTTCCCCAATTTTTCTTTTTTATAATTAATATAAATATCAAGCAGTAGTCTAAATTTTGTCAAATCTTAAGAGTCCTCTTGATGCTATTTTATTTCCAACCAGCTGTATGATAAGCTAGGAGGAGTGGAGTGTTATCTTGCTTGCAAACAGCTGAATAAACAGCACCCATAATCTAAGATTGTTTGGATTTTTCACCATCACAAGTCTGGCAAGCTGCACACGACAAGAAAATCGGTAATAACTTTCACTCGGTTGCTCTGCGATTTCTTTATTGTGCTTTGACCTGTGCAGGGCATGGCGAGTTCGGTGCTCTTCAGCGACTTCTGTGCGATGCTTGAGAGGGTCGATCGCATGAGCCAGGCAAAGAAGAAAAAGCCTGAGTGCCTTGCGGTGCTCCAGCGGTTCATGGACGACATCAGACCGAGGATTGAGGCAGCTAGCGGAGAGGTAATGTCATAGTTGTGCTTCTGTCAATATAAGGCATTTTTTGAAATCTTTTAAACAAAGTGGGGGAAGAATTTATGTAAGAAAAGAAAGTCAAGATAATAAAATAAATTGCTGGATACATTTGTCAAAATGACAATAAATTGGGTTTGCTCAAATCTCTACTCTAAAACAACATGTTAAAATTGTGTATTTTTTTCTCGGCAAATTGTTGAAGCTATACATTTAAAAGAACACAGGAAAGTCAGTTACTATCTGACATTGCAAGATAAAACTGTACAGTATAAATTATATTATTACGTTTCTTCAAGTTGTATATCAACCGAATTTTGTATTTGCTTTCAGGAGCGACAGTTTGGCCTGTTCCCAGTTGCTCGACTGCTGTTGCCACTCAACGACCAGCGTGCTGCATTCAACATGAAAGCAGCCAAGTTAGCCAAGCAATACATCAGACTGCTGAACCTAGCCAAGCACGGAGAAGACGCCAAGCTGCTCAACAACTACAAGGTCCCCTCTCTGAGGACTGGAGTAGAGCATGCCGGGGACTTCGCTGCCGTAGCCAGCCTCGTCCTGCAGGACTTTCTGCCCTCCCAGCCGAGCACCCTGACCGTAGGGCAGGTCAACGAACATCTCAACAACCTCGCCCACGGTGGTGAGCATTTTTATTTACATGGGTACAACACTATGAGCTTGAAGTTTTAGACGGAATAAGGGAGGGAAAAGATGGTGGCCATGGCCTGTTCACTGAGGTAAGAGGGAACTGATGTGGAAAACCTCTTTCAGGGTGGATACCTCTACGTTTTATCAATGAACCAAAGTGATGTCCAAAGCCTGTGAAGGAGTCATTTGTTTGTTTTTCCTGTCAGTCCATTAAAGAACAACAAGAATCGGCAGTTCTAGCTTGAAAGCAAGGCAAAGATTATCTAAATGAGGAAAAGCAGATGTTTTTAAATTAATTGCTTCCATAAGTACAGTATCGGTACTGAGAAAAACTTAAAATTTTTGAAAAATAAGTCGGGAGAAACCAAACTAGTCAAGTACTCTATTCTAATCAGTCATTGAATTTAGGGAAATGTGCTTTTTTTTTTTAACAAATTTTGTGTTCCAGGCGCACATGAGAGCAGGGCCCTGGATGTGTTGGTGCACTCATTGAGCGTGACTGAGCAGAAGTGGCTCATCAGGATCATCCTCAAGAGCCTCAAGTTTGGAGCACTGGGCCGCACCAGCATCTTCAAGAGTATTCACCCAGACGCCGAGAAAATGTTTGACGTGTGCTCCAACCTCAAGACCGTGAGTCTCCTTGTTTTGCTGCCAGTTTGTGACTTACCCCTCAATTTAACCGTAACAGTCAGTTGATGAAAAAGGAAATGGATGAAGACAACTCACTGATTTGTGTTTCTGCAGTAGTATCTGTGGCAAAATGTTTTTTTTTTTTTTTTTTTTTTTTTTTTTTTTTTGCAAATTCCAAAAATACTGTAACAAAATATTTGTTTTAAAAAATAAATTTCCAAAATTATACAAAGTGTTCAGTTTGCATTTAAGAAAAGGCAATAAAAAATATCTGGAATATTGAACGAGAGACCTTGTTTGTGATATTGCATCATTCACATTTAATTCTTTGTTTTGTATTTTCTATTTTTTAATAATTGATCACATCTGAAGACATTGAAAATTTTGTCTGTTTATTTTTTAGTTCACATAAATTTTCTCGTCCGACACGTTACTCAAATGTTCCGCAGGTGTGTGAGAAGCTGCGAGACCCTGCCGTCCGGCTCAACGAGGTGTCCATCACGTTGGGCAGTGCCTGCTCCCCCATGCTTGCAGACACCGGACACCTGGGACAGCTGGACATGTTCTTCACCTCCGAGCGGCAGACCCTGTACGTGGAGACGAAGCTGGATGGAGAGAGGGTGCAGATTCACCGGCTGCCCACCGGCGACTTCAAGTACTTCAGCCGGTGAGACGTCTTCTTTTGTTGAAATAATTTCTAATTTAAAATAAGTTAATTTAAAATAATAATTAAGAATGTGCCAAAAAATGCATTCAGCATGCTATGATGATGAATTTTGAACCATTTTTCTGTACAAAATTAAAAAAATACAGTACCTTAATTAAAACCAGCAATAACTCCAATTTGGCTTCTACTAAAACAATTTAAGATTGACAGTTAATTTAATTACATGTAATTTAATTGTTTGTTACAAATAAACCAAGTTGCTTTTCATGGAATTAAGAAATGTTTTATAATATTTATAATATCTTTTATGTACCGGTACACTGTATAAATTTTGAGACATTAGACGACATATTTTTCATATTAAAACAATCGCTCAAATATGCACTGTATATTGAAGCTGACTTTGCTTGCAGCAACGGCCACAACAACTCGGAGAACTTTGGTTCGAGCTCTGCAGGTGGCAGCCTGACCAAGCGGCTGGTTCCTACCCTCTCTCCTGACGCCAGGACCTTCATCCTGGATGGGGAGATGATGGCGTGGAGCGTCAAGGAGAAACGGTTCCTGCAGAAGGGCACCGGGCGCAGGGACGTCAAGCACATGAAGATTGACGAGACAGAGTTCGTGCCGTGCTTCTGTGCCTTCGACGTGCTGCTGTACAACGACCAGGTGCTCACCAACCAGCCCCTCCAGCGCCGCCTCACCATCCTCGACACCATCTTCACCCCAGAGACCGGGGTCATCGAGAGAGTGGAACGAATAAAGATTGAGACCGAGTAAGTACATACAGTACCGGAACTAAAACATCTAATGTATAGTAAATATAGAGCAAGACGGAGTAAGTACATACTGGTACTAAATAATAATCACATCTATAAATGATGACGTACAATAAATTCTGCATTGGAACAGCAAATTCTTTCTTTTCTTACCCTGCTGTATCAAGTCAATAGAAAAAAGCATAATGCAGCAGATAATTTAACATTTCTTGCATATTGAATCTTAGTTCAGTTTCTGGATGTTGTTCATGAAAGCTTGGTGAACCCCCGTAAAATACCTAACATTTACCAAAATCATAAACCTGCTTTTTGTTTGGTAATGTTTCAAATAAGGAGTAATGTTCTAGGCTGCAGAATTTTGTGAATAATTTTACTTAGATTTCATTCTGCTGATTGTTAACTATGTCCTATACTGATGATTGCAGTGAGGCAATCCGAGAATGCCTGAATCTTGCGATCGTAAACCAGGACGAGGGCATCATGCTCAAGGACCCCATGTCTGTCTATAAGCCGAGTGAGAGGAAGGCCGGCTGGTGGAAACTCAAACCCGAGGTGAGTTGTCCCAGTGCAAACTTCTTTCTGTGGTAACGGTAATGCTATTTGGCTCATTTAAGTAATGAAGCACTTCCAGAGCCATCAACCTATATTGTGAACTAGAAACTGTCCATTAGATCGAGATGTTTGTCTCTTTTTGCCTAGCTTCCAAGTGTACTGTCTTATGTTTGAAGTAAACAATAAATGCAGTAGTACACATTTTAAATGGTGAAAATAATTCATTTAATTATAATTCACTAAAAAGACATGAATTACAGATATAATATTGTTATAAAAATATACAGTACCTGACGTAAATCTCAAGTACGTTGTATATACTGACAAGTTTGATAAATCAATAGCATATAGTTTCAATTTAAAAATGCTGCAAATTGTTCCTCAGTAAGCATCAATAAACATTGCATTTAATTGCAAGTGTTTTGAGCATTTTAAATGACAATTTTGATCCTTGTAGGTTATCACATTATGTTTTATGTGTGCAGCTCAGAACTGAAGCAAAATAAATCAACTGAACGGAATACCGGTATGTCTTGCAGTACAACGATGCGCTGATGGAACATCTGGATCTCATCATCCTGGGAGGCTACTACGGCAGAGGTCACCGAGGGGGCGGAGCCTTCAGCCAGTTTCTGATGGGCGTTGCTGAGCCACCTCTAGCTCCAGGTATCTTCAGAAATTTCAACTTAAAGAAGAGATTAAAATTATAATTTTCTTGAAATTCACTATCTCGTACAAAGAATTATTTACCATAATTACAGCCTATGCTCAGCACTGAAATTTGGGTAACTGCTGAGAAACACTAAACTAAATGTGTGCAGGTGGCGAGCCCCAGGTGTTCCGAGCGATGTGCAAGGTGGGCTCGGGCTACACCAACAGCGAGCTCAGCATGATGAATATGAAGCTGGACCGGAGCTGGTCCGAGACTCGCCACCCCAGCGTGCACGCCAACATCACGGACCGCCCAGACAAGTGGATCGAGCCCAGCAAGTCAGTCATCCTTGAGGTACTGACAAGTAGAGGAATATGAAAGCCAAAAGCCAAATTGAACCACAAATTTTTTTGACGTCCCATTTAAATACATGTGTTTCAATGCTAATTTCAATAGACCGTTATAGCCGTAAATATGGCGTTGGGCAGCTTAAATTTTATTTATGTCTTTTTGGTCACAAAATACACCTCCTGTATCAATTTGGCTCTTGGCGTTCATATTCCTCTATTTATGAGAGGACAATTCTGACATGCACGGTGGAGTCATTTCAACCAATGGCTTCAAACTGGTATATATATTAATATATTGTATTAATATATACAATATTAAACCTTTGACACAAAAATGTAAACAAGTGGACATTTTTTCCTTGCCTCTCCTATGCTGTAATTGTTATTTTGAGATTCCTTTGTTCTACACAATATACAATATAATTCTTTTACAAAAAGAAAAAAAAAAGTAGTTTTTCCAGTCATAGATTTGCAGGGTGCACTGATTTGTTGTTAATTTATTTATTTATTTATATATTCATTTACATTAACAATTATTAACAATGCAGTTCATTGACGCAGGTGAAGGCAAGTGAGATCACGTCCAGCAAGGTCTACGATGCCAAGTTCACCCTCCGCTTCCCTCGCATGGTGGGCTACCGGTCGGACCTCAGTTGGAAGGATTGCCTCACGACGGAGCGGCTCGAAGACATCAGGAGGGTCAGTGTTCCCTTGAGACTCTGCCATTCACTGGATTCATTCTGCTAGGTATCAATTGTCATCTTCCATGTTGCAGGTGTCTGACGGCAAGCTGGCGGCCAGGCAAGCCACGGCCTCGACGGTCGGCAGCAAGAAGCGGAAGACGATCAAGCGGGCGGGCATAGACCTCACCGTGTCCGTGCAGTACAGACCAACAGATACCTCGGACATAACGAAGGTTTGTTATCTTAATGCTTCTTTTGTGGTATGTCGATTTGTTTATAATGTTTGGCTCAATAGACAACTTGCATGATTTTTTTGTGTTGCATATTTGGTTTAAGGACCTCAAATGATGTACTGTAAAATAATTTCAAATTTCTTTTAACAACTCTCTAACACCCTTAAAATTGTCGGGTAAAATGTTGTGACTTCATAGTCATGCAACATCTTTTCCTATGAGCTTTGACTATTACAACATAGCATTTTGTAACAGGATTTTAAAGGGTGTTTGAGGGTTAAAAAAAAGTTAAAAATATTTTTTTTTATATACAGTACTATCGATCCTCAATCCTCATCCACATATTCGATGTGGGTATTTTCAGTAACTTTGGCTTATACCTGACCTTTACTGTAGTGTACATGATACCTTATTCACCTGTATGGGCTGATATTTTTCTTTGTGGATTCTGGATAATTTGTATATCTGTGTTCTTCAGGAGAGCTGTTTACTGGAGAAGAAAGAATTCTGCGTGATGTGTGACGACAACAGAGGTGTTGACAGCTCGCGAATTGACAAAAAGAGCCACCTGGAGAGACTGATCAAGAAGCATGGAGGCGAGACTGTGGCTAATCCAGGTGGGTTCAGGTGGGGCGTCATAATTGTCAGGCAGTCACAACAGATTGGTTATTTTTTTAACTGACTTCTCACAGGGTGATGCTCTGGTGATTTATATTTTCATTTTTTGAAATAAATTTTAATTTTTAGACTGAAAATACAAAGATAGAAAACATGGGACAAATAAAAAAAAAGCTGTGAACATAGTGTCAATTGACCTGCAAAAAAGGAAAGATATGAGAAAGAAACATAGAAGTAAAATTAAAGACTTGTCATATTTAAAATAATTAAAACTGTGTCCACAAACAAAGTTAAGTCTTGCTACCAAAAAAGTACATATTTTGTAAGTACAGTGCTCACGGCTTGCACCCCTGTTGACCAAATAACCAACCTTGCTTGCAGGCACCAACACGTGGATGTGCATTGCTTTTGAGTCTCAGAAGAAACAACTGAGAGTGAAGAATGCTGTGCGGTCGTTTGAGGAGCCGCTGATCGACGTTGTCAAGCCAGACTGGCTAGAGGGGATGGTGGCGGGCAAGCGGCCCTCTGAACCTGAGCCCCAAGACCTAATCTACATGACGCAGGGGACCAGACAGAGGCTGCAGACCACCCACGACGCTCATGGGGACTCTTTCACCTGGCCAGCCACCAGGCAGAGCGTCCAGAGACTGCTGGACAAGTGGGAGGTGGGTCCGTTAGTCCTGGCAAATTCTAGCAAAACATCCATAAATGGCCATGAAATGAGTCAAATCTTCAAATATTTGAGTCCCCCAGCAGCTTTTCCCATTCTCTGCGTAATAATCAAGTGTTTTATATTTTTATATATTTGGAACTTGAAGTTAATGAAAACAATATATGAATGGTTGCAATCACGATGTTGTCAGGCCCGGGCTGACGACGAGCCTTCAGAGGAGCAGCGACAAGATCTGGAGCACGTGCTGCTGGGGTCCACCAGACTGGCCAGCATCTTCCGTCCCTGCATCGCCTTCTTCGACCAGCACCGCACCGTGAGTTGACCGTCCAACATCAGATAGCTCAGTCCACTAGCAAGTAAAAGCAAGCATTTCAAAGTCATTAACTTTATGGTACAACCAGCTTAATTAAATAGGAATATTAAAGTGTCAAGGACCCAGTTGACAACTTGTTTCAAATTCTTCCCTCATTCCTGCATTGATTTTTTTTTTTTTTTTTTTTTTTTTTTTAAACACTGCTTCTGTATATACAAGACTTTGATATCTTTGAACCTTGAAGCTGATATAAAGAAACACTTTGAGAGCAACTTTCAACAACCACATAAAAATATTATTATGTTATTTCTCGTCGTATGTAAACGTCCATTTTAAGACTTATTTACCGTTACCGGTAGCTGTGAAACAAATATTGTTTTTAAGGGTTTATTCACTTATTTGTTTATCCATTTGTTTGTTTGATTATTTACAGTATTTTTAGTATTTATTTATCAATGTGATTGCTTGCTGACAGCTGAATTTAACAAAATAACTGTTCTTTGAGAGCTCCTGATTGGCTACTCTCGTCTTTCTCCTTGCAGCTGGAGTGCCAGGACGAGCCGGCCCCCCACTACTGGAGGCTGCAGCTCGCTAAGCTGGAGTTCCAGTTCTACGGAGGAAGGGTGCTGCCCACCTTCGACCCTGACCTGGTCCAGTACGTCATAGTGGCGGACGATATCAGGTAAGTTACCTGGGGCTGAAATTTAGCTTTTATCGTAGCAAAATCACATCTGCTATATTTCCATGTCCTTGAGTAATCTACAGCAAATTTCTGGTTATTCTAGTTAAAAATTATTATTTTAGAATTAATTTAAGCAAGATCTGAATTACCAATTTTATTTATAAATAAATGAGTTACTAAATAAACAAAATATCTTCAAAGTTGTGGAAGATATTTCAATTATTAAAATGTACTAATTCCCCCCCCCCCTCCCAGTGCCACACCTTACAGAACAATTAAATTCAATTCAATATATTTTTATTTCCATTTTTTCCTACAATCAAAGTGTCATAATATACAATAACATTTGTTGAGGTTTATAGGACAAGTCAATAAAAAGCAGTGTTAGGAAATGTTCATAATGAAAGAATCAGTCCATGTCATTAATTTTCTTCTCACTTATTAACAAAATCACAGTCATAATATGCTTTAACACTGTAAAAACACATATCTTGTAGCAGATTTTTCATATTTATTTTAAAATCACTAATATTTTTTATACACTTCACTGAGAGAGGGAGCTTATTATAAAGATTAAGGCAGCTCAAAAAGGGACCACTTTTATACATCTCAAGTCTACACCACATTACACATAACACATGACCCTCTTTAATAATTTATTTATTTACTTATTTCACATTACATATCAGTTAATACTTTGTTATACACAGAAATTTCTAAAACATATTTGACGATGTTATAAAATCAGTAATACTTTTAAAAAATACGTAATTACAATAAATAATTGAGAAACAATGTGGCAATAATCGGAGAAGCAGTACATTAAATGTGGCAGACGGTACATTTTCTTGCTACAAAAATTCATTTTGACTGTTTATTTACTTGTCGCAGCTCAGCCCGTGTACATGAGCTGCGCAGTCACCTGCGAGCGCACCACATGTTCAGTCTGGTGACAGCACAGTGGGTGAGGCAGTCGAGGCTCGAGGGACATCTGCTGAAAGCTGACGACTTCCGAGCAGCCCAGGACCAGCGTCCCAGCAGAAAATGAACTCTAGTCTAGCACAGACAAAACTATTAGATTGTACTGAATTGTATCAAGTAGACTTATATAAACAGTGGTATATCGTGAGGCTCTTTTAATGTATACAAATTGTGGAGTTTAATTTGTTTATTTTTATCTATGTTATAAATAGGTTAAGAAAAAATATAAGTATCTGAAATTTCTATTAATATTTTAATAAATTCTATTAATTTGCTATACACATTTAACTGTCATACCTCTAATGTTGAAAGAAAAGGATAGGAATAACCAGCAAGGCCTTACCGATCGAAAGAGTCACAGCAGGTGGAAATTCTTGCGATCACAGAGGTTCACTCGAAAGTTTTTACTTTTTTGAAACGTTTCGCAGTGTGGAGATGCTTCTTCAGTCACAAGAAGAAGTGACTGAAAAAGCATCTCCACGATGCGAAACGTTTCAAAAATGTAAAAACTTTCGAGTGAACCTCTGTGACCGCAAGAATTTCCACCTGCTGTGACTCTTTCGATCGGTAAGGCCTTGCTGGTTATTCCTATCCTTTTCTTTTAATAAGATTATCACAACCTAAATGGTTTATTTTCCTTAATTTGAATACCTCTAATGTTGCCTTTTTTTAAAAAAAATTCATGCCTGCAAACTATAAAAATATATAAGTAAAAGAAAAGTAATAAATAAATACAAAATCACATGTTTCAATTATGAAAATATTTTCTCACAGATAAAATGCATTAAAATTCAAGCAACATGACGTTTGTGCTGCTCTGTTTATAGACTGCAGTTTGTTCTTTAAGTTGTGCTTATAGACCTACGATTTTTAATGTACAGTTGTCACCTGAAAAAATTTCCCTTTGTGGCCTTGTTAACTGCCATGATATATATATATATAAGAATAACACAAGACCTGGCGATTAACAAGGCTGCAAGTGGGAAATTTTGAAAGGTCACGAGTAAACACAGTCAGTATTATAAAATGAACATTCTTCATGTAGTCCTAAACGCTAGAGCTGCAGCTATAAAAAAAAAGGCTTACAGTTTCCAAATACGTCTTGGAGAGTTCTCTTAGCTATGGTATGTTTTTTCCTATATCTGCTATAATAACAAAAAATATAATGTACTGTATTTTGTAACACTTATCAATAATAAATAATTATATATACATAATAAATTAATATTAAAGGTAAAAAATTGTTTTAATTTAACAAAATCTGCAACCTTAAATTATATATCGTCCCTCATCCGCAATAATGAGCTATCTGCTCCATGATCTCGTTGCAATAATGAGCTATAAATCGGTATAAAATAAGGCTCAAAATTGCGCTCACCTGAAAGAGCAGACAGCTCATTATTGCAACGAGATCGTGGAGTAGATAGCTCATTATTGCGGATGAGGGACGATATGCCACTTTTTTAATTATTGAGTACATTTTTAACTTTAAACCGACCATTTTTTAATTTATTTGTAAGTTTTATTTTTCCACTTTAAACTTAATTTAACTAAAATATAAGTAATATACTATAACATTTATAGATTTGATAAATAAGCAGAAAATACAAAATTATTTTGGGTTAAATAATTGAAAAAGATCACTGCATGAATCTATGTGCCGAACTAATCATGCAGGGGTAAATAAATATTGAACTGTGTATATGTATGTACGTATGTTTGTTTGACTGTTGAAAATGAAAAGACATGATCTATATTACAACTGTAATCAAAAGATTGAAATAAAATTCTATTCTATTCTATTCTAATAATAATCTTTGCTGCGTTTAGTGACACGTACGTACTGCAAGTAATTAGTCAGCTTGTGTGTACGTTGTTTGGGGTATCTACCCCAATTTGGGGTAGACATGATGTGCTTATTAAAGACAGCAACTAGAGTACGAAATATATACCCAGTATATTAAGCTCTTAATTAACCTTTTTTTTACCGAGATATAATACACTCAAAACAAAATATAACGTATCCATAACTTATATTGGAATTGAATTTTGCTTGAAAAATAAAATATTGACATGCCATCAGGCTAATTGACATAATTCTCTAAATGTTAATCCTGTTCGATTTTTGGAAGGCTTGATGGAAGACCACCCACATAACAAGCAAATGGTAGCCATGCGCGTAATCTGATCGGCTAACCAAGAAGAGTCGCTTGAAATGTTTTAATATTCTTGAGGATTGTTTGCCTTGGGAATTATTGCCAACTACTCAGTCTATTTTTACGCGTGGCTGACTTCGAAACTTAAGAACGTTGTCAGTAAAGCACTCTTACAAAGTGTTGTTAACTTCTTCTTCTTTAATATTGAGTTTCGACGCCGCGCGCTATATAGATATTCTGACTTTACTAACCTTCCAAATTTATTTTTATTATCTTCAAACAAAAAATATATCTTTATTTACATTAAAAATGCCATAAAAATCAACTGTGTGCTGGTTATTTGAAAACAGTTTCATAATTTTCACTGCTGACGTTTCTCGCGCGCCTGTCAAGTATGCAATTTGCAACACTAGGATGGTCAAGAAGTTGCCTATCTTACAGGCTGCTGCCGCATGACTTTGGTACGTACGTCAGAAAAAAATAACCAGGAGATATAAAATTTTATAATTAAGCGAAGAGTCGAGAAGGTGAAAGAAATTATTTGATTGTTTGTTTAAATAAAATATTTTTACATTTTGCTGCAAAATATACTACATATATCGCGATCATGCACCTCCTAAATCTAACAGTAAGTCTGCAATTTATTGATATCTTAATCGCGTTGGATTAATTTTGATAATATTCATAATAAACTATAAATTAAGAAAAAATTTAATAAGTATCATTGTTCAATATAAAATTGCATGTCGATCCGATAACAATTAAGGTATGATAATGTACTGTCATACAATCGGTTTAAGAATCATGATGAACCGTCTATGCAGGGAACGTAAGGATCATCTATAGCAACAGATTATTATCTATAGTCTATATATAGATAATCTATAGTGGAGTACCAACCTAATTTTTTTTTATTGCAGAAATGGATAGAGGGTGCAAAGTTATGCTACTCTGATTTTTTTCAGATTTTTTAGAGCCCGGCAACTATTTTTTAAAAATTATTGAAAGTGCAGAAAAAGTACCGCCTCTTGCCGCCTCTCTTAATAAAAGATAGGACCCAAAAGGGACGTGGATTCGAACCCGACCTCGCCAAAACTTTTTAGCAATACTTATCGGTCCCTAAAAAATCTGAAAAAAATCAGAGTAACATAACTTTTAATCCTCTATCCATTTCTGCCATAAAAAATTTTGAGGTCGATACTCTGTTCTTAATTTTTTATTCTATAAGTCTGATTTTTTGCATTTATATAACTAATAAACAAAAATTCTGCAATACATTAAGGTTAAGTTTTGATCGATTTATTATTTTATTTATTGTGTTCTCACTATAATAACGTAGAAAATCATACCGTATTGAAAAAATGAGATTTAATAAAAATAACAAGAACATAATTTTATCAAAGAATAAAACTAGTTGTAACATATTTCTTCGGTTATTTCGACGCTCTTCTCTCGTTTCAAGCGCCACGTGATCAAACCAATCTGCCGTTGCGATTGTTTCTCCCAGGTAACTCAATCTCACCTGCTGGTCACCGCAGATCGCATTTCTTTAATAAACCATCATATCAATGCTTTCCAAGAAGGTGTGAAAATAAGATCGATTTTGCGGACACTATTTCAGAATTGTTATTTTTTGTTTCCGCCTTAAAACATTTTTATTCTTTTCAATATTTCTCATTTTTTCGTTTGTTGATGATGTGTAAAGTTAATAATCCAAATCTCGTCAGTTAAAATCAATGCTGCATATATCTTCTAGGTGCATGGAAGCTATAGCACATTACCGTGAAAAAAGATTTGATATTTTTAATTATATAATAATAATAAAAAAAAATAAAAAAACGGGAAGGACTGTACTGCTTGTTTGAAAGAAAGATTTAGAAGTCCCCTCCACTCCCTGGCTATCTTCTTGGCCCATATGAAGACACTGCTGACACTGCGTGATCAGCTTCACTGATAAATCGACAACGACATGGAAATAGTGCATGGAGTAATTTTTAACTATTATATATATTATATACGATAAAATTATATATTATGAGCAATTTGTTTTTCTCATTGTAAAAATAAACCAAATCAAGCCCCGACACACCACATCGCCGTGATACACAAAAGTATTGATTCTTGTCACTAACAGCATACAATATGTTTTAACGTTTGACGCTGCACGAGAGTGTTTGCCGGGCTTGAGTTTCAGAGTCCTCACAGCCGGCACTTTGGTCACGCTCCAGGACCAGCCGGGACCTGTCTTCAGACACCCCCAGCCCAGAATTTTAAATACGGCATGAGGACCGACGTCCTAATTTTGGAATCCTGTAGAAAAATCACCTACCCCATATTAACTTGCAACTTTCGGTACTATATAATTATAATAGAGTGTATAATACTCTCCCCAACACTAATGGAAGGAAGAGGGGGAGACCCAAACTTGATCTGAAAGATTCAGGATAAAATTTGTACTTTTAAGCAATTTTTGTATTTTATTGTAAAGGATGATATAGATTTTTTTTTATTTAATTATTTATTTACTTTTTTAATTGACATAATCCAAGTCTTGTTCGACAACCTAAACGATATATTGAATAAAGAATTTGAATTTGAAAAAAGTCTTCTATCTAGCTATTACATTGACACACTCAAGACTACTTCAACTGTTGAGAACTAATATCGATAAAGTACAGTCACAACATTATCATGCTGCATGATAATAACATTAACATTAACATAACATAAATAACATTAAATACTTATAGTGAGTTGATTTCGTGTGCAGATTTTAACATAATATATATGTTATAATTAGAGCATGAATTTTATTAAATTATTGGCCCTTGACTGAATAACAAAAATTAACAGTATATTTATACAAACAATATACTTCATGCAACTATACAAAATGGTACACATTCACAACTTTTAATACTAAATAGTTGTCTCCAAAAGTCCATTATCATATTATCATGTACAGTACTTCATTATTACTTAATTCTACTGTAGCGCATTTTCCATTAGTGATACATGAAATTCAATATAGTTACATTACCAAGTTAAAACAAAATGAAACAATCATTTATCTGTCGTACATGTGTGGGTGCCAACCTGATACTTTTGCATTGTTAGAATAAATGCAGAGACATTGACAAATTAATTATGCCAGTAACCACGAGCAATGTATCTATTTATGTTGGTATGATTCATTAATAACGCTGGTGACATACGTCATCTCGCGTGTCAGAGATGACATCGTTAACCCTCGGTAAAACATCAGTTTAACTTCTTCATATTAATAGACACCCCCAGAGCAGACTACATTATGTTACTGATGATTGTTGTACAGGGAGGACAAAGGTGCAACAAAAATTTACAACATTTTTTATTTAAATCTAAAATACTTAAAAATTCTAAGCGCTGACAGAGAGAAATCTAAATTATCATATCTAGTAGACTTAGGAACCCTCTGCTCAGTAAAACACATGTTTTTCTTGTTACCCTCCCCATGAATAACGAAGTATCCAACGTTTCTTTTGTTTTGGCAGCAGCCATAGACACATTAATTTGAAATTAGAAAACAATGTACTCTCTGTAGTTTCCAAGTGAGACTTTTTCTCATCTGAGTGCCTTTGTCACCTCATCGTCATGAGTTAGAACCTCACCTGTGGCATTTTACATTTTTGATTGTACTGCACAGTAATAGTTAGTCGCGTCTGGCATCTTAACTTCTCAACGTCCCGCCCTCTCTAGCTTCGTTAAACATGAAAGGATATACAGCAAAACTATAATATTAATAATATATAAATTTTGTAAATATTTAAAAATTATTTTATAGCTTGAAAATATAACTATATAATACTATTATTTTACTTATACCATCAGAGTTATAATAATATCTCAGCTTCAAATTAATATTTATTCACTCAAAGTAAAATCATGAATGAAGTTAAAATTTAAAAAAAAAATCATATAATCATGCAAGTTGATTTTGCTTGCAATTATTTATTAATTTATGGACAGCTTTTAAATTTGAATAAAAACACAATAAAAATATTGTGCAAAAGTTATTGCAAGAAAATAATATTCACAGTATTTTCATTGTGTTTTTTGCCTCGACCATGAACTGAACCCTGTTTTAGGGTGCTGGTCACAAAAGTGACTGAATTTAACCTCCTATAGCTCTTCGAGGACCCAATCGGATAATATTTAAATTTAAGTAAAACAAAGTTGACGTTGTTACATTTGTTGTTTTTTAAACTCCTGCCGGCAGTTCAAACGTTTAGGTATTAATTTTAGAATTGCTGTTTGTTAGATTAATATTGTACATGACACCTAAGCTGACACACTCGCCGCGGAGATAAATCAGGCGTGCATGACACGTCTCGCCGCTCAAACATGTGTTTGTTTAGACGAGACGATGACAGCTCTTCGCTAGCAAACAACGTGGTAATGAATCGTACAGCCTCGCTGATCTTCGCCAAGGTGTGGAAGGTCCAATTTTTATCCAGCCGAGTTGAGAGATGTGACGTGAAGATGATGATAATATTCGAAATTTGATTTTACAAACCACATGGATCACGTCAATAACTCAATAAATAAAAACTGAACAAAATATCACAATTAATTAACGCACAATTAAACAGGATACATGAAGACAATATTACATTAATTGATAACATTGCAAATAGATACATAAATTATATAATATAAAATCAAGTAATACAATAAGCAATCATACTATCATACTATATTCATTATTTTTTAGATATATTTTTAATTAATATAGGCTAGAGTGCAGCACGTATATTATAAGTATAAATTAATTAAATTAAATAATTACATTTATTTAATAAATTAAATTTGTTTCCAAAGTATAGTACCACATAAGGGGGTAAAGGGGAAAGGGGGAGAAAACTTTCAAAATTTAATCCTATAGATTTTTAGATGCTTTATTATATATTTTATATGACATATTTTCATGACTTAAAAAATAGAGACAAAAAATATAATTCAGCAATGTTTTTTTTTCAGTTTTTCATTTTAAAACATATATTTAATCTTAATTATGTATTACCTTTTACTAATTATATAATAATATAACAAGCAATTTTTACTGTGACTGTGAGATTGCCGAGAAGGAAAAACTCAAATTTCGAATTTTCAAAACTAAAAAAAAAAAACAAAAAAAAAAAAAACACGCGAGAAACAATATCTTGACAATTTCTTCTTCTCTAGCCTCGATGACTCTGAGAGGACTACCACGGTGGCATGACCCTGCAGCACCTGCTACTGGTGAGCAGCCGGCAGACGAGGAGATACCGGAAGTGCGCGCTTCAAAGCCAACCGCAACGTAAAATTGTTTTCCAGTCGTCATCGCGAGTTTCAATAAACTAACGATAAAACTATAATGTGCAATAAACGTATTGTTGTAGCGACCGGGTGGCGCGGGCTCTCTCATGTGGTGGAAACGTTTTTATAGTTTGCAAGTCAAATATTAAACAAATATTTATCATTTTCTTAACGATCATGCTGAAAATAACAAAATAATAATCAGCTACTTATTGACGAAATCATTTCGTTATATAGATACATTTTCAAAATATTTATATTTTAGCAGATTGATTTTTTAAATAAATCACGTTCCTCTGTTTCATGGAACTTTGACTTTGATTAAATTTTTGACTGCCTAATATTGTGCTTAATTGTTAAACATATTATAAATTGTTAAACATATTATACTATAAAATTTAAATTTTCTATAAGCTATTATTAAGTTTCAAAATTTAAATGCAGTAAACTGTATACTAAATTTTTTTCCCAGAACCGTTTAATTCTAAATTGATTACTATATCAATTTTTTTGCTGAGCTAACAACTATTCTGGGTCTATATAACTATTATAATTATGGCATACAGACGTGAACATATCACACAAAACGAAATGTTACAAATGTCATCTGCTTGATGAGTTACAGCCGCGTGGTTACTGCATGGTTATAATATAGTCTGGCCGCACGATCACAAAAAGCAACAAATTTCTGCTTGTTGCAGGGGAGATTAAAACAAAATACAAAAAGGTAAAAAATATAAAAAAAAGAATGAGGTGCTAGATTTGTAACACAAGGGCGGTCTTATTAATTAATTCTCCAGCGATCCATCACCTCTCGCTTATTATAATTTTAATTAATAAAAGTGATCAATAATATATGGAATTCTATTGCCGGACCATGCATTAAAATTGTGGTATTTAAAATTTGATCAATATTTACATCCCGCGCGCCACGTGACATGTCTTAACATTGTTTCAATGTGACAAAATATTATCGTAGCCCCCAAGCGCTCGTCCAATGGGGCTGGTGGGCGTGGCCTTGCAGCAGACTCCGCCCGGCCCGCAGCATCCTGGTCCAGCGTCAGATCATGTGCAGCAGCGGACAGTGACACCATGCAGAAGGTCCTCCTCAGGTAGGTGATGGCGAACCTGTCAGGAATCTCATTATATGTGCAATATTGTGATTGTTGTGAGTGTGTGCAGTGTCAGTGTTTTAAACTAGATTTCAAATCACAGATCTTCATTTTGGTAACTCTACTAACTAAAACTACAGATTTTTAAAAGCTAGTAATTGTTATCCATTAAAACTCGTGAATAAATTTGAGTCTTTGTGTTTAATTTAACACTTACTCCCTTATTATTATTGAATAAGACAGTTCGATGTCAGAAAATTTTGAAATTTGAAATTATACACATAATAATTAGTTGGCGAAATAGCACGAAACAATCTTCTAATAATTTAATTTTACATCAGAAGTAAAAATCTCAAAATTGTAATTTGATCAAATATTATAATTATAATCAACAAAATTTAGACTGCTGCATTATTATACCACATATTTACAGAACATATAAAGCAATTATTAGATTTCAGACCTGTACGAGTGCCATGAAATTTAAAACTTGTTAGATTATCAAAGGTGTTTGAGTTTTTTGTTACGTTTTGTTGTCTTGATCGTGTTTGCTACTCGGGGACGGTCCCACTCACTGCCCGGTGTCCCTAGCGCGCTGCCCGGCCCACCGCCAGGCCCACTGCGGGGCCCCTCGAACCGCTCGCTGCGTACCCCTAAGTGCGCGCGCTGCCGCAACCACGGGGTCATCTCGGGGCTCAAGGGCCACAAGCGGCTGTGCCGGTGGAGGGAGTGTCGGTGCGCAAGTTGCCTGCTGGTCGTGGAGAGACAGAGGGTGATGGCCGCCCAGGTGGCGCTCAGGAGGTGCGTGGTGTTCAACGTTCCTTTATAGGCTTTATACCGATAAAGGAATGTTGGTGGTGTTCTTATTATTATTTACTTGAGGTGCGTGGTGTTCTTTAATTAAGATATATTATGTAACTTATTGTCTCATTCGCACCGTTATGCACTATTTTTATACGTTTTCCTAAAATTTATTCTCTATTATCGCGATGAAATGATGAAATGTTCAAGCATAAAACTCAATTATAATTGTTATAAGATTTGTGGACCTTTGTGGTTAAAATTCGTTAATTTAGAGCTTTTTAGTTAGCGACTCCATCGCATTATACTTTCTTGATTTTTTTTTTTTTTTTTTTTTTTTTTACTCCTCAAAAATGTGTGCCATATTATAGCTAAAACAGTTTTTACACAAATCGAAGGAGGTAACGACACCCTGGTATGTTTGCAGACAACAGTCAAGCGAAGAGGGCCCGTCACGGCCAGGCCACGGCCCGCGCTCCGCCGAGGCGCTGTTGGCCCAGAAGAGAAGCTGCCAGGCGAGACTGAGGTCTCTGCAGCGATCGTCGAGTCTCGCCAGGGACCTTCTCCTGCAGCGAGGTGAGTCAACCTGCCGTCAGGTCACATTAATTATTATAATACCTCCGTGCAGGCGCGGATCCAGGGGGGTGACTGGGGGGCTGCGACCCCTCCGAAATTTTGGATTTAACATGGGCAATATAGGCATTTTTCCCACTCCATTTTTTTTTTATTAACATTGGTCTTAATGAAGACGCCCCCTCCCCCCCCCCCCCTTCCCCCCACGAAATTTGGTTCTGGATCCGCACCTGCCTCCGTCGTAACACGTTTTGTTTATTCAGCCGAAAATTGCTGCTTGAGTGGTGGATACAACATTTACATTTGGTATAATAATTACGTCAAAGGCATGCAGAGTAGCTAATAAACCAAACTATTATACATTCCCTTCATAATTATTATATTATTTCTTAATGGATAAAATGCGTAAGTTTCAATATAACCTCATCTCTCTCGCTGCATTGCATTTTCATTAGCCTTATTGTATTTTATTTGTATTTGACTATATGTATTATAATATTATATATTATTATTAGTCTTTTATTAAACACAGAAAGTGTACATATTAACAGCACTAGAAACATACATTATAGAAAAACATTACAATAGAACACATAAAACATACATACAAAACATATATAATAGTTACAGAATAATAGAACAATAGAAAATGATAATAAAACAATATAAAATAAAATAACAGATGATACTAACAGCCTGTTACATCATAATAATAATATATCATATATATAATCACATATATATAAGACAAAATATGACATAGAAAATAGATAGAATAAAAAAAACTTATTGCTTCATTGCTATTCAAAATCTATAGACTATATGAAATCTCCCCTGGCATAATCGCTAATAGACTTAATTCTAGATTTACAGATATTTAAATGATATTGGCTACAATATTCATTACATAATTTACATACACAAGATTGTTCAGCTTTATGATAACCAGAAGATTTACAAATTAGATAGTGGAAGCCGTGAACAGCCTGGCGAGTTAAAACATTTCTAACATTGGATCTATCCAATTGGGGCAGACACCAATATTTACATGTCATAGCATCAGTGCTGTAAAACTCAGGATTAATATCCTGAGCTTTTTGATTCCTGACAGCTATAAAATTGGAATATTGATCTGTCGTTGGAAGTTTAAACATTTCTTTGATTTCTGTAATAAAATAATTGGAATCTATCAGTTTATAGGCCAGTCTAGTTTCGGTAAATTTTGACAGACACAGTAATCTTTTAACAAACATGGCTTTTACTGATTCTAATTTATCAAAATCGGATACAGATAAATGAGGCCATACAATTTCAATACCATAAGTAGCCACAGGGGCGACTTTTAAATTGAACAGTTTGAGCCCTGTTTTGACGGATAGACCAGACAGCCCTGAGATAGTGTACATAACAGTGATAGCGTTCTTACATCTTTCTGTTATATGGTTACTTATATTATATATAATAAGTATATAATCGATTCATTTCCTGACAATGATACAGTCGAGATGCCAGGCTTCCTGCCTTGAAAAGTTGCAACAGCACCCCCGCGCGTGCTGCTCGCTATCTCCAGATACCAAGTATCCGGGCTGAGGCGCAATGTAACAACATCACTGAGGCAGCGGATATCCCCGCCTTTATCACGGACAAACGACATTACTTCTGAATGTCCTGTGCGAACCTCCAAACTTTTCTTACTGGGGGGGGGGGGGGGGGGGGAGGGTGCGTTTTTAATGCAGTGCATTCTCAAAAACAACATCCCTTCCTCGGTGAAATTAATGCAAGTAATTTAATTTAATTTTGAATATCTTGTATATATAATAATTAAACATTTTTAATTTCAGTATATAATAATATTATAATATATCAGCTCTAAATGTGCGTTATCAGTTGAGCATGAGACGCAAATTTCAACTATACGGGGCAAAAGTGAGTCGGTGAGTTCAATTTTAAAGCGAGTTTGACGTAAAAGATTGTATACTGATACAAGACAAATATCATTCTATAACAGTACTTAAAGAGCACAAATTAAATTTTACGTGATTTCTTTGTTCACCTTTTTTTTTATTAACCTACGGAACTTATTTAAACAATTTGCTTCGGAAAGAAGTTGACAAATATATTTGTTTTAGGACGGCCATGTCTGTTTTTATTTTTAAACTTATAGAAACTACAGTTTTCGAAGAAGAAAGAAGAAGATCCTTATTTAAAAAAAAAATAAAACATTGAACTACAACAATTAAACCAATTTTAATGAATTGTAATTAGTATATAATACTCTCTGGTTAATTTTCCCCAAAACTGTATTATTGCCATTTGCCATATAACTAACTCGATTTCTTAATTTAACAATAAATTTTAAACATGTTTATATGTGCTGTTAGGAAAAGTCAGTGATTTTATATACCCATTCAGCGTTAATTGAATTGAATAAATTGCTTAATGATTTAAATTTTAACTTAATTCTGCTGTAAGAATCTAAAACAATATAATACTGCGTGCATGAATAACAAGACGACTTTTCATGTGTCAGTATTTTATACATATATATATTTTTTTTCTTACAATTATACACTACTTATGAGCTTGGAGCTCGAGGCACTCCGGGGTAGTGGGTATAGGGACAAAGGAGGGAAAGGATGGTGGCCACGGCCTGTTAAGCGTCCCAGCATTCGCTGTTGTGATACCAAAGAGCTTACACACACTATAAAATCTCTGGTGATACTGAGGGAACCGTGGAAAATTTTAGCCAGGAGGGACACCTCTAATTTTTATCAATGAACCAAAGTGGTGTCCAAAAGCCTGGGGAACCAGGTAGCACACACAAGTGCATCACTGCGCTAGGTGGAAAGCGAAATGAATTTACCCCAGGGAAGGAGCAACGTAATTTTTTCTTGCATGTCACTTATTTGAGCTCCAGTCTCCAAAGATAATGTACTGCATAAATATTTGACTCTGTAGGTGGTAGGTTTGATTATAACAACATTGATAGAAAACTGACTGCAACAAGTTTATAAAAACGTCTTATGTTTTATTTTCTCTCGTCGTAAATATAATCCTCTAGTGAGGGACCCAAAATATTTGCTGGGCCCAGCTGGCGAAGATGGCGGCTCGGGTTTCGTCCAGCTGCTCGCTTCCTGTCCCAGCTAACAAGAGGGGACGTCTCCAAATTGGCCGGGACATGTTGAGGCAGGACTGGTGTCACGTCACCTCGAATTAATAATTTGTTTACCTTAGTCCATTGAGTCCACGGGAAACCAGGCGCGGACCTAGGGGGGAGGGTGGCTGCATTACCCCCCTACCCCCGAAATGTTGGATTTAACATCTGGACAATAAATATAGGCATTTCCCCCACTCCAATTATTTTTTTTTAAACATTGGCCTTATGAAGGCACTTCCCCCCCCCCCCCCCCCAACCGAATTTTTTTCTGGGTCCGCGCCTGCGGGGGACCACAAGTATTCAGATGATATGGCTATCAGAGCAATAATTAGTCTTGTTATGTTGTATATGCAGATCTGTAAGATGTCAATTGTTGTTCATCACGCTATGGAGATCGATACATCGCCTTTTTGCTGACAGTTTGTAAAAAAACAATGCAATGAAACCATCATCGTATTGGATTGTAAATAATCACAAACAATCAATACATCATACATGGCACGCATCTGTCAACGAATACTTAAATAGCAACATTATTATAGTTTACATTTTTGTTAATTTAATTGTTATTTTTTTAAAAAAAAAGTTCAGTGACAATTTTCAAACTATAGGAAAATTAAGCTAAGCGATACCTTAATAATTGTCAAACGACTTTAATTGCATGATTTGCAATATATCTATACAACAGACAAATTCTAAAAAATCAATTCAATGGATTTTTTTCTTTAAATTTTTTTTCTAGAAAATTTTGTTGAGACAGGACCCCGTCGCGAGATCGTGCTTTATAAAACTTCCCTACATTATTATAATTATGACGCACGTTTGTGTTGCAGCGGCCTCCGGACTGCCCCCGCCGCCTCTGCTGCCCGCGGGGTGCTCGGCCGCCTCCGCTCAGCTGCTGAGTGACCGGGCCCGCAAGCGTCGCGCCTTCGCCGACCGCGAGCTGGAGGGGGTGACCGCGGGGCTGCTGCTACCGCCTCCCCCGCCCCCGGACTTGCTAACCCTCTTCTGGGCCACCCCACTGTGCCTGCTGCCCCCGCTCCGCCTCCCGTCACCGCCCCCACCCCCCCGCCCCAAACTGTCGTTCTCGGTCGAGTCGATCATCGGAGTCAAGTGAAATATACGTTGTTGTCTCTGTAGCCTTTAATTGTGGAGTAATAAAGTGTTTGATACGATATACCGTCATTTTCATTTCTTCAAATTATTCTGAAATTAGATCTATCTATAGTGGCCGCGACTCTTTATAGTGCAGACGCAGCTGAATTGTGCCTTAATTCTATCGCCAAAGTAAATTCCTGCAAGACTCTAATAAGTATGAATTATATAGCGGAATTCATTCAGTTATATTTCTTATAGTAATTAATATGAACTCGTCTTTTAAATTCAACACAGCTTATACAATATACTAAATTAATTATTATAGCAACTTTATAGGTTATGTAAGGAAAACTTTTGCAACATTGTAACGAAACACGAACCGTCATATACATTTTCCGGGTCAACGTCACAAAAACGCTCTAAACGATCTTATGGAGATGGCTTGCACATCGTGCGGAAGTGAACACATGTGGCCGCCGCCGCGCGGGCTGAGACGACCAGACAGCGTGGAACCAGCTAACGAGACTCGCAGACATTCCGCAGTCGTAACGTTAGACAACACCAGAGATGACGTCACTGAAATTACGCAGCAGTTGCAAGCAATTAAATAGTCAACAATTTAGCTCAACAATATAATACTTGTCATTCCTAAAAAAATGATGGTTAAAATTAATTATTCTTCGGCGTATAATAACATAACAGCTATAAAACTATAATATAATTATATTGTAGATGTATGTATAATTATTATAGAGGTGTGGGGGCTGCTTGTATAACCGTCGTATGTGACTTAATTGTTGTCATATATATTATGCATGCGGATAATGCAACGTTCTCCAACAATATCATAAATATATATTCAATAATATATATATTATATTATGCATAATTCATTTGGTTTTATTAATTTTTTTTTAAACTCTATATAATTATTTTGAGACATCCATGATTTCTTTTTATTATATATTTTCTTTTATAAATTTATACGATCAAATAAGTCGAAAAAATATTTTCTTTTAAAATTTAAATAAACACATTCTATAAATATAATGCATAACCTTATACAATAAAATATAGTAATATATAAAATATAATTATATATTATAACATTATATACATAATTTAATATTAAATTTTTAATTACGTATTTTTTAATTGAAAATTCATAAGGTATAATAAATAAAGGGAAAATAAAATTTTAATGATGTATGTTGATTTTTATTCATTTTTACAACAATTAAATCACCACAAAACGTCTGATTGAGCAACTAGAAAATAAAGTGCCGTCATGCACCAAGATGAAATGATTTAGAGGAATTAAATAAAAGATTTACTAATAATAAAATAAAATTTCTGTCTGAAAGATGTAATATGAATCTAATGTAAACGACATATTACATTCTGATATTAATTTAAAACCAAATGACAAATGAAATTAAAAGAAAATTTTTTTAACTAAAAAAATATTAATGACAAATGCAGAGTACGTTATAGCTTGCAAGAACCACAGTCGGCCGCCGATTTCTTTGTCCAGCCGGCACTTCAAGATTCAGCAGACAACGCACAACTTAATCACAGCCATCGTGAAAAATAAAACGCTGGCTGCATTGGCTTTATTTTCCAGAACCCAGCGGACTTGCTTCGCAGTGACTACCACGCAGTTTTCGGAAGATGAACACGCTAAAAATAAGATCATCATATCGTTGAAAAAACAATTACAATTATCCACGATTTATTTCTGCCATCTTACAAGTACGCACCACTGCAGGACGAGACTCCGGAGGTTGCCGAGGGTGAGCTCACGAGGGTCACCATATGTATAGGCACTCTCGAGTCGCAAGGCGGTCATGCGAGATGCGAGGCCTCCTGGAGCGACCCGAGGAAGTGCGGGCCGAGCTGCTGCGCCTCCATGACATGGGTGGTTAGCATCGAGCGAGACGTGTCCAGGCATGCAGGCCGCGCTCTCGATCCGTCCTGCACGTGCTCACCGCTAGCGCCCTCGCGAGCGTCCTCGTCGGTGCACGAGGGCACCACGTCGTGCTGGAGAAATAGGAGGAGCACAACCAACGTCGTCACAGAGCAATGGAGAACAAAAAAAATTAATTAGGATTTTTTTTTCATATTTTTTTAGCTTTTATTTTACTAAAATATAACTAATATATAATAAATTAAAATGTTTATCATTTTTATGATTGTGTACTCGCTTTTGTTCTAAATAAACGTATTAAATGCATGCAAAATTAAAAAAACAACATCAGTTTAATTTATCCCTGGTAGCACAATCCACCATAAGCTCACTTGATATCCACGTGGATATATGGTGGACCAATCACGTGGATATCACATGGAGTATGACAATCATCGCACTACTTCTCCACCATGGAAATATGGTGGGTCTTCCACCATGGATGTTCCCACTATATTTCCATTACCTTGACTGCTTATAAATATACCCTTCTATGCACTTATAATTTGTTAGGAAAAAACAATTTTATTAATAGTGAAAATACATACGCTTAAACTGTAATTTTATTTCACTTTTACATCAAATTACATGAAACAGAAAGTTTCATTAGACCTTACAGTAACTGGATGCACTGATGCAGTCAGACAGGAGTGGTGGCTGATTTGAGGAGAGATATCAGTACCGTCGTGGCCTTCGTAGTGCCGATTAATCAAATCCCTCATCCTGTAGCTCATCTCGTCAGTCATAGAAATCATGGACCGCGGGCACATTAAACAGCTGTCCCAGACGCTGTCGAACGTATACTGAGAAACATTTAAGGTAGAGATAACGCCGGTCAGCTGTTTGACGTAGGTCCCTTGATTAACATGTAAACCTTGGCAAATTCACAAAAATCTGAAATTTTTTTGAGAGCCAGATATATTAGTGCCTAAAAGCCATAGAAAAAGTTTCAAAATAATTAAACGAGCCGATTTTTTTTATTAATTTTTTTATTTTCAGCATAGGGTTAATATCACGTCAGATCAATAAGAAAATGGACGAGGTCAAAATAGATTTTGATGAATTTCTCATATGTTACACATCTGACCTAGGGTGATGAGGTTTGGATGTTATTTTTTCAAATTTCGAAAAAACCCAATTTTCAGAATTTTTCAAAAATTTAATAACGAGGGCAATGTCGAGAAATAAAAAAAAATTGTATCTCAAATTCTGCTCAACATTGAGTTAAAATTTAAATTTCTATAAGTTTGTAGTAGAATTGCTAAAGTTTTTTGCATTGATGATGTTGACATTGAAATTTTTTTTAGGTCAAAGGTCAGAGGTCAAACTACAAAAAGCGTATTTATTCACACAAGATATCTAGCTAAAAAATTTCAAGACATAGGTTTTGAAGAAGGTCTATCCTTCTATAACATACAGTTTTCAAATGTTTGGGATAATTCAAAAATTTTAAGTTACGATTTTTTTTATTAAGTTTTTCTTGGTTTTTTGAAAAATTTTGTAATATTTTTTCCAAAAATGTCACATGGGTTAACAATATGACCAAGATCAATGAGGTTTGGGCATTAATTTTTCAAATTTCTAAAAAACTGGTAATTCAAAATTCAAGATTTTCAAAAAACCTTGTAAAAATTAATAAAAAAAATCTTAACTTCAAAATTTTGAATTATCCCAAACATTTGAAAACTGTATTTTATAGAAGGATAAACCCTCTTCAAAACCCATATCTCGAAATTTTTTAGCTAGATATCTTGTGTGAATAAATACGCTTTTTGTAGTTTGACCTCTGACCTTTGACCTAAAAAAAAATTCAATGTCAACATCATCCATGCAAAAATGTTTAGCAATTCTACTACAAACTTATAGAAATTTAAATTGTAATTCTATGTTGAGCAGAATTTGAGATACAATTTTTTTTATTTCTCGAGATTGCCCTCAATCGTTATTAAATTTTTGAAAAATTCTGAAAATTGGGTTTTTTCGAAATTTGAAAAATTAACATCTAAACCTCATCACCCTAGGTCAGATGTGTAACATATGTGAAATTCATCAAAATCTATTGACCTCGTCCATTTTCTTATTGATCTGACGTGATATTAACCATAGGGCTTTCCCGTGGAGAGACAAACTAAAAAATTAATTAAGAAAAATCGGATCGTTAAATTGTTTTGAAATTTTTTCTAAAATTTTTAGGCACTAATATCTGGCTTTCAAAAAAATTTCAGAATTTTTGTGAATTTGCCAAGGTTTACATGCTAATCAAAGGGACCTACGCCAAACAGCTGACCGGCGTTATCTCTACCTTTACAACTTTTTTATTTGAAAGTATATAAAAAGTCTATTCGCAAGCCCTGCTCAGTGTACATTTCTGCACTCGATTGACCTTATGTCCAGGTGCCATAAGGTCGGTGAAGTGCAGAAAGATACAAAATGGACAGGGTTTACGAACAGAACTATAGCATCACATATTTGGTTGGTTGGTTGATATGTTGGGGCAATTGACACATTTTGGTCATGTATGCCGCCTCATCATCATATTTAATTATTATATATATATAGTTCAATATTTTTACAAAGAGTCGAGATCCCCCACACCGCACATCCCGCTGCTTCATTGTAAATTTAAGCTGGCAAACGTCATTTATACTTATTTACCTATATTTATTTATTCTATAGGGTGTATAGAATAGAAACAATTTTCAGAACTTTCCGGAGAGTCCGGAGTACATGCATTGAACCGTAAACGTATCCGTAAGTGTATAATACGGAAATTTTCTAGGTTTTAAGTTTTAATTTCAATAGGTAATGCCATTCTCGATTTTTAATTTATTATATTAAGGTCTATTTGACACCATTTGTAAACTGTTACATATACAAATTTTCATGCATAGACATTCTGCACTTAAAACGGACCTTCAATAACTCAATAATATATGGCCGGTATGGCAAATTCATAAAAAAATAAACTGAAAATCATACCAATACTGCTACATGAGAGAAGATTACGGTATATATACATACTGTACTGTATACGGCAGCAGTCAGCTAGGCTTGGTGACGGTTCACAACTTGCTGATTATCGACTCGATGAAATCTCTCCGAGGCTCTCTTAATCAGCCGTGAGGCCCGTGACGTCATCACAAGTCATCTGCTTCCCAGCATCCTACCAATGGCATCATTATTATCAGCTGATACTTGCAGAAGTTTAACCTGCAAACAGAAAAATGTGTACTTGTAAAGCATGCATTAATATGAATTAAGTCATTATAAAAAATGACTTACTGTTGACTTATGAAATGATTGTAAGCAACCAAAGTCACTGCTCCTTAGTGTAAATGAAGCTGTGGCAACATTTAACCTGTGATTTAAACCTGAAATTAAACAATACACACTTAATACTCCACCTGGTAACCGGTACGTGTACTGCTGGGCAGAATTAAAGTTTGTCAAATTTCCTGTCCGTTGATCATAAAGCATGCAATCAGTGCAGTATCATAATTATGCATACAGTACTGTATGCATATTCATACTGTAGCATTACTATATTTATAATTAAATCATTTATTAAAGATTTGACATTTGTTTATGATATATGTACACTGCAGTATGAATATGCATATTATATAAAATACTTGAGTTCATATGCCACAAATCCTGTTGCAATTTTATTAACTAAACTTCATGCAAAATGAGTACAGTATATATGCAGTACACACAGCTTATTAGTATGCATATGCATAGGGATTTTGGCTAAAACATTCATGAATCTTATGCACATATCCCTAAACAAAAACAAACTTACCTAATTTTCTGGAACAAAACTGAACAGACAAAATAATTAACGCGTACATTACCATAATTTTGGACACGGAAACCCTTCACAAAGTCCATTACCAATCGTTGAACTTGAATTCATCCTTCTGGAGAGTATGCATAGCATCAAAACATGCCTGTGGTTGCATGGTGGTTTACCGCCACCTAAAATAAGAATTTATCACAAAGCAACTGGAACTATAGCTTTATTATACACTTCTTAAACATATTCAGTACTAAAATATAACTTATCTGATCCAAATACGCTTGATTTTTCACTTAATAAAGTGTATACAGGATTGTAAACACCGGTAGACGCCATCGAACAAATTCAAAACAAATTACTCCGCACACGGACTTTTTTCGTAACGTCACAGCACTGAAATCCGATGCGCATGCGCGAGGACTTGATGACATTTTTTTCCGTGCATCGTGGAGTTCACGTGGGCCATTTCCATGCAAATCAAAACATTCGAATTAATAACTTATTCATAGTAAGAAAATATGAAAAAATATCACGGTCTTACACATAAAAGAGCAAGGAACTCTATTTAATCAAATATCTTAAATTTTAATGTATGGAAAATTGGTGGAGCTGGTGGCCCAGTGTGGTCTTTCCACTGGTTTCCCACAAAAAACATAGATTTTCTGCAATAATTTTTTTAAATGTTTTCAATGTAATTTTATTTATGATAAACAAATGTGTAGGGCTTTCCTTAATACACGGAATTAATTTTAAATCAATTACCGTAATTTTTAAACTAGTGGATAAGCATGGAACATTTGTGGAAAAATCCATGTCCACATTTTTTCCACATTAATCCACATAAAGTCCACTACGAGTTCCACGAGTGTGCTACCAGGGATGTGTATTTGTACAGTTCTAATATATTAAATTATGCAATATATGCTGGATAAAAGAAATTAGTCTGAATAATACAGAAATATTTTTCATTGAGATTATATATTTTGTAAATTTATATTCAAAACGTCTTTCTTATCTATATTATATATATAATAAGTACACGTTTGGCATCAATGATACAGAGTAGATGAAAACAAGGATAATATAATTATAAATTAAAGTGCTATATTATAGGAACGGAAGAATATTGGTAGGGTGGCGGGCCGAATCATGGCTCCATACATTTATAAAATATATATATAAAAGCAACAAAAGCAACCATGATAAGAAAGAAAGATAATTAAAAATTAAATAATTTGTATTGAAAAAATAAAAAAATGTATATAATGTAAAAAAAAAAGCCATCACAGCTATATTAACAGTATATTTCTGCACGTTACATTAAAAATGTGTGTTGGGGGGGGGGGGGTCATGAATATTTTTATTAAAACAACAAATTGTTCAAAAGGACATATATATATCAGAATAAGAAATAAGAGAGGCCGCGGTGAGGTGATCGAGTGTATAATAATTAATTAATCGACGTGATGTCGAGCTTTAATATTTATTTGGGGGGAGGGGATATGCTTTTGGTTTTTAATTTTTAAAACATCAATATTCAGATAAAATAAAGAAAAAAGGCTTTTTTTCCCCTTAATATTCAAAACTTTGGAGTGTGAACAATTATATTTAATGTAGATTTTTAACGTGCAAAAGGTGATTTAGATGGCAGCACACGTTGAGATTTTGTTATCTGAGAGATTTTAGTTCTGTAGCAAGCATAAAGATGGCAGCTCTCTCAGCGCAGTGGTGCACTAGCCGCTAAAATTCATATTTTCTTCAAATGCGATGTCAAAGCCAATTTGCAAGTTTGATGTTTACTTTAATTAATCATAATGGGTGCGATTCACGTCATTCACGAAGAATTTAGCCATGTTTCTAACCACGTTTAACTTAACCACTTTTAACTAGGTGGTTTAACATGTAAAACAGGTATTCAGGTAATACAGGGATACAGGGTAATATATATTGTTATATAACAATTAACTGCATGCAATTACTGCTTCGTGATCGCACCCATTATTCATATTGTTCAAAAAATTTAAGGTGAAACCATTGTGGCACAGCATTTCAGAATTTGCAATTTATTTTCCAAAATATCTAACCATGCATGCATGCAGTTTCACACTGGTAATTCATTGCAGTAATTCAGTTGATATATTGCAAAAAGAAAGTATTGTATTATATAGTATAATATATTTATATATATAATATATTATGTGTAGATGAAATAGTCGCAAGATCAATTTTATTACTTAACGGTGACTGAGAATTAATTAAAATTTAAGGACATCAAACTCGCGGCTTCCCCCGCTGTGGTTCAAGAAGTTAATTGATGTAGACAGTGTAGACTCTATACAGCAAAGAAAATTGTAAACGGTACACATGGTAATTAATTGACGGCCGTCGCTTTAAATTTCCCGCAGAGTCCTAGCTGTGAGTTTTTTGTGTAATTAATATATATATATATATATATATATATATATATATATATATATATATATATATTGTTATAGGTTGTCATATAGGCCTTGGCGCCCCGGTTTGGAAGCTGGGAAGCTGGACCCTGTGATAAGACTATATGAAGTAATCTATGTTGTACTTATGTAAACAGTGTGCCATGATTAAAACAAATCAATTGATTTTTTTATTAATATTATATATTAGCTCTTTCATGGGCACAGAGGCACAGATACAATAATATATAACATTACATAATAATATATTCTAGTCAAAAAAATAATAAATAAATAAAAATATAAAAATAAAAAAAAAAAAAAAAAAACAGCCCATAGGGCAAATGAAAAAGATTGACAAATTGACATAAAACGCCATAATACATAAATAAACATACCAAAAATGACACACTAAATTAAAATTAAATTGAATTATACGTGACTGACTTCATGAATACAGGTAACTCAGGTTAACATAATATATATTTACGAGAAAGATAGCAGTCGACTCACTAAACGTCGTGAAGTGTATAGACCAGTGTATATAGTACACGAACACGACTACACGTGATAGTGACTTGTATTGTATGAAACACTTTAATTCTTTATTATATGGAAACACTATATAAGTGCATGATTACCACAGCATACTACAGGGGAGGATTACATCGAACATCGGCAACGTAAAAGTCCGACAAATTTAATTTTATATATTCACTCAACATGGATAAACTGATAAAGTATAACATCTAAAAAAAAAAAAAAAAAAAAAAAATGATAAAATGATAATAATAATAAAATACAGAAATGTCGAGGGTGCAAATTAAGTTACGCCGCCCTTTTGATTTTTTATTTATTTATTTTTTTTTTAAAATCCCTATACATAGGAAGTATATTGCTAAAAAGTTATAAAGTTCAGATTTGAACCCATATATGACGCTCCTTTTTAAGTGCCATATATGTTTTTACTAGAAAGTGACTCCATCACCTCTTTATGTACTTTCAATGATTTTTAAAATAATTCTTTCGATATAAAAATATATAAAACAAAAAACAAAACAAAAATATATAACTTAATTTGCATACGTCCTCTATCCATTTCTGCATTTTTTTTTTTTGTTTGTTTTGTTTCTTTAGGTCTGAACTCCATTCAGAAATATTAGCGCACTGTGCGCACTATATTAAAAATTATATATAGCAATTTAAAGTTATATTATTTAATAAATGTTGTTGTTTCTACAGTGATCGAAGTTAAATTAATTGCATTTTTTTTTTACCCATTAACAGTTTTTTTTGGGGGAAGAGGGGTAGTAGGATCAAGTACACCAAAAATTGAAAATTTTGGTCTTATATATAAGACAACTCAAATCTATTTATTAAAATTTTATTTATTACACATTACAAAAATAATAATTATAATAAATTATATATTTTAGTATCTATAATATAGTTCAGCAATAAAATAAAAAAATTATTTGCATAGAAATTTTATTAGCATACATATTATGGAAGAATTAAGTATTATAATTGTTTAATAATTATATTTTGATTTTTCTTGTATTGGTTTGCAATAATTTATAATACATTCTATATAAAAATGTTTCGCATGTAATGACTTCCCCCGCCCCCGCAGCCGGAGGAATTGAAAAGAGGAAATATTTTAATTATATAAATATTTTGTATTATATATATTATATATAATCAAATATAATATATATAAAATCTAAAAAGTAAAAAAAATATAATATGTGTTAATTAAATTAATTTATTTGCAATTAAAAATATTAATTAATTGTGGCTAATATAAATGGGTAAGAGAATTCTTCCGCTACAGTATATTATAACAAACATGATAATATATACACGTAAAACGCAGTATAATATAAAGAAAAGCGATCTTGAAGTATGTTGCGGACTTGCGGTACATGATATCGGCAGCTGCTTTTTGCTAAAATTATTAGCGAAGGTCATTTTGGAAGCTATATATTATATAGGAAGAGGCGGCGCGGGGGGCATGTCTTCGATAGCAGCTGCTCCAAAACAACAACAACTTATCGGTGTCAGCAGTCTGCTTCCTTTCTTGGGAGCTGACTTCATCATGAATTTACTAAATATGAGCATTTGCGATAGAAATTACATTCCAAATTGACGTACTCTCTGTACACGCGGTACACGGCAGGTGTTGTGTGGGCTGGTAGATGGCAGCACCTCCGCGGCAGCTGCTGCGGCCCCCGCCAAGCTTTCGCTTTGAGCAGTGAGCACTCTGCTGCTGCGGCTATTTTACAACAGCACGGCAGTCGCGAGCGGTCGTCGCACATTCGATTTTTTTCTGTTTACGTTTTAACAATTAGTTAATTAAAATAACATTATTGTTTATTAAACACAAGCAGACATGGATGAATCTGTGGAGGAGTTACCAAGGTCCCCAATGAAGCGTCTTGGTTCGACCAGAAAATTACTCTTTTATAACCGTAAGTATTGGTGTATATATTTATTATCTGTATTTACTTTGCAAAGTGCATGCATCATGAAGCCGCGTTTTCATAAAATAATCTTTTGATTCGCTCTACATATAAAATGTAAGTAAAAATAATGTTATCTTAGAAAAGTTTACACAACGGGATATATTCCGTGCGCGGTGAAATAAATTAAAACTCATTTGTATAAATTAACAAAATTTTATATCATTCTCACGTTAAATTACTTGGACCGGAAATCAAATCTCATTAGAATATGTGTACGAACGACAACAATAAGAGTATGATTATTTTATTTTGTTTTATCTCTACAATGAAGGAAATTAAAATTTTAGTCACGCGTTGATGGTAAAATGATTAAAATTCTAAACTCGAATTTCATGTTTTTTTGTTTTATCATTGACAATTTCCTTTGCCAGCAGAGAGATTCAAACGCTTGAAAATCATGATTAATGTATAGAGCACGGCGTATTGATGTCTTACAATGACGGCCACAGTACCATGCACGATGTGTTTTTTTACTGCGGTGAAAAGTGCCTAGTCAGAGCTGAAGGATTCGAACACAGTACTCTCTGGCCCGGCGTCGATCTATCTGCCGCGGCTTCTTATCTGAGGATTTGCCAGTTCCCTAGTCGCTCCGGACGTATATTGAGAATGAGTTCCCTTGTCCATGATTGACGTAATTTATACTCTTATATTTTTTTACTTCAGCTTTGAGGAAATACATAACAAAATAATATTTACAGCAAGTAAAATAATTATATATGATAGTATATAATGTATCTCAGTTTAATATTTCAATGTAATGGTCTAGACATACTTTGTCACCGAGTTTTTCTCATTAGACGGTGCGTGTAAATAGTCTGGTGAAATATATCTCCCTCTGTGATCTATATTTACCACGGCTAATTTTTTCTACGTCTGCATGCAAGTCACCCCTCCAGTTTTCTGTAATTTTTGTTTAGAATCGAACTGTCTGACAGGACAGTCCTAGTCTTGCCTACATGGAAGTCGGAGGGGGGGGGGGGGCTCCAGTGTTCTGTAAATAGTCTGGAGTCGAACTGCAGACAGGACAGTCCTATCGTCTTAATTACAATCATGAGGTGAAATTGCGCGCGGCGGGGACAAGTTGTGTTCGGAGGGGAGAGTGAGCGCGGTGCTAACGACCACTTAACATGCACGGTGACTAGGATGTATGTAATTGCTTGTAAGAACTATATAACAAGTGAAAATTTAGCATTACGACATTGAAGTTTTAACAGAATATTGATATTATTTTAGTATTTTCTCGCAAATCAGTCATGAATTTGGATATATTATATCAATGGTTAATTGTTATTATGACAAAGGAAAATATGACGCAATAATACACTTGTTTTATTGTGTTTGAGCTTGAAATATGATTATTAAATAAATATATAATTACTCATTTACTATATTTGGTCACGTATACACGTTTGACATTTCAATAACGACTAAAAGCTGTAACAAATACAGTAATGTAATATAATGTACACCATAATAAATAACAGTCCTGTATAATGACGAGTGTAGTTAATATCTGTCCAATTACTCGCTACTAATTGTAGGGTCGATATCCCCCGCCATCAGACCGACTTACGTCCCCATGGACGGTGTGTGCGACCTTCAGTCGACCTCTGGCTCGTCACACAGATCAAGTGTCGAGCAGAAGGTCCATTTTCATAGGCTGATACATTGGTACAGCACTCGTATGACTACATTTTCATAGGCTGATATATACATCAGCATTCGCCTCGTCATTCGATATTGCTCCCGAGAGCTACAAAGATCTTTGCAGCTTCTTAAAATTCAATTGGAATAGATTTTGTGTTGTAAGGTAAAAATATAGGACGAGACTTGACCGAGTTTGCAAGCACACAAAGTCTCCCTGAAGGTTCTTTGTTTGGCGTAAACTGCGCGGCAATGTCGAGGAAACGAGTCTACGTCAAAAGAACGAAAAATAAAAGAACGAAAACAATTTATACGAAAGGCATTAGAACGAAAACAAAAAGGACGAAAGTAATTTAACACGAAAACATTTTGTACGAAAATATAATTAACCGAAATGGAAAATGTGCGAATGCATTTATAACGAAACTTAAAAAGCACGAAAGCATTTACAGCGAAAACATTTTAGCCGAATTCAATAATCACGAAAGTCATTTGGCCGATAGTTATTTGAACGAATTGAAAAACAACGAAAGTAAATTAGAACGAAAACATTTAAAACGAAATGAAAAAATCACGGAAACAATTTGGCCGAAAGTTATTTGAACGAAAACATTTAAGACGAATAAAAAAATAACGAAAACAATTTGACCGAAAGTTATTTGAACGAAAACATTTTAGACGAATCAAAAAATAACGAAAACAATTTGACCGAAAGTTATTTGAACGAAAGCATTTAAAACGAATGGAAAAATCACGAATACAATTTGAACGAACGCTATTTGACCGTAGAGACCCTGTAGGGTCTCTGGACCGAAAAAAAAAAAAAAAAAAAAACACCGATGAAGAAAAATATTAATAAAAATTTATAACAGTAATTAAAAAAAAAATAATGTAAATTAAAACGAATGCAATAAAGAAGGATAATATATACAGAATACTGCAGACTGAGCCAGAAATGGTGTTCCGAACCTATGCTAAAATTTGAGCAGGTTATTATAACTTTGAGCTAGAAATTTGAAATTTGTCATACGTAAAGCCAAGGGTTCTAAGTTCTTTTAACATGTGTTAAACAATTTTTAAAATTAATATTTCCTACCGTTTTAGGGGTGGATTCACGATTTGCATTTCTTCCTTATGGGATTTCCATGTCAAATTGAGTTCATAGAAAAATTTTAGCCGATTGATTTGCACCAAAATTAGTTTTGAAGGTTTTCAGAGCACGCTGTATTTAATGGTGTTTCACCCCTAACAATTAAATCATTAACTTGCTCGGATTCAAAAAATTTAAAGGTCGTTTCTGGGGTAAAAAAATAAGCTCATTTCAGTGGCATAATCAAAATTTTGATAGCATAATTTTTTCACGTAATAAGGGTCATTATATCATTAGGGGTTGTTTTCACCACTTTTTAAAATAACATCATTAAATTCAACGTGCTCTGAAAACTTTCAAAACTCATTTTGGTGCAAATCAGCCAAAATTTTTCTATCAACTTAATTTGACATGGATATATCCCATAACGAAGAAATGCAAATCGTGAATCCACCCCTAAAACGGTAGGAAATATTAAATTTAAAAATTGTTTAACACATGTCAAAAGAATTTAGAACCTTTGATGGCTTTACGTATGCCAAATTTCAAATTTCTAGCTTTAGCTCAAAGTTAACCTGCCCAAATTTTAGAATGGGCTCGGAACATCATTTCTGGCTCAGTCTGTATATTATTATGCTTCTTTGTTAATTGCATTCGTTTTAATTTACAATTTATTTTTTGGTTTAATTATTGTTATGAATTTTTATTAATATTTTTCTTCATCGGTGTTTTTTATTTCGGTCAAATAGCGTTCGTTCAAATTGTATTCGTGATTTTTCCATTCGTTTTAAATGCTTTCGTTCAAATAACTTTCGGTCAAATTGTTTTCGTTATTTTTTGATTCGTCTTAAATGTTTTCGTTCAAATAACTTTCGGTCAAATTGTTTTCGTTATTTTTTTATTCGTCTTAAATGTTTTCGTTCAAATAACTTTTCGGTCAAATTGTTTTCGTGGTTTTTGTATTCGTCTTAAATGTTTTCGTTCAAATAACTTTCGGTCAAATCGCTTTCGTGATTTTTGAATTCGTATTATAATAATTTCGTTCTAATTTACTTTCGTCCTTTTTTAAATCGGTCAAATTACTTTCGTACAAATTGTTTTCGTGGTTTTTGTTCTCGTTATTATTTTGTTTCGTGTTAATTTAATTTCGTGGTAAATGATTTCGTTTATATTTGATTTCGATGTAATTGTTTTCGGGATAAAGTCAGTCGTTGAAAATGCTTTCGTGATTTTTGTTTTCGTGGTTTTGACGTGATACCGAGGAAAACAAAGCGAGTTCAATTATTGATCATCGAAAAGAATTAACGACTACATTTTTTTTTAGTTTAAACTGTAATTCACTGCAAAAATTACTCGACTAAAAAAAAAAAAAAAAAAAATATGACATGCACATACGAGTTTTCTATTTATTTTACCAATTAACGTATATGTTCATTTTCAACGAAGTCAAAGTATTTTTTTTTTTTATTTTAGTCGAGCTAGTCTGGTCGGCGCCTCCCCGTGTTTGTTTTGTCCCATTGTTACGAAGGGTTACATTGTTGAGCTCCCGCGTGCTGGCAGGCGAGATAAGACGCGTGGTGTGGGGCTGGCGAAAGAAACCACTCATGCAGTAATAGCCATAATACAGTGTATAATATTATATAATATATTCGTGTTCGGTTCCTGGTGTCTCGCGTGGTCGAAATTATACATAGAAAAAATGTTCAAGCTGTCAGCAAATTATCTTAGCATAATTTACGTCATTCGATCACATTTGTATGGAACAATAGGTTGGCTCTGTCCTCGTACAGGGGGTGGGAATTACAAGTCAAGTAGATGACAGTTTCATTGAAATTTTATACGTTATCGATTACATTAGAAAAATGAAGATACATCAGCCAGAAAACCTTCTATTAAAATATTCGATAATGTGCCAACGTAAAAAAAGTATCAAGTGGAAACCCCCTGTCCCAATAATATATTGAAATCGATAAATAAAAAACATTAAACTGATATTGTTGACCTGGAACACTGCAAGGTATTATCATCGCGGTTACTTGAAACTTCTTACAGCAAGCACTCGTTTGTTTGCACGCACCACTGCCCACTATCCTGCAAGCAAAATTTTAGCAAGAAAATTTATGCCACGTTTTTTTTACGGCTGTTGTAATTAAATATTCTTCAAGTAGGTAGGCAACAGAGCAAAACTTCTGCTTGCATAAGAGAAGAAATCGTCATTACTCTAGTAGAATATTACTTAAATTAAAGGGCTAGAAATCTGTCTGAATAAAGAGGAAAAATTTGCATTTGAACTGAATAAATTACAAATATTATTATTTAATTCAATATGTAATAATATCGATAATATAGAACTACATTTGATATTCAAATTTTCATTAATTGCATTTCATACATACAACCACAAACATTGCATGGTAAAAATTCAAGATACAAAAGTGAAGAAAGTAATGTGAACTAGAGTGTACCAAGGTTCATTGCTACTTTTCATCGTTGATACAGACTCCGCGATTCAAATCAAGTTATTCTGCAAACGTACCATCGAGATGTAAAGGTGTCATTGCCAAGATCGACAAAAGGAAACTTGAATGTTCTTGTTTGATAAAAAAAAGGCCGCTCATCTTGAGTTCTCTTCACGTGCTGTGACGTCACAGGTCACGTGCAGCAAAAGTCACCGGTAGTAATTAGAAGGAGGCCTCTTTTGAAGCAAATGAATGACAAAAACTCTCGCTAGTTCATAAAGTCTTCCTGGGAAGATTATTTTGCAATGTTCTATTTAAATCTCTGAGGATCAAAGAACCATTTTTTTTTTTTTTTACATCTTTTAAAAGATCCTCCTACGATCCTCCTATATGCATACGAGATATAATATATATCATGGTGCCATAACATGGATTTAGATTATGATGTAGCATTATAATTCATATCTGTCAAACCGAAATCTTGTTTTACACTAAAATGTTTCTCGTCTGAACATCAATTTAAATAAATATATAACATTGTAATATAAATCGATTACCCAATGATGGTTGCATGATAAAAATATTAAAGCCACATGGTGTATTTATGATATTTTTTATACCATTATTATCACAATCTCTTTCAACACGTTACTACTAACTTGTGAAGGAGTATAAAAATATAATTTCAAATGAGTTGAGAGTATATGTGGGAGCCACTGCAGCTCGATATTTGTTGAGATTATAGTTAAGAAGGACCAAACAAGAGCCCTCTTATATAGTTTAAATCGACACAAAAACTATCAGATAACAACGATTTTTTGTTGTCTATATAGCCTCACATAGACGAATCCATTCATTCGCTCGAATTGATTTTCGCAAAATAAGCTTCAGTGGTCATTACGACATGTATTACAGTCAATAAAAAGCGCGGCTGAGGTCATGATATGTCGTCTAATACGGACCAGATGGGGGTATTATGATCCGCGTGCAGATTGCTGCTGGGACCCGAGTTAATGTCGCCAGCACATGCTCGGACAAAAAGTGCGACGTCGCGACGCCACAAGTTGTTTACCATCCCCGAGTGACTGTTCTCATAGTCTTCTGCTGCTTTGATTGAGGCTCAGTTTGATCGTAAAAAATACTAATGAGTTTCTCTGTCATTATCTTTACAGACAGATTTGATTATTGAATTTACTATACATACATAATTTCAAAAAATATTATGCATGACAGTGACAGTAAAATATTACACTACTATAATTAAATATAAATATAATGCATGTACTGTACATACATAACTACATATTTTACCATACAATCGACTTGTAGTGGAAAAAAAAAAAAAAAAAAATAGAAAACCCGTTATCTTATTTTTGTTGGATTTCTAATAGAGTTAAAACTCTCGTTCATAATTTCCATGTTGCGTTTTAAATTATTTCCAATAATAATAATGAAAGATTCGTATATCAATTTTGATAAGATTTTGATTTTGCAACTCTCCCTGCGCCTTAATAAGTATAATGTGATCCTCGGTCTCCTCTGTAAATATAATTTAAAATGTGCCATTGTGTAAACATAGAAAAAAAATGTTTTTTTCTATATGATGTAAATCTGGCCGCTTGATAGCTGCACTTACCTGACCCCCGGAGCGTGTACAGCACTTGGCTTTCATCCACGCGGGAGGTAACGTCACCAATCTCGACACAGGTGGATTGATAGCAAAGGTCATGGAAAGGGTCTGTCTCTCACTATAGATCGCAGTGATCGCACACGTTCGCGTACGATAAAAAAAATACGATCAGGTGTATACGCGCGCACAACAGCTTCGTTTCTTTTAATATTATATATCGTATCGCATGCGATCGTACGTTCCTAATTTAGAACTGGTTCTAAATTTTTTATCATATGAAGTCATTATACGATACTATACAATGCGATATGAAGGCATGCAGTGTGTGACCTTCCTTATTCTCTTATTCATGAAACTTTACATGATTAAAGTATATAATAATATGATGGCCATGCAATGGTTATATGCCTTTTATTGTATGGCATGGTAAAATTGACTATTTTTCACATTACAAATGAAACCAATCGGTTATTTTTCATCAAGTGATTAAGGTAGAGATAACGTCGAACAGCTGTTCGACGTAATCCCCTTTGATTAACATGTAAACCTTAGCAAATTGACAAAAATTCTGAAATTTTTTTGAGAGGCAGATATTAGTGCCTAAAAGCCATAGCAAAAGTTTCAAAAACATTTAACGAGCCGATTTTTTTAAATTAATTTTTTAGTTTGGCTCTCCATGGGAAAGCCCTATATGCTGAAAATTAAACAAATTAATTAAAAAAAATCGGCTCGTTAAATCGTTTTGAAGTTTTCTATGGCTTTTAGGCACTAATATCTGCCTCTCAAAAAAATTTCAGAATTTTTGTCAATTTGCTAAGGTTTACATGTTAATCAAAGGGCATTACGTCGATCAGCTGTTCGGCGTTATCTCTACCTTAAGTTATATATAAATATCAAAATACTCGAACTTGATGTAAAGATCATTGGATTCTGTCTTATCACGTGCAGCAATATAATATAGTCTGTTAATTGTGGCTCTTTTTATCAATATAGCAAAAATAACGATGCAGCAGATAACGGAGGATTTTGGGGACTTATATATTATATTATATATATCTCTGCTATTCTGTTGTGGATTGTTTTACCGTGTTTGATATAGATGCAGTTTATGTCAATTGTACAGTCATGTACTAAAGTTTTAGCAATAAAAATATATAATATAAATATTGATTATTTACCTCACTCATTTACTTACGGAGATTGAACTTTGGCACTAACTGTGTATTAAAATGACGATAAAATCATCTCCTGCTTCTCATACTGCCGCATTCTTGCAGCAGCATAACCACTAACGCCCCATCACTGCGTTTTATCTGATGGTGTTAACTTGATTGTTACTGTGTTTTTATTGAGAAAATAAAACTCACGTTTATACAGTGTACGTCATAATGAAAGGGGGACTAATTGCTATATTGGCTCACTCTCGATGAATCTTACGTCACCACATTTGATGTTTTTCTGAATATTGGAGGCATGCATAAATCTATTAATTAAAACATCTCAAATTAATCCATGCGTTCTTTCGAATATTCATATTGTTTGTTTGTTTTTTTGTTTTTTTTTAAATGATTCTGATGGACAGTTCTGAACAAAACTACAAAATTTCCATTTAGTTCATATGAATAAATATTTTTGATTAAAGTGTTTGCATCAAATTGAACTGGTGATGTAAGTACTGCTATTTGTTTTATGGTGCGTTATTATTTGTGTACTAATGCAACAGCTATATATTTTCTCTTCTGTATTACAACAAACAATATCGAGTGTCCTTATCATTTTACGACCATCAGTGTTGGTAAGTAAAATATTACATACTTCATTGAACTGTTTTAACTGCTGTAGGTGTATAATGAAGCTATTTAAACGACACACGTGGGAGTTGAGGGGGCGTGTCCGGTCAATGTATATAACGATCACATCACGTGGGCATTGCGTAATTACACGAGCAGCTGTCTGTACACAATCTCGAGCTGCAGACTCTACAAAGGAGCGTCTTATTCGAGGTCCTCCAGCTATACGACGATGTATCCACAGTAATTAAAATGAGAGAAAACAAAAAAAAATCTTATATACGACACACTTTTTATGTAAACATTTCTTTTGCGCTTTTTTTTTTTTTAATAAAGTGTATACATAAAAATATGTAGAAAAAAAATTAATTAAAAAGTTTGTAATCATCATGTTTTATAACATTTTGAAAGACCCTACACAAATTTTTGTATACGAATATGGCGATGAATATCATGGAGTACGTTGTAGCGATGAGCGAAGAGAGCCCAATTAGATGATTGGCTGCTGCTGCTCGACGCGTCAATAACAGCCAATCAGCAAATTGCATCGAGTTGATCGATCTTCGAGTGCACTCAACCTTAAGTGTCGTAATAACAACAAGTTGCTGATGCCACGGGGCCTCAAACATTTCCATATTGGGTTGGGTGGTAAAAAGGCATTATTACATTATATTCAAGCGGAAAAAGATACAATTAAGTCTCTTATTGTATTAAGTATTTTTAAATAAATAATAAAAAAATAGATTTCCTGTTATGTATGTTATGCCTTGCTTAAGGTAGGGATAATAAAGATCAGCTGGCCCAATGCTAAAAAAAATCCCATTCATAAAAATTATGAAAAAAATTTAAAGTGTTCTCCTCTACATCCCCTATCAGTAGGTAAAATATCAGGTATACAAAAACGAGCTAGTTTTCGAGTTATTAATTTTTAAAGTTGACCAATTTAACATGGAGAAATGGAACTTCCATGTTAAATTAGTCAACTTTAAAAATTAATAACTCGAAAACTAGCTCGTTTTTGTATACCTGATATTTTACCCACTGATAGGGGATGTAGAGGAGAACACTTTAAATTTGTTTCATAATTTTTATGAATGGGATTTTTTTAGCATTGGGCCAGCTGATCTGTATTATCTCTACCTTAATATAATTTGAGAGATCACTATATTATTATTAATTATTATTATTTTTTTTTTCACTTTCACTCATATTAAAATACACTGATGCAGTGTACGTTAAAGTGATCCTGGCCTGAAATGGTAAATTCAATTTTTTTTGCTGCTAGTGCTATAGTTATATTTACATATTCTTAAGATTGATTTTGAATCATTTTCGTCCATAAATTGCTTTAATAATGCATATTAAAATATACAGCATCTAAATCTATAATATAAATGTGGCAACGCAGCGACGACTGCTCATCAGCCGACAAGAGAGGGGAAAGAGGGGAAATGAGTCGCAAGTTGGGAATACAAGTGGTTTGTGCGAACGCGCCAGTTAGGTCTACACCTTGCAGACACAAAATGTAAACTAAACCTTACCGTAAAAGTGAGCAAAATTCTTTTCATTCTCATGCAAGCTGACTTTCTAAGTATGCGCTCCTATTGATATTTCCTATAGTGAAATTATTCTAAAATTGAAAATACTACCGAATTTACGGTAGCACTTATAAACAAAAACAAATTATCATGAGGAGTAAATAGTTATATTATATTATATTATATTATATTATATTATATTATATTATATTATATTATATTATATTATATTATATTATATTATATTATATTATATTATATTATATTATATTATATTATATTATATTATATTATATGATTATTAAAATGTATCTCCTGGAGATGTAATTATTGTATTTCAACAACATGAATTTGGAATTAAATTTAATAATTGGAAATTAATGTTAAGTACTGTATAATATGGTATATATTATATGTATATTATATAAAAACAATGGAGTATTGTCCTCATTTTTTTTATTGTAGAAATGGATAGAGGGTGCAAAGTTATGTTACCCTGATTTTTTTCAGATTTTTTAGAGCCCGGGAACTATTTTTAAAAAATTATTGAAATTTATTTTTGTGACGTCACGAGACGCCGCTCCTTAAGAAAAAGATAGGACTTGTCGACGCATGACGTCACAAAAAGGACTTTCAATAATTTTTTAAAAATACTTCCAGGGCTCTAAAAAATCTGAAAATAATCAGGGTAACATAACTTTGCACCCTCTATCCATTTCTACAATAAAAAAAATTAGGTCAATACTCCATTGTTGGAGTAAAAGTTTTAACAAGTTAAAAGAATATAGGTATGTTCGCAAATAGACAATATCAGAAAGAATCTATATTTATTTATTGATGATCGTTATATTCCATGTAGAGTTGGTTCACCAAAAAAAAAAAAAAAATTCTTTGTGATGGTGCATTTTGTATTTACGAATTGACCTTGCAATCCACAATCATGTCACCAGAATAAAAAAATTTCACAGTCATGCTTTTAACAAGGAATATTAAATTTATCCAAAAAAATATACTGGCTTAAACAGTGCTATTCTTCGCCAATGAGCTTCCAAGTAAAGTGGAAAAAAAAATGTATCCCATATTACTTTATTATAAGTTAGCATGCTGTGAAATTATTAATAGTGTCCCCGAAAAAAGGTAAAAAGAATAATAATAATAGTGTTAAATGCAGGACTGTAAATTTTCATAAACAGCTTCTGATAATCTTGATAATATATCAGTAAATAATAACGTTCGTTAATCGTTATGTTTCCTTTCAAAATTGCAGCGCAGATTGCGTATAACACGTACTGGTTATATTGCACAAATATTTTATTATTTTAAGGTAGAGATAACACGAATCAGCTGGTCCAATGCTAAAAAAATCCCATTAATAAAAATTATGAAAAAAATTTAAAACATTCTCCTCTACATCCCCTATCAGTAGGTAAAATATCAGGTATACAAAAACGATCTAGTTTTCGAGTAATTAATGTTTAAAGTTGACGAATTGATAATGGAAGTTCCATTTCTCCATGTTAATTTAGAGAACTTTAAAAATTAATTACTCGAAAACTAGCTCGTTTTTGTATAACTGATTTTTTACTTACTGATAGGGGATGTAGAGGAGAACAATTTAAATTTTTTTCATAATTTTTATGAGTGGGATTTTTTTTAGCATTGCATGGGCCAGCTGATCCGTATTATCTCTACCTTAAAAAATTAGTATGAAAAAATGATGTAAAATAGTGTTCAATTTTACATCAATTATATTTTATTTCGATATTATTATATACTTTTACATGAATTGAATGTACTATATATATATTATATAATTACTTGCGTATATAAGGTCAACAAATAAATTTGTTTTCAAAACTATAATATACTTTATGCAGTAAAAAAGAAAGAGTGCATGTATTATGTATTGAAAACTCCCAATTATATTAAAATATAATATAACGTCTTACATATTTTATCATGCTTTTCTAATAATTATTAAAGTAATCATTATAGATTTAACCTTTTTTTTTCAACTTCGTTATACAATTATTGCTTTGCATTTTAGTCAAATAATATATATTTATATTTATTGTGTTATTTTTTTCTTTGCATGGTTCTTCTCCCATGTTCTTCTCCTAAACTCGTTCAAAATATCAGCGCTGTTTCTTCTCTCCCCACTCTAGTTAGCCAACAGGCCAATCGGCAATGATGTGAGGTGTGACGTCACTATACTCAAGGCTAGAGCGGCGTTGTCGGATTTCTTGAGTATTATGATATCATAATACTCAAAATTTTGTACTTTCTTGCCGCTGCCTCGCGGAAATGCACCGGATATGCCGGAAATGATGCAAATGTTAATTATTAACTAAAAGAACTCTCGGCGACTGCATTTTTTGTCATTTCAGGCCAGGATCACTTTAAAGTGATCCTGGCCTGAAATGGTAAATTCAATTTTTTTTGCTGCTAGTGCTATAGTTATATTTACATATTCTTAAGATTGATTTTGAATCATTTTCGTCCATAAATTGCTTTAATAATGCATATTAAAATATACAGCATCTAAATCTATAATATAAATGTGGCAACGCAGCGACGACTGCTCATCAGCCGACAAGAGAGGGGAAAGAGGGGAAATGAGTCGCAAGTTGGGAATACAAGTGGTTTGTGCGAACGCGCCAGTTAGGTCTACACCTTGCAGACACAAAATGTAAACTAAACCTTACCGTAAAAGTGAGCAAAATTCTTTTCATTCTCATGCAAGCTGACTTTCTAAGTATGCGCTCCTATTGATATTTCCTATAGTGAAATTATTCTAAAATTGAAAATACTACCGAATTTACGGTAGCACTTATAAACAAAAACAAATTATCATGAGGAGTAAATAGTTATATTATATTATATTATATTATATTATATTATATTATATTATATTATATTATATTATATTATATTATATTATATGATTATTAAAATGTATCTCCTGGAGATGTAATTATTGTATTTCAACAACATGAATTTGGAATTAAATTTAATAATTGGAAATTAATGTTAAGTACTGTATAATATGGTATATATTATATGTATATTATATAAAAACAATGGAGTATTGTCCTCATTTTTTTTATTGTAGAAATGGATAGAGGGTGCAAAGTTATGTTACCCTGATTTTTTTCAGATTTTTTAGAGCCCGGGAACTATTTTTAAAAAATTATTGAAATTTATTTTTGTGACGTCACGAGACGCCGCTCCTTAAGAAAAAGATAGGACTTGTCGACGCATGACGTCACAAAAAGGACTTTCAATAATTTTTTAAAAATACTTCCAGGGCTCTAAAAAATCTGAAAATAATCAGGGTAACATAACTTTGCACCCTCTATCCATTTCTACAATAAAAAAAAATTAGGTCAATACTCCATTGTTGGAGTAAAAGTTTTAACAAGTTAAAAGAATATAGGTATGTTCGCAAATAGACAATATCAGAAAGAATCTATATTTATTTATTGATGATCGTTATATTCCATGTAGAGTTGGTTCACCAAAAAAAAAAAAAAAATTCTTTGTGATGGTGCATTTTGTATTTACGAATTGACCTTGCAATCCACAATCATGTCACCAGAATAAAAAAATTTCACAGTCATGCTTTTAACAAGGAATATTAAATTTATCCAAAAAAATATACTGGCTTAAACAGTGCTATTCTTCGCCAATGAGCTTCCAAGTAAAGTGGAAAAAAAAATGTATCCCATATTACTTTATTATAAGTTAGCATGCTGTGAAATTATTAATAGTGTCCCCGAAAAAAGGTAAAAAGAATAATAATAATAGTGTTAAATGCAGGACTGTAAATTTTCATAAACAGCTTCTGATAATCTTGATAATATATCAGTAAATAATAACGTTCGTTAATCGTTATGTTTCCTTTCAAAATTGCAGCGCAGATTGCGTATAACACGTACTGGTTATATTGCACAAATATTTTATTATTTTAAGGTAGAGATAACACGAATCAGCTGGTCCAATGCTAAAAAAATCCCATTAATAAAAATTATGAAAAAAATTTAAAACATTCTCCTCTACATCCCCTATCAGTAGGTAAAATATCAGGTATACAAAAACGATCTAGTTTTCGAGTAATTAATGTTTAAAGTTGACGAATTGATAATGGAAGTTCCATTTCTCCATGTTAATTTAGAGAACTTTAAAAATTAATTACTCGAAAACTAGCTCGTTTTTGTATAACTGATTTTTTACTTACTGATAGGGGATGTAGAGGAGAACAATTTAAATTTTTTTCATAATTTTTATGAGTGGGATTTTTTTTAGCATTGCATGGGCCAGCTGATCCGTATTATCTCTACCTTAAAAAATTAGTATGAAAAAATGATGTAAAATAGTGTTCAATTTTACATCAATTATATTTTATTTCGATATTATTATATACTTTTACATGAATTGAATGTACTATATATATATTATATAATTACTTGCGTATATAAGGTCAACAAATAAATTTGTTTTCAAAACTATAATATACTTTATGCAGTAAAAAAGAAAGAGTGCATGTATTATGTATTGAAAACTCCCAATTATATTAAAATATAATATAACGTCTTACATATTTTATCATGCTTTTCTAATAATTATTAAAGTAATCATTATAGATTTAACCTTTTTTTTTCAACTTCGTTATACAATTATTGCTTTGCATTTTAGTCAAATAATATATATTTATATTTATTGTGTTATTTTTTTCTTTGCATGGTTCTTCTCCCATGTTCTTCTCCTAAACTCGTTCAAAATATCAGCGCTGTTTCTTCTCTCCCCACTCTAGTTAGCCAACAGGCCAATCGGCAATGATGTGAGGTGTGACGTCACTATACTCAAGGCTAGAGCGGCGTTGTCGGATTTCTTGAGTATTATGATATCATAATACTCAAAATTTTGTACTTTCTTGCCGCTGCCTCGCGGAAATGCACCGGATATGCCGGAAATGATGCAAATGTTAATTATTAACTAAAAGAACTCTCGGCGACTGCATTTTTTGTCATTTCAGGCCAGGATCACTTTAAGGAGGGTCACACAGACTTTTATTTCTACGATCGTAAGCTTACGATCGTAGGTTTCTCATTTAGAACCGGTTCTAAAATTTCTTATCATACGACAGTATACGATACGAAGGTGTGTGCGCGCGCACAGCTGATCACATAGGTTCTTATTTTTTTTATCATAAGCTGCGAAATCATGCGATCCTGTCTGCGACAAGCCTAACGTTATAAGTGCTGCAACCCCCCGCGGTTCGAGCGAGATCGGTGAAGGTACACAACTCTTCCATCAGAGCTTGTCTGTAAGTACACCGAAATAACCACGCGGAAGTGTCTCTCAGCGCATCGTTACGTCTTCTTTGTTCAGTAAACAGTCGCCAGTGCGAATATTGCTTTCTATTACACTAGGAGGGTTTATGTTGCCAATGTTAATCAAACTACCCGTACATGTTGCTACCTTATAATAACAACAACTATATCTAGTGTTGCTACTGCTGATAAAAGATAGTTCGAGGCCATAACAATAGTGTGTGCTTTATCGCAAAATGCTTTTATCTCATTTACAGTAATTAAGATATTCCGTTTTTGTTTTAAACTTTTAAAATTAAAATATTTTTATTTCTAAATTAATTGCATACACTTTGTAGTAAAACGAAAGCACCATATAGTACATAACAATGTTATAGCCACCCATTAATTAATATAATTCAATAACTGTAGGCTATTGTTACCTCGGAGAAGACGATTTCTTTAGTGTATATAGTACGTCATTGTGATGGTCATTTTCTAATTACAAAAACTATAACTTCTCTGTTCTCCCGATGATGGCGTGCATGTCTTATTATATAGTTCATTAGTCGATGACAATTTTCACAAGACTGAAGTTTTTTTAACATCAGAAACTCTCTATGAGATGAACCAGGACGTTTTCATTCGAACAGCTCCTCTCTTATAGTTTTGTCAGGCCCCCCAAACTGCCTCGTCTCCCCTCGGTGAACGGGGTCGATCCCGGCCAGGATGGCATACGATAATGAGGCAGCAACCATTATCTCGGTACTTCCCGCTGACATATGGCCATCATCCACGGCGTGCGTTATTATGGTGGCGTTATCCACGCATTGTCAGGGAGCAAAATAAGTCGATAAACCTCAAAAATAAAGAAACTGTTCACCTCCGACTCATTGTTGAAAATATCATTTGTTGAATTCGGACATTTGTTAAAAATGTAATTAAAATACATGGCAAGGAAAATTGTTCTTCAATTTAAGAAAATATAACAATATAGGAATTTACAACATAATTAATATGTTGAAGGAATATAACATTATTATTATTTGATATAAGCAATTTTATTATCTTAAATTTTATTATGATGTACATTATATGGCCTGGAGAGACTATCAGCTGCATCATGCAAAACAATTAAAAAAAAAATGAAATTTGCATGTCATAGAGGTTACATTTCAATGCCAGGGACAGCCCTTATCAGTTTTGCACAGAAAGGATATGCAATTGTCTTTTTTTGCAACATCATGGCCATCTCATATTTCTATAATTTTGCATTTTTTTATTTTACTGTTCACAAAAAATATATAATGAATAATGCGTTTTTAAAAACAGAAACTTATGATATTGTCATAAAAAAACTACAAACTTTTTATGAAAGGAAATGTTAGTTTACATTTCACGCGGCAACGTTCATTTTGATCGCCCAAATATAATAGTTTTACCTGCTGGCTTGAATCAATTTTCATCTCACGTTTCTTTACTGTGTCATTATCCTACCTGCATATGCAAATAAGTTCTGTGTGTTATTATCGTGATTATTTTAAGTACACACTCAACTTTATATGACTACATGGTGGTACAAAATTTAATCTCTGTACTTATTTACAAAGCTAAAAATATACAAACCTGATTAAATTTTATGTGCTGATAATTTATTTATCAGCTTGAATTTTATTGATATTTAATTTTAACTTTTCATCTTGAGGATGTAAAGGTTGAATAAATTTAAATAAATCTCCGCCTAGCTCTCAAATTGGCCTCACGTGCCCCACAGCTGTTGTTGACTTGGTGACAGCTGAGAGCTCCCAAACTAGACACAAAAATCCAAAACTGGTTACGCGAAAACGTTGTTGGAAAATTGTGTAAAGTGGAAATTATTAAAAGTCTTTCTATAATATTTCTGCAAGGCTAATAAAGTAATTTAGCCATACTGGCGCTCTAAACCTTCACTTATAATTATATGCTTTTTTTCTAAATATACAAAATCCGTGATTAGCTTATGACTACATGGCGTAATTTTTGTCGTGTTATCTTTTTTATAGTTTGAGATGCGATAGTGAGATCACTGCAATTTTTTCCTGTGTTTATTTTTACTGGTTACCCAATGGGAAAGTTTCTTTACGAATCAAAAACTTGGATGAAAATAAAGAAGGCAAAGTTTTTTAGTTCGTTTATAGTTCGTTAACTTTTTTTTTTATTTATTTTTTTAATTTTTTAGTATAATAAATTATAATTAATGGAATCGTTTGTATTGCCAGTTTTTATTTTTAATTTCAGGTCAAAAACTAAATGATCATAGGAAATTTGTTTATTCAGGGAAACGCAACATTTTACATAACAAATTATATATAATTATGTATATAATGTATTATATATATACAATACATATATATCAGTCTTGTAAATTATATACAGTTGGGCCAAAACTTACAGCTTTACAAAATATAATTTATTTTAAAAATGTTTTATTAAACCCAAATCATAATCATGTCATTGTAAATGCAAATCTTGAATATATTTCTGAAATTACATACTTCGTGTAATGTGCATGCTAAGTTCATGCTGTAAGACAATTTTTTTGTGTAAAACTATATTGATCTCAGGTAGAGAGGGGGGTTGGGGGGTTACTTTAATGTAATTCTGTATGTTTTAAAAAAACAATAGATTCATGACACACATGCAAGCAATCCTAGTATACGAAATTGGGGATTATGACAAACCTTTAATTGAAAAGCGCAATACTTTGAGTCGCTACAGACGTCATATAACTTTTAGCAGGAAGGACAGTAGCCGACCAGTGATAGTTTTATCATAGTTCCTTTGCGGATGTATATAAAATAAATAAAAGATAAAAAACTGGCTCTCACATTGAATATATTGTTCTACACGCAATAAATCTAGCCCGTGTAAATACATTGATGACGTCACACCAGCCCGCCTGCCATTACTCAGCACCCCCCCAACATTACTCACGCAGCACGCACGGGGTGGCACGCAATAAAAACAACGCCCCCTCAAGTCTGGCTGCTGTCTGAGGGGGGTGACAAAAATACACACCCTCAACAGGAAAATAAAGCTCGAAATAAATTGCAATCCTCCTCTTGAGAAATGCTCTGCAATATTCTTTTTGATATTTAATGATTTTTATATATGAACAAAGCTTCTAAATTGTATTTCTTTTTATCACAATATTCCATTCAGCCCACCCTCACAACAACACTGTGGTGGTGAGAGAGTAAAACTGGAGATACGTAAAAACAGCTGGACAGGATATGTAAACGTTCATTGACAGCAACTCACTTTTTATCAAACATCACAAATCAAGTTCATTCAAACAAGCGAGTTGTTTTACCATTTTAATGACTCTGTCTCACACCCGTAATGACTGTTGTTTTTTTTTACTATATTTTAATCTCATTTTATTACTTCATATAAAAAAATACACTCAATTTTTTTTCTATTTTAATTTGTTGCTTCTCTTGATACAACCCAGACTTATGTTCACGGGAACAACAGTCGCGTAATGGTCGTAACTGAAACTTATTCAAGCTCCTCGAGCAGCCATGAGATGACTTTGCTAGAGATCAACAAGTGATTGCAAATAGAATGCAATCAGTGCTAAAATAAGAGGTAATGATGCAAATATATTAGTGCATTAATTGTTTCTTGATAAAGTACATAAAATTGCACTTAACATTTGACGATTATATTCATTGCGCGAGAGCTTGTTTAATGTACGCTCTCTTCTTATAATAATTATAAACTCCACTTGTAATTAAATTTATGCAAAATTTATTTTTGCTGCATGTAGTAAGAAAGTACATTCATATTATATTGCGTGTGTGGTATTAATAGCTTTTCTGACAAGTTTGTTTTCCCTACCTATAATACGTTTTGTGCATATTAAATAATTATATACTATATAGATGCTAAATGTGCATTGTTTATATAATTACACAGTTATATAATATAGTTTAAATGATATTTATTATACAGGCTTGTAAGTTATTATTATAACGTATATATAGCAATATACTTACATAGTATATTATACGTATACGATTATACGTATATTGATTATATGTAGGAAAAGCCCGAAAAGCAATAAAATGATTATGAATTCTTGAATCTTAATAATATGTTAGGTTATTCTCCTATTTTTTATATTACAAGATTTAAAGTTTAATTAAAAAAACTATTTGATTAAAATCTCAGCGCTATAGAACACAATTAGTTACAAAGTGTACTAATGTCGTTTGTTTGACGGGCTAGCAATGGAGTTGCGTCCGTTTCCCGGCAGTCAGAGTTCGGGGTGTCTTGCAGACGGGTGATTTCTATCAGGCAGGTGTGGTGCCTTGTAATGCACAATGGCAGGGCGACCTTACGTCGCATTATGCGAGATGCATTTTTTAGATCCGCGGTGTCTCCTCCCGGTGTACTTGTGTCCAAGCCTGACGAACTACGCAACCAAGTTTTCGCACCAAATTCAGTAGAGCAATCGGACCCCAGGGAGTGCAAACCTGCCTGAGACGTAGTCTAAATCTCGAGGTATTGTTGCTGCTGTCTTTTATCTGAAGGGCAGCAGGTATAGAAATATTATAACTTATAATATATTCCAGCAGCCCCACAGTAGGGATTATGTGATACGGAGTAGGGTTTTTCTTTATATTTTATGTAATATAAAAACATGTGTTTGTGCATTATACAAGTTATCTTTCTACAAAACTATATTTTATGAAAAATATTTTTCATGATAAAATTTTTATAAGCTATTGTTAAAATTCGGTTCACAATAATTTTGGCTGTATATATAGTAGCAGTTTTGCAACATTTGAGCTGCAGGATGTATACTAAAAATTACTGAGATAAAATCTGTTGCGTCCAGCTGGGCTCGCTCAGGCCGGCCTGAATTAGCGCAATAAGCCAGCACTGTTCTATTTAACATTAACATGTACGTACTAACCAACGTAAACCACAAGAGGCCTTGTTATAGGTTCTTTTGTCACTGTAGTCTTAATTTATTGAAGATTTTGCAAATCGTTTGTGAGTGGTAAGAAAAATAGACTTTATATAATAGATGGTACACTATAACTTTGAAAATTGTAGAAAACCTGAATGAAATCATGGAATTAATGGAAAAATAATAAATAAATAAATAAATAAATAAATAAATAAATAAAATCGTGAAATTTTCGAGATATTCAGCATATAAAAAGAGCATTGTTTTAAATGGGGGACTGCTGTGAGCTTCTAGTCAAATCCAGCATATTTTTTCACACGAAAAAATTAACTACTCAAAATCTACACCGATTTTTTGTTAATCAATAAAATAACAATTATCCTTAATATACATTAAAAATATTTTCAGTTTACCATCGGAAAATAATGAGCAATAGCTAGCTGACATTAATCATTAAATGCCATATTAAAATGTATCCTTTCAAATAATTTACTTCATTATCAAAATTATTTTATCATTTCATCGTCGATTTTAAATATTATACTATACACTTGTTCGTGACATTAAACATTTTGTATTAAATTTTTTAATTAACTGTGTATGATATATATAGAGATTTTTTTTTTTAATTTATATTATGCTCAAGGTAAGATTGTCATTCATGCAGGTAAATGATAAAGCCATCATTTACGCTGTTTAGTCAGCAGGACGCGATGTGGGACCTGCAGACGACGTTCACTAATTAATAATCAGGACGTTTGAAACACAGTAGACACTGGTGTGTTGATTAGTAATAACTCTCGAGTCCAGTCAATTGGTTTGTCACGAAGGAAGGTCGCCTCCTGATCGTGCATTTGAAAGTCTAGCTGCTGCTCCCTTGGGCCGTGGCCAAGCGGCTTGTGGCGCGGGAACTGTGTACATCTCGGATAATGCGCTATAACTACACGCCTCGGCCTCAATCGGCGAATATATCGCTTGAATTAAACAAACATACTTTGCAGTAAACAGTACTACGAGGATGTTGCAAAATCTAGCTGCTGAAAGGAAGTTTAATGTATAAGCCGCGAGCGAATATAAGCTCTATAACTATAATGTATATAAAGTTATAAATTATATTATAAGTGCTAAAACTCATAATCAAATTTCATGCAGAGAATTGAATTTATCAACTTTTGCCTTCATCGCGTCACCACTTTATACCAAATTTAATTTTAAGATAAACTCTCAAGATCAAATTTTAGATCGATGATGCTAAAACTTTCTGTAATTTAATTTTCGCTAACGTGGCTGGATGGCTGGAAAATAGGTTTAAAATTACTTCTTACTTGCATTAACCCTTTAACACATTAATATATTACAGCTTAGATTTATATTGTCATAAAGCGCTCCTTCTCGCTGCTGCATGGTCAACAGAGTAGCGTGCTGGTTAAATCATTTGTCGCACGCAAACGCGCATGGCATATAGAAAGGAAAAATATCACATTAATTCATACATACATTAATCACACTATATACCACTATAATACCACAAATGTCAACTATAACGCAATTTGGCAAATCACGTAACAAAATAGGGAAATAAGTGGACCTAAAATACCAGACTTACATATAATTTTGTGTCCATGTCGCAATTTTGCTTAATAATATAATTATATAGCAATTATAATTGTCACATGTTTGAAAATTCTATTGTTTTTAATGGTGCAAAATTGTGGAATTCCTTACCAGAAGCTACATGTAAAGCAAGTTCACTTGTGGTGTTTAAAAGACTTGTCACTGAGTTTTTGTTGGTAAGATCCCAGATAAAAGTGTTTTAAAAGTAAAATTAATAATAATTATTGTTGCATATGTATTGTGTTAAATTTTATTTGTGTTATCTTCTTTTGATACCAATCTTTTTTATTAAGCGTAATTTTGTCATGTACGCCTTGTGTTAGTGTTATTTTAAATATGTTTTATGTAAATTATACACTATATGAATGCAAGTGATAAAAAGTGATAAAAAGTGATAAAAAGTGAAATAAGTGATTATAAATTCGTGCTATGTGATATAAATTTATTGAAGTGTAATAAACGTGATAGTAAATTTATTGTAAATTCTTAATAATATACATCAAGAAAAGAAGAAAATAATAGACTCATATAGTAACTATCATTGATTAAATTTCTCAATGTTATTATTAATATCCTATGTATAGGGGTTATGTGTAAGAATGGCCTTTAGGCCAAACATCGCCTATAATAAAGAAATTATTCTATTCTATTATCAGTTATTTTTTTAAAGGTGCACTGCAAAAACAACTAAATACCAAAGGCATTGAGAATCTCCACAATCACTTTTACATCACCAAAAGTGTTTAGCTTCTCAATGCTTTTATTGTTTACGGTCTTCATACCTGTTGTAAAAAGCTAAAAACTGATCACCAATCTAACTACTCGCCAGCTTAACTTCGGTAATCACTTTCGATCATACCCTTACCACTGCACTGCTAATGCTTTCTTAGTAGGAAGAGTATTATTGAGGTATATAAAATAAATAAGAGCTATGGTGAAATGACAAGGGTTCATTTTAATACAAGGTTATACAAATTTCAACCCTAGGGTAAAATTTGATGGCGGTTCTAATGGTGACCCTTAAATTTGCGACCCTTTGACCCTTAAGGGTCAAAAGACCCTTAAATTTTTTTTTCGTGAAAAATTGCGAAATTGACATTAGCAATGTCCTTAATTAACTTTAGAGCTCTTATTTACGCATTTTAAGGGTCGACCCTTGGGGTCTAACAGGGGTCATTTTTAAAAGTATACAGATATTTATAACAAAATTTGTCAAAAACTGTGAGGATTATGGATTTAGCATTGGCTTTAATTGATTCAGTAAGAATAATGACCCTCTAAGGGTCGACCCCTAAAATATATTACGATCTATTCCGCATATAATACTTCTAAATGCTATTAACATGCAATTTCTGAATGCTAATTCTATTAACAAAAATCTAATGTTTAAAACGTTAGTTTTTAAATGGTAAAAACAGTGATTAAATAGCAAAGACATTTAGCTATTTTTCTAAATACTTTTAACGTTCAGTAAATGTTAAAAGCATGGAGGGTCTGAATACCGATTTTTTGCAGTGTGATGACTCTTCCAATTTTTAAATGTCGTTCGTAAATACACAATCAATTTAATATGAATCAAGACGGATGAACTATCTGTATACGCTGTATAGGGTAAATAACGGTGTATAAATTTGATATATATAAATTTACGATTGAACAGACCTGACCCTTAATTAGCTTAAAATGTAAGATAATAATTTAATTTACTAAATTTCAAAGTAATTTATTGTTAATTATTTTTATTACTAAAACAAGCACAAAAAATATGCTTCTCTACGATTGTTTCCGTTTTGTTTGGCCACTGACACCGATACTACGCCTGCAGATGTCGCTCACCTACGCGCGTCCCACGTGTCATTCTCGCAAATAAAACAACAGAACGCCCTTTATCGCCCGAGCGAACACAAACCGGAAATTAATAATTGCTTCAAGTCTTTCAACCAATAACAATAAACTGATGGTGACGTTATTGCCGATATTTTTAATAATAGGAGAAAACGGTGCGTAAAATTTTCACGCTTTTGTTCTCTTTTTAAATATGTTAATCTATTTTAACCGCTGCATTTTGTAAATGCTTATTTAATTCTTTCCAATTCTATTTCTATAATAGCATATCTTATTTAAACAGTATAGCTAGGCTATTTTGCAACAGAATATATATAGATATTATATGAAATTAAGAAACAAGATATAATTTTCTTATGTATAGACCTCCATTGAGAATTCAGGAGGGTGCTGACGACAGTGAAATTTGGTTACAATTAATTTTTGTTTTTTGCTTTTATTGAACCCTCTTGTATAGAGAGGGTATATAGTCATAAGTAGCTGAATTTAACTTCCGGCTCTTCGTGGAACCCTATTTCTGCAATTACTCTAAAACAAATTGTGTAATTATTAATTTATTAAATTTTAACTAACAATTGTAAGATTAATTATTAATTAATTCAATTAAATGTCATGCAATATTGTTATATTTATGTATTAAAATTATGTGTGTTATTATGCTTTTTTTTGTACATATATATATATATTTTTTTTTGTCTAGTGGTTATTTAATTTGTTTTCTTTGTTTCTGCAATTGAAATACATACAGAATTTACAATATTATATAAATACACAATATTTATATAATAAATAAATAAACAATTAAACTCTCCTAAAAAATGAATAAAAAAAAGCTTACCAAAAATGTATATATAAATAAAAACTGATAATAATAACATATACGGTATGTAATCTTCTATATATTCGTCAGCATCACAGCTATTTTCAATTTATGGAAGTTTTTAGTTTGCTATTCTCTGACCATGACCATATCATATATACAACAATTAACACGAACTTATGACTAATGGTCTAATTAATCGTGGCGCCCGCAATTCCTGCTCGTGGCTGCGATGCGTAATTAAGGACCCAAAAGTTAATTTTGTTGATGTCATCGGGCGCACATGTATAATATATATTCCTGGAAACCGCTAAGCTAGCTCGCGTCTTTCGCAAAACGTCGAATATAAAAATGAACTGCGCTCTTTATAACTTAGGTTTATAAAAGGGGGGACTCATCCTTATATTTAGATGACTCAATCTCCTTGATCATGATTAATTAATCAATTCATCACGTGCAGATGATGGATTAAATAATATGTAACTTTAACGATTTAGTTCACTACCTCCACACTAAGGCTTATGTGGCGCTGTTAATTGAGCTGTTATGCAGCGCCTCTGTAGGAAAAATATGTAACTTTTTCGGAGCTTCCCGGAGCTTCAGTGAAGTAAGGCGGAAAAATCAAAGCTATAGGCTCTGCTTTCAAAAGAAATACCACATTGATTTTTGTCAGGTCGTGGAAGGAAAATGATAATTAATAATATTATTATAATTTATAATGTTGGCATACATTGTACTGAATTGAATATGACATTATTACGCACATGGCTATATTTCAGTATTATTTATTTCATATTTTGTTATAGAGAGTGCCATGCATGCATTTTTGTTTTATATTTTATATAAACTACAGGAATTAAAATTGTATATTATCTATAGCTGTTATTTGTAATTAATACCTAATTACTATCATATTTTAATTATTAGAAATTTAATCAAATTATTAATTGGTTAGTTAAAAAAAATCTGGAGTCGAATAAATAATAATTTATATGGTGCAGCGAGGTCAGTACTATATATTTTATATTATAATTAATTAATACGTGACATATTTTATAATATACGTCGTATAATATAAATTATTATAAAATATCGAATTTCAATTTTTGTAGACAATTTATAATTTATTAAAAGTATACATTCCTTCAATTATATATTATATACTAAAAGTGTATAACCAGAGGCTAGTGTGTTAAAAAACTGTAATCACCAGGCAACCTCCAAACAGACACAACATTGATCCGAGATTGAGCTGCAGCAGTGATTGACTTCAGATTTGACGTTTGATTGATCACGTCTCTTTTTGATGTGACTCGATCCCTTGCAAATCTCTGGGAAACCCTTTGACTGCTCGCTTGTCGATTATAACGGTTTCTCATTGAATCTCGTGTCTACAGAGTAAATATTTGCTGTTGACTGTCCCCCTCCAGACGAGGGTGCATGAGTCACAGCCAAGTGGCCGGCGAGAAGGGGCCGCACATTTCCCAGGCATCTGCAGCGACCACACATTTCTTATTTTTAGACTCCAGCATTTTTGTTCTTACGAATATTTTATGCAATTTATCTGCCTTATTTTCCATAAATATCGATCTTTTGGCTCACTATTATACAATCTTCATATAAAATATATATTTATTTTTTAATTAAATGTGCTAATTAATACATAAATAAACAAGGTAAATAAGATAATGACTGTTATTAATTAACAGCAAAATGTGTAGAGAATTAATTATAAATTTAGCCATTAAGGATTAATGTCAGTGGTACGAAAAATAGTTTTTTTTTTAAATAAACCACTCTGAAAATTTCAGCAAATCTTCCTGACACCAAGGAAATTGAGATTATAACATCTCAATTTCCTTGCTGACACTATGAAATAATTTTCCATGGGGGAAAAAAAAAATAAATAAATAAAAGACCATGAAATTTGTGCAATATTCCGCATATAAGATTTTTAAGATTAGCTTTTTGTTTTAAATGGGGACTTCTCAGTCACATATGCAGTCATATCTTTTACACGAAAAAATTGAGTACCGCGTTCAAAAACTATGTTTTTTAACATTAGCAAACTATAACAATTACTTTGTTCTTTATTTTATAATAAAATATATTTGTATAGTGATTCACCATGCCCAGCTCCCTCTCACCCCCCACCCAGGAAAAAAAGGGTCCTGGTTCTTTTTTCTTGACAACGATACAGCCTCCTGTTGATGAACTGATGTAATAAGTGTCCAGCACGGTTTGCGAGTCTAGGTAATTGTCCCTCCATTGTTCCAGCACGTCAGCACGTCCAATCACCGTCAGACGTGATATATGCACACATATATTACCGATATATATCGCAGCAGCAACAATAATAATATACCTGAACTATTTCAATAATAATATAATTGTTCAGCAGACGTTGATGTTTTTTGTTGATTTTGTTTTTATTTTTTGTTAATTATTATTATGACGCGAGTATATATTATTATAATATATACGAGTTGTTCTCTAATATATATAATGCTACTTTTGTATAAAATATTATATGAACTATGAACCAAATGAACTAAATAAACAATAAATCTATTAAATATGTTACCTGATGCATGACGATCGAGTTGGTTCTCAAATTTAAATTTAATTATTCTTTTATAAAATAAATTATAATTACTGGATTTTTAAAAATCATAATATTTTTATTACTTTTCGATTGTGTAATATATGTAGATATATTATATATATATATATATATATATATATATATATATATATATATATATATATATATATATATATATATATATATATATATATATATATATATGATACAATAAGTTATATATACAGTATTATAAGATTTATAAGTTATAGGTGAGTCAAATCAAGTATCATCAACAATAATGAACGTCTGTGATAGAAAAAATACAACTGTACGAATAAAATTTTCACAAGACTCGTATAACAAATCATATTATTGATATAAAATTATTCATGCATCAATAAACGAATGAATGATGTGTATTTTGTGTATATTGTGTGATGCAATATTGTAATATAATATTGTTATATGTATAATATATATTTGTATTATTTGTCAGTGCCAGACAGTACACAAAGTACAAAGAGTACTGCGCTGGTTGTTGTATTGCTAAATATGGCCACGACCTAACATGCAGTATGTCACGCGAGCTGGCTACACACGCGAGTGGTCCCGTTACCTCTGCTTGGAGCTCACTGTGACAATTACCGTCAACAACAATATCATATAGCTTGCAAATAACGCTGACATAACTTGTTTGTCATCCGTACTTGATTTTGGAGTAAACTATTTCGTTTTAATTTTACAACCCTAAAGCTCTATATAAATTATAAAATTATAATATATAACATCACATATGGTAATATTATTATGATTCCGTAGATTGGCAGTAAAAGGTAAAGTTAACACAGAAAAAACTGCACGAGTTTCAGAGAAAATCCAATGCATGATTCGGACATATCTATATATAAACACGGTAATCATGCCAAAATGGATATATTTACATTTGTAATTAAGGGGGTATAAATAATATAATATATATATATATATATATATATATATATATATATTATTCACAAAGGACTTGGCATACTTATGTTAGATTTATCCTAGAAATTTTTAGTATATACCAAAAAGTGGTATCAATTCGAGTAATGAAAAATGTAGTGCTGAACATTATTTGCTGGTATTAACAATTTTTGCATGGGATAAAATCTACGCTAACTGTAAGTCCTTTTTTAATACTCGCCCTTGATTTAAGTTTAATAATTAATGGTGAATCCGCCGATGGCAATAATATAGAAGATAAGATTTTTATTATATATTTTTTTTACTGCATGTGTCCTGCAGAAGCCATGCAGCTGATATGCACTCCACTGCATATTATAATATACATACAGGTCTAATCGGAAACGACATATATAATTTTCCATGAGACTGCAGTATCATAAATATTAAGACTTATAAGACAGCGTAATTTTCAAGCAGAGATGCAAATATGAAGATAAGTCAGGATGGGGCGAGCTTCCACAACAATAGCAACAAAATATCAATCATTTTACCAAGGTCCTTTTCAATCAAAGTGTGAAGGTTACTTACAATGTTATTATTATTATAATAATAGACATTTGAATTGGCTGAGATGTACGTGTAGACTCAGTATACTGCATGCAACCAAGGGAACTAAAATATATATCATAGTCTTGAAAATATAATTATTATATAATATAATATTATATAATATAATATATATATAATTAATTATATAACATACTATATATAGCATGCGGCACTTTAAACTTTTATCATCAAAATTTCAATTTCTTTTAATATAAAAAATTAAAAATATAAATTTATGTTATTGGTGCCTGCTATATTAATGCAACACAATAAACACCAGGTGAAGGCAATTAATGAATATAAGCATGCATGCAACTGTATAACAGATCTTAGTTTACCACTAAACAGTTCAGTAGACTAGACGGCGCCAGATATATCAGCCAATGAAAAGGTGGCCAGCTGACATTTTAGCCTTTTCATTGGCTGATATATCTGGCGCCGTCTAGTCTACTGAGCTGTTTAGTGGTAAACTAAGATCTGTTATACTGTATATAGGTACATGCAGTTTATCTTGGATTATTAACTTCTCCTATATATTATAAAATTTAATATACACAAAACCAATAATAAAAATATTATATATTATAATTTTGTTATTAAAATCCATTTAACTGGCTAGACGTCGATGTTATTGTTGTACCTCAAGGGGACGATTGTCACAATAACAATGCTGTCTATGTACGACACATTCTCGCCAACAATGAACTGCATTTGCATGATGTTATCGCGCGGTAGCAACGTCGATTATGTGAGGTAATAAAACTACTACCTACGCCTTGAAACCATAAAGTAGAATTCATCATTTATTGCATGCAGCTTTCGCTCCACTTCCATTATTTCCTATTTAGTTTATCTACCACATTGTTAAATATAATACAAGGTAAAACTTTTTTATTATCTCTGAATGTCATTGAAATTTTTCAAAAATGCCCTAATAACTTAATTTTACTAAAAAAAATTATTAGAGAACTTGACATAAATACAAAAATTCAAATCAATAAAAAAAATACTTAAAACAAAAATTAAATTAATGCAATAATTATTTTTATCGGCGATAAGTTACGAAATTTACGAAAGAGAGAGTGTCGAGGAGAGCCGAACGATACCGAAGACTCCCGAGGCGCCCCATTGCCAGGGTCGTCGCTGCTGGATGGATGCTGCTGCTGCTGCTCTTGGCTTGGCGCGCCAGCGAGAAGGGAGTTTTGTTTGAGACTTCGAGTCGTGTGTTTCTTGCTGCCAGCGTGCTGACTTTTGTGTGCCATGTTAGTGTTCATGATATAGGCTGAGGGTGTTAATTAGTGATCTGAAGAGCAATCAGTGCAACCATGTTCCAGTGTATCATCCAGCAGCGGAATGGCTGGATCAAGGGAAGCCCGGAGATGAAGGATGTATTCCCAGGTAACCTGCACACAAAATTCAATTTGAAAACACCATTATTATTGTATATTAACATATCGTATGAATAATGTATTAGACCGGCATTATATTATACAATTCTGTTCAAGGATATATTTATATTAATTTTTCATGCTGCTTATAAATTATAAATACATTTTTTTTTATTATATAGTTTCAGCTAGCGTGTATAAGATAAAATAAGCGTACGAATATAATTTTACAACACATGATATATTGAATGTATAGAGATCAATAAAACGTGAAATAAACTTTTGGTAAAAAAAGAAATGAAAATAAATTATTGAATGATCGAAAACAAAATAAACATCAATAAGATACGTAAATAAAGTCGTACTTTTTTTTTTATTTATAACGGCAGCAGCAGCAGGTGTTGTGGTACCCCCTCGGCCACACCCTCCCCCAGACCATCTTGAGTCAGCAGGGGAGTAAGACGTGCCTGCAGCGCTGGCAGACTCCACCCCAAGCGAATCAATCAACCCCTCTGATATCTCCCCGGGTTGCCAAATCTTGCAGCCTGGCTGGCATGCAGCTCCCCCTCGATAATCTCTGATCTGTATTACCTCTCAGGTATGTGCTGACGACTGCATTTGTAAAGAACGACCTAGCACGCTGCAGGTATATAAGCTTGCCAGGTGGCTTTCTGAGAGACGCATTAGCGAGCAAGGTCGGGGGCCTGCATGAATATCTGGCAAGAATGGCCAAATCAAGCATTCTTATCTAGTAAAGAATTTAAAAAATGGACTAGATTGTTATGATGCACCAATGTGACATAATGTATTTGAAACGTCAAAATTGGAAACAATACGGAGAGGAGACTTTTCATTTTGTATAAGAATTTACTAAAAAAATAAATATTTATTTTTTCTTAGTTTAATTTGGACATCCCTTTGCATGATTATAATAAAGGTAGAGGCCGATGTCCGTCCTGACCAAGGTTTCCACGCGGTTCCCTCAGTGAATGCTGTGAGACGCCAGCATTAATCCTTTATCCACTCACACGCCCGTACTCAGTGGGCCCCTTCGCTAGCTTCAAATTCATTGAGGAAGCATTGAACAACAATAATTAACGTTGGGGAGTTTAATGGGAATTAAGTCATTTAAGCAATCAATAAATTTGAGGTTGATGGGAATTGAGCAATATATCGCTCATGGAAATTTGTAACATCACCTTTTCTATAACTAAATGTGATTGTTTCTGTTTTTACACCATTATTTTTTATTTTCTTCTCCAAATTCTAACTAGTTATAAAAACATGGCATTTACAAAAAATAAAACGTAAAATTTTCTTTTTATCAAAACATTTTAGAAGAAGTTCATATATATAATGTTTTTGTCGCCTCATCATATTTTATTTCACGCATGCATGGACCGAAGTCATTATCAAAATAAACAGTGTGGCCGGGAAAAACGTGCCAACAAAAAAACTGGCAGAGGTAAAAATTCACCACTTCTTGCTCTCTCAAGCTGAAGCATTGACCTTTACTAAAGTTATAAAACTTTTCAAAGTTTATTATCGCTACCGTGTACATTATATCAGCTATATACAGCCCCAGGCGAAGACGACGGTTTAATAAGCATGCTTTAAGTTTTTGGTGGGATTCCAATAACAATATTTAAGTTGTTTATTGTAAGGTAGGTATATATATATATATATATATATATTATAGAAACTGGTTTGGCTTTGAAGTTACAAATCCGGTCGGTAAAGAGGTTGCAGTTGGAAACTCGCGGATCTGCCTGTCCGATCAGCTGTGTTTCAGCCTCCGTTCATGGACCAAACAGATGCGACAGTAAAAAGATCGTCCGCAAGATCAATTTAATTTGATGTGTTCATCGCTCTACAAATTGATATGTTAAAAATTGTCGGGATCTTCCTAAAATACCCATTCGTGCATCCGGGAGGTGATTGATTACATCCTCTATCAATTGTTGACCATCCTGACTGAAGTTTCCATGGCTTCCTCAGTCACAACCAGGCGAATGTTGAGGATGGATTGCTATAGGCCATGAACGCTCCGGTTTGGAAAAGGGGCCACAAAAGTCGGGTTCACGAAGAGCCGGGAAGTTAAATTCAGTCATGCACTTAATTGTGTCCAGTACACCAGGGTTCAGTTGAAGAAACAAAAATCCTTTCTACATGTTGTGTTATTAAAAATTTAATGTTATAATCATACAGCAATGTAGTGACAAACTTATATAAATTTTTACCGTAAGAAAATAATATTTAATTCTAAGCAAGAAAGTACTGTATGTACGCATATATATTAATGAAAATCAGCACAAACAAATAATAACTAAACATGACTTTAAATGTTAATTACTATATATACAGTATTGAAATAGGAAACTCTCATTGATTCAACTATACAAACTTAATTAGTTAGCAAGTAAACAACATATATGAAAAACACTGCAATTATCATATTTCTCTCTGTGGACACGCCCCAAGTCAATGACCTGTAATTTAATTCTACGAGTGTCTTTTCAAATATTATATAATAATATATAGTGATTGAGGTTAATTTCTAGTGAGCTCTTTTAAGTATTGTTGTTATTAAGTATTATAGCTTCAAGTCGGCCATGTAACTAACGAGGGTTGCTGATCGGAGGCTGTATGGTCGAACCTCTCGCTCACGTAACACAACGGTTTGTCGGAGAACACGCCCACTAATTTCGGACGATCGTGCGTTGGCTTGCCCGCAGATAGACTCGACCGAATATTATTTCTGATTAGATATAGATCGAGAATCGTCCTAACGCTGGAATAAAGGTGTTATTATGATCTTGATGCGTATCATATATATATATATATATATATAATATATATATATAAATCATCCAACATTTCAGAGTATAAATAAATTAAATCGATTTTAAAATTATTTATCTTTGATGCCTAATACAGTTCATTAACTTTTATCAAAAGAACGTTGCACTTCTCTGCCTTCTTGTATCACTCGGATATTTAAGGTAGAGATAATACAGATCAGCTGCTCCAATGCTAAAAAAATCCCATTTATAAAAATTATGAAAAAAAATTAAAATGTTCTCCTCTACATCCCCTATAAGTTATATTAGGTAAAATATCAGGTATACAAAAATGAGCTAGTTTTCGAGTTATTAATTTTTTAATTTCTCTAATTTAACATGGAGAAATGAGAAATGGAACTTCCATGTTAAATTAGTCAACTTTAAAAATTAATAACTCGAAAACTAACTCGTTTTTGTATACCTGATATTTTACCTAACTGATAGGGGATTTAGAGGAGAAAATTTTAAATTTTTTTCATAATTTTTATGAATGGGATTTTTTTAGCATTGGGCCAGCTGATCCGTGTTATCTCTACCTTAAGAAATCTACAGTATAATTTTAATATAGAATATAGTAAATTTATTGTTATATAAAATCCTATTTTCTTCAAAATGAACATTCAATACTCGTAGTTCATAATACATATTAGTATATATTCTCTAAATTGAGGCCAGATATGTCTATTTTATTTGTAACAAAAGCTTGTTGTATTAATATTTTTTCAATGTAATGTTCTGCACTCTATTGTCTTAAAATAATTACAATTTTCTTGGGACATGATCGATTGAATGTAATTAAAAATGTACTCTAGAGCTATTCAGAGTAATCAAAAAACCTAAAGGCGTCATCAAGCGTCCTGCACTGTGATTGGCTCTCTCCGTCGCACCTTGCCTGTGAGTTTACCTTGGTCCTCAAAGTCGGGGCACAAAAAGCGGCCTGTGCGTGTCTGCTGCGTTTATGGAGGGCAGCCCAACAATGCGAGCACCAGAGTTATTGTTGAGCCATTGTTTATTTGAAAACCTTGGAAACTATCGATCTGTTTTCTCCACACAAATGGTAGTGTGAGAGTTAAAAAATATAAAAAGGCCGGGAGCAAGTATTTTGTCTTATCACAGAAAGGGGTGAATTACAGCGCATCATTTTCGTGATGATGGATGTTCCCCCATGACGCGGGTATTCATCAAAACGCTGTGTACTGACTGCGCATTGCGGCTCTCAAATGCATTAATTGTTAGACGACTTCATCCCACGGACTGCAGCACTGATTCTATAAATAGCATGTCTTGCTTAATATTAACTCTCCCCCAAGTTACTGAAATTTTTACCAAGTTATACACAAGTAAATTGAAAATAAAATGGAGACAGTCTATAAATAATGATTATGTTGCCAGGTGCAAAGTATTTCATAAATAAATCACCTCCTTTTCACCCTCTTGTTAGATTTATAACCCGCATCCTTTTAATTATTTCCTTGCATCCACAATTTAAATGTACTTTAAAAATCTCCCGATGCAACAAATGAGGTAATGAAGCGTGCATAATTATGCATTTTTAAATTGAATGATACATCCTCCCCTCTGCACTTTAAATACGTTACAAAACACATCAGAGTTAGCCACCCCAGCAAGAAGAATATAAATTATTCTTGCAGGGTCTATTATCTCGGTAAAAAAATTATTAGTCTTGAAGTTAAGTATGATTTAATTAAATAAGAGAATGGTTAAATTAAATTATTTAAAAATATTTTGTATTATACAGTTTAAGGTCCTATAGTAAAACACTCTGTAGTTTGGTGGTACAATATTAGAATTTCATAAAAGAATTTCAATCACCTTTTTTTTTCTTTTTTTTTTTTTACCTGCAGCACGTTCTGTATGCAGTTTTTAATTACAATATTCTCAACTCTCCAATTTTTATATTTTCCTATTTTGACACGTGCTGACAATGGAGATGTTACTTGTAAATAATATTTGTGTGGGTTACATGTGGGCACCACCCCCGCTCCTCTCGATCTATTTTGTATTACACCGGGGACGTGCAGGTGCCCACGCTTCCTGGAACACGGGGGTTGTGACTTGATGACGTTGATCACGTGACTTGAGGCCACGTGACTCGGCTGGGTGTGGCTGGCCCGGCTCTGGAGCAGCGGAGGCTGTGCGGCACAGAGAGATCAATAAATACAACGGCGCACTGCCGACGAGACGCAAAAAAATGAAGGAAACCAAACCATTTGCTTTCGTCTGTCATTAATTCATGTTTTTTTTTACCTTAAACAAGCTAATATTTCATTGGTTGTTATTTATTCAAATTTAATTAAAAAAAAAAAACTGAGTATATTAACACGATCGTAACATTATCATAATAATAACGATTTAACCTTGAAGTATTATATAAAATAAATTTCATAAATGCTGCTATTTCATGTATTTAACTTTTCACTACCGTCAACTATTAAATTAACTATAGAAAAGTTTTTCATAATTATATTTTTCAAACTAATTTAATAAAATTTGATTTTTGTTTCCGTACATTATATATACAGTACAGTTCGTATAAATGAGTACATTTAATTCTGGAACGGACTGTGTTGGCGTTGCTCTATTTTGATTGAACTTCCGTTCTTCCGAGAGAACGATAATTTGATATCACAGTTTCCCAGTGACTTGACTCGTGCATGCTCGTGATAACAACGGCACACAAGCGTGCACTCTCTTATCGTCTCGGTGCACTGCACTAATTTCAGCCGTCTTTATACAGTTATAACCTCCACATTATATGATGAGAGTACCGTGACGATCACAATTAAGGAGCGAGTTTTTATGGGAGGGGGTTGAGGGAAGTGGATGGGGATGCTAATTTATTTCCCAAGAGTAATTTGAGGAGGGGTTAAATTTAACCCCTAGACCCCTACATTATATTATAGACCATGCACTGATGAGAATACAAAACCGCATCGCAATAACTAATTGGAATTTCTTTACATCAAGACAGAGCGTACTAATTTTAGTACGCTCTGATCAAGATGTTGATTAATTTACATCTGGATTTCATTCCAAGAAAAGCGTGCGAATGTCGAAATTTCTTCCAGTAAGGAGTTTTATTGTCGCAACTCTGTGGTTGTCACTCCTATGACGTGCCACGTCACTGCATGCTATGACGTGTCACGCGTGTTCTATCTTCACGTCCTCGAGCTGCAAGGACCCTCGATCGCACTCATCGCAGCACCCCATTGCAGCGTAAAGTGCAAATCTCTATATAAATGCAAGTACCTGCATAAATATTATACGGGTTTGCAAATGACTTTGAAATTTATTTAACTTGCTTAAGAGAAGCCATGACCCAAAATATTATCAGTTTTCCTATACTGTCCATTATAATTAATATTACAGTATATATAATATAACTTTTTTCAGTATTAATTTTTGGTGATTGCAGCTCGGAATTTCAAATTTATTCCTTTGTATAATATGTAGCGTTTTCATCCACAGGGAAAGTTATTTGTGTTGAGTGTTTCAACATTATGAGAGGCAATCTCGAGCTCGAAGAAGTTACTTGCAGTTGCTCGAATTTGGCTGCACTCGGCGAGTTCCATTTCTGAAGGCCTTTTAAAATGAACGTGGCGGATGTCTCGGGATGTTACAGCCATATAATATAATAGCTGGTCGAGCGTGCGCCTGTTAACCCACATCTTCAAGTGTTGACATTCGCTCCCGTCTGGTCGTCATGGCAACCGTCACGTGACCAGCAGCTAATTTCAAACAAACCTCCTGCATGCACAGCCAACTACGCTACATAATTTTATTATTGCTAATTTCAGACAAAACCTCCTGCTACTGCTAATTTTATTAATGCTAATTTTTAATAATACAAGATTATATGAAACAAGTTTTGTAATTTTTTAACGACAAACAATTTTCATTTTTATATTTAAACTAAAGAAATGACAAATTTTGTGCTCCCTCATGGCAAGCACGTGTTTGCAATACTAAGCACCATTCGTTCTAACTATTTTTAGCAGACTCCATCTAGGTTATCCCCCTACGTTTGCATCACCACAAGACGTGATGACAAATGCACGACGCAGATGCCGTCCGGCCAGATCGCCGGATGGCGCCAGGGCGTGAGTCAACAAGCGCCAATTGATCTGTTGTGTCTTATTGTTGTCGCTCGCTCCTCGTGTCTAGCCAGGGTGAGGCCTTTTGAACCTTAATTCCTATATTATAGTGTCTGGTATTAGAGTTTTTGCATGTCACTTACACGTTACAAAATTGAGGCTTCAAGTGTTCCCCGGCGGAAAATTTTCTCCAATAAGACCTCGGCCAGCATGCTAGAAAATTTGATTTTTTTTTCTCCGTCTATTAAAGCTATTAATTTGAAACCATCTCCCCCCCCTCCTTTTCTTCCGATAATGAACCAAGTACTTATTTTCCTCTAAAATATTTCTTTAATGCCAAAAAAGTACAATTTTCTATTACATTATTATTTTTTTTCACATTAATTATAGGTTTGGATGGGACGGTGGGAACACCGCAAAATTAGCCGACTTGAAGCCTAGCTGTATTCGACACTGGAAGAATAATTTGCTAACTCTTTCTGACAAATTTAAGATATTAAAAAAAAAAAATAATAATAATAATAATAATAATAATAATAATAACAAAAAAAAAAAACGCTGACTGCGACGTCTTGGCGCCGAAGTTTGAGCGGCGTGTCGATCTGTATCACCCGTCAAATGTCTCGTCCAAGAACATGGCTACTAATGACAGAACATTCGTCATCGTTGCCAACTTCAATCTAGTAAGTGGACTAATAACCACAGTACAATTTTATTTTCTTCGATCCTGCTGGCACGACCAACATTTTTCTATTAACCTCTTTTTTGTATAATATACACCGTGAGATCCTAAATCATATATTTAGTTACAGAGGCTAAACCACAAAAATGGACGTGATAGATTTTTTTTTTTTTTTTTTTTTCTGCTGAGTATCATGAGAGCAAACTAATTTTGTGGCTAAAATCATTATTTCTTTTTAACTTCCATGTTGGTATTAATTAATATTATTTGTGTGTGACGTCACAGATAATTGATGCGTATTGTTGTTGGCTGTGGCCCACGTGGCGCCCGATCATCTTCTCTTCGCCAAATATTTAGAAGAGTCTTGGCTCTCAGGCGTTGGATGAGAAACGTTTCACTCAACGAAACTTTTGAAACATTTCTTTGAGTATATATATTTAGTGAAAACAATAATGACTGATTATGCAATACGTGTTTATAGTGTATGTACATTTTGACGATCATAGTATTATTATGACTTTTTAAATATTTGCAAAGCTGCATGGGTGGCTGCGCATATATAATGTTTTATCATTGCTGACCTTGTATTTATAATGGCAATAACCTCCCGAGAAGCAAAAAACATTTTTGCGTTGACGCCATTGGACTATATTTTGATTTTTAACTATAAAATAATACCATTTAACAGCTTATTATTTTTTGTTCGTAATTGTAAAATATTTCTTACGTTCAAATTTCAACGACTTGCGAACCTGATCTCTCAACACAGTAGCTAGAACAATTTTTTCTCCGCCCCGCCGCTTGTCGCCGTGGTCTTTTGTTGTGAACCAAGGCTGGCGGTTTTTTCACATCCGATTTTACTGTAACCGATCGGGTGTACTTTTATGTTGTACTTACATGGAGTCATAAAATACTTTGTTAATGCTCAGCTGTTATTTATGATTTTAAAATGCAACGGGGAAAAAAATACCAACGATGTATGGGCTATATAGCGTGTTCTTTATCAGTTTTATATGAAAGCACCCGAAGAACATGATGGTTTCTATTTTTTTTTTTTTTTTTTTTATTATTATACTTAATAATAATCGCCTGGATTCGATCCAGTATTTGAATGGTTGCAACAAAAAGCATTATTTTTTATTTGAATGTTGTGTTTGATGGTAAATAAGATTTATTGATTTCTCGATGCTGCAAGGAGCTATAGCCATCTTGCTCCTCATTTATATTATACATACTGCTTCCCACGCTAGCTTGGAAGACTGCATTAGGAACAACAATGCGCCCTTTAAAAAAAATTATTTACAATATTTTTTATTGTCAATATGATGACGTCAGACTTGGCGCCAGCTTTTTTGCCCCCTCTGGTACAGCAGGGGCGGCATGCTGTCAAAGCTACTGCCATGCATACATCGGGGTCTACATGATTATATGTGAGCACACGGAATTAAAACCCTGTGATCTTGTACGATGAATAAAACCGGCGACTGTTCTAGAATAAGGTTCAGTTTCACGTATTAAACCTGAGAAAATTAAACCTTGTGTACCTCACTCGACATGGGTGGTTTATAAGGCAGGAAATGGCTCGTCTTTTATTTCTGAATTGAATTGACACACTGAAGCTTATAATTACGTAGTCAGATATAAAAGCTTGCAATTAAAGCATCACTCTACTTTTACCTTGCGGCGCGCTCTTTATTATAATTATCAATAATTATGTTAGAAATATATTTTATCTTATAAATAGTAAACTAATTAACATGGAATTTTGTCATGGAATTCTAAAATGAATTAATTATCTAGAAATATTACATAGATCTGTTGGAGGGAACCGTCGAATAAGAATTCACCACGTATATTATTAATCAATACAAATGCAATCATACATTCATGGATTCAGATAAGGGTTGTATTTTTACTGTTATGCACTCTGGTTTGTTTTCCCCTCTTGTGAGTGAACTGCTGTGCTCAAAGAAAATTCACATTTTTAACAATTTAGCAGCTGCTGCTGCATCATCAGTGGAGCTGCATGTACACTCCATTCAGATAAAAATATCTGATCCAGCTATACTTTAACATGGCCGGATCGGACATTTTTATTCGAATGGAGTGTACATCAGTATGATAAATTACTACAAGCGTACAACCAAGATGTATTTAAGATATAATTTTAACATGCGTACAACTTATTCCTCCAGTATCTTGCCCAAAACTAGAAAAAATATTCATGCTTCTGATGTGTTGATGTTGTTTTTTCTTCTTAATTTAATTTCACATTTGGATTTTAAACTGTTAAAATGGATGAAAAAACTTGGAAGAAGTTTAAAATTTGAAGATTATCCTAAAACTGAATCTCTGGTATGTTGGTCAGACTGCTCGCGTGCAGAGCCCCCCGTGGGAGCCGACCACATGACGTGAGGGGAATTTAATGATAATAATTACACGGTGCTCGTGAAATTATAAAATTTTTCCTTGGTAACAGATCATCACTCCTTTGAAAATTTAACAAAAATTATTTGTTACTCTAGCGATGACGAAATACATCACCCATTGCTGAAATTTCAGTCTATTTTTTTTTTATTATTATTTTTTTTTTTGTAACATTTGTAACTCGTGCGTTGTGGGTTGTGGGCGTAGGCTGCTAAAATTAACACGAGAGTGAGTCACAAGAAAATTGGATCGTTTCCGCCACAACATCAAAGTTTGGTTTTCTGCTGGCGGTTCGATCACATCTGCCTGTGAGAGCTAATAGAGCGTAACTTATTATTTATTATATGAGCGAGACACGGGAGTGTAAATGAGGAAACGGAAATATCTCGGTGTGTGATGGCGGGGGAGGTTGCATGTGTTTGTCAGAGCGGCTATAGAGTAGGCTTGTTGTCTGTGAACAATAATAAATATGAATATCATTGAGAGCATTGTTTTCTGTTGCTATATGTTCGTGAGATTTTAATTGAGTAAATTTTATAATAAACAAATATTGCATGGGTTTCAAAGTATGTAATTAAATTTAGATTTTGAAATATTGTAGATAAAATTTCAACATTGGCACATGATTCACATGAAGTCAGCTTTTCACTCGCTTGATGCAGCGTAAGATCGTCCACTCTTGCATTAAGTATGCAACCTCCTGCAGGCTGTGATAATGACGCCGTGAGGGGGCGTGGCGGTCACGTGACATCCTCCCCCTCTAACCAAGCGACTGTCATAAACCAATTTCTTTATCTCAATCATCATGATGAATCAGCATTATAGATTGGAATCATGTTTTATCTATTGTTTCTTATCCAAACCACCAGGAGTTCTTTGTTATTCTTATCATTTTTAATTGTTGTTCTCAATCTCAATACCGATTGTTATTAATTTACATGTCATTACAATGACAAAATATAATAACCAAATTCGAGAGTACAGACGTCAATTGAAGTCACCGGCGATATTATTATAGTTTAATGATGTTCAGCTCCTCCGCGGTAATGTAGCGATTACTGATGTAACATGGAGCTACTTCCTAGTTCCTATATACTTTTAGAACAACTCGATACAGCCCGTGCTGTCTCTTTGGCGCTTCAGCTCTAGAAAACAAAGTCTACAAAATCGGTACAAAGATGATGCAGATTTGGAGTAGAGCATTCATATGGGGGACATTCACGAAGTAACCCCCACTTTAGCCTCGATTTTTATCCCTGGTGCTAAAGTGGGGGTTAAAGTGTTTCGTGAATGTCCCCCATACAGTACCGTATAAATATTATATACATAATTATATAATATACAATACCGTATACATGCAACTGAACATACAAATAAGAAGTGCTCTCGTTCTCCATAGGCTTCTATATGCATGAAGGCACATCTTATATAGCGTTTGCCTGGCTTTGTTGTTGTTTACATTCAGCAGTAGGTACTGAGAGGGAACTGGAATCACTTGATTTATTCCTCTTAATTTAACATATTTTTAATTTTTTTTAACAATAATATATACGTAAGAAATTAATATACATAACTTGAACATATACATTTTTTTTATTTTACCTGGTTTCTTTATGATAATTTTTTGTTGTGCCGTTTCCCCCTCGCATTCAAAAGTCCGCGGGGAAAGCAATAGTCGGTGATTGGCTGAATTTTTTTAAGAATCTTAGGGTCAATATCAGTGCATAAGTGTCGTAAAATGGTCATTATTGACGTGAAATTTGGAGCCGATTTACATTTTAATTAATGATTTATTGTATTTTCCACAGATATCATTGGCAAATATTGTATTTTTTTCCATTTACTTGACATTTCAATCTGTCAAATAAAATAATTGTCAAAGGTACCACAATTGTCATATCGCAGAAAATAAATAGTTTTTGGTATGCTACTACCATGTTAAATAGGTGCTTTTTGCCTACATTCACGTGACGTCATGTTTTTGTGACGTATGGTGAAAGACCCGTATATAGATACATAGGTAATGTTTGGGTTGTTAGTTGCAGCACTTGCATGTCACGTGACGTCACAAAAGCGTGGATCACGTGACGTCTTTTGTTTGCGCTCACGTGTTCTGCGAACGAAACTCGAGACTCGGTTATATAAAACTAGACCAGTCGTTTGAAATTCAGATTTGCTGTTGTTCTTGTTTTACTGCAAGATGTAGGACGAAAAAATTGTTGCGTCCAGACAAGATTGTTTTCATGTAAACCTCTTTACACAAGAGTTTGGAAAAATTTCTCATTATTTCTTGTTTCCAGTAAAAAACAATAAAACTGTAATATCGAACCAGAGATCTTACAATGTATTGCTCTTTGATTAGTTTGATTTTCATTCTCTGAAAAACAATAATTTAGAAGTGAGTGATATTAGCGCAATGTTTTTTTTTTTTTTCCTAAAAAAAAAAAAAAAAAAAAAAAAGAATGTGAATTTTATTTTGCACGTGCGGCTAAACCAACAGATCGATATATAATGTAATTTTAAAACGAAACTCTCTCGTCAGGTTTAGATGAGTTTTACAAAGTTTGATGTATTTTTAATCAAATTCCACTGCACCCTCCTATCATTTACAGATGAATTGTGACCCACACGTAATTACCTTGCCATCTGGCGTAACGTGAGACTTCACTTCCGGTGGTGATCAGCTGATCAGCTTTGTAATTAACTTTTGCTGATTGACTCGACCATCCTGTTACCGTGCGGCGAGGGAAATGAGATCCCGCGGAATCTATACACGCTTTGCCATTAGCTGTGCAGAGTTATACCTGCAAAATTAAATGAAAAAAAAAGTTAGTTCACACTGACTAATTATATTATACTTAAACCCTTCATTAAAACTTAAACTATTTTTACTTTTTAATTATGTTACATAAAATTACAAATGAATTCACATAAACTTTATAATTATGATAATTTATGATAAAAAAAAGTATGGGGACGATGCTAAATTTAATAATTAGCTACTCATAATTGTTTTCAACGTTTACCACATCAGTACAAGACATTACTATTCCGTGGACGAACTTAACAAAAGTTATTAATATTAGATAAACATCATGGATTTGTTCTCCGGAGCAGTGACGGGTTGTGATAAAGGCGTGGCACCCCCGCGATAGCTCCTCACTATCAGGGGCCTAATTATATGAGCCAAGTCATGTATAATGGCCGCGGCCGCTAGACCGCAAGTTCCGGTCTGATACCGTGGCGGCCACTCGCTGACTTCCGCGCAGTCACAGCGAGAGCCGAGTAGTTGTCGTGCACGAAATGCTGAACCTGTCACGTAAGTTTTTGAATAAATTGAAGACGTGGTTAATTCATCTGTTACCGAGGATTAATCCTTTGTATCCATGGAGGCTGTCCTTGGTTCGTGCCTCAGGTCATCAGTAGGTCATACTAAAGGTCGCGACTGCCCCTTCATATTACAAGTAATCATGACGAGGCGAAACTGAACATGCAGATTTTTTTGTTTCGATACGTAAAAAAAGTTGAATTGATGCTTAGTAATATCTGTTTTCTGATTATGCTATTCAAATGGTTGATGTGTAAACAATTTTGCATATATTATACATAAAAGCTGCATGCGTTAATGTTTTTTTTGTTGTGATGTAAATTGAGGTCAGTTGTTATCATTAAAAATTAAAAAAACACACACAAATAATGATTGTATTCTTTTTGCAATTATGAAAACTCATTTTGTATAAAGATATTTATATTCCAACCTATATATATAAAATTCTGGTTATAAATTTGTAATGAGCAAATGAATTGCTTATTCACCGTTATGCAAGTACTTAACAATTGTTTTATGAAAGTATTTGTCCAATATAATTAAATTTTTGTGTCGCGTTTAGAAATACTTCATTGTTCTGTAGCTTTGCTATATTATGACTCTAGTAATACGGGAACATAAAATATGGGCCACTAGATTATAGCAACCATGCGGGTGGACAAATCATGAACAACACAGAGTAATAGAGATTTCACTTATTACAAATTTGCACTTATTATTATAATATAGTGACACGTATAAGTAACTACTGGTAACTATATAGCTTTATTATATTTTTTCTCTTGTGTTTTAAACTTTAATCTGTGTACGATGGTAATTATTGGTTTATTTACTCCAATACAGTATTTTCATAAGTTTGGATACATCTCCAGCCTATAACATAAAAAAGATTCAAATAAACAATAAACATATACATAGTTAAAATATAAATGTTACACACATGAATTGTTTTATATTTTTGCTCTAATAAGAACAAAAAACAATTAAAATTCTTATGAATCTTATATGATATTGCAATTGTGATATTGCATTAAAGTTGTGATATCACTAAATATAAATATAATTTATTTATTTATTTCTCATGTGGCTGTACATAATACAACATAGAGATAAAAAAACTTAAAAATACCTTAAAAATTAAACATGGTACAGTATTAAATGCACTTAGAATTAAACTCTTGAACATGCAGATCGATTTGTCGTCTGTTATTATTGTGTGCTGATATTTTTTGTGTTCTCACAAAACTCATATTTTCTGGCACTACACGCGGCCAAGTTCGGTGCAGTCAGACTGAGCTATTAGGGCTGCAGTGTTATTGTTTAGGCGTCTGCTGGGGGGCGGGGTTATCACTGCCGGCTGGTGACTTCCGGTCGGGGGTCAGACCATCAGCAGTGGGTAAATTTAGACCCTGCCGGATAATCAAAGACGGCGACAAAAAGTGTTGTAATAGATGGGCTGCTTGATAAGTGGCTCTTATATACACGGGGCGAGTCATGATGGACAGCAAAGGTACCGAGAAGTGAGCTAGCACAGCAGCAATGTTATTTATTTTAACAGGCTTGTTAGGATGGTTACACGTGATAAAAAGTAGTTCGATTTTACATTAAGCTGGTAAATATTACAATTTAAACTGCTTCGTGTAATGAAGAAAATTGCAGTGTCATATTTGCAATCATGATTTGATAAATTTCAATATTTACTTCATTTGCAAGAAAATAAAATAAACCCCAATGGTGGATATGACAAAAATTATAAATTTAATATATTATATAATCGAAAGTAATTCTTTATGATGGTCATGATTCATGATGGATTTAATTTTTGTCCAGCTACGGGTGGAAATTGTATCGAGTAATAAATGTTAGCGTCGCTCGTTAAATTTTGTGTTTTGATATGATGTTGCACTTAACCCGGATTGTCTAATTACATCCTGACTGATACGAATAATTTTCTATGTCCCCGACTTTTTAACCCGAATTAAAATATGACGGAGAGAATCACCAGAGAACTTCCACTATAAGATCTGACGGGCATCATTGTTGGGAGACAGTTATTTACAGAACAATTACGTTCCATCAATAGAGTGAGCTGTGTGGTTCCCATAGTGGGCTCCATTGTCACAGAATCATATGACAACCTGCAGCCAGCCTCGGTCAGATGTGTGTAATTTGATTGGTGGTCGTAACATAAATTATCATTACTGAAAATAACAGACTGTGGGATGAATGGAATATGACAATAAAACTCTCTTACTGTCAGTAAACTTAACTTTGACGTCGCGTGCTCGAAACGAGAAAAATTGTGTACATATAAAAAAAAAAAAAAAAAAAAGATTGCATGATAAAGTATATTTGTTTTATTTAATTTTGTAATAAAGACTTCAAAATTAGCTCTCAAATGTCATAATGTACTTACTCCGCTTACTTGCAAGTTTCCTCGTGTAATAATAATAATTTAATTACAGAAAAATTAATCGAAATAAAATGCTAATTGCACTGATATGATAATTCGGCATTGTTTTCCATCATATTGCAAGTATTTTTTCCGTTTTATGTTATAATTTCTTTATGGTACATGCATGGTACACCTATAAAACAAGTAATAAACCATAAAAAAAGGAAATTTTAGCTCAAAATCAAAGGTTATATTCGCTACCCTGTATTATATATGCGAGAATATATTTTCATTTGAATTTCCGAATTTTCTATATAAAAGACTTTTCTTATTCATATTCATTATAATAGGGGACGAAAATATTATCTTCTTTTTAGGAGCCTGGTGTTCATGGAGAGCTCACAATTTTGGGACGACATTTGGCCATGCATGATGTAGTCAATGTAGTGCCTAATTTAATCTATAATTTTGAGTCCTTATAAAAATTATAAAATTATAAGTTTATCCATTTATAATATAAAATGTACCTCACAAAACTGGGTATTGTTTTAAATGAATGTGACGTTTGTGATGACTTAACCAGAAATAAAAAAGCAAAGTAAAAATCTCCCCCTTGAAGATAAGGTGCCGATAATAACGTCGTTCAGGGGACACGATGACGACGTTCACAAATAGCCTCTCTGTTGTAATGGCGGTAGCTTCCTGCAGTGCTCCGGGCAAACAGCTCATTAGACATGCTTGTTGCAGCGCTTCGCAGTATTAAAAATTGCAGCCAAGCATACATAAGTAATCTTCACCACTAGGCCAAGGACGAGACTGCATGATAACGATTTTTATGGCGCTAAATTTAAATCTGCACCCTCTCGAGCAATCAGTTCGAGTGTTTTTTACTGGAAAATCTGTGACGTAATGACCCTTGCCATTACCCGCTTAAAGTTGATGAGATTTCCGCTACGTGATCATCATTTGATAAGGTATCTCTGAAATCATCGATAGAAAGGATGTGTTATCAGAAATAATATATCAAAAGTAAACCAGTTTGTTTACAGTTAGCAAGAAAAGTTGTCTTTTCATTTTGAGATGGAATAATTTTGTTATAGATGTCCATATTGTCCAAATTGATTTTTGTGGGCGGCTACAATAAAACAAAAGCCATAATTCTCCCATTGTTTCTGTGCTATTGTTCTGGCGCGTCGTTAATAGTTTATTATTACGGTATTATACAAATGCCCGCGCGGGTATTACGACGGGAGTCTGGTTTTTATTTAGTCGTGCAGTAACATTTTCTTGTGGTTTTAGAAACCTTCCAACTCTGAATCCTGCAGCAGCTATAACTTCCCCCTTTTATTCTTTACGATTTCCTTTGAAGACTTATAAATTTGGGATCGCTCCCTAACTCCTTGGAGACTTTTTTATATTTAGTCAAACGGCACTCTTATCTTTATTAAATACATCACAGAGCTTTGATTATATCTGACATGCCAAGTTAATACACTCTCTTCTAAAATAACATATGTACCACCTATTATAATTAAAATTAATTGGTACAAAATTATTTTCAGGAAAAAAAATATATCTGTATTTATGTGCCATTCATTTTATTTGATCCTCTATTATTTACTTTTTAGATGTGTTATTTAACTTTGAAACTTGGAAATTTCATTTTGAAGCACGTAATTATTAAATTTCTACAATTTGTAATTTAATTATACATCTAGGATTGACTCGCTTCTGCCTCTCCTACTCTGCATTGCCTTATGGAGAGTGACATTTAAATCTTTGACCTTATTCCAGTCTCCAGAGATTTAAAACTCGCCGCTTTGATTCAGGTCGTGTAATTGCTTCGTTATGCAGCCTGCTTATTAGAGTTAACGAGTTTCGGAAACAAGTTACAGTCGTAAAAATTTGTACTTCCAAATTTAGCCTCGTATTCCCAAGGTGCTAATGGTAAAAATAAATAATAAAAAACGTGGTGTCAAATGTTTTTTTCAAATTTAATAACTTTAATGGTTAGCGTGTCAGCGATTTTTGTACGTACTAAATGACTGATAGGTGTCTCGATCATTAAAGAATATGCATATATTCTTGCATTGTTCAACGTTGAATTAACTCGTATCATTTCCTTTAGACCAATAAAATTACTTTTAGTTAGCTGTACAATACAATACGTTTTAGTAAACAATCAAATTTCGCCTCGCCCAAACCTAACTGCTGTATAAAAATATTGTACTAAAAGGGCGTGGCAGATGTTTTGTTTTACCTTCCGTACTTGAATGTTTGAATGTTTGACTTACAGCATGTGAGCGGAAACGCACGAGACTGCGCTCTGTGCCGTGATTAAAGGCACGGTTACACTCAAATTAATAAGACGTTCCCTCCGGAAATGTATTAGGGTTCCTGTCCTTCCCTTTTATAATTTTGCGATGAAATTTCACATATAAGCAGGCTCGGACTGGGAAGCTAGGGGCCAGTCAGGGCCATATATTATGCATTACATACAGGCAGCAGGGGCCACCTAAAAGGGGGTCTGAATAAGACCACTTTTTGTATACTCTCTGTGTTAAAAATCAGAGGGTATAGTCAGGATTCCTGACCCAGCTTATGGCCAGTCCGAGCCTGCATGTAAGTCATTACTTCTGGAAACCTCTACAAGGTCTGAATCTCAATCAGAATAGTTACAACCTTCACACCTCCCGAGAAAATTTTAAATTAATTTGAGTGTCCTCTGTTTTGCAGACATCCGGCTGCAGCTGGGCGAGCAGCTGCGATGCCTGGACACGCGGATGGACTCACAGGTGGCGCTAGTGGCCGAGCTGCAGGACTACTTCCGGAGGCGGGCGGAGGTCGAGCTTGACTACAGCAAGGGGCTGGACAAGCTGGCTAAGGGACTGGCCCTCCGGCATCGCGAGCAGAAGCAGAAGTGAGTCCTAGTAGTAAACATTAAAATTGTAATTATTGTATCTTTTATGATCATAGCATGAAATCCATTCAGATGTGATTGATGTAATTTTATAGAACGTTAAAAGTCCGAAAACTAATTCAAAGACCACCCATTAGACAATGGCAGTGAATGATACTCCTCGCAGTCAGAGATTTCGAACGTAAAATATCGTTCCTAACCACGCACCCAGATTGCCAGTATCAGGTTCATTATTAAGAGAGAGCTTTGCGCTGATTAATAAAAGCCAGGGCATTCTTTTTTAAAGCTGCAAGAGTCTCTTTCATTGTCCCTAGCAGCATAGACTAGCAGTGTAAAGGTTATACCGGGGTCCCCTCTTTAGAAGAAAAAGACAAAATTATAGACGGTGGGGTCAATCCCTTCCCCACCCACCCCCCTGTACAGGATTTTTTCTACCTTTGTGATCACATCTGATTTGATTAATGAAAGGCCAGGCGACAAACCACACGGTGGTGTTAACTTTGCGGTTTCCAGGCGCGAGCAGTGGCCGCTCTTCTCCAGCTTCTCGTGCTGGCAGCAGCTGCTGACGCACACGCGTGGCCTCAGCCGGGACCACGCGGCCCTCAGCGAGATCTACTCCGTGCACCTCGTGGGGCGGCTGGCCGGTCTGATGGACGACGTGCAGCGAATCTACCGCAGGGTAGGTCATCTAGGGGTCATTTAGAGACCTGCAGTGCACAGATTATAGCTCTTTAAGGGTAAACTATAGTCTTATTTGCCGTGATTAGATATTAGATTAGTGTTTTGACACGTATTAGTTGCGGCCGTGCGATATTTTCTAAAATCTTGAAGTTCTCAAATAATGTAAAATACTAACATGCGCAGCTCTTTCGCAAAGGTCAGTAACTACTGTATTACGGTCATATATTGAAATTGACAGCAGGACCTCTGACAAGAAAATTTATTCTCGGCGCCTCTCCTCTTCCATGCACGGCAGGTCAGAGGTCAATGTTACGGCTTTCAAGAAACAAGAAGTCGCTGTACAATGTTAAGGTTTTATGACGGTTCACAGCTGTGTAAAAATAAAACAGTTTGAAATACAAGCATGGAAAAGATTTTAATCTAACAGGCACAGTCTTACATTTCGTTGAAGTGAGCACTTTTAGGGAGTTCCGTGTCAACAAGGTGTTCGGTTACCTCTTTGTAAACATCGCACGCGCTTGCTCATGCGGGTGCATTATTTTATCATCAAGATTTACCACACTGTTGTGACGTCATATCATGGCTGCGTTTGATAATTTTATGCAAAGAAAACAAAATCCTCGGGTTTTAAATTTGATAGTCACGAGAGACAGACCTTTTTTTATTATTAACGTAAGTAAAAGAAAAAAAGTGATGTGAGAGAATCTCACACACTCCATCCTATACATTAATGTTAATGGATAATGTTTCTCGCAAATACTTTTTCCGTACACGCCCAAAATTACTTCAGTATTGAAAGAGTGTCTAATGGATTTTTGTGTAGCGAGCCAGCCATGATCAAAGAACGCGCGGTTGTTGTAATACAATATTTAGATGTGAGCAGATCGATTTTAAAAATACTTTACTTCCATCTGTGACCAACATGAAACGACTCTGCGGGGTTTCTTTCCATCCTTTTTTAAAACAATTTTTTAGTCTTGGAGACGCTAAAAATACACCCATGCAGTCATATATTATACATGTATTGTACAGCTCTGTCAACGTTCTATACTCCAGTGAGATCATTATCAACAGTCTTTACCAGCACGAAATGGTTGTCACGATATATATATTGTGATTACAGTGCCGAGGGTAAATACTTCAAAACATAATCCTACAGACTGTACTCTTGTTTTATTTTATCATATCATAAACAATGTATTTTTTGACGCGTAAATATTATTGCTTTATGAATACGTATTAGAGGTCTGCACGGGCCGGATTTTCGAGGCCCGGCCCGGCCCGGTCCGTTCGGATGGTTGCTAGGCCCGGCCCGGTCCGTTCGGATGGTTGCTAGGCCCGGCCCGGTCCGTTCGGATGGTTGCTAGGCCCGGCCCGGGCCCGTGCAGACCTTTAATACGTCTCAAGCGTAATATAATATAATTATTATAATGACTGAACATAGAAAACAATGTTGCCTTTTTCTTTCTAGTTATTGTATTTGTTATATTTTTGTGACATTTTAAATGGTGCAGTGCCGCGAGGTGGGGTACGAGACGCACGAGGAGTTGCTGCGCGTGCTGCACGAGCTGCACACCACGAGCAAGACGTGGTTGGCCTACCAGGCGGAGTCTCGTCAGGCCGAGAGCAAGCTACGACTCGCGGAGGCCCAGCGCGCCAAGCTGGAGAACTCCATCCCCAAGGACAAACGAGAGCGCTCCAAGAAGTACCGCCTCATCGAGAAGGAGGTGCTCAAGGTGGGTTCATTGTTATTATCACGTATCGTCCTGTAGGACACTGAAATGTCGCGAACTTCTCGATCGTATCACAGTGGCAGTGATCGAGACGACCGAGGCTTTATAGGCGAGTTTGTACGTGAAAAATATAGTTTGGACGAGGAATATGCAGAACTACATTTTTGTGGCGAATAATATGGTCTGCGTATTTTTTGTTCCATTGTTAATTTTAAATAGCGCCTGAACTTTGTTTTGGTTAGTTTTTTAATTACTGACTGACTGAGGGTCGTGTGATTATTGCAGCGCAAGAACAAGTTCAACGACGCGCGCCTCAAGGCCCTCAAGGCCCGCAACGAGTACGTGCTGTGTCTGGAGGCGGCCAACACGACAGTGCACAAGTACTTCGTGGACGATCTCTCCGACTTGATTGACGTGAGTCCACATTTTTACCAAATGTAATAGTATGGTACATTAAATAGTTACATAGACAAGTAATATTTCTTAATCTTTAAAAAAAAATAGTAATAATAATAAAAAAATTAATAATAATAATTTTCCAACTCAAACTGCATGTTGTGTGCTGGTTTCCTAACTTTTTAGTTTTACATGTATTGTCATTGAAAAAAGTCAAATATAAACAGTCAAGACATTAAAAGAAAGGGTGAAGTCCTCCTTCTCCCAGGACATGACTTAATTATCCTTGAGCTTTTGTGACCGCGCCCCTCTGTTTACAGTGCATGGACTTGGGCTTCCACATTTTCTGACCACGCCCCTTTGTTTACAGTGCATGGACCTGGGCTTCCACCACTGCATCTCCGGGGCACTGATGGCACATGTGGCTGCCGAGGAGGGTCGACAGCGCTCCGTGCAGGCCGGGCTGGACCAGATGGCGCAGACCGTGACGGCGCTGGACTCTCGGCATGACAAGCAGCGCTTTCTCGAGTCCAACCACTCAGCCTTCATGATCCCCAAGAAGTTCGAGCTGCAGGGACAGCGTTCCGACGAGGAGGTCAGTTCAGAAAATAAGCTCATGTTCAGGTTTTTGTTATCTTGTGATCTCAAATGAATGAGATGTCAATCTATAAAATTGTATGCATATTAAGAGGAGAAAAATGTAAAATTAAACACTGTTACTGTTAAATTTTTTATGCTAAAAATATTGTAGATAATTACTTCGAAAACAAAAATGATGATAGTATTTTAATTCTCTTTTCCACAGCAAACCATGGATTTAGAATTAACTAAAACATTGAAAGACGAGTTAGAGTCAAGGTTGTCTCAACTTCAGAATCGCATCACTTCGCTTCGCACAGAATCTGAAGAGGTGAGATAAACCCAGATATCTATTAAAATCAACCAATTGTTATCTTAGTTTTATACATATAAACAAAAAACTTTGATAGTTTCCAATGGGGACAGTATTTAAAAAAAAAAAAAAAAATCTTATAGATATCTAATGATACTGTGATGTACTTGTATGTAACATTCTATGAATTAAATAGTATCTAAATAGTTTAAATACTAGAACCATGTGCTCATGCGTGTGTCTTATGAGGTAGAACTATAATATTTCAAATTAGCTCAGTAAAGCTCATCGATTAACAAATGTCTGCCAGGTGTGGAAGACGATGGAGACTGCGGAGCGCACTTTGCTGGACATGCTGACGGCCAAGGAGTTTGAGCCCAGCCACTTCTTCAGCGACTCGCCCACGCCCCCCAACTCGCTGTCATCGTCTTCCGGTCTTGGTACCGGCAGCATCAGCTCGCACACCAAGCCTCCGGAGACTCTCTCACTTAAGCTGAAGGCAGACCGGCAGGAGACAGAGGAGTTCTACCTAGGGGTGAGATAGTGGGAGGTGGTTAAATATGATGTTTTGGACCTAGAGTTTGAGTCTTCAATAATTGTGTTTGTGAATGTAGAAATTTCATCAGAAATATTTAAGTGTGTATGTTTTGAGAATAATTCAATTTTATTTTTAAAATTCAGTTCAAGATTTTGCATTTAATTAAAAACACACAATGCTGATTATAAAAGAGGATTTTTTTTTTTTTTTTTTTTTTTTTAGATGTTTATGAAATAAAGAATATTCATTAGTGATGATTTGTTCTGACATATTCTTTTCTTGCAGAAATTCCGAGAGTACCTCCTGGGCACAAGCCGCATAGCCCGGCTGCATGCCAAGCACGACTACATTCGCAAGACGCTGCTGGCCGGCACCTCGGACTGCCCGCCGGCTTGCCGTGGCCAGAATACGCCCAGCAACGGCCTCGTCAACACGCCGGGCCACGACAAGCCGGTGCGACGTAAAAGGATTGGGCGACTGCAGATGATCGGGCAACCGAAGCTGTTCGGAGGAAGTCTGGAAGAGTACCTGGAGAGCACCAACCAGGAGATCCCACTGGTCATGAAGAGCTGCATCAGGGTCATCAACCTCTATGGTGGGTTGACATATTGGCTGAGAGTTTGTTTACACACCATTTCACCACAAGAGTCTCATTTATTTACTTATTATTATTTTTTTTATAGCTGGTGGGTTAGGGTTTAAGATTTTTTTTTCTGCTGCTTTAAATCAAAGCTATTTTAATGAAAGAAAAGTATTATATACAAGATCCATAAAAAAACACATGGTTTTTAAATTTATCGTGTCTATCTTTTTCTTTCATTAAAATAAATATCACATAGAGACTATTTTTATATTGAATAAAGCAGCAAATCAAAGCTACAATTAATTTTGTTCTTAATAAACAATCAATTCAGTCAAGGAAAGATATGTAAAATAATAATTGACAATAAAGCTGCATTAATGAATGCAAATTGTTTTTATATAAATAAATTGTTGAGAAGTCCTGGACAATACTTTTTCAAATAATATACAGTGTATGTATTTAAAATTAGCATTGTGAGTTAAACTTTCTGTACTTTATTAAAAATCCTTGATAGAAGCCCAGAAAATCTACAGCATTTTAAACTGTAACTTCTCCTTTTCTGTCATTAAATCAACTCCGATCAGATTGCTAATTATCTTAACTTGCAGGCCTGCACCACCAGGGGATCTTCCGAGTGTCCGGCTCACAGGTGGAGATCAACAACTTCCGCGAGGCGTTCGAGCGTGGGGATGACCCTCTGGCGGACGTCACGGACGCCTCGGACATCAACTCGGTGGGCGGCGTCCTCAAACTTTACCTGCGAGAGCTGAGGGAGCCACTGCTACCCATCATCTACTTCGAGCACCTCATGGAGCTGGCCCGTGAGTTCACCAATTAAATGACAATCAAATACAGTACCTCAATTCACCAGTCAAATGACGATCAAATACATCAGTTTACCAGGATAACTAATTTAATGATGATCCAAGTCTCATTTTGGTGGTGGATGAAAAATGAAAAGATTGATATATAATTACCACTAATAAAAAAAAAATGAAATGAAATGAAATGAAATGTTCAATATTGTATGATGATATTGATACATAAGAAATATTAATATTTGAATTTTATTCAAAAATTGACATTAATTACAGGATATTTTTCTTGTTTAGTTTTGTTTAAAATCATTTTTAACTTGGAGATTTAGTTTTAAAATATTTTGTTTTACATATTTATTGAACCTGTTATGTACAGTATTTTGAATCCCAAAAATTATACCGTAATACAGGTTCCTTACGTTTTGTAATATAACATCAAAATAATTATATTACATTAAATCAAATTTTCTAGTTTTCAAATTTCAAATTTTCTAGTAAGGTAATGAAAAAAATGATGAAATGAGTATGTACTTATTATCAAAACATATTAAAACAGTGCATGTGATGTAAACTACATAAATAAGTTAAACACATTTTACTTATAACTTATGTCCATCATAAAAATTGGAAGATAATTTGTCCCTGCTCCTTGTTGCAGAGCTAGACTCTAAGACGGACTTCATAGCTCGGATGCGCGAACTCCTGCAGAGTCTTCCCCGCACGGTGGTGATTGTGATGAGATACCTCTTCGCCTTTCTCAACCAGTGAGTGGCTAGCTCTGATAAGAATTAATACAGTATGTCAGAGAAAAACAACAATGTGATATTGCAGTCTATTTGGACATCTTAGATTTCAAACAAATTTCAAGTATTTTTGAAATATAATTATGAAAGATCTCTTGTTTAACTGACTATTTATCTTTATTTGGAAATTCTTGAGAGGAATTAACAAAAATTTGCCTTTATTGTTTGTCTAGTAGTAAACTAATAAATAAATTTTCAATTATTTGATACAGTATCTTTTAATGCCCATGACAATTTTCACTAAGCTCACATTAAAAACACACTTGCTTGTTGCAGCCTGTCCGAGTACAGTGACGAGAACATGATGGACCCATACAACCTGGCCATCTGCTTTGGCCCCACGCTGGTGCCGGTACCGGACGACAAGGACCAGGTGCAGTACCAGAACCTTGTCAACGAGCTCATCAAGAACGTCATCATGCTCAACGAGGACCTTTTCCCCAACGACGGAGGGCCGGTCTACGAGAAATACATCAGCTGTGAGCCCGATGACGGGTGAGTAACGATTGATTGTAGTCATCAGATTGTTGGTCTTGTTTACTCCACACACAATTGCTCAGCTGATCGTAGTAGGAATGTAATTTAAAAAATTAATGAATTCACTCACAAAATTATATATTAGCGTAGAAATTACTACAACACCAGATTTAGTTGTTTATTCAGTATTCAAATTTAATTTCAGTTTAAGTTTACTACAAAAATTATTTGCTGCTTTTATCTGTCAATCTGCTCTGTCTGAATTTCTGAACCATCATATTTTATTTTACAACTTTCATTGATAAAAGTCTAATTTTTATTAATTTCACTGCACAAACTTTTCTCCTGCATCATTTGCAACAGTTGCAGCTCCAATAGAGAGAGACCTGTAAATTTTGGGATAAGTAAGAAGAGCACAAAATCTATCAATATCAAAAGACTTTTAGTTCACTACACCTCCATAGACTGTGTGGTAATGCCTACAAACAAAGCAGGAGTAAAGTTCGTGGTGTCCAGAAGTAATCATGTCACAAACTATATATTATAGGACAAGTAAAATGTACCTTTGTTAGACTTTTCCTCAATTTTTCTTGGTGGCTACATATTGTCACTGCTTTTGATGTGACAAAGATAATTTCAACTGTGGCTGCTTGCAGTGATGTTGGCGACTCTCCCTCGGACCACGTGCAAGACGACATGGACTCAGAAGTCTACCCTTCAGAGGATGGTGAGCAACAAACTTTAACATTGGCTGCTCATGTCTTTTCATAATCAAATTTGAGCCAGAGTTTTTATTTGGACTAGAGATACAAGAGAGTATTTTTTAGACTGCAAATGTTCTCACCCACTACTCTGTTACCAAATTACCTCAATCTTCTCACCCACTCCTGTGCTGCCAAGTTTCCCTCAATCTTCCCTCCTCTGTTGCCAAGTTTCCCTCAATCTTCTCACCTCTGTTGCCAAGTTTCCCTCAATCTTCTCACCTCTGTTGCCAAGTTTCCCTCAATCTTCTCACCTCTGTTGCCAAGTTTCCCTCAATCTTCTCACCTCTGTTGCCAAGTTTCCCTCAATCTTCCCTCCTCTGTTGCAGAGTCAGAGTCCCTGGAGGCGACGGTGCAGTTTGACTTCCGTGCTCGCTCACAGCGGGAGGTGAGTCTGCGAAAGGGCCAGCACGTGACGCTGTACAACCAGGTCTCCAACGACTGGTGGCGTGGCAGCGTGGCAGGCCATGAGGGGCTCATTCCGGACAAGTACATCATGCTCAAGATCAAGTGAGTGCTACAAATATAATTTACAATTGATGCTTTCATTTATAAAAATTATAATTTAATTAGTGTGTTTGCATTAAACAACTAGTATGGTTGAGAGAACAAATACTTTCTATTATTGACTGATTTGTTTTAATTTTTTACACTGTAATACAAATAAAAAGTTGTTGGAAGAAACTTGATATTTTGCCGATTGTTAGAATGCCTCCAACTGATTCATCACTCTGTCACAGGGACGAGGATCGGGAGAGGTTGGAGCTTCTCAAATCGAGTTCTGATGAGTCCGTGCTTCGCCGCCGGGCCTCCAGCTCCAACGACTCGCTGCTCTCCGGCCAGTCGTCGCAGCACTCCCCCCTGGAGCCCGTCGGACCACCCCTCGTGGTGGAGCTGCAGCCCGTGGAGCCGCCCCCGGTGACGGCGCCCCCGCCCCCCGCAGTGCTGCCCCCCCTTGCCAGCATGCGTCGCAGCTCGCTAGAGATCGCCCTTGCACAACTGCCTCCCGAGGTACTTGAGACGACTGTCTAGTGAGGTCACGACACCACAAGCAAACCAAAGGCGTCATGAATCACTTTGAATTTTCAGTTAACAAGTTAATTGTTAAATAATTAATTTAATTAAATAGTCTCCATACAGGCTTTTTACCATGTTTACCATTGCCTCATTAAAAAAAAATCATTTTCTCTTGGATATGAAATTAATTATCCACAATTAATTTTTTATATGGTTTTGGGACCTTTAAATTGACTTAACTTTCACACGTGATGATGTGCACTGGAAAGTTGTTTTCATTTTCACATTAATACTGTTACTTACATTTCGTAGTGATATTTGTAAACTTTTAAATGATTGCCAGTGGTTTGCTTTGTGGTGTGCATATTTTTAGCTATGGTATCAAAAACATTTTATCAAATTAGGAAATTACTTGATATTGATAAAAACCGTACACGGTTTTGTATGATTATTTCAGCATATGCTTGTTTTAAAATATTTTTTTTATATATAATATAAACTATTGTAGGATATTATTAAAAGTGGTAAATTTATCATTTTTAAAAGTCCTTGCTCGTATGTTTTATTACTTTGTAGCCAGCCTTGGTTGGAGCATGTGTGAGGGTTTATTTACTTGTGTCATGTATGCTTGTTGTTTGTGAAGAGTGTATTGTATGTCTCTGTCTACCAAAGGTTTTTAATTAAACAGAAAGCTATGAAGGAAAGTATAGGAATGAAACATATAGTTTAAATGTGTAGAGTTGATATTATTATTATAATTATTGTTGTTAGCTTATTTACAAACTCTTGTTGTATATTGCATTTATTTTTGATTAATTACATAAAACTTTTAAACCTATCATTTGATGTTTTTATTTTCATTTATTAAAACAAAATATTTTACTGAAAAACAAAGAAAACATATTTTTATAGCATTGAAAAAAATAACTTTGAAAAAAACATGTTTTTTTTTTTTTACCGTCATGATATGAACGAATTTATGCAGTTTTGACACCAATTACACATTTGTGTGAGGTGAGCTTGCTGGCACTTGTCTCAAAGAAAAACAAGACGGCAGCCAGCACCCAGCCTTGACGAGAGGAGGTAAGTCCACTCGACCAGTCGCTTCTCAAACTAACCAATTGGGTCCTGCGCCTTGCTTGGCTGAGGTGGGTAATATCTTGCTTGCTGATTGTAGTATCATAGTAAAATATTACCAGCATGCAAGTGAATGGTGTGTACATGCATGAATGGTTTCCTCAACTAAAAATTCCTCTTCCCTTAATTTTATTTTCTTTTATATTGTACAAATAATAGAATTAGTCCAAGTTCATGTTTCTTAACTTCTAAGAGTTCAGATTTTAATTTTGTTTACATGTTATTATAAATTTTATAAAATGTTCCCTGTTTTTTTTTTTTTTTTTTTTTTTTTTTTTTTTTTTTTTTTTTCCAATGCTTATTTAACATATTTTTGGCATTTTCTCTTACCTTACATTGCATGCCCCATAAAGTGCTTTTAATATACATACTGTATTTGCAGTTCTTTTAATCATATATATTTAATTATATTCATTAATTAATTTGTTGCAATTTTAAGTAGCTAATTTTTGTGTTAACCGTAACATTTTTAACTATTAACTCTGTTTTCCAAGGCTCCTTTTTTTTACGTACTATGTAGTTCTTCATCGTACTTGATTGTATAGGCTGTTGGACATCAAACGTGAACATATATATATTGGCCATCTTCTCTTCAGCTTGTTTTAAACTCAAATTTTAAGAAAAAAAATCTTGCACTTGCTTTTGTTTCAGTTAGTATGTAGTGTGAATATTGAGAACCCTCTTTTTGTTGAGGCTTGTTCTTTAGGTTGCATTTTATTTATATGTTTATAGGCATGCATTCTGTGCTGCATGCCGTAGTTTGTCTTGCCAGTTTGATTGTGTTGAGACGTGCAGTAGCTTGTGTGAGCTCACGCTCCTTTCTCATCTTAGCAAAGGTTTGTAGCTCTCTTTTGACTTGGCTTCGACTTAGAAAGTGAAACTCTTGTGGAGTAAACAAAGATCTTAGACTGCATTGTCACTAGTGGGAGAACCTTGCTCCACATGCATTTTTATATATCATACTGAGAATTTCACGTCTCTTCTGTCTTTAGTAATTATAAAATTTATATAAATAATCTACTATGAAGCTTTGTGTTATAATTTTTTTATGATTTTATTTTATTAATTATAAACTATTTTAATGTTTGTTTTAAATTATATCCGTTTTGTCTTTAGCTGTGATTAGCATGATTTAAAAAACAAAGAAACTGGTGATTAATGTAGATACAAACGTGTGACGAGTGCTATTGGATGGCTCAACTTTAGCTCTATACCATTTATAGCTTGGTGAGTTACAGAATGTTGAACTCATCGTGTGTGCTGACTTAGCTACTGTTTTAGAATCGTAGTTGGCGTGCCACTTTTCTGTATGTATCTGAAACTCTCTTCTACTTCTTTACACCTGTACATGCTGGGCGATGCACACAGACATAGACAATTGTACAGTACAAAGGGAGCAGGGAACTAAGCTAACCTGTTGCCAACAATCTCCTGCCCCCTTTTAACGATGGTTATATTGCAGGGCGACAAGCTGGACGTCTCCAAGAAGCCAAGCAGCGGCAAGAGCTCGGCCGAGGTGTCGCCAGCACTCGCCCGCAAGGAGGCTCCTGAGGTTGTTGAACTGCCACCTGCTGAGAGCTCCACAGAGGACGAGGTAAAGCGAGCAGTGGGAACTTATTGAATATTGTGATGATGGTAGGAAAAAGGGATTAATAAAGAGCTTCAAATCTTGTTTTATCTCACTTAAATCAATGTAAATATAGACTAATATATAGAAACAATTCATGGCATCTCTTGTTCAATTATATGTATATTTTAAAACTTAAATTATTCACCCCCCCCTTTTTAGTGACAAGGGTGTATAAGCACGCTACAGATCTCCCTGTCGTGTTACAGGGTGCAGGCTCTCACGTGGACGCAGACCGCAGCAGCCTCAGTAGTCTGAGCAGTGAGGGCAGCACGGGGAGCAACAGCAGCTTCCAGCAGAACCGAGAACTTTGGAGGCGGCGCGTTGACTCTGAATCCTCTGCCGCTCCCCCACCCCCAACGGTACCTGCCGTGCTGCCCCTCCGTCAGAAGCACACCCCCGACTTGGTGATGGACCTGCCCCTCAACTCCAGCACCTCCCCCTCGCCCTCCCCCTCCCCGCCAGATGCCCAAGACGAAGCAGACTCTTCCCCCACCCTCAGTCCTCAGCACACGGGGCCCGAGAGTCCGGACATGACTGCGGCCGAGCGGTTCGCCAAGCAGAACCAGTGCACGCTCAAGAAAAACACTCGCACGTCATCATCATCGTCAACCAGCTCGTCAGCAGCGGTCGACGCCACGACGCAGACACAGCAAGCCCAGCAGGCAACCGCAGACCAGCCGAGCAAACCGCCGCTCAAGGCTAAGCCACAGATCCTGAAGAAACCGGCAATGATAATTGCACCCGGGTCTCCTGACCTGGGCAGAGATAGAACCAGCTCCAAGTAGTCCTTCTCAGCATGATTACAATGAGATCAAGAATAGCATTTATTAATGAGAGTATTATCAAGAACTCAACTACGAAAGTTGAAAGAAATTAATAAAATATTTAAATAGTATGTGATGGTCACTGTTTTTTTTTTTTTTTGTATTTTTTTCTTTGAATGAAGCCTAATGATATTTAGAAAATATATTTTACAAATATTAGAGTCTATACTATGTACGTACATAATAATCCACAATGATACCAAATTGCTTGCCTAACTCCTTTTGAGCTTTAAAATAAATTTACCACACTTAAGTAAGTAAAACACCTCTTTTCAAATTAGTATAGCATTGATTAAAATAGAAATAAAAAATATTATATTTTAATGATAGAATGTCAATTATTTGATTACAGCCTAGATGATATTATGTGACGTTTTGGACAGACGCGGAAATACAGTGGGTGCTAACACTGCTAAGTGATATAAAAAAAATCTTGAGTGGGGCCTAATTGATAATGCCAAAAAAATAAAAATAAAAACGAGTGAAAAAATGAATTGTTGACGGCTTGATTCTCATGAAAATGTTCAATAATTGTAAATTTGTATGTAATTTTTTTCTGATTATGATAGCATGCATTTAAATAAAGAAGAGTGCTCATAATTTATCTATTTTTGTAAATTCGCTGTTAAATTCAATTTGGTTCATTACTTCATTTGTGTTTGTATCTTTAATTTTTGCAATGGTCAAAGACTGAAAGCTAAATTATTGTAAATTTTTATATATACTTGCAATATTTATTTGGCTTTACATTTCTAATAAATTTCATTGCAAATAATTTTTCAGTGTAAATATTTAGTAATTATAGTTTTAGTGTTCTACAATTTTTAAAATTTGACAATGTAACGTTTTTTTAGTATTGGATGGAAAAGCGATATGTGAAGATGAGCAAAGGCTTGAGTGCTAAGATGCCAACCTTCCCGATTAAACCATATAAATATTATATATATTATTATACTTGATATTGTGTGTAATTTTGTCATAGACGTTGAATTAAGTTTTAACGTTAGGAAAAAAAAAAAAAATTGTAGTGTTTCATATCGTTAGTTTTTAAAACATTATGTGACAGTATACCTTTTGTTTGATAATTAATGTTAACATATTTGTGAATACTGATTGGCCTACTGATTTTGTTCTAACATCAACGAAAAGGCAATATGAACTAGTCTAAACTTTTTAATATCAACTTACTAAAACTATAATCGTTCTGTCACTAACATTTAAGTTTAATGTTCTTCGTGTTGCAATTTCATCGGCACTATATCCCGTGTGAATCGCCGACTTATATCATCTTAAAAATACTTCGTAACTATCCATTTTTACTTTCTTTTTAAGGCTGGTCGCACACAGACTCGTATTTTTGCAAACGTCGTAAACATGCGATCTTACGTTTCTCTCTTAGAACCGGTTCTAAATTTCTTATTATACAAAGGCATACAATACGAAGCTATGTGCGCGGCTACACCTAATCGCATAGATTATTACTTTTTAAATTATGCGCTGCAAAAATCATGCAATCCTGTGTGAGACAACCCTTTGTGCAAAAAAAGAAAAAAAAATCGCGCTTATAATAAATTAAAAAAAAAAAAAGAAAGAAACATGGACGTGATATTGTAAAATTATAGATATGCTAGCTGTTTATAATATAGTAACGAAGTTTCTATAAAGACTATAAACCAAAAAGTTTACTAATTTTAATTTAAAATTCCGATCTCCATTGTAATTAAATACGCTGCAATAATTTTACGTTATCACGTCTCTATGCTATGTTAATAATACCGCTATATAATTTGACGTAACAAAAATGTTTTTGTTTATTATTAAAGAAAAAAAATCATATAATTAAATGTATTGAAACTCTATTTCCCTTTCTGTTAAAAATTGGAAAAAAAAAAAAATAATAATAATAATAATGCAAATTTTTTTTAAGTATTTTTGACGTAATACACGTACTGTATACAAAAATAAAATAAAGCATTGTATTCTTAGCAAATGAAGGATTTTTCTTTTTGATGAGTTTTTCCCACAAAATAGTTAAATGGCTGTGGGCAGTGCCCGCCAGTAGTTGCAGCGCGCATGCTTCCTCGTTCGGTGGTGTGAGGGTTGCGTCTTTCAGGGGCAGTCGCGCCGCGATCGTCTGCCGGGAACGTCAGCGCGAGGTACTGCCGGAAGAGAAGAAACATCGCGCCGAGACCATTTCATTAGTAAGAAACATTTATAACACTTCTATAGAGTATAATATTAGTTATTTACGATGATAAATAAAAATAATCAAACATGTAAAATTATAACAAAAATTAAAATAATATAAAAGTTAATTATTTAATAATATAAATATTTAAAAAAAGTTAGTAATTATTTGAATTTTCAATCTACGGAAACAATTACATATGATAGGGAGAGAACTTAAATTTTCTCAATTGAAATGCAGATCGAAGTGAATAAAATAACTGATCAGACTTCCTTTTCTTGTCAATTATTTTTTAATTTATCGCCTGTGATGATTTTTGTTTATTTAGTTTAAGCAACCTTAAACCCCCAGGGGAAATGTAGTTCTTTGTTCGTGCCATAAATTGAACAGCAATTTTTTTTTTAAGTTTCAAAACAAAATTAGTGTCCTCTATGAAAATTGGAGGTTCAAAATATAATAATTAAAGTAAGCGCCAAAATTAAATTCAAGAATTTGTAACAATTACGTACTAGCTGGTATGCAACTTAGCTACATTATTATAATATTATATTTATATTTTCAAATAAATTATACACATAAAAATTTTGTCACCGAATGTATGCTATTGTACGTACTATAATAAAATGCGGAGGAAATAAAAGCAAATGTATCTCTTTTATAACTTTGTTTTTGAAACACATTTACATTTGATTTACTGAAATGAAATTGAGTTTTAATATTAAAAATGTTATTCATGTTTTTGGAAGTCTTTACAAGCAGCTTATTTTCACAAGTGAACGACAGTTTATATTTTACTCATCTCATATCTCTTCGAGGCTTCAACTCAAACCAATTGTAGGAAAAACTTTTCTGAGTTGGCCTTCTTTTGCTGAAACGTTTTGAGAGTTGTTCAGAGTTTTTTTATCATTAATATTTTGAGCAATTTGAAATGAAAAATAAACAAGTTGCAGGCACATATTGTTATGTTTATTTACTTTTTATTTTTATAGCTGTAATTGCATGTGTTATACACAATATACTCCATTTCATTTTATTAACGCAAAAATTAATATTATACTTGATATTTTCACAAATAAAAAGTATACAAATAATATTATAATAGAGCACTTGAACTGTGTACCCATCACGTTATCTTTCTATATTATCTATCACGGTTTTTACATCAATTGTTAAATCTCGTCCTATAAAAGTAATGCTACAACGTTAACTTTTAGAGTATTCTTAGTATTATCACTACCAATGGACCAGTCATATAAGTGCATTTACTGCAGCGAGTGCATGGCTCTTGATTAATAAGAAATGTGTTGTACCGATGGTTGCTGCGTGATATTTTCATTGAATAATCTTTCAGGAATTATTAAGCTTTTACTCCGACTTAGCAAATATTTTCTTACATTGGTTCATGTACACTCGTCGCTTTGAAAAATTTCCCACTTTTACAGCCTTGTTAAAATCACCATGCTCTGTGTTATTCTTATATACGAGGCATGGTGATTAAGAAGGCTGAAAAGAGAAATTTTCCGAGGCGACGACTTGAGAATTTAGTTACAGAGTTGCTAAGTTAGGGACTCCATCCAAAGTGTGACGTTGACGAGATAAAAGTTCAATTCAATTGTGACTGCAGCGAGCGCCTGAATGCAATTGCTTATGCAACCCGCGCGGCACTCGACTGGTGATATGACTTTCAGGAGTCACGGAGGTGAAAATCGTAACTGTGTCATATACTTTATATTCCTTTAGTTTCCTGCTTACTTACTTAAATTGACATTAAAGTGTACAGATACACGATCAAACTACTTAATTAAATTGACATTTAAGTAAGGAAACTAGGGGACGCTACGTATACTAGATTCAGATTCAAAAGGCTTACAAGACTCCCCTGAAAGCTATACCACCAGTCGAACGCTCGTGCCGTGCGGGTTGCATAAGCACATGCAGGCGCCCGCTGCAGCCGCGCTGAACTTCTTTTTGGCAACGTCACACTTTGGATGGAGTTCCTAACTTAACAACTCTGCAACTTCATTCTCAAGCTGATACATCGGCGGTCAACCAATGTAAGAAGAGAAAATTTTCTGAAAGGTAACTTATTCAAAGAACCAAATTAAGTCTATAGAGTATATTGAGTATAATATATTATAGACTTGGCAAAGACCATACCACATAGCAATGAACGGTACAAAAGATTTCCTATTAATCGAGAGTATATGCTTGTGACTAGACCATCGATGATGATAATACTCTAAAAGTTAACGTTGTAGCATATGAGATTCAACAATGTAAAAACGTGATAGACAACAATGGGTTATATGGGCTCATCACGGTACATTTGCCTTCCTTATCCAACAATCAGAACTACAATAAGAAAAAAAAAGCGTTTTATCACAGAACAGTTGCCCTCTTGTAAGGAGGGTCTTATCTTTATGAATTTGGAAACACAATTTGCAATTTTAAGACAAAGTTATAGTTATTTTAAATGCAGGGCCGGTCTCTGGTCGGTCGAGCGAGACATATAATATAAAACACACAACGAGATGATAGAATTAAATTTCAGTTTAATGAGGGGGGGGGTATAATTTTAATTAAAATCAAGTTTTTTTTAATTGTTAAGTCTGTTTTAAGTCGCATTTTTTATAATTATTTTTTAGATTCGCTTCGTTCATAATAAAATGTGTGGCCCCTTGAAACAAAAACATTAAGGCACAAAATTACGCCCTTTTTTTATGCTCATTTATCTACAAAGACCATACACACTACATAGAAATAAAAAAAGAATCGTACATTGCAACAATAACTATGTTATTAATTAAATTGTTAACTTTGGACATAATTACTCTGAAGCTTTGTTTAATTTGTTTTTCAAGTCTTCAAACTGCATGACTGTGGAAATTTCGAGATTTTTTTTTTCTTCCAAACGATAAACATTTAAGGGGTATATTTTTTTATATTGTTATACTTTTTGTGATATGATTGACGTAATGAATATATGTCATAAATAACTCATGTTATTTGATATTAGTTATATAAGCAACAACATTTACATATATTTATATTTTTTGTATGTGTTTTGTAAGTCACAAAAGACCACATTTGCACTCATTGAATATTTTTACAACAACCAAGTTGGCAAATTGCTTTCGACAAGAGCTCACATGTTTCACCTTGATGTTATTACAGTGAGTGCACCATAAATTGAGTTGTTGCTCAGGAAACAACTGTAACTCAATTAATTTTGTCATAATATTATGTGTTATAAGTTTCGTAAAAACCACAGGTAAAAAAGGTTGTTTATATTTCATTTTGTGAAAGGTAGGTAGAATTTTTTTCAAAGCGGAAACTACCACAAAAAGACTTAAATACATTTTTTTTTTTTTTTTCTTTAGCCACGGTTTTTACTTTGTACACGGGGAAGTGTTGGCTGGCTGTGTATATACACAGTACGTATGCTATGACAAAGGAAAAAAAAACTTTTGTCTTTGGTGCTGTCACAACACACAAAAAATAATGGGCTTTTTTCGAGTTGCACGCCCCTAAGCGGTTGTTCAGAGTTTGCTTGCTAGTTCTATACTGAGAATATATCCCTGCATTTCACATCTGTACTTGTTTTTGATAAATTAACCCCCACTTTAATATCAATCAGTTAATTAAAAAGCAATTTTTATAACCAAATTTCGGAAAAACTTAAGTATCGTTCTAATATTATTATATAACAACAAAAAAGGCCTAATATTTAAGTGCTTTAACTTTAAATTAATTATTAATGAGGTTAAAATCAACTAAATTTAATTAAAAATTTCTCCAATCTAATTATGTGAAGCAAATATAAGACTTTCAATAAGTTTATAAAATATTACTCACATTATGACATATTATGACATATTATTATATAAGTAAATAATTGACAATGTTCACAATGACATATGTCAGGTGGAAGTTGGTCGGAATATTTACCCTAAGTTTATGCCAAGTTGGTGGGCTGCGAAGTGGAAGACCGCTGGAGGTCTAATATTCCACCGTGAGAGCTATAGCCAGCCATTGTTTGTTGAACTTCTCTTGTGCTTGCAAAGTAAGCCTGGCCGTAAACTACACTAGGGTCTGATGAGGCCTGATAGGAAACTAGAGATTACACTGCGGCAGTCTCACTCTGTCGTGACAATCTCAAAACTTTCGTGATACCAAAAAAATCACTTTTTTAATTGAATTTTTCGTTATTACTCATGATTTTTAATCTTGCCCTGAAATGTGTGACTTTAAGAAGCAGTACTTGGGTTTTCTAGTTAACACATGGTATTAAATTTCTCAAGGCGGACAGTTTGCTGTTATTTGAACGCCCCAGACTGTCATGATGCGGGGTTAATGGAAGTCACCTCAGTAAACTACAGGAAACACGTTATATATTATATAAAGTACAATGAGACACGTTGTATATCACAGTTAACGGTAAAAAGTACAATGATAGACGAGATTAATTTTAAAGTGTTTTCCAAGCTCCATTTTAAGCTGATGACTCTAGACTTTATGAAGCGGGTTACGATCACTTTACGTGTCTCTTACCAAGTACACTGCAGAAACAAGATTATTTTGCAGCTTCTATAGTGCTATGTGTGTTCAACGGATAACGTGACATGGACTTTTATTTTATGCAAAAATAAATCAAGCATAAAATTTTACATATATGTTTTATGATAGTTTCAAACTTTAAAACATTTTTGTGTATAATATGAATGTATTGTTAAGTAACATTTTTATGCTATGACGTCACAGGCATGATTATTTATTTTAACAAAATACAAAAAGAATTTCAATATTTTTTTTAAAAAAAATATGGGATTTTAAAAAAATATGAAAAAATAAACTTTTGCTATAACTTTTTTTTTAATTTGTTTATTTAGAAACAGACATGTGACATATTAAATTAGTTGATTCAATTTCATTGAAGCCACGAAAATAATGAAACACTTAATTTATGCAAGATGTTCAGTAGCATGCCCTAATGTGATTTATAACTAATAAATTTTGTGAGACTGAAAAAATAATTAAACATAAAACAGGGCTGTAAAAAATTCAATTTACAAGCAGACTTAACTTTGAATAAAATATATTTGCTGAAAGCATTTCAAAACATCTGAAAGCTCTTTTACTTTAAGTAATTTAACTTAAACATTAACGTTGATAAAGTGTAACCATCCTATACCGTACGAAAGAAGTAACAAAAAGTAATGCAAAAGTAACAAAATAACTTCTCGCACATTTGGCAGATAAAAAGTTCTCTTGTCCCGTGATTTGTCATTTCATTCGTTGACAACGCACGTGTTTATTGTTGCAGCTCGTCTCTATGACAACCTTGAACGTGACGCACGTGTTTATTGTTACAGCTCGTCTCAATGACGCACTTGACGTGGCCACGTCCCTGGACCTGCCTCGTTCTTTTCGCGGCCATGTCGGTGACAGTAGCCACCCAGGGTGGGGATAGGTAAGAAACTTTTACTAAGTTTACATGATTCTGATTAAAACGGATTAATTGGCGACGCCTCAAGTATTTTACTATGTATTTTGGACGTGCCTTAGCGTTCAGTGCTTTCATTATGATTATCTCTGTATGTTTTAATAATTGTCAATAAGGAATTGACATAACAACCCATCGTCGACGGATACGTATCAAACACTGTCATGTGAACGTATTATAGTGAATGAAATTCACATTATTAAATTATAACAGACTGTTCAACTCCATAAATTTAACGTCTGTTTCAAGATCGAGTTTGAAATGGTGTAATAGAGAATAAATTAACAGTAGAACAGCTCATTATAGCGTTACAAAATTTATAGTGCTGAATTATTACGTCTTCAAAATGTAAGATTAGTCTATTAAAGATAAAAAAATAATGTAAACTTTGTTGATTTATTTAGTGCAGTATCTATAAGTTTTCTATAGAATATAAAAATGTAACGATATGCTTACTTATTTTTTTTTATATATCTCCCAAGTTTTATCATGAACTCTTAAAGTATACATTACAGAAAGTGCAGTGAACTCGGATAAATCGAATTAATGATGGAGTTACAACTAAAAAAAAAAAAAAAAAGGCACCGTTCTTGATCCGATAATAGAGTTCCATGAGTTTAAAGTTCAGAGTTTATTCTTTACAATTTTATTATTATAAATTTAATAAGGAGATGAAAAGAGTAACAAATATTTAAACAAGTACACTGATAGTCACAAAATATGGACCTACCTGTTTCCGATTTGCTTCTTGTATAAATTAAACAATGTTTCATATTTTTATTTATTTTGCAATAGTTACAAAACCAAACCACTAAATAAATATATGTACTGACATCTAGCCTGACTATATAACAACAACGTCCAATCCAGCCCCTTGTATTTTGGGAAGGGGGTAGTCTTTTCCCGCAAAGTTATTTTTCAGGCTTTGGGAAGGTATTATTTGATGGCTGAAATTATCTCCAATATTTCGAGTCTTTTAAGAAGATTACCACCACACCACCATGATAGTGCGTATTTTAATTAGTACTATGTATACTATATAAGGACGAAAAAGCAGGTATATAACATGGAAATAGTGAGACACCTTGTTGGAAATTGTTCCACCATGCACGAACAGCTGTGAGCGAGGGCAATTTTCAATCTGGATAGATTAAGCCAGTCGGTCGGAGTTAAAAGTCAATTGGATCCATCTCCTTTGCCTGCCACATGCAAAACGAGTGGGCTAACTTTGGCTACAACGTGGAAAAAAAAATGTACAGACTTCTTTACTCTCTTTTCAATAAACATAGCCATTATACCAGCATCATATACAATTCATGCTTGATTCGCTGAAAGGATTTTTTTTTCTTTTTTGAGGTTTTCGTATTAATATACGGAGAAAAGCTCAAAGAGAGCGTCTAAAAAAAAAAAAAAAAAAAAAAAAAGAGTGGATTAAATTGATATCATGGCAGTCTGTTTACCAGCATCTCTTTGAGTTCAGACGTTAAATTTTTAATTGGATTAAAATCACTCTAGATAAAAAAAAAAAATGAACAGTGAAAAAAGTAGATTTTCTAAAACAACAAATGAAAAAAATATGGCTTTAATTTCAATTACAGGCGTAACAATGAAACAATGAGTTCTCCAAAATGGCTGCTATGGTTTGTTTACTGCGGTGACCCCTCAGACTGAGATAGACTTCGTGAGTCGTAATTCAAGTCTTTCCTTGTCTAGCTGCTGGCTTTAATTAAACTCGAAGCATCTCGTTGTAAGAAAAGGAACGCACAAAATAACAACAAACGTATATTACATAACCGTTATAATGAATATTGAACATCAACTCCAGATATGCAAATATCGTCAACAAATGCTACCATCAGAGTTTTACCGTAGTAAAAATTTAAATAATATTATGTATAAATAATGAGTTGGGATTTGGGGATTTACCATACGTAGTGTTGTGCTCGTAAAAAAAAAAAAGTTTAAATTTCTGATTTCACACATTGAAGAGTTTTTCATACAAAATTTACAAGCAAAATATTTTCTTGACACATATAAAAAAATCGACAATAGTGTATTTATGTGTTATCCTACTTATGTTCAACTTTCAGGATGGGAAAAGTTTTGATGTAAATTTACTCTAGAATTTAGTCCACTGTTCAAGTCATTATAATATGCATGAAAGAGAAAATAATTTATCAAATATATACTGACAGTTTCCTAGACATATGCAGATTAGTCCACCTATAAGAAAATTTTAAATTACTTGAAAGTTATTATAATCACATTTATTGTAATCTGGTCCCACCAAATTCAAGACAACTGTTCTTTTCTATAAGAGCCAATTTCTTAAATCTTTTTATTTGAAAATGAACTTTATTGCAAATATTCTGCATCAAGTATCGATCAAATGTGGAATTATTTTATAATTATTTTGAACATCAACTTCTGTATTTTCCGTTCACTTGTATACAATTGTACAAATGATTGATTGCTTGGCGATGTTTTATTCAGGACGTAGAGGCTACAAATGTTCATCTGGCTGGGCACAGAGTGGTCATACACAAACCCACAAATAAATGTTCATCTGGCACACAGAAGGTCAAGCAACAAAAAAGCGAGCACAAACCACGCTAGAGGGGCGATATTTCAGAAATAACAAGCTGCGGTAACGTCTCGGTCTTGAAACAAAAAAGAAAAATTTACACCTCTGTAAGCATCAATGGTATCATGCATCATTGAATCTTTTCGTTGCTTCTATTAAAGACAGCCAGAGATATATTAAATTTTATAGTAAAACTTTCCGCAAACTTATTCAGCTATATCAACTTGAGATTACATTATAGTCTAAAGACTTTAAAGTACCTAGAATATTTACTTTATATACTTAATTAGCGTGTATGAAAATGAATTTATGACTTCTTTTTATCTTTTGTGTAATGATAATAAATTGGAATTAACTGAGAAGGTTACCATTTCTACATATATTTAACAGTTTAATAAAGCTATGAAAAACGTTGTTTCACAGACACATAACTTCAGCTTTATATTTTTTTATGTTACAAAATAATGTCTGTAGTCTGTATCATTTTCATTCCTTTGTAACGAAGAACACAAACAAATGAAGTGGAAATTTTAAACAAAAGCAAGACGCGATGTTTTTATTTTCTTATAACTAGAGTCTCGTAATAGACGAGAAACACGTCCGAGACAGAATCGTGCACAAAAAAGTTATGATCCTCAGAACTAGCTTAGTTAGGTGCTGGGACTCCGTACATTAGCTTCAATTACAACTTCTGTATTATAACAAGTCCTCAACTCTGGGGTAGGGGTGTTAACTCAAGAAGGAGGAAACACCCTCCAATCTGTTTAGCGATTGAGGGGACTGGGGGAGGGGGGGGGGGGAGCGACCACCATTATAGTCCCAGCACTTCGTGTATTCTCTATGTTGTAGTATTCAGCGGATTTTTTTAAGAAATAAGAAATGTATCAATATTCCAGTCAATACATACATGAAACATCGTGGTGATTCATTTCAGTCACTGAAACAAATCGTCTGTTCTGCAGATCTTTCAGTTATACTAGTTTTAAGAGATAGAAAAAAATCATCGACCATTGTCTTGACTTATGCCCCTTGTCAACAATATAAATTAGGTATTACACTGTACTTTGATACAGCGGATCGGTAGCAAAACTAGCTGTGGGAATGGATGAGACAATTACCAAAATAAATAATACTTAAGGTCAGTTGGGAAAATTGAATTGCACTCCGGGAGTTGAAATTGGCGCATTGACACAGCGTAGAAAGTATTGAACTTGGTTCGGTTGGCTGTGTGTGTATGTGCCGGCTGTAGTATGCGCGCCACGAGTCTCGATCCCCACAAGATCACGTCTTCCAACGAGGAATGACGAGCAAAAAGTAAGAACATAAAAACCGATGTTGCTTTCTTTACTTAACTTAATAAAGATGTACAAAAAAGAGCTAATTTGGTAGAAAAAAAAATGTCTTTATTTCTTATAGCGTCTTTTGTTAGGAAATAAATATTTATTTTATTTTTATCCCCATTTTATTATACACTTTAAAAAAAAATAAATAAATATAACGTTTAAAATTAAATGAGTTATTTTCAAGTAGGAATAATAACGGCATATTTAAGGAAAAAGAAAAATGGATGTTTTTCTGAGTGGAAAGTTGTTTTAAAAATAGAGAAGCTTGGAATGAAATAAGAGGCAGTTGGAAAATATTTTAATAAATATTAAATTGCAATTAAGTCTCTCAGGATGCTCCAGCATGATATTAACTTCACACGGGTGGCTATAATATATAATACAGCAGGTAAGACTAACTTCTTCTTCATCCGTTTTTGAGAGTAGACCGAGTTCTACCATACACCCAGAGTAGGGGTGGGTAGTGGTGAAAAAAAGAAAAATATTGTATTTAACTTGGTGCGCCTTCCATCAATTCATTATTATTAACATTGCACCTTTGTTCTATTAACCTTGTTCTCTATTCATTCCCGTATAAAATAAATATGTGCTCTCTTTGCTCGATTGAATGTAAACTCAGTTATTGAATTGATCGAGATTCTTTGCGGCAAGATGTTAACCACACATTGTTGTCATCATTGGAGGCGAGTGGGCGGCTTGGCACGGCATGCAACTGGGTCAAATGTCGTTGCCAACATTACCATGCTGGCACACGTTTCCGCTTGACAAAATATGTGCACACATTTTCCACCTCCGCAAAAATCCGTCAAGACGGTTCTCATGCAACGCTGAACTTTCACATGACAATTTTACTGCAATGTAATTGGATGAACTGCAAGCGCCTCTCTGCATGTGTGCATGGTTTTTATAAATCCACTAACATAATGTGACTGCAAGAATTAAATTTGCATTTTCTTCAACAGAACATCAAACAGTTTTTCTGAGTGCTTTAGAATTCTTACAATGTAACAAAAATTTGCATTAATAATTTGCATTAATGGCAAGGGTGCATGCTGCATGACAATCTTGATTTAAAAATCTTCTATTTACAACATACTGATAAATTATTTTTCTCATCTATAAATTAAAATAAATTAAGATGGACTGTGCAGTATAATCAATTAAAGTTTTGTAATTATTTATGTACGCCAATATAGAGGTAGAATGGAGTATCGACCTCAATTTTTTTTATTGCAGAAATGGATAAAACGTGCAAAGTTATGCTACCTTGATTTTTTTCAGATTTTTTAGAGCCCGGGAAGTATTTTTAAAAAATTATTGAATGTTCTTTTTGTGAGGTCACGAGATTCCGCTCCTTAAGAAAAAGATAAGACTTACCGCCACGTGACGTCACAAAAAGGACTTTCAATAATGTTTTAAAAATACTTCCCGGGCTCTAAAAAAATCGGAAAAAAATCAAGGTAGCATAATTTTGCTCGCTCTATCCATTTAATTCTGCAATAAAAAAAATGAGGTCGATACTCCATTAATTGTAGTATTTAAAATAGCTCGCTCCACAGAGGTAGTAAAGTGGCAACATTCTTAAAAATCAACCGCTGTTATTTATGATAATGCGTTTTGTTGTATATTATATTTCAAATAATATTGAATTTGCGTAAATTTAAAAAAATTAATTTATTGTCATATGTTTATGATATTTAACCAAAACTTAATAAGGGGCATTCACAAAGTCTTAAGGCCACATTTAAGGCTCGATAATTTAAAGCTTGATTTTAGACGTGATTTTTAGACCCAAAATTTCTGGTCTTAAATTATTGAGCCTTAATAAATGTGGCCTTAAGGCTTTGTGAATGCCCTTAATAAAATTTAATGTCTATATATATTTGGATTTAAGAAAATAATGAAATTGAAAGAACTGTCATTGAAATAAAATGCAATTGAATCTGCAGAAGATCATGTTATTACATGTTTCATACGACTGTCGGGGGTAGAATATCGTGTCAGTCAGGCCATCTCGAGCCTCCTTGAGCGTGCACACTTCATACGAATAAAAATATCCGATCCGGCATGTTAAAGTATAATATGATTGTACATACAAGATTTCATAATATGTACTTTCATACGTACCGTATGTTGGTCTTCAGCACACTCGTTCTGCGAACGATATGACATTTTCCATTTTAATCAAAATGTCAATACGTACATACGATGCATATGTATGCAGTACTTGACATAGCACGGTTGACCAGGCAGTGTGGAATAGATCAAGAGACCGGGGGCTCGGCTCATGTAGTATAGTGTATGTTTTGTATTGATATATTATGCAATTAATATATAATCATTATCTATATATCACACTAATTCACACTGTTGACAATTACAAATTATTGTAATTAAGTATATATAATATATTATATGTTTTTGCTTATTTGTTAACTAGCTATAGGATTATTAATACTATTAACAGCAAACAAAATTAATGTTATGGATTGCTTAACAAATTTGTAGAGGGAATTTAATTCAAAATGTGTTTATAAATTTAACATGGCCTGTTCGCTACTTTGCCAATCCCATGTGGATGCTTCACATAATTATAATATTCTACTGTATGCTCAATAACACACTGCAGGAAGTAAAATATAATATAATTAAGCAAATTAACGGCAACAGCTAGTGTTCCTACTGTATAATATATAAGGAGGTCATAATAAATTAGTAAAAATATTTTTTATTGTGAAGAAAATTTAAATTTGTATAAAGAGTTTCATGATTTAATTAATTAAAAATAAATTTAAAGGATAAATCTCTCATTCAGTTCATTGAGATCTCGGAATCGGCTCCTTTTAAATGCAACAAGACTTGCAGGGAACTAGAATTTTAACGTTGACCTTATGGACGAAAACCGGAAATGGAGCTGTTCTGCTGCCAGATTGAATTTGCTCAAATCATAAGCAATTAAGTTTTAGAATATTCTCAATTTAGAATTAAAATTTAATTTTAAAATTAAATTTTTTAAAATTTATTTCATTCGATTCAGTCGTACAAAAATATCGATATTTGACTCAGAAGTTACTGAGATTCATCGATAAATAATTTCCCTTTCAGATTGGATGGTCAGAGTTATGTGACTTCATATTCAATGCCACGTGGCTGTGGACCAATCGATACATGACTTTTTTTTAACACAAAGACGGCGGTGATAATCTCCCGCGTTTGTAAAACGTTTGATGCCTGCACCTTCTATCAATGTTCTCCAGGGAGCAATAAAGGCAGCAAAACTTTAAGTTTATCACGCTTTACTCGTTCTCAAGATATTCAAATATTCAATGGAGATGCAAAACACGCAGACAAAGCAGACAAAACAAGAGCGCACAAACAGCAGAAGTATAACAGACAAAATTGCAAAACGACGAAATAGTTCCATGCACGAGCAAGATGTTGAAAACGGATGTTTTAACGTGCGTCTTTCTGCCGGCATAAATGTCTGATAAAAAAAAAAAAAAAACACAAAATGCTTTCCATGTTCTGCAGCTTCTTTCATTTTAACGATAAAATATAATGCTAGTATGTGCGGGAAAATGGAGGTACACCGCAAAAACTTAAAATTATGACTGAAATTGCACTATAATTTATTTTGTGGCGAGGAGTTTGGCCTTGTTTATTGAAATTCCAGCGAAATGTTTTATGTTTTTGTTGTTATAGAAGTTTACATGCTGGGTCATCTTTTAAATATTAACAAAATATAATAAAATATTGCATAATATTAGATATATTATAATGGAGTTTATACATAGTTTAGAATTAAAGAGTTTTTCGTTTACATGCTAGTAGTTTTTCAGTGTTTACTATAATTATATAATTATAAAGATTATTTTGTCTTCAAAAATTAAATAAAAAAATCAATTTATTCCTGTTTATTTAGACTATAATATAAGTTAAATCTGAACTATATAGTGAAAGTATGACGGTAAGTTAAAATTAATGATAATTATTATTGATATCATTCTTCATATCTTGTGTCATGTGTATTAACGATGGAAAAAAAATCTATGCAGTAAAAGTTAGCCGTCAAAAGCTACTTAACTGAATAATTTTAGCGCTGTGTATTGAGATAAGCGTTGTAAAAACACGCCGTTGTAAAAAGTTGATGTTTGGAATTAAATTTGCATCAATAGATAACAATCACCCCAACAACATTTAAATTTTACTATCGTTTTACGTTTAAAACCATAAATTCTAATAGTCTGTAAACCAAAATCAAACTCTGCTGCTACATACTTGATGAGCAAACTTTACGAGAGTATTTCCACGAAATCTTTTGTTCCGAAGTATTGAAATAAATAGAGCGATAATATTAATTTTCAAATGAAAATAATGTAAAGGAAATATCGAATAATTTTTTTAATTTGATATCATTACAACCATATGTCTGAATTCTCAGTGGACTTATGATGTAATATTCAACATGTACAAACATATACTGTTGCATGATCATCCAATATTGACAAAGTACATCAGACCGGGATGATGGACTCCGCAGGGATTCCAAACTTCAATCAGATCGATTTATTTAAAACATACAAACGTGAACGTGTTTGCGGTTGTCATTGCTATTTTTGAGCTCCTTGTCAAACATTGCCACAAAAATGTTTTATTTACAACGCATAGAAATTTTAGAAGTACGAGTAATTAATTTTCAAAGCAGTATTATAATTTGAAATCAATGTTTTACGGTCGCTTCACAAAGGGACTCAATCAATGGACAACTTACATGAAACTTTTTTATTGCAGAAATGAATAAAGGGTACCAAATTATGCTACTCTGAATTTTTTCAGATTTTTTTGAGACCCAGAACTATTTTCAAATAATTCTTGAAAGTGCGGCCACGCCCTCTAGAGGCGTCAATAGGCGTCTCGGTCCTATCCTTTTTATTAAGGATTCAGGGGTGCCAACTTAACTTACAGGACTTTCAATAATTATTTAAAAATAGTTCCGGGTCTAAAAAAAATCTGAAAAAATTCAGAGTTGTATAATTAATTTGGTGCCCTCTATTCATTTCTGCAATGAAAAAATTTCATTTATGTTGTCCATTCGCAATTATGAACGTCATTATTATAGCGCAAGGAATGAAGGTCGCGCGATCGCCCTAGAGGCAATTTTAAGCTTCTTACTTCTAATTAAAAAATTAGCAATATTTATTTTAACCTCAAGTAGGTTAAATATTATACATGAAATTTTTGAACTTTTGATTTAAAAAACAAACAAACTGTGGTTTCTTGTGAAGTGTTGCCTTGAATACGTAGGTATCACAAAGGCAGCTTTTACTGTATATATTTCGTATTTACATTTTTAAATCCCAGTTGTGCAGTAAAATGAATACCTGCTGCATGTTCGTACTTTTATGTGAAATAATGATTGTCACAACTAAAAAAAAGTTCAGATTTAAACGTACTTTCAAAACAAACAAAAATATATGTGCAACAAAAGAAAGACGTCCTTGTTGTTTTTTCATGCGACAAAGAAACATTTTTTTGCGGCATAATACCTCTGAGATCCACAGATGCTGGAAATGTAGCCAGCATCTTGCAGAAGAGATGCTACGATCGTTAAAATAATGAGAGTAACGTGACCTCTGTCTCACCATCACAACAACTATACATGTTCTGTACTTTAGATTGCAGCAAAATTAAATTAACGTAATGTTACGAAGAATATGGCTACTTTAAGTGCAAATTTATACATAAATGTAACATACATTTCTGCTGGATAATCATAATTACTATGGAATACATTTAGCTAAGTGTTTTTACACAAAAAGTTTTCCCTTTTTTTGTAGACACTTCGGGACACCACAAACTTTACTTTACCAACTTTTGTGGGCGTGGCCACACAGTCATTTCTTATTTATTTCATTACTTAAAGTCGCGACAGAGACAGATCATAGAAGAAGCAAGAAACATAACTTGTCATTGACTCTACCCCCTGGACAGTCACCCTTGCTCGCAATGTCTAGGGAGATGTACGAAATTTGAAACTAATTGGAATGAATAGCCAAACTGATTTTCTTACATCCCTTAAAACAGCAATTTTGCATATATTTTTATTCAAGTTTTATTACCAGAATACAGTATATACAGGATAACATTTTGACATAAAACGATACTTGCACTTCGATGGTGTTCTTAGTTAACGACAGCAAGCAAGTATAGTAGCGGATTCACGGGAGGGGGGGGGGTGCGATGGATGACAAAAAAGTTTAGAAGTACATAAGTCGGAGAATTAACATTGCAGAGGATATATAGAGCACCCCTCCCTTCTCCCCGGAACACCCCAGTGAACATATTACTTCTTTTATCAATGCATATTTATAGATGTTGATGAAAGATTGCTCAGTAAATTAAAGGTGCTTTTCCATGGAGCGATGTCAAGTGGGGCTTTGCGGGACGAGAAAGGCGCACTTGCTTCAATATCATATGGTGGCCATGTTGATGTGGAGAAATCGCTTTCCCGCAGCTATTTAACCCCGCCGCCATATGACACTGAAGTAAGTGCGCTTTTCACATCCCGCCAAGCCCCGCTCGACATCGCTCAATGGAAAAGCACCTTAAGGTAGAGATAACGCCGAACAGCTGTTCGACGTAGGTCCCTTTGATTGACATGTAAAGCTTAGCAAATTCACAAAAATTCTGAAATTTTTTTGAGAGGCGAGAAATATGGCCTAAAAGCCATAAAAAAAGTTTCAAAACAATTTAATGAGCCGATTATTTTTAATTAATTTTTTTAATTTTTCAGCATAGGGCTTTCCCCGTGGAGAGACAAACTAAAAAATTAATTTAAAATAATCGGCTCGTTTGTTTTGAAAATTTTTCTATGGCTTTTAGACACTAATATCCTAATATCCGCCTCTCAAAAAAAAAAAAAAAAAAAAAAAAAAAAAAAAATCAGAATTTTTGTGAATTTGCTAAGGTTTACATGCATGTTAATCAAAGGTACCAACGTCGAACAGCTGAACAGCGTTATCTCTACCTTAAGAGTCTTAAGACTACCTGTTTACAGCGGGCTGTCAATCTACGAGAACTACGAGTAGATCCTTTGGTCAATACCTCTTGGAGAAAACTCGTGCTAGGGTTATGAAGTGAGGCATTTTTCTAAAATCATGGCAGAGGGTGCTGTTCGTTAATTGGTCCGCACCTCGCGGTTGTAATTGCCTGCCGTGGCAACTCGCTCGTAGCATATAATATCGTATATTATACAGCTTGTACTGTAGTGTGCTGTGGCGTCGATGAAACTGCTCACATGGAGTGTTCCTGTTAATTCCACCTCGGTCATCACATTGATATCCCACGGGAACTTAAGTGGCCACGATATGCTGTAACGTATTTTCCTGCCTTATAAGTCTGCACTCCGAATGGTGCACAACAGAGCACCACGCAATTTTGTATGAATATGCGAGGCTCGCTTCTCATGCGAGAAATAACTTGCATTTTTTTTGTATGGTCTGTTTTTCTTGAATATATAATATTTCACATTTCATTGTTTTAAAAAATATAATAAACATGCCAAATCTTGAATATGTATAATTCAGATGCGTTTTAAACTTAATTCCGATAAACTACAAACATTGACACTGAATTAAATTATTTATTACCCACTATGTCGTCAATGCTGCCAATCTTCCTAAAATAATACCATGAAATGGACAACCTACACACACAAAAAAAAATCATTGCAGATATGAATTGCATGAAGGTGCCAAATTATTATACTCTGATTTTTTTCAATTTTTATTTTAGTCTTGGAACTATTTTTAAAAAAAAAAATATTGAAAGTGTGCATGGCCACGCTCCCTGGAGGCGTCAATAGGCATTTAGGCCCTATCCTTTTTATTAAGGATCCAGGGGGGAAGGGCAACTCCGGCCAACAGAACTTGCAGAACTTTTAATAATTTTTACGAGACTGAAAAAAAAAAAAAAAAAAAAAAACATAGTATAACATAATTTGGTACCCTTTATTCATTTTTTCAATAACAATTGTCATGCAGGCTGCCAACTTGGCCTCTCTGTGTAATACAAATCCCACACGACTTGCATTTGTAGCCGATATTTTGTTGTCTGACAAGCGACAAACAAGTGTCCCCCTCCATTTGACGTATGACACGAACGATGTAGGGCAAGCGACTGTCTCCCCGACGTATAGGCCAGGGAGGTCGCTGGACAGCTTTATCCACCACAAAGAGTAGATGTGTCACTTCGCAGAGTAAACCCGCGGGCAAAAGCAAAAGCTTGTAATACAATAATGCATGAAAGTTGAAAGTTATAGTTTGTATAATGGCGATTTAATAAATATCAAACGGTCAGACCTATCTTGGTAAACTATAATCTGAATGAAGTTAATTATTCTTCAATTCAGGTGGTTGAATGAGTTTGTAATAACATTTTTGTCGGTGATGTACAGCGTCTTGTCACTATAAAACCTCCTGTTGTGTTATAGCCGAAGTTAAAAGTAGTCTTTTCAGTGCCATGAGTTTTAGTCTATAAACGTAACTTTATGAAATTGAACATATATACACACACATATATATATATATATATATATATATATATATATATATATATATATATATATATATATATATATAATATGAAATGTATGAAAAGAAAAAGTTGCATAATATATCCCTTAGGAAGCATGATAAAAACGTCATTTGCAATGATTTATAATAATTATAAAAATTTAATAAGAAATAAAGAGTTCGTAATATTTTCTAGACGTAACAAAAGATTCATAAATTTCAAAATTTGTATCTTAAAACAACGTAAAAGTTTGTTCGTTCGTACTTCGTACATTTGCAACCTTAGTACCCATTTACAGCTTTGTTAATAACCATGCCCTGCGTTATTTTTACGGGGCATGGTTATTAACAAAGCCTCAAAGGGGAAATTTTTCCGATGCGACGACTGTACAAGTCGTCACGTATAACAGAAAGAAGTTAAATTCCGAACAGACCTTAATTGATCATGATCGATGGTAAATCATAATAAAAAATTATATTATAAAAATACATTTTTTTTTTTTTTTTTTTTTTTTTTTTTTTTTTTAGATTTTTAACGCTCTGCGGCAAATGTGGCTAAACCACGGTGGCTCGCAATATAGTGCAGTTAGTGATAAAAATAAAATGAGAGATATAGCAAATGAGAAAAGCACGTACGCACTATAGCATTAATTTTTCACCACAACTCTACTATAAATAAAGATGCACATATTAAAAAAAATATATCATAATATATGCAAGAATGGTAAACTATTTAATAATTTCAAATGTGCTCTGAGCTTTACTCGGTAGGCATTTAGATGAGAGCTGGATATTTGTGGAATTTTTCATTTGCATAAAAATTGCCGAGCTTATATTATTTTGAAATGTCCCCGTGGCTAGGAACGGGGCAGGAACTAAAGTAAGTTGTAAAGAACAGACAAAAACTAATCTCTACTCCGAGAGTTTTTGTCAAAGACACAATCTTTTAGCTCTGACCAATTTCTTTTTAGTGCGCTCCAAATTTATGCAAGTTGTCCAGGAAAGAGGTGGGGGGGGGGGGGGTCCTTAGTTATAACAGCTCCAAATTTATGCAAGTTGTCCAAGAAAGAGGTGGGGGGTCCTTATAACAGCTCCAAATTTATGCAAGTTGTCTATAGAATAGAATAGAATAGAATAGAATCGTCTTTATTAATGGCGAGGTTAAGACATTAATGTCTTTTCTCCACCTTACCATGAATTAGAAATACAGAAATTGTACAAATATGTTTACAATAACATTGCATGGGGATAATTATTTCAACAATATGATTATCAAAAATGTCAATTTTGCATGACAGTGTCAGTCTCTTGATGTAATATAGATTATGTCCGTGACTTAAGTTTAGAACAGTTTGAAGCAACATACAAAATTAATATAATTAGCTGTATGCTTTCACTTCACACTTTTTCACTTCACTTCACAAACACTTGAAAATAAATATGCATTATATTTTTATATAAAAAATATTATAATTTACATCCATAATGAAAATATTTGAACAAAATATTACTATAATTATATGATAATGAATGATAATTATTTTAAATTAATATTCCTCATATATATTTTAATTCCAGTTCTACTTTTACTGATTATTATTTTTAATTTTCGTGTAATTTTAATATTTTATTGAATTGGATTATGCTGTTTGTAATTTAAAATCTTCACTACTGCGATGCCAAGAGGAGAGTTGTTAATTTTTGTATGAATTTTATTATGGAAGTAGCTTCCCTAACTGTCACAGGCAAATCATTCCATAGCCTGGGGTATTTAACAGAGAAAGAACGATCATATCGTGCTGTTCGATGTCGGGGTATGGAGAGAAGTGACGAATTTTTTGACCTGTTTATTCTACTATGTGTATCACTTAATTTCGTAATCATTGAGGCAATATATGTGGGCATTACGTTGTTTGTGTTAATTGTTTTATAAATTAGGCTTAGTGAGTGTAGTGTTCTTCGGTTCGTCAAATTTAATATTTTATGCTTTTGAAAGTGTGCTGATACATGATCAAACTTTTTAAGCCCTTCAATAAATCTTACACATGAGTTCTGTGCTCGTTGTAGTCTAGTTGAAACGTCTAAATTAATGTCACTGTATATTATGTCACAATAATCAAAGTGGGGCATAATTAATGAATTTATCAACATTGGTTTCAGTTTATCAGGTATGAAATTCTTTAGCTTGTATAAAACATGGAGACCTCCGTATACTTTTTTACAAATTATTTTTGCTTGTTCCTCCCATGATAGTTTATTATCCAACATTATTCCAAGATTTTTTGCATTTTCAACAAAAGGTACAGTGACGTCATTAATTACAATTTGTGGGCATTCTTGATGAATTTTTGACATTGGTAGTCTGGAATGACCAATTATGAGAGCTTGTGTTTTAATTGGGTTCAGAATGAGTGAATTTTTTACTGACCAGTTATGAATAGAGTCTAGATCAATGTTTAATTTATTTACGGAACTTTTAAGGTTCTTTAGTGTGGAATGGATATAAATTTGGAAATCATCAGCATAAAGGTGGTACATGCAGTATTGTAGGACCTTAGGAGCATCAATCAAATAAATAGAGAAAAGAAGGGGTCCTAGAACTGATCCTTGTGGTACTCCGTTGCTAACTGCAATTAAAGATGAGGAACAACCTTCATTGACAACACACTGTTTTCTACCGCTTAGATAGGACTGAAACCATGCTGTCGCGCTAGGGCTGAAATTAAGTGATTTTAATTTTGCTATTAAGATATCATGATTAATGGAATCGAATGCCTTGCTAAAGTCCAGTAATGCCAGAATTGTTACATTATTATTGTCAGATGCTTTCCGAATATCTTCAGTAATTTTTAACAGTGCTGTATTTGTACCGTGCTTAGCCTTGAATCCAGACTGATATATATCAGAATCAATAAATTGCACTGTTTGATTATAAACAACTTTCTCGAATACTTTAGACAGTACAGGTAAGATGCTAATTGGTCTAAAATCTTTAACATTTTCTGGATTACTACACTTAGGCAGAGGGCGTACTAGAGCGTGTTTGTATAAAGCGGGAAATTTATTTGTTTCAATAGATTTATTAATAATACACGTAAGTGCTGGCAAGATTATATCAAGTATTAGCATTAAATGTTGTATATTAATTTTATCCACACCCTGAGCCTTAGTTTTAATACTTTTCATAATTTTTTTGACATCTGAGAGCCTAACAGGTTTAATTATAAATTTTGTGACATTTATATTATTATTTTCACTCATATTATTTTTAATTTCATTCAGTGTCTCTGTTTTTAAAGAATCGTCGAATAGTTTAGGCAACGTAGTAAAATGTGTATTAAGAGCATTCAGAGTTATATTTTGTGGTATTTTAGCCTCTGTTTTTTGTTTTCCAATACCTAGGCCTTTTGCATTGTTCCATAAATTGCGTGGTGGTAAGTTTGGGTTTAATTGTTTCATTGAATATTTTAATTTAGAATTTCTTGACATTTGATTAGTTTTATTTCTTATTTTTTTATATGCAACAAAATCAGCATCCAAACGAGTTTTTTTATACTTGGTAAATAACGCATCACGTAGGGTTTCACTTTCAATGATTTCTTTTGTACGCCATGGTGCAGGTTTGTGTGTTACTCTTACTGTCTTTTCAGGTGCATGGTGATTTGTAAGCTGTGTAATATAATCATTAAATGTTTCTACCATGCCATCAACATCATTAATATATTTAATTGTGTCCCATGGAATTTTCTTTGCATCCTCCCGAAATTTAGCTGTATCTATGTTTTTAAAATCCCTATATGTCACAAATTTAGGTGTAAATTTTGGTTGCTTCATTGAGTATGCTAGATATATTATATCGTGATGAGATAAGCCGGGCGCTTCAATTTGACCGTTTTTTAAAATCCTATCTTTATTTGTGGTAATAAACAAATCTAATAGTGAAGGTGCGCTGGCTATAGAATGCAAATGTGTAGGCTTAGATGGCAATATATTCAAGTTTAAGGACTCGATTGTATTTTTGAATTTCCTCTTATAAGCATTGTCTTTAAGTAGATCTGTGTTAAAATCACCCGTAATTAACACATGTTTATATTTTGGAATAAAATCTGATATAACGTTGCAAAATTCATCAATTTGATTCGCATCTGGTGGTCTGTAAACTACTGCGAATAATATCTTTTGTTTACAAATTGTTAATTCTATTATTAAATATTCAGGATTCATTTTTAAATTTTTATTTTGAGATTTTTGTGAATTTTTCACTTCGTTTTGTTCTGACATGCTTAATATTTTATACGTTATATCATCTCGCACATATATTGCAATCCCTCCTCCAACATTATTGTGTCTATCATGTCGTATTAGATTGTAATCAGGTAAATTCACGAGATGTGAGGGTAGGGAAGGTTTGAGCCAAGTCTCAGTAACTGCAAGAACATGCAGTTTTAAAGGGTTAAATATGCCTGTGAAATATGATATATGTGAATACAATGACTGAGCATTACAATGAGTAAAATAAACACCCTTCGGGTGTGCTTGTTTTAATGAGTCACGTATCAGTTTACTGACAGTTTGTGCTTTCTTCGAATCTTTTGCTATTTTATCAAGATCAGGGTCATACTGGACGGCGGAGGGGGATGGGTAGTCGGTAAGGAGAAAGTTTGAAGGTTTTTGAGGGGTAGTAACAGTAGGGGAAGTTTTACAGCTATTAGCCATATTCACGATTTGAAAACTTTTCTCTTCCTAGCAGCAGTACTGAAGATTTATGCCTTAAAACATTATTTATATAGAATAGAGAACTGGATATTAAAATTATACAAGATACTAAACATCTAAATATTGTCTTACACATTAAATGTATTATAAATATAAAATCAAAATAATATGTTAAAACAATATTATTAACAGATACAAACAGTAAATTTGTATATCGTTCCAGCATGCTATTAATAAGCGATAATACAAATAAAAAGCAGAACAATAAACACTTATACTTGAAAAACATCCTAAAGAGAAATATAATAATTAGCATAAACTCGATGGCAACAGGGCAAAACTAATTTTTGAAGGCATTGCTATGTTTACATTATAGTATTCTAAATAATTAATTATACTAATATTATTATTATTTTATTTATTTATTATTATTTTCTTTTGATATATTTTATCCCAGCATGCCAATGTTGAAAATACAGGCTCCATGTAAAACGGAGTATTCCTCATCAGACAACATCAACAGCTTGGATTTTTTTTTTTTTTTAATTTACTTTTATATATGGTGTTAATGACTTTAGGTTTTAATTTAAAAGTCAGGATTTATCGTTAAATTTATAAGTTCTAAAGGCAATTAAATAATAATAATAATAGTAATCATAATAGAAATTAAGATTTGCTTTCAGTCGTTATTTTTAGAAAGAGAGAAAAAAAAATATATATATATATTTGTACTTACATATCAAGTTACCATAATTGTGAGAAAAATAACATACTATTGAATGCAATTTTTTATTGAGGATACACTTTGTCCAGTTCTTCGACCGATGTGATTACATGTATTTTTCCAGTGTCTTTTGCTATGACGAATATATTTCCGTTGTGTGACCAAGCATTCTTCACTTCCGCTCGCTCTCGTGCGAGGCGGAGCAGATCAAGGCGACGCTGCGTGAGAGATTCCGTGAGCAGCAGGCCGGTGCGGGCAAGACCCTTCTTCGCGGCCCACACTAGACGGCGCACCTTGCGATGCACAAACATTATGCACACTGGGCGCGGGCGTGGTCGCTCTCCTTGCTGGGGCTGTGCTCGACCTGGCTTGCCGATACGGAATAAGTCTGAGATGTCAGCTGGTCCAACGGAGATTTTTAATTTTTCTGCTATTATTTTACTACAAATGTGTTCTGCAAGTTCATTTAAACTCTCGTTTTGTGGTTCTTGAATACCATGAATAAGTAGGCTGCTAAAACGTTTATCTTGCTCGATAATATCAATTTGGATAGCTTGTTTTGATGAGTTTTCTTCAAGCCTTATTTGATGTTCCTTCAGGACAGCAAGTTCTGCCCTGAGATCAGCAACAAAGTCTTTACATTCTGTTTTTGTGTCGTGTAATTTCATGCTTGCTGCCTCATAATTTGCAATTTTTGCAAGGTTTTCATCATGGTGTTTTTGTATTTCAAGAAGACGTGCCTCCATGTTTTGATATTTGGCAAGCAGGGAAGCAAGGTTGTTGTCTGTGTTGTCAACCTCTCTCGCCTCGGGCGATGCTGGACGGGATGTACTCGTCGTGTCGTTGTCCGCTTTCGACGCGGGAGCCGCAGGCTCCGAGGTAGCAGACGCGGGTGCATCCTTGCCAACCGAAGTAGGAGCGCCCGCTTCCTCCTTTGTTCCGGGCTGGTCAGGCTGCTTCTCACTCCTATCCTGCACAGTGCCACCCCCTCCCTCACTCACTATAACTTTGTTGCCTTCTCCTCCCTTGCTCTTCCTATTTTTACCTGCCATACTAAAACACGCGTTGAAATAAAAAAAATATGAAAACTAATATTCACTGATTTCTTTTAAACTAATAGCAGAAAAGTTGAGAAAATATAATAAATGAATTTCTGATATATTTACGAATACACTGGTACCTAATTGAACTTTGTGAGATATTGTTTGACACCCTTAAAGCCTAGATAAACACGGAGCGATGCTAGCAACAACTTCTCACTCCCACCATTTCTCTCCTCTTCCTCTATGTCAGCAGAGGGAGTTATAACAGACTTTGAGATGCCAGGGGTATTGCAGAATTTCCAAGTCAGAATTTTTTTTTCCAAAATACCGATTTTAAATAATGACATGGCCCAGTGTATAAAAAAATTATTCTGGATAGTACATACAGTGTATGGTGAATTTTTAAAGGGAGGTTTAATCTTGACACTTTATATCACTGTCTATATGTCTGTGAAATATGGCAAGCATTATTTCTGCAAGTGGTATGGACTTTGATTAACCGTACGTATGTTTAGTTGTCAATATGATCAACTTTAATGTAAATGTTCCATCAAAAGGATGTGTTGAACTGCAATGTAGAATCTAGAATGTAACAAAGTTTAGCAAAGTTAAAGTAAGTTAAAAAAAAAAGAAGTTTATATAGCGATATGTTATCTGCATTTTAATCAACTGACTTGGTAAAATTTTGATTAAAACTGTTCATTATTTAATTGAATAAGTTTAGCATGCTGGCAAATATAAGGTAATTGGATAAGCAACTAATAAATATATATATTGTCTCTCGTCCGGAATAATGAGCTATCTGCTTACCACGATTTCGTTGCAATAATGAGCTATCTGCTATTTCAGGTGAGCGTAAAATGACCTTTATGATATATCTCTTTAGTATTTATATATAATTCATAATTGCGCTCTCTTGAAATAGCAGATAGCTCATTATTGCAATAAGATCGTGTTAGGCAGATATTACGATGACTTAATATATTTACTTTATTGCAAAAAAAGAAAACGTTTCGAACCTCTTTTTGCGTCGCTTGCAGTCACTATTTTTCGAAATGTTATTTTTAAGTACAACTTTTTACTCTACTATATACACGAATGCAGGAAATTACGATAATAATAGTTTCAATTTTTTACGACCTTTAAAAGTTTGCTGGAATAAATTTCCCCTTTGTGGCTATTTATACTGCGTTTGGTTTATATGTTTTTATCGGAGGGTGTTTTGAATTATAGCCATACAGCAAAGCAATGCCTTTTAGTTCTGAAGTTATTCTCTCTTCAACTATAAACATGTCAAAAAAAAATTAAGCCATGAAATAAATATATAGATATTAGTGCTTGGACCCTTACAGCATATATTATTGCATTTATCATCATCTTTCATGTCCAGAAATATTATTCAACTACGACATGCTATCAGAACAGTTTTATTTATTATATAGGACAGTTAAATATATAAAAATTGATACAATTTTTTATGTTAATCTTTATCACACTACTAAGATAAATTAAAATTGCTGTGTTTTGCACATGATTGTACGCGTATCATTTTATGAAGAATTATCAATATTCTCTCTCACTGTCAGTACTATTTTCTTCTTGGAACATTTCTCTTGCCCTTTACAGTAATCGTTGCAACTAAAAACTTGAAAAATCTCTCTTACCCCCTCTTCTTTTCATTTATTAGTCTTAAGGTGCATTTCCATGGAGCGGGGAAAGCGAGAAAATCGCGTACCGCAGCCAGAGGCTCGGGATTTTATCGCCAACATTACCGCCATACGAGATTGAAGCAAGTGCGCTTTTCCAGCTCCGCCAAGTTCCGCTCAACATCGCTCCATGAAAATGCACCTTTATAAATAACTTCAAAGCAAGGCCTTATTTTTCTCTAGAAACTGTATTTTAATGATAATTTATTCATTCATTTATTTTACATCGACTTAAAGTGGATTTTCATGAGCGATTTCCAGCCTGCGACGCTGCGCGAATAAAGCGCATTTGCTGTAACATCCATTGGCGGCCATATTTGGCAATTAAAAGAAAAATAACATCGTAATTAACGCGATTACCGGAGAATTCGCCGCCGCATAGGATTTCGCAGCTTTTACGTCAAATCGCGCCGCATCGCCGTTGTCGCTCATGAAAATCCACCTTTAGAAGGTACTGTGTGCACAGTGAAGCGGCCAATTTGAAGCCTCCTTGAAGTGTAATGACGTATTGTTTGAATTATTGAGGTCATTGCTCTACTGCATGTACTGTATGTGTATCAAAAACAACTTTCTCCACGCACCTTCCGCTCGTGATATGAAACACTCGAACAATGAACTCAGATCGACAGTTTACCACCGCCGACAAGAAAAATGCAGACAATAACGTATCGAACACTCGCCTGTTTGGTCTATTACTGATGTGAAATGGAGCTGGCAATGTCTTTATCTCGTACGTGTTTTTAAAGCAAGACGGCGGCCTGATTTATCTTTCTATCAATATCACTTTCCAGCAAGCTGCTTGCTTTTAGCAGCCCCGTGTGACTAACATCCGGCAATCTCGACGTAAGCAAATAGTGGGCGTACAGTTGCAGACAACAAAGTCGAGAACAGCCGAGACACAAAGAAGACAATATTTTAATGTACACTTCTAAATTTACTATCGCTGAATATCAACAAGACAAACCATATCTATAGATTTGGTGAAGGCACTCTAGATGCGTGCTTGCAAACAGGTGTTGGTTTTGTCTTTGAAGTTTTCGTCTTATATAGCCTGCATTCAAATTTAATGTTGATGGTTGGTGCGTGCTGACCAGCAAGTCATGTGGAAGTTTCATATTGGACTTGTTTCTCAAAATACGTGGCCTCTCTTCATATTGAATGAAGCAAACCAGACAAATGTAATAAAAATACAATATAGCATTGAAAATTGGCTTCACACGTACAACATAGAGGGCGTTTGATTTCTTGTGCGTCGATATTTACCACCCTCCCTCGTGGCGAGCCCAATTTTACGACGAAATGCTGATGCTCTTTTGTCTGTAAAAAGTTGCTAGTCAAAAGTCTGGTCGTCAGCACGACCCAACTTTTTACGCACTTTTCCTCGTCATTGAAACTTGAAGTGTGTGTGGAAATCTCGAGGAGAATGTTTTTACGGAACACATGTTGGTAGCTCGCATCATTTACTGAGATTAGTACGGTCACTTTTAAACAAATTTCTGGTTAAAATGTTTAAAAATTAACAAATGAACAAATTATCTTACAGTAGCTTCACTCTCGCAACGAAGTGTTTCAAAATGAAACACATAATGTGTCTCACGGGATGCCCCCTTATTTGAAACACATGGAAGTGTTTCAGATAATCGAAACACGTAAAGTGTTTTGAATTGAAACACTTTTCGTGTTTCAAACCGAAACACTTTACGTGTTTCGAAGCAGGCGCGGACGCGGATCCAGGGGGGGGGGGGTGCTGGGTAAGCTGCAGCCCCCCCTCCCCCCCCCCCGAAATTTTTGCCAGGATCCGCGCCTGTAATTTTAAGAGGAAAATATTACGAAATAACACACTGAAATTCATATTTAATTGTCGCTAATTAATCACTTTATTTCATACAAAAATTTAAAATGTGTTGCAGTATAATATTCAATAAAAGTAATTAACATTGTTTTATTCACATAAATGGTTACATCATATTGAAATTTTAAAAAATTGCAATGCAAATATATGAATAGTGTCAATTTTTATTTATTCATAATAACATAATAATAAAATCAATAATCATTAATAGTGTGTCATCATGGTGACACACTATATATTATATTTTATTTCACTTTTCTGACTTTTCCCTTGGCCGGTATTAGATGTATAACCTTTCTGTATGTAGTATGTTGCGATGGTCATTGACTTAGTGTCCGTGCACGTCACTAACACTTGCTGCATGTACTACGCATTTAAATTCGTTAAATGTACTACGTTAAATTTCGAGAATTAACCGCTCTCTTCCTCAGTTGATCTGAGATCATGCAAGTTAAATTCATCTCTCGCCCCATCCCTCTCTCCGCCGCCTCCTACACACACCATCCACAAATATCATCTTATTTCTCCTCCCCCCCCCCCTTCCCTTTTCAAAGTCCTACATCAGGTATCTAGGTATTCTAAGGTACATGTACTTGGTCTCAGATCACCTGAGGAAGAGAGCGGTTGATTCTCGAAACGTAGTGATATATGTAGTACATGCAAGTGTTAGTGACGTGCACGAACACTAAGTGACCATCGCAACATACTACACACAGAAGGATTTCATCGAACACCGGCAAAGGTAAAAGTCCGAAAAGTTAAATAAAGTTCAATATGAATACCCTTTGCATGAAAAAGTTATATATTATATTATACTAATGCGCTTGTTTTTATATCTCTTATACTTGTACAAATGCGTTTATAATTAACAACAATATCAACAGAATAAAAATATATTACAAATATTAAACTGCTGAAAATGAAAAATCTGCATGATGTATAAATATATATATATATATATATATATATATATATATATATATATTTATATATATTAAATATAGTATTATTTTTTTTTTCAGCAGGCATTAAGTATACTTTAAACATGGCACAAATTCCAATTGTAGGCACTCAACGTAAGTTGTAAAATATGCCTTGGTAAAAATTAAATAGAATTTGCTTACATAACTATGCATCTTCAGGCATAATAAAATAGTAAGAAATATTTACAAAGCCAAGTTTTTTAGCTTATCAAGTAAAGAATTCTTAATTTACATAAAAATCATATTTTTGTGTTTAATAATCAATGAAGCCAGGAAAAAAGGACAAGTAGCATTAATATTCTGTTAATATGAAAGTAGACAAGGAATTGCTTTGTCTTTCAAAGTATTTCAAAATATATCTACACATCTACGGTATTCATATTGTAACAGAAGAAACATAAAAGTAAAGTGTAATGTAAAGAGTATGACAAGATAGTTAAAAAAGTACACACTCATTACAACTATCAAAAATAATATTAAAGGGGTAGGTGCAAGAAATTGTTTAAGGTCATCCAAGTCTCCTGAAACTGCAATCCTTTTTTTTTTTTTTTTCTATGACTTTCTGTTGCCAAGTTACAAATTTGACAGTTTCTGGAATCAGACCAGAGATGTCACCTGAAAAATGTCCACAGTAAGTGACAACGAGTTGAGTAGAAAGGGAAGGAGGTGGATACAAATTCTTACTCTCTATCCCCTTCTAACTGGTCTGATTGCAATAATCATCAAATTTGTACCTTGGCGAAAGAATGTTTTAGAGAACAGCGGATTACAAATCCAGATTCAGGAGACATTGACCTTAAATAATTTCTTGCAACTACCCCTTTAAGCAATGCCTATATATACTTGCAACTATTGGTACTGTCATGTATTAATCAGTTTAGGATGAAAATGAAATCTCAACCACCAATGTTTAATGCATGTATAGGAGTACGAGAATTTGAAATATATAGAAGCAAAAAAAATCATAAAAGATGTAAATATACTATAATGGAGTATCGACCTCAATTTGTATTTTTTTTTTTTTTTTTTTTGCAGAAATGGAAAGAGCGTGCAAAGTTGTGCTACTCTGATTTTTTTCAGATTTTTATAGCCTGGGAACTATTTTTAAAAAAAATATTGAAGGTCCTTTTTGTGACGTCACGCGGCGGCAAGTCCTATATCTTTTTGACGTCACAAAAAAAACATTCAATAATTTTTTAAAAATAGTTCCTGGTCTGTAAAAAATCTGAAAAAAAAATCAGGGTAGCATAACTTTGCACCTTCTATATATTTCTGCGATAAAAAAAATAAAAAAATTAAGGTCAATGCTCCATTATATCAAAGTTATCAGTATTTTAATGCTTCTTCAATAAAAAGCCTGAATTTTAAAAAAAGGGCATAGTTTACACAAATATTAAGCACTGTTAGCAAGAGAATCAAACATTTGTGCCTTTTCACCTTGATAATTATAAACTGATTTTCTATACAAATAATAATTGTGACCATCAAAACATTCAACAGTCAGAATGTGTGTATATACACTTTAAGAAATTAAATTTTAAAAAAATAAGTTCAAAATTAATTAGCCAGCACTTTTAAATAATAATAAAAAAAAATTGCATTGGCATTGTGAAAATTGATATCATACATACATAACATGACGCCACATCCCGTTTCGGAGAAGCCATAAGGTAAAAACCTCCACCGTCCAAATTATGTGTATATGTTTATTTAAATACAAGGTGGGTAACGCTGGCAAAACCTCCTCTAATGCAGAGTATATCGCTTCTTGAAGGATGGATTTCCACGAAGGGTTGACAGAAGTGGGCCGCAGCAACCTCCATCTAAAATAATAATTATTGACATGAGGAAATTTTCAGACATACAAAATTAATTCATTTATAACATGACACCATATCCCTTGCGGGGAAAGCCAGCAGCATTATGATGTTCAAGGCAATAGACAACATACATGAAAAAATTTTATTGCAAAAATAAATAGATAGTACCAAATTATGTTACTGAGAATTTTTTCAGATTTTTTTGAGACCCGGAACTATTTTTAAATAATTTTTGAAAGTACTGTGATTTCAGTGGGCACCCCTGACGCCTTAATAAAAAGGATAGAGACTAGACGCATCCAGGGGGCGTGGCCGCACTTTCAATAATTATTTAAAAATAGTTATGGGTTTCAAAAAAATCTGAAAAAATTCAGAGTAGCATAATTTCGTACCCTCTATTCATTTCTGCAATAATTTTTTTTCATGTATGTTGTCCATTATTTTCTGCTTTTTTGTAAGATGTTGTTTTAAGTATTGAGGCTTATACTAGACCCCACGTACCTAGGACATGTTAATAACGGCTTGTGTTGCCGAACATACTTTGAGATTAATTTAGCCGCTGACCCACAAATACAATGTACTCATTCGCTTAAGTCAGGATTCCTGCTGCAGGAACTGCCTCAAAAGCTGGGTCAGCGTTGCCTGCGTTCAACCACTAGGAGTGGTTGAGTCCTGAGTCCTGATTACACTTTTTAATGTTACAGTAAATTACTAACATTATATAACTTCCATGATTTAAAATTCTTGTACTGCATTTATTTTATTTGTAAAACAGATCCTGCTGGATAAGCAACACTCAATTGGGATAAGTAGAAAGTTGGTACATAATTTAATTAAAATAAATACAGTAGCTGGTTTTTTATTCAAAAAGCAAACCAGAACTGCTTTAAAACTTTTTTATTCTCTTCTGACTTCTTACTTTTAAAGTACAATAAAAGGAATTTTGGCACATTATTATTATTTTAAATTGATATTGCTGTAATGTTAATTAAAGAAAATAAAACATTTTAGTTTTATTGCAATTTTTATAAAGAATAAAATTGCAGAGACACCTTATCAATAAAAAAAATGTTACAGAAGGTGACCATCTTGTCATGACAGGTTCGATCCCTAAGCCACTATTTACACATTGTTAATAAGTTTCACATAATTTAAATGCTTAATTATTTGCAAGTAGAGATTGAGATAAGACAAAGCCAAATAACCATGACTACAAGATGCAAGATTTTTAAGTACTGTATTTTGCCATCATTTTTTTTTTTTTTATTATTTATTTATTTTCATTAGTTTATAAGTTTGGATTTCAAGGTGGGGTAGTGGGTGGGGTTTAGGTAGGGAACTGATGGTGGCCACGGCTTGTTACACGTCCCGACATTCACTGAGGTGAGACTGAGGGAACCGTGGAAAACCTCAGTCAGGACGGACACCTCTACTTTTTATCAATGAACCAAAGTGATATCCAAAGCTTGGGGAACCACACACAAGGGCATCATGGCACTGGGTGTAAAGCAAGATGAATTTACCGTAGGGAGGAAGCAACGTCATTTTTACTTGAAACGGTGATTTAACGAGAACCAGCCAATCCATTGTACCATACTTTTTTTTTTTTTTACTTAAACTAAAATTACCAGTTTACATTTATATTTAACAAGTACATCCAAGTTTACTACATATTTTGTAGCAAGAAAACTTGAAAGTACTGTATATGCAAATTTAAACTATGGGATTGCAGTCTTGTACATAAATCAATAGTTAATGAAATTGACTTAAAGAAGAAACTTTCAAAATAGTTGTGAACTTACCTGGGCCAAGTCTGCATTGTGTCCTATGCGTCCTTGATCTCCCAAAGGACGGATGTCAAGATGCACAAAAATTTTCGTGCATTGTTCGGCAACTGGTGTTACTCTGCAGTCAAAACCACAAGAACAAATTAATGATACAAAAATAATTTTCTATAATTCCTCGTAAGGTAGAGATAACACGGATCAGCTGGCCCAATGCTAAAAAAATCCCATTTACAATAATTATGAAAAAAATTTAAAATGTTCACCTTTACATCCCCTATCAGTAGGTAAAATATCAGGTGTACAAAAACTTGCTAGTTTTCAAGTTATAAATTTTTAAAGTTGACTATTTTAACATGCATGTTAAATTAGAGAACTTTAAAAATTAATTACTCGAAAACTAGCTCGTTTTTGTATACCTGATATTTTACCTACTGATAGGGGATCTAGAGGAGAACATTTTAGATTTTTTACATAATTTTTATGAATGGGATTTTTTTACTATTGAGCCAGCTGATCCTGATCCGTATTATCTCTACCTTAAAACAATATTATTTTTTTAATAATAAAGAGTACTGTATCTGATGAGCTTGGATAAAATTTGCATATCTGTATGACAATTTCAGGAAGACTTATCTGAATGCATTAATTTACAGAGACAAAATCTGAGCGAGTCTATTCAGTCAAATACAATTAAAAAAAGACCGGTTCTTATTGAAGTTTTTACCATATTGTATACAGTATCTAAATGTCTATCTGTAAACTCTGCCCAGAGCACAATGAGCTCGGAGGAAGTATTGAGACAACAAAACATATGTCATCTACACTGCACTTTCTACTCCACCCTCTGAGCTAGAGTAAGAAAGTATAAACCAAATGTTCCGGTATGCATACACCAAGCAGTGTTATTATAGAATACAAACCTAATATAACATGCCTATAATACTGTACCTAGTTCATTATATAATTCATACAAGTTTGATACAGACATTCATGGACTAAAACCGGTATCACACGATACAATTTTTCCTAACAAGAATATTTCATTTCCATACAAACACATGGAGTTCAAGTTTTCTTGTAAGGCAAAATTGTATTCAATATTGTAGTTTGAAAAATTGTATCGTGTAATACAGGTTTTAATTGTGTAGTGAAAATAGTATTAAATATGTTCACTTAACAGTTTTTAAAAGCAGATCTTTTGCAGTACTGTATTGATACTATGTATGCATAAATGTATTCAGTTTAGTGGCTGCAGATTTTATTATTGTTCATGAATACACACTCAAACATCAAACATTGCAGCTTTTTGCATACAGGAACTCAACTTATAATGAATGGGATAATGTCTGATACAGTACCGGTATGTATCATAAATATGCATATTATGAAATATATTTTTATGCATACCGTACAGTTCAATACTTGAAACTACGAATACATTATATACTGATAATAGTGTCATTTAACATTAAGAAATAAATAGCACTTACCAATTGGTTTCACTTATTCAGATGCAGCACAGCAACAGCACAGCACTATGTATAACTTTAAAATTAAATTTATGAATAAATAAAATTGTCTTTAGGGCTTCACGTATTAAATAAATGTTTACTAATTAATTTTACGACTATAGGTAGTTACTAAATATATATTACCACCCTAATTACACTACAATTAACTAATAAACATGAGCGTCCAACAAATAAACTCGAAGCCATGATTTTATTTTTAGTCAGCTGGAATTTTTAACGCTCTTTAGCTTTTTTCTGATTGGTTGATAGTTCAACTGAAAACGCGCAATAATTTGAAAATATAAAATTCGAAACACTTCTGAAACACTTATTCTGTCTTACTTTCTTGAAACACTTCATGAAACACGAAAATGTGTTTCGATCGATGGCTGAAACACGAAATGTGTTTCCTTACTCATGGTGAGACACTTTTTCCGTTTCAGGCAAGTGTTTCTGAAACACTTCGTTGCGAGAGTGTTCATGATACTTTACATCTGAATATTGTAAAACAAAAAGTGTAATTAAAATAAATCTAGTGAATAAAAATATTTTTAAAATATGAAAACGGTAAAGTCATTAATAAATAAAGACTTCTTTATCTGCATTAACATTAAACACCGTGAGGCACAGATCAGAAAGTCAAAATATTATCATTATTTTTTTATAATTATTTTTTTCATTCTTTATTTTATTATTATTATTTTTTTTTTTACACAATATCATTTAACTTTCGCTTTAATATACTTTATTACTTTTATTTTTTTATCAATTCAATTCTGTAAAAACAAGAACCCTAAATTTCTATTAAAATAAACATAAAAATGGTGGTTTTATATGTCTGATGTGTTCGATAAAATAATATTTATTAATTAATATTTTACTTGCTGGTTCTTCAACTCCAAGAGAGGCATGAATTCTGGGGGTAAAACGATCGATTACAGCTTCTCATGGGGTCCACCAATGAGGTCTTACACACTGCAGTTTCACACAATCAAACATGTGCTCCGAGTTTTACTTACGTGTAATAATATACATATACAAAAATTGGATTTCTTATATAAGTTACATAAATTTATCTACGATATAATTTGATGAATATTGCCTAAATTTAATCTCAGCCATCGTATGTAATAATTATGCAGTACAAAATGCCGCATGTAAAGCTAATTGGACAGGTTCATCCATCTCTCTACAGAGTCACGGACTGCAACGTATGACTAATTAATATGCGATGGGCATAGACACAATAACATTAAAATTAATATTCCGTGCGACACGGGCGTTATCCGACAATTGTTTAGCTTGCACGGAGGAACGCGTGTCTATCAACAATATCACGAGCGCCAAATTTAATAACAATAAATAACACAGCATGCAACAACAATTTGTATTGTGTTTGGATAACCAGTAACATAACAATTAAAGCCGCTCGATTTAATACTTAGCACGCACAATAAAAACAAATTCTCGGCATGACAAAACTTGTTTAATAATATTTTCTAACAAATTATTTTATTTAATTACCTTCAATCGTTTACAAATTGTATTTTTGTTATTTCATTAAATAATCGTAACAAAAACATTATTACTAATTAATTTAACTACGACATAAAAGTTGCGTGGATTGAAATAAATTTATAAATTACTTTTAATTGATTGCTTTCTTTCAAAGCTCTTTCATGAACATATTTTAGAATTTGTTCGTTGTTAATGCTTCAATTTCAAATTTTTTATTTTAAGATACACTTGAGTAATTTACCAGGGGCGAATACGACAAAGGAATAATATTCTTACTTCAAGAGAAAAGTAATTCTTATTACACCCAATATTAAAAAGCATAATTTTATTTAGACTATTAAGCACATAAAACGATAAAAATAGTACGTAATTAGTAAAACTATTAGACTCTATTAGCCATTAGACTAACAAAATTTATCATAGTTGGAGTACATGAGGAAGTGACGAATGTTCAGTTTCAGTTTAAAAGGTTTTTTATTGTATTAAAATTCACAGTACAATAGATACACATAGTCGAGTCAGATAAAAATAATGTAGTGCGCGACTATAAAGCCTGTAAAGTAGGCAACTATTCGGACATGTTTGTACGGCAAATTGCATAATCTCTAGGATGACTGACCTTAATTATATTGTTCTCTTTTCTTCCTTTAATTGAATTTCTTATTATTATTTTAATATGTGTGTATTTTAAATCAGTGATTTGAAGAGTATTAATTGTTTTAATTTTTTTAGCAGGTTTTTTAGTGTTTAGTGTTTAGTGTTTTAGTGTTCCTATCTACCCATATTGTGAAAAATGTAATTTAAATTTTGATTAAACCCTTAATTTACTCTAAAACTGAAAACCACTGACTGTGAGAAAGAAGAAAAACAGTTTGCTTTTGGATCTGGTAGTCTCAAATAAAATAAAGCATGATTTCATAGTAAAGCATTAAACAGATGATAAAACGCTATTTTACAGTTAAATTGCAAGCCTTTTGCATTCCTTGAATGTATTGTATTGTATTACTACTATGGAGCGAGAAAAAAAAAATCGATCTATGAGCTTTTGTTAGATTGAATTTTCGTACTTTTTTTTTTCATACATAAGATTGATTTGAGTGTATTGATATGTTTTTATCTTACTTTATTGTGTTCATTCAATATATTTTTTTTAAATGATAACACAATCTGCAGCTCTAAAAATGTTATTGGTTTAAAAAGAAGGTACTCTCCTTCGCAATGTGTTTGTTATCCGTCTTTTATGAATTCATGTACAGCTGTTTCTGGATCACCCATGGCGTGATGTGCCTCTCAAGTGTGGGTGATATTGATGTGCAGACAACAATCAATCAACCAACAAAGAACTTTTTACGACGAATTTTTTAACGCAATTGCAAAAAAACGTTTGATCAAAATATTGGATTATAGATCTCTCATTTATCAAAAACGTTAAGAAAAATCCATGCGTTTTTTTACTCAATGAAAATACAAATTTGCTGTCTACATTAAATAAAAAAAAATAGTGTGAGGTTTTAACTTTTTATATATTTAAAAGGCAATTTGGCAACTCAAGCAAAATTGTTTTATCATTATGATATCATATTTCAAACTTAAGTTAAAAGAAAAAAGCTTCATCAAAGAAGACAAACTTATAATTTACTGTACAAAAAGGAGTATTATAAATTAGTATAACAACTACAAATTTTTGTTTTATATACTTCAATATTAAATGTATTGGTTTTGTTCCTATAACTTTTCTTTATACTGTCATTGTTATATTTAATAATTATTCCAGACTTGTAACTTCTCATTCCGTTTTTATAAACACAAAAACTGTTTCTTTGTGTCTGATATTATTACGAAAAAGGACGTACTAGATGTCTTATGTCTTAAAGTTTGTTTGGTGTTTCAGCCGGCCTTATGGAAACACCTCGGCCTCCAGCGCTCGACAGCTCGAGGAAGACGCACAAAGGTAGGACTAATTTTATTTGTCAGGAAGATAAGCAGGCTTCTAGTACCAGTATGATGCTAATCTATGTAATGTAATCCATCATATTTTTATATAATATAGTAGTTATTTATTTTTATGAATTTCATGAATCTCCCCCATTATGGCGACTATATTGTTCAACTCCCAGTAATTCAGATCGAACTTGCGCAGGTTTAAACTAGAAGTAGTTGGTAGTAGGTCGATGAATATAAAAATAATAAAACTAACACCTATTATAAAAAGACATTGTTTTAGAAAGACGCGAATTAAGAAAAAGAAAAGTGACGCGCACGTGATTGATGAGCAAGAAGTGTTGAGTAATCAGTCAAATGTGTCAGCAAAATCTGTGCTCTGTACATTTCTTACATATTCAAGACGCTAACAGTTTTTTTAATGATATTCAGATCACATAAAAGTATTTAACGAAAAAATTTACTCGTTCTGAAAACGGAATATCAATGAACATAATCTTTGAACTCAAATTTAGCTAATTTGTGAATTAGTGAATTTTGACATTTTTTTAAAAAAGAGGCACATTTTATTTATTTTAATAGAACACTACTTGTTTTGCATGCATGCAAAACTGCGCGCATGAATCAACAGGAGGGAAAAATTCATCCTTTTTACAAAGCTGCTTTATTGCCATGAGGTCTATCAGCAGAGAAAAAAAAAATTGTTCGCAAAAATTGTCACTCAAAATTAAAATTAAATTAAATATTAAAATTGATCCTTAAAATGAAAAAATATAGTTGAGTGAGTATTATTTTTGTAGTGTAAAAATAGCTAGCAAACAATTTTATAATAAAAGAATATACCATTATTTGTTTTATCCTGAAAATCTAAAAATATTACGTGATTTTTGCTATCAATTATCATAAAAAAATATACCATGGCACATTCTCTCTTGTGTAACCATAGTCTATACTAGGGTAATAAAGCATGACGCATGTTAATTATTCGACAATCATACACCACAAATAATGCAACGAGCTGTAACAATTGATTAAACTCACGTGAATTATTTGCTTGGCTCTCACTCCATGCCAATGTCAATATTATTTAAGCCTTGCTTCAATTAGCGGTCGTAAATTATGCGAGAGTCAAACGTTACAGTCCAATAAACGGATGAAGCTCCCAGAACTTGGTTTTGGATTTATCGAGGATGTCGTACTTTAAAGTTCTCAACTTCACAATAGATGCAAAATCTCGCTGAAAATTGTATCACAGTATGTGTGCCCAACTTACGCATTTGAATCTATATTTGACTTCCGACACAGAATAGGAGTTTCGTGGACTGTGTAATAAATATGAGCGCAGAGCAGACGAAACAAAATTTATAAAAGATGCGAAATCAGTCTGTTCTTTGAGATCCTTTTTTATACATATTATATTTAATGTGAAATAAAAGATTGGCCAAAATATCATCTCTTTCTTATTTCATCTGTTATTGTATTTAATGTAAACTAACATTTTGGCCAAAATATAGCCTCTTTCGTATTGCGTCTGTCTTTTTTTATACATATTGAATGTGAAATAAAATATTGGCCAAAATACCATCTCTTTCGAATTTCATCTGTGCAGTGTATTTTTATACATCTTTAATGTATAATAACAGATTGGCCAAGCTATAATATATATTTCTTTCGTATTTCAGACAGTGAAACTCTCTCTTTGAAGTTCCTCATACACTCAACAGTTTTTTCCTCTGCATGCCTCTCAGACATTGATTTATCTCGACCGTTATTATTACCACACATTTCAACCGCGCCTCAGGCCAACTTTAAAACAACATAAATATATAGTAAAATTGTATATATTTTTAATGCGATGACTGTTGATTTAATATTTTTTGCGTACACAATATTATTGTTTATTCTTTTTTATCAATATTTTGTTAATTTCAATAGTATTCCTTTATTAAAAAATATTTATATATTTTATTTAATTCATAAATTTGGATTGTGTATTCTCTAGTTTAACTTTAAAAATAAAAATGAGACAAAAGTCATTGGGAAGAACGCGAAAACACGGCTAAAATGGTGATATGTAGTCAGGCCTCAATCTCTTACATACTTTCACTTGGTGCCAAAAGTTCATATGGAAACCCAGAACTTAACAATCACGACTTTCGGAAACGTGCGGGAGGTTTAAAACAAAATCCAAGTCATGCGGTTTAAAATACTTGAGAATCGATGTTGAAAATTACAAAAGTAGCACGGCAACATCAGTGCAAAATTACACTTTGTTCAGAAATAATGTAAAATTTATTTTTATTTGAATATTTAATTTAATTATATTTCATACATATATTGTATTAATATAATGACAATGAATTAAATATATTACACTATATATTATGGTATGATAATATATATCATAATATCATATAATAATAATTTATTTATATATAATAAATAATAATTAAATTTTCTATGTAAAATATTATTATATAACTATAAAATAAATATAATTATACAATAAACATTTTGTTTTTACAGATCATTGTTATAAATTATTCATATTTATTAATTAACAATAAATATTAATCAATTAGGATTAAGTACATAAATTCATTATGAAACAAACGAACAAATTCCATTACTTCAGCTACATCAATAAATATCACCAACATATAATTTGGCACTCGATATCTGTATAACTCAGAATGTAGTTTATACGAACGGCAGCTATGAACTTTCACAGCGAACGGAGCATACCCCAGTGGAAAAATTACGTCTTTAGTTCATCCTTTACACGTCTAAACCTAATCTTATTACACCTTTTTACCTCAGAAACACATCCCTTTCTTCCTCGCTCCCAAAGTGAGGATAAAAAAACTATGTTTTTTAAACATTTTATGCTGAATAAGAAGATAGAAGACGTAATATCGAATTTTTCTTTATTTTTTCTCCCTCAAAAATGGTGCAAAATAGGAAGAAAAAAGTAGAGTAGAGGCGTTAAAAATTAATAAAATTATTTCAACTCGGGTACAAACACTCTCATAAGGCCCATTTTACCATCCCTCAGTATGGGACGTTGGACCGAACAAAGTTGACGGTGGTGCACCAACCAGGGTTGCTCTTGGCTAGCACACCAATATTACCCTCGTCTCATATCTGCCCTCAGCGACGATGCGAGCTAGTCAGTAAGGTGCTTTTCCATGGAGCGATGTCAAGCGAGGCTTGGTGGGGCGAGAAAAGCGCACTTGCAGTGAAACTGTATGGCAGCCATATTGGCTAGGAAAAATCGCGGCGCGATTAAATCGCTGCGGGAAAGCGATTTTTCCTCGCTAATATGGCTGCCATACGATTTTACTGCAAGTGCGCATTTCTCGCCCCGCCAAGCCTCGCGCCATGGAGCGATGTCGAGCGGGGCTTGGCGGGGCAAGAAAGGCGCACTTGCTTCAATATCATGTGGTGGCCATGTTGGCGAGGAGAAATCGCTTTCTCGCAACGATTTAATCGCACCGCGATTTTTCCTAGCCAATATGGCTGCCATACGGTTTCACTGCAAGTGCGCTTTTCTTGCCCCGCCAAGCCTTGTTCTAAATCGCTCCATGGAAAGGCACCTTCCCATCTCTCTCTCTCTCTAAGCTACGTACTCAAATCGCTTCTGCGGTCATGCGGTCCGCCCATGTGCAGGGACGATACAACGAGCTCATTATATGCAGATAAGACCCCCTCAATCCTGAGTGACGTGCCCCTTTGTCCTCTCTGTGTAAGTAAAGTTACATCTCATTGTGTAGGGCTCATCTAATACTCAAACTTCAACGGCTAAGTCCCATTGTAATGAAATTTAATACATAAACTGTACAGTACATGCAGTGTGATCCTTATAACATAGTTACATGAACAACTTTTCACTTAATTATGAATGTGTTCAAAATTAAATGAATTTCTTCTGGAACGTTCCACTTTGCTTACTTGTTTACCTTGATAAATAGCTCTTATCGTATACACGATTTTCAGGCAGCCTCCATGCGCGCCGCCATAACGTACGTACAGCATCAGATGCGCACAGTGTTATTTAAATGGAAAATATAAAATTGAATAACTGTTTAACTGTCTTAAAAATTGATGTAAGACTAAATGGAAAATTTTAGTGTGATGAGTAAACAAACTTTTAATAATTATTATTATTATTATTATTATTATTATTATTATTAATCCCCTGCAAGGCACAAATTTCTCCCCTTTTCTTTTCTTTTATTAGGAATTTCTTTACCTCTGCTTACGGGCTTTCGCTAGGCCTTACGTACGTAATGGCGGCAAAACAGCTGGAGTGGAGGGGATGAACATCGTCTATATAATTATATTATATAGAGTTAATATTCCTGGACTGCAGGGATGTTTTGAATAAGAAGCTAGATAAGTTAAAATTTTCATCCTGTGTCCCAACCGTAATATCATGGGGAGAGAGGAGGGGTTTCGCATGGTGTGGTAATATTTTGCACGAGAGCGTATTTCATTTTCCTGTTCCTTGCATGGTGAACAAAACACTCCTTACCTTACAAAGCGTTTCATTAAATATCTGACATGGCAGCCACATATCACAACTCAAAATTGAACAAAAAAAATCATAAAAAACAAAGCTATATTTGAGAAATAAAACTAGGAGGTTGAGCGTGGTGCAGTATACATTGACAAGTTTTCAGTTTTCGTTAGATCACCGAAGTCAAACCACGTCAAGCGTGGTTAGTACTTGGATGGGTGATCTTTTCAAGTAAAAATTACCTTGCTCCCTCCTTTCCACCCACAGTGCAGTGATCAGTTAAGTTAGGCTTTGGATATCACTTTGGTTCATTGACAAAAAGTGGAGGTGTTCACCCTGACTGAGGTTTTCCACGGTTCCCTCAGTGAATACTGGGACGTGTAACAGGCCGTGGCCACTATCCTTTCCCTACCTTATACCTATACCCATTACCCCGCCGCGAGCTGTAAGCTCTTAAAGAGGTGTAAAAAAAAAATAATTTAAATAATTTGACTTATGCTGCGATGCACAGTTGTAATATTTGTTAAAATACATTGATCCTCCCTCTCGAGTTTAACTCGTTGGAGTAACAAACGATAATAAAAAACATCTGTATACTATTTGTATCTTGTTTTGTTGTATAAAAAAATATAAAACACCACCAGATTGCTTCTGTCGGCAGCAGTTGTGACGTCACATTTAGGGTCAATCTCACTCTCGTTAGAAACAAACACATGTGAATGAAATGTAAGTGAAGTTAACGAAATTACTCATCTGATACTTCGGTCTGCTGACCTTTAATCCAATGAAGTTACGAGTACCAAAACTCTATAAATAATGTCATAAAACAAATTCAATTACAAAAGATCATACTCTTTCCCATTGAGTATTCTCCTCAGGCGGTCCACTGTAAAAATAAACTAACTTGATCCTCGCTGGCTTATCGAAGATCCCTAGAAAATAAAACGTGGAACAAAAAGTTGGAGCACATCAAACAGAAGTTATAGTGCAGATCGCGACGTGTTTAATTGAAAAGTTCAATGCTTAACCCACTCAAAATTTAAGCTTTGCCAGAATAATGGCGAGAAAATATTTTGATTTCTCCATTTCAGATATATTTATAAATTAAATTGTGTAATTTATTGTAAGAAAGAGACGTCTGGTTATTACGCGGTCGTTGGCGACATTCGTCACGGCTCAGTAATAACGAAGCTTCACGTAATGATGGACTTTTGTTATTCTATTTTGAATTTAAAAAATGCCATCTGTCCAAATGTAAATTAAACATTTGGTAGAAAACGTTTATATTTTTTAGTCAAACAATTTAAAATAAACAGAAGCTATTAACAGCAATGCATATATTTAAAAAAATTAAAAGACAAATATACGCTCAAAATTGTTAGTCCTTTAAAGCAAATATAAATTTTAGCGCAGTGGTTATATTATACATTTATTTGTTTTCTCTTTTTCATTGTCCTCGAATATGTTTCATATATATAATAGTCAACAGGCATTGTAAATTACAATGTAATTGTAATCTATTACATTCGTATGGTACAAAAGCATGCAGTAAACTATAGACCACTTTTTGTATAACATCCAATATTAAATTTATTTATTATCTATATATATTTATTTATTTATTTATTTATTTATTTATTTATTTATTTATATATATATATTTATTATTATATTTATATAATATAAAAATATTACTGCATAAGCTTTATAAATATGGAATCAGGGGACAATGCCTTAATTGGATATCATCTTTTTTGGAAAATAGGACTCAGACAGTAGAAATAACATGTAATTTAAATGAGAATATGGGTAAATATTACTCGGAGAAAAAAACTCTTGTATATGGCCTTCCGCAGGGTACCTGTCTGGCTCCGATACTTTTCATTCTGTATATAAATGACCTACCATTAATTATTGATGAAAACAATTGTATACCTGTAGAATATGCTGATGACTCAAATTTAAAAGTAATTGGGGAAAATAATGAAATGCTTTTAAAGAACATTATTAATTCAATTGAAACAGTGAAGTGTCATTTTAATAGTCTTGGTTTAATGCTAAATGTCAATAAGACAGAGATTTTACATTTTCAAAATATTATAAGCAAAAACCCAACATTAGAGTCAGTCTCAGCAGCTAATCAAAATATTGAAGTAAAACACAACACCAAATTTTTGGGTATAATTATAGATGAACATTTAAGATGGACTGATCACATAGATTATGCTTGTAAAAAACTCTCCTCAGTAATATTTGCCATAGGTGAGCTGAGGCATGAATGTGAAGTTGAGTGTCTAAAAACTTTATACTACTCAAATTTTTACTCAATTTTGAAATATGGGATAATATGTTGGGGACATTCTCCTGACTTCCATAGACTATTTATACTACAGAAGAAGGTTATAAGACTGATGTATTTTGTAAAAAGCAGAAACTCATGTGTCCATTTATTTAAAAAAAATGATATTTTAACACTTCCATGCATATTTGTATTTGAAAGTGTAAGTTTTGTTAAAAAAAATATGTCAGAGTTTAAAAAGCATGAAGTAAATCATACACACAATACAAGAAATATGAAACTTGTGATAGCCCCTAAATGGTGTAGACTTAATATGTATAAAAATGGCCCATTTCTTAGTTGTCTAAGTCTATATAATAAGTTACCAAGTGAAATTAAGTGCATTGATAATGTGAAGTTGTTTCAAACAAGTGTAAGAAAGTTGCTTATAGACAAGTGTTTTTACAGTGTGAAGAAATATATGGAATGTGATTTTGCTGAAAAAAATGCTACTAAAAGTTAAATAAATTACTGTATATTTTTTAACTCTAGCGTAATTGTTACCAATTTAACAATTACAACTTTGACTTGTCCTAAAACCTCAACATACATCATGTAATTGATTTTATGATTGTAGGATGAATGGAATTAATAAAGAATAAAGAATTTTGAATTTTGTATCATCTCATGCATTATTAAATAAGCGCAAATAAAGCATTAAATATGCATGAGTGTAAGATAGGTCAAAATATAATGTCAGTATGTTATTATTGCATATTATCAGAATATTGATACTAAATAAGGAGAAATATTTTTTGTATTTTTTATGTCAAACAAAAACTGTGTAATTCTTAACATTTGTCTAGAAATATAAATTTAATTTAAGTTGGAAACATTTATCCATCTGAATTACATAAAATTTTAATTATACTGTACTATTTAAGTTTATAATAAAGTCTGTTCACACTTTAAAATTAACATGAAACATTAATTTTCTACACAAAACATTCCATAATACACCCATGCAGGTAACGCTCTTTTCTGCAATATTTAAATATGGAAATTTTAAACACCAAGCAATTACTGTAATTTACATAATTAATTTGGCACGTTTTGTATTCATGTAATCTCCTCCGTAAGGCGGTTGTTATCTAATTATAAATGCATGGAGTTGTATTTTAACATTATATTATAAAAGATGATAAAGTAACAAAATAACAATTAATTGAAAATGTACACCAAGGGGTCATGATGTCGAGCGTGGCGCAGTGCATTGACCGGTTCACGTTAGATCACTGCAATCAAGCAAAGTCGAGCGCGGTTAATACTTGGATACTTGGCTGGGTGACCGTTTCAAGTAAAAATCATGCACGCTGCTCCCTCCCTGGGGTAAAATCCATCTCGCTTTCCAGCACCCAGTGCAGTGATGCACTTGTTTGTGGTTCCCCAGACTTTAGACATTACTTTGGTCCATTGAAGTAGAAGTCTCCGTCCTTACTGAGGTTTTCCACGGTTCCCTTGTCTTACCTCAGCAAATGCTGCGACGCGTAATAGACCGTGGCCACCTTTTTTCCTTCCCTTATATATCCATACCCATTACTCCGCTTAGAGCTCCAAGCTCCAAGGGGTGTATCCTTGTAAAAAAACAAAGAACTGTATTAATGTTGGTTGCTCTTCTTGTTGTGTCCTCCACTGTGTTCCGCTGAGTCTTATACAGGTCCTCAACAGGGCTTGATTTTTAGACGTTTTTGCCAATTCCTAATATTGGCATTAAATCATGGGTTGATCAAATTCAGCGTCTGGCATGCAGAAGGATTACAGGCTCACAATGTGCGCATCAGTACACGATTGTGCAACAGCTCTAAAACAGATTGCTATGTTGTAATAATATAAAATATAAAACAATATATAATATGTAACAATGTAAAGTAATATAATGCCTAGATCTGATCACTATATAAAAGCTTAGAAAATTATCATTGTGGCAATATATTGGTAACGTAACTGTTACAATAGCAAAATAGGACTAAAAAATATTATTCCCTGTGGTTATTTACATTAGTATGTATCCATAGGTGGAGTAATTACAGCGGCAACCACAGCCGAGTATAATTATAAAAAGCCCTGTGGCCCCGCCCCTCATTGTTGGGAGGCAAGTGTCATTGTTACAGCGGGCATTGTTGTCAAGCAGGCAGTGCGCTCATTTCGCGCCTTGTTGACCCCTGAACTTTTTCAGAAACTTTAATATCGGCACACGCTTATCATAGAAACTTTAATTTCAACACACGCATGCTTCTCATCCAATTTTAAATTTTTATATTTTAACTTCGCGAGGATAATATTTGCTACTTTTGCGAATGTTGATTTTGTTTGGGTAACGCTTTTCAGGAACTTTTTATATACAGTCGTTGACGCTTTTTTTTTTTTGTATTTGGTTTAAAATTAATTTGTTGCTACTAAAACATTTACAAACCAGATTGTCTTTTTTACCAGTAATTGCAAAATAAAAGTATATTTTGCTTTTAAAAAAAATACAAAGAAAAATTACAACGTGGTTAATTATAATATCTTTTTCCGTCGATAGTTTATAAATTTTTTATTCAATTTTCAATCATTATTTTGTAGTGATTCCTGCTTATTGTTAAAAATTAACTCTCGGTTCAACAATGCATGGCGGTAGTTTCAACAATGTAGATCGAGGTGTGGACCATTTTTTTTACAAAACAAAACCCTGCTGTGGGCTAGAGGGCAAGTAAACCGCTGATATGCTTTTATATGTCATAATCTTTCTTGACATGTTGTCATACTGATGTTATATTTGAATCGAACTTTGTAATTAAATGTGTCAGATAAAAAAAATAATAAACGTGTTTTTAATTAACAACTGTCACAAACAGTTTTAAAAACTTTAATATTAATAAACTACATCGAGACTGTTTTATTAACTTTTAATTTAAAACTCACTGAACTCTAGACATAATGAACTCGTCTCGTCATGGTCTAGTGATGATTCCTCACGGTCTGATTTTAGCCAGTAACAGCTGAGATAACTGAAATCAAGGTGTGCCTCCTATTGTAAATATTTAGCGGCGCTAACTATCGCTAATTAGCGGTCATGTTTTAACATTGTTTACTTTGGCCATTTTTTTCCCCCAACGTACATTTTCCATCAAGGCAGAGCGAAAATAATTGTATATGATAGTACAAATTGCTGCGTTATATATTTAACATATATTAAACCAACGTCTGTTGAATCATCACGTTTCATTAAGTTTTATTTGTTTTAAAATGTTACTAAAATTTGGTGCCGAAACTAAACGTTAAAAAAAGTAATTAATTAACTCATTGGAACTAACTAAATGTTTATATAAATTCTATGAATATATTCAATGAGGCATGTTCTGTTAAGACGTCCAATGAATGGAGCTCAAGTGAGTGCTTGTCACTGCCAGCTAGTAGCCCACTTCTCCCGACCATTGGAACGCTAATTGAAGTTCCGCTGCTGAAATATTGCTTGACCTGCTGCTGCCATTAGATTTGTCAAGCTAATTTTAACTCGAATTAACGTGAATGAACTTGCAACGATATGAAGAAAAATTTATGGATGCAATTTTAAAACACTGCACAGTTTTATGACGACATTAGAATTTTTTTTTTTTTTTACTATGCAAATTTTCATTGCTTTCATATTTTTTAATTCCCTTCTCACTAATAATCGTGGAAAGTAGTAGCTCTTTTCAGCAATCTCATTAATTAATATGTAATAAAATATGTTTTGTTCATAGTTATTCGTACATGTGCAGGTTCCTAATTGAGCGTGGTGTGCAGATTTCAGAACCTGAGCAACCTTCAGATCCTTGACTCCCTGCTGAGGAAGTACGACCGCCGAGCGACGCCCACTAACAACCAGGGTAAGTTTGTATACTTTTTGATGGGATTTTTATTTATATTTCACATATATGAAAATGTATTTCGACATCTCTGATTTTATCGTTTCTATAGTAAGATAAAAAATAATCTTTTTACCTGGGGAAAATATATTCTTTTAAACATCACAAAATTTCAATATTAAATTGTACTTCTGGTTATTCACAGAACTTGAATATAAAATTAATTCCATCATAGAGCCACTGATGTATATTAAAAATAGGTTTTCGGGTTAAATTGGTGAGTGCTTGAGCTTAATTTTAATGACAAATAGATTATCAGTTTTTGTATGGTTATGTATATTTTTTTTCAAAAGTTACACTCTCGAAAACTGGTGTTTCAGAAACACTTGTTTGAAATACGTAACGCGTCTCACAGGCCACCCCCTTAGTTAAAGCACTTAAGGTGTTTCAGATCTATGAGACACCTTAAGTGTTTCAAGCTGAAACACGTAAAATCTCCACGATCCTGTTCCGCGGAGGAATATCTTGTGACGTCATAGAACATTAATATATTCATTATTTACGTGATAACACAGTATTATAACTTTAATTTTTACTATTGATATGATGTAATGCCTTTATAACGAACAATTAAAAATATATCTTTGATTATTTAAAACAATATATCAGCATAACAAAAATATAATTATCCTACCTTTTGCAAATAAACGGAGAAAACATACCCTGAACCAGAATAAATATAATATTGGAATTAAATGTATAAAAAGAAAAATATTTCGTTGATAAAATCCCCCCAAAATCATATTTTCATAAACTCACATTGCTGTTAGAAAATTTGCAGAGGGGGCACATTTTATGATCACATCGTATCACAAATATAGCAGTGCTACAACTTGTGACTATCGTTCTTACGATCCATTCATAATTCACAGTCACTCTATGAACATTGAATTGAAGTTATTGGACTTCATTAAACTATATTTCAAAGATTTACTGGCACTAACACGAACATGATGCTACCAGCATCCATCTTGCAAACAAACTGTCTTGATCAGTCATCGTCTCTCTGATTGGTGGATACCTGAAACACCTTAAGTGTTTCAACAAGGTAAGACACCAAAATTTACTTGAAACACCTAAAGTGTTTCGCGAAACAGAAAATACCTGTGAGACACCTCTGTGTCCCCCCTGAAACACGAAAGACGTTTCAAGTCATTATTAAAACACTTTAACCGTTTCAGGCAAGTGTTTCTGAAACACCAATTTTCGAGAGTGTATATTGTGTAAAAAACTGCTTGAACATTTGTGACTTTATCGTGATGATGCGTGGTTAATTATAATTGAGGAGTGTCTTAATAAAGGAGAATTTGTTGCTATAATTAGACTAAGTAGTTAAGTTAAAGCTTGCTAATATACCGCCGTATTTCCTGTTGTGTGAACAAAGCACATGTGAACTACTCTATTATATAAATTGAGACACGAGAAACTTTACAAACACTTGTTAATCCCTCGAGCTCGCATTATTACATCATATAGCGCCTGAGGCAAGTTTCCTCAGACAAGATAATTGCTAGCCTCTTTGAGAGCTGCAACATGTGCAAATAACACTGCAGGAGTTGCAGCTGTAGGGGAATTACCTCGCAGAAATTAAACAAAATCAATAACAAATCATAAGTGCCAGGATTGTGGCTTTAAATTTTAGTTAATTAATTTAAAACCTTTATTTTTCCCCTTTAAGAAATAGCAATGCCATTAGATATCTTTGTGCGTAATCTTTTCAAGTTTAGATATTCGGCAATGTTCTTCAGACTCTTGTCAAAATTTTATTTTTGTTACAAAAAAGGGAAATAATTTTGAGAATAAAATAATAAGTAATTTTAAGATACTATAATCATCCATAGAAGTGTTATTTTGTAAAAAAAATATGTATTACTGTTTTATACATTGTTTCTATATATATATATACAATTGTCTGCAATAAAATATAAATAAAATGGAGAAATGCCAAATTTTATAGCCAATATATATTTGCGGTACGGCGTTGACAGTTTAATTCTACACATTGTAACACATTACTCCCATGATAATGTTTCTTGGCGAGAAGTGTGATTTAGCTGCAGAAATTTACTGACCACTTCTAGTTCAGCTGGCGTTGGAAATATTTAAAAACTTGACTCGGAGAAATTCTGCATTTAATTACAAAAGTAAGAAAACGTTGTATCCGTACTGCAATGAATATATATTATATAAAAATATATGTAAATTTTATTTGAATTGAAGTTCAATATTAAAAGTTACATATTTCTCACAACGCTGGTACACTCCTCGACTCTGAAAAGTTCTCTTCTGCAGCCTTGTTAATCACCATGCCGTGTGTTATACTTACGGGGCATGGTGATTAATAAGGCTGCAGAAGGGAACGTTTCAGAGTCGAGGAGTGTATACATAACAATTCAATTTATTGTTACGTAAAGAGCTTATGTAATATAGAAATCTCTGATATCGGCTTTTGTCAATCCCGTTTACTGCCGATGATAAGGATGATATTGAACGGCTGTTGGTATCTTCCAGTTAAATGAATGTCGAGTTCACATGATAAAAATAAAAATTAAAAATAAAGTCCATCCCTAATGTTTATGCAACCTGCTCTGCTTTAGTACTGAACAATTTGCCTAGTTCCAGAGTTTTGCGGCTGGTGCAGCTGAATCTGTGTCGTCACAATGTTTTGATGCAACTTTAGACCGTATGAACATGATTCATAAGGTCTATAATTGCATCAAAACTACTTACGACACATATTCTGAGGCGACGATATGATACACAAAACACGATTAGACATTAGTCTGACACAGGAGTCGATGTTGCAGGCATCCCAACGGAGGTCCACTGTGACATTTACATCCGTAGCTTCGGCTCCATCAACCCCTCCACCATGGTGAGTAATACTTAGCGTGTTAGTAGAGAAGCAAGGGGTTGTAATTAATAGTTCTCAGGTGTGTTTATGAGTTACCTGACTCTATATAATAAGCTGCCTTGTAATATTAAGCGTAGTGAAAATTTATAATTGTTTAAAGTAAGTTTTAAAAAGTGGCTACGTAATATATGTGTTTGTTTCTATACATGTGTTTATATAGTATAACGAACTACATTGACTATGAATGAGTGCCTTCAACTAATATTGAATAATTAATAATTACAAAGTTTTAGACTAGTCAAATAATATGACTGCAGGAAAAAATGAAAATAATAATAGATTTTTTTTTTTAATTTGTTTATACAAAATCAGAAAATAATTATTTGATGATCCTTATGTCCCCTGTACAGAAGGATTATCTGATTCATAAATCAATTGTGCATTTATGAACATAATTATCAATTAAAAGCATACTTAAGAAAAGTTCAAATAATATACTGGACTGGTGTTAGCAAGGCATAATAATGCTAATTCCACATTCTCGTTTTAAATTTTATTAAAATGTTTTTTTCTATGGAATGTACAAAAAGAGCATAAAATGTTATGCATGGGACTCAGATTTATTCATATTATTCCAGGTGAGTCCAGAAGCAGTTTTGTTTATTTTACCATTAAAAAAATCAGGATTGTATCACTTTATTCAGTAATGTAATTAAAAAAACAAAAAAAACATGGATGTGTTGTTTATTGTCGACGAAAATCCACGTATGTATTAAATTAATTAATACGTCACGCTATGTCATAATGTTTATTGAGTTAATGCATCATAAATTATACATTTTGTTGCCACGTCTCAAATTTCCAAAAGTGATAAAATTTAATTTAATTACAAAATTCAAAATTTATTACAACAAAATTAAATCACAATTTTCATTATTTTCTAATTACTAAGATGTTGTCTTCGAAAAAAGTTTTTTTAATTAAAAACATGAACATACTTTTATTTTTGCATTATATTACACTATCATTATTATATCCTAGTAAAAAACATTAACATTAGAGATTGATGTATTTTAATTAAAACTTCTGTTCAGGTAGTATCATGTTATTACATACACGGTTCTAACGTTAATTTTTTTTTACCTCGTAAATACAAAAAAAAAAGTTTGCTGGCTACATTTTAATAGTTAAAAAAAAAATAAAGCTTCTCTAGCCTTATTATTCTAAACTTTCAAATATAAAACATTGAAAGCCGTGTTTGCTTCACATAAACCGGGAATGTCATGTTTACATTTCGGGTAGCACGGAGATGCCCGAAGCCGCCCGAAGATCTTCGGAATGTTATAGGCAGAAAACCCTAAAATCCTATGATGTGCGTGTTAACGTAGCTCGCAAAATCTCGTTTTTAATAATAGTTTTGGTCGCTAAATATTTTTTTTCACTAGCATTGGCTCTTCCTGTCACAAAAAGAAAATTTTACGGAAAATGACAGGAGAAATTAATTTCCAGATCAACTTTAACTCGTATCTGCTATGCCGCTGACAGTGTTTTGCCTACACAATCGTGACGCCATATATTGCTTTATGACGTATGGTGAAAGAGCCGTTGGCGTCTCAATGTTTTCAAGTTTCTGGTTACGATATGAATAAATACCCTGCATGCAATGATGTAAAAAATATTTGAAATTGGTTGTGTTGTGTATGCATTGTGCACTGAAAAGTAAAAAGTTTGGTGGAAAGTCGGATGCATATTTAATTTATAATTTATTTTAATTATCTTTCCCGTAATAAAAATAAACTACAAAATATCGTGAAAATTGTAGTACGGCTTGTTCAAAAAGTCGAAATAGCGCGATTGAAAAGTATTATTTGATTTCAATTGAGGCTAACATTTTGTCAGCGAGCACGGTTTGTTGACTTGATCTCAGCTTTATTGCCGAGCAGGATCAGCTGTTTCCATGACAAATGAGTCACACTAATTATATTAGAGTCTAATTAAATTTTTATGGTCAATCCTTTATAAAGCTTCTTTCCGACTCCCATAGTTTCCATTAGTTTATAATATTCAGCAGGTAACCTAGCTTGTTCTATAGAGACGTGATTTTAGACTTCACTCACAGACTCTATACTTTGAACAGAGATGAATCGAACGAAGGGTTAGGTAAACAGTCTTTGTTCATACTCTGTATACTTGTATTATATAAATAAGACGCCATCAAATGTTGCTAACTCTTAGAATATTGAGAGAAAATAATACAAAGTTCACTCAGCTGTAATTCGCATTTATACAACGATGATGTAAATATGATTGAACGGAACTGTTCAACTGTGTTGAGATTTAAATGCGTGTACTTCAAATGGAGAAATTTTATGCATGGAAGACGGCTCACATCTCAGTTTGGAAGGGACCCATAAAACCTAAGCAATATTATGTTAGTTCGAGTTCACGAAGAGCCGGGGGAAGTTAAATTCAGACACATGTGACCAAATTCCTAAAACAGGAGTTGAAAGAAAAAAAAAAAATCTGTCGTAAGTTTAAGTTGGCAAATTATACAAAACTTTACATTTTGCTGGCCTAATTTTGTTTAATTTTCACTTTCAATAATTTTTATTTTATTTTATAACTTCACTCATTTCATAAACAAAATATATAAGTACTATACAAAGCATTATAATTTCACAATATTGTGGTGAATATCCGTACTATATTATATATTCTTTCAATTTTAACTTTTGCCTGCAAACCAACAATTCAGTCACAGCTTTTTTTTTTTTTAACCAACGAATCGAATGGTCCATCTCACCGAACAATATTTAGTTTTATTTTATTTTACAATTCCAAATTTGTTGTAAAAATACATTTATTTAAATTTAGATAAATCTGTCAACATTTTATGTGACATAAAACCTATAATATTTTATGTGTGATATATTATAACTACACCTTCTGATACCACCCCCCAGAGATTTTCACGATGATATTGTCAAAAATATGAAGAAGAATGTTTTAACCGCACATCACGTTATATTTTTTTTATGCGTTCGACGACTTACTTGGTTATCTCGCGTTAAAGTGAGTACATAGTTTTATCGAATCATTATTTTAATCTCTTCCGATGCTCTTGAATCAAATGCACGGCCGATTGAGAAGGATATTATTTTATTGCCTTTATTTTACTTTTTCACTATGTTATACATCACTCGCTTACTGTGGACATATATATATATATATTTTTTTTCATTTCACCTCGAATTGTCCTCACTTATTGCCCCTCAAGTGCAAATAAAGACACACTAAAATTCCGGGCCAGGAGCGCTATGTCGATCCTCATAAGAGTAAAAGTGAAGGTGGCGCTTACTTTTTATATCTCTTGCTAAAAATAATAAAAAAAAAATGTTGCTTTTATGACATTCTTTCATGCATTCTTCAGTGGACTAAGTCATGTATACAAAGCCTATTAAAAATATGTGCAGCAACGCAGCAACTCAAACTCTTTTTGTAGTTTTTTTTTTTTTTTTTTAATTTTGTGTTATAATGTGCGGATGATTTGTAACTTTCTTTAAAGTAGACTTATTAATTATGTGGGGCAGGTGCAAATTTACATTTCTTCAGCTAGAAAGTTAAAGGTCTTTGATAATGCCTCGTCATAACATGCTACATTTATTTTAAGCAAAGAGAGAAAACACAGCTCTGATGTTTTATTATTTTTTCTTTTCTTTTTCTATAATAAACTTCAACCAGATGGTGTTACCTGTAAGAAACTACGAGAGTGATTTAGCAAGCGTTAAGGAGCGAAAAAGCATTTTTTTATGAACCGTCTTTTTACCTGTTACTTGGTATGAAAAACGTGATAATCTCTGCTTAATAAACCACTATAGTTTTTTTAAATTAGTTTTTATGTACTTGACCAGGGTATAACTCTCAGGTGTTTTGTAACGACTTTTACCTGACCAGGGTAACTCTGAGGTGTTTTGTGATGGGTACTTGACCAGGGTATCTCTCAATTGTATTTGTGACGGGTATTTGACCAGGGTAACTCTCAGGTGTTTTGTGACGTACTTGACCAGGGTAATTCTCAGGTGTTTTTATGACGACTTGTACCTGACCAGGGTAACTCTCAGGTGTTTTGTGGCAGGACTACCAGGTGGACCTGTACCTTCAGCAGACCTGGGTGGACTCACGCCTGCGCAACAAGTACATGACGCGAGCCCTTGACCTGAATGACCCCAACCTCGTGCAGCGCATCTGGAAGCCCGAGGTTCGTACCCTGTCATTTTGTTAGAGACATGGCTGTGTTCTACCATAGCTGTGACTAACTCTATAGCTTCTATTTTTAATAATATTTTATTTTCATTACATTAGCTTTGAGTGAGGATGTAATCCTATTATAATGGCTGGATATATTATAATAGCAATGCATTGTTTATAAAGTTACCGTATGATTAAATTATTATCAGATATGTTTTGTAATAGGATTAAAAAAGAATACTTTTCATTTATATAATAAAATTATTACGAACATGAACAAAATTAACAAATGGAAATTCAAGATTAAATTTGTTTTTAATATACATTTTTTTTTAAGTTAGAATAATTTTTTTTATCTTACATGCATGTATTCTAAAAGGATGTTACTTATTCCGAGCTTAAGTACTGGCCTAGTGTCTCATAGCCATGATTTCCATGGAGGGCACTGAAACTTTGTAGAAAAGCATCATGTAGTACTCGTAGAAGTCCTAGAAAATAATCATCGTCTCGTGTGTATTCTAGATACTCGTGCAAATGTTGTATCTTTTACAATTAAATTTTTACAACAGAAATACATTTCTAGTCTTTAGCTTTTAAAATTATTTCAAAGAATTAAACCTTACTAAAATGTCAATATATTTTTTTTACTGAAATGCTGCTTAAATTTCCAGTATTCTAGAAAATGTCATGATATTTTTTTCTCGTTATAAAAGAGCCAGATTTGTGAATTTAAATTCAAATAGCTGGGTTGTAATATATGTAAATATGCTACCACATACACAACATATCTGAAGGAAAAATGTCACACAACATGTAGATAGTGTGCAAATTGAAATTTGAATTTTATTACATAAATATTAAAAAAAGAAATAAAAATTCCTTTACATATCATTTCACACAGTCGGTTGTCACATAGAAATATTGTGACACTTTGTCTGAAATTATTCAATGCTGCCTGCTGGCACTTGTGATAACATAATAATTTGTATTTGCATATATTATCACTTATATGAGCTATAAAGAGCTGTCATACGAATATTTTCATGACCAAATTGTAATGTAGAATTGTAATTACATAACGAACCAAATTAAGTAATTTTTTATACGTATATTTTATAAAATAGTACCCGCTTTAAAAAAATATTCCAAGGACCGTTTATTCATTTATCTCCCCAGCTAATGAGAGTTAGAAATAATTAATATATAATAATTATAATAAATAATTATAATTTATAATAAACTATATCGAACGGTAAAAATATCTTTAAATAATACCGTAAATACAATATGAATGATAACATCTTTTCATGTTCGATTTCCTGCAACATAATATTTATTTGTATATTATTCACAATGACTACTAATTAATAAAGTTATAATGTAATGTGAAATGAACCTTGTACTGTACAGTAAAATTTTATAAAAAGTATTACGAAATAGACAACTTATGAAAAAAAAAAAAAATACATTCACCAACTTGAGCTATGTTGTGCAATTTTTATAATGACTGCTGAACTTCTCAACTGAATATCTGTATTGATTATGAGCGTGCTAAGCTCATTAAAAGTAAATTAATTATTCAAGAGCTGCATTTCCTTCGGTGCAGCTGAGAACATATTGTTGCGTAATCTTCCAGGCAATCCGCTAATTGGATAGTCACCGAAGAAGTGAATTTGCATTTTAATTTATTCCAATAACTTCAAATATTAAATTCAAATTACAATGAAATAAAAATTTATAATTTATATTTTTTTAACTGAATGTACACCAGAAAATGGAAATTTCTCGTGAAAGTTAATTAAAGTTTTTTTTATGATCGATACAAACCGCGAAATACGAGAAAAAAAAATCCAATATCTTTTAAATACTTACACATTGGTTATGAAAGCTTTTAGTATTTAATAGAGCTATAACGTTTTTTGCTTTACTTTCTTGTAAATATCTTTTGATTTTTTCTCTTTTTTTTTACTATACAAATTTTAATAAATATAAAAAAGTACTTAAAAGAATATTTGGTCATATATTTCCCAGACGTTCTTAAAATTCGATCAACAAAGATAACATTTATCATTAAACGTCATTTGAACTGGCTAGTTTTCATGAGATGTGTACTTACTTTAACATATGACATAACATACAATATCTTCGCATCCACTACTAAAATGGTAGATAAAAACGAAGTACGACTATAATAATAAAATCCATATCAATATCCTTTCAAATGAAACTTTTCCCATCATATAGTTTCAAAAGTTGGATATTTTTTTCGTCTTATTAAAAAAAACACGAGTATCACAAACTTTCTTTGCATATCTAGTGTATTGTGTATGACAATGACGGATGTGCGAACGATGCTTTGGTTATAACATGGAGTTACACTGCAACACTTTGCTACACTGCAGTAAGGTGGTTTAAAATTATTAGAATGGACATCGTGCATAAAAATTTTTATTGCAGAAATGAATACAGGATGCCAAATTATAATATTCTGATTGTTTTTATTTTGTTTTAGTTCAAGAAATATTAAAAAAAAAAATTGAACCTCTGTGGCCACGCTTCCTGGAGGTGTTAATAGGCGTTTAGGCCTATTAAGGATTATAGGCCTATTATTTTATTAAGGATCCAGGAGGGCTAACAGAACTTGCTGAACTTTCAATATTTACTGTATATATATATAAATTATACATATATATACAGTAAATATATATATTTATATATATATTAAAAAATCATAGTAACATATAATTTGATACCCTCTATTAATTTTTACAATAAAAAATTGTCATGCAGGTTGTCAAAAAACACTTCACTCACTCTTCGTCGTATTTGTGTGAACATTTTACTAGGCTCACGTGATATAGATCCAATCTCATTCTTACGAGAAGTCCCAGTAATAATCAGGATTTAAATGGTACTGCCGAAGTGATTGAGCGCTCTGAATATGTGGGCGAGAGTTTTCCCAACTAATACACGTAAAAATAAATTTTACAGCTGGATATCAATTTAACTTTTTTAACACTAAAAACATTTAACTGTTAAACTTTTTTCATCCTTATTTAAACTTTATTGGCATCAGTGAAACTATCAACTTCAAAAATATTACCATAAAAAATTCATAGTAAATTTGTTTAAGAAAAATATTACATAAACATTTTGAGACTTTTTTTTTTTTCAGTTATAGCTTCATAAACTGAAGTTACACACTATATTTATTACATAGAATTGTATGGATTTCTGTTTTCACTATGTATATCAACACAGAGTGTATACGTGACTGATGGAAATCTCACGTACCTTTGGGTCATGATGAAATCTTGAGTGAAATTTTCACTTTTCAATTCAATGCCTAAAAGTCATACTTATATATAAAAAAGGCAATTTTTCATACACATATATATATTGAAATATTTTCTATTTAGATTTAGAAGTACGTCTGGAAAATATAACATTTATTGTATCGTTTTCTCTTGACTTGAGCTCAATATTAAGTGGGACGTGTTGTTTCTTATAAAGTTAAATTGAAAATACATGTCACAAGACAGTTGTGATATTCAGCAGTGCCAAGATATTGAAGTGCTATGATAAATGGTTGATGACAAACAAAATTACGTTACTCATAAACATAATATTATTTATTTATTATTTATAGCATGGAAAGAAGAGGTTTTTGTAACGTAATTTTTTTTATACCAAATAAAATGTGTTTTAAAGAATATGTATCAATAAGAAACCCATTTTTGAAAATTTGGTCTTTAGAGGTTTTTGCAACCAGTAGACTCATATATATTATATATATATATAGTTTATGATATTCCATTAACAAGATACACACTTGTATACAACACATGACACATCATGCATGGGTATAAGAGGTTATCTTAGCGTGGTTATTATACTCGGTAGGAACACAGAACCATTTTTCAGCATAGAAATATTTCAAGACTTTTAAAATAAAATAAAAGTTAATATTATTTCACTTCAGATTCAAAGTAATAGAGTCGGGTGATTTATATCGAATGATTGTGTTAAATTCTGCATAGTCTTAGTAAGTCCTATTAAAGAAATTAGAAGTAATTTATGTAAGTAATTTTTTTCAATAATAATAATAATAATAATAATAATAATAATTGTTTATTGGGTTAAGAAATACATAAAATGTATATGTCAATATCTGCGTATCTAATTTTGGCATTGTAATTTAGCCTCTAATAGGAATTATGAAATAATATATGTTAAATGATCTCTAAATTGTACGTAGATAAAATGTTTTTTATAAACCTAAGCATTACCAAGAAATGGAGGGGATCGAAACGACTTAAAACTCCTTTAAAGTGGGAAAAAGTATAAAGGACTACTATAAAAAGAATGAAATAAATGTAATACTTATATTATATAGTGTGTTAGCCAGCCAACAATTTATTTCCTTAAAAAAAAATTGTAAGAAAGAAACTTTAAAAAAAGTTTATAATAGGGATATATAACAAAGTCTTGTACTCGCAATGGTTTAACAAACCATTGCTTATATAAACGATGGTTTGTTACAACCATTGCGAGTAGAAGACTCGCCCCTCAGTAAGTGGGTCGTTTGACCCATCCCCCCTCATTGGTATATTATAGCATGAGACAAAAAAAAAATGTTAATGCTAGGATTGAACTACACCCATACGTAATATATTTTTAATAGGACCTTTTAGGTTGCACTAAAACTGAACTGTCGATTCAATATCAGTCACTATTACTGTGAATAAAAATGTATTGTATTATAAACTCGTTCTTTATTTTTATCTTTAAAGTGGACAATCCTGAACAAATTTCTTCTGGAAAATGTTACTGTGGGTCGAGGTTCACTTTAAAGGTGCTTTTCCATTGAGCGATGTCAAGCGGGGCTAAAAAAAAAAGCGCATGGTAGCCCTCTTGGCTAGAGAAAATCGCTACTCGCGCGGCGGGGAGCGATTTTATTACTAACATGGGTACCATATGATAGTGAAGCAAGTGCAACCCCCGCTCGACATCGCTCCATGGAAAAGCACTAACCATCTGTCTTCTCCAGTTCATTAGTCTCCGCAGCAAATCTGTGGCTCAAATACAAAGCTTGTGTGTTCGCCTCCCAGCTTTGTTTACCGGAGAATGCGTGATCCAAAAGAGAGCCGGAGAATTAGTTGGCGATCGATCGCCCCATTTCTGTGACACATGTCTCAATACATGATTCAATGTTGTAACATCACCAAAAACATGAACTAGTGCTGTTTAAATCAATTTGTAGGAGTGGTTTTCAAGCATAAGTGCAAAAACTTGCTGAAAGAGAAAAAAAAATACTTCTATAACACTTCTTATTGTTGAAGTGTTGTGTGCTGTAAACTTCTCAGCTTGAGGTTTCTTCGCAAGATTTTAAGTTTGACTTCCCAAAAGTTAGTAAAGTTTGTAATTGAAATGATTTCTTTACAACTTACTAAAATTTGATAATGGGGAGCTACAAATTGCGAAGAGAATGAAAGGTTCCAGCAATTAGTAATTACCTGTCCAATCAAAGTGATCCAGCAACAATGGAAAATACGTGCTGGCTTATATATAAATAACACTGTTGTAATTAAATGAGAAAATCCCCGCAAATATATATTTATGTATGAGCAGATAAAAACAAACGAGAGAGAAAACTGCATAATTATTTTTAATTTCATGCTTGAGGCTACTCTAGTAATTCAACCATGCTGTGTTTGTAAAATAAAAATATACTCTATGAGTACAGTATATTTGATATCATAAATAATAAAGAAGAAAACTCAATGAAATTTTAATGTAAAGCGGATTGGTTATTATATTACATTTTAAGAATTTATATATAAAAAAAAAATACAATGATACCCTACTGCAATGTATTAATATTACAATATTTGCTAATCAAATTATGCTGTTAAATTCATAAAATAAGGACTTGGCAATAAAAAGCGAATACATTAAACTGTGATTAAAGTAATTTATATTGTTATTTATTATATTATTTACTATAGTAATTTTTTATAATATATAGTGGTTTTCTGATCTGAAAAGTAGATCTAGATCTTAAATAGAAAGTGAAATGTTTCTTAGTTTTTTATATTTAAGCCGTATAATATATTATTACACTTTTCATAACAATTAATTTAACTGTAATAGTGAGGACCTTCAACTCAATTTTAAATATTTAACTGATACATTTGGAGTACTACTGAAGCGTCATTTTCTTTAGAATCATAATATTTTTGTATTTACTAATACATTAACACCATCGTTGCTCTATATGTATGCATGGACATGGAACTTCAATACGTACAAGAAATAGGCTCAAAAAACAAAACAAAAAAAAGAAAGAAGATGCATGCATGGCACACGAATCTCAGAAATCATACGAGGCCTGAAGATGTCAATCAAGGCAACTACACTTGATATGAAGCAACATCTTATTTATGCATGATATTTGAAAGTAACCTATTTACACATAACATCGAAGGCCTGATTTTTCAGCAGTCACTTCTGTAACTTGGCCCACTTCCCGATCTGGACCGCTTGTGTTGCAGGTGTTCTTCGCGAACGCTAAGCACGCAGAGTTCCAGTTCGTCACCGTGCCCAATGTGCTGGTCCGCGTGGCACCTGACGGCAAGATCCTCTACATGCTCAGGTGAGAATGTAGCAGGTGGTGAGAATGTGTTACCTTTAGGTGTGTTAAAAAATTCTATGGGTGGAAGGGGGCGCACTACAAGGTCGATGTTAAGAAAAAATAGAGTACACTACCATGTTATGATGAAATTTCGGGGAGGAGAGAGAAACTTCAAACCCTTGAAAAGTTCTCTATTAGCTGTAAGATTTGCTGTATGAAACTTTTGATCCAAAAAGAGTTAATATTAATGCACCACCTCACTATGGACTATACGTATATATATATATGATTACAATATGTAGTAAAGTTAAACAGAGAGAGAGAGAGAGAGAGAGAGAGAGAGAGAGAGAGAGAGAGAGAGTTGCAGTGCACTATGCTTATGTATTGCTTTATTAAGATGATCTCTGACTTCTCAAGTGACTTTATTCCCAACGTACCAGCGATGATCAATCAAATTTATCTTGCAAGAAAATCTCCTCTACTTTCTTTATCATCTTGGAGAGAATGGCGGTGAAGAAAAAGGTCTTAAAGATGATTACGTTTGGAGAGGAAAATCTGCTGCGAGTCAGTACGTGCAGTGACTCGAATTGTGCTGTAAAGATCCCTTTTTGCAAATGTTTCAATACCAGTAATAAAAAGCAATGATGTACAGTCATCACATCGGAAAATTCCACTTTGCAGTCTTATTAATTACCATGCCCCGTAATAATAACACAGGACATGTTGATTAACAAGGCTGCAAGTGGGAAGTTTTCCAAGGCAACGAGTGTACACTCGAGATTAAAAACTCCCTGATGATGAACAAGCACAAAAACTGAGAATTTGACAGCCCCTGCTACGTTTGTAACAAATGATGGCTGCTATATAACAAACCATCTCAATCAAAGTCAAAGCTGGACCGCAACTTTGCTCATAGTAATACGCTGTTAATTATTTCTGTCTTTTACATAATATTTTTTTTACAAAAAACACCAGCTAAATACAGCATGATTTAATCCCTTTGAACTTTATCTTATTTTTGTTATATATATATATATATATATATATATGTATATATATATATTGTTCAGTATATATATAAACACCAAACACAATGTCACAGTATAAAAAGAAAGTTCATAAAGATTTGTTTGTTTTGACTTGCATGGAGAATATTTAAGAAAGAGAACAACAAAGTTTGTCACCAACGGATGGGCAAAGGAAAGTCACTGACGCTACCAGCTAAGATTTGCCTCGCCGCATTGTGACAATATTCCAGTGAAAAAATTAAAACCTTAAATGAATTTTTTTTTTCAGTAGCTATAACATAAACCAGGCAACAAACAAACTCGCTGCTTGTGTACTGTAGCTACAGAGTTTGTTTGCTGTATGAATTTTGCATGGAGCAATTCTGTAAACTTGTTAAAAAGTTAATAGGTGTCGAGAGCATTATTAAAAATTCAGTTGATATTATTACTGCAGACTTGGTCAGTTAGCACACAAATAATTACCTAAACTTGTTTGTTTATAAAATGCCGCATAAAGGTGGATTTACATGGTGATTTTTACCATACGACGCGACGCGAATAATGCGCACTTGCTGTAACATCCATTGGCAGCCATATTGGGCGATTTAAAGAAAAAGAGCATCGTAATTAACGCGATTACCGGCGAATTCGCCGCTGCATAGGATTTCACAGCTTTTACGTCAAAATCGCGGTCGCATCGCCGTTGTCGCCATCTGAATCCGCCTTTACACATTATATTTATGTATAAAAAATAACTAACATTCAGAATATTCCATGCATATTTCGCAGAAGTACGTCAAAACTCTATAAAACGTGTTAAACTTGAGAACTGATATCATTTTACAACTTAAAATGGGTATAACATTCTGGTATATCTGTGAAGAAATCTCTCTTTTTTTTTTTTTTTTTTTTTTTTTTTTTTTTTTTTTTTACTATTTTATCACATAGTATAACATTTATAATATAAAAAATTTAATATTCTATACCATTTTTTTGAATCTCAAATTCTTTTGTACCAATGTCTGAAAACACTTTGTAAATTTAAATCGAATAAAGCCACACAAATCTGGACAAAAAGAAATGTTAAATTGCTTTGCTCAATATTCAGAGTTGATTGAATCTGGGATTGCTACATTTACTAAAGTTTTAGCAGATTGGGTGCTTGGTTTTAGTACAGTCAGTAGAACGGTCGAATTGTAAATAAAATACGTTGTGATGGCGTAGTTTGAGAGTGAGTGCCTCCATAAAATACATTGTTAAATCATTTGAGTCTCTTGTAGATAGCTGCATCGTTACATTGTAAAAAAATATTCTTGCACAATCACTTTAATATCTATAAGGATTATTGTCACTAGTCTTAGTAGATGGTGAATAACTCTGAAAATAATAGTAAACCTTCCTTACATTATAACATAAATTTTCATAAAAAAAAATGAAGCAAAAGTCAGCCTAGTTTTTGAGATATTCAGGTTATAAATAGTAATATTGAGAATATCATTGGAAATCTGGCGGCCATTTTCAAATCAAGTCAAATCAGCATCTTCTTCAACTAAAAAAATTAATATCTCAAAAACTGGACTGAATAATCACTTTTTTTACTTCAGAAAGTGAACAGTCATTTTGTTCTCCATGTTCTGATCTAAATTTTATATTTTTTTACCGTAAAAAATAATTACACTAGTGACAATAATCAATAATCCTTAACATTCGTTGGAGTGCGGTGCAGTGTTATTCTCAGATCGCTAACGTCAAACATCAAGCAACGCCGATTGTGGTTGGATGGATGGGTAACCATTTTCAACGAAAGCTTTTCCCACTGCAGTTGCAGTGGAAGTTGCGGCTCACTTTAAATTGCTTGGACCATTACACGCTCTGTCTAATTGCTAACAAAAAAGCTGCGGCGTCCATCTTTACGGTTCATCCACTTTTAAATGCCGAGATGGATTTTCTAGCCACTCTGTTCTCATAAGAGCACAAGTTTAATGTTAGGGTTTTAATAATAAAATGGAAGGTTAGTAAAAGTTGATAGTAGAATTTGTGAAATCTCAATTGAATGCTAATACTTAACATCGGCTGTTTTATGACACGCAAAATGAGATAAACTAATGAGCTCGTTATGGAGAGGTGGAGGGATAGAGCTATATGTCTTCAGAAACTTTAAAAAAAAAACTCTAATCTATGACGTGTAAATATATATATATATATATATATATATATATATATATATATATATATATATATATATATATATATATATATATATATATATATATATTATAGTACCCAGTAAACACGGTGTCAAAAATGTATTAGACCGTGACTGACTTTGTGTTGGCACAAAACTGACCCAACAGTATCACAGTAGTGTAATGGATACAAAAACGAGTTGAGATTTAGAATTTATCGTATAATAAAAATATTGACGCAATCCTCCTCTCACGATATAGCACCCTGCAACTACGTATATTTAATGAGACAGTAAAATTTATTCGAGAAAAATCGTAAGATGATACAACAAGGCTTGAAGCAAAAAAAAAATCACAAACAGTTTTTTTCAAACACAAGAAAACGCTCACGAATTCAAATAAAAAAATAACAATCCGAACTCTTTGACAACACGGTGTGAGATCGCGGTCTATTTAATGACATCGAAACCAGCCAAACAATTTCATTTTTGTTTGCTTCGTATCACGAATACTTGAAGCTCATTAAATACATAATGTGTATATGCATATATCCTATAATTTTGCATTGCAAAAATCATGCAGGTTGAACGCAAGGAAAAATATATAACGAAATTTTCAATTCTTGGCACTGATAATGGATATTATTTGTTATACAATACGTTGTTATTTCCATGAAGTTTATAATTATGAAAATAATGTATGTGATATATTCAGTGACAGCAGTTTCAAATTTTTTTTTATCTTAAAATGAAAATAGATGGGTGTCCCAGAGCAGTAGTTAATATTCGGTGATGATCGAAATGTCAAGATAAAATATTTTAGTGTCTGGTGAGGGAATGAGTTTTCTGGCAGACTCTCTCTTTTATTTATAAGGCTAAAGTTTAAATGTGACACTTTAATAAATAGTGTAACTTCTTGTTTATTAATAAATATATAATATAAAGTACGTATTATAAATTATTTAAAGTAGTACTGAATGGAAGGGAAAAAATAATAGAGAAACGTGAAAATAATTTTTGTTTATACTGTTGACTTACCATTTATAGCGCAATACAACAGTACGTTATTAAATTAATTTTTTAATTAAAAACAAAATATAAACATTGACAAAAAATATTGTTTAATTTTTAAATGAAATTTTCTTTTATGGGATATTACATTAAAAGTTTCATTCTAATTTTTTTTAAAGCTATGTAGAGATTTTCTGGTATAGATCATTACCATGATATTTAGACTATCAGATTTGCCCCCAACCGCCTCCTTACAACGTTTTGTGCGTAAGATTTTCCAACGTTGACAACGAAATAGCTTCCTTCCGGCGCTTTTCTGGAGCTTCGTAAGAGCCAAGTAAAATTAAAAAAATAATTAACAATATAAGGATAACTGCATAGACAATCAGCATAATCTATTATTAAATGTAATAAAGTTATGGTTCTATCGATAGAGCTGGAAGATGAAACCGTGAACAAGAAACCTGACGGTTATCGCCTCACCACGGAACTGCTCGCAATTAGGTAGAAGGAATTAAACCCCTTTTTTAAAATAGACTTTAACTTTTCATAACATAGCTGTCTAGTTTCTATAAAACTGTTAGATAGACCCCAAAACAATATGACAGTTATTAAAAAATACGGGCTACCAGACGAAAGAAAAAAAATACGTGTCATGTAGAAACCGAATAAAACCGAAACCCTTGATCCTGCATGCGCTCTCCTGTAGATCTGTGGATAACCGCTGATATAGTTCTCGTAACTTAACTTTGGTTTGACGTCACGTGAACCTCCCATTAGTATTGTATTGGAGGACAAAGGATAAGGTTTGTGACGTCACACCAAAGACAATCTATGAGAACTATAACCACGGATGTAAATGTTGCAGACTCAAACTGACCTTCTCGTGCATGATGGACCTGTACAAGTTCCCTCTGGATGACCAAGTGTGCTCCATGGAAATCGCCTCGTTCTCCAAAACCACCTCCGAGTTGGTGCTCAAGTGGGACCCTCTGGAGCCCGTGAGGATGTACCAGGGCCTCAAGCTGCCGCAGTTCCGCATCAGGGGCCTCAAGGCCTCGCACTGCAAGGAGGAATTTCACATTGGTGAGTAAACAGATTGGCTTAGAAATAAATAGTGTTTCTGTGTTGTCACCGCATTGTCCAAAAGTAAAAAATTTGCAAGAAAAAGTAAAAAAAAAAAAAAAAAAAAAAAAATGGATTCCCAAAATGTTCAAGTTTTTAGAAAATTAATTGATTAGAGTTTATAATTACATTTTATATAATAATTTTGCATGCACGTATTCAGAAAGTACATGATCTAGTGATTCTGAAAGTATTTTTGTTGTGTTTTTATTTTTTTCGCGTCATTTACATTACTTACATGATACGAGGACACAAATTCAGTATAATGTTTAAAGAGCTGATGTCTAGAGTGCAATATACTATGAGTCTCAACAGTAATGCGCGGTTCTGTTGAAATAAAATTATCAGCCTCATGATCTACGATTTCTATGCCTTGTTAGATATTGCAAATGACGGAAAATCCTATTCACCATTTTAGATTTATGACGAGGGTCATTTTACTACTTTTTGCGCTTGAAGGAAGATGCATTGAATTACCTCACCATATATCTCTATTAAACCCTGCAGTCTACGTTCTTTTTATAGATTTTCATTTCCATATGTGCCCGTATAAAAAATCTCGACCAGCAGTAATAATTTGCAAGGCACGGTGATGGAAAGCTTCGGGCCAAACAATCAACATCCTCTCTCACAGAGGCTGCAAAGTAAATATCCTTGTAAAGCATGTTAATGTGAAAGTTCATATTAATAATAAAATTCTAACGTAACGTATTATTAAAATTAAATTGATGAAAAATATATTTCAATAAATATTTTTGTGGAAAAAAATGAGTTCAAAGAAATTTTCTATGTAAATAAATTATATAATAATATTAAAATTATGAAAAATATATTTCAATAAAAATATTATTGTTGAAAAAAAAATACGTAAAGCAATTTTCTATATAAATAAATGGAGTAATAATATTCAAAATAGTAGTAGATGAAATCCCTAGATGGAATATACAATGTAATTTTCCAATAGCTTGGAGCTTATTAGAATAACCTGTAATGAAACTGTGGTAGTCCCAGTAGAAAATATAACATGTATCGTGATATTTTAATATATACATGCAATGAAATAAACTATGACTAAATTATCTTTACTATTACATCACTAGCTAGAAATTAAATTAATTTAAAAGAAGAAATGGCCAGTCGGAAAATAACAAGAAAACAGTCCTAGTTTGAAGATTTTATGTAGAACGTTTGTTGTAATATGTTTATAAATCAGAGTCTTCTGCGCGCAATGTTTCTAACAAAACATTGTTCAATGTCTGTCGCGTGGTGTAATTTTCGATTGTTGAACGCGAGAAAGCAAAAAAGTAAACAAACTCCGCTGTTTACAATTTTTTGCCGCTGGCGGCGCCACCAGCGAGCGGTAATTATCAAGGGAAGCATTATGAATAACATGAAAAACTAATAGAAATAATTAAAAAATTGAGGACATGTTTTCAAAAATCAAGTGAAATGGAAAGAAACATGCGCGGAAATTTTATAGAAAACATTAAGAATTTTTAACGGTTTTTTATCATTGAAACGGTAGAAGAAATGTGGAGCGATAACCATGGTGTAGGTAATGTATATCATTTCTGTATTTCCAAGGGCTTGTAAGCTCTAAAATCTTTTAGCTAGCAGTTCTGACAGGACTTAGCTGCTCTGACCAGCAGCACCAGTGTCCATTTGTTGATTTATTTAAAAATAAAAAGCAATAAAATAGGGTTTTAAAATTTTACCTTTGAATTTCTATACATACTGAAGATATAGCAGTAATTCGATAATCTACAAGTTTCTATGCGATGTCACCTTAATACTGGAGTGACTGGAGTCCCGTCCAACATCTATGATTGCATAGAATCACATAAAAGTCAATGAAACGCCAACCTCAGTCTGCGTCGACTCTTCTATGTGCTTAAAATAAGATAAAGTACCTTAATATTTGCTAATAATTAATTTTTACATTACCTGGATTAATGTAGTATAAAATTATTACATTTTTTTATACTTAGGTGTGGTATTTTAGAAGTTATCGTAACATTTAGGCATCAACTCGCGAATTTCCTATGTTAAACAATGGCGCATAGTCAACAAAAACCGCTCGCTAGTGGCGCCTCTGGTCACTCTGGCGGGCGCAAAATGGAACTAAAGCGTCACGCAATAATCGGACCACGCGACAGACATTGAACAATGTTTTGTTAGAAACATTGCGCGCAGAAGACTCTGTTATAAATAATACAGAAAGTATATATTTAAAATAAAAATACCTTATATACTATATATGATGTATGAGAGATTCCAAATAATTTTTATTTTGATCGAATCATGAAAAATTGTGAAATTTTAAATTTTACAGCTACATTTCAATCATTTATGAAAAAATTAATTTTCTAATTTGATTTCGTGTTTACTAAAATTATTAAACAATATTTATGTCATTCTGAATAATGCGAACTAATTATAATAATAATCTCTTGTATTTATTGTCTTTATTGTATATATAATTTCATATTTATGTGGTTTTTTACGTAAACATCTTAAAAATATCCATCAGTACTATATTTCTAGTCATTCAATTAATTGATGCAAAATAAAATTAGATATTACAAAGATTCAGGACCAAAAAAAGAAGACTTCAAAACTATTAAACGTTTTTAATTCACATTGAATGTGCTAGTGAACTTTTATAGTTAGAAGCTTTTTTTGTGAAATTTATACCATCGATTGAACCCCACTTCCCAATTGGTGCATCAATCAATTACCCAATCATGCGAAGTCTCCGGGGATTTTTGTCGTTCTATTAAGTCTCTATAATTTTCCAGACTGCTCGCCATACAATTAGGACTCTTGACGGAACAATGCAACCGTGCATATCAGATAATGAGCTTTGCAATTGCCTAAGTGCTCACTACAAAAACCTGACTGTATTCTGCATGCATTTGCAAGATTGCAACAAGAAACTATTGCATAAAAAAATTATACCACAGATTTTATTCAATGCAAGCGTTCTTGTTAAACTGCTGATGTAAAAAATTTAGAAGAATTGAGCTCAGTTTTTTGTTTATATATAATTATATATTGATTTACTTTTATTTTTTGACGTCACAAGCCTGCACTTTTTTTTATAAAGAGTGGCGCATAATCACCAAGTCAGGCAGTAGAAGTTGTTTTACAAAAAAAGGTAATGCAGATTTTAATGTCCTCGGTTATTATATATACACTACAAACTCGTCCCGCTAGGGACCAAACAGGACTTGCATGAGAAAATAAAATAAAGAGACCACAGCAGCGCTTTTTGGATGAGAATGCAAAATTAATTTTTATCTTATATAAAATGTACATCACGCTATAATAGCAAGTTACAAATACAACTACTATTACTACTTTTTTATTATTCATTATATAAAACTACATCATACCGATATAAACAAAATTATTTAACATGTAAATTATATTATGTAAATATATTATCATGCTGTAATGGCAACAACGTATTATCTATTATCAGGTGTGTTATTATAATAAAATATGAAAACTCTCCTTCAAATTTCCACAGGCACAAAATTATGCAGTCAAATGGGACAAAAAAATGTTTTTAACCTGGGTGTACATGTACACTCTTCGCTTTTGAAATGTTCTTTTCTGCATCTTTGTTAATAACCATTCTCTGTAAGTTATACACACACGGCTGGTGATTTTAACAAGGCTTCAGAAGGGAGCTTTTCAGAGTGTACAATTACCACAAATTACTAGATTTTGATGTTCAATTTAACTCGCAGTTGCATCCAGGGTCCTAAAAGTAAATTTCCATGGAGCGGGGAAAGCGAGAAAATCGCTTGCTGCAGCCAATCAGAGGCTCGGAATTTCCTCACCTTGCAGGGAGCGATTTTATCACCAACATGGCCACCATACGAGATTGAAGCAAGTGCGCTTTTCTCGCCCCGCCAAGCCCCGCTCGACATCGCTCCATGGAAAAGCACCTTAAATGGAGCTCAGGTTCTCCAATGACGTCACTGTGTTTCAGGCGAGTACAGCTGCCTGGTGGCAGAGTTCCACCTGCGGCGCGCGATCGGTTACCACCTGGTGCAGAGCTACCTGCCCTCCATCCTCGTGGTGGTCATCTCGTGGGTGTCCTTCTGGCTGGACGTGGAGGCCATCCCCGCCAGGGTCACCCTGGGGGTCACCACCTTGCTCACCATCTCGTCTAAGGCCAGCGGTATCCAGGCGGGACTTCCCCAGGTAACTGCAGTCTCAGAGACGAGGCAGGTGACTCAACGAAACAACTCGATCTCAACATATGGCGGGGGGAGGGGGGTAGGGGTAGGGGGCGGGGGGGGAACAACTCGATGGCAACGTGTGATCTCTTCGGTGCGAGGATTTGTATACAAACAAATTTGCCTCCAGGCAAAATTCAATGACGCCGAGACTAATTTTGTTCAGCTGTAGCTGTGCGCCTAATTATTGAAATATAATATAATATATTTTTACTAACTTTTCCAAATTCTTATTTGATTATATAATATATGTTTGATTAGAAGCCTCATCTTGGTTTCGTAAACGCTCAAATAATAGTAAATATATTATTATATACTTCTTGAATATCAATAATGCAAGCGAAGCCAATTTGGTATGTATTTCCGTGATAATTTTACACAAACAGGTATATTTTATCATTTCATTGTTTGGACCATAATTTTAATTAAATATTCGTTTTCATCAGGAACAAAGAAAAACAATAATTATAATTGCAAATTGAAATATAAATTTTATTTTTTTTAATAGAAATGTGAAGAGCTCTCGCAAATAAAAAAAAAGTGACGTACGTACCGTTAAAATAAATATATAATATATATATATATATATATATATATATATATATATATATATATATATATATATATATATATATATATATTTTATAATGGTTATAATAAAATTGAAAAGCCAGCACAGGCTTTGGGGAACAAAGCTAAAACTACATGTTCCGAATTCTCTTTCATAATATTGCCCCTTTGTCACGCTTCAAATGGAATGCAAAATTGTGATGAGGACACTTCAAAGGCTGTCAATGTGATGTACATTAATTTATATTTTGTGCACTGCTGGAATTTGTCTGCTCCGTGGACACTATTTTGTTGCTAAATTTCCACCGCTTAGTAAAAATAAAACAAAGATTGTTACTGTTCTTTTGTTAAAAGGTGAAGTAATGTATAAAACAATTTAAGCAAAGAGTTTGAATTTGAATGTATTATGTTTTGTTACAACTTTAAAATATTATATATAATATATATATATATATATAATAATACAAACTAAAATTTAATTAAGACAACATTTGTTCAAAATTTAGAAAATTGTTAAGACTAAAATTAATGCTTAAAAAAAAGTACACACTTGTCTTTTTCAAAAAAAAAAAAAAAAAAAAAAAAGTTTTATATAATATAATAATAAATAATACTTTATAAAACAATTAAAAAAATAAATGCAGCAAAAGGTGTCTCTTTTAATTTAAAAATTGTTATTTGAATGGATATACTCAACCCGAATTCAAGGTATAATATACGGTACCATGATATATCAAGGCCTCGGCAGTAGATGACCCAGTAAGAAGATTGGACCTTTTGAAAAAAGTAGCAGAAAAGTCCAAAAACATTTAATAGAGAGTGAATTTTCTCACCCTGAAACGTGACGTGTTCTATCCTCGTTACTCTGTCTGCAGGTGTCATACGTGAAAGCAATGGACGTGTGGATGGGTGCCTGCACCACGTTCGTGTTCTCCGCGCTCCTCGAGTTCACCCTCGTCAACTACTTGTGGCGGCGCGGCTCACCCTATCACGATGACTCGCCGGACACGTCGCCCTCCCGAGCCCCCCGTGACGTCACCAAGAAACGTGCTAACGAGGAACTCGAGGAGCAGAGTGGAGAACAACGGACATGCTTCAGTGTGTCCGCCAGTGAGGTGAGTCTAAGATTCTTTGATCTCTGATAAATTAAACAAAACAAATGGGCACCCGCATCAGAATAAAAGTCTCTTAATATTCAAAAGGTTAAAAGTTGTTGCCCCTGCAAAGCTCTGCAGTACTATTATATGTAGATTGTTTTTAGGATTATGTAGCTGCAGTATAAAGAGCGAAGGTTAATAGACAAGCACGCTCTGGGGAGTTAGTAACCCAATTAGTTTCTGTATTTTAGCAACATCCCCTATATACGACTGCACCCTTTCTTGCGGTTCTAGACAATTTATGCAAAACGCTTTATTACCACGCAAGTTTAAAATTAAAAACACCTTTCTTTGAACCAAAGAACTTCAATTGTGTTTTCTTTAAAGGTGAATGTACTTGAGTATTTTTTTTTTTAAAAACGTGAAGCGAATATTTCGCACAGTTCTTTTAAAATTCCACAGTACATATCTTAGCAACGTCACGTGAACTCGCTACATCTAAAGTTTTGACGACAAATATACGTACCAACCAAAATCGCGCATGTAAATCCTTCACCTTATTACTCTTATATTTTACGATTATAGCTTATTTTATCACACCGTATGAAATGGATCAATACTTGAAATTTACAACGTAAAATTTTTATCAGAAAGTTTTCTCTGAAAGAATTATTTATCTTCGAAACACAACTCTCAACCCCTGTTATGAAATATATATTATACATAAATTACGCAACCCTATCTGGTATATACTTAAAGTATAATTTTATTCACTGTTGCATTCAATAAGCGTACATATATACATTCATAAAGAAGTCCATCTCAAACGTTGAATGTTAAGCAGCACTTTATTTTTACGTTCGAGTTTTAAGTGCAGTGTTGATACTTCAAACATTTTAAATAATTTTACTAAATAATTATAATGTAAATATAACCAACAAGTATAAGCAGCAGCTTTGGAACAAAATTTACGTTAAATCATAATTATTTTTATTGCTTTTTGATTATACAACAATCACGTCAGATACATTAATCATACATTCAATTAAATTGAAATTACGTCTATATCACGTTACTTAACAGAACAAATAAGATTTTTATTTTTGAACGTATGAGAGCATATTTTTTTATGATATATAACTGAACTGAACCATTGCATTATACTCATTAATCACCGTCCTGAAGTCACAATGCTGCAGCAATAACTTATTATGCTGAACAAAATATTATATATAGACATTATATTTTTGTTTGTGTTTAAATTATAACATAACATCAGCCATGCAAAAGCGTCAAAGTACATGGACTTTAATGAATACACGCGGTTGAAAGATTCATGATCATTTACTCGCAATATAGCCGACGATTTATAGTCACCCAGCAGGTACAAATTGCCAGACTGATTCATCATGGTTCCAATTAAATCGCTAACTAATGGCTATTAAGTTTATGAAAATTTTATTCATCGCTTGTTGCTGAAAAAGAATAAGAAATAACTTTAATAGCACTTTTAACTTATTAAATATTTGATTCTTTAATTGTATTTTTTAATACGCAATATGGGAGGACAATTAAAGTTAACGAGCACTTTGAAAATGATGAAATTATAAAAGATTATAATATATAAATTTAGTAATATACTGTAAAGAATCAAAATTCTTTTGCAAAATTTAATAATTATTAACGTTATTTCCTTTTAATACAACAATATATATAATAATTGTGCAATAACATTGTATATTTTTTATTTCATTAACCTTATGTTAATTTGACAAAATGCAATGAATATTATATACATGAATATTTTACTAAACTTTTAAAAAAAAAAATCTACAAACAGTTCTAAAATATCGCAATATAATAGATATGGTTATATAGTTATACAGTACAGTATACTGTATAACTATATACAGTTATATATATTGTATATATATTGTTATATAGTTATACAGTATATATACCTCGTTTTAAATAAATATATTTTTTGCTCCTTAGATACTGACGCGTCCAATTAATTCATTAATTCTAGATCGGTATATATATTAGTCATGGGAATTTTTGGTCATTAGGGAGAGAGTTAATCAAATTTAGACACTCGATGATAAAAAAAATTAGCTTGTAAAGAAAACCTAATCGATATCTTGACGCTGGCAAAGCGACATAATATCACCGTGGCAAGCCAGAAACAAGAACTTTATCTTTAGTGAGAAAGTGTTTTCGAGTACGGGGCTTGACTCCATAGGGAAGTTCATTTTACACAAATCATACCTTATAACACTTACATGCAACTAACGCAACAACGAGATGTACATATAAATATATATAACTGGAATGTTTTTCCTTGAATTTTTGTCCATTTTTTGTATAAATATTTTACGATAATTTATTTTATTTCCATGATTTGTTATTTTAAAAAATAAAAATAAATAAATAATTATAACTAGAACCTACTCATTATTTTATACTGTATAAATTATTATTAGTAAATAACTTTTTCGTGCAAAGGGTATTCATATTGAATATATTCTATTTCACTTTCCGGACTTTTAACTTTGCCGGTGTAACCAGTGTTCGATGTAATATCCTTCTGTATGTTATAGTATGTTGCGATGGTGCACGTCACTAACACTTGCATGTACTTGATGTAACTTGATAGAACGCCGGCAAAGGTAAAAGTCCGAAAAATGAAATAGAATAAAAATTATTATGTATATTATATATATATATATATTATAATTTTAATAATGCATCTTAGATGTTCTCCAAATTCAAAATTGTTTATTTTATCTCATTCGCTATAGGTACCATGCAGCTATAAGGTGTCCAAAAATCAATAGCAATGATAAAACAAGCAAATTTGGCTGAATTTTTTTGGCAGAGGTCTCTTAAACATAGCTGCTGCATTCTGTCACTGTTAGTGACAACAGAGTCATGGAAAACAATCAGGCTTGGGGGGGGAAAGGAGAAGAGTCCCATAAGATCAATGTTAATATGTGGGAGAGCTCCTGATTGACAGGGGGGGGGTCAGTCCCATAAGGTCAATGTTAATATGTGGGAGAGTCTGCCTGATTGACATATTCAACTGTCACTTGTTGCTTGTTGCTTTCAGTCTCGCCAGCCGTTCGCCGCCGAGGAGGGCAGCTCTGCGCTTGCGATGAGCTCTCTGGGCCCTGCCCTGCCCCCGTGTGGGGCCCCCCCGGTGGTCCCCCCGGCCCCCTCGTGCAGCGGCAGCAAGAAGGCGGCCAAGAAGATTGACCAGGTGTGTCGCGTGGCGTTCCCCGTCATGTACCTGGTATTCAACTTTTGCTACTGGCTGTACTACCTGGCGCTCTCCGACTAGTTTGTGCGCAGTTTTGACCAACAATCCGAAATGATATAGCTTCAGCGTTTGGGGTAATAATGTATCAAATGTAAAGGCTGTTGCATTAAAAAAAAATCAGCTTACAACTACTTTATGGAAAACAAAATGAGTTATAATTGCAGAATATATATATATATATATATATATATATATATATATATATATATATATATATATATATATATATATATATATATATATTCCTTTTGTTTTGTTATTAATCTTCTCAAAATCTTGCGTACAGTGAATTTGTAGCTTGTTGCGATGTATTGAATATTTTCTGTACATAAAAATAGTAAAATAGTTAGCTAACCTGATGAGGCACCGCAGAAATGTTGAGAATTTGGCAGGCGCGCATCCAGGGGGGAAAAAAAAAAATGATGCGGTTCCTTTAAGTTCCTTACATTTTAGCTAAGATTTTTTTTTTTATTCAAATTTGTTGCGTAAAATTTTAGTGGTAGGAAGGAGCAACCCGAACAAATTGTTATCATATCTGGTGTTTTAAATCTTCGGTATTTATATATACTGTATGTATGTTTTGCTCACGATAACCATATTATAGAAGAAAATACATTATTTTATTCCATGAATATGTTTGTTATGTACGTATCTGTATAGAGGTTATGTGTAAGAATGGCTCAGTCTGAGCCAAACATCGCCTATAATAAAGAAATTATTCTATTCTAAATTATTCTATTCTATTGTTTGTTTTAATTGACGATGATTTTTGCATGTCAAAAATCATAGTTAATAATTAATTCATGTAATAATTGTTGTAGCTTCATTATTCAAAATTAGCAAATATGTTCCACGAAATAACAAAAATATTTTTTTTTGCTGTATACATACTTTTAGAATTTACTCTTTTTGTGAACGTTATACAGTAACTTTGTGTCAAGTGTGCATAATTTAATTTAGAAATAAACTATTTTTACAACTCCTCCGATTGACCTTACTACATAATATATGGTCATTTGTCTAAATAATATTTAATGTTTAAGTAATTTTACACAATTAAGATCTTATAAACAGGATCTATATATTGAAAGGTTCAGCTTTAAATATAGTCATGATAAATACATGTCTTACATGTATGTTGACGTGAATGAATGTTAATTGGTACAGAGTGAACGCGTTTTTTGTATAAAGGTTTTAAATTTATCAGTATAAAGTTTATAAAATGAAATGTGTTTTTGAAAGACTCAATATTCCAGATGTTCGGACCTTGCAAGGTTTTCTCGTCATAAATGGATAACCTGCATGATTTTTTTACTGCAGAAATGAATAAAGGTTACCAAATTAAGTCACTATAATTTTTTTCAGATTTTGTTGGAGTCCAAAAAATAAAAATTATTGAAACTGCGGCCACGCCCTATGGAGAGGCGTCAATAGGCATATTTAAGCCTTATCTTTTTTAATTAAGGATCCTGGGGGACTAACAAAACTTGCAGAACTTTCAATAATTATTTGAAGTTAGTTCCGGAACTAAAAAAAAAAAAATCTGAAAAAATACAAAGTAAAACATCTCATCTCATCTATTCATTTTTGCAATACAAATTGTCATGCAGGTTGTTTATTGCACTTTTCCCAACTTTGTTACTTTGTAGAAACTTAACCCGGATGTATTGCATGAATGTTATAATTCAGAACTGCTATTTACAATGATCAATTACGGACTAGATCGAATACCACACTTAATTCAAGGGGATATTTACCAACATAATTTTGGGGTGCCAACATGGTAAAATTGTCACGTATTTCAGAATGTGTTTTAGAAGCGGTATATTCTCCATTTGATGTCCTGACCCACAATCAGTGTGTTTAGAGAGAGCAGAGTTTGAGGTTTGAGAAGGTGCTAACGTGAGAGAAGATTTGGAGGGCTGTTTTTATAATATTGTTCGTTGTTACATGTTAATATAATAATAAAAGTGTAATTTTAACTGTATTAAAATGTGTACAAAATAAACATTTAAAATCAATTCTTAATTCTTAAAGTTTTTATTTTGAACATTGATACCTCAAAGTTTACTTTCTGCTAAGGACCCTAGTAACCTAGTAAAAAGGAATTGTACTTATTACAATTAAGTTATAATACAAGTATAATTCCCATGTTGAATTTGAGTAATTCAGTATAATAAAGTATACTTAATTACATAATAAATTATACTAGTTTTATTTTGTTGTAATAAATTATAGGAAAGTATAATATAGAAATATTATAAATATATATAATATACCTCTTAAAATCGTTTTGTGGCAAACATGTATATATATATATATATATATATATATATATATATATATATATATATATATATATATATATATATATATATATATATATATATATATATATATTGATATTGATATATATCACACTGATATTGACGTGCTTATATTGTAATGTACAATCGAAAAGCAATAAAGATGAATATGAATATGAATATGAATATACACTCGTATCAGGGGCGGCTCGTACTATAGTACTGCGGTACTGCAGCCCCCCCAGAAATTTTGGGAACAAACACACAATTAGAAATATCAAATAATTCTATAATTTTTCTGAACTTTCCAGCAAATTTTTATCAGTTCTAACATTTAAAATCATGAAATTTTTGCCGCTGCCGCGTAAATTTATTCCCTCAGCGCCGGTCAGCGCTGCCTAGCGGAAGGTACTGCCACTACTAGCAGTAGCCCAAAGCAGTGTTCCCACCCTCATTCTCCTCCTCTTCAACTCCCACTCAAGCCGTGTGATTTTGGAGCGATCGGGGACTGTGCGATCGGCAGTACCCGCAAGCTCATTGGTTCAACAGAACCAATGAGCTTGTGGTATTTGACATGCGGGAATAATTTGAACAACACTTCGAAGACATTTCCTGTAATATGGTTTCATTGAGCAGATTAACAAAATTTTAATTACATTCATCAGTGAATATACTAACAAAGATTGACTAAATATATTGAACCATATGAGGAATGAAGACCAGCACTTTTATTTTACTTTAATAAAAATATGACTGTCCCAAAAGAACCAACACTTGTCTTTTGAAAATGAAGTGGTGCATGCATGTAAACAATCGTGAGATATCTCACGTTCGAACAACGACAACAACAGGTTTCTTACTAACCACGCAGTTAGCGCCAGTCTAACTCAATGGCACTAAACGTCGATCGAATTAATTAAGTGAGAAATCTGGATAACTTAATTCGTTCGTGAATCGCGCCCATGTATTTTATTATAAATTATAAGTTTACCAGGAACAAGTCGATATACATGGGAGCTATTTATTTATTTATTAATTATTCACTACAGCATTTTATACCATTAATGTGAAAATTCAAACATAAAAATTAAACAATAAAACAAAAACAAGTTGTAAAAGTGTACGAGTATACAAAATATAAGAAAACGTTAACTACTCCAGGATGAGAAAAATATATAGCTTATTTTCCCGGGTTTGCGTGTACCGGCAGTACATTATTTAGCAGCAAATATGCGATAGTAATCAAAGAAATATTGCATGGCTAAAAAAAAAAAAATAAAACAGTAATAAAAAATTTGGGATCTTTGATCTGTTATACCGCTCGAGAGGTTTCTCATATGCGCGCTCAAGCCAATTATACCGATGTGTCGTAATTATAGGGTGATCAGAACTGCATGAACATCAAATAAATCGATCATGGTATATACAATAATATATGTACAAAATTAGGCGACAACCAGAATCTAATATAAATTTTTAAAGACAAAATTTAATAAAAAAATAAGAAATGAAATTTTTATAAGAAAAAATTACATTATTAAACATTATTTCATTATTATTAGTATTTATTTAATTGAGAAAAAAATAATCGTAATCCTGTTAAAGTAGAGATAACACGAATCAGCTGACCCAATGCTAAAAAAATCTCATTCATGAAAATTATGAAAAAAAATAATAATAAAATATTCTCCTCTACATTATCCCCTATCAGTATAGCTAAAATATCAGGTACACAAATTCGAGCTAGTTTTCGAGTTATTAATTTTTAATGTTGACTAATTTAGCATGGAAGTTTCATTTCTCCATCTCCATGTTAAATTATTCAACATTAAAACAACTTTAAAAATTAATAACTCGAAAACTAGCTCAGTTTTGTATACCTGATAATTTAGCTATACTGATAGGCGATGTAGAGGAGAACATTTTATTTATTTTTTTTCGTAATTTTCATGACTGAGATTTTTTTAGCATTAGGTCAGCTGATCCGTGTTATCCCTACCTTAACAGGATTACGATTATTTTTTCCTCAATTAAATAAATACTAATAATATTGAAATAATGTTTAATAATGCAATTTTTTCTTATAAAAATTTCATTTTTTATTTTTTTATTAAATTTTGTCTTTAAAAATTTATATTAGATTCTGGTTGTCGCCTAATTTTGTACATATTGTATATACCATGATCGATTTATTTGATGTTCATTATATACATTGCGTAAAAATTATACCAGACATTCAGGTTTCATATTAATAACAATGCAGTTTGATTGACACTATTATTTTAAAAAAAAGGCTTAAAACAATATTTATTTTTATATATTTTTCTCACCACGTGAAAAGACTTATGAATTAAAAAAAATAATTAAAAATTGGATATTATATTAAGTTTGAAACATTCAATCACGATTTCAAAAGGGCTCGCATAAGTGCATGTCATAACAAATTATAAATAAAATGCATGCATTTTTTGTTTTGAGATAATTTCTGCTTCTTTGTTCAGAGCATTATTATATGATTTTGTCATAATTTTACCCTAAAAAAGGGGCGTGTCCTTAAAAAAAATCGCGCCTGCGGCGGGCCATTGGGGGGCTTCGCCCCCCGTGCCCCCCCAATGGTGTTCTGCTGGTCCCATGTCAGGCAGCACCCCCACGGAAAAGGGGCACGAGCCGCCCCTGACTCGTATTATAGGTTCGATGTGTAGCTTTTGTGTTTTTGTTTGTTTTTACATTTGAAAAATTATATTTTTAGAAATAATTATAATAATTCTATGTTTTATTATAATTTATTGTTTAATTTAAGTATACTTTATTATACTGAATTATACTTGTATTAACTTGTAATAACCTTTTTACAAAGGGATCACGTTAAATGGTTCATGTAGAATATAATAAAAATACATGTGTTTAATTTTTTGCAATAAGTTGGATAATGTTTGGTAGATTTAAATTTAATTGAATCTGCATGCAAGCATGGTTTTATATTTTTTAACATTTTTTTTTTAAATTATTAAAGGAAGAAAGATTTTTCTCGGCCGTCCATCCATGTTATATTTGTTGTATTCATGATTCAAAATTTTCTCGTTGTTCACTTTTAAATTAAAAAAACCCTGCATGTTTTTATTCGTTTTTGATTTTTTTTTTTAACCAGTAAAAAAATTATCAAGGTATTGCATCAGTTGTTATTTTCATGGAAGGGAGGGTTTGGTTAATTAATCAGTTACAATTTTCTTTTTTTACTTTTTTTGCCTGTAGAGCTGTTTTGCTCTGTTTTTATTTACAAGGGAAAATAGCAAAAAAATATATATAGCAGGTATACGGACGGTTCAGGAGAGTAGAAAAGAGAAAGTGGAGGTCCAACTACCATATATATATATATATATATATATATATATATATATATATATATATATATATATATATATATATTCATTTTTAAACAGCGCTTGAAAGATATTAGGTCACAATATTAATATTTATTATAAGTTTAGTGTCTTCGTTTTTTATTTTTAAAAAATTAAAATCTCATCATTAAAATCATCTTTATTTTGCGCAAAACTAGATGTGCTCAAAATTTTGCTCCAAACCCGAAATAAAATATCATTTCGACTTTTGCTCAATCCGCGATGCGCTGCAGAACTAGTTTTGCTCAAAGTGAAATGCGCCAAAGCCGAAGTAAAATCTCATATCGGCTTTGGCGCATTTCGATTTGAGCAGTTCTAGTTTTGTTCAAAATGAAATGCGCCAAAGCCGAAAAAAAAAAACTCACTTCGGCTTTGGCTCATTTCGTGATGCGCAAAACTAGATGTGAGCATTTTTTTCGGCTTTTGCCCGAATTCGGCTTTGGGTGCTGACATATATATACATATAATATATATATATATATATATATATATATATATATATATATATATATATATATATATATATATTCATTTTTAAACAGCGCTTGAAAGATATTAGGTCACAATATTAATATTTATTATAAGTTTAGTGTCTTCGTTTTTTATTTTTAAAAAATTAAAATCTCATCATTAAAATCATCTTTATTTTGCGCAAAACTAGATGTGCTCAAAATTTTGCTCCAAACCCGAAATAAAATATCATTTCGACTTTTGCTCAATCCGCGATGCGCTGCAGAACTAGTTTTGCTCAAAGTGAAATGCGCCAAAGCCGAAGTAAAATCTCATATCGGCTTTGGCGCATTTCGATTTGAGCAGTTCTAGTTTTGTTCAAAATGAAATGCGCCAAAGCCGAAAAAAAAAAACTCACTTCGGCTTTGGCTCATTTCGTGATGCGCAAAACTAGATGTGAGCATTTTTTTCGGCTTTTGCCCGAATTCGGCTTTGGGTGCTAACATATATATACATATAATATATATATATATATATATATATATATATATATATATATATATATATATATATATATATATATATATATATTATATATATATATGTTAGCACCCAAAGCCGAATTCGGGCAAAAGCCGAAAAAAATGCTCACATCTAGTTTTGCGCATCACGAAATGAGCCAAAGCCGAAGTGAGTTTTTTTTTCGGCTTTGGCGCATTTCATTTTGAACAAAACTAGAACTGCTCAAATCGAAATGCGCCAAAGCCGATATGAGATTTTACTTCGGCTTTGGCGCATTTCACTTTGAGCAAAACTAGTTCTGCGCATCGCGGATTGAGCAAAAGTCGAAATGATATTTTATTTCGGGGTTGGAGCAAAATTTTGAGCACATCTAGTTTTGCGCAAAATAAAGATGATTTTAATGATGAGATTTTAATTTTAATGATATTAATTTTAATTTTTTAAAAATAAGAAACGAAGACACTAAACTTATAATAAATATTAATATTGTGACCTAATATCTTTCAAGCGCTGTTTAAAAATGAATTAATTAGGGAAAAAATAATTACTTTAAAATGTAATCATATAGCGCAGTATAGGTACGTACATACCTCATAAAAAATATTGTAGAATCTGTTGTTTTTATAAAACACTCCACTATTTTTGTCACTTAATTACTACTTGATTATGTTTTTGTTAAATTAATAATTTTTTTGTTTTAAGAACTGCAGCTCAAATAAAATAGACGTACACGCCACACGTTTTAAAGTATTCTTTAGATTCACTCGCTCTCACCATTAGAAATATTGCCATGCACGCACTTGTAAATTTCATAATCCTGTCTTAGAATTAAGCTAGCATGCAATACAGGTTGTTATCGGTACAACGAGATAAGAAAGTAGCCTTTACCTCTGCAATGAAGTTTAACCCCATGGCATTTCATTGCCGTATATGTTTATGTATTGTGGCTGCTGCAATGTTCAAAGAAATAGAGCTATGAAATTTACAATTAAGTGCGTGCATGACAATATTTCTAATGGTGAGAGCGAGTGAATCTAAAGAATACTTTAAAACGTGTGGCGTACATGTCTATTTTATTTGAGCTGCAGTTCTTAAAAAAAAAAAAAAAATTAATTTAACAAAAACATAATCAAATAGTAATTAAGTGACAGAAATGGTGGAACGTTTTATAAAAACAACAGATTCTACAGTATTTTTTATAAGGTATGTACGTATACGTATACTGTGTATGATTACATTTTAAGGTAGAGATAACGCTGAACAGCTGATCGACGTAATCCCCTTTGATTAACATGTAAACCTTAGCAAATTGACAAAAATTCTGAAATTTTTTTGAGAGGCAGATATTAGTGCCTAAAAACCATAGAAAAAATTTCAAAAACATTTAACGAGCCGATTTTTTTAAATTAATTTTTTAGTTTGGCTCTCCATGGGAAAGCCCTATGCTGAAAATTAAAAAAAATTAATTTAAAAAAATCGGCTCGTTAAATTGTTTTGAAATTTTTTCTATGGCTTTTAGGCACTAATATCTGCCTCTCAAAAAAATTTCAGAATTTTTGTCAATTTGCCAAGGTTTGCATGTTAATCAAAGGGGATTACGTCGATCAGCTGTTCGGCGTTATCTCTACCTTAAAGTCATTATTTTTTCCCTAATTAATTTATTTTTAAACAGCGCTTGAAAGATATTGGATCACAATATTAATATTTATTATAAATTTAGTGTCTTCGTTTTTTATTTTTATTTTTAAAAAATTAAAATTAATATTATTAAAATTAAACTCATCATCTCGTCATTAAAATCATCTTTATTTTGCGCAAAACTAGGATTTGCTCAAAATTTTGTTCCAAACCCGAAATAAAATATCATTTCGACTTTTGCTCAAACCGCGATGCGCAGAACTAGTTTTGCTCAAAATGAAATGCGCCAAAGCCGAAGTAAAATCTCATATCGGCTTTGGCGCATTTCGATTTGAGCAGTTCTAGTCGTTCTAGTTTTGTTCAAAATGAAATGCGCCAAAGCCGAAAAAAAAAACTCACTTCGGCTTTGGCTCATTTCGTGATGCGCAAAACTAGATTTGAGCATTTTTTTCGGCTTTTGCCCGAATTCGGCTTTGGGTGCTAACATATATATATTATTATTATATATATACTAGTCTGTGCCATGCATTCTGGTCCTCCATAACTTATAATTACAGGGGCATGACGTCATGCAGCGCAATCAACTCTATAGAGCCTTATATTATAAAAGCAGGTCGGAACCAAAACAGCTAGGGCTAAAATCCAAAACTGGGCTGTGCAAGCTGCAGTACTGCGGCATATGTATATATACAAAACGTACGTACGTATATTATTTAATTTTTACTATTTGGAATAACAATAAATCAATCAAATCATAAAGTTCTATTTAGAAGAAATATTATTTAATTAAAACAAATTAATATTTTGCCTAATTGCCGCTCTGAATTTGCTAATCTCTGCTAGTTCAAATAATTTCGTAAAGGTTATACGTTACCAGCTAGGCTCAGCCCGCTCGATCAGCACGTCTAAAATCGCTGTCAAATCGTCTTTAATTCAATTTTATTTGCAGCTTGCGGTCCCTACATTGCTTTTGAAGAACTACTAACGGCTACAAACTCATTCAGCTTTCTGATTGGATAATTTTGCTTTTGCCGCGAATCTGCAGATCGTTCGTGACGTTCGTGATTGGTTCATTTCAATCAAAAGCAAAATTCACAACTTCATATCTTCATAACAATTTTTATTTTGCACATGGTGGAAAAAAAGATCAACAGTTTGTGGCTTATTTAGTATTTGGTCTACAATTGCACATTTTTCAGTGTTTTTAAAACATTTTCAATACTCTCATGTTCTCCGTAACATTTATTTTATAAAATTCTTTTGAAACATATCATGAAATTGTTTGCATACTGTGCTACTGTGCTGCGCTGCTGCGCTAGCAAGAGGCAAGACAAGCTAAAAATTGCATGATATCAATGATATCACAGTTTATTAATTGTCTGTGATGATATGTATGCTCCAGTCCAGCTCCACTAAAACCATGTAAAAATAAGTGAGATTTTACCAATACGCTTTTCAATACTAAATAAAGAATACTAATACATGCAGTAAGGGGTGAAACAATTTGAGCTGCCTTGTTCCTGAGTAATAAATTGAGGTGAGATGGATCCCTATGCAAATAGTTACACATATTATGCATACCATATTCAAGCTTGTTTAATTAAAGGAAAAGTTACTGTATGTATATATGTACATAAAATATTGTATTTATGAATTTTATTAATTAATCCATTAATTTGTTTATTGAACACTGCAGATATAGGGTACATATTATACATTTTACAATTTCAATTGTTAATTAACCCTCTCTAATAGTATGATAAATATGATATATATATATATATATATATATATATATATATATATATATATATATATATATATATAGAAAACAACTTACATACCGGTACTATTATGAAGATACACTGCATTATTAATATGCATCACACTAGGGGCCAAGCTATAGGTCTGTTCGTGAACCCTGCTTGGAGTATGCATACACAGATCGAGTAATCAGCTACATCAGTGGGGTAGGGAATGCAGCGCAAATACTGCAAATAATGTCACGAACTTGCTACTCCGAGCAGGGTTTGCACTAACAGGCCTTAAAAGTTACAGTAAGCAAATGCCACAATATATCCCATGAAAAAAGGTGCAATGTTGCCATTTCGATGGCACAGCTGGAGCCAAACAATAGCAGTACTGCAATATTTGGCAACGTCGCTTGATTTTACAATATTTTATTTGCTGGCGGTACTCATTTTTGATGGGACGTTTAGCTTGGCCTGCTGTGTAAAAATGAAAGGTGCTTTTACATAGTCCAATTTTGCTACAGAATCATGATGCTGTAAATTTTGTTGATTGACGCCACAGCATGCTTGAGGTGATCTATGGTGTTCCGTAGAAAAATCAAACTCATTTTGATTTTGCTGCGGCATTCACGTGATTTTCCCCTGCAACAGTCGCAGACAAACGAGAGTATGTGAAAGGCTTGTGGCATTTCTACGGACTCCATAGCAGTTTTGGACCACATGGAAAAGGACTTAAAGTAGAGTGAGCGATTGCATTTTTTTTAATATTTTATTTTCTAAAAATAGTTTAAGCTGCCCTCTATTGAGAAATGAAAACCAAAAAATTCCATCTCAAATAGTTTCACCACAAAAAATTCCCAAAGTTGGTGTTTCGGAGGCCTTTGACGTGCAGCCTTATGGAACATAAAACCGCGTTTTACTCCAACATTTTCTGAACTATGCTACCATTTAAAAAATACCTACGTAATCTATGATGAATTCTTTAATGGATTTTTAAATAAAAAAAAAAAAAAAAAATTACGGAGCCGTTTTTTCGGATTTTTTTTTTGTTTTTTTTTTTTTGCGGGTTAATTCCCATAAGGATTTTCATGATTTTTTTCCAAGAAAACGACCCCGTAATTTTTTTTTTATTTTAAAATTCATTAAAGAATTCATCATAGATTACGTAAGTATTTTTTAAATGGTACCATAGTTCAGAAAAAGTTGGAGTAAAACGCGGTTTTATGTTCCATAAGGCTGCACGTTAAAGGCCTCCGAAACACCAACTTTGGGATTTTTTTTGTGGTAAAACTATTTGAGATGGAATTTTTTGGTTTTCATTTCTCAATAGAGGGCAGCTTAAAGTAAAGTGCGCGCTAGAAAAAAAAGTTGAGTTAGTATTTTCTAAAAATAGTTCAAGTCGTCCTCCATATCAAACCAAAATTAAAAAAATTCTATCTCAAATAGGTTTGCCAGAAAAAAATTCCAAAGTCAGAGTGAACGCGTCGCTTAACATGAGGCCTTACCTGACAAAAACCCTCGAATATCTCAAAAAAATACACCGTTAGGTGGTATGAAAAAAATATAGTGATGTTCTATGACCCAAGCTTTAACCAAAAACCGATTAAAAAAAATTCTCTCGAATCCGTTTTTCCGTAAAAAAATCAAGAAAATCTACCATGTTAATTCCCATAAGATTTTTTATTATTTTTTTTCGGAAAAATGGATTCGAGCGAAATTTTTTTTAATCGGTTTTTGGTTAAAGCTTGGGTCATAGAACATCACTATATTTTTTTCATACCACCTAACGGTGTATTTTTTCGAGATATTCGAGGGTCTTTGTCAGGTAAGGCCCCATGTTAAGCGACGCGTTCACTCTGACTTTGGAATCTTTTTCTGGCAAACCCATTTGAGATAGAATTTTTTTAATTTTGGTTTGATATGGAGAACGACTTGAACTATTTTTAGAAAATACTAACTCAACTTTTTTTTCTAGCGCGCACTTTACTTTAAACTATTTTTAAAAAATAAAATATAAAAAAAAATGAACTCGCTCACTCTACTTTAAATATGCATATTGATGCTTCCGCTGCGAAATGCTATGCTGACTTTGCAATTTCCAAAAGGCAACAAAATGCTCACTTTCAAGAAGGTTTTAAAATATATACCTGGAACAATAATAATAGACCTTCTTGATTTGCAAAGTGAGCATTTTGTTGCCTTCTGAAAATTGCAAAGTTAGCATTTCACCACAAAAACATTGATATGTATGCATAATTGCATACTGTACAGTGCATGCAATTGTTAATGATTATAGTCCGGCACAATCTCATATCACCTGAACTTTATTAAAGTTGTCTTTCTGCATAATATAAATATACAGTGTACATTACCAAACATATAATACATCATAAGTGTACTCCCTGAGAAATGAAGCAAGTGACACAGGCGGGAGACAATTTTCTCTCTTTCGCTCTCCTGCATGTCCGACTTGTCTTGATGTCAAGAGACTAAAATTATGTTGTTGTCTACAGTTTCCAATGCCACAACAGCCGTGCAAGGTGTGTGGGCAGTGGCTGGGGGGCAATAATTGGCAGAAACATCTGCTGAGCGAGCGCCATCAGGAGGGCCTCAACCAGCAAACCAGAAAGAAAAACGCAGAGCAGTTTGGGATCTTTGTCACGGGTGTGTTGAACTTTTGTCATTTCCAGCATTTAGATGAATATCTCGTGAGTGAAGGACAATAATATTTATTTACTTCCTACTGTGTACCTTTTTCTCAATTTTTGTCTGTACTTTCCTGCACCGATATCAAACATTGTCACATACATACATCTACAGTTCAAAAAATATAAGATTACCACCAGAAGTTTAAAGGTTTTGGTTGAACTATAAACGTGAAAAGTTCAAGATTTTGCAGAGGGATTGAAATCCCTAATATAATTTTCTCTGCGGGGTCAAAACTGAACTAGTAAGACCAAAACCCCGCCCTCCCATCTCTTTTCGGTTGTTACATTTTTTGAACTGTATAGTAAATAAGAGGTGTAAAACTCTGCCTTATTAAATCCCCCAATCTCTACCTGCAACTGATGAAGCATCTAGACGATGTGAAATGTTTTGAAAAAATGTAAATAACTTAGTGTGAACCTGTGACCACAAGATTTTCTCCTACTATGACTTTTTCGATAGGTAAGGCCTTGCTGGTTATTCCTATCTTTTTCTTTTAATAATTTATATAAACCTTAATGGTTTATTTCCCTTAAATTGAATATTAGTAAATGTAGCTAAGCAATTTCCATTGTTCATACCCCCAACTCCAATCTTTTCTTTCCCGGATATTTTCTTCTGTTTCCTAATGACTTCAGTCTATTAACCCACTCCTCCATTATGTTATTATGAGCAGTAGTATTTTATTATGTTATATATTTATTTATTCATATTAAATATCAGTTGATACATTGTGACTACATACTAAACATTTAACAATTTGGATTAAGCTGTAAAAATAAACAATAAAGATTAGTAATATAAATATACATATATTCAACTTATTACAAAAATAACTCACAGTATAATAATATTCAATTATTACAACTATATATAAAATTACAACTTATTATTGGCATTTTTCTTGTTACATGAGCATAATAGAATAATAACTTTTTTTTTTAATAAGATAAGCAAATAATTGCTTCTTAAAAACAGACATACTCTCAATTCTTTTATATAATCTGGAAGTTTATTGTACAAGACTGCATGAGCTCAGAAAAAAATGGTCTCTTTTAGTTTGCTCATAACCTCCAAACTTTGCATGTAAAAAAAAAAAAAAAAAAAAAAAAAAAAAAACTTGGGAAATTCAATACGTATATTATGTTGTTCCGTTGTTCCCATATTTTTTTACAACTCTGACCTGCTTTGTCTTGAATCATATATGCTTCTAAGTATTATTATTATTTTTTGCTTACAAATATACTGTCAGCATGGGTAGATGAGCCCCACAAAAGAACACCATATGTAATTACAAAATATGCATAACCGTTAACCGTAATACACAATTTTTAAAGATTCTAAATTACAAACGTTACGAAGCTGCATCATGCATAACAAAATTAATTTTTGCCAATTTCTTATTCAATTCAGTTATATGTATTTGCCAAAATAATTTATCGTCAAGATAATTTATTCCAAGGTATTTAACAACTTGAGACTAGTTTGATATCAGTTAATGACTATATTTTATATGAAAATATCTTATGGTAATATACATGATCATGGTAATTAACTTAACCTCAGCTACTTTGGGGTAAAAGAAAATTTCTGTATGACTGTATCGAATGAAATAAAATGTGTTCTAAAATTTAACCGCTTATGGTTTGAGCAAATTCAAGGGGGTGCTTTCTCAACTTATCTCACAATGCTTTATTTCTGGTTTCCACTCATAAGGCCCCTATGTTAAAATTTCTTCCTCAATATTCAGAAAACTAATCAGACAGATCCACTTCAAAATTTGCGTGCTACCCTTTGATGGCAAGTTCAAAGTCTCCTGCAAGTCTTGTTCAATTCAAGGTGGTCAATTCCAAGATCTCAATCAACAGGTTAATCCTTAATAAACAATAACAGATTTTGCTTTTTTTTTTTTACATCAAGTATGTTTGTGCACAGGATTCTTCAACCAGAGTGACTTGAACTTAGAGAAACTGAAGGAGCTGTTCTCACAGTTCGGGGAGGTTTGCAACGGTTTTCTCGGTCAGAATCGCAGCTATGCCATCCTCGAGTTCAAGTGCAGGTACGACACTGTGACTGCGACTTGTGGCAGAGCATTATGTTCGCATGTGTTGCAGGGAGCACGCCCTGAAGGCGCTCAACACGCCCGTCAACTACAAGAACTTGACCCTGATAGTGCGCCCCAGGGTGTGCAAGAACTCCAGCGGCTCTGGTGAGTGCTGGTCCTCTTCGCATTGATAGCGTCGTTAGGGTGACGTTGAAAACATGTCACTAAAAATAGTACAAATATTTTTATAAAGTTTTTTCACCCATGTAAGTGTCATAGAGAATGCAAGAAGTTAAGTTCATAAATGATAAAGTTAATTTCTTCAATATTGAAATATATTTTGAAATATTGCAAATTTAATATTCATGCATTATGTCTCTTCTTTTGCCTTGATATTACCTTATTTTTTAAGTTTAAAATATGAAATGATGAGTATTTAAAAACAATGGGAGCCTGATCAAATCAGCACTTTGACACCATTTCACTAAAATTAGTTAATGTTAATTTCACTTTACATTTTTATTTTTAACATGATGAGATACCAAATTATAAAATGTGATTATAATTTTGTTAAATGTATTTTATTTTTATTGGTTTTCATTAAATTAATTATACTTACAATGATATTATGTGAGCAAATGTAAGTTGTTCCTGCGTTTTTACAAAGTTTAAATTTTTTATACTGTACGTGTATTGAAATTCATTTTGAATAACAATCTGATAATGATAAACATTGTTTTATAATAATAATTATTGTTAGATTACCAGACCTTTTATGGGAATCAAGTCCTAGACATCACATTCCATGAAATTGAAGCGTTTACTTAAAGCAGGCTTCGTCAGAAAACATTTTACAGTGAAAAACAAGAGCACACCAATACAGTAATTTGGTGTACTGTCATTTAATGCAACCTGTAGTAAAATATTAAAATTATGTGCAGTAGAAATAATTTCAATATTGTTTGATTATGAAATCATTGTACAAACAAAAGAAATGTCTACATGAAAAATGGGATCACATTGCAGTAAAATTATTTTATATTTCTGTCCACAAGATTCTGTCCTTTCTGGGGAATACAAATTTCAACTTCAGGTCATTCATTGTTTTGAAAGAATTTCTTCAAAGTTTCCTTGCATGACTAACGAAAAAGTAATTTTATCTTTTTACTGCAATTTAATTTCATTGATTTATTTTAGTTTAGAACAGGGTACAGAGGCCAACTCAAAGGGACATCTTAGGAAAGCCGCAGGCTAATGAAAAAGTCACAGTGTTGCCAAGTCATGTAAAGTTTGGGGATAGCTGGAGACAAGCTAGATGGACAATCTGGCAACATTGCTTGATTTTGCACTATTTCATTGGCTTGCAGCTTTAACGTTGACTTTAGCTTGGGGTAACAGTAAATAATGAACAATGACCTTTGTGTCCTCAGCGCCCCCCACTCCCTGCCCGTCCCCCGCCCCAGAGAAGATGGTGGTGGGTCTGGAGGGGTCCTGGGAGGCCCAGGCGCAGAGACTGGCTGCCTTGCTGGGCATCGCGGCCCGCCCCGAGCCCCCCGAGCACGACCGTCGCCTGCAGGAGGTGTGCCGCGCCGTGAGAAAGGCACTGTCCCCCACCTTCTATGACTGCACCACCCACGTCTTTGGCTCCCGCTACACCGGCCTGGCGCGGACCGACAGTGACGTCGACATCTACGTCGACATAAGCAAATGTGAATGTAATTATGATTTATTTTGATTACCTATTGGTGTTACACTCTATTCAAATAAATATGTTCAATTCGGCTATACTTTAACATGGCCGGATCAGACATTTTTATTCACATGGAGTGTACACTCCTCTTCTCTGAAAAGTTTCCTTCTGCAGTCCTATTAATTACCATGCCCCGTAAAAATAATACAGGGCACAGTGATTAATAAGGCTGCAGAAGGGAATTTTTCAGAGTCAAGGAGTGTACAATAAGGCATGGATACAGTGGGACAAGGAAATATTAAATTTAGCATGGCTAAAATATAGGCATTTCCCCCACTCCTTTTTTTTTAAACATTGGCCTTATTGAGATGACCTCCCCCGAAATTTGGTTGTGGATCCGTGCCTGTGTACAATATAACACAGATCACATCATTTCTATAAACTATTAATTTAGCAATGCAAACATAGAGCAATAAAAATAATTAATAAAAATAATAACATAACAGATATTTACATGTATATTACATAAAAGTCATACAATAACCATCTCATCATCATTGAAACATTATAATTTAATTTACCTTGCAAGATAATTTTCTGTTAATTTATTAGCAAAAAATATTTTAACTGAATGTATACCGTATTTTTTTTTTTGTTTTTTTTTTCTTTTTATGAAGACAGATTTCAATTCTTTTTAGACAAATTATGTATTACAGTACTATCAATGTTCCTAATGCTGGCAAAAGATTCTAAATTTTGCCTGACTGATACAAAGGGGAGCTTTTTTGAAATAAGGTGGGGGTTCCTTCAAAGTTGGTAATTTGATATTTCCTGCACTGTTATTGACATTGTGTTGTCTATGTTCCAGATATGAATAATCTGTCTCCTCGTGATCAGAACATTCTTCAGACTGACCCGTACAAATTCCATCAGAACATGTTCAGCCTGTGTTGTAAAAAGTTGATGAAATGCCGCACCTTCACCAACATCCTGGGGGTCTCTCGCGCACGCACTCCGGTAATTAAGTGCATCCACGCGGCCACGCAGATCCAGTGTGACCTCACCTTCAAGAACTACCTTAGTGTGTGCAACTCACAGCTGCTCCGGTACTTCTTCGAGCTCGACCCTCGTATCAAGGCCATGGTCGTGGTGCTACGCCACTGGTCGCAGCTCGTCCAAATTGCCAACCTCTCAAACTACGCCCTCACCATGATGGTGTTCTTCTACCTGCGCCGCCTGCCTCAGCCAATGGTGCCTTCCATCCAGGCAATGATCAACGCTCACGAGGAACCGTGTTACTCTGACAGCTGGCGCTGCAGCTTCACCAGGCTTTTCTTTCAGACCAAGAACACCCAGACACTACAGGAGCTGCTCCAGGGCTTCTTCCTGTTTGTCGCCACCTTTGATTTTGGCGTGGACGTGATGTGTTCCCTCGATGCAGAGGCTGTTCCCAAGTGGCGTTTTCTGGAGGCCTCAACGCTGCCTCCCAGCCAGCAGCTACTCTCAGAGGCCATGGGCTACGACCTGCAGCTGTCCGTGCGCTCCCACTTGTGTATCCAGGACCCCTTTGAGTTAAGCCACAACACCACTCATGGCATGGTCAAGCAGAACTTGGCAGACCTGCGCAATATCTGTGCCGCTGCTGCCAAGATCTGCGGAGAACCGTCCCGCAGTCTGGACGAGATGTTCCAAGCCAGGCCGGAGCCTCCGACCTGGACCCCTCAGTCTGGAAACCTGGTCACTGTCCAGTACAACAACTTCTTCCCTCTGCTGACCTTACTGAAGGCTGGGGCAGAGATCACAGACATCTGGTGTGAGCAGCTGCTGGACGTCATCCAAGACATGTTCAAATTTGTGCTGTGCTTCGAAGAGCTGGGAGACGAGGCTTCACGAAACAAACCCAAGAAGCTAGACTTTTCTGAGGAGCCACTAACACTAAAGCTCAGCTCAAAGTATTGCTTGTGGACATCAAGAAAACAAGCAACAAAAGACGTGAAAACCCCAGGCTCCATGTCAATGTTTGCCAGGGAAGTAGCCATCACTCAGTTCATGCTCAAAACTTACTACAAAAACCCTTTGACAAAGTCGAGCATTGTTATTGACGTCATCTTGAAGGTTGAGAAGGCTCCCACTCGCCTGGAGCTGAAAATTATTGACGTCAAGTCAGAGGTGGGTACAGTGATTGGCCTCACCAATTTCCTCAACAGCACTTTGCAGACGCTCGTAGACAAAGGCCTCACCGAGGACTATAAGAAAGATCTGCTATGCTCCCAACAAGATGTCAATAATGAAGGCAAGAAGAAAGCCGTTGCTGCAAAACGTAGCATAGAGACGAGCCAGAAGAGCCAGAAGAAAGAGGAGAGTCACCGAGCGCGCTTCAACCATGACGTTGCCGAGGAGACCAAGACCTCGTCAGAGTCGGAGCTGTCCACGATGGATGGTCTGGCCAGCACGGCTGACGACAGGTTCCAGCTGGTGGCCTCCTACACCTTCCTGCCCCCCTCAGCTGCTTGCTCGATGGCCAGCCCGCCACCCGAGTCTGAAAAAGTCACCATGTGCAGCCTCTCCTCACATCACGAGAAGCTGATCAACATTCCCAAGCAAAGCCCTCTCAACTTCCTGCTCAAGCCTTCTGAAATTGAAAGTTTGAAAGAAACTGCTGAGAAAACAAGTGAAGTCCATGATGAAGTGGCAAATCCAACAATTATCAATGCAGTAAATGGAGATGCAAATTCTGTCATAAGTGATAGCACCACTTTGACATCAACCAAAAAGGTTGAGAAACCTTCAGAGAAACTGAAAAAGGTCCCAAAAAGGTCTGCTTTTGGTCCAAAGCGACTGTTGCCTACAAAAGATAAAAGTAACGAAAAAGACTCTTTGCAAGATGAAATGTCACCACAGACTTCCTCTTCTCTGAGTGAGCAACCCGCAACGTTACTTCCAACCCGCTTGCCTCTGGGGACACCCCTGCGACGACCCAAGCTGCCTCATCTTTAACAGTGACGAACCTTGCCCTAACAGTGACCTTGTTTCGGGCTTGTACCAGTGCCTCAAGATTTCACTTAGGTTAATATTGAGATTAAATTTAACCTAATCTAGGACACTTCCACTATAATTATTATAAAGTTAATGTTTAGTTACTTATGCCCCTAGTCCATAGCACTTAATAATTAATTCTCCTGTGTAAGTATATAACACACTGTTTTTATAGGTTGCTGTTTCAATATTAACATCGAAAAAAGTGTTTTATAGAAGTCCTGCCGGGGGTCCTCGCGGCGAGGGATCGCGAATGAGTGGGGGCCCGAAAAAATCTCGGAAAAAGAAGCAGCGGTACCCCCGGGGGTCTGTTTTGGCCTAAAAACGGTGTTTTGAATTTTTCGAGGCGCCACCCCCGGCGCCAAAATTAGGCCGCCGATGCCACACCTGCTCGGGGCCGGCACGGGGTTTTGGAAAAAATACGGTGGCCCGGGGCCCCATAAGGCCTCGATCCGAGCAGACGCCCGTTCCCCTATGCCGCAAGCAGGCGATCCGCGGGGTCACGGCCAGCTTATTCGGTGGCTAAGCCCCGCCTCCGCTCCGCCGCGGTCTCCTCTGTCAAGGTGGGGCGAGTGCGCAGCCGCGAGAGCTGGCCGGTGCGATCTCGGTGCACGCGCACCGGCCGGTCCGAGAGCGCTCGCCGCCTGCCTCTTCTATAGAATGATATTGATGTAACTAAAAAAAAGTGTTTAATTTTTTAATTTAGTTAGTTTTATTTCTTGTGGAAAATAATAATGAGAGTAATAACTGTACTGTGGTACCAATTATCATCATCTTTTAGTTTGTGTAAATTTGTTTGAGTACTTAAGGTAGAGATAATGTTGGTCAGCTGTTTTTTTTTTTTTTAGCTCCATTTGATTAATATGTAAACCTTAGCAAATTCACAAAAATTCTGAAATTTTTTTGAGAGGCAGATATTAGTGCCTAAAAGCCATAGAAAAAATTTCAAAACAATTTAACGAGCCAATTTTTTTAAATTAATTTATTTAATTTTCAGCATAGGGCTTTCGCATGGAGAGACAAACTAAAAAATTAATTAAAAAAAAATCGGTTCGTTAAATTGTTTTGAAACTTTTTCTATGACTTTTAGGCACTAATATCTGCCTCTCAAAAAATTCATCAAATGGAGCTAAAAAAACAGCTACCGACGTTATCTCTACCTTAAGTATAAGTTTTGGTGGAAGTATCACCCAAATTTGAAGGTGTAATCTACTTCCAAGTACATTATGCGTGACCTGTTTGGTTTTTAGCCTGCAATATTTAATTCCAAAGTTAATTACTTACAAAATTTGCTTTCAATGAGGCTAAAAATGTTTGGAAAATACTTAATTATTTTAGGTTTTATTACTTAATTGAAATGCAAAGAGCAAATTGTAATTTCAAGTTATATGATTTAACATATTAAAACTTTCATTTTCCTTTTTAAATATAATATGTATTATATTTATTGATTGAAAGTTGATCTCTTATGTTTTATATATTTTGTACTCTCCTGTTTTAATTCAAAATAACAGTGATTAAAACTTTATAAAAATTATTATTTATTGCAATTTTTCGTCCTGGAGTTTAGATTATTTAATACTAGCTTAGCACTAAAATATTATTTAAAGGCAAAATTAAAAAAAAAAAAAAAAATGAATTTTGTTGCTATATAGATAAAATTCCAAAAGTCTCTTATAGTTAAAATATGAGATGCGACTCTCAAAGGAGTTTTCCAGAAACATGACTTCTCACTAAACGCAATGGTAAGGATCCATCTTGACGTCAGCAACCCTTTGTCCTCCCATTTACTTACAAAAAAAGATTGGGCGCACGTAAGATCCTATACGGAGCAATTTTTCGATCGCTTATTGTTAACCCTCTAAATAAGTTATGTTTGCAAATTTAAAATTACGTATTGGCACTAACCTTTTACGTTTGCTGCGATAAAAATTTTATTATTTGCCTTGGGTCAGTTTAATTAAAGAGCATCTTAAGAATTTCGCGGTAGTAGTGTTTTGACTTCGAGCCGAAAAAATGTGCGCAGAAGGGTTGCGCGCCGATGCGTGGTGGTTGTAGCAGGAGTCAAAATCAGCAAACGAACATGGCGACTATATAATTTTTCTGATGGATACTCACCATTGATGCTTATATAGATAATTGTGGTTAGTGTGAAACTGGTTAGCTTCTAGATAGAGTTTATTTTGATTAATTAATCCCTGTTTTTTGTACTGTACAGCAAAATGTTTTAAGTACAGATTTGCCACTATATGTAATAATTAACCTTTTAGCCAAACATTTTTTTACTTCATTTTTTTTTTTTTCAGACACCTGCCTAACCTTTGTAAAGCCGGTATCACACGATACAATTTTTCTAATTATTGTATACAATTTTTCGTTACTAGAAAACTTAATCTCCATGCATTTGTATGGAGAGGAAATTTTCTTGCAAGGAAAAATTGTATACAATAATCAGAAAAATTGTATGGTGTAATATATAGGCTTAAAATAAAGAATATATAGTAACAATAATAGATAATAGAGAATGTAAATAGAAACAATTTCTTAGAATAGAATATATTTTTTCGACCACAGGTGGCAATACAGTACACTACAATAATTATAGCCACAATACAGTAGAAGTCTTGTCAAATTTCTATATTTAAAATTTAAAATACAACACATACATATATTCAAATCGAGATTCTGTTGTATTTCTTACTTCTGACAATTACGCGATGACGCGAATTAAATTAAATAAATCTTAATTTAACATACATATGACACTATTAAAGGAAATTCCTAAAAAAATAAACAGTAAAACATTATTATTAATTAATTCCATATATATATAATTTATGTTTTTTTTTTTTAAATTCAAAACTTTTAAGTCTTTCTCTACAATCTTAAATCAAGCCGGTATTAATATACACTATGCAATTTTTCCAATTATTGCATAAATTTTTCCTTACAAGAAAACATAAACTCCATTTACTTGTATGGAGATGAAATTTTCTTGTAAGGAAAAATTGTATGCAAAATTAAACCATATATTATGTAATACCGGCTTAATTCCTTGTGAAAAAACACTTTAACATCATAATATTCATTATCAATCAGTATTTTCTTTATTAAATTTTTAAACAAAGTCTCATTTTTTACATTTCTTAGCATATGCTAGGAAGTTGATCATATATAATAATTGAGCTGTTTTTGATAATAAGTACTTTTTTCTATAAGAATAACAACTTTTGCTTTTTGTTTCTTATTTTATAACTATAACTCTATTTATAGTATTTATAACTGCTTCTGCTGTTTTTCGGAACTAAAAAAAACGTCAATTTTCGTTCCTTTTTCGTATCAAAAGAAGATAAGTCCACGCAACAGTACACATATATTAATATAGTATATATATAAATATATAGTCGAGTACGTCAGTTAAAAAAATACGTATATTATACACACTAAAATCAACTTTGATTATTTGTAAATACTAAAATTAGAAAAAAATATACAAATAAAAAACACATTATAAAAATTGTTATATATAACATTATATGTACTGTATAATAAGCTATAAATGCTATAGTTAATATATATTATGAATGATAAAGATAAATACAGACTAAAATATCTCTCGCGATAAAAAAAAATTAATTTAATTCATATGAATATTAATTTTTGGGCCAACTTCACACCACTATTTTTTTCTTATATTTTTAATTTATTAATTTTAAATATATATAAATATATATATATATATATATATATATATATATATATATATATATATATATATAACTCGATCATTATATACGTGCAGTTATACGTACCGTACGTACGAATCGACGATAATATAGTAAAACTCGTATTAAAGCATATATATTATAACATAATATATATAAACATATATATATCACTTAACATTATTAGCATATATTACAAGAAGGGATATATATATATATATATATATATAACCCACAAATGAGAGAAACGTAGAATCCTCAGCCAGGAATCAATGCTATATAAACATGCAGCTTATTGAATGGTCCGGAATTGCAATTAATGGTCCAAATTAATTAAGTCAGGAGAACCACAAAGAGAAAATTAAAAGTTAGCCGAAACAAATATTATAATATATACACAGACTATCAGGCGCGGATCCAGGAAAAAAATTCGGGGGGGGGGGGGGGGGGGGCTGCCTCCATAAGGCTAATGTTAAAAAAAATTGAGTAGAGGAAGTGCCTATATTGCCCATGTTAAATCCAAAATTTCGGGGGGAGCTGCAGCCCCCCTCACCCCCCTGGATCCGCGCCAGCAATGTACGTTGTGGGCGGAGGAGAGAAAAAAAAAATATTGAACATCGGTTATTAAGTTGAGAAAAAAGAAATAAAAATTTACATTTTAATATTTCCATAAATGCAAATTTTACTTAATAATTAATATGCATATTTGCAAGTTTCTTTTTAATATTCTGCAATATTCTGTATGCTTAAAAATGTATACTTGTAAAAAAAAAAAAAAAAAAACAAGCATGCATGCATGCACGCTCTATTTTTACTTAAAAAATTTATTGCGTTAAAAAAAGAATTTTAATTATAAAGAATAATTTTATTTGTTTATATTAATTTCAACCAAACATTGTAAAAATTAATTAATTTCCGTGATCCGTGATAATCATAATAATAAATTGTATCCTGTACACAGTGGCTGATTACCAGGAGAGGGTCGGGGGGATTGTATGGACATGACAGATTTTGGTACATTTCTAATCCTCATATCTACCCTTAATATATAATTCACCAAATAATTTACGATTAAAAAACAAAATCAGCACTGTCTCCCAGCTTCCTTAATTAGTTTACTCTACAGCTTACGAGATAACAGTGCCATGACAATTCTTGCAACTTTTTTAATTAAAGTCGATTTCAGAGCAGGAACAAACAAATGACTTCACATCAAGCTAGGTGGTTTTGTAAGCCGCAGTGAAGCTATTAATGACGCTGAGGAAGTCCTCAATGTTTATTTAAAAAAATATAATAATTCCCGCGATCAGAAAAATATAATGAAAGGAATCGGGGTAACTTTTACTCATTTGTGCAATAAAAAAAATCACACTTTTCATAAATTATATCTTACATTCACAATTAACATTTTAAATGCACTTCAATAATTAAGGCAAACTTAACACGAAACGTAAACGTATACTTTAAGGTAGAGATAATATGGATCAGCTGGCCCAATGCTAAAAAAATCCCATTCATAAAAATTATTAAAAAAATTTGAAGTGTTCTCCTCTACATCCCCTATCAGTAGGTAAAATATCAGGTATACAAAAACGAGCTAGTTTTCGAGTTATTAATTTTTAAAGTTGGCAAATTTAACATGGAAGTTCCATTTCTCCATGTTAAATTAGTCAACTTTAAAAATTAATAACTCGAAAACTAGCTCGTTTTTGTATACCTGATATTTTACCTACTAATAGGGGATGTAGAGGAGAACATTTTAAATTTTTTTCATAATTTTTATGAATGGGATTTTTTTAGCATTGGGCCAGCTGATCCGTATTATCTCTACCTTAACTGTTGAAAAAAAAAAAAGTAACAAAATAATACAAAGTATAATCATATAATAAATAATATTAAGTATAATATATATATATATAGCTTTGGATTAATTTAATTATCTCCTTATAATCTAAAAATTGTAATTTTCAAGCAATGTATATAGAGAATACATAATATTTGTACAGTACAGTGAATAAACCCTATATATATATATATATATATATATATATATATATATATATATATCAAATCATTTTATAATATATAATATATATATATTATAAAGTTGATTTGATTTGCAACGATGTTTTTTTTTTTTTTTTTGTTTTTAACATACATAACATCTCTTACGGGGTAATTAAGACATTAGTATTAATAATTATTACAAAAAAAAATATGATAACTGCAACACTGGTATAAATTTTCACAAATTAATTATTAAATATTTAAATATTTTATCGTAAGTAATTAAATATCTGCTGCAGAGTGACAGCAGGCACAGTGGAGGAAGTTCTCGCCAACGACGACGAGGAGGCAGTGCAGCGTGTCTTGGAGTTCACACCATTGTAAGTTTACATGCGCAGTTTGATCCGCGTATTAGACGGATGCGCTTTCGTTCACGACGCTTTCGTCGTCTGTTTACATGAGAAATTTAGATGCAGTGGCGTAGCCAGGATTTGTTCAAGGGGGGTTTCTTGAAGATAAAGATTGAGAATATCCCACCGGGGGGTTTGGGGGGCGTAGCCCCCCAATAGCCCGCCGCAGGCGCGATTTTTTTAAGGACACGCCCCTTTTTTAGGGTAAAATTATTAAAAAATACTATTATAGAGGATGTATGGCCTGATGCAATATTTTTATATTTTTTGCATCCCATTTTTTTAATTTCTTTTCAATATTGTACATGCACTAACGTAATAAATAAAGCTTTGAGTAAATAATTTTAGTTAAATCAAGTAATTCATCTAATAACCACTTTTATATTATTTTTATTAGTTTCATGGTGCGCGATTTTTTTGAAAAAGGGACGTGGACTATAATTTTTTTCGATGAAAAGTTGCAGCAAATTTCTTATATTTGTAAATCGTTAATTATGTAGTTACAATATTTTTGTCACTACAGTATTTTTTCTTATAAAAAAATAGACCACATTTTAAGACGATGTACTAGCTAATGTACGAGCAAGAAAAAATATTTATATTTAAATTTTCAAAACAGGAAAATCAATTCATTACATTAAGTATACTGTAAAATTAATACATTTAAAAATCGGATTTTTTTAACTTCAATAATAAGTTTAAATATATACGTACAGTATTATACATATGACTTACATGAGACAATGAAACTAGCAATTGCAAGATGTAATATACCTATATAATTAATTAAAAAATAATAAAATACTATATATAATTTTTATTGTTATGCTGAACATCATGCGGGGAATGTTTTCAACATTTTTTATACTTTAAATTGTTGTCTTTATAGTGCATCTTTTCGTATACAAAAACAAAAATAACTTAATAATGAATACTACATAATATAATTATCATAATAGAATTATACCATACCTAAATAATCATAATATTGTAGACCGATTTTAAAAAAATTAAAGATGTATTAACGATGTGTTTCGGGGATATAAATTTTTAAAGTTTTTTTTTTTTTAAAAATTTTTCATAAAATTTTAGCTAAATCGTATCCGTCGAGTACCATTTTTTGTTATTTTTCCCTTAAAATTTACTAAGGTTCAGCTCTCAAGGGGGGGGGGGGTATAACACCCAAACCCCCCCCCCCTTGTCTACGCCCCTGTTTAGATGCGTATTTTAAGATGGATACGCTTGTAACGAAGCGTCGTGAATAAATACGGGCTGCGGTTGAATACGGATCAAAACATCTGTTCACATGAGTGTTAAATACGCATCCGTTCGAGGTGAACCTCCAACTAGTGCTGTAAATAGAAACAAATAAATCAAAGAAATATCACAAAACACAGTTACGAACAACATAGTAAGAACATTTTTGGCCAATAAAAAATGGCCGCGCTGGGGGCATACATGACCAAAATGTGTCAATTGCCCCAAAATACCAACCAACCAATTAAATATAATATAATATATATCTTGCAGTAAATTATACAAATCAATATTAAATTGACTTGGAAACTTAATTTGTTATAATTTAAATTGCACTTATATTTTGAGACAAATAAAAACTGAAGACAAATAATTATTATTAATAATAATTTTGGTAATAATTTTTACACGCACCTAGCAGGTTTATGTTTTTACCATGCCAGCCGCTTCAATTAAGATATAAAATAAGTTCTTTTTAATCTTAATAAACAAATTGCCACTTCAAAGTAGCAATTAAATTATTTGATGATAATCCCAGTTATTTATTTATTTATTTATTTATTTATTTATTTATTTATTTATTTATTTTTTTTTTAGAAATATTGAAGAAAATTATAAATACAACGTTCCCCTTTTCAAAGAGTTTTTAAAACTCTTGGGGTATGAGGTATATTTTTATGCCTTATAAGTTTGTTTTTATGAAAAAACAAATTAAAAAAAGAAGGAAAACAAAAATAATATAGCACACAAGCATTTTTATGATATTTTCCTTATATATAAGGTTCTATTACATGATATTACTAAAATAATAAAGTATCATTAATTAAATAATCACTATATCCCCCTGTTGTCTTTGCTGCTTCGGGTGCTTCAAAAAGCTCTTGCCTTGGTTTACTGAAGGAACCACAGAAATCTCAGAGACAATGGTCAGTGACGGAAGTAATACACAGAACAATTTGGTTTCGTCAGAAAAATGTCAACATAAATTCTTCATTAAAATATGATAAAATTCCTCAAATTATCTTAATAGTATAAATTCTTCAGTTTACTACATGCAGAGTTTTACAACAGCACAATTACTTCCGCTCATCTAATTAAAGAACAAGTTTTATCTTTACTATTTCCGACGTCACCGCAGGCAAATTTCCAGCTATTTCATCTTCCTCTAAGCTATTTTTATCTTTTAATCATAAAAGCTTGAAAATTAGGTGCAAAATTTTGGAACATGTGTAAAGTGAATTTGAAATTACATTTTATTGATTTTAGCTTTCGCCAAGTAAGTATTTTATGCAGAAATTTTATTGACTTTAACTTTCGTTTATAAAAAATACAATCATATTATATTGTTTTTATTATAGTATTATAAATAACCATTTTACCAACAATTTGCCTTTCTTTTTTATATATAATATTTATATAAAGTAACACAAATTTTACATTAAATTTTCATTAAAAAAATTGATTTAGTTTTGAAAAAACTAGTTAAATAAACAGAAACGTGCACACCTTAATATACATCATATTCAGTACTATTAATGAAGCAAGTAAATTGTTTATACTAAGCTGTGTATAAAGTGAACACGTCTTGGAAAATTACCTTTCTCTTCATGCGTTCGTGCCAGAGTGGTTGTATAACAACATTGAATATGAATAGAGATCGAGTGAATATTATGACTGTCGGAGCCAAATGGAGTGGTCAAAATCACAAATTGAATTTCTGAACACATACTCGTATATACCAAAATTCAAAATATGCATCTATATATATATATATATATATATGTATATAATAATATGTATAAAAATAAGTAAATAAATCAAATAAAAAAATTGTAATGGGAATGTTAAATAGAAGATAATTAATAAGGTTTGATATATCTAAAGTACAAATTTTCTCTCGGGGTTGTTTTTACTATTATGGTAATTAAAAGGCAGGTCAATTTACTCCAATCAAATTATGAACAATCTCATCAAAAATAATTTCTCATTAGTACTAAATAGTGATGTACATAGCCACAATACTAGGCGTTCAAATAATTTTCATATTGACTTTACAAGAACTAACCTAGGTAAATTTTCCATCCTATGTAAAGCTACCCATTTATATAATGCTCTGCCTGATAACATAAAAAATATAACTTCAATAAAAATGTTCTCAGATAGAGTAAAAAAATACAATATTGCTCAACAATTTGCTCTAAGTAGAAATATGCAAACATGTAGATATTCTTCATTATTATATTATGCCTAATAATTATAAAACCTTATTATAATATACAATCTGTACACTAAATAACTATTGATTTGATAATATTTAATATTCAATCAATATAATACTATTTCTAAAACATGTGTAATTTATGTATCAATTTTGTGTTAGCTTTGACTATTTGTTTAATATATTATAATCCAAACTTATAGTGTTTATAATGAATAAGCTACATCAACTTTTTTTTTCTTAACTAAATTGTTATTGTTAATTATGTAGTGAAATATTTCTGTCATCATGTTTTTTTTCCAGATGAAACAAAATCTTCATTCCTCTTCTCGAGCTTTAGCTCATTGAGGTATAAATGTTTTTTTGTATAAATGAAATGTATCATGTTTATTTAAAATGAAATAATAATAAAAAAAAAAAAAAAAAAAAAAAAAAAAATTGACAAAATTTTAGTCGAATTTAAAACATTAAAATCCCATAAGGCAATAAAAGTTAGTTTAGGATTCAACCTCCAAAATGGGGATGAAAAAACGCACCCAAACTTTAACACAATGCTCCTAATATGTTTTTATTTTTGCAGCAAATTTTTCACATTCGTTATAGTTTTAAAATCCGTGCACTGAAAAAGTTATGAAATTAGTAAACCAGGATGTTAAGGGCATTGGGTGTAGCACCGGTAGTTGGCAACACTGACGTATCTTCACTATGTTAATTTTTGATCATTGCTCCTGGGAGTAATTTTTATGCTAGAGCTAAGCTGATTGCTGTAGTATCAAGATAATTAGTAGCCCAAGTGCACAATTTGGCTAAATAAAGCCTGATTTAAAGAAAAGTATTTTTTAGTAATTTGTTAAATTTACATGCATTTTTCTAAAATATAAAAAAAATACTTTTCTTTAAATCAGGCTTTATTTAGCCAAATTGTGCACTTGGGCTACTAATTATCTTGATACTACAGCAATCAGCTTAGCTCTAGCATAAAAATTACTCCGAGGAGCAATGATAAAAAATTAACATGGTGAAGATACGTCAGTGTTGCCAACTACCGGTGCTACACCCAATGCCCTTAACTATGTATATATGTATATTTATTTTATAGTTAATATATATGTATTACTAAATTACTTAATATTAGAGCAACACATTTATAAATAAATAATTGCAATACATATTGTATTTCATAATAAATATTGTATTATATTTAGTCTTCCAAAAAGTCCCCTAGCTTCTTGAAACGGTTGCGAAGGTCCGGCATAAATCGACGCTAGTCGCCGCCTTATCTACCAAGCGTTGTGGTCTGCGGAAACGCGTAACAGTGCGGGTGATATAGAAAATATTATAGCGATGAATCGTGATAACGAAATGAAAATAAGGTACTTTAGTCCTGCAGGGGGAAAATCCTATCAATCCCCTACTACAATCTTAAATGTACTGTATATAAAGGCATTGGGCACTTGAAAAAACATCATTCATTCATCAGCTCCCAAGTCTAAAGTAACATAACAATGGAGTGCACACAACACATTCTGGTGCTACTGGTGCTCATGGGGGTCTGCTGTTGTGTCCTTGCGCAGACCAGTTGCACTTTAGACGAGGACCAGGACCGAACCCCCAGCAAGATACGAGGCTGCAGGTGCACCGAGAGGGCTCTCCAGAACGGCTGCCGAACCATCAAGGTACCACACAGGGTCAGGTATGACAAGGATGTGGAGGTCATCGACGTCTACATGGGCTGCAGCTGCGACAAGAAGCCCCAAAAACTGGTTTCAATCGAAGCGGACATCGACCAAGAGAGGTCATTGACCCCTGGAGACAAGAAATCCCGAGGGCTGGTCACAATCGATCAAGATCGGTCATCGACCCCTGGGACCGAGGTCTCTTCTTCTGGAAACGTGGTGTGCACCATGGACTCGGAAAAAGGTCGCGAGTCCTTCAAGAGGTGCAAGTGCTCGGAAACAGCACTGCTGCAGGGCTGCCAAACGAAAAGAGAGTTGAAACGGGTCCAGTATGATGATAGAAAAGTGAATTCGATAAACGTGGAAGTGGGATGCAGCTGCGACAAGAAGCCCCAAAGACTGGTTGCAATCGAAGCGGACATCGACCAAGAGAGGTCATTGACCCCTGGAGACAAGAAATCCCGAGGGCTGGTCACAATCGATCAAGATCGGTCATCGACCCCTGGGGCCGAGGTCTCTTCTTCTGGAAACGTGGTGTGCACCAAGGACTCGGACACAGATCGCAAGTCCTTCAAGAGGTGCAAGTGCTCGAAAACAGCACTGCTGCAGGGCTGCCAAACGAAAAAAGAGTTGAAACGGGTCCAGTATAATGACGATGGAAAATTGAATTGGATAACCGTGGAAGTGGGCTGCATCTGCGATAAGAAGCCCCAAAGACTGGTCGCAATCGAAGCGGACATCGACCAAGAAAGGTCATCGACCCCTGGAGACAAGAAACCCCGAGGGCTGGTCACAATCGATCAAGATCGGTCATCGACCCCTGGGGCCGAGGTCTCTTCTTCTGGAAACGTGGTGTGCACCATGGACTCGGAAAAAGGTCGTAAGTCCTTCAAGAGGTGCAAGTGCTCAAAAACAGCACTGCTGCAGGGCTGCCAAACGAAAAGAGAGTTGAAACGGGTCCAGTATGACGATAGAAAAGTGAATTCGATAAACGTGGAAGTGGGATGCATCTGCGAGCTGGAGTCGAAGAAACTGCACAATATCATCCCAGAAATCTCAAAATAATTGTTAACTTTATATACGGTCACAATTGCAACTATATATATGGAGTGTTAATCAAAGTCTTCTACTCGCAATGGTTAATAATTGTAATAAACCATTGCGAGTAGAAGACTTTGGTGATAATTTATTTATTTATTTACTGTCATTTACTAATACTCAACTGATAGTGAAAACATGATCTCTTATAGTATATTTAGTTATTATAATCCTGTTTATTCTCATAATTTTTAATATTGCATAATTATAATTGACGAAACATACAAATCCATGTCATCTTTTACTGCTTTGTGATTTGACAAACTAATTTAAAATTTCTAAATAGTTTAAGTGTGATGTCACAAAATTCAATTAATTTTTTTAATCATTCCTAAACTCCATATTTCATAATTGCTTGAGGAAATATGAGAAAACGCAAATATCTCAAAATTATTAAAAATGCAATAATTTTGTTCATTGTCTACTCACTTTCGTACATTTTTTTATAGCATTTATTTGAAATATCATTATAATTATTAAAGGCTATATTTTATATATTTTGTTAATTATGTTAAATTATTGTAGTACTAGTAATTTATTGTTGTTAATAAATAATTTAAAATTATTATTGTTTTTTTTTTAATTTTAAATATTTTAATATTAATTATAAAATAAGTTTAGTTGTTTGTATCCTGCACAAAAAATAAAAATAGGATGATCCGGCCTGGATGTACATATAAAACGAGCGTCAGAGTTCATGACGATAGCTCTATGAAAACTCTGATTAATTTTGAGGAATACGTCTATATTTAAAATAGGATAGTCATAAAATTTTGTCTTACGTATATAGTATACACTTGAATACATATTTTTTTCTATATTATTCTAATATTAGTTATTTTGTAATTTATTTGTTGTTTTAGAATCGATTTTTTTAGTACATAATATGATATGTTTGTCTTATTATTATTAATTCTATATATACTTAATCAATACATAAGTAATAGGTTTTAAGTTATAACAGAGCCTCGTCTCCTCAGAACTTGCCAATCTTTAAATTTTAGCAAGATACATTATATCAACAAAGTCTCAGGAAAATTAACATTATTTGCTCTCAACTACTTTTATAAACTGGAAAGTTTCATATTCCTCTGTGTAAACGATTTTTTTATAGTGCAGTTTACAAGATTATGTACCAGACAGGGTTATACAATTACTATTAAAATATTATAAACATTATATGTACTTCACGGTTCTTTATGTGTAATAAATAAGTACAAAATACAAATAACCTGTTGGCTGCTACAGAATATACAATAATCTTCAAGTTATTAGCTCATTATGAATAATTCAGCACTAAAAAAATATAATTTTTTTAAAAGTTAGAGTTACAAAAAAGTATTCATTTCTCAAATTTCATCGATCGATATAATTTTAAGTACAAAATTATTTATTGCAGCAAGGAAAAAATTAAATAAGAAAATACAAACTAATTCAAAACATAAGTACAGCGTTTATGTCCCTAAATTTCTATCTGTTTAATGCCGCGGGGAGAGCGGCTAGGGAATATTATAAATTAGAATTCCACATATTATGTGAATGGAATTAAGGGTAAGATAACGCCACCAATGTTTAAAAAAAAAAATCCCTCAGACGAAAATTATGAAAAAAAAAAATAAAATGTTCTCCTCTACACCCCCTATCAATAGCTAAAATATTAGTTACACAAATACGATCCAGTTTTTGAGTTATGAATTTTCAAAGTTGACTACTTTAACATGGAGAAAAGGAATTTTCATGTTAAATTAGTCAACTTTAAAAATTTATAACGACTAAAAAACTAGATCTTATTTGCATACCTGATATTTTAGCTACTGATAGCAGATGTAGAGGAGAACATTTTAAATTTTTTTCATAATTTTCGAGCGAGGGATTTTTTTTTATTTTTTTTTTAACATTGGTGGCGTTTATCTTACCCTTAAGAAAAGTTAAAATTTTAAAATGCATGAAATTCCATCCGGGACATTTTGGGTGAGTGCTCCTTGAAATTCAGTTCTCGTGAACCGCATGATATTTTTTTTTTTTTTTTTTTTTTCATGTTTGGGTAGAGGACTTACGGTTAGATTTAAATTTTGTTGGATTGTTTTTAACACATTAAAATCCCGCTGGAAAGCGCTGTGACGTCACAGTCATCCAGCTCTTTCAAACGACTTTCCCTATATGCATGCGTTCTAAACATTTGCAACACTATGACGTCACAGATTTCATACCTCAGTCTAGAGGTGTTGAACATACCAAATAAGCAGTTAGGACATTCATAAATTTAATATTTAATTTACATTATCAAAATAAATTAAATACAGGCTGGCTGTCCATTGTCTTCTCGTGGGACTTTATTTGTATATTGTAATTTAATTAAAGGTAGTTCTATACAATTAAACTATAACTTTTTACCAAAAATCCAGTATTTGTAATTGATTTATTGCTTTATAGCCTTAAATTTCATATCATTTTACTAATTTTAGGACATAGGACCTAATTTAATATTTGAAAAATTTGGAATTTCATATAATCATTTAAACGCACGCTCTTTGCCGTTATATCAATTGTAATCTTCAATGGTCAGAAACATGCATATAACTTTGTTTGTCTATAACTTCATTGTCAGTCTTGGATATTTGTGTAAAACAAATCCTGATTTGTTAGTTATTATAATACCTGGAGGTAATATGGATTCATAAATAAACTAGTACGTATTTATTATCATGAAGTTTTGTTTATTAACATCGAACTTAAATTTTGTAACATCGCTAAGAGAAAGCCTTTAGTTTGACCGCAGTTTTAATTCTATATTAACTATTAAAGCGACAATATTTAACATTTAGTTAAAATAATATTCTTTTATTTTTCGTGGCGAGAGAACTCGGCTCATCCGCTGTTTGCAATTATTAAAAAAATAATGAATTTGAAAAGTTTTACGAAGAGAATTAACGAGAAGCTTCGCGTTTTTAAAACAATTGTAACAATATAATAAAAATATAAAATTCATAACAATTTTTATTATATATTTATAAAAATATCAACAACAATAGTATTTAAAAGATATAAAAATAAATTTGAACACAGTTTGATATTGACTAGAAAACTTATGAGATACAATAGTAATTCAAATACTTGAGCAATCAAAAACTTAATCAGGGGAGGGGTGACATTTTCCCCTTAAGTTGAGGATTAGTGAATGATCGGAGCGTGTATGTAGCCCGGCATGCCACTGAGGAAACACACGCACCTATCGTTCACGGGCATGTAATGTCCCGAGCCGTCGTGGAAACGGACCCACCGCAGAGTCTGCTGGTTTTGACAGCCGCTCTTCAGGCTCTTGTCGGAACACTCGCAGTGACGTACTGGCTCGCGGTCCACTTCCAGGTCCGTGCGTAGATCCTCCCCTTCCTTGCACTGGCCTGGCTTGGCCTCGACCTCAGGTATGATGGTCTTCAGGACATTACCGTCCAGGTGGCATCGACACCCGGTCATCACCCTCAAAGTCTGTGTCTCGTCCGGATAAGACACGACTAGATGATCCTGTATGTCCTGGCAGCCTTTGCTTCTGGCGGTCTCGGTGCAGCGACACTGCGAGATGACCGCCGGGGTCCGTCCGTCGTCCAGGTCGGTGTCCGTGAACTTGTCCTCGTGGGGTCCGTCACAGTCCGCGAGCACCAACCCGTGAACCAACACTGCAAGTAACACCAGCCTCAGGAGAATTGCCATTGCTTCAAATGAAAATGATGCATTGTCCAGCCGTCTCACAGCCTTATATATTGTCCAGTGTTTATGATAATCCAACGGTGAAACAAGGTTCTTTTGATACAATTAGAGCCAATAAAAGTACCCAATAGGATGTAGATATAATTGTTATCAAATTGATTTCGCTACTGTTTTAATTACTCCCCCACACTTCATCGCTTCCTCGTTGTTAAATGTTTACAAGTTCCGCCCGCAGCTATTATTTAGTTCTTATAATTCATTGTTTGCAACGGATCACACATTTGACCATTTCCCTGTCTAAAAGTAATAGGAGAGTGGAGGATGGTGGGGAAAGCTCATGAAATTACCTTTTCAACCATTTATAAAATGTGTTGCTCAAGATACTTGACTCACTGCAAGATTGCAGATGAGGTTCATACCCAAATTTGCATCCCACAATAAGGAACTGTCCCTGCGTGGAATGTCCGAAAACAAACTTTGATTGGTTCACATACTTAACATGTAAACAAAACAGTTTCATGGGAATGTCACATAAAATACTTTTTTAAATTGTGACTTCAACAGCGCGCGCGGTGGTGGGTGACGAAAATATATTATAATATTGTAATGGGAATTAAAATTACATTTGTAATATGATACTGAACAGTTGGAGATGAAATAATATTTTTTTTATCATTTAAAATACCATTGATTTTTTATTGAATAAAATATCATTAAAGAAGCTTAACAATTTATTAGAAATGGTCCTGTAAAATTCTAATATCCTTTATTCTTCATTGAACGAAAAATTGAATTTATTAAATAAACCATTTTTTTCTTTGAAATTTTTAATCTATTAGTGAATAACCTGAAAATAATATGTGTTTTTGTTGTTGCTTGCAGCTTTAAATATGTGTTTAATTTCATATTTTGGCAATATTATAAAAAAATGCCAGTCTTCGCGCATTGCATCCATGTGGTATACTTTGTATTTAATTCGAACAAACGACAAAAAAAGAAAAAAACACACATACACACACTTTTCTTCAATACATAGGACACTGTACTCCCTTCTTCCCCACTTCTGATAAATTTTTACCAATGCCGTGTCTTTTTAGCACTAAATCCGGACATTTAGGTCCTTAAATGTCGTTCTTTTGAGTCATTAGGCCTTTTCGTAAACCCTGCTCGGTGTAATTTGAACAAGTTTACGAACAAAAATCGCGACGTCATTTGCACTACCTACCCTACCCTCTGAGCTGGTGTAAGAAAGTGGTGTAAAAGTGTACACCGTACGCCTAGAAGGGTTTACGAACAGAGAAACATACCTATAGTTTCCAGTCAGTTTATGAAAGCAATTTTAGAATGGTACACGATAAATACTGTGATGGTAGGAAATCATGGCTTTACTGAATTATTTCGTAATTTATAGCTACCTCTTTAAGCACACACATGAATTTTGTCTCATAGGGGTAAATAAATTATGTATGCGATGCCTAAAAGCTGTTTCTGAGAATCAATCTAACATGCTCACAAGTCACAACTAATAATTAAACGTTGTTGATTTTAATTATTAATTTGCAATTGATTATATTTTAATCAATATGTATGACAATATTCTCTATTTAATTAATCACACGAATTGATTTCATGTTATATTGAGTAAAGAGGGGAGGGGTGTACAAAGAGTAATAATGAAAACTAAGTTTTGAAAATTGGAGAAATAACCTGCCTGTTCTTGAAATTAAATTTTCTCAAACTTCAATTTATTTCACCCGGCCAAGATTAAATTTTTTTCACAAACTTGATCGATTTTACTGGCGTTCTTTGTCACTCGCAGCGAAGACATATGAAGAGTCCATCTGCAGAGAGAATGTTGTTGGAGGGACGTAATTTTCGTTACCTACAATACCTTTTAAAGCATACAGAGCATCCAAAGTTGCTGAAAATGGTTGGAAGAGGAGGCCATTATTTTATTTTAGATATTTATTATTTAGTAGGTTCGTGTTTTTTTCCGCAAATTTTATAATACGTTTAGCAAGAACTAATGAAAATATCATAATTATTATAATCACTTGAATTAAAGCTAACTTCTATTAATGTATATATATGCTCGAGCAATAAAATACTTTTATTACAAATTATCACTATCTAGAGACAGTAAATATTTATGAGTTCTTTAATTTAGTTTCTATTATTTCGTCTGAGAAACACAGATACACAGAAGGATATTGTCGAATGAAGTTTTGCTTTGTAATTTATAATCTTTCAATATGCATTACTGCTCAAGACACAATTTAAAAGTAAAATACCAAATTCCAAAAAGTATTTTATGTAACTCGGTTTAACCATTTTTCAATATACTCTGCAAGTTGTATTATATATTATTGTTTGCATTGAACAGGACCGATCAATGTTTATGTTTTCGGACATTTCACGCAGGGACAGTTCCTCATTGTGGGACGTAAATTTGGGTATGAACCTCCTCTCGTGCAGTGAGTCAATATTTTCACTTATCCAGCTAATTTCATGAGCATTCACCACCATCCTCCACTCTCCTATTACTTTTAGACAGGGAAATGGTCAAATGTGTGATCCGTTGCAAACAATGAATTATAAGAACTAAATAATAGCTGCGGGCGGAACTTGTAAACATTTAACAACGAGGAAGCGATGAAGTGTGGGGGAGTAATTAAAACAGTAGCGAAATCAATTTGATAACAATTATATCTACATCCTATTGGGTACTTTTATTGGCTCTAATTGTATCAAAAGAACCTTATTTCACCGTTGGATTATCATAAACACTGGACAATATATAAGGCTGTGAGACGGCTGGACAATGCATCATTTTCATTTGAAGCAATGGCAGTTCTCCTGAGGCTGGTGTTACTTGCAGTGTTGGTTCACGGGTTGGTGCTCGCGGACTGTGACGGACCCCACGAGGACAAGTTCACGGACACCGACCTGGACGACGGACGGACCCCGGCGGTCATCTCGCAGTGTCGCTGCACCGAGACCGCCAGGAGGAAAGGCTGCCATGACATACAAGATCATCTAGTCGTGTCTTATCCGGACGAGACACAGACTTTGAGGGTGATGACCGGGTGTCGGTGCCACCTGGACAGTAATGCCTTGAAGAACATCATACCTGAGGTCGAGGTCAAGGTCGAGGCAAGCCAGTGCAAGGAGGGGGAGGTGCCACGCCTGGACCGAGACGACGTGAACCGCGAGCCAGTACGCCACTGCGAGTGTTCCGCCAAGAGGCGGAAGAGCGGCTGTCGAAACCAGGAGAATCTGCGGTGGGTCCGTTTCCACGACGGCTCGGGACAATACATGCGCGTGATCGAGAGGTGCGTGTGTAACCTTAGCGGCAAGCCGGGGTACATACACGCTCCGAACATTCACTAAACTTTGGCCGTAAAATTTCACCAAATTATTGGATTTTTTTTATTCTTATTGGAATTTAACTATATATAGAGTTTTCCTTTTTTTCCAAAAAAGTTATTTTGAAACCAACAACCCAAGAAATAAAAGCAATGAACATCAGCTACGTTATAATACTTTGAAATACCTACAATTTCATGGGTTCCTAAATTTTAAAATAGTTTTAATTTATACTAAACACATAAGAATTTTAACAGTATGGATTTAATAAAATACTGCTCATAAATTTTAGTAACTTCAGACACGTTGATACTCGAAAGACTTCGAACGACTGTTTTCAAAATTATCATTAATCCTGCTCGCACAATAACCGCGTCATTGCAATCTCATGTCCAAGTTGTGTTTTGGAAATATTATAATTACGTTTTATTACCTTCACCTCTATATAATTTATACACATTTATATTCCTTATTGACATATATTACCTAGCTTTTATTTTTTTAAAATATTTTGTGATTTATTTGTTTAATTGCTCAAGTAATTTTAATAATACAATATTTTATAAGTTTTCTAGTCAATACTAATGTGTGTTCAAATAATATTGTTATAACTTTTAGTTTAAAATTGTTTTTATTTATAATTATATTTGTCATTGAAAATGTTTGACTTTTCAATTTGTTATAATTGTTATATATTATTCAATCGTTTCTGTATAAGAGCGCAAAGCTCCGTTAATTCTCTTTGTAAAACTTTCAAAGTCATTTAAAAAATAATCAATGTTTAATGTACCGAGAAGGTGACGTACTGATCGAGATCTCTGCCTATCACTCGGGAGACCCAAAATCGATTCCTGCCTTGACTCAGGTGACTTTTCGTCACTTCGAGCTAAGGTATGTCAACTAGTTCTGGTAGCTCTCGAGAGGTGGCAGTGTATGTTGTTCTACCTTCATTCGGGAGACACGTAGGTGCGAGCTTGTGTCACTTGTGTGTCGGCTGTCTCGTCCAAGGTTTCTGTGGTTTCCTCGGACATTTAGGTAAATACCGGGACAGTTCCTTACTAGGCCACAGCCGACTTCCTTACTCTGACCAAACCTTCATCTTTTCCTTCCACCCACCCCCGTACTCAATCATGAATGCTGGTCGCAGAACGCGCCCGCTTGTGAGCTTAATTCTTGGAGTGTGCAAGCATCTGAGAGGAGGCGTCACCGCCTCCCAGAGCTGCAGACGTCTCTCTCAGCAAATTTAAAAAAAAAAAAAGTTCTGAGGAATTAGGACACCCTCGAATATGTCCGACCAACTCTGAGGGCACTCTGGGCCGCACTACACTCTTGAGGGTTGCGAACTGTACTACATGTCGTGAGGAAATTGACCAGATTTAAATAAATAATATAACAAAATAAAATGACAACAATGATGTTACAAAATTTAAATGATGTGACTTTTTTTTGTATATTATTATAATTTGAAAAGTAAAAATAAAAACTGAGTGCATATAGTTATATGTTTTAAATTATTTACAAATCATTGATTCCTTCAACCTTCAAACTCTGTATTTTAAACATTAGAAAATCTGCAAAAAAAAATATACATAAAGTATGCTTTTAATTGATAATTAGATGATCTTTAAATAAGGATTTTAGTGACAAAGTTCTCGAAGACCTGGCTGGAAATAGCAAAATAATGGAAATTTCTGAAGAAATAGAAATAGAAATAGAAAATGATGAGATTTTTAATTAGATTTTTTTCTTCGACTATTTTCTTCATTGTTGGTATAATGGTGTAAATTTGGGTACTGGCTGGGATGCTAGAATCTCCATTGTTTGTACAATGAAATATGTTCTGATTGGAACCTCAACTCATGATATTTTCAATTTTAAATGGGCAGTCCTGCATGTAGATAGTCCTGCTAGTATTTTCCACGCATGGGAATTTTGCATTCCCATGCGTGGGCAGAATATATATACTATCGAGAAATGTGAGAATAAAATAAAAATATAAAACATCAACTCATGTTGGCCTTGGCATCAAACTTTTGCTGTTCCTATGCGTCACTAATAACTTTAGGTGGTTGTTGAGAATTATGTAAAGTTGCACTTTATTGATTTCTGTAATTCTAGAGCAGAGATTTTTACTATAGCTCTCTACACACATATCTATATTCTTCATTATTTATTACGTATTTAATATAATTGAGGTATTCTTAGATCTAAGTTGAAATGAGAAGATATGAGTTCATATTAACAAGTTTATTACACGCAGAGATAGTTACATTACTTAAATAACTTGTATAGAACTGGAGTATCAGAAACTCCGTGATGGCTAGATAATAGTCATGATCCTTCTAACAAAAAACAGAAAAACATGATGGGAAATAAGATCAGATTATTATAATGCGCACTAAATAAAAGGCGCCAAATTAACAAAAGTATAAAAGCTGATGTTGGCATATAGTTATACACAACAATAATATATAAATATAATATATTTTATATGAAAATCAAATTATTTTGTATTTAATTAAAAGTGCATGATAGTAATTAAACTCGAATTAAAGCATCACCATACAGTTTGCATAAACTAATCATTACAATCGCACTCTCGAGCTAATTACAAGCAGATGAAATTGATTCTCAGGATTTGTATTATTTGTTGGGCGAACGTTATTTCCGTGCTTATGATCGATTTATCCCATACTCTCGTACTGTGTTATAATAATATTTTTTCAATAAAATCGTAGTTGATTTTCTCTCCATGTTTGTGTTTATTATTGAAACGTTACTTTTGAATTACATCATGTGCACCATCAAGTAAGAAAATGTCAATATTAGTTTGTAATTAAGAGAAGAATGTTTATTGTTATATTATTTCGCCATGCGATTATTCATTATTTTATATAATACATTGCAATAATCGGATGGTGAAATAGTTCTAAACAATCTCCTTATAATTTAATATCACGATCCGAAGAAGAATTACAAAAAAAAAAAAAAAAATATCAAATTGTTAATAGTTTCATCTTATAATACCATCAAGCGAGAAAATTCCAACATTATATATAGTTTCCACATAAATAATTATTATTATGTAGTTTGTACCAACTTATATTCAACTCGTTTTTTTTTTTTTTTTTTTATGTGAAACAAAAATAAAGATTTATATAGTGTTGATCGAGAGAACATCAAATTTAAAACAAATAAAAAATGTTACTTTTATTTTTTACTGAACACAACAAAGGGTCCTAATGTTCCAACATGCCCCTTGACATTATGGTCTACATTAGTCTTCTGTTATACCTGAGATTGAGCCTTGACGACTGTGCTGTTAATTAAATGAAGCTGTCGAGTAAAAATAGCCAACACATCAGCTGCCACAAAGTCGTTCTTCTGTTAGATAGGCCTTCAAGAATTGTGGTTATAAATAATGTTATACATCTTTGATACAATTTGTGCCAACTTTTTTTATTTTCAATTTGTATTCTCAATATTCTTTATTGTAGCGATTTATTTCTTAATTTTTATTACGACCTACTGTATCTATACACAAATAAATATATGATAATTATAAGGTACAAAAATATCAGTGAAGAGATGCTCAATTAATAAAGTTTAACCATATTTTTGAGGGGAATTTAATTCAAAAAGACTTATCCGCGAGGTTTAGCCGGCGGATAACTTGTCCACGTTCTAGTCTGGATAACCTAAATACTTAGCCGCGTGGACAAGTATAGGCCCAGACAAGTGTTTGGCTAAGTTACTTTGGACAAGTCACTTAGCCAAACCTGTTGGACAAATTCTCGTGGCTAAGATAGCCGCGCGGATAAGTATCGCGGACATCTTTCCCACCTGGATATCTTTTAATTACTTCGCCATCTTGGATTACGTCTTAAATATGGAGGTAATTGAACCTCGATCCGATATTCGATATATGGTGATTTGTTGCTAATTTATTTAGCAATTGTGTTCAAATTTGATTGAATATCAATTTGTGTAGTTTTTTTGTATACAAAGGTTTGATTTAAAACAATTTAGCACTTATTTTCAATTGTTACCGCCCTTTTCTATGACATCAACAAGCCCCGCCCTCTCTGAAAGGTAGCATAATTATGTTTTGCTGTGCTATATTTTTTAGTAATTAGAACGTAAATACAGAATATTTGTGTTAAATAATTTCATAAGACCTTCCCAAAGACCCACTCTATGCCATATAAAAAAATAAGTGAAATATCTATCGTTTAATTACTCATTTTGATGATTTATGAGAGCCCTTTGTTCTTTATGATACAATTTCTGTCAACTTTTCCGAGACTTCATCTGCATATTTATGTTATATTTATATATACACATTTAAACATGTAAATTTACTAAAAAAAAGCTCGGTATTGGCCTGGCAGAAGTTCATGAAGGAATACAAACTCTTTTGTCAAAAATATAAGTAAAATAAAGCAGGCAGGAATTGTCGAGGGGAAAAAAAGCAAGGTTGTACCGTTGTAAACGAGCTCTCAAATATCGTCAAAATAAGCAATTCTCTAATGGATATTTCACTTACCTCATAATTATATCATAATGGAATATCATCCTGTAATAATATAAATTAATTAACGCCAATCTTGCGTATTAATAGGTATAGGTGCAAATTTAGTGAAAAATATGACACTTCTTTATTATGTCAGCCGATTGAAAATTGATTGTAAATTTGATTTGGCTTTAGGACTAGAATTGTTCCATGCAGCCACTAGTTTATGTCAGCCGAAAAAGAGGGATGAGCTGGCAGCTGGATGAGGGGAGGGAAAAGAAACATATAAATAAATTGTTTATTGAACACAAAAACAGTGTACAGAATAGATTATAAAATATTATATAATAATAACCTAAAAAATGAAAAAGAAGAAGAAAAATATTGATTATATTATACATACATGTTATTATAGAAACCAAAATGAAATATAATTTGCCCACAATACAAACAAAATTAAACCTATGTTGTACAGTATCAATATATTATATAAACAAAAAAAATATTAATAATAATAATAAATATATTATATAAATAAACAAAAACTAGAACACAATACATAAAAATATTAGTATACAATTGTAATAGTTCCAATTTTAAGCATTTATCAATTCAATTATGATATATTATGTATAGTTATACAGTATGCAGATGTATAATATAGTTATAATATTATATATAATTAATAAATATATTTATATATATATATATATTAGGAACTATCGAATATCACAAATATTTTCAGGTAGTCTGACGGGCATAGTGTAACAGGGGGAGGTTACGCCATGGGCAGTTTAGGATATGATATGTTTTGCACAACTCGAATCTCCGCAAAGCTTGCATTTACAATTTTCATTACTCACATGAAACACTGGGTTAGTGCATAAAGAATGATGAAAACCATGCACTGAGAATCTTGAGAAGACATGCCGATCTTTAAATTGACAGTTTTTCCATACTTGGTTGTTGAATGCAGGGGTTTTATAAAAATTAGGGTCAATTTGGAAGGCTTTGAGAGCTATTTCTTTCAGAAAATTATTGTAATTTGCAGAAAAGAAATAAAACAAACGATAATATAATAGGGAAGTGCTAAAATTTGAAATTATAGTCTTTTAAAAAATACACAAATTGATACTCAATCAAATTTAAAAACAATTGCTAAATAAATTAGCAACAAATCACCATATATCGAAGTCCAATTACCTCCATATTTAAGACGTAATCCAAGATGGCATCCTAATTAAAAAAATATCCTGGTGGGAGATATGTCTGCGATACTTATCCGCGCAGCTATCTTAGCCACGAGAATTTGTCCAACAAGTTTGGCTAAGTGACTTGTCAAAAGTAACTTATCCAAACACTTGTCAATGCGGCTAATATTTAGGTTATCCAGACTAGAAAATGGACAAATTATCCGCCGGCTACACCTCGCGGATGAGTCTGTTTAAATTCCCCTCCTAGGGTCCAATTACATGACGTCAGGTGTTTTCAGCATGAACGAGCTAAAATTAGAAGTTTTGCTTTTGTCAAGTTTTGCCGTTTTTACTGTGTTGAAGTTTAAGGCCTCAAAATCCGTCTTTTTTGTTTGTTACTGAATCTTCAAAATTCCATCATATTTAAAATCCTAGGGTCCAATTACATGACGTCAGGTGTTTTCAGCATGATCGAGCTGAAATTAGAAGTTTTGGTTTTGTCAAGTTTTGCCGTTTTCACACGTTTTGAAGTTTAAGGCCACAAAATCCCGCTTTTTTGTTTGTTTTTCGTCAAGTTTTGCTGTTTTCACTGTTTTGAAGTTTAAGGCCTCAAAATCCAGCTTTTTTGTTTATGATTGAATCTTCAAAATTCCTTCATATTTAAAATCCTAGGGTCCAATTACATGGCGTCAGGTGTTTTCAGTATGATCGAGCTAAAATTAGAAGTTTCGGTTTTGTCAGGTTTTGCAGTTTTCACTGTTTTGAAGTTTAAGGCCTCAAAAGCCGCCTTTTGTGTTTGTTATTGAATCTTCGAAATTCCTTCATATTTGAACTCCTATGGTCAAATTACATGACGTCAGGTGTTTTCAGCATGATCGAGATAAATTAGAAGTTTTGGTTTTGTCAAGTTTTGCCGTTTTCACTGTTTTGAAGTTTAAGGCCTCAAAATCCGGCTTTTTTGTTTATGATGAAATCATCAAAATTCCTTTATATCCAACCTCTTAGGGTCAAATAACATGACGTCAGGTGTTTTCAGCATGATCGAGATAAATTAGAAGTTTTGGTTTTGTCAAGTTTTGCCGTTTTCACTGTTTTGAAGTTTAAGGCCTCAAAATCCGGCTTTTTTGTTTATGATTGAATCATCAAAATTCCTTCATATTCAAACTCCTAGGGTCCAATTACATGACATCAGATGTTTTCAGCTTGATCGAGCTAAAATTAAAAGTTTTGGTTTTGTCAAGTTTTGCCGTTTTCACTGTTTTGAAGTTTAAGGCCTCAAAATCCGGATTTTTTGTTTGTGATTCAATCTTCAAAACTCCTTTATATTTGAACTCCTTGGGTTTATTTACATGACGTCAGGTGTTTTCAGCATGATCGAGCTAAAATTAGAAGTTTTGGTTTTGTCAAGTTTTGCCGTTTTCACTGTTTTGAAGTTTAAGGCCTCAAAATCCGGATTTTTTGTTTGTGATTCAATCTTCAAAACTCCTTCATATTTGAACTCCTAGGGTCCAATTACATGAGCTCAGGTGTTTTAATCATGATCGAGCTAAAATTAGAAGTTTTGCTTTTGTCAAGTTTTGCCGTTTTCACTGTTTTGAAGTTTAAGGGCTCAAATTCCGGCTTTTTTGTTTGTGATAGAATCTTTAAAATTCCTTCATAATCAAACTCCTTGGGTCAAATTACATGACGTCAGGTGTTTTCAGTATGATCGAGCTAAAATTAGAAGTTTTGGTTTTGTCAAGTTTTGCCGTTTTCACTGTTTTGAAGTTTAAAGCCTCAAAATACGGCTCTTTAATTTGTGATTAAATGTTCCAGATTCCTTCATATTCAAACTCCTAGGGTCCAATTACATGATGTCAGGTGATTTCAGCATGATCGAGCTAAAATTAGAGGTTTTGGTTTTGTCAAGTTTTGCCATTTTCATTGTTTTGAAGTTTAAGGCCTCAAAATCCGTTTTTTTTTATGATTGAATCTTCAAAATTCCTTCATATTTAAACTCCTAGGGTCCAATTACATGGTGTCAGGTGTTTTCAGTATGATCGAGCTAAAATTAGAAGTTTCGGTTTTGTCAAGTTTTGCCGTTTTCACTGTTTTGAAGTTTAAGGCCTCAAAATCCGGCTTTTTTGTTTATGATGAAATCATCAAAATTCCTTTATATCCAACCTCCTAGGGTCCAATTACATGGTGTCAGGTGTTTTCAGTATGATCGAGATAAATTAGAAGTTTTGGTTTTGTCAAGTTTTGCCGTTTTCACTGTTTTGAAGTTTAAGGCCTCAAAATCCGTCTTTTTTGTTTGTTATTGAATCTTCAAAATTACTTCATATTCAAACTCCTAGGGTCCAATTACATGACGTCAGGTGTTTTCTGCATGATCGAGCTAAAATTAGAAGTTTTGGTTTTGTCAAGTTTTGCCGTTTTCACTGTTTTGAAGTTTAAGGTTTCAAAATCCGTTTTATTTTTTTTTAAGGTTTTTATTATTAAATTGTGTACAAATACAGTCCAACTAAGGCCCTAAATGAAGCCCTATTGGTTGGGACTGAGTTACATAAATTATTCAACACGTATAGTAAGCTTAAACAAAATTACCTATATTTTTTAAAAATAACAATACAAAACATTAACATAAACATTAATAACATTAACAAAAGATAAAAACAAAAACAAACAAAAATAAGCACGAACAAATTTAAACCCTTCAACTTAAACAAAAGCACAAATACAATTAATAGAATGGAGCGAAGAGGGGGAAGTAAACATTTAAGAAGCGCTAATATTTAAAACTAACTCGATCTTTTGTCTTCTAACAACTACACCAATCGATATTAAACCAAATTTGAGCACATTTGCTTCATAAATTATCAATAAATCACCATATATGGAGGTCCAATTACCTCCATTTTTAAGACGTAATCCAAGATGGCGTCCTAATTAAAAAAGAAATCTAGGTGGGAGACTTGTCCGTGAAACTTATCCGCGCGGCTATCTTAGCCACGAGAATTTGTCCAACAGGTTTGGCTAAATGACTTGTCCGGAGCAACTTATCCAAACGCTTGTCCACGCCTATACTTGTCCGTGAGGGTCGTACCTAAGTTATCCAGACTAGAACGTAGACAAGTGATCCGCCGGCTAAACCTCGCGGATAAGTCTTTGTGAATTCTCCCCAAAATCGATCGAAATTGGAAAAAAAAAAAAAAAAAAAACTCTGCTCTTTAGAATCTTTATTATCGACCTCCTTCCTCCCATGTTTCAATTTAAAAAAAGAAGCATTTCAGTAATATCTTTTTACTAACTTCTTGAAAATAGTGGAGAGTTTTAGAACAAAAATAAATACTTTCAGATATGAAATGAATTTTCGAGTAGTTTTCATTTTTCTTCCACTCTTAAAACTTAATGTCAGTGCTAAAAAAAAAAAAAAAAAAAAAAAAAAAAAAAAATCGATAGTAAACTGAAAATATTTTTAGTCCATAAAATAAAGAACAAATAACTATTAGATTGCTGATGTAAAAAACTACAAATTCAGTGTAAACTTTCAGAAATCAAGTTTTCCGTGTGAAAAACACATTGATTTGACTCAAAACCATCGCAGGCTCCATTTAAAACAATGCTATTTTTCTATGCTGAATATCTCAAAGTTTTTATCTATTTTGGTCTGATTTTTTTCATGGTGTGAGGAAGGTTTGCTGAAATTTTCAGCGAGTTGCACCATCTACTAATCCTATTTTTCATACCATTGTGACATTAACCCTTAATTGACAACCTATCTTCGTAACATAGACCCTATTATGCTAAAATAGAGAGTATATTGCATCGCGAATAGGAAATTCTTATTTCTAAACCACTAGCAACATCAAACGTCCATCACATATTTTAACATACAAGATATGCTGTATATATATTATTAATATATTGTATATAACATCAAGAACGCCGTCTCTTCAGCGCAGTATATAATAGTGTCATTAATAAGCAATTGAACTCTACAGCAAATTCAAGTATCAGTCCATGATGACACATGCAGTTCAATGACCGGTTATGACATTTCATTACTGGAAATTTCTTATACAATTTGCTAGACAAATACATAGAGCTTGTGTCATTTTGATCGATGATCAATCGGCGAAAAGATATTTCAAAAAGCGGAAGTCGACGATTTTTTCTCATCACGAAAATGTTCTCAATGAACAGATGTTGGTTGTTGCTAGGTGTGTCGGGGCGCGTGCGCTGCTACAGCTGGTGTGTCGGGGCACTCTTCAGTCGGCGCCCGCCCTCGCCACGAGTCGCACGTCGCACCTCCAGCCTTGATCTTTCCACGTGTCTTGAAATGCGTTGAAGAACCAGGTGAGTGTGATCGCAAATAATGTGCGCTCGTTCAAACTTGTTGATTTAAATGAAATAATGTGCGTTCGTTAAAACTTGTTGATTTACATTAAAAAGATAAACTAATTGAAATAATCAAACTTTAAAAGCAAAATTGAATTCTTTATTAAAACCATGTAGTGTACGTAATAATTTAATAAAATTTTATCACTTAGTAATCTTATTTTGCAATGTAACATAAATTCCAAAAAATAATAATATATAACATATAACCTTATTATTTATTATCATTTTATATTGCAAACTTTGTGTTGGTAGTTCTATAACTTTGAGATCCTTTTGATACTATAAGAAGTCCTATAAATTATTAAAGCACTACAGAGATTTATACTTATTTTAATAATCTGTAGTGATGCACGATTTTAATTTAGTTTACAATAGTGTTTGACTGTAATTGAAACGTAAACATCCTATTGTCTGGTGGTTTTCATTGAAACTCAAGACTGACAGGGAAGTACGTTTTGTTATTTAATTCTCTGATTGACGTAAAGGAAGTGGAAGGAATTAAATGTGGGGACTCATTTATGTCATTAGATTATGTTTTATTATCAAGCACAAGTCCTGAATAACGTATTCAATCTCACATGAGTCTTGTAAATCACCAAAGTTTTAATTAAAAAAAAAAAAAAGTGAAAATATATTTAAAAGAATTATGTAGCTTATGATTAGATTAAAAATATTTTTAAAACTAAATAATCTTTTAGAAGTTTTTTTCTTAACTTTTTGTTTGCATGCATGTTTCAATCTTTTTAATTATATACATTATAAATAATAAACTTTACAAAAAATGTTTTTTTTTAAAGGTAATTAAGTAAGCGCTTTTAAAGCTTATAAATAAATTATACGAGTCGCCAGTGTGATTTACACTCTGTGAACGCTGCTAATTGAATTAAAAGTTTTTCTCACTGGCCAGTTCTGTAATGGAAATGTTCACCCCTGCCAACCAATCGAATATCATTACACCAACCTACGTCGTTATGTTTGCTTTATTAAAAGGCACATATCTGCAACACTCCACAAAACATGCCTCATTGTTGAGAAATAAAATTAATAAGATATGTTGCCCCTCGAAATTTCCTTACGGAGAGGCAGAACCTGCAATATTTTGTAAATTTAAGTAGAGTACTAATGGGAAAAAAAAAAAAAACAAATTGGAAGGACAAAAGCACTTCTGGAGGAAGTATCATATTAACATAACTTTATTTTGTACTTCCGAGCTGTATACAAGATGTAATGCAACTAAAAGACTGAAATTCGTCGCTTCCTGTGCACTCTTTTGTTTGATGTGATATACCATTAAATTTGATTTTCACGATGGAATTTTTTGGAAGTGCCTTCCCTGTTTGTGTTAAAATTCGAAAACTTGCTACAAAATTATTTTCATGTTTGTATATTTTACCTTTAAATCGAAATACAAATATTACGATTAATGCCACATTTGGTGGTAAATTGATGTTTTCTGGTTTTTGTGTCTTTTTTTTTTTTTTTTTATACCGAAATTATCGTATGCTATGTAATTTATTTTTACGTTTAATATATCATGTTTGAAATGATTTTTTAAATTTAATATTAAAATAAAAGGTATTGTTTATTGTCTTTGTTGACATTGCGTATTCAAATTCAATTAGGAAGAACAAAATCTTTGGTTTTACATACGAGATGAAACACGTAATCTTGGTTCAAAATTAATGTATCAGCACTGCAAACAAAGCAATTAACGCCTTAATTGCATCAATGCCATCATAAGAGAGCGTCAGCTTGAAACAGTGGCTGATAATTAAGGTTTCCTATCAAGTAACAAACCTTGATCGCAAATATTGTCTACAATTCAAGCTGATGGTTTGTTTATAATATCTGCAGAAGCTTTAACTTAAGTCTCAAAATTAATTTAGATTCCTTTTAATCGATTTAATTCAATAAGCTGATAAGTCCTGAGTTATTGGTCTTATTGAAAATAATGGAGTATTGTCTTCCATTTTTTTTTATTGTAGAAATGGATAGAGGGTGCAAAGTTATGCTACCCTGATTTTTTTCAGATTTTTTTGAGACCTGGAACTATTTTTAAAAAATTATTGAAAGTCCTTTTTGTGACGTCACGCGGCGGCAAGTCACGAAAAGGACTTTCAATAATTTTTTAAAAATAGTTCCCGGGCTCTAAAAAATCTGAAAAAAATCAGGGTATATAGCATAACTTTGTACCCTCTATCAATTTCTGCAATAAAAAAAATTGAGGACAATACTCTATTTAAAAGTTAATATGAAAGGATACTATAATGTTTTAAAATACATACAAAATGGAAATAAAAGTTGGAGCGAGAGATATGTTGAGTATATATATATATATATATATATATATATATATATATATATATATATATATATATATATATATATATATATATATATATATATATATATATATATATATATATATATATATATATATATATAATATCTCTGTTGACGAGCTGATGTTTTCGTGTTTCCCCAGTTAATTAAACAAGGCAAATTGATCAATAGCTTAGGCCATGACCCAAGCATCTTTACATTTATTTTATTGTGTTGCAGCAGCCATGGCCATCCTGCAATCTTGTTGTTGCTGGCGCTCTGTACGCACCGGAAGCTACGCAAGCGCCGCCTACACAACGGTAAGACTAAATTCGGAAAGCATGATTACTATCAATTTATATTCAATATAAACTATTTGTGTCTCTGATACTATACATTGGATAGTATTGATACAAGTATTAATTTTTTTATTATGTTCAAATTCAAATTTTATTTTGATCATAGGCTGTAGAGCATGCATGGATTACGTCAATTATTATAAAAAATATGTAACATACTTAATTCTAATTAAAATTAGCTTTTCTAAATTTAATTAATTTAAACACATTATATACCCAAACAATATTTAAAAGTATGATCTATAAAATTAATATAATAATTAAAATTGTGTCCTTTTAAACATCACATTAGAACCATAATATATTTAACAATTTAACACACAATTTTTAAATTCAATTAAAACTTATTAAAAGTCTATAAATTATGACAAGTTAATTGGTTATGATAATTGTTAAACACTTTACTAGTAGTAAATATTATAAATTAGTTATTTCAAAAAGCACTTTCGCATAAATTGTATATTAACTTTCTCAAAACAATATAACGTACAGTACCAATAATAATAATAATAATAAATTGGTTAGTCTATGACTCACGTTGTACAAGGAAGTCAAGTTCAGAGACCTTCCAAACTAATAATATAAGAGTTATTCTTGAAAAAGCCTCAAGTGGAATCAATTGATCATATTGCAAACAATGTAATTGTATATTATATATATGTATGTAATAATACATACATGTAATTGATGTAATATAACGTGTAATATATATTTATATATTGAGTGTTTGGAAACTCTGTTGTAAAAAGGTCTCTGCAAAATTTCAGATATTAGAAATATCGATCAAACAGTATCGTTACGTATTTTCCTTCTTGGTGTAAATATTTTTAAACTGTTTGCATGTGACGTCACAGAATGTTTGATCTAGATTTTAAGGGAGAGAGAAGAAGCTTCGTGCAAAAACAAACCTGAAAAAAAAAAGGGTGATAAATATCTCAAACTATATTATTTTAACTAAACCTATTAACAATTGAACCTCTATATAGCAGCGATGATGTGATAATAATCAATATGTTTCACTTACACGCATATTATCTTTGTAATTTAAACGCAGGAATGCTCAATTTTCAACTAAAAATACATTACATACAAGCAAGGCTTTTAAATTTTTTCCCACTGCGTGGAAAGTAAAGAGATTTGATACTTTTCCCTGCCATGCTGGTAGTGAATTAACTATAACAATGCGGACGTGACAGTAAATAATAACTTTATTGTTTAAATATCATCATCATCATCATCATCATCTAGTTTATATAATAAAGATTATATATGAATGTTAAAATAAGGTCAGCTGGCTAAATTTCAAATCTTATTTTTTACGTATAATTAAAATCCGAACAAGCTCATTACCAGTACGTACGTGGGAGTAAATGTTTTTTCGTTCTATTAACATCAAAGTGGAAGAGATGTCAACTCAAAGTAGATCATCTAATTTCGAAGTTGTTGCTTTTTTTTACCATCATACGTAGCAGACTCACAATATGTTCACTGTACTCCGGCTCTCTTTATGAACCTATTTTAAGAACCTGTTTTACATTTCAAAGAGCTGTCATGATACATTATACAAATTACTATTGTGTTAAATTTTACTAGAATTTTTTTTTAGATTTTTTTCCACGTATTCCGTAACGAACTAAACGAACTCTTTTATAAAAAATCAATAAAGTTATCTGCTAAACTAAATAATGAAAAGATTGGGAAATTTTTCAGAGTGCAAAGCGTCTTTAGTTCTCGCCTTGAACAAATTCCCCCAGTAATAGATGGCAAATAATCAATTTCTTGGGCAAATCTAAATTATCTTGGAATACATCTGAGATATAACTATTTTATCTAGAATTTTTTTCGGGGTAGTGAATTTTTTTTTTATATTACAGTATAAATAAGGAAAGATAATATATAAAAGAACGATTTTTTTAAATTTGTTACTGGCTATTCGTTGCACATGATCAGTAAAGCATGCGATTTTTTATGGCAATTATTGATGGCAATGATTACCAATGTTTTTCAGACTAGTTTCTGGTCTTTCATTTTTATAATAATCTTTTAAAATCGTTTTTTGAACACACTGTAATGACCATCCATGTAAAGATTTAGAATATTTTTTTTCGAGCATATTGGAAAATACTTAAAAATTCCATTACTCGGATTGTGAGGTCTGAAAAATATAATTCATAAATTATAATAAAATGTATTTGGAGGTTTCATCAATATGTTTCTTGTGTATATTTTAAAGCCCCGACTTGGCATAACATCAGCGGCCAAGTGACACTCTGACAAAATGCTGCTACAAAAAACAATATATATATATATATTTACGTTTCGTGAAGAGGTTAAAAAAACAAGAATAACGTTTTCAAAACAAAAAATATAATGCAATTTTTTGTTACTTTTTGCGACGTATAATGGACAATAAGTTAATTTGTTTATTTTTTAATTTGTTATATTTCTCTCATGATTGCATATTTTGCATATGTTAAAAAAAATTCAGAGGCAGGAGATACCATGCAGTCCATGGAGAACCTAACACGACATGGCATCCCTGTGAAACATTGCATGCAGTAAAAACACAAAACAACAAGAGTAAATAAATAGTAAAAAAAAAAAAAAAAAAATACAAAAAAATACAAATATAAAGGATTATCGAGTTATTTGAATAAATTACTGTCACATATTATATACGTACATATGCCTTTATATGATACATATATTATGTTTATGACGTCACAGGCGTGAAGAATTCTTAAGATCCCTTCTTTCTACAAATTTAATTAGTGCATGGTGTGTTTTATGTTTGAGTATGTCAGTCAGCTGTTGTGATATGTTCGTCAATTGTGACGTCACATGATGACGTCACATCGTTTAATGCTTCAGTTACGTCAATCGATTTATTTCAGTCGGAAAAGTTCGTTATAATTTTATTTTTATCACATAAACTTGATGCTACTTAACGATGCGTGATTTTTTTATCGTATTTTTATATTTTTTGTTATCTAGCTAAAAAATTTTATTAGTTATTATAATAACATTTACATTATAAAAATTATATTTTATTTGAAATAACAATAACTTATTATAACGACCTAAATTTTAAGTAATCTTTTCTAAACTTTATCGTGTTATTTGTAAGATAATAAGAAGAGAAACATTCTAATGGAGACACTATCTTGTGTTACTCTGCTTTAATTTGAAAGACGAGATGATCGTAGCAACCGGAGAGCGCGCGTGTTGACTCGCCCCTCATAAATTACCACACAGGGTAAATATTTGCGCACGGGAATTCTCAAAATAGACCAGAGGCGCTCACGCAACGTTTTGTCAGCTCGTGCATTCTTGCTGAGAAACACACTTAAATGCATCAAAGTGAAACATTAATTGCACTGATAGCCTATTTTGCAGTTTATGACGTTAAAATGTAACCAGAGTAAATTGAACGCGACTTATTTTATAAGCAAGATTATTTTGGTACTCATTTCGCCTGGAGGCTAGGCAACATGTTCAACACTGACGCGGATTGTTGCATATTCGGCGGAGCTTAAACCAATTTGCTATTGTTTTCATTGCTGAACTTGAAGACGAGATGATAAAACTCTGTTGTTGTTGTTTTTATTGTTGAATCTCCAGAAAAGTAACGCTGAAATACAAGGGAGAGAAATTTGTGACGCGTGTCAGTATAATTACGAGTATGTGAAATTGAATTAATGCTTGACTTAGTTAGGAAAAAAACATCACCTTCATAAATAATATTTCTTTGATATTTTTGAGGAAATTTTGATTTTTTATTTTCCTTGTTTTCTCTTTCATAATATTCCATCTTTACGTAAATTAAAACGTAATTTTGAGAATATTACATTTTTTTTTACCTCACTTTACGACATTTCATGTAAATATAATTAATAAACATTTTTTCATTTTGAGTGTAAAATTGCAAATTTAACGTTACCAAGCTTTGTATAATTTAAAATCATTTGCATGTAAACAATATTTACGATACATCATAAATTTACCGTTGTATTTTGGCTGATATTTGACCGGGAGAGTGGTAGACGGCTCTGTTGTTAGTTGAGAATTTAATTAGCTACAAAATTAAAATACAACAAGTTATATTTAATGTCTGGTACATTGGTGCTTCGTTTATATTATCTAGGTATTTTTTTAACTAAAGCGAGTTTGCTGAAATGCTACACCAGTGCTATAAAAAAACGCTAAATCATAATTTCAGTTCCATATTTTTTAAAGCAAAATTTAAGCATTCGGGAGGTTTGATAATAGAATTTAAAAAAGTTAAAATTAATAAGTTAAGCTCTGAAATCATCCTAGCCTCCGAGTTTTAAATGATGAGCAATTTCCCAAAAAAATGCTAAAAAAAAAAACAGAATTTTTTTAACCAGAGACCCGTTATCAAAACATAACTCGTCACAAAATAAGGATTTATTGAAAATGAATTCCGTGCGCGCTACTCCCATAATCCCAAGTATGATGTCTACAACACGAGCTTGTCTGTAAAAAAATATATGCAAATTTAATCTTGGATATTTTTCAGCCATGATAAAAAAATGATGGTAAATATTTGATTGCTCATCACAAGTTGTTACAGTTGCCCTATAAATATGCCATATCGTAATATGCTATTCAATATTACGTGGCGCAACATTATATAACGCAATGTAACAACTTGTTGCCTGCGCTCAATGTTTACCAGCTGCTTTCTATTTGCTCTCCATTTTGTTCAATAATTTAGTATCACCGTTCAGCTAAAATAATAATATATAATTGATCATTTCTACTATAATAACAATATCAATAATACCGCATTATATAAAACTATTATCAAATTACATTACTGTTACTATGTAGAAACACTGACATGCATGTACTGCTCATTTAGTTTTTTGTGATTAATTATAAAAAGTTGTATATATTTTTTATTATTATTACAGTTACAATGTTGAAATAAATGCTGAAATGACTTCCAACTTTTTTTTATGTTATGACTAGTCGTATGCATCCTAAATAGAAATCGCCACGAGCAGGTAAAAGCAGCCAGCCAGACACATAACTATTGGCTTGGCAACGCGGGTCGTAGCCCCTTCTGTCTGGCAACCGCTTTAGCATGGGTGTAATGCGGGCTGCATATACGACGCGGTGCTAACTCCGGCTGCGCAGTCTCTCTCTATAAAACCTCTTGCTTCATACTGTTATCTTCATCGTATACTAAGCTAAACTTGCAGCAGTAAACTTCAAATTAAATATGTCTCTATATTTTATTTCAAACACAATATTTCAATCTAGACATTGCATGTTTGTTATAACAATAAAAAAAAGGTCACATATTTCATAAAGAAGAATAGAATAAAATAAACATTTTATCTTAATAACTTTTGATATTACATAATTTTTATATATATAGGAAGGAAAAGTATAATTTTGAAAGTCAAAATTTCTTTTTTGTTAATAATAAAAATGTTTAATATTTAATGAGGACGAAGTGCTCTGTTGTTCTCCAAGCGAGGCTACAGTACCACACAACAAACGCAACACCATGCAGTGTTATTCTGACTATAATATTATATTATAACGTTTTCATATTTTTTATAATATTTATAATTTTTACAGAAATTCAGAAGTTTGACACCAGAGTTTCCATAAGGTCATTGACATTGTTGTCTGGATGAGCTGGACGTTTATTATTTATTTATTTGTGAATAATTTCAGAGAGAAATTTTCCACTTAAGCTTTTGAACTAGATATCGTAGCTTTATAAGAAAATGTTTCTTTTCTCATAGAGCTTTGGGAGTTTTATGACAATCCATTATAATGAAAATTAAATTAAAAAATCAAGAGCATTACTTTAAATTCCAAGTAATTTTTACATAAGATTCAAAACATTTACAAGCAATGTTTTTGTTTGTCCTAAATTGAATGAGGCATATATATCTTCCAAGTCTATTTTTTTTTTTTTTTTTTTTTGCTTTGTCTGAACTAAAGTGGTTCCAGTCTAATAAAAGGAATTGCTTTATGTTTTCCGTCTTTGTCATATAAGTACAAGGCAAGCGTTTTAAAGCTCCCCACTTGTAAAAGAGTACAACAATTGCCAAAAATGTGAAGTTTGCCTCGATTTGTTTTTAGTGAGAAATGACGAGGGTGAGTGAGACAATTTGCATGTTTCTTTAGTTTCACGATCTCTCCGTCACTCAAATAAATGACATCACCCTACAGCATGTGTCGCAATCCCACGCACCCCCCTGCAGTAGCAAAAACTCCCAATTGTCCTAACACCACCGCACTGTGCCGCATAATCTCACAACAATGGAAAATTTTTAGTGTTGCAATTGTTACAGACAAAGCCGGTCACTAAACTTCACTTGAACGGTCGTTGAGTTAAAAACTCAGTCACGTCTAATTTAAATTTGTATTACAAATTAAATTTATTTTTTATGTTCAAGAGATAAAAACGTATTTTAGATAGAGTTCATGTTTATTTAACCTACTGAAATGATTTACATATAAAAAATATTATACCTAGGGCAATATCCTCGAAAGCTTCTTGTTTTAAATTGATATCCCCTTTAATAAGTTCATGCAGCCAACACATAGCAACGAGTGCAAGCGTGGGTTGCTGCAACCAACTGAGTGTTCGTAATTAATACAAATTATAACTTCGTACACAAACTTTGAGTGTTAATGATTTATTATTACGAAACATAGTCATTAATAAATTATTAGTGAATCTCATATTGAAATTAATTCTAATTAGCTACATCAAGGTACTGCGTCTCCAGAAAAATTGTATGAATCAACGATGTCAATTTTTTACGTCAATTTTCAGGTATACATGTTGCGAATTTACATACAAAGATGGACACCAAATTAAAATTTCACAGCCATCGAGTGTTTTTGTATCGGGTCGATGTAAAAAAAAAAAAAAAAAAATTAAAATTATTAATGAAAATGAAGATTTTATTACTTTCTATATTTTTATGTTTAGCAGAAGATATAAATGATTAATTAAATTTGTTTAAAGTCATAGAATTGATTAAGACTCTACGTTAAATTCAAGTTATTATTATTGAGGTTTCAGTGGTAACTCCATTACTTGCTATGCAGCTAAATATTAGCAACAGAAATGATATGAATGGCGAGTTTGATTTATAGCTTTGCATCGATTCCTGCCGCAAAGTGTACATTTCTCTTAGACCGCATTGAAACTTGATGCACACCGTAGGCAATCAGTCTTAGTAATGGACTACTGTCCGACACAAATAGTGTGCATTATTTTAAAATATGAGGTCACTCCACAAACTTTGTCTGCACATGTCAGGTATTGTATTTTTTTGTATGAATTGCTGCCGTGAAAAATATCAGCAAAGTTTATAATGTGAGTTATAACATGAAAAGAAAATGTAACAATAGAAGTTTAGTATCCTAATAATAAATTTGATTACAATGGATTAATCAATGTGACTTAAGGCTGCAAGGCGGGTTCCAATTTGGAATTTTACATATATATATATATATATATATATATATATATATATATATATATATATATATATATATATATGTATATATATTTACAAGGATACACCCCTAAGAGCTTACAGCTCGCGGCGGGGTACTGGGTAGGGATAAGGTAGGGAGGCTGTTTTTGAGGTATTGACTTGGATCTTTCTTAAGATATGTATATGTGTAATAACTATGTCCAAGTATTTTTGTTTTGCATCCAGTTCATTGTTTTTTTTTGTTTTTGTTTTTTTCAAAGAAGCACTACTGAAACTCTAATTTTTATTAAAAATGGATTTCGGCAATGATTTTTTGGGGACAAATGGAACTGGATGGAAAACAAAAATATCTGAACATAGTTATCAGTTATCACACATATGCATACCTTAAGAAAGTTTCAAGTCAATATTTCAAAATATTAAGCCACAAAAAAAAAAATAAGTTTTAAAATTCCAAGCTGACCTTTCAACCTTAATTACAATTAATTAATCAGTTGTGCTGTACTGTACGTATTAGTTCAATAGTAAAATTATGTTATATAATGTGTGCAATGTATTATATCGTATTTTATTTATAAATGTTTTAGAATTGTAATTGCAGTATTATATATTTCTATCCACAAAAATGACTTGAAACCAAATCAAATCAAGCATACGTTCAGTAATATCCACAGTGATTAAATTAATCTACCTCATGTGCAAAAATCCAATAATTTGAATCGATCTCCCAATATTAAAAACAACAAAGGCCAGGAAATGTTATAATGTTGTATACCATGTTTATTAATTATACATTGATGTATGATATTAAATTATCTCTATGGCAATTAAATTCTATCGAAACTCCCTGCAGTATTGCACGAAATCTATATTGAACTGGCTCTCTATTTGACACGTGCACGTAAAGTGGGGCATCACACGTGTCATAGACTCGGTCATTCTCCCTCGCGGCCTTCTTGCAGATTGGATCTGTGATTGCGAGAACCCCCTGAGGCCAAACTTTCCGTGATGCTCAATATAATCACACGCAACTCATCAGCAATCCTTATTAAAACATCATCTTAATCTCAGCACAACAATGGAGTATTGTCCTCAATTTTTTTTATTGCAGAAATGGATAGAGGGTGCAAAGTTATGCTACCCTGATTTTTTTCAGATTTTTTAGAGCCCGGGAACTATTTTTAAAAAATTATTGAAAGTTATTTTTGTGACGTCACGAGACGCCGTTCCTTAAGAAAAAGATAGGACTTGTCGCCGCGTGACGTCACAAAAAGGACTTTCAATAATTTTTTAAAAATACTTCTCGGGCTGTAAAAAATCTGAAAAAAATCAGGGTAACATATAACTTTGCACGCTTTATCCATTTCTGCAATAAAAAAAATTGAGGACAATACTCCATTGGATAAAACAACATTGATCTTGGAGTTAGAATAAATACAACATTGAGAATTTTGTCTACAGCTTATATTAACGGAAATATTGAAAAGCACTCCACGATTTTGATGTAAATTTTGAAGTTTTATAGCTCGAATAACCTTACAACATATTGAACAATACAAAATAAATGTTTTATTCAAAAATAGCTGTTCTTTATTAAATCTTAGCGTTATATAGGATCTCCTTGCTGAAGAGTAAAATTGATCCAAAGAATAAAAAAATAAATTCGATTTTTTAAACGTAAATACATATCTATATATCTAATTTTGAATCTGTTGCATGATATGCTCGAATCTCAGCAACAGGGAGAGAATATATATATATATATATATATATATATATATATATATATATATATATATATATATATATATACAGCAGAGAGAGAGAGAGACAGACAGAGAGAGAGAGAGAGAGAGAGACTTTCTCACCGTCAAATAACTTTAAAATGCACGTCTCGCCATGTTGAAATTCTAATAAAAAAAATACGATATTTATTTTTTTATAATTAAACTAGTTTTATAAATATTTCGAGCATAATAAACCACTTGCAAAACCCTGTTTTAGCAAAAAGTAAACAAACTCTCCCATTCAGTTCATTGTTGTTGTTGATTGTGTGTGTAAATTTTGTTTATACATTGGACCTTATGGGAAATTTACGATTTTCACACACAGATTTCAATATGTTACAAACCTACGATTCTAAATATAGAAATATTACCAGAATCTGCGGTTTTTGGTAATTTTTAATCCAGAAATGCGTATCAGAAGAAGTTTTTTTCATTTTAATATGGTAAATTTCATATGATACCAAATCAGCCAATTGCATGGAGTAAGATACGTAACTAAGCAAAATCCAGCTTGTTTATTTTAACTGTTGCAATAATCAACAAACTGGAGCGTGCCTAGTTACGTATCGTACCTCATGCAATTGGCTGATTTGGTATCATATGAAATTTACCATATTAAAATGAAGAAAACTTCTTCTGATACGCATTTCTGGATTAAAAATGGCCAAAAACTGCGGATTCTGGTAATATTTTCATATTTAGAATCGTAGGTTTGTACCATATTGAAATCTGTGTGTGAAAATCGTAAATTTCCCATAAGGTCCAATGTATAAACAAAATTTACACACACAATCAAAACAACAATGAACTGTGGATGGGAGAGTTTGTTTACTTTTTGCTAAAACAGGGTTTTGCAAGTGGTCTAATAAGCAATTTAATATTAATTGTGTTATTTTTCTTGTCTCTATTATTATTTATAGTCTATATACAATTCTCTTGTCCCAAAACATATGAATCCATAGACACATTCTCAAATAGCAGTATATTCATGTAGCGAATGTCTCTAAATTTGTATGAATTGCTCTCTCTATCATTCTAATAATGTGAAACTTCTACTGTATGAAATTGCCTGGGGATGATTTGATGGGCGGGTGACCTTTAGCTTCCCGCGGCCGGCATGGAGTGACGTCACAGATCTTTTGCCTGGCATCGATTGGTCAAATTAAAACTTGCATAAAAATATTTCGTTTGATATTTTCCAATCACATATTGTTATGTATTTGCTACATTTCTCCTACCCGTGAGCTCAGAGAACGGTATCAAATTATATTTTTTAAACATATAACTTTTCTATTTTAAATGTCACTTTGTTAGATTCATTGTGTCATCAGGAAGCTATACAAGTGCACAAGTTATCTGAATCGAAAATCACACCAGTTAAAAAATACATTATAACTGGACTTTTCAACTCATTTTAAAAATTTCCCTTTTTTTTTATTTTTGTTTTGGTCTTGTTTTTATTAAATTTTTCACAGGCTGAAAATACATTAATGGAGATAATCACATGATAGCCTGCTTTTTCTTAACAGATTATCTCTTCTCTAACTTGTACAAATTCTTATCAACTTCAACTTGTAAGTTGAAATTAAATTAATTAAAAAAAAAATAAAAATGTTCATTTTAAAGCTTTAGTGTTTTAAACTTTGCATTAAATTTTAATTGTAATATTTCATCAACTTCCTTGTATTTAGTTTGAACAAAACAAAACGACAAGTAAGCACTACAAGAAACGTTCAATCATAAGGAAGAGCAGCATTTCAACGTTTGCCGACACTAAAGCTCTCCAACTACTCCAAACGTCAAATTTCCCACTGCCACAAAATACACAAAATTCTACGGTAAAATTTGAGCTGGCAGTTTTGTTGAATTTTCTTATCCCAGATCCAGGTCCTAGTTCTTTGACTGAAAAGTGTACAAGTAATTCACTACTTTATAAATCAAGTACACATCTACAAATGATTAAAATGCATCGGGAGAGGAGATGACCAGGGCTAATTAATCCTCTATTGAACCATGTAAAGTCACTCCCGACTGTTACAAATAAAAAAATAAAAAAAATTGATTGTTGAAATTTGTAAACAACAAGCAAATAACCCCTTTTTAACCAATAGGAAGGCGTTTCAGTAAAAAGGGTTATTTCTAAGCCAATCAGAATTCAGAATTGAGCCTCCATAAGCCGGAAGTTAGTGACTTTACCCCCTACAATAGAGGATTAGCCTTAGAGATGACGTGTTTATAAAGCGCAGGGATAAACGCACGTACAAGTGGATTTACATGATTGTCAAAATTTTGGCGCATTCGTGTTGAGAAAAAAAATTATCGTATTAAACCAATCTTCCTTTTTTTAAAGTTTCCTGAGGGATGTATTATGGCGTCCCTCGTCCGCAATAATGAGCTATCTGCTCCACGATCTCGTTGCAATAATGAGCTGTCTGCTCTATCAGGTGAGCACAATTTTGAGCCGTATTTTATACCGATTTAAAGTTCAATATTGCGTTCATCTGAAATAGCAGACAGCTCATTATTGCAACGAGATCGTGGAGCAGATAGCTCATTATTGTGGACGAGGGACGATAGAGTTTAATTGTAAGCAACAACACGAGTTTTTTTTGTAAATAACAGCTTCAATTTCTGTTTTATATATATGGAGGATACCCATAATATTTAAAAGCATCATTTTTCTAATTGCATTCTGCTGCAACAATGATAAAGTTACATCTATTATAGTAGTAAGGATTAACACTATTTTTTAATGCCCATATGAACTGTAAAATCAATAAAAATCACATAATTTATTTGACAGTGAACTTGTTACACACCCACATTAATCATGGTTTGAAGTCTGGAGGACGAAGCCAAGTCTGAAGAACTTCTGCGGTGCTTCGCACTTGCCAGGCACAGCTGATCGCTCCAACTTGAAATAAAAATAATGTAAACATATCCTGATTAAATTTTCCCTTCGCTGCAATTCAATCATACATTTTTATGAGAATTTTTATTTTATTGCGTCGTTTTCAAGTTGAATAAATCGAATCTATTAAATGTAATTATAAATGTGCTATATTTTTGGATCAAAACTGGAAAATTCACTCGTGTTTGATTTCACTGAGCTATATATATCAGCTATTTGTTTCAGTTACTACAATATCCTAGTTACAAGTAAAAATATAATTTTCTTTTTTTCTGGTGACTGAAATGGTCACCAATAAAATTAATTTTTTTTTTTGTTGTTTACTAAATTATGCAAGATAGGAGAAAAACACAATTAATTAACAATCATTTTGAGAAGAACCTTTATTAAAAACAGTAATTAAGAGAGCAACTTCGTGGAAGGGATGATCCCATTTTTTAAAATTTGTTTATTCATAGAATTCAACATAAGCCATATTACATTATAATATAAAATACAGTGCCAAGAAATTGAAAAACTCGTATACAGGGGAACGTCAATTTCATCAATTATAACTTACAATTAGTCATGGCAATATGATAGTTAAGATATAATAAATTTAATTACTACTATTAATAATTGTAACACAAATATAGGAATAATACAAAAATTGCGAGACTCACAATGCAACATTATAATGAATTTGTAAAAATTATATGATAGCTCAGAATAAATTAATTAATTTTACATAGTGTTCATAAAGACACAAAGAAAAAGACACTCATTTAGAATTTGAAGTTCAACTAATTTATTTCACTGTTTGAAATGCGCGGGAAAGTCAAAGTTCAGTTTACCTTTGACACGTTTCCAAGAATCATTCTCACATTGGTTTTCCTTGAGCTTATATATGTTTTCCAGGATGAAAAACAGAAGAGTATTTATTATTTTATTTGTCTAGACAGTTCCTCTTTTCCAAACTTGTTGAATCGAGCTCTCAGTAACCTACCGTGTGCTCTGATTTTATTTCTTACTAAAATGTCAGTGAAACTCGATATTGGTAGGGACATGGAACGTTCACGGAACACGGCGATATATCGATAATACGACGTCAGTGTTGGAACAATGTACACTCGTCACCTTGGAAAATTTACCACTTGTAGCCTTGCTAATCATGACCATGTCTTGTTTTATTCTTAATGGGCATGATGATTAACAAGGCCACAAAGGGAAAACTTTCCGAGGCGACCACTATACATAATATTATCAAAATTTATACAGTAAAGGACTAGCCAGGCAAATGAGGAAAATTTCCACTACAAAAAGAAACTGTGGAACACGACAACGTTCTTCCGCTGACATCTCCTTGTGTTATGTTGTTGTTGAATTTCACTGCTCCACATAGTGTACTAAATTATAATGCAATCAATAATGTATCTTCAACCATGTATTTTCATGCCTTAGAAAAAGCGTTTCTCGGCTGACAAAATACAAAATGAAAAACACAAAAGGCTGCTTTTCTTTCCAATTTACACTAATTCAATTTTCTAATAAAAATAAAATGCTTTTCTACATTTCTGGGTCACTTTCCTTTTTCATCTCCGTTCCTTCACAAACAAAACATTTTTATGATTTGTTTTTTAAATTTCCACTTTGTATGTCTTTCGTTATTAAAAACATACAAACGAAAGAAAGAATGATATAATATTTGTTCTTATATTAAAGTATAATATTGACGTTTATACGAGCTGGATGTATAAAGATAGTCTAGATCGTTATATGAGCTGTAGCATTTCCATGGCTGGCGCGTGCAAGAACTTAATGTCAGGGGCGTCACCAAGGGATTTTAGGGCAGTGGGCTGACAGCACGCAATCCTGTCTTGAAGCAAATTCTTGTTGAAGTTAATCAATAACTATAACATATTGTTTAATTAATGGCTATGTATTGAAATATATATTGGCACACCGTTATCAATTTTATGTAATTTATAAGGTATTTTTAAAAAATATATATTTTTTATTTGTTCTAAGAAATTTATATGATATAAATTATTATTATTATTATAGCCTTTAATATTTTATGGTAAATATCTTCTTAGAATTAATGGCAAAACTTAATTAAACAAATAACATGAGATATTATCATGTAAAATAAAGTTCTATAATTTTATGAAATGTAACTTGAAACATGTTTATCTTATTCCCGTTTACACCAGAGTAAAATGTGAATCTTTTCATCAAACAAACCCATGCAAGTTTCTTGATTGTTAAAAACAAAATATGATACTTTTCGTTGCTATGACAACAAAGACAGCAGTGAATCATTATTGTCTGTCACTGTGGGGCCACCAGGTTTACATTGCAAAATAATTGAAGCCACTTAAAAAATAAAATCAATGACCATTTAATGATCAGTGAGAAATTCGAAATAATAGTTCATTGCAATGGGTATAAAAAAAATTGATGGCCGCATCCTTTTCCAGTTTTATCACAAAATAACGAAAATGAAAAAAAAAATAACAGTTAGTTAATTATTAAAATCACACGGATTTGACACCTTTGGACGTGCTTAATTTGAAATGTCAGAAAAAAAATTAGGGAAGAACATGAGTTTGTAATTTTTAAGCTCTATCGTTAATTGCAATATATTTAGTTAATATTTTTGTACGTCGCCCTGCATTAACTTAGGCTTGGCGATCAAACTGTTAAAATAAAAGACGTTTTTTCACTACATGCAGGTGAAACGATATATGAAACTCCCTTTTACTGCACTGGTTTTTAAGTTCGTTCCACCAGCACTTCAACTGTTGTTTTCGCACCGAAGTAGAAATATTTGAAAAAATTATTTATCCCTATAATTTATTTCGAAATCTATTTTTTTTATGAACACATAATCCTATTTAATTAGAAATTGGTGCTCATATTCAGCTGATGATTTCAAGGACGTCAAAAGGTCAAGTTTAATGGATTGTCATCAGCTATACTCAGTCCCTTAAAATGTTACATTGGTGATTATGAGGCAACGTTTTAGCCGCATCTCTGATTTTTAATTAAAGTGGCTATATCAAGAAGCTATTTATATGACCTCTGAATGTAAAAATGAAGCACACTAGAATTTTTGTTTACTCTTGGAGTTTCAATTGATGAAATTTATTTTCGTCTATCAAATCTCGTCCACAAAATAATATTTGCTAGTCCAAAATAGCGTTTCTCCAAATGCATGGCTTTATCCAAGATATACACCCTACTAGTTAAATTTTGTGAGAGTCAGTCACAAAGTTGATGTACCGCATATCTCAAGTAAATGGAATATCTAGAAGCTAGATTTAAATACTTAGAGTTGTGGAGCGACGGTATATTCTCAAAATGGCCAAACTTAAGTTCATTTAGTTTGCAAGTTTGGCCAACCGCTCTGCTGTTGACAGCAAGCTATTATATAATCCTTTATCGGTTTCTTGTGACGCGAATCACAGGTGCAAATTTGGTTCATCATTGTGAGAGGACATTATTGCTAGCTAGAAGTGGTAAGATATGAAAAACTAGATATTTTCTTACCTAGGAAAGAAGTTATTGAAATACTTTATTTTTCATTGTTAGTCATGGTTGACATAATTATCATATTCTTTGGACTGTGGTTCTCTTTTTGAATTAACAAATACTTCCATTTTCTGTCTCAATCTGTCTAAGCAAGCTATTAAGCAAGCTATTTTCCATTTTTCGGAATAAGTTGCAATGTTGTGATGTTTATAAATAATTAAGCTCGTACTGTACAGCTCGTTGCATAATCACCGGCGTATAGATATTAAAGCACATTTTGATTTGAGTATAAACTTTGCGAACAGTCAGTATCATTTGTATTACTTATACTTCTACGGCGTGTGTTTGCTGGTTGCAAAGTCAGTCGTTAATTGAGTGAATTAAATAAAGTTCGTGAGAGCTTGTCGTTTAATGGCTTAAATGCGTGCCACGAAGTTGGCAATCAAAGGAAGCACGAAATGAACCACACCGTGCCACGGTACCGCCGCTCTGCAAGCTATGTTGTGGTTAGCAATAAGTGGAATTTTTTACTTTGAGTTATAAGATATGTCTTTGCGATAACTCATAATAAAAAATTTATTAATTATAATTTAAGAAGCAAGTGTTAATATAAACCCTATCATTATCAAGGAATTTTTTGGCACACGTAATACGAAGGAAGGGGGAGGGGTCGAAACGACCCGATATTTAAATCACGTTAACAAAAAAACTTTATTATTTTTTTCTGCCTATTATTATATATATATTTTTTTGCGGAAATGCATTAATCTTTGTCCAGTATTTAACTAAGGATTACAATTTTTTTTTCCTAATTTTTGGAGCAGTATTTCACATTTTTTTTCCGCTTTAAAAGAGTTGCGGGTCGTCTCGACCACCCCTTGATCATTAACCAATAGGGTTAATGATTTGAAACCGTAACTACAATTAAACCAGCAGCTTTTTTAATTAATTTAAGATAGTGTCCATCAGCACGCTTTGGCAAAATCTCGCTAAGCTTTGTGACAGACTCCGCTTTGAAGCTCCACAAACTTGTTAGTGATGCAAGATTTTGCAATGTAACATTATACTTCATAAGAATCATAAGCGAAGTCAAACAGAATTACGATAAGAAAACCAGCATTTAAAATAAATTAATCTAATCACTGTAGCATTAAATATTTAATATTATTATGCTGATTGTGATAGCAGTTTCTTTAAATAAAAAAAAATGCATAAATTGAAGACATGCAAAATGAGAAACTACACAAATATTATATTTAGACGTTAAATGCCATCAGCAATTTTACATGACCTAGGAGCTGCAGTATAAAAATGAGGCCAAAAATCCGCGATCACTCCCAAGAAGATGACCCCCCCCCCCCACTCCTCTTCAGGGTGGTAACGTCTGCTAGGGCGTCACAGCTCCAACATGCAAGCGAGCAGACGGCGCTAATTCGATCACGACAGCTGGGAACTAGGTTGCGACAATCCATTTGTGTTTATTATCCTTAAACGCTTCATATAAAATTCTCTATTATTATTTTTGTGAATTACGACTAAGCAGAACTTGTATAAAGACTTTAAATTATATTATAATTTTTATTTAAAAAAAATACAAAAGGCAATAAATAGCATGTGCTTTATTTTTAATGACTAATAAAATTGCAGTAACTATTTTTTATTAATTGTGAAAAGTAGTAAAAACACATTGCTATATTATTACCATATATATAGCACTTTGTTATTATATATACCTCGACCATCATACAGAGGTACCATAAGTTTCAAAAGTTTTCTTCGCTGTAGCTCCCTGAAAAGACACACATTTTTGACACGAGCAGTATAAGCGGACGTGAGTGCAATTTCGTGTCACTGGCAACGTGAGTAGGAAATGCGATTTTCCAGAAAACATCATCTGTTGACGTTTAAAAAACATTTACAGCTTTCATTTTTTTATTGTACTTTCATTTTTTTTTTTTTTTTTATTATAGTTCTCTCTGTAATAATTATTTATGTTCATTTTTTATACACGCACTAAATCAGCTATAATATGTTGTTGGACCTAAGTTACTACACTCCAACCTTCTTACCAATCTTATCACTATAAACCGTGTAATATTTTATTGTTTAAAATTGTTTATTCAGAAAAAAACGCATATCGTATATAATATTACATAATTAAAAAATAATGGAGTACCGACCTCAATTTTTTTTATTGCAGAAATGGATAGAGGGTGCAAAGTTATGCTACTCTAATTTTTTTCAGATTTTTTAGAGCCCGGCAACTATTTTTTAAAAATTATTGAAAGTGCAGAAAAAGTGCCGCCTCTTGCCGCCTCTCTTAATAAAAGATAGGACCCAAAAGGGACGTGGATTCGAACCCGACCTCGCCAAAACTTTTTAGCAATACTTCCCGGTCCCTAAAAAATCTGAAAAATGATTTTCATATTTATGAGTAACATAACTTTTCATCCTCTATCCATTTCTGCTATAAAAAATTTTGAGGTCGATATACTCCATTGTACAGAGTAGACCTCAAGAGTTTATAATCCACGTAATTATAGGAACTTTATTATTATAACTCTACCCACATGAAAATTTCTACTGTGCCAGTATACAGTATAATCTATAATTATTTTACTGTCATCCTCATACTTGTGTAGGACATCTTTTATGGGCAAGTTGCAGACTTCTTTGGCAGCCTCCTGGGCATGCATGTCTACATCGGTTCTACTCCTTAATTAGGCGGGCTAGTCGTATGGAAATAAAGCATGTAGAAAATAATATAGCTACGATCTCGTTCCGCTCATGTAAGCACTAAATACAGTAATGACCTTTTCATCGAGGGTTACTTTGAGCGTTGTTTTCTCTGAAGAACCTCCAGGCCTCATCATATGCCCTGTTATCAATGTATTAGCGTTCACTTGTCCTGCGGAGATCGCCTGTGTTATTCACGAACAGTAATTTCAGGACGTAATTTGTAGATGAAGTGGTAGACTTTTTTTTTTATTATTATTGAGAGCAATAATTAAAATTTAAAGTGTGGGGCAGTGTGACGTTGCCCATAAAATCGAGCTCACTTCTCATTTGCGTCATTTGATTTTCCAAGCATTAATTACTTTTGAGGTCATAATATACAGTTGATAGAAAACGCTTCTTATATTTAATTTGGTGTTTACAGAGATTTATTATTCCATTTTGTTAGACTGCTTATAGTTTTTTTAGTTGTTTTACCCACGTATTCTTGAGGTAAATAAATAAAACAATGACAGGAAAAAAAATCTTGAAAATGTTTGGGGGGAGATAGCAAAGCTGTCCCCGAGATTCCCTCGGCATGTGTCAAAGTTTATGTGCTACTACTGGCAGTAGATACTTCTTGTGTGTGCCCATGTTATTGGAGTTCAGTTCTAAACACGTGTCTGTTAATGTTGCAGGTGTACTTCTCAGTTACGGCCATTACCATGGCGATGTTTCTGCACGAGGAGCGCTGGGGGGCGCCCACCCCCGCTCCCACTCCAAGGCCAGGGGGTGGGAACCCCAGTAGGAACGGCGGGGGTGGAGTGCGCAGTTTCCTGGAGCCCGAGGGAATCTCCGAAGGTAATTATCTTCGCGGACCTCGTCTCACGTTTCGTTGGATTGCTGTATATATTACGACGCCCACATGACATTTGACTCGACTGATCAGTCACCAACGAGCTAATTATAACTGACGTCATCAACTGGATTCTATATTTATAGAATTATTTAAAATAGCTCTCATTATATCCTGAATGATAAAAAAAGTTTGCGTTTGTGACAACATAAAAATATTTTAATCGCTTTTCCATCAGCACACTTTTTTTTTAACTTGCTTTCCATTTTTTTGTTTTCTTATTCGTTTCCATACTTGCTATCAAAATATGAATTTATTTTGTTTCTTTGTATGCAGCTTATACAGAGTTTGAACATTTATTTATTTCTTGGAGAATATAAAAGTCTAAAAGATATCAACTGTGGTAAAATTATATCACTTATATAATATTTTAATAATTATAAAAATTCGAAGCACCGGGAAATGCGTGGACATACTTGGGTAGAGAGATCATAACATGGCATGGCCACCTTAATTAAATATATATATATATACCCTCTGTTACGGCTATAACATCTACAATTTGTTGTAATTTTGTGCAGTGACCCTCGGTTTCGGAGTGGCGGTGCTGGCATGCGCCATGACTGGAGTCGTCGCCTCACTGTTGCTTGTCTACGGCCTGTACTCGGTAAGTCAATTACTGATCAACATTACTGTCTAGCTTGAACGCTAACAAATTTATCTAGCTACGAGGCAAAATTCAAATCTTGTTATTTTCAAGAATAAGTCTTACAAAATAAACTTCATCATTCCTTTAGACAAGCAATGTAGACTACAAAATTTACATCATAACTATATTATTTGGTATATAATTATCATTTGGTAAATAATTATATACTGTATTGAATTGTCTCAAAAGTTTACTCTATAAATTTTCAGAACCTCATTTGCTTCATGAATATAAAGAGCAGAAAGTTTGTAAAAGTTGCTGACTAAATTATTTAATTTCAATGCAGTACAGTTGAAAGTAATAAGAAATTGTATCTTATTACAATATCAAGTGAAGGTATTTTATTACGTTGGAAGAAAAAAAAAACACAGGGAAGGTCGGGTAATGGTGCGGGGGCGGTCAGACAATTTTATCGACGATATACCCCTCCCCTTGTGTCCGCTCGTCACATAACGCGCAGTTTTAATCATTTCCACAACCTATCGTAAAACACACGTTTTTTTTTTCTTTTTTTTATTGCCCTTTACCTTACAAACTCTCTTTCAGTCTTTCAGTCAAAACTTCAAGTTTCATACAACAACTACAAAAAAGGTTATGAGGAAAAATATATTTTTATTTCTTCCTTTTCCTTCAACCAACAAAAACGTTGAGTGCAAAAACCCACGAGGAGATTTATACGCATTGACCTATCAGAAAAATATTATTATAAGATAACAAAAATAAAAAAAAAAGCTCATACGGTATGCTAAGCTCAGTTCTGCCAAGTTCGCACCCACTGAATGCCAAATGTCAAATGCTAAAAAAAATGTTGTATTTTCGTAACAAGATTGTGTGTGAAATAAACATATGCTGAAAATAAAAAACTGAGTTTCTGATATAAATTTCATTTAGTTCAATCCTCCCACTGAGACACAGATAAGATTAAAGATGAAAAAAAAAACTTATTTATGTATACCATTTTAAATATATGATAAAATAAATGCTGGGCAAATAATCATCAATTAAGCTTTGTTATATTATGACATGGAACTAATTTCATGGGATTAAGACCCCGAGCTAACTACTGTAACAATTAACGTTTGTATCACGTTTCTATCCTCATTGCCTTCATTTATAATCTCTAAATATGTTGCCGGATAATAGAGCAAAACGAAAAGTATATTAAATTTAATTTTCATTTTAACACCGGACCTGAAAAGAATATTCTAACGAAAGAGAAAATTTTGAGAGCTATGGCTCTCACCAGAGAACAGTAAACGTAAATCTAGAATTCTAGATGTCACTGCAAAATTGTCAACGCGTTTCTTTACAATCATCATCAGAGATTTAACACGATGCAATTCGAATTTTGTAGACGTGATAGCTTGAATACAAATGTCGAATTGCGTCTCAGATTTTTATCTTACCAGCATTATTTTTAAATTACAATTTATTTCTTATCTCTTATAACAATTTCATCATAGCCTCAAGTCGTGTAATGGGGATGATAATTGAACTGCTGACATCTCAAAAATAGTGAACCAATTTAAATAATTTAATGTCATATTGGTGGTATATTGGTATGAGAACGTTCAAGTTTTGAAGCGCAAAGTAAATTTGCACTTATAAAGTGCGGGTAATTATAATTTATTATTATATCTTGTTCTAACTTGCACTCATGTACACTTTGCTCCTTTATAAGGTTAACATCAACAGCTCAACCGCTCATAGTTCAACTCGTCTTCTCTCCTCGTCAACTAAACCATTGTATTGGCCATACAAGAATGATACATTAAAGGAGGAAAATAGCGTTGAATTTTTTATTTTTATAAAATTGTTGATATAATGAAACGAAATTCTGAAAAAAAAAAAAAAAAGAAAGAAAAAACTTCCTCCCCCTTAACCCGACTTCCGGCCGATGAAAGTTAAGGCGTTCAAAATTGGCAATTGGCTCTCTGCTTCCCTTTGGCGCAAAATTATGTTATTGATGCAACTTTTTTGAACGCCTTAACTTATATCAACAGCTGGAAGTCGGGGAAGGAGATTAAAGGTGGCATTTTTTTTGGTGCAGCAGAAACTGCAGACATATGTTTCTCAGCATCAACAATATTAAAAAATATAGAAAAGTTGAAGCCGTTCTTTCCTTTAATTGCCGTCGCTCGAGCCTCCTGCTGAGAGACGTAACATTATTGTGAGACTAATGCAATCACGTGCAGGTGACTAGGAAAGAAGCAGAGTTGACCTATGAGCTATTGAGCTATTGATGTTGACCTTATAGATAAATAATAAAGTGTACTCTGATGCTCTCAAGAAAATTATATCTGCTGCAAGTCACCTCCTTGCAGGCACAAGTAACTTAGAAAATTAATACAAGCAGGTGCTTGATTCCCGTTCTGCTCAAGCTCATACAATCTATAAAGTGTGTATTAACTGGTATTATAAAAAAGAACAGAAATTAAGTGTCATCACGATAAATTACCCTGACCTTACTAAAATTAATTAATTATAAAATTAATATGACAAACATAATAATATGCGTTGTACAGACACGTGTAAGGTCAATCTATTGTCAATTATGCATTTCCATGATAATAATAATGAAGGATAACTTGCTTGCAGCATTTGCACTCAACATGATTTAGTACGACCGTTAAGTGCTCATAAAACGAAGAGATTTATCGTACAACAGTAAGGTTCTGAGACAAGTAAATTAAATGCACTGTTTGTTTATAACTCGCTGATACTTGATGTAAATTATCGTGAGATAAGCTTATGTACCGGCTAGCTAGCTGTATCTATTATATTTTGTAGTTTTATTTGTGTTTTTCATTTTAAAGTAAACAATACAGCAAAAGAGATAGATTTTTTAGTGACTGCTCATCTATATTTATGGTTTTGACTTTTTTACATCAGCCTTTGAGCAGTACATCATGTTGTTATACTGAATTTTTACTCTTCAATACACAGTTGTAACAAATAAAATAATAAAGACCCTTGCTCAAAGCAGAATAATAATTATTTACTTTTCGTTTCCCACTATTGTTCATTGAAACAATTTAAAATTGCCTGTCTGATGGGCAGTAGGATACAAAGGTATCATCGCGCTGCTTTTTTCAAGAATTAACAAGAAAGTGGGTCATTTACATGACAAATACGTGGCTCTGCTCTCTCTGCTCTAGCTTGGAGAAAAAATTGACTAGCCCTTTGGCGAGCTGGTTTAGTTTTTTTTTTTTTTTTTAAATTGTTTGCGTCTACCTTTTTCGCAATATCATTGTTTGTTGTTTTCTCTCGTGGATTTCACTCTATATGTTCTGTTTGCTTGAATTGCTGCTGCAAAAAACCAAAAAGCTCACACCGATCCTTCCTTTTTTGTCGCAGGACCGGCGAGTGCTGCTGGTGCCCTGGGTGATGACGGTGGTGACCACGTCCTTGGTTGACCTTGGACACACGCTGTACCTGCTGCTATTGGAGACGGTAAGCACCCCCCCCAATGACCCGTACAAACAACGAGTCATCGGGACAAATCATTATATTGTGACAAACTGACTAACAAAAAAATTAAAATATGGAATCTTACGACATAACAATGAAAAAAAAAAAAAAAAAATACAATAAAAATCCATGTTCATATCGATATATTTTCTGCAAATTAAATGTATTCAAAGAGCCAGTGTGTCCCCTTGCTATTGCAATCTTCTGCTCGGGGTATTGAACCCCGCCAGTTGTGAACTCGTTCCAGCTGATCGAGTCATAGTCGACATTTCTTGCATGACAAAAGACGTGTTTTTGTACTCCGCGTAATGGGATTCTGGCATGTAAAATATGATATGTTTATTGAGACTGCCTTCTTCCTCATTCTCCGATTTGATCGCGGAGACAGCAACAAAACGACGTCAAAGTTAGTGCTCGAGTTAGCCTGCAATAATTGAATTTCTAATTGTTATTATTTTTTCTTATAAAACGAAATTATTTGTTCTCATCCAGCATGTTTTATGATAAATTAGTAACATACAAACCAATATATTTCTAAATTATTAATTCATATTCAACATTGTATATATGGTAATATACATAATAAAGTTATCTTATATCAGTAAATTCGTGAGAAAATAACAAAAATTTAATTGTTACTAAAGGCTAAAAGCTGCTCACTAAGATTAAGCCTGTCTAATTTTAATTCTGTTGACCATCCATCGATTCCGCTTTACTTGCTGATCCTGTCAGGCCACAGTTGGGGGTGGGGATTAAACCAGCTGTCCCATCCTTTTGAGTGAACCAATTTACTAATTAAGCACGGGAGACGCAAGCTGATGAGTGCCAGAGTTGGAGAAAATAAAATCATGGAGCAAATATCAAAGGAAACTTGAATTAAACTCCACCGAGCATGTTCAAAATTTGACAATTTGAGTCGAAATTTTCTTTTTTGACCAATAAGGAAATCATTGCCTTAAATTGTTTTAAAAATTTTTCTTTCTAAATTAAAATTTTAAATCAAGTTCCTCTTGAACAATACAAAATACATACGCATGCATCAATAACAAGTAAAACGTATGAATGGGAATTAAGAATTGTATAATTATACAAGGCAATTAGGGACCTACTAGGCTACAAACATCTAGATTGCCTAATTCCACAGGCATGCTTCATGCTTGAATATTTCAAGTTTTTCAAAAAATATCTGTTTTTTTTTTAATTAAATTTTTAAGGATAAAACATGTAGAAAATAAAGTACGGACATTAAAAAGAACACGTTAGTTAGACCTTTTTATGCAAGATTTCTGTTTGCATGTTATAGCTGAAAGAAGAAAATTGTTAGTTTAAAGTTATGATCAAAGCATGCTGATGTATATCAAAGTGGAATAACTTTGTAATTAATACTAAAACTATGCAACAATAAAACTCAGGCCAAGTGTTTATTTTTGCTCCTACATTCCATCCTTTTTATACTCTCTGAAAGTCATAGACCCAATGAGATCTTAGAGTGTCCTTGTGCTCTCTAGACCGTGTCGTCTGGGTGTAATGTAGACTGCCTAAGTTGGCTGAGAGTGCCTTATTAAATTATGGCCAGGGTCGGTCTAACGCTGTGTATTCATGAGACGGATTTTATCGTTACTCTTTTGGTGAACGTTCACCTTTAACGGAGCTTTTATCAGGAAATATCGATCAAATGTGGCCAACAAAACTAAAGGAAAATGCCTCACCTGTTGACATTTTATTTATTATAAATTTCACTTCAATAGGCACATGCTCTCACAAACGTTTGTAAATTAACTATATTTGTTTAGTACATACGTTCCCATCCATCTTACGATAGATGCAAATCACAGAAAACGAAGGGTGGAATTTCTGAGAACACAATTTACTAAAGAAGCTAAAAATGAGTTTTCGCTGTATTTAGATTTTTTTTTTATTGAATTAATTTTATAAAAAAAGCTACTTTCCCACTGAATAAGATTTTGTTTGTATTTTATAACGTAAATTTTATTGCAAAAATAAATTAATTAACCTCCAATTGTTAAAATTTTGCTGAATTCATTTGTTTCTCACTGCAATATATTAATAATTTTCATGAATTTCATTAAAAAAAATCTATGAAATGTTTTTAATAAAAATTAAATTTTATTCGAAACAATTTAATTATATTCTCATACGCTGATAATTTTAATGAAAATCCATATTCTTGCTAACATAATACGTCATACAACCCTGCATTAACTCTCGAGAAAGTTCATTGTTAAGGGAAAAATGGACTTAAATTCACAGCTGTTCCATCTTAATTGTTAGCTGCTAAATCTCGTGCTGAATAACAATGTAGCACAACAATGTACAAGAAGCATGTTAAACATTACACATTACACCTACAATAGATGAATTTTGTGTGAGAAAACCAGATGTAAACTCACTTCACAGATGTAATATAAAGAAGTGCCAGTTAGCTTGATATTTAACGTAATATTTGAGTAGGTTAATATATATATATATATATATATATATATATATATATATATATATATATATATATGTTGAGATGAAAAAGAAGCATTTTTCTTGGCACGAAATTTGTTTATCATCTCTTTTTTGTGCATCATCCACCCGGGTTGTTCGATAAATTGTGTTTTTCCAATGCTCAGTGGATTGAAATTCCCGATATCGATACGTCATGTTGATAATAAAATATATATCAATGTTATTCGTCTTATGGCTTACCTCACTAACAAGCTTGTATTTTTTATATAACGCTGTAATAATTTTGCCACAGGCGCCTGCTGTTTATGCAACCTGTTCATTGCGCACGATAAGCGGGCTGCGTGGGATGTCAGGGGCGAGCGTCACCTGCAAATATTGCCAACTAGTGGCTAAATTATATCAAACTTGGTGGGAATATACATTTATATATCCTGCTATATTTATACATATCAAAGCATGAATGGTATTAAGTTATTTTCATACTTTCAAATATTGACATTTCGTTACTGTAAAGAGATTTGTAAGGTGAGAGAGGAGAGGATGACGTCATCGGTGATGCCCAATGTTCATCTTGCTGCCTTATATTATATACAAAATATATGAAGATAGAGATATCTCTGACAGTATATTCTGAGTGCTGCGAGACCTTCAATTAATATCGTCAATTTATATAGACTCCGCTCAAGTTGTTTAAAAAATTAAAAACTTTTAATGAGAATATTGCCATTGTTGCGGATTATATAAAAATGTTATCAATACAACGTTTGGAACATACTGTAATACACATAGATCGATATTGAACCGTCTGTATCAAAACTGCGGGAATATAATAAAATTATACCATGATGTACGTATAATATATATTATTTACAATTTATTTTATTTATGTGTTGAATACTATAATTAATTTAGTATAATTTTAATTTAATAAAATTCATCTAAATACTAAATTGGAATATTTTGTTTTACAATATGAAATTCAATACATAAATTATACAACTACTGTTTAATAGTCATCTGTTTATATAATTACTATACAAGTTAATTCATGCATGGAAACCCATGTGATAATTAATAATTGTCACTCTCCTGCCTTAACTGTGACAAAAGACAATTTGCTGCAAATTTTCAGAAGATAACGGATCTCAAATTAATCATGCAATCTTACGTATATAATTATATGGTAAAATAATACACAGCTGCTCGGTTTGAAACACAATGGTTAACCCTGCAACCTAATATATATAATAATATAATTTATTACGAGTATACAAACTACAAGAACCTTGTTGCAGAGAAACAAGAGACTGAATGTGACTGAAATATTTGGTGATTTAAAAGAGCCTTGACATTCTTTGCCATAATAAAATTAACATGAGTTCTCTTATGATCGTCAAAATGGCGTCGGTCGTGACTCCACTTTCACAGATCAAGCTGAAATACCAATTCAATAATCATTTATTTACCTCCTTAAAGTTGACAAATTATAATTATTAGACACACTTTAGTAATTTCTATCACTGTTCAGCTCTTGAAAATATATTAACTTTATACAAACTTTTTGAAAACAAAATACAAAATATTTTTAAAAGTTTCACTTTTGCATGTCTTTAGTTTACTAAAAAACACTAAAATTCTAAGTACACTCGTCGCCTCGAAAATTTTTCCTTTGTAGCCTTGTTAATCACCATGCCCCGTAAGAATAACACAGGACATGGTGATTAATAAGGCTGCAAGAGAGAAATTTTTCATGGCGACGAGTGTACATTTAGACCGTCCTGCATTCACTGCAGTCGTGCTCCATTACATGCTTGCTAGTGTAAAATATAATGTTTTTTAAATTGATATACTTGCAGCCAAGTAGTTAATTATTTTGAGTTCACAAGTTCTGGGAGGTTACCAAACCATAATTATGACCAAGTTGAATTGAACGACATGAAGCGTTGATTTCACATAACTTGCAGTGTTAATAAAAGTGCTAATCACTCTCGACAGTAATTTTTCTCTCGAGCCTGAGTGAGCACGCTAATGACTGTGAAGCTGTTGGATCAAGCGGCTCGTAGAGTGCGTGCCCCCCCCCCCCACTTCCAGGGGTCACCCCCTATTGAGCAGGAGCCACCCCTCGGACCGCGCGCCTGGAGTAACGATTTTGTGTTACCACAAAGCGCTCTCTATACCTATAGCTTCAATCAAGCTAATCCTAATAAAAAAAATCCCCATAAAACTAAACTTGAATGACGACCATAGCTTTTGTAAAAAAGTTTTTATATAAATGTTACATGTCGGAAATACACAATGTAGAATAAATGTACAGTTGTGGACAAAATAGTGGGACCAAAAGCTTGACATGCAAATTACGTTGACAACTCTGTATATTATTGAGACCAGGTACCTCACCTGCTGAACTCGATTTTTTCTTTTCAATTTTTTTAGCACGGTAAAACTAATCGATAATACAGGCTTTTAAAATTTATAACATAATATATGGTGTCCGACATGCCAAATTTCCCATTACATTACGAGAAAAATAGATAAAGCATTTCATTGCAAAAATTTCTTGACATTTGATATTTTTTTAAAGTACAATGGACAACATACATATATATTTAATATATTAAAAAAATTTATTGCAGAAATGAATAGAGGGCACCAAATTATGCTACTCTGATTTTTTTCAGATTTTTTTTGAGACCCGGAACTATTTTTAAATAATCATTGAAAGTTCTGTAAGTTAAGTTGGCACCCTGAATCCTTAATAAAAAGGATAGGACCGAGACGCCTATTGACGCCTCCAGGGGGCGTAGCCGCACTTTCAATAATTATTTAAAAATAGTTCTAGGTTTCAAAAAAATCTGAAAAAATTCAAAGTAGCATAATTTGGTACCCTTTATTCATTTCTGCAATAAAAAATTTTCACACATGTATGTTGTCCATTGCAATTTGCGACGTAAGAAGTTAAAATATAAAACGAGCTTACCTGAATTACGAAGCTGCACACACATAATATAAAAAAAAGTCTATCTCCGTACTGCAATGAACGTCTGGATTTTACGGCAGAAAACATCACGTCTGACGGAAGTCAACAATTTGAGTACAATTTCCTCACGTCAAATCTCCTTATATACGTTTACAACTGCAATCTCCGACCGTCTTCCTGTGAGAAAAAAAAGACGATCCTACAACACCAACGTGCAGCAGATTATGCCAACATTTTGATTAAATTCTGCTTGGATTTAGATGAAAGAGATTATGATTTCAACTTTCAAGAGATTGATTTTGTCAAATTTTAATTACTTATTTTATGAGTTTGCGGAGGGAAATTGATCAAATTAAAAATTGCCTGCTCCATTTTAATATATTAAACTTATTTTTATAGATGAAAGGAATGTATTTAATTACAAAAAAAGGGTTTATCTCACAGATACTATTACTTAATTAAATCTGTCCTGAACACAAATATCCATAAATTGTATTAAAAATTATGTATGTATAAATCAACGACAAAAACAAAAAGCAAACGTTTGTAAAGAGAGTTATAAATAATTTTGTAATAGCTGTATTCTTCATCCTTTGCAATGAATACTACAGAGAGCATTTCCCGCCAAAGTTGGCAGCTAAAATTTCATGTTTTTGGAATTTCTCTTCCTGAGACCCGTATATATATATTATTTTTTTGTGAACATTCGCCAAATCTAGCGTACGTGTGTTTGGGTGGTTCAGTTAGCGACACAAGTTTGTCCTTTCAGCTCGAAATTGTATGTACTGACTGTGAGCCCAAGCTTTGCGATCCGTGACTGTGGGAGAACCACACCCACCACTAAACATCGCCATTGTTGAACTAATTAACGTGACATTTGAAATGTTGATGCGTAAATTCAAATGAAAACAAAATCCATTCTCTTTGTTAAACAATAATAAACAACATTTATTTTGAAGTCTAGAGTTTAATTGCGTTGTATTTTAACATGTGTATAGACAATGGACAACCTACATATATATTTTTTTTTAATTGCAGAAATGAATAAAGAGCACCAAATCATATGCTACTCTATTTTTTCTAAGCTCGGAAAGTGTTGCTACAAAGTTATTCAAAGTCAGGTTTAAATCCACGCCTCTTTTGGTCCTATTCTTTTATTTAAAATTGATACCTATTGACGTCTTTCGATATTTTTAAAAGAAAGTTTATGGACTCAAAGGGGGGCATTCACAAAGCACTTTAACCCCAACTTTAGCCCCAAGTTTTATCCCTGGTACTAAACATGATGCTAAACTAGGAGCTAGACATTGTTAGCCCCTCATGGTTTAGCATCATGCTTAGTACCAGGGGTAAAACTTGGGGCTGAAGTTGGGGTTATAGTGCTTTGTGAATGCCCCTCAAAAAATCTGAAAAAGTTAGTGTAGCATAATTTTGTTCTCGCTACTCATTTCTGCAGTATTTTTTTTTTTTTACTTAATTTGACTATGTGTTTAAAATTTCAATTCCAAAGTGTGTTTCGACCAAGAACTCGGCAGTTCTGTTCGCTTTTCCATCACGCCATCTCAGCTCCGAACATCCGGTTGTGCTTCCATTTTGTACGAACTCACTTTATTTTCAGAATATTTCTGTAACTTCTTCCTGATTACGAATTTACCTTGTCTCAGTTTTATAATGTACACTTGCCGCTTTGGAAAATTTCCTTTTACAGTCTTGTTAATTGCCATGATTTGTGATGTACTAACAATGGTGAGCAACAAGGCTGCAAACGGAAAATTTCCAAGGCGACGAGAGTGCATTGTATCATCAAATTGCTGAAAGTACGTCACAAATTATTAAACAAAAAGTTGTGATTGGCACTGCAGATTATATTCACCTCGGGGTGCTGTGTCTAAAATTTAAGCTTTTTGTAACGTTATTACGTTTTAATTGAATTCTCCAGTTTTTAATGGGCCATAATAACTATATATATATATATATATATATATATATATATATATATATTATATATATATATATATAGTTATATATATATATATATATATATATATATATATATATATATATATATATATATATATATATATATATTAACTACGCTCATTAAAATGTGCAATTTGTTTTTGTTTGATTGAATTTACCAAAAGAAATTTGAACGCATGATCTCAGGAGAAAGATTTTTGAAACATTGAAACTTGAGAACTATTTGCCAATATCAATTTGTATTCTTTTAATTGGTTCATTAAAACATTTTTATTTTATTTTCATTTTATGCCTACATATTAATTTATTTATTTTACCTATTTGAGAGGCATCTCCTTTTGTTTTATTATTCTGAACTGGTGATCAATATCCCTGCATTGGCACAAAATCAAATTATATAATATTTTTATTTTTTTATCAAATTGTTTCCAAAATTGCTGCCATAATAAAATTTTCAATTACTTAATTATTAAAAAAATTATTTATGAACTTCCTCTTTTGAATAATTATTACGTATACAATTTTCTAGGCCTTCTAAGGTAATACCTCACTTTTTTTTTTTTTTTTTTTTTTGCGTACTTTTGCAATTTAAGCCAACTTTGATTCAGGGCCCAGTTTGGCTCTACTGGTGAAAGATGCATTTCACTCATCGGTACCGCACCTTATAGTTTATTTAGTTTCGTACTATACACACTTTGAGGCACGTTGGAACAGGAAAAAAGGAAAAATAAAATATTGAAAACACTGCCAAGTTCAACATTAATTAGAAATATTCGAGAAGATTGAACTTGGTATATGTGAACTGTGCCCAACTATAACATGAAACGTCAATTTTAAAAATATATTTATTAAATATAAATGCTCCATGATCAATACAAAATTTCAGAGACTCCGTCTGGCAGAATAGTTAGTTAAAAAGAGCGGATTACACTCTTTGCGGCAAATGAGATGTATTAGAATGTGAAAATTTTAGTGGCTTAATCGAAAGAAGGGGTAAAAATATGGTACAAGTTGTGAATTTTTTCAGATTTTTTTGAAACCAGGAACTATTTTTAAAAAAATATTGAAAGTCTATTTTGATGACGTCACGGGCGGCACTCCTTAAGAAAAAGGATAGGGCAGTGCCGCCCGTGACGTCATAAAATAGACTTTCAATAATTTTTTAAAAATAGTTCCGGTCTCAGAAAAATCTGAAAAAATTCACAGTATCATATTTTTACCCCTTCTTTCGTTTAAGCCACTAAAATTTTCACATTCTAATATCTCATTTCGTGCATCAATTCGCTCCAAATTTTACGTAAATAGTTAAACATAAAGATTGTGTAATGAGTACACGCTGTTCCCCACTCCAAATTCTGAACACGAAATTTCTACTGCTTTATTGTACACCGTGGGAGACCACGAATTCTACTCTTGTAATTTTAGTACACGTTTTCCATGGGCGTGTTGATTTTTTTTAAAGGGTGGGGTATGACGACTTCTTACTTCTTAAATCACCCAAAATTGAGAATCTGTCTCTTGGATCTGCCAACTCAGCAATTAATGCAGGGTAAAGGTGCATTTCTAGGAAGCGATGTCGAGTGGGACTTAGCGGGGCGAGAAAAGCGCACTTGTTTCAATCTCTTATGGCGGCCATGCTGGCGATAAAATCGCTCTTCGCAAGGTGAGGAAATCCCGAGCCTCTGATTGGCTGCGGCATGCGATTTTCTCGTTTTCCCCGCTCCATGGAAATGCACCTTAACCCATGGTGTTCCGAAATTAAATGGTAGACCTGATCCTCACGGGGTCTCAATACTTTTGTCACGATGTTCACAGATGCAGTTCAACCCGATGACAGCAATCCTGTTCACTCTGGATTTCTTCCTGCTCAGCCTCAATGTAAGCTGCAAACTTTTTAGATATAACTTCTGATGCCAAGACAATTTAATCAAAACTTTGATAAATAAAACAAAAACTGTTGAAGAATTGACATGTAGCTCTATATTAATATAATTCATATATTTCTGAAAGTATTTCGAGTATGATATATGTAACGCAACGTATTATTGAATACACAGTACGGTAAAATCGATTCCTGCTAGTTCAGCCAAGAAAGGGGAGGGGTGACCACAATACCAAACTAACATCCATTCGTCACCCCACACCTACATGCGATGAGTGTGAAGAAGATCTCTGACTCCACGGAATATATTTACAGTTCTAACTTAAAAGTTACAAGAAAATTTTTTTTTAACCTTTTGGTAAGATTTTTGTAATATTATTATACAGATATCACACGTGATTTTTCATGATACAATGTTATTAGCTTTTTACTCATCTTATAATCACGATTGTGTGTTAGTACATGGCGTACTAAATGAAAATTGGAAAAATATTATAATTTCATTTTCAAATTTTGCCTGCAAGATATTCTATGCTTAAGAATTTTAATTTATAAATAAGTAAACGATGACAAAAGTAAATTTTCATATAAATTAGAAATAATATTTTTTTAAAAATTTATTTTTTTTTGTTTTTTATTGAAGTGTAAAGAAAATACATTTTTTGTTAAATTGGTGAACGGGCAACATCGTACTAATTAAAGTAAAAGAAAGATAGCTTAAATTCATATAAATGAAGGTTTAACTAGAAAAATATATTTAATTAAACTTTTTACTGAACTTGATACGCTCACGAAAAGCCAGCGGGTAGCAAAAAAAAAAAAAACAAAAAATGATTTCTTGCTGTAGAATTGAGCTTTGGTGCTGCTGGTCTTACAAAATACTTCTTCTTTTAGCCTTTTAGCAAAATTTTGGTGAAAAAAAAAAAGGAGAGAGAGAGAGAAGGGAAGGGAATATTCTAAAAATTAATTAATTATGGTTTGAGCAAACTCATGGCTTACAACAGCTCAATTTTTTTGGTATTTTAAACGCTACATATATATTTTTTATGAAACTGCCTGATTGGACAAGTTTCCTGCACGTACACTCAGGATCATTAATTTTGAAACGACTGACTACTTGGCAGGTTGATAATTTCTGTGCAGCAACTTCTGGTCTGAAAGGTGTGGAATACTTGGGGTAAAAAATAGGGGTGAATTTTTAAAATTAATGATCATTTAATTTTTATTAAAACCAAGAAAGTGATCGTTAAGACATGCAGCTACAAGATCTGCATGCGCTACAATTCATTGTTTTGCAGGTGTACTCGCTGCTGTGCGTTGTCTCGCAGTACCAGGAGTACAAGGCTGGCCGGGGAACGGCCTACCACCAACACGATGTGAGTATATCAACCTCTTTTCACTTTTCATTTCTAAGGCGCGGATCCATGGCGCCTGTTGTTTATGCAACCTGTTCATCGTGCACGTAGCGCGGGTTGCGTGGGTTCCCAGGGGCGGGCGGAGAGCAATAATTAGTGGGGCTAAATAATTATATAAAACGTGGTGGGAATATACATTTTTATATTACTGAAATTTTGGATTTAACTTGGGCAACATAGGCATTTCTCCCACTCTAATTTTTTAAACATTGGCCTTATGGAGACAGCTAGCCCCCCCCCCCCTGAAATTTGGTTCTGGATCCGCGCTTAGCACATAAGGTCTATAACTTATACATGATAAAGAAATTATATGAATAGATCTACACTGAGAAAGTGATAATGAAATTGTGCGAATAGATCTACACTAAAAAAGAGCAACATAATAAGAAGGATCATCTGACAGAATGGTTTTATCAAGTGAGATTAATTAACATCGTCAACGCAGCATTGTTTAGAGACTGCAACAAGAAGGCTAAGAAGAGTAACGTTTACTCTCAATATTAGCCTTACTAAAGTAGCCATTGCTTTAGTTTATTTATTTATTTATTTATTTATTTATTTATTTATTTATTTATTTATTTATTTATTTATTTATTTATTTATTTATTTATTTATTTATTTATTTATTTATTTATTTATTTATTTATTTATTTATTTATTTATTTATTTATTTATTTATTTATTTATTTATTTATTTATTTATTATATTTATTCAGAAAACAGACTACAGGTTAGGTAATCCAATTATTAAGAATACAATATATAGTTCATACAAATTATTAGTTGGAATACACATGACGTACAAAAATTATAAAGTCTTCTGTTCTCGATATATTTACATGACATATATGTATTAATAATTTTAAAACTTAAATTTCCAAGAATTATTTTCTTCTTTGAATGTTAAAATTTTGTGTTATAATCATTACATTAATTCGAGATTTGATTTTTATATATATTAATAATATATATATATGTACTACTGTAAATTAATTTATAATTCAACACACAATTGAAGGCAATATAATTATATAAATTGATCATATTCAAAATAATAAATACTGATTGTGGTCTAATAAACAGTAAACAGTGCGAGTTATAATTAATTTTGTACTCCAACCTCAATTAATTTTGTTTTCATAATGCGGCTGTCACTTCAGAATTGAGCAGAATTTAAACACTCCTATGACATGTATTGTTGTTAATGTTGTATAGGGGAATATTTCAGCTTCTTGGATGATAAATCGTTAATTATAATTGTTGTTTTGTTTCTATTTGCTAAGCAGCGTAAAATCTTGCCATTGTGTTTAAAAGTTCAATATAAACCTTAAAGTTTATATTTCTACCTCTCAATCTTACAAAACAACGCCCACTACGGCTCTGAAAGCTGTCGGAGTACGAAGCGAAAAAAGTTCCGACAAACAAAGATTAGAAAAAAAACGACAGCTGACAATGTCTCTAAGTTGACATTGATTTTAAACTGTCGTTTTATCGCAATTCTTACCTTTTATATATGAGAAATGTCACTGATATTGGAGTGACCCAATTACGTCAATGTCAAAGAGGAAGGTGTTTCCCTGGTGGGACTTGAAGAAACAATTTGCTGCTTCTTGCCGTCTTTTATTTCAGTCAAGCGATCTTCTTCAACAGTTTCCATTTACGATGCATTGTATAAACCAAAGTTAGTGCAGAACATAGGGCAGTTAAGTTTTTAAATAGATGACTTGTCCCATCTCGTAAGATCAAGGTACTCAGGAAATTGGAACACGTCCCTTTCTAGAGAGTTCAGTTACAGTTAAGTTCCTGAAAATAAATAAAAATCAGGTTTAAATTTCAGATAATTTGGGTTTGACTTTGTTCCACACATTACGTCCACTATAATCATGAAAACCCGAACAGGTCAATCAGAACAAACGCCTTGAGGTTAGGCAAATTGTTAAACAACCAAATGAAGATATATTATACCAGATAGTATTATAGTATTTGTTATACATTCAGAGTGAGGTGTGACGTTTACTGAGGTTCAATTTTTTATGCTGAACTAAATAATATGAAATACTTAAATTGCTAATGCAAGTGAACAAATTTACTTTTTTAAAATCTCAACTAAGAGTTTAAAAAACAAATATTTGCACATTTTAATTGAAAATTTTAGTAAATAATATAAAAAAATTAAAACTTACAAACGTTTAAAAAAAAATATTATTCTTGGTGTCTTGAAATCATCTTATGCATTTTTCAAATGTTGTATTCTGACTATTGGGGAAGGGTTGGGTGGTAGAAATACCTTCTATGTTTTAGGTGGTATAGGACTCCGACTCCATTGACCTTCCTCCAGCCATCCATTGATTACATTTGGTGGTGAAGTTTGAGAGTCGATTGTAAATTATGGATGGACGTGTAAGATGAGAATATCACATTGGTTTTTGCAGCAGTCAGCAGAAAACTTGAGATGTTATCTATGTCACACTGCTAGTCACACGTAAAATATGTGCACATGCAAAATGACATCAGAACGTGCAAATGTAATCTGGCGTGACTTTTGTTACAAAGTTGAAGTGAAAATTGCCTTGTCAAATGTTTCCGAGTCAATATGACAGTCGTAAGATTAATTTCATCAAAATAATGACCTTTTTATTTTATCACTTTCAGAAATTCTATTTTTACCGTAAGAGGACGTAAATTATTTAGAGAAAATTTACATTTTCTTTCATTTATAAAAACAATTGTTTAATCGAGAAGGTTCGCGAACATTGTTATAATGTTATTGTTTTGCTTGGTGGATCGATTGTCACATGCCAGCGACCACTAAAACAAACGTAATCCCCTGGCATTATGTCAGTATGCTCCCCAGGGAGCTGAATCTGTCCCGAGCAGGCGTGCCAACTTCCCAGCAGTGTTGAGCCCCTGCAATTTTGTAGCTTGAACAGTGAAACTGCAAACAAAAACTGATGCACAATTCTTAACCAAAAATGTGTGATAATTTTATTTTTAATTTTTTAATGTTTATCATTTAATTTTTTCATGTACATATCATTATGCAAATCCCTTACGGGGTAAGCCAGCAGCATAATTACCTCGACCGTCCAGAAATGGGCCTTCACTGTAGTCTATTCTTACATACTCTACTTGCTTCAAATAACCTCGTGATACTCTTTGCCTTTTACGCTCTCTACTGCACAACGCACTTTTAACACATCCATCTAAACCTTTTTAAATAAATAAATAAATAAATAAATAAATAAATAAATAAATAAATAAATAAATAAATAAATAAATAAATAAATAAATAAATAAATAAATAAATAAATAAATAAATAAATAAATAAATAAATAAATAAATAAAATCGTCTTTATTGAGGGCGGGATTTAGGCCATTAGGCCCACTCTTCCATCCAACCCAATGAAAATACAATGAAGAGATTTTTAATTATTTTTAGTAAAAACACATAAATATACTGTTGTAATACCCTACATAGTACATACTATATGTAACATACATTTAAATACAAAAAACTATATATATAATATAGTTATAATATAAATAATATCATTAGGTATTTAGGTATTTTTTGTTATTTTAGTCTGTATTGAATAGACCCCGCCCTCTGGTTCTGCCTGGACACTAAAGTGCACGTTGCAGGTGGCTGCGGTCCGCTACGAGGTGCAGCCCACTGCCACGAGCTGCCTCACGTCCGCGGCAGCCGCACGTCGGCCCGTGTCGTTCCTCGCGCCACTCAGCCCGCTGCTCGAGGTCCGGGCTTCACCAAACGCCAGCCCCACCGCGCCGCTCGCGCCCAGCCTGCAGGCAAGTAGGGGGTGTCCACGGGGTACAACATTCAAACACACCAACATAGGGGCCATAGGGGGTCACTCTGTTGGCAACGAAGATTATGCAAGTACAGCAGCACCTATCAACATAAATGGATCGATCTGTCAGTAGAAATCATTTAAATAATTAAGAATCCATAAATTAACACGGGAATACGTACGGGCTATTTTATATATAGTGTAAAAGTGTACAATATATAAATTTGTTTAGCAGTTTTATGGTTAAATTACTAAATGCACGAGTTGAATATATCAGTATAACAACACAAAGGAGGTGGGAAATGTTATTTTACGAATAACACGTCACGAGCACGCGCCACAACCACGTCTGTGGACTAACGAGGTCAAAGTCTAGTCATAACGAGAAACATTGAATGATTTCTCTCAGATTAAAAAAAAAAAAAAAAAAACTTTCCAGGACACATAAGTGACAAAGAAAAATATACTCATATCAGTAGATGGTGAAATTGACCACATCTTACGATACAAATTAATGGCCGTTTGTGTGCTTAATAATTGGAAAATAATTATAAATAGAAATCATTATGAATTTTTATTAATCATTAAACTAAATAATATTTACGATTTATATTGCAGTAATTTAGATTAAAATCTTATATTATTAAAAAATAAAATATGATAATGGACAACATACATGAAAAAATTTTATTGCAGAAATGAATAGAGGGTACCAAATTATGCTACTCTGAATTTTTTCAGATTTTTTTGAGACCCGGAACTATTTTCAAATAATTATTGAAAATCCTGTGATTTCAGTTGGCACCTCTGAATTCTTAATAAAAAGGATAGAGACTGGACGCCTATTGACGCCTCCAGGGGGCGTGGCTGCACTTTCAATAATTATTTAAAAATAGTTCTGGGTTTCAAAAAAAGCTGAAAAAATTCAGAGTAGCATAATTTGGTACCCTCTATTCATTTCTGCAATAATTTTTTTTCATGTATGTTGTCCATTGATTGAGTCTATATTAAAAGTTACAGCAGCGAACTCCTCATTGTTTAATTTGTGATGTTACATGAGAATGCAATATGCTTCAAACAAATTCTCATCAAATCTAAGCAAATTCTCCCCCTACTTTTGAATTTTTAGTATTCCGTTCCCTCTTGGAAAAAAGCGAGCAATCAAAATCTGAAAGGAGAAACATGATCAAAATCGATTTTATCGTACTTGACAATCAAACTAACTGGCGAATTTCCAAGAAACATTCAATGCAATAAAACAACATTGTGTTTGTAAATATTAGTTTCCTTTGTTTAAATAAAATCGAAGCCTTTAAAAGAAATAGCATTCCACTGAAGTCAAATTTCCGCCAAATTTTGATTTCAAATGATGCCAGCTGCCACAGTCTAAAATGAAAATTCATTTTCATACTGCGATTGATTTCTAGAACCGTATTGTATTTTTCAATTACCGATGTTCAATACAAAATATTCTCGCAACATCGGACTCATGAAATCAAAGTTTTGGCTTTTGATTTATCTGAAAATAAAATTTTATTTGTTTTAAAAATAGCTTTGCGAATTAGTTTTCATTCTTCCTTCCTTTTGCTTTGAAACAACAAAATCAGTTATAAATGGCGTATTATATGTTATAGTCAATGGATAAAATTTTTGCTACGGTTATTAATATTTTCTATATAGAAATTGCATAAAATATATTCAATTCACGGCATTGGCAAAAATCGAAAATAATGTATAAATAATATTATATACTATATACCATATATAATATATGTATGCATCTGTCATGCAGCCAACAAATGGTAAAATTTAATTACAAAATTAATTACATTAATTAAAATTTCCATTAACAAGAAAATAAATTGCAATACCATCAATGTATTGCTCAATGATTTATAATTATTTTAATACATCGACGATATTGCAATCTCGCGGGAGAGTGCAATATTTATGTTAATTTTTTTTTAGAAATCGCTGGCAAATCTGGCAATGAAATGGGAACGTAAAGAAAGGTGTCCTAATTTGGGGACAACTTCACATTTTTCTCTAATTTTGAAGACAACTTCACTAAATTTCGTGCCAAGCACTCACGAGATCGAAAACTGTATTTTAAAGTTCCACCATTTTTATTACAAGTGTAACTTTTTAAGCACGTGAGTGTTTCGAACTCATGTGTCACATAAGAGTTTTAAGTGCAATGTGAGGGTTTACAATCCTAGTCAGACAGGAAAGTTTTCTCTGCAATTTTAATGTCCTCTCGCAATTTGAAGATGAAATAAAATTATTTGAGTTATTAACCACGACATTTCACTGCTATAGTTCACCAAATAAAACGTCTATAACCGGAAGTACCAGTTACTGAACATTTCTGAGAACTCCAAGGTCCTAAACTTCACAGATCATCTCATTTTGAGATCACAAAATAAGAGAAAACATTTTGAAACTGACAACATGATGAAGTGTACGTAGTTCCGGATGGTCAGATTCGGCTCGACAGATTACTGGTGAGAGTGTAGCGACCTCATTGCGACTCAGCACGTGACCCTTGCGTGTAAAACGTGAGGTGTTATCTCGTCCACGTCAAGTGTCGTGTGATTAAATTAGGAGGACACTGGGAAATTTGTTTTAACCTGCTCGTTGTAGACACCATATAATTTACACTGAAAAAAAGACAGAAATCTCTACTCGAAATTTTATTGTTAATTTCAATGAATTTGCTACAAAACCCACGAAACAGTAAATATTATATTATTACAGTATAAAATAGCTCGTATAATATCGTAACTTTACATGATGGTACAGATAAATAATTTCTATTGACGTTCAGAACCTTAAAAATGTTTGCATTTAACCTATAAATAACCTATAATATACAATATCATTTTAAATCATTATAAGGGGCATTCACAAAGTTAAGGCTCGATAATTTAAAGCTTGATTTTAGAAATGTTTTTAGACCCAAAATTTCTGATCTTAAATTATTGAGCCTTAAATGTGGCCTTAAGGCTTTGTGAATGCCTCTTAATATAATTTCAATCGGAAAAATTAATTGATTCGATGAATTTTTATGACTTGTGACATTAATTGTATTTATTGCTATAAAGTTTAATTGGAGTTGAAGGTCTTTATTGGCAACTCTATTGAGCGGAAACGTCATTGTGTGCACCACTGAATCACCAAATTAATGTGATTGTGTTCACCACTGAAACACCAAATTAATTAAAATTGATGTGATTGTTTGTGCAGGTTAGCCAGGAGAGCGCCGTGCAGCGTCCCTTACAGCAACTGGCGGTGCCTCGGCGGTCAGTCAAGCACGTCAAGTTCCCGGACGCCGAGGTGTGACGTCACTGAAGAACCGTGAGCAATGAGCAAGGGCTGATCAGTGACGTCATCGAGGTCTGAGTGGTGACGTCACTGGAGAACCGCGAGCTTGAGCAAGGGCTGATCAGTGACGTCACCGAGGTCTGAGTGGTGACGTCATCGAGGTCTGAGTGGTGACGTCATCGAGGTCTGAGATGTGACGTCATCGAGATCTGAGGTGTGACGTCATCGAGGTCTGAGGTGTGACGTCACCGAGGTCTGAGTGGTGACGTCATTGAGGTCTGAGGTGTGACGTCACTGGAGAACCACTAGCAATGACGGACTAAAGTGTAACCTTGCATGACTGATCCCTTCCTCACCTCTCCAATTAAATTAAGGTACTTCTCTTTCACTGGGATGCCCAACTTTGCCCATTGAGCAGGATTTACATGAGCTACATAAACTATTTTGGCTGGAAACCTCAAGTGAATTCATTATGTTGCAACGCATGTGTTGCTGAAAAATCCCTCTTAAAATGAATTTACATTTTAAGTAGCAGACTACAATAAAATTTATTCAGAATTTGACTTTTTACGCTTGCTTTCTGTAATATAAATAATAATAATATAACACTAAAATATTATTATGTAAAATAATAAGAAACTAACATTAAGAAAACATAATTTGAAGGCAATATTTGCTATTACAAAATATAATGAGACATAACAATATGGGCAAAGTTAGTATCACTTTTCAGCTGGTACGTAGGATAATGTAATTTTTAAACGTTGTAATGGTTGCTGACAAAGCTTCGTTTTTAAGTACACGTAAGAAGTACAACTCGGGATCCTTCAAACGTCGGCTCTACGTAAATCTCTTTGTTGTGCATTGGACGTTCAGGCTATCCCGAGTTGTAATTAATATTTACATCAAACATTCCCTACTTGACTAAAATATTGTATTGTCTAAAATTGTACCATTTTACTCACCAATTTAAATAAAAAAAAAGCTATGATAGTATTAAATTATATTAGAAAAGGTAAAAAAAAAGACATAATATATATATTTGTTGCAAATGTAATTTTTTTACTTGGTACGGTAGCTCCGTATATTTGTACGTACCTAGACTGGTTGATGCGGGTACGTAGATGTGTCAAATAACTCTAGACTTCTGCAAACTTGGACAGAAAAGTGTTCACAAAAGTAAATCGCTTCCACGTAAAAAAAAAATGTTTTTGCTCTTTTTCAATTTGCATGATGATAGTCTGATCTCGAAATAAAAAAAAAAATGACCAGACAAAAATTCTCTCAAAACAGTTTATTTTATTTCACTGGCATACAAAGATGAACTTTAATAAAATAAATTTAATTACGCTTCAAGTTGTAATTCCTACGTAAATAATTAAATATTTGTGAAAGATTAATTGGCTAAATCACTACGTCTGAGTTTGCGCTATCACAAAATTAGCTATCAACTTCAAACGCACAAGATTTTTATTCTATTATTTTTTATGGCGACTTACTTTCAAATAATAATGACATTAACTTTTGGTACTTAAAATTGTGAAGTAAAATTAAAATTGCCTTAGAGCATTTTATATAATCGACAATGCATGTGAACATCCCTCAAACATATTAAAATTTGCATGTTTGCAGCAGTCTGGATGTGTTGTATTGTACTGTCCATAATTCTTATAATAATAATATGTATTACGTGGTTCATCCAAGCTGATCTCTCAATACTTTTTAATAATATTTCAATTTTTTGTACTACTGAAGGCAGGGCTGTGAGAGGCTTTGTATTATTATTGGAAAGCGCTTCACAGATGGATTTTAATACAAATAATAATTATTATTATATATAGTCTTTTTATCTATGAACTACGTACTCAATAAATATCATAATTAATAATAATAATAAATGTTTTTACTGACTGTAATTTTACACTTGTTGCAATAAATGTTTTTAATTACTTATAATATTTGTAATCTTTATTGTAATAAAAAGTTAATTAGATATATTATGGTTTATTATTTATTAATGAAGAAACAACAATAAAATCTAATTTAATTTGTAGTTTAATTAAAATAGACTTACTAATCAGTTGAAAGTTGTTAATTAGTTCGTCGCAACTACATGATAGCTCTGAGATTGCGAGGTCTGATCTCCAACATTTCTCATTACAAGCAGACTCTTATCAGACCTAAACTTGAAACAACTTCTAAATTTCTTTGACGCGGGCCTGCTTGGAATTTCGATCATATCAAAGTTCAATACATACCTCTGGTGGTAGATGGTGAAACTACACGCCCACGCATCATCGCTGGTTGTAATACTTTCACATTAATATATTATTAACTTAATGTTTCACATGATGGCAAACTCCCTTTGAGAGTCGAGTAGCTCTCCTAAGCCTCTTATAGCAAAGAAAATAGAAGCTTCGAGTCTGCTGATTTTGCGGTGTTTTTATACCATGGACCTATCCAAACCTATATAAGTAAAAACACTTAAATTTGCTGTTTTGGTATTAAAGATTTTTTTAGAGGAAAATAAGATATTGGTTCATTATCAGAAGACCCCTAAAATGGGGAGAGGGGAAGGGATATGGTTTCAAATTAATAGCTTTAATAGTTACTGAGACAAAATTCAAATTTATAACATGGTACTCGCGTGGCTTATGGAGAAAATTTCCCCGAACACCTGAAGCCTCTATAGAAAATATAAAATATTTTAACTGTACCATCAGCTTTAAACTATTTTTCTTGTATAACATTTCCAGAATGGTTTGATGGTTTGCTAACAAAGCTTTATTGAAGAATGTTATTTATTTTTTTTTTTTTTACAACCAAGGATCGAATGAGTTCATATTTCTTGCCGACATGTAAACTCTTGTTTAATCAATTTCCATGCAAAGCTGCACAAATGCAATCATCGTCGGAGTGACGGTACAGATCTTGACAGATTTCCAACCTCTCAGCGAGCGTCCAATTAACAGTCCTTGTTTTATTTTCTCCTTTTGCTGTAAAATTTCTTAAAATAAACTTAAGTGCTACATAATATTACTCTCAGAAAATATGAAGATTTAAAATTATTTTTAAAAGGCATTTTAAAAATATACAGAAATTATTTTATTGTGCCTAACATTTGACAAAAAAATATTTAACTGTGAAAATGAAATTTTCTTTGTCAAAAGCATTTACAAAATTCATTTTCTCTAATCCTCAAATACAGAAGCTATAACAGAAGAGTTTCTTTGCGCATAAATATATTTACTTTTTTGTGCCTCGAAAGCTTCCATTTTTCCATCTACTTGGGGACATTCATCATACCGTGGTGAGCTATTCAATTTATAGAACGAGATTTATCTCAGATCGGTTCCACGTATATCACCGCTTTTTGTTGCAAACTTTTTTTTTATTTTATCCGGGAGCTGTTACACCATGGCAAACGTTACTTCCAAGATATGTACTGAAATTTCTACTCAATCACATATATATTGAATGAACAAAAACCAATCACTCTCTATGCAAAGAATTTGCAAGAAGAATTTTGTTTCCACTTTATTTACATGTACAAAGTAACTAAAAATTTTGAATTGCAAATAATTTAATGTCTCAGGTTGAAAGGACAATTCTTTACTGAAGACTTGGCCTTTTATTTTTTTCTTTGAAATTATAAACACATATAATGACTCCTCCCCTCTAAAAAAAAAGTCATGAACGTCATTTTCTACAAATGTATATATATATTTTTTTTTTGCGATTAATTTTACTTTTCACATTTCATATATCTGCTGATTAGCAATTTGGTTTGTGAGCTGCATAATGTTTAATGTATCAATAAATGTATCTGAAGACCCGCCTGGCCATTGATCCAGGCAAGATAAATGAGAAAGAAGTGTTGCGGTGATGGATGGCGGCCCCGCAATATTTCAACTTGCAGATGTGATCGTGAAATACGAGCACATCAGGCCGTTCTATTTGTAACGTTGAATAATCGCCATTCATCAGGACTTGCCTCTTTCAGTTTGTATTATTATCTATGTATAATTTTTCATTCACCATATAAACAAGACACTAAGTTGAATAGGATGTAATACCAGAACACATCAGAATATGTATGTATTTTTTACAATAAATAAAAATATTAACAAATTTACCTAATTATATCAATAGTGAAAACAGCAGATGCAATACACAATTATTAGGTTTTAATATTTTTATTTCATAATTAGAAAGTGTGCATAAAATTATATTTTTCTGAATTTTTCAGACTTTTGAGATTGCGGGAACCAATTTTAAAAAAGATTAAAATGATCTATAAATATCAAGGTGGAAAACCATGGCATTTATCAACAGCCAACGTGAGAAAATGATATCATTGGCTTCCAATCAGGTAGTATCACCCTAATTCAGATTATTGCAATATTTTTTTTTTATTAGTTTTCGTATATTCCAAAAAATCTGAAAAAAAAATCAGAAAAGCAAAATTTTATGTATATTTTTTAATTATGAAATGAAAAAATGAAGCTATTATTGTCTGTTTACAAAGAACATTACTCTAAAGATCAGCTTTATTTTCCACCGTTAGTGTCAGTGGAACTTAATTTACTAACCGCTGCAAGTAACTAGGTACCAGCTATCTTCTTTTGCGAGTCGCATGTAATTTTTTTTAAAAAAACATGCGGTGAAATTCGATAAAAAATAAACAATTATAACAAAAAAAAAAAAAAAAAAAACATAAACCATTTTCAGCTCATGTATCAATCAATACCCAATTAATAATAAGAAATGAATATGTCTTCATTAAAAATATATATTTTTTAGATTTTTTCTCTCAGATACATACTCTGAGCCAACCAATTTATTTTCCATGTAGCTAGTATATATAATAATATCTATATTTTTTTCATTGTGCTGAGAATCAATCATGTCAATAAGACTTTCAAAGAAATTGCCTTGGGATTTTCTTTAACCTAGAATCTTATCACATATGAAACAAAATATTACAAATTTCCCCTAAGTAGGGCATAAAGAAGAAGATATAATGCTGAATCACTCTCATAACTTTTAGATAAAGTTTAAATGATTTTTTATATATTTTTTTTGTAAGATTGCATAATCGTTATATGAAAACGTTTTAAATTTGGAAGTCTTAACAAAACTTCATAAACAGGGCTTTATTTGAACGAGAGTAATTTAAATTTATCTCTTCCCTTTTTGTATATGAGAGTGAGGGCTGTCTCACACATAATCGCATGATTTCGCAGCGTATGATAAAAAATTAAGAACCTATGCGATCAGGTGTATGCACACACTAAGCTTCGTTTCGTATCGCATTGCATGACATCGTAAGTTTCTCATTTAGAACCAGTTCTAAATTTTTATCATACGAAGTCATATGATGTGATACTAAGGCAGTGTGCGACCCACCTTAAAATGTAATTAATTCTCCAAGAAAACATTTGAACGTTGTAAAATCAACATCGCGGCAGACGTTTCCTTGGTTTATTAGTCGTTGCCATGGAAACGCTGCTTCTTCTACCCCAAAACTTACCAATACATTAACATGTTTTTTAAAATTAATTCAGTATAAATTAGTTGTAAAAAAAAATCTCTAAATGTTGTTACTGTTTATAAACATTATATTGAATGATAACTTGAAATTTTAATTTGAATAAAATTTTTGGTTTGCACTTGAGAGACTTTAATTATTTTTGTTTGAAATATTAATGTTGTCTTTTCTTTCAACTTAAAATTATAAATGAAATGAAAATATTAAATTCGTGTACGTAATTTCATTTGAAAACTTGACAAAGAATTCAGACAGAAAAACACACGCTTCAACAACCTTTACACAGTGAATACCTCAGATTATATCAAACGAAAACCTTCCTGTCGTCACAATGGTGTACACAAAGATTTGATAAAAAAATATTCTATTACATATTACATAGTTGATAAAAATCCTCACGAAGATTTTACCTCAAAAATTTTGAGTCCAATTTTTTTCAAATTAAACAGAGTGCCAAGTCTGTTATATATGAACTGTTCCTATACATGAAGCCCTTTGCTTTGGGCTCGGGTCTAGCTTATAATGTTTTATTCAATTATCAAAGTATACAATACGTGATTGGAGGATGATAAAATTTGTCAGGTTTATCACCATTTTTTTTTTTTTTTTTTTTTTCGCACTTAAGCCAATCTTTATCATATTAAAAGGTATGTTCGTCCCCCTCGATTCATCCATCAAGAATGATGTAGATGAATCATCCGTTTAGTAAACATAAGGAAGGAAAATCTTACTCTGATTTGATTGTATACCTTTTATAAATGAAATGATAAAAATATAAATTCATTAGCTTTTTTTGTTCTTTTATTAAAGTAACACCAAAATTTATAGAATACACTTTTAAGACAAAAATAAATTTTGTTAATTTTAAAAAAAAATTCTTTGTGGTGTCTCACAATTTCTCACACTGAAACTAATTAGTCGATATGTGTTTTATTTCACAAACAATTTGATTAAAGATTCAAACTTTACGACTACAGAATCAAACTGACAACAAGATTCAAGATCGTCACTATTGCCCGCGGTGTCCGCCCGTCCTGCGTGTTGATGACTCCCAAACTTTACAGATTTAACAAACAAGGGCTTAACTTTTGTCGAATTGGCCCAAGGGTTAATCTAGCAAACGGTATACCTAGTAGGCTGGAGATGCCCAATTAAGTGTTTACAGCGAAACTTTGTAATCCGATGCTTTGATGTTTAAAATGTCTAAAAGTAGACGCAAACTTTCAAAATATATTTCATTGTCATAGTAAAAATTTGCAGTACAATTTGTCATCTTCAAGAATGAAAAATTGTTTAAAAAAAAAAAATGAAGCGAAATATTTCAGATGCCACTTATTTTTTTCTCTATGATTAATTACAATCTGTTTTAAATTTCTCTGGTGGCATTTTTAAAACAAATCGACTTTTTATCTACCGCTGCAAAGTTCACGTTTCCTGGCGCCCAAGTGTGAGACTTGCGATCAATACCACAGTCAAATAGTAAGAATGTAATTATAATTTTTATGAACTGAATATTACTAACATGGTGAATATATTTTACAATAAAACGTATTGATCGTAAAGGACCGAAACAGAGATTAATTGAGACCTTATGGTTTCTCACCTACAAAGGGTAAGAAACCATAACGTTACATTTTTTATGTATTATGTGATTATGTCTGCTATATGAATTTACAACAAAATGTATAGTAATATAAACTAATTTATAGCACGGATTAAATTTCTTTGCTATAATTATCGATGATATATAAAATCAGTAACAATGCAATTGAAGTCTATATATTGTTGTAACAGCGATTTTAGCACACAAATGAAATATTGCCGTCTTAACATAACATTATAAAGGTACTTATTTCGGTATACGGTTATAAAATTTGAAAAACACTTTTTTTTCGTGAAATTTTCGTGAAAACTGATTGACTTGCTCTAAGTCCCATGACTATTATAGTGCTCTGTTTTTCTGCCTGCTACTTTCTCAAAGACTCGTGCGCGGTCCGCAGGGGGAATCGTGCTCGCGTGCCTCAGATTAATGGAAGCTGGAGATTTGCCCCCAGAGATGCCGGACCACACTCTGTAGTAGTGACGATCAGCCGAGAAACTCCCTAAGGTGGAATTCCTGCAGCGATTCAACAGAGAGGAATCTGCACACTGAGACTTTCATCACTTTAGACGAGGTATTTGAAAGATTTATGTGTTTCCTTGAAAAAACTTTCTTTAAAACGTTTTGTTTTCCAGGACCGTGGATCAAGATTGATCTCAAATAAGTTGTAATATCTATTACAAAGATTAAGTCATTGATTGAACACGACATTTTATTTTATTATTAAATATAAAAAACAATAAAAATACGTCAAGAGTTTAATATAAAAAGTCTACAAATTAATTAAATCTACTTTAATCCGAAAACATTTTGATGCACATTAAATATGGACTGCAATTTAAAACTATACCTGAGATCATTTCAGCTTCAAATTAGGCAACTTTTCAGAAGTCATTCACCAGACGAGGTCATGCATTTTCTGCATCTGCAGGACGAAAATGACGAAAATTGCGGATAATATTGAATGTAGGAGTGTAGTTTTTTTCTTCGAGCAAATATTAAGTAATCTTTTGGAATTAATGGGACAGGTCATGACAGCAACAAGGCAGAGAAGTAGTTAATATATAGGTACACAATATATACAAAAATAATTATATGTTAATTAAAAATCATGGTCTATGTAGCTCTTGACACTATAAAAGTATTTTTCAAGTAACATATTAAGTGAAATAATTTAACATTTTCGATGCACTTTAAATAAATTGGGAGCTTATTATAGAGCTAGAGACAACTCATAAAGGGACCATTTTTGTACATACCGTCTAAACCAAATTGGGGTTATAACCCTTTTTACATTTCTTGTCTTATGCTTGTGATAATGGGAACTTTTACTGCGGGAAGACCCGTACACAACACACGTAGAGCAAGGGTGGGGGGATAAATAATTTATATATTTTCCAGTAAGTCATGTAACATCTTACAAGTTAGTTTAGAGTTTGATAAGTTTGCTGAAGTGTATTAAGTCAATTAATGACATGTTTCTCATCTACACAATGGTTAACACCTGCTTGAACAACGTTATAACACATACAGCCTACAATAATGGTACTACTTGCCAAGATTTTGATGAAAAAAATCCTTGCTTACTCGCAACAAGCGAGGGATCGAGACACAGTGACATTATAATTCTTGTACATTTAATTTGTGTAGCTTTCAGCTAAACGCACATTATAATAAAACATAACTTTGAATGTTCAAAAACTATTCAAGCATACATTAATTATTTATTTCTAAATTAATGATAATTTTGCAATGGATTATGTATCCATGGCATTTGACGTGTTCGTGCGAGTTACTATATAGACAATGTGTAGTTGACTTTATTTAGAAACATCGAATTAATTAAATATCAAATACTCGAGACGTTTTGTTAAATATTGTTTCAATTAATTATTTTGTTTATATAAGAATACCTTTATTTTAATTTGCTGCGAATTATTTTAATATTTTTTTAAAAATTATTAATATGAACAACTTTCTCAAGCGTGTGTTTATATTAAATTATTTCCAGTATTGTGATGTCACATAAATTTGTTATTTAACTGTAAATTTAACCATTCTTGTCAGCAAAATAATAATATATTAATATATAATTATAATTATGCCCTAAAGCGCCACAGAGTTTCATGCAGAGTTTCTTTTTTCAAATGTACAATAATTTAATTATTATCGCATATCACACAAAATTTGACAATATATTTTTCTTGGTTTAATAAAATGAAGAATAAATGGATAACATTGGAAAACGTATTGAATGTAAAATTTAATTTGTATGTTAGCTTATAACTTATAAGATGACTAATTATTTTAACTGGCTTATAGGTTTAATTGTATTCCCCCCTTACTTTTGTACTTAATTACGTAGCTATTAATTAATGTTATTAGTTATTTAATCCGTTAGCACTGAACTTCATCAGAAATTTGAATATAAGTTAAAATTTTAATTTAACTAAAAAGACTCCTGTCAATTATTTCTCAGCAAAGACTTTGAAGTGTAGCGGTACTTGAGCGCTCCAGGAGGAATGTGAAAATAATCTGAACAATTTTTGCGCATAAAATTGACGTGAAATCCATAGCCAGTTATTAATTTATCTTGTGAGACTAAAATTTTCAAATTATTTTTGTTTTTAATAAGGTGAAACTCGTTTATTTTTTTATTCATTAATTAATTAATGACAGTGAACATTGTTCATTTAAGTTATACATAACACAATTTTCATATCCCATATTATATACAATTAGGCCTCTGCATGTGAGATTTAAGCTCAAGCAACGAGAAAATCAGTAATTTTAATAGCTGTTTCAAACAAACATATCAGAACGATTATAGGCATAATGGACAACATACGTATATGACAAAATTTTATTGCAGAAATGGAGGGTACCAAATTATGCTACTCTGAATTTTTTCAGTTTTTTTTTTAGACCCGGAACTATTTTTAAATAATTATTTAAAGTCCTGTGATTTCAGTTGTCACCCCTGAATCCTTAATAAAAAGGATAGAGACTGGACGCCTATTGACGCCTCCAGGGGGCGTGGCCGCACTTTCAATAATTATTTAAAAATAGTTCTGGGTTTCAAAAAAAACTGAAAAAATTCAGGGTAGCATAATTTGGTACCCTCCATTCATTTCTGCAATAAAATTTTTTCATACAATGTATGTTGTCCATTGCATACATTCAATGGGTATTATAATTTGAAACATATTTTTTTCATAAGTAAAGGGTAATAAATACCACGTACGTATACAGTGCGAACGTTACTTGCTTGCTACAGTCTTTTTCAACTCTAAAATTTTAGAATGGCTATGTTTGTTTCTTTTAAAAATTGCAAATCTACGCGTCTCGTATAATGAAGCTGCATTTCCTGAAATACAGGCAGGGCAGTTCATGGAATTTCAACATGATAGTCCTCATCTTTATCCAACATTTTATCCATGTTACCAAATTGTCATTTTCAAACACCGGCCCTCGATCAGTATCCACAATTCAATTCAGTGCAGGGGATAAATTATTTTACTTCAAACAAAATTTTGTAATCTTTAAATATAAACTCTAAATGAGAATATACTGTATACAGTGTACACGTATGTAAATGTAAACGCATGCTTCTTGTATTAATATTAATTATTTATTAAGATTATAGAAATTATAATTCTAAGAGGAGATTGGCTCGAGTTAGGATATTTTTATCTTTTTTTTACAGCATGATAGACTAAAAAAACAGTGTGACAGTGTCGTTAACAAGTCCACTCGTGTGGAGGCAAACCTTTGTGACATTTTCGTTATCGATTATTGCAAAATACGTTTAGTTGAAAAATACGTCCTCTCCACATGCGAGTTTGATCAAAACACACTAACTCGTTGTATCCACCACACTAAAAATAGTATTATAGAGATCAGTTTTCGTGACTTTGAACACATGTTATAAAAGCAGTTCAAATATATCAAAAGAGAGATCGGCTAGGGTGAGACCCTTGCTTTTAACATGTGTTCAAATGTCACGAAAACCAACCCTTTCAACACTAACCCCATCGTCCTTTGTAAATATTATTATATATATTTAACTGACATCCAGTAGTTTACAGTCAAATTCTAATTTTTAATAACCCCTTTTGGTTATTCTTGGTGTATTATGCACTATAACAAAATTATTGTACTGAAAATTAATTGAAACTTTAGTCGAAGTCCTTCCTCCATTCCTTCAGGTTATAGATTTCTGCAGTTATAATTGTATGTGTTATCCCGAGTTGAAGTAAATTTCATCTTTTATTCACTATTCAGCTCTCCTCTCGTCTTTTGCCCTCCTATTTTGCACCATTTTAGAAGAAAAAAGACGAGATTATGTCTTTTCTCTTCTTCTTGAGCATAAAATGTTAGAAATATTTTCTTCATTTCATCCTCACTTTGAGCGAAGAGGAAATAAGATGTGTTTCATTAAAGGTATAAAAAATTTAGGTTTAGACGTGTAAAGGATTATTAGTTGAAGACGAAATTTTTCATCAGCGTACATTATTAGTGCCTGATACAATGGAGTAGCAACCTCAATTTATTTTATTGCAGAAATGGATAGAGCGTGCAAAGTTATATATGCTACCATGATTTTTTTTCAGATTTTGTTAGAGCCCGGGAACTATTTTTAAAAAATCATTGAAAGTCCTTTTTGTGACGTCACGAGGCGGCACTATATTTTTCTTAAGAAGCGGCGTCTCGTGACGTCACAAAAAGAACTTTCAATCATTTTTTAAAAATAGTTCCCGAGCTCTAAAAAATCTGAAAAAATCAGGGTAGCATAAATTTGCACGCTCTATCCATTTCTGCAATAAAAAAATTGAGGTTGATACTCCATTTCTTTGATATTTTACTTCAATTTCAACAGTGTACTAGCCACTGAAAACTGATAATGAAACATCTTAAGGGTGTAAGGCCACCTATGGCCATGGGGTAGACAGCGCCATCTCTTGACAAATTGGTTTTTAATTTCTTACGGGCAGAGTTTTTAGAGTATCGACTTGAAACTGAATTAAGGTATGGACATTGACACTTTTGATACGCAGTAAAAATTTCATTGTCGTACATGAAACCAATTTTTAAATTCAAGCCCAAAACTGGTTTGGTTCCCGCCCGTTCTCGCCCGTCTGAAAATAGCGGGAACTGGTTTGGTTCCCGCTATTTTCAGACGGGCGAGAACGGGCGGGAACCAAACCAGTTTTGGCCCGTCTGAAAATAGCGGGAACCAAACCAGTTTTGGGCTTGAATTTAAAAATTGGTTTCATCTACGACAATGAAATTTTTACTGCGTATCAAAAGTGTCAATGTCCATACCTTAATTCAGTTTCAAGTTGATACTCTAAAAACTCTGCCCGTAAGAAAATAAAAACCAATTTGTCAAGAGATGGCGCTGTCTACCCCGTGGCCTTAGGTGGCCTTGCACCCTTAATAAAACAGTTTTTAAAGGTGTTATTAAAATCAATTAATTAAGTTGTGAATTAAGTATCAAGAACATGCACTGTGACATTCAGTTAAAAATTTTAAATATAAAATTTCTACGTCACACAAAATTTAAAAAGAAATTACACAAAATTATCCATCTCGCCTTTTTGCTGCCAAAGACAAAAGAAATTTCATCGCAACAAAACTGATGGTTGAACCTGCTGATTGTCACGTACACGTCGTCTTAAATTGGAGAGAAAAATTATTGAAACAAAACGTCGCAGCACTTAAGTTAATATTATTCAGTCTTGCACACTAAGAGGGGAAATTTACAGAACTTAAAAAAGGAAAATTCTCCAGTAAATAATGTTTTGCATATTCTTACTTTCAAGAGCTTTTTACTTGTTTTATGACAAGAATGTTTTTTATACAACGTTATACAGACATCACAAATAGTTTTGTCCTTTTTTATTGTAAATAAATATTTTAATTTCACAATTATTCAAGGGCATTAATTTAAATTAGCATGACTCTTGAAACTTCAGTGATTTATTTTTTACTATTATTATTGTTTACAATAAACTGTGTGCATTGCAATTAGATTTTATCCATGACATATATGTCATATGTATGTACATACTTTTTTTTAAAAAAGGATAATCTTTTAAACCTTTTCCGCGCGTGATTGAAAATATTATTTGTTTCTAACTTCACAGAAATAAAAGTTTTAGTAAACCCCCTTCACTCACTCAATTATATTAATAATATATATAATTTACATTAAATGTCCTTGAATACTTGCAGTTTGTTTCAAATTCAAAAACCACCATTACAATTAATGCACGTGACGTTAATTATTCAATCAAATTATGATTCTGAAATAACCAATTTCTAAAATGTAAGGCTGCTCGCAGACAGCATCGCATCGTATGATTTCGTATCGTATGACTTCGTATGATAAAAATTTAGAACCGGTTCTAAATGAGAAACTTACGATGTCATACCATGCAAAGCTGTGTGCGCGCGCATACCTGATCGCATAGGTTCTTAATTTTTTTATCATACGCTGCGAAATCATGCGATTCTGTCTGCGACTATAAGCCTAAAAAATATAATTTTAATTTTCATCGAATAGGCGTGTTTTGATGTGGAAAGGTACACAAATATGTCATTTGTCAAGATGTGGACAAAGAACAAATTATATGCTATCGTTATTCGTGAGATTCACAATTTATATGCCATCGTTATTCGTGAGATTCAGGTCGAGGGGTGGCATTTGATTTGCGCTCAATTTCCCAATTCCCAAGTCGAAATCACAAGTCCTAAATTTTTAATCCTGGATCTGATGTAGAATGTGGGGGCGGTTTCGGCCCAACTGAATAGCCAATCAGAGCGCCGTATTATAAGTCGTAAACCGAAATAACAAGCTTATATTTGAGACTTAATATATAAAATGCTTTGCGATGCTTTAATTGTCGTCACATCAAAGAGCGGGCTATATTTATGTTTGTCATGTCCTGCTGCAATGGTAATATCAGAATTCAGAAATCATCGTGATTTCGTGAAAATAGTTTCTTGCAATATTTATTACCATTTTCAAAATAGATTTAGAGCTTTGTAAACAGCCCTTAGCGACAGGCATGTATATTTTACGTTCTTGTCGATCGGGGGTAGAGGATAAACAGTCTAGCCCACACAGCACGTATTCAAATGTACTTGCACGACTTTGTATATGAGGAACAACCCTTTGTGCGATGTTTTAGCGACAATTAATTGTCTCTGAATATTCATAAGAACATTATTGTCAGGTTGGCTGCAGCGTTGCGAAGACTTAGAGCAGCGATCAAAGGAACGTTTAGCAGTAATACTTCCCTCCGGTCTCGCGAGGGCGTACAAAATAAATAATTAAAGGAGATATATTCAACTTTTGACTTTCCCTCTTTATTATTGTTTGTTTGCACATAATTTTTACTTATTGTTGTCACTCGAAGGTTAAATTATTTTTAGTGATAATATTATGTATAAATTGATGTATATATTTATATTTTGTTAGCTATTGTTGTAGCGTTAAAAATAATAATATAATTATATTTTAACATTCAAAATTTATTAAATTTAATTTATTATTTAAAACAAAATTGAGTATGAACAGTCAAGTAAAAATTACGTTGTTAATATTTTCTACTTTCAATCCAGACTTATGGACAAACCTACATTAAAATTTTTATTACAAATATGAAGTATCGACCTCAAAAAATTTTATTGCAAAAATGGATAGAGAGTGCAGAGTTATGCCTCTCAGATTTTATGGAGCCCAGGATGTTTTGCTAAAAAGTTTTGTCAAGCTCGGGTTTGAACCCAGCACGTCTCTTTTAGGTGTCCTATCCTTTTATTAAGAAAGGCGTCACTTTCTCTGCAGTCCTTACTATTTTTTACTTACGGTAAACTTAAGATAATTTAATTTCTATAAGACAAGATTTAGATTAAGAAAAAAACTTTGTACCTCTATGTTGTATTATGTACAGCCATACGAGGAAATAAATAAATAAATAAAAATAGTTCCCGGTCTCTAAAAAATCTGGGAAAAAAAATGAGATTAGTATTGCTTTGCAGCTTCTATACTATTTCTGCAATAAAAGTTTTTGAGTTTAATACTTCATTTGAAGTCCTATGTTTTTTTCTGATTTTTTTTTATTCCTCTTAAACACCCAGATGTAATGCAATATAAATTTGTAATAATACTTAATCACGCAAACTTCTTTCTCTAGGCTTGCGTGTTAAATATTTGCATGGCTATAACGCCACAGAATATTACAGGTAAATTAGAGGGCTAAAAAAATCTGAAAAATTGACTCAAGGTGCTCTATCCAAATATGCAATAACAATTTTCATGAAATTTGCTCTTTGTGTGAGGTTCTCTTGCCTCTTTGGCATCCTCTTCCATTTTAACGTCATTAATTTTGTATTTGTGTCATTCTGTTCCATAAATAAATAAATAAATAAATAAATAAATAAATAAATAAATAAATAAATAAATAAATAAATAAATAAATAAATAAATAAATAAATAAATAAATAAATAAATAAATAGATAAATAGATAAATAGATAAATAAATAAATAAATAAATAAATAAATAAATAAATAAATAAATAAATAAATAAATAAATAAATAAATAAATAAATAAATAAATAAAAATTATAAACGTAATTAATTCAACAACTTATGTTGTGCGAATTACAAAAAACTTATTAGATTATTTCAGAGAGACGATATCACACAAAGAGGAAAACTCTTCGTTTGAATTAGAACATTAGAACCGTCTACTCGAAGTCAGTAGCTCTGTTCGTAAATACACAATCAGAGAAAATCGATTTATATTAATGAACTTTATGTTCCATGTATCATGTTCATCAATAAAAATCGATTCTTTCTGATTGTGTATTTACGAACAGAGCTAGTGTATTGACCGCGGTCGTCTAAAAGGAGCTCACACATATCACTAACATGAACTTTGACCGCGGTCGAAGTTGTGAATCAAATGTAACGTCAAGGTTGCTCAATAGTAATTAACTTCATAACGAGCTAGGAGAATAGGGGAAATAAAAAGACAATGTTTTGCTTTCCAGCTGTATTATTTGCCTGATGGTGGGGGCACCAGGGGGGTCTTCAAATAACACCATTATTGTAAACACTCCTAGCTAAGACAATTTTAGGACAGTCCTAAGAAAATCGGGTTCAAATAACGCACTTATTTTGTTTACTTTTTTTAAAACAGTCCTAATTTTGTCCTAAGTGCTAAGAGCGCACTGCGGCTGTCTTAGCGACTTAGGACAAATCCACCTCGCATTTTTATATGGTGATTACAGCAATACTAATTGAAGAAATTATTTTTTTTATATTTTATAATAAAAAACTAAGTTGCGGCATTATTTTAAGTAAGTTTGAAACATATGGCGCTGAAATTAAAAAAAAAATTGAAGCATGAAAAATATCAGCTGGCTGAGGATTCGCCCACAAAATTTGACAGGTAAGTTTTCTCGTCTTTTAATTACTTTTAAAGCTGTTTTTAAGCAATTTTACTGTATCCTGTGAATAAAAAATGCAATTTTAATAATTTTTAACCACATTCTATGTTGTTTTTTTTATCGATATACTTGAAACTTTATGTAAAGTGATATCTTAAAATTCGTATTTTTGACATGGGTATTCTTTTGATCGTATTTAGTATGCATACATCTTTATAAGTTTACAAATCTTGTTCACTTCCACGATTAACGTTATAGTGAATGTCATTACATAATTACCTTTCTTTGAAGAAATATATTGCCGTTAATTTATATTATATGAGATTATAGTAAAACTTGATTAAATTACAAATACAGTATTAAATTTTTTGTCTTTCTTATTGTCATTCACGTTCATTTTGGATTGTATTTTTTGCTTCATAAGGTTCTCGTATAATATCTTCTTATAATAAATTGCTTTAATAGGCAAATATTTTTAATATAATGTTGCTTATTTCAGGTTGATGTAATGACCGCTGTTCGGACAAGAATGACCCCCCTTGCAATGACACGCCAGTTTTTATGAAGCCGTATGAACATACTGTAAATAAAAACATGCTTATACAGGGAGTTTCCCAAAGAACTTCATGTATAATATTAAAATTAACTGCAGCCGTCACTCTAAAATTTCTTCTATTTTCTTTTAAGAGGTGAGCTATGAAACAAAATGTTGCAGTATAAATGCAGAGAATGCATAAAAAACTTTGTAATTTTTGTTTCAAAGATCTTTGTTACACTACAGCAAATATACTATAAAATTTACATTTCATCAATTATGATACCAGTAACCAGTAGCAAATTATAAAAAAAAAAAATATTGAAAAAAGTTGCTCTGTCTTCCCCTTGAATGAAGCTTTTTTCCCAGTTAACAGTTTTATAATTTTTGTTTATGGATTGCATATTTTGATAGAGGAGCATTGACCATTGAAGAGGACCAAAACAAAAGACTCATTCACAAAGGCCAAGATGTAGAGGGTGGCATTGTAAAAAATTTACAATATAATTGAAGTACACAATAATATGCATGCAGTATACAGTAAATATAATATGTATAAGGTAATAGACTAAATAGACAGTTATATATTTATAGCATCAAGCATTATGGATATAGTATAGTGAGGGCGAGAAATATTGAGTTGATTTTTGTTTTTCAAGGTTTTCAAGACCGCAAACTATTTTTAAACAAATCATGGACATTTGGCCACACCCCTTGGATGCATTTAGTTCCGATCTAGAGCGGTCTCAGACCGCTCTGGCCTACCAATTTATTAAACTATTAAGGAGTGATATGTCTAAGGAGCGTGGCTGGTACTTGCACAACTTTTTTAACGCTAGTTACTTGACTATAGGAAACATCTGAAAAATCAAAAATAGCACAATTTATGAATTTTATATTATTCATATTAACTATCTGTATTAATGTCTATTGATGTTGGCACCCAAAGGTGAATTCGGCCTAAGGTCGATAAAAATGCAGAACTAGATTGGAGCATCACAGAGTGCTCCAAACCCGAAATGAATTCAAATTTCGGATTTTGGTCAAACCACGATGCTCCATTCATCATAATTCATTTCGGGTTTGGAGCACTCCGTGATGCTCCAATCTAGTTCTGCGCATTTTTTCCGACCCTAGGCCGAATTCGGCTCTGGGTGTCAACATAATATATATATATATATATATATATATATATATATATATATATATATTTAAATTAGCCCGTCTATAGCTACAAAAAACAGTATAAAGTAAAGTAACGTGTTAGTATTTTCTAGAAATAGTTCCAGTGCTCCTACACTATACTGCCTGTATTCGGGAGGTGCTGAAGGTCGTTCTCTTTAGTGCCGCCTGCCTCGATGATGGTTTCCTGTGTTTTCCCATCGTCACTCCCAGGCAAATGCCGGGGCAGTTCCTAACACAAGGTCACAGCCGACTCTTTTCCTATCAATGTTTTCAACTTTTGTTAATAGTGCTATTAATTTTGAATGCTTACACCAATAGCAGAATATGCTGTAGTAAGCTAACATTGTAATAAATAAATATGGAATTGAATATCCGAAAAATTCCATCTTGTATAGGTTTCCCAGAAAAAAATTCCAAAATCAGAGAAAACGCGTCATTAAATACGGGGCCTTACCTGAAGAAGACCCTAGAATATATCGCAAAAATACACCGTTAGGGTGAATAAAAATATATATATATACATGTATATTGTCATGTCCTATGGCTCGAGCTTAAAAAAAAAAACAATGTTTAAAAAGTATATATTTTTGAATGCATTTCCCCGTCGATCATGCATAAAATCAAGAAAAACTTTTATGGGAATTAACATTGGAAATTAGCCTGATTTTATAACGGAAAAATACATTGGAGCAATTTTATTATTATTTTTATTTATTTATGTTAAAGCTCGGGTCATATAGAACATAGTCATATTTTTTTCACATCACCTTACGGTGTATTTTTCAAGATATTTGAGGGTCTTGGTTAGGTAAGGCCCCATGTTAAAAATGACGCGTTCTCTCCGACTTTGAATTTTTATTGGAGAAGCTATGTGAGTTAGAATTTTTTGGATTTCGGTTCGATATGGAAGACCACTTGCACCATTTTTAGAAAATATTAACTCAGTTTTTGTTTTTTGCCAATAGCTGATGGACCTTCTTATTAAAAAATAGTAAATTCATAATTATTAATGGGGAAAAATTCGTTTCAAATCATGAAGCTAACTTCAGTAAATGGATAAATTATAGTAATTTCTTCATGCTTTAGTATTTTTTGTTGCTACATTGTTTATTATGAATGATAAAAAAGAGGTACACTTTATAAGTATGGTGTGCAAAATCCCTCCTTCCTCAAAATTGCCCATTCGCTTAATGTGATATTATAATTTATATCAATTACTTTTAAAAAGAATAATAAATTTTGTGAATACAAACAACATGTATTATTATTATTTTACGTAGTATTTAATATATTATGAGCGTATATACGCATGCATGTATTGTATATTATATATTCCCTACATAAAGGCATGACACATGCACACATATTAGTTGTTTTCTGGTATATATATACCTGTAAAAAAATTTAAACAAATATCACAAAGGGAACATAATTATATAACTATATAATATATAAATGTGTGTGTGTGTATATATATGTATATATTATATACAGGGTGCATAATATATAATATATGCACGAAGTTTTAATATTTTCATGCACGAAAATGAAAACTAAAAAGGTGAAACATAAAACATATTTTATACTTTTAACACAAATGATTGAAGCTTGAATTTTTATGATTTTAGTTCTCGTCCAGTAAAATTTGGACGAAAAAAGGGAGCTTTTTCGTTGAACCTAGCTGTAACTCGATCTTAATAATAAGCCGGCAATCCCTGAAATTCTTAAAATTAAATTTTCCTAATTCGATGGTTCCATTTTTTTAGTGGAAACACATTAAGGCTTCCCTCAGTATGGGCACTGTCAGTGGCGCAGCATTGGTCGAATTATATATTATAGTGCAACTTCATGTCGATCGCGTCATATAATTATTGACATAAATGGCTACTACTCCTTCCACAACCTTGCTTTCAAATGGCAGAGAGGGAGACCGTTTGGAGGCATCTCATGCTTCATAAACCCAAAACATGGTCCAATTTTAAATTTCTTAAAACTTAAAGATTTTATCATCATCAAAACTAAATTTTTTACAGTCATTGCCATGTACCTTAATCCATATTTTACAGTTCTCGAACTAATGGAGGTAGTACTATATGCAATAAGCCTCACAGAAAATGATGCTAATGTAATTTTCACGGGCGATTTTAACTGTAGAATTGACCTTTCAAATGTCCCGAAACATCTACGAAACAAGACAGATATTCTATTAGACATTTTAAATTCAAATGGCTACTTACTTTCTAATAGCCCCCTAGAAAAAACTTTTGTAAACGCAAATGGTTCAAGTACAATCGACCTGCTTTTTTATAAACCTAAAAATTTTATATTAATAAAACATGTCATTATTTCTGAGACAAACTCGTCACTGTTAAAGAGTCATCTACCCGGTGAAATTATTTTAAAATTTACCCCTAGCAATCCTCCCAATAAAAAACTTTTTTACAGATCAAATTATTCAAACAAAATTGATATTAGAAATTATAATGACCAAATTTATACTTATGGTGATACCATAATTACTCATATCAATAATAAAGATGTAAATAGTCTAAATACTTTAATTACTAATGTCATTCTATATTCTACTATTGCAAAGAAAAATAATAAAAGAGTATCTAAACCCTGGTTTAATAGCGAATGTTATCTATCAAGGCAAGATCTTCTATCAAAATTTCATGCCAGCAAATTATATTTATTCAAAAACCCAAATTTGCATGAGCAATTTATTCAGGCAAGAAGCTGTTATAAGGCTTTATTGAAGCAGAAAGAATTAGAATTTAAAATTAAATCGGAAGATAAAATGATTAAAGACGCAGAGCTAGAACCATACACATATCTTAGGAAAGATAGACCACCAACTAAGTCATGCCCAATTAACATAGACAAATGGGAAAACCATTTTACAAATATCTTAAATACAAATAAATTACAATCCGACCAAATTCTCAATCTTTTATCATTAACAAGAGACTATAATTGTAACTCAAATTATATTCCTCTTAATGAATTTGAAGTCTATAATTGTATGCAAAGCCTAAAAAACAATAAAGCTTCGGGCCCAGATTTTATTACGAATGAACATTTGAAGCTAGTAAGCAAGTCGTTAACCCCAACAATCACCAATATGTTTAACCTCTGTATTGAAACGGCTACAATTCCGGAATTGTGGCGGATCGCCTACCTAATGGTATTATACAAAGGGAAGGGTAACATTATGTCACCCGACTCATACAGAGGTATTATCCATGGTGATACCATGTACAAACTCTTCTCGAGATTAATTGCAAACAGGCTTTTTGATTCCACCCACTATCTTATTCCAAAAGAGCAATACGGCTTTATGCCAGGACGTTCCACAATACAAGCTGTATCCACAGTATATAATCAAATTAAACTAGCATTGGAGAAGCCAAAGGGTCATTTATATATTGTTTTTGTAGACTTCAGAAAAGCTTTTGATTCGGTCAATAGGAATTTGCTCATTGAAAAGCTGAAGTCATTTAAAGTAATTCCTTCTGAAATTTTGAATATCTTAGCTGTTATTCTAAATATCAATTATGTATGTGTTCAAGATCGCTTATCATGTTCTAGTAATATTATTCAATCTAACGGAGTTTTGCAAGGAGACCCGAGCAGCTCTCTTCTTTTCAATCTTTTTACTGCAGATATAACTGAGATTACAAAAGATATAAACTGTGAAAATGAAAATGATCAAGTCGTACTAAATTTATATGCAGATGATCTTGCTATTATTTCAAAGAGCAAAGTCAAGCTACAAAAAGCGCTAAATAATCTATCCATCTGGGCCAAAACAAATGGTCTAGAAATTAACACAGAGAAAACCAAGGTTGTTAAGTTTAGAAGAGGCGGACCGTTATGCAAAAACGATGAAATTTATTGTGACGGTCAAAAGATTGAATTTCTAAATTCATTTAAATATCTTGGCATAATACTTCAAATGACAGGGCTTTCTTTTTCTAAACATATAACAGAAAGATGTAAGAACGCTATCACTGTTATGTACACTATCTCAGGGCTGTCTGGTCTATCCGTCAAAACAGGGCTCAAACTGTTCAATTTAAAAGTCGCCCCTGTGGCTACTTATGGTATTGAAATTGTATGGCCTCATTTATCTGTATCCGATTTTGATAAATTAGAATCAGTAAAAGCCATGTTTGTTAAAAGATTACTGTGTCTGTCAAAATTTACCGAAACTAGACTGGCCTATAAACTGATAGATTCCAATTATTTTATTACAGAAATCAAAGAAATGTTTAAACTTCCAACGACAGATCAATATTCCAATTTTATAGCTGTCAGGAATCAAAAAGCTCAGGATATTAATCCTGAGTTTTACAGCACTGATGCTATGACATGTAAATATTGGTGTCTGCCCCAATTGGATAGATCCAATGTTAGAAATGTTTTAACTCGCCAGGCTGTTCACGGCTTCCACTATCTAATTTGTAAATCTTCTGGTTATCATAAAGCTGAACAATCTTGTGTATGTAAATTATGTAATGAATATTGTAGCCAATATCATTTAAATATCTGTAAATCTAGAATTAAGTCTATTAGCGATTATGCCAGGGGAGATTTCATATAGTCTATAGATTTTGAATAGCAATGAAGCAATAAGTTTTTTTTATTCTATCTATTTTCTATGTCATATTTTGTCTTATATATATGTGATTATATATATGATATATTATTATTATGATGTAACAGGCTGTTAGTATCATCTGTTATTTTATTTTATATTGTTTTATTATCATTTTCTATTGTTCTATTATTCTGTAACTATTATATATGTTTTGTATGTATGTTTTATGTGTTCTATTGTAATGTTTTTCTATAATGTATGTTTCTAGTGCTGTTAATATGTACACTTTCTGTGTTTAATAAAAGACTAATAATAATAATTATTATACGTTTTTTGCATCATGTGCAGTAGAAGGGCCATGCATGATGTAGGTGAACGCTTAATTAACTGTATTAACACTTCACAGTCCGTAACTTTTCAAGGTTCACTGTCCTAGCTTATCCCTTGTTTTGTTTTTTTTTATTGTTATTATTTTTTTGTTGGGGGGATAACACATATAATCTCCATCCCCCCTCCAGAAAAAAATCAACCCCGTCCCTTATACTTTTGGCAAAATCTTTCGATCCTCCTCAAATAGTAAGATATATATTATGCTCTTCATTTTTTTGGATTGAAAAAAAAAAAATAATGCTTTTGAAAAAAAAATAATAATAAATAACCACTAAACAAAAACAAAAAATATTGTACTTTATAGGGTACACTGTACAATAAAATGCAGAAATTATATGAAATGTTATAACGTAACGGAACGAGAGATCGTAAGATCGCGTCTTATGTACTAAAAAATAAGAAAAAGTTCACGAATCTATGCGAGTGTGCAATTTTATCTTGAAAAAATTACTTTAATTGCCACAATTGGCTTATATAATTACAATGCAAGTAAATTAAGTTTTTAATATAATAATATATTATAAATTTTATATAAATTATACAGCAATAATAATATAGATATATAAAAAATCTACATTCCAATATCTAATTTTATGAAATATATCATAAATATTATACATCACATAATAATAAATTAATTAATTGACTTTTTTGTAATCGCGTTTTCAATTTTTGAATTTTTGCGCCAAAAATTTTAAAAATGAAGCGCTGTGATTGGCTGAAAGAGTAAACAATCCCGAATATTGCCGAAGTTTTTGTCTTAGCTTAAGACTGCGCTAAGACCGTTTTAAGAATGTTTATTTGAACCGGTTTTGGTTGTTTACTAAGACAGTCTTAGCGGAGTCCTAACTTTTGCGCTAAGACAGATTTAGGACAACAATTAAGACTGTTTATATTGGTGTTATTTGAAGACCCCCCAGAGCTGCATTGTTGGCAGCCCTGCAGTGTGCAGCCGCGGTGGTTGAGGGCTGTGACTCGTCCACCGCGGCTGCTGTAGACGTACATTATATATAACATATTGTGACTTGCGTGAAATAATAACCATACTTTTCAAACTGAAAATATTAAACGTAATCTTTGCACCCATTGAAAGATTTTTCGATTATTTTTAACAACTTGAAAATTATAATTATTATTACAGCTTTTTTATTTATTTAGTAATAATTTCTTATAAAATTTATGATACTTGTCAACTTTGTCGAAATAAATTATATTTAATTTATAAAATTATCAATTTGATAAAAAAAAATTGATATGATAAATATATTTTTTTTAATCTTTGGTTTTATGGGAACTTTTGATAATTTGTTTTTCTGATTAATACTGGAAGAAAATTTTCTAAAGAAAATAAATTATATCAAAGAGTTTCTTCCATTGACGGTGATATTTGGAAAAAGAAGGTCGGGTTCATTTTCTGACTTCTGGCAAGCGGAGGTTTCTTAACATTTGCGGGAGTAAATCGTGCAGACGTTCGCCAGAAGCCAGAGACAGCTCCTCCAGGTGGGGAGGTTCGGACTAGAGCCACCAGGAGGCGCCGGGGAAGCCTGCAACAAACGAGGCACCAATTAAATTACCAACTTGTAATTAACCCTGTGGATCAAAGGTCAAATTTACTGGAGCTGAGGACATCTTCAAGTAATGGACCAAAAAGGAGAATAATCAAAGAAATCAATGGAGATTATGAGGAGAAAACTTAAAGTAATGGAGTATCAACCTCAAAATTTTTATTGCAGAAATGGATAGAGTGTGCAAAGTTATGCTACCCTGATTTTTTTCAGATTATTTTGAGCCCGGAAACTATTTTTAAAAAATTATTGAAAGTCCTTTTTGTGACGTCACGCGGCGGCGGCAAGTCCTATCTTTTTTTTATAGAGCGGCGATTCGTGACTTCACAAAAAGAACTTTCAATAATTTTTTAAAAATACTTCTCGGGCTCTAAAAAATCTGAAAAAAAATCAGGGTAGCATAACTTTACACCCTCTATCCATTTCTGCAGTAAAAAAAATTGAGGTCGATACTCCATTGGGTGAAAAAATTCAACACGCAAAAGTTCTGATGCATTAAATTTCATCAGGTGCCGCGGTCGTAAAACTTCAAGGAAAGGAGGCCCAAAAACGCACTTTTTAACTTGTTTCAACTTGTGAGAAAACCACTTTGTCAATTTTTTTTAGACATAGGTTTTAAAAATGTTGAACCCAGATCTTCAATTTGATGTATAGAAAGTATATATTGAGATTGATTTTATTGGTTTTATTTGCAGATACAATTTTCAAGAAATTTGTGATCACCCTCTTCCCCCAGGCATTCCAATTTCACAGAAATATAAAATTTATTTGATAGGTAAATTATTCTGCTGCAAACCCCTAGGTGTAAATTTTTAATAATGAAATACATGGCCACATATTATATATTTCACACTTCTGGTGCTCATTAATTTAATTTAAATACATATAAATTAAATGCGAAAGTCTGCTGTAATTTTTATTAATTTTACCACGAAAAAAGATAACAGAACGATGTTTTGATAAGCACGTACTCGATCTCGTCCTATTTTGATTAAACAATAATTATTCGGACAGCCAAGTTCTTATCATAATCATATATTCCATTATGATAGGCTCGATATCGTCCAAAAGAAATTTAATTAAATATCATAACAAGCGCACCAACATACTGTAACGACACTATACATAGTATAGTCAAATTTATACAATATTCCTTCCGGAAGTAGCCGGAAGTGTGAAGTTTGCAGCTCTTCTGTTTATAATTCAGTTTTGAAACTTTTCAGAGTTGTTTGAAGTAGAAGTTATGACCTATGTGTTAAATTCTAACCCTGAAATTTGATAGGAAGACCATAAACCTTACACTTCCGGAAGGAATATCATGTAAATTTGACTGTAGTTGATTTCATAGGTATCAGATTTGTTGAAGTTCTTATAAATCAACGTCGGGAATATCAGATTCTCGAACAAGCTCGTCAGAGTAATTAGCTTGGACTGAACGATAGCCTTTGTGATAAGCACTTCAAATTATCTCTGTAATTTGATGTTTAACTTGATTAGTACCAAGTTCTTACAATTTAATATACAAATTGAATCATTTGCTATTTTTTTATGTAACGCTAAATTGAAATCTGATCAATAAAATATAAGTTTTCAAAAATTTAATGAAATTTTAGATTAATATTTGAAAGAAGCTTTTAAGCATCGTAAAAATTTAATATACAAAGTTCAAAAGAAGAACATAATTTCGGAACAAATTAACATATAAATGGGAATAGTATTGATTTTCGTACACAAATTAAATTGCAGGTTGCAGGCCCAGTGTAATAAAAGAATTAGGTCCTGCATGCACTAAGGTGTTGCTTATAATAAATTCAACTTTTAACCATCAGCATTGTGCATTACTTATCATTACTTAATACTAAAAAGAAGAAAACAAAATAATATTTATTATATACTTTGTTTAGTTATTTTAAGTATATAAATTTCATGATAAATTAAATCTATTATGGGCGTAGAAATTAAATTTTATTCTAGAATAAATTTAATTCTCATTACGACGAGGGTAAGTCTTTTTTTACACTTGGCACTTAATTAAAATTGCACTCAACTGGAATCACACATTGCACTTTATTTATCAATTAAAATATTGCAGACTATAATTAAAATAAAAAAAAAAAACTATTATTAAATTTGAATTTTACAGCCTATACTTTTTTGCTTCGCGATAAGGATATAATTTAAACAAAAAACACACAGATCGGTCGAAGTCGAATTTAATTTTTGTTATTGAAAATTAAAATTTTTCTCAATAAAAGGTGTACTTCTAATGTCACCTTTCTGAAACTCGAGTAGAAATATGACACTTTTGTGGAGAAAATATTACTTTTCTCACAAAATACTTACGGGAGTCGAGGCTCGAGAGGGGTGGTGCAGCTTAGTCCTTCTTCTTAGCGTCAGCCTTGTCCTCTTTGGGAGCACTGCCGCGTCCCAGCATGCGCTGCAGGGAGTCCCAGATACCGCCCAGGAAGAGCGCGCAGAAGAGGTTCTCAAACGGCACGAAGGGGTCGTGTATACCGAGCAGCACAGAGGAGAGCTGCGCAGAGGTTAGAGTAAGTCCCTGTGGGCTATCTTTTTATTCAAAACGTGCAGGGAATCTCGTACATAATGAAATATTGATTTCATAATCTATAATAGTGTGTCAGGTGATATTATGTGCTGTATATTATCATGTATATATTAATTCAGTCGCTACTTTGAGCTAAAAAATTGTTATAAAAAAAAGGTGACCAAAATGTATAGAATGACAATTAATGATCATTGAAATATTTAATACTCTACAGAGATTCATGCAGAGTTCACATTATAGTCAAAGAAAACAATTAACATCGGAAATTTTCATGGCAACATAACGTCTATTTACGACGATTTGGTGAGAGAAATCTTCAAAGACGAGGAGTTTACAACACAAAAGTCTGGTAGCTCGATGCATGAACATGACATTTGCTGCGACCTTTCGTCTCCTCTACGATATAAACAGCTCGAACGAGCAACTTGGGAACTTCAAGTTCGACTCCCTCACGATAAACCTCGGGATATCACGAACTTTACTCCAGCTCTCGACTTTGTTTGGTATGCTTTGATTTTTTTTTTTTTTCATGAATATTATAAAAAGAAATGAAAATCTGTAGCATATTTTTTATCTTTAGAAAATCAATTGTTATAAATTTGATGCTATATTTCGTGGCATCATTTGTGGACGATTGTAATGAGATAAAATATTAAAGACACTGTTCCAATTCATATACTGCAATTTTTCTTCATTGTAAATTTTTTAAACTATAATAACTTAAAGATTGTTATCGAAATGTAGAAATCGATCGAGATTCATTTCAATAAAAAACGTCAAGTTTTGAATTATGTATACTTTTTGATGCTATTTTGGTAAATATACTGTGTAAATACTGTTACAATTGCTGTCAGACACAGATCCAGAGGGTGGAGCTGCAGCCTCCCTCCCCCCCCCCCGAAATGTTGAATTTAACATAATTGTGCAATATAGAGGCATTTCCCCCACTCTATTTTTTTTTAACATTGGCCTTATAAAGTTATAAAGAAAACCCACCCTCCCTTGGTATTGATCGAATCCGCGCCTGATTATGCATCAGACGCACCTTGAAGAACATGACTGTCATAATGTAAAGTATAACGCTACTTTGGGACTGTGTATTTACAAACCTTGAAGTAGACGAAAAAGATGACTATGCCGAAGTAGACGAGGGCGTGAGGTGCGGAGATGAGGTCCGTCTTCTTGTCCAGCACGAAGATGATGGATGCCACCAGGCAAGCCTTGGTGGGGCTGCAGCACAAGCGCTCAGTCAGAACCAAATCAAAATAAGGGTGACATCCACATTTTAATAGTAAAACTCACAAGCTGGGCTGCATGAACTCCATGGCGGTGGGCGTCCAAACTCCGCGGATGAGTCGCTCGATCAGCTTGACGAAGCCCGCGCCGTTACCTGCATGGATACATTTGTAATTATATAACGCCGTTACCTGCAGATACATCGTAACGCTGTTATAACTGCAGCACATGTGACATTTTGTAACGCTGTTAGGTGGCATCAGCAGCTTTATATGCTGCAAAACGTTCAGTGTATCGAAGGGGACTTAAAAAGTGTCTTTTACATCTTATCGGCAACGATGTGTATTGTATTTATGAAGTGTCAATGTTGAATTTCTGCTTGATGCTAAACGTCTTTTATGACGTCGAAGGCCTAGCTGTGTATATAGATGTATTTTTAACCTCCTTCGGTACATACGTATGTGATAAACAAGCTGAAAATTCCCCGATTAGTAAAAGAGCTAGGTTATAATCGCGAATTAAAAACTGTTTCTGTAAAATTTACATGAGAAATTAATTAATTTTATTAAAGCATATTTAACTCAATTTAATCAGCACAGAAAATTCAAACAGAAAAAAGTGCTGTAAAAATAATCCGGTTCACTCCAGTAATCCCAATGATATAGAGGTTCAATTAAAATGACTAAAAGTGAATACTGAAAAAAATAAATAAAAATAAAAATTAAAAAGCATAAATATACATGGCTTAGCACTGGATTTAATTCTGTTCAAGTTCATTTTAGGTATTAACTAAGTTTAATTTTAATAAATGAATTAGTTTTTAGTACAGTGAAACACGATTATATTTAAAAACAAAAAGTTATAAATTTGACAATACGATATCATATAAAAGTAATTTTTTCAACGAAATATATCTATATTTAGTCTCCTATTTGTTATTACCGCGCCTACATTTTGCGTGGTTGTAAGTTGAGGATTTAATTGGCATTGTCTTTTAAGTAACGATGTTTGTAGAGCGGAGGGAGCGATCGCTTTGTCTCAAGGAAGAAAATTGCTCGAGCGTTGAGAGCAGTCTTAACACTGCAAGACAAAAGAGTTAAACCGATTAGATAGAGAGACAAAGTGCATCAAAATTATCGAGACGCTTTTCAATTTTCCAGGTCGAGTTGCAGGTTCAACGTATTCGTCTTATACAAGGTCTTAGCTTGGTCTTAAATTATGTTACATGTTCACGTGCAGCAGTGGTACCTTAACTCCAAATGATATTTGCAAACTGGACGTGGTATCTTATCAGTTACATATTCAGATAACAGGGGGAATTTTTATTTTAAACTTGACCAGCAAGCTCTAAAAAGCAACATTTTCGGGGCTTTTCCATGAAGCGATGTCGAGCGGGGCTTGGAGGGGCGAGAAAAGCGCACTTGCTTCAATCTCGTATGGCGGCCATGTAGGCGATAAAATCGCTCCCCGCAAGGTGAAGAAATTTCGAGTCTTTGATTGGCTGCGGCTCGCGATTTTCTCGCTTTCTCCGCTCCATGCAAATGCACCTTTTATCTCATGTAAAAATGTTTACCTTTGAGTGTGCCGATGAGGATCATGATGAGGTAGGCGTTGGGGTAGAGCTTGCCCGCGTGCGACACTCCATCGTACACCTTCTTGCACCTGTACACACGTCACACACGTGTCACATGGAGAACAAGTGGTCTATACATACCCGTTAATTCAGAAGTGACATTGTATCATCAAATTTAAATTTTAATCATCATATAGTATGTAAGAAAGAAACTTTTTTTTTATTAATAGAGTATCGGCTCGATTGCAGAAATGGATAAAGGGTACACGTGCAAAGTTGCGTTACTCTAATTTTTTTTTTTTTTTTTTAGATTTTTTAGAGCCCAGGAAGTATTGCTAAGAAGTTTTGCCGAGGTCGGGTTCGAACCCACGCCCCTTTTAGGTCCTATCCTTTTAATAAGAGAGGCGTCACTAATTCTGTACTTCCAATATATATTTTTTTAAAATAGATACCAGGCTGTAAAAAATCTGAGTAGTATAACTTTGCACCCTCTATCTTTTTCTACAATAAAAAAAATTTGAGGTCGATACTTCTGCATGCATGTATTGGAGAAAATGAATTTTCTTCACTTGTTTATAACCCCACCGGGGTAAGTAAAATTAAGATAAAATTTAAAAATCTATATTTTACAATTACAAAAAAAACCTAACAACTGATGGCAGATATGCTAACTGTATTCTGGCAAGAGAGAGAATTTGAGCACCAAGATGGCTCACCTGTATATCTCCTTCATGGCTGCACAGATGAGCTTCACCGGTAAGAACTTGGCGATCTTGTAGCCCACGTCGAACGGCGTGTAGAACACCACATACCTGCCGGCACAAGTTGTCAGTGATTAGTATAGCTGCATGAGCACCAAGTAATTTCTTGTCATTGTAGCTACAAATAATTTGACATTAAAGACTCAGACGGTTTTAATTAAAAAAAAAAATATACGCAAAAAAAAAAATAAACGTGTATATTGCGTACAGTACGTATCATCCTTTAAACTATAAGTAAATTATTATTTTATTAATAAAAAATTCAAAATAAAAAAGTGCATAAAGAGGTAATTTTCTTCATTTAAAACACACGGTCTCCAATGGAGTTGCTGAGGATGAAGTTTTGTAACCACATCAATTTTACATGATCTGTCAGCATGCATAAAACGTTCGATCTGATTTATAACTATGGAATGACATAAAATTCAAAACACGCGATATCGTCACATGAAAATTGCATGCACGTGAGTCGTAAACTGTTGATTTTACCACACAATCACATCAGATATCGTGCACGTGACCGCACTCGCCTTCATATGGCAATAATCTTTAGTCACAACTCAAATTTTGGCGGTGAATTTGCTCGTAGTGGCATTTGGTGCAGAAAACGTACAGACAGGATTTAAAAGGTTTCTCACTTAATCGCTAAACTAGTACCGCATTGCCGTCGCTGCCACTATTTAAATTAATGACTGTTATTTGAACACGCCACATGAAATTAGAGACAATAATTTCCTGCTTTATAAAGTTGCTGAAGTTTTACGTAAAAAGTAAAAACCTAAATGATGTTAAAATTTAGCACGACGTGTTTTATTATGCGGACGACGCAAAATTCATGTTTTCTTGAAATTTGAATGCAAAGAGGTTTTTCATTACATTACTACTGTGGAGCGTTGATGAGTTTTACACCCCTAAGATAGTTAAAGTTTTCAAGACCCGACTGTTATTTAATGCGAGGACAAATTGGGGCTGTGACTTTACATTACAATTTTGCATTTAACACTTTGTAATGATGATATATTTCAAGTAATAAAATTACAACATCTCTTTTATTTGGAGTATAACAAATTAACTTTTAGTTCGTATGAAGTAATCTTAGTTCTTGGGAAAATAAATTGCTTAGTGGGGTTACCAAGAGCTGTGAGACAGAGATAATATAGATTATTCAAATCCAAAACTAGAAAGTTAATTATAATTAAATATTCTAACATTTTACAATTTTATTATTTATAAGTTATAATAAAGACTTTACAAGTTTTTTTACCCATTTAAAAAGACTTTTATTCATTTTTTTTAACAGATGCATTTTTTATATATATATAAATTTCACGACATAGAACTGTGTATTATAATTAAATCGTCAATAGATGTAAAGGTGCCCACCCACACAATCCAGTAACATGACAAAATTATCACGTATATATTATAGTTTATAAAGTTCGGTCAAAGATCTCCTAGTAATGACTATATTATAATTTATGTAATGCATTATATGTTGTAATTATAAAATATAATTATATAAATTACAGTTTACTATGATGGAGCAGAACGGGTCACAAAAAAAAAATAACCCTTAACCCTTAATCAGTAACCTATGATCTTATGCAGTGTATAATATATAAATGGACACACTGCATGAATTTGCTGTTGATGTATATTCAGATAGAGGACCTCGAGTTATTTAGTGGATTGTCAATTTTTCTGAACTCTCTATAAAGTAAAATCGTAAGGCAAAATTTTTTCATCATAGTCAAGAAAATGGAAAAACAGGTCATGTTGTACCCAGACCAGATAACCGAAAAACGATGACGCGGATCCAGGGGGAGGGGGATGCTGGGTGCTGCAGCCCCCACTCCCTCCCCCGCCTGAAATTTCGGATTTATCATAAGCAATATAGGCATTTTTTTGCAATTGCAATTTTTTTTTAGCATTAACCTTATGGAGGCATCTTCCTCCACCCTGCCCCCCCTGATATTTTTTTCTGGATCCGCGCCTGTTCTTGAGGATTGAAGGGGGTTCAAAACAAGTGACAACACATATAATAACTTTAACCAAATATAAACAAATGAACGCAAGTCATGACTCACCAGACCCAAATATAAACAAATGCACTCACCAGACGACGGTGGCCACGATCACCTGCGGGGTGTTCTTGAGGGGCGCCAGGATTGGTTCGCCAAGCAGACCGTTGCACAACATACCACCCGCGAACACCACCAGCATGTAAGAGAGCCAGCAGGAGAGCGGGTGCTTGCGGGAGAAGGCCTGGGCCCCGGCTGGAACACGGATATTGAGACGATAAACTTCATATATAATAAAACTCTTACATAAATTTTCTTGTCTTTCTGATTCTCCCACAATGCTAGTAAGGTATTGCCGTATCCTCGGGAAAAACAACTAAAATTTCTGCACACAGTGGTTTTTTATGTCCTCAATAAGTCGCTTAATGGGAGTCCAGCTATGCGAGTCCAGCGACTTGAAATTACGTAAAAAAAAAAACAAATTAGTTTACAATTTTATGGACGGACAAACGTCAACAGTTGATGATAACAATGCATCGTAAACATATATTTTTTATGCGAATACATGTGGATTTATACGAAATTATACGAGTATAATTACCTCCGGGTTTCTGTGCTATTATATATTACCAGCAAGAAAAACATAAGTACATTGGAAAGTGAATGGAATAACAATAAAAGGTATAATATATAAAACAGCAAGAATAATCAGTCACGTATAATATGATACTGTTTAATCAATGTACCGTATACGATAATTATATATACATACTTAATATATTATAATGTATATTATGTATTTATCTATAACACGCAGTAAGAACTTTTTTAAAACGAGTTTGTTACTTTATTTTTCAAAGAAGCACACATACATTTTTTATTCACTTACAACGAAACATACTCTTCTTTCAGAATGCAGTGTGAGGTATAGAAAATTGATTATGGCAGCTGCGACTATAAGTTTTACCCGGCACTTTTGTGGAACTTTACCGCATCAATGGCAAGGAAAAGCTTTCAATTTTACGAGTGCAGCTAGAGAGATGATATTATTTATAGAATTGATGAGGCACTTCATCAATAAAACTGATGCATAACAATGACACGTCAACAAGCAACCCCTAATGAGACAATTTCGGAAATAATGAACTACCAGCTCCAGTTCCATGTTTTGATCAAAAGATGATTGATGCGAACATATTAATTGTCAAGCAACAACATGTCCACATGAACTTCAACTAACTGGACATATTCTATAATAGAAGCTGCTTGAACATGAACTGAGAGCCACCACGTGAACTGGCAGACAATTACAATTTCATTACTGTGCATGTTTAACGGTGCAGCTACCTTGAATACCTAGCAAATCTCTTGGGTTTCACACTAGAGAAACCATAGAACTTACTAAGGCAAATGAAGTGGTTTCTACTGTTGTGAGAAATGTATATAATGTCGTACATCTAAGTCATTGTATTTCATTACAACAACATCCCCAAAAGGAAGAAAAATAAATCATTTTACCTTACATAAAGTGGGTAAACTTTACCCACCTTGACTGTATATATAGTGACACATTGGGTTTGAAGCTAGTTGACGCAAAAAATCAATGAGATATGCATGGAAATTGATATTACATTGCTTTTCAACCACAACAATTCATAAAGTGCTACACGACTCCGGGGTGGGGGGCAAACCTCAATTTTGAGGAATGACGTGGGCTGGGGCAGCTTTGACCTTTTGACCCCTGGTTCCTATCGGTTCCTATTTTTTGCGCACAGTGGTGAGAGCTCTTAGAACAGCGTCACGCAAGACGAAACTCGGAGGCTTATTCAATATTTTTTGTCCATTGTATTTTTCTTTGGCATCAACAACTATATTTCATGATGGGTTATTTTTTTCCCAGTCAAATATATTTTTTCTGCCAAAAACATGACACGTGCGGCCCAGAAGAACAACATGTGGGAGGGGGAGAAAATTGTAGGGATGTACCGACGGAAAAGTATATATAAAATGCCTAAACACATAGACATTATTGGGTGACATCATAAAGGACGTTTGGCATCAAGGCATGAGTGATAAAAATAGGCATATCACCTCTAAAATTCAATACACATCGTTGTTGATACCATGTAAACAAATAAGGCATTTTATACGGGCTCTTTGGTACAAGAGAAACAATTAAGCAGAAATCAAGGGAACACGTAAGCCGTGAGTATAGCGAGTTAGGAAAGGAGCCATCTTTGTATTTAATTAGGAGAGGGTGAGAGAGAGAGGCATCTAACAATTGTATTTAATTTGGAGAGAGGTCTCTCAACCCATCTCCGCCATTAGCTACGCTGTAACGAGACTTGAAAACTTTAAATTTGACTCCATTCTAATAGCACTGATTCTAATCAACTGACATGTAGGTATTAACTTCTATCTCCGAGTACATAAAGTTGATACTGCCTAAGATACTTCCCAATAACGGACCATATGCTGCATATAATCTGAGAGACTTAACTCGATTTATGTTGGCACTAAGCTCGGCCAAGACGAGGGCAGCAGCCATTGATCCGTGAAGGAGCGTCGCGCACCATCGGAGCTACCTGCATGAGTGACTTTTTGTCGAGAAAACGTCCAGTAAAAGAAAATTATAACAAAACCTTTGTGATTAATATTATCCTCTTATATGTTTTCTATTGTTTTCTAAAAAAAATGTGCTTGTATCGATGAGGCTTTATTCAAACGATCCCCAGCGTAATTGTTTTTACTTGATTTAATTATCGTGCTATAGAATTAAAATATTTTAAATTTAATACTTTGTCACTATATATAACTTAAAAAAGATATATAGATATATTTTTATTTTATGTTATAGTGCATGCAATATATATATATATATATATATATATATATATATATATATATATTATATATATAATTATAATTATGCTATTTAAATGGATTAATTAATAATTAAACGGTTCTGCATAATTATGATTACTATAAATTTAAATAATTTCATTTAATATTATAGCAAGATCAATATAATTATTAGGATATAAATTTCCACAACTTGAATACGTAAATTTTCGTTACACAGTTACACAGTATAGAGTATAACATAACGGGTCGGTGTCTTAAAAAGTTAAAAATACAGTATAATGAATAATGATCCACTAAAAACAACAATAAACAAAAATGTATAGCATTTGCATATAATTATATTACAATAGACATATTTTTATTTCAATATAATATATAAATATATATATATATATATATATATATATATATGTATATATATTATTATCAATTTTTATAATTTTTATTTGGTGTCTTTAAATTTATTTTAAAAAAATATGCATAATTATTTAAATATTTGTGAATGATAATTATATAAAATATATATCAATATAAAAAATGCATCACGATCAGATCCACTTTTTAATAATTAATTTTGGCATTTATAAATTTGAATGTAAGAAACTCCTGTAATCATGCATATAATATTAATTTATTATTTGCTTATTTTCCAGGACAGGGGTTGAATAACTAACCAGATTTTTTTTATCAATAATTAATTAAGTTAAAAAAAAAAAACGAAAAGCGCGCAGAACTGCGAAAATTTACCGTAAAATCTCCCTCGATTTAATTATTTAATATCAAAACAATGAAGAAGCGGCCGTGCGCTGCGGGGATCGATAACAACATGCACTTGGCACTTGACCCACAATATTATATGAATTAATTAAAAGCAGCTGCCAGCTAATTGGAATACTTTCCCTTTATATTTTATAAATGAGCTGAGCTTGGAATTTAAATAAAGTTATAAAAAAAAAAATCTGCACGTTTAAGTCAGATAACATAATAAAAAAATTTTATATAAAGATATATAATCGGAATAATTAATATAAATAGAGCTATTTATGCTTATACTTATACAAAATGTAGAACATTGAACTCTGCATTAATTGCATTCTAAAGGTCTGGAAGATAATAATGTATATGTAATTATATGTCAACATTTTTGCAATGCGATTGTAAATTGCAAATTTCTTCATTATATATCAGTGCTCAAATTAAATACAAATGAAATCCAAGTAACCAAGTAAAGAAAAATTATTATCTACGTTCACTATATGCTATTTCCTACAGGATATTGGTGTCACGCTCTCTGGGGTTTTCATTTTTTCCCCAGCAGACTATAACCAGCAGTTATAATATAAAATATATTATTAATTATGTGCGTTATACGAATATATTGTGTGACCTGCAGTTATCCATTGTCCTTAACTAACCCTGCCGGAAATTAGAGGCCGCGGGGGTCAATGTTATGGGGCTTGGCGCTTGGCGAATTAGATGTTTTACGTGTGTGTTTTTTTTTTTACTCTGGGGGTGGGGTGGGGTGGGGTGCAATACATGATCCCCTCGCCTCCTAATGGGGGATTCTCTTACGACTCCAATTTTAATTTAACTATTATATCATGATAGGGTACATATTAACAATAAGTTTGACTTACGTTTCAAGTTTTTTAACTCAAATTTGGGGACTCTGAAGGGATTATTAGAATAGAGGCAAAGTATGCAACCCGCGCGCAAACCTGAAAACAGTGACGTACAAACTCCCTAGTTAACACACAACAACTGCATGATATCATAGTTTGAGCGTCAAGAAGTGATTGGCTATAAATTTTAGTAACACGATCGAAATCAGTGGGTTTTTCTACCCAAGTATCAATAGTTTTGTTCCTTATAATATCAGTTTACTTTAAGAGTGATAATTGAAAATATAAATTTATTGTAAGAAAAATTCGCCTGCTAGGCAGTTTCTACGTCACGTTTTGGCGCTAAATTCAAATGAAGGAAGATTTTTAAAAAATTCCCACGTCTCCAATTTTGAAAATTGAATTTTTTTGTTTTGGGACATTTAGTTTCAAGGCATAGAGCATCTGTGCGTGTTAACGTAACTCACAACATCTCTCTTTTTTAATAATAGTTTAAGTCGCCATTTTTTTTTTTTTTTGTTCAATTGGTTCTTCTTGTCACCATTATAAAAGAAAATAGAAAATTCTACGAAAAATGTTGCAAATAGTGTTAAAGTTGGTCTCGAAATTTATTTCGAGACCATGCAACTTTAACACGAGTCTGCTATGCCGCTGACAATGTTTTGCCTACACAATCGTGACATCATATTGTTTTGTGACGTATGGTGAAAGATCCGTTATGCCATGCAGGTGGCTTAATTCTTCGCGTGCTCTATTATGACCCCCTAACTTTTTTCTTCGATTACCAGGAACTTTGTTCAACCCCTGCAGAAAGATTCTAACGCAACCCTTCAGCTCGACTTTACAGACTTAAAAAATAATTTTGCTTTTGACATTTTTTTATTATTAATTAAATGTAATGCAAAATAGTATATGAAATTGTATTTTACGCTTAATATATATTATAATATAATATATAAACTGTATACACGGTATATTGATCTCAAATATAGCGCAGATTGCGCAGAATAAATTAAATGGAGAGAGGATTTTCAATATTAATAATAAAATCTTTATTTATATTATATAATATAAAATTTCTTGATGTAAGTACTAGCTTCTTGAATTATTTTAAGTTTTCGGATCGGAGCAAAAGGGCAGCTAGCAGCACATGGCTTTATTTTGGCTCAATGATTCGTCCACGTATCTCTCTGCGCGTCGTCGCCGCTGCACTTCCCTCGTAGCTAAAGATATTTTTAACTTCTTCTCAGCAAAAAGCGTCTCTCTTCTTTCCCTTGGTTTTTGTGTGCCAGAGGTATCGTCGTATATATATATATAATATAAATTAAAAAAAAACACGCATACAAAGAATAAATCAAATTATGCCGAGAAAGGATTGTGCATCAAAATTTTATTTAAATATTTCATTTTCATGTAATAATTGGTGATGTAGATTCGAGGTAATGGGGACGATCATGCCCCCTAGTTCTCTAACCCTCGAGGTCCAGAAATACACCGCGGGGCTAGAGCTAAGAAAAGACTGGTCGCGGAGCCCTGCTAAGTGACCTCCCACTAGCATTTATTTCGTTATTACATATATTAACTCGGCCTAATAATGGCACAAATTTCAATGAAATATCATTTATATATACCTCTATCTACAGAGTTCTTTGTAGGGGTTAAAATTTAATTAAAAAATAAATTTTTCTAAAAATTAATTAAAATTTAAAAAATAATAATATATTTATAAATGTCAAGTTTATTGAAATATGCATTTAAATCATGTATTTATATAGATATAATATAATTCAAAATTGTGGAAAAACATAAAAATTTCCTAGTAAAACTTACCGGCACCTAAATCTTCCCGTACATGAAGTGCACATAGCAAACAGTGAGCGATATCGAAGTATGGAAACATTTTTAGTTTTGTGACCTGGTTAGCCAGGTCCAGAAATGATTCTGGATCCATGATTAGTGATGTTATAGTCGTTCGCTTGAGTCTTAAAACGTGGTTTCAATCGTTGTGTCGCACTCACACCTCCCTTCTTGTTACACACCCCTCGCGATCTCGACTGGACCAATTTCCTAGCAGACGACACAGCAGACAGCTCACAGATGATGCTCCACTCAACTGTTTCTCCGTTCTTCGCACACAAGATAAAAAAAAGGAGATATTTACTTGGTGTTACACTATCAACGTATCTTGTATTTCATCATTGGCATTATGATTACATATTCTTAAATAAACATTCTATATCAGAATCGTGTTATCGTGGATTTTTTTTTTTTGTTTAAAAATGAAATTTTATTTTCAGATTTGAAATCCCTTTAAATTTTCGCGCCATATCATAAAATAATCACATGTAAAATTTTCATCTCGCTTTCCTCCGTGGCACTTTTTCTTACTTTTACTAGTTTTTATGATTATAAGAAGATCTAGAAAGCGTTAAACACTTGTGTTATACAATTTATACAATAAGGTCAAGTATGGATTATGGTAAATCTTAATCGCCGATTGTAGTTCACCATGTTTGATGGATTTACTTAGACCTAGATAAGACGGCCGACCCATGACACGTCTGCCGCTACGTTGCAGATGTTTAAATGTTGCCCAAAACAGAACAATTTACGTCCATTGAGGCTGCGAAGTGCAACAGTAATTCTTCTCTTGAGATGCTATTGTTCTGTGACACACCAGCAGTGAGTACACCACGTTTATATCCATTTTATCCATCCCCTATGCCAAGGTTACACCCACAAATGCAAAAATAATCCAATTATTGTACACTGTGCATACTGCATGTAATGTATTTATGTATGCATGCATATAAAATAAACTGGTCATACTATTTAATGTTCAGAATATATTTTATTGAATTAAATATCAGAATAATTTTAATTTCCATAATTATGTTATAGTCATCACTTCCTACTGTATGCATATAAGACCATACAGTACATAATATGCATATGATTTATTGATATATTATGCAGAGTTGACAAAGTCCATGAACCCATCAACATAATTCCTTCTCTGGCCCATATAAATGTGATATACTGTGAATTTAGTAGAAGTAATATCATATAGTTCCTTCTTCTATTATTTCTTTTTTATCATAATTGGAGGAAGTTCAGTAAAGACTGATAAACACTGATAATATCCCACTGCTTACACGTAGCACTAAAACAGGAAAAACAAAAAGCTAGGGTACAGAATATTAAATGTTTTGACTTCAAAGCTTACTGACAGACTGGGGGTTTCGAAGTAAAAAAACATCAAGGACAGTTCTTTCCAATTGAGATAAGCTGAGTTGACCCCTGACTTCTTCTCTGTTGCCAGCTTCCATCAGTGCATGTTGCTCGTGATAGCATTAGTGTATGCATAACTGCTGTGCACAGAGGACTATGCTGCATGTGTTGATGAATGGTGAGTAGTACTGTATACACGGTTGAGGGGAGATGTAGGTTGATTGATAACCATCTGTCTGTCATCATGTTCCTGTGACCTTCAAATTTGCATTAAAGTTATCGTTTTGATAGATAGGAAGTCCAGCTTGCAGGTCTGATTTTTGGCTACATCAGCACACTCGAAATGTTTAAAATGTGTGCATTTTGTGTTTCAGATGATGTGATTGCGATGCGGAAGAACAAATTCTTCTTCTTCGTTTTTGGATCTCTTTGCTTATGGGCCATCGTTACTTACTTTCTTTTCCTGCATCGACCGCAAGGCAGTCGCACAGCTGATGTAAGTTACCTCCATGTTCAGTGAAGTCTTTTGTTTACAATGTATTCTCCTTGCATCCTTCATGCATTTCGTCAAGCCACTAAATACATTTCAGCATGAGAAAATAATGCAGTAAATATTGATTTTGCCTCAAACTTGATGTGATGATGTTGCAGCAGACCAAGGCTGACCATGGGGTGGAGCAGATCGAGCGACTGGAGGCGGAGCTCCGCAGTCAGTTTGAGGCCAACGAGGAGTTCCTCACACGGCTGCGCCAACTCATCCAAATGCAGCGTAAGTTAACCTCTTGTTATGTATACAAAGAGGAAATGTTAGGGGCTGGAGGCACCTGTTTGCCCTCAACTCAACTGTTATGTTGTAAACCCCTGCTCTCTTTCTGTACTTGTTCAATGTTACTTTCCAGTTTTTAAGGAAGTTTATTTACATACTGCTCAAAGTTTATAAACAGACCTAATGTAATCCTTCAGACACATGAAGTACAGGGCTTGTGTTTTCCTCAGAATTGTTATGTTCAAGATCACTAAGTAATAAAAAATAAATGTGATCTTGTCTCACTGCCAAATAGAAACCATTATTAACGTCAGCGGCATTGGTATGTGACATAGAATATTAGGTTCGTAAACCCTTAATTGAGTAGATTTTCTGCACTCAATTTCCTTACGTACTTGAAAATAAGGTCGATCAGGGTTCAAGAAAAGAAATATTATTTACATTACCTCTAATTGCAAGTAAATTTGAACAGGTTTGTTAATGTTTGAAACAGCTGCAGAGCCGGAGCCCCGAGCAGAGCCTGGCGCCCCCGCGGAGGATGAGGACCGAGTAGAGGAGGACGCCGTGGAGCAGCGCATCCAGGAATTTGACCAGGTGGGGGTCTCAGCTGTGTCTTACCCTATTAACTAACCTATACATTTGATAAGTTAGCTCTCATTAAGTATAATACTGTTAGTGTCATTACATTGTACTACATACATAATTTTGGATGGAAGTTAATATTGTAGAAAAGCTCAGATAAACGCTTTAATACAGTTCATTGTCAATACATTGTCTTGCTTCTTCAAATTTGAGTCTACATCTTTGCAGTGTGAACTAAGACGTTGTCTTCTTACAGAGTCCCCCTCAGAACTCAGAGCCTGTGATCGCGGTACTGGTGTTCTCGTGCAACCGGGTGACGGTGAACCGGTGCCTGGACCAGCTGATCAAGTACCGCCCCTCCAAGCAGCAGTTCCCAATCGTGGTGAGCCAGGACTGCGAGAGCCAGGCCACCGCAGACGTCATTGCCAGCTACGGCGAGGAGCTCACCCACATCCAGGTACAAACCAGGGATCAAAGGTCAACCAGGGAGTAAATTTCTTATTTCCCCCCTATCTCCTGCTCCTTCACTTTCCTAAGGAACGAAAGATCCTGGCAATATCACTGCATCAAATTATGGCTAGCAAAGTAAAATTATAAATATTAACTTAAAACTGGGGCTGAAACTGACATTGTGAGCTATTTTGTATCATGCTTTAATGCTAGCATTACCAGGGGAGGGGGGGGGGATTAAAAAGTGGGGAAAAAGTGAAAAGGTGTAAAATAGTGCCCCAAAAATTCTGAAAAAATTGGTAATCCTTAGTTAGCCACCCAGCAATTTATTTCTACAAAAAAATAATAATAATAATAACAGTGAGAAAAAAATCTTAAACTTTTCCTTAACATGTGACTTAAATAGAGTCATTTCGAATGCCCCCTCTCCCCCCCCCCCCCCTTGGTAAAGCGTGTGACAGAAAAGTACTTTAGTAATACTAGGGTCAAGCTAATTTGCCAGTAAATTTTAAGTTACAGGGGAATATTAAATATTAATTTACATATAAGAGAATATCATTTCAAACCTCAATAGCGTGTTCAAGAATGTTGTGTGAGGTTCATATATTAATACTTCTCTTAACTCCTTACAGCAACCTGACCATGATGAAATAGTAGTTCCACCCAAAGAAAAGAAATTCAAAGGCTACTTCAAAATTGCAAGACACTACGGCTGGGCGCTCAACCATACCTTCAACAGATTAAATTATGAGACCGTGATAATTGTGGAAGGTGTGTACTTTTTACCTCACCTTCTTTTTGCCCTAAATTTTCTCTTGCATTCTTTATTTAGTACTGTGTTGTAACCATTTTCAAAATACACTAATGCATAATATGTAAGTAGTTTTGTACCTCACATACCGATACTGTATTAAAAAAAAAAATGAAACAAGTACTGTATGTTTTTTTTATTACAGAGATTGTATTTTATAACAAATGATTCCTATTATCTCAATTTCCCACTTGTACTTGGTATGGTTCAATGACCTGTTCTCCGTTGCAGACGACCTTGACGTGGCCCCTGACTTCTTTGAGTACTTCCTTGGCACGCACTCGCTGCTGCGGCAGGACCGCTCGCTCTTCTGTGTGTCTGCGTGGAACGACAACGGCAAGGCGGGGCTGGTGGACGACGCTGCGGCCGACCTGCTCTACCGAACCGACTTCTTCCCTGGCCTCGGCTGGATGCTTACGAGGGAACTGTGGACGGAGCTCTCAGTCAAGTGGCCAAAATCGTGAGTCTACACACTGTACTGAAATGTCACAAATCTCAAACAAGTTTTACTACTGAGCTCTCTGACAAGTTTCAAAACAGTCAATCACAGAACAAACAACCTGTAAAGAGAAACTGACTAAAGCGGAATGTTTACTGACCAATTATGTGTCAATTCAATGGACCCAGGAAATTAGGTTTACCTTATATCAAGTGTTACCTTATATAGAGTTTTTCATACACCATGCAATGCTAATTATTTTTAACGGGACCACAATCTCTTTTACTCAAAATCGAATTTTACTTAACAACAAGTTGTGTAATAACTAGTTTTTACTGTAATCAACTTGTCAAATTTTTTTTTTAGTACCGGTATAATATTGTAAGATCTTAGTCTTAATCGTGATGTTTCAAGATTTTACCTAAGATCCTACCCAGGCAGCTCAGGTTTAACTAATTGTAAGTGTGGAGATAGAGAGAAAACTTGCATTCCCTGCTATCAATGTTCTCTATCAGATAAACTGAATGTTCCAAATTACTTAGTGTAATAGCACTGGGAACAAGAAACAGACTTCTTTCTTAATGATGGATGAGTTAAGTTACAGTGAGTAGATTATTGTAGTAAGTCACAATTGTCAACCCTTGAATAGAATCGCTAGAAAAGCCTTACTAAACTTACTTTTTATAAAAATGTTTCTAAAGCCGGTATTACATGATTCAATTTTCATCCAATTTTTCCTTCCAAGAAAATTTCTACTCAATACAAGGAAATGGAGTTGAGTTTTTTTTTGTAAGGAAAAATTGTATGTGAAATTGTAACATGTAAAACCGGCTTAAGGAATTATGTCAGTGAACTTAGTAGATAGTGAACCACTCTGAAAATTTCAACAAACCTTCCTGACACCATAAAATAATTTTTCATAAAAAAACAAGTAAAAAATAGATCAAATTCAGTGAAATTTTTGAGATATTCAGCATTAAAATTAGCATTGTTTTAAATGGCGACTGCTGTGACTTTTAGTCAAATCAACATCTTTTTCACATGAAAAAATTAATTAATCAAAATCTACATCAATTTTTTTTTTTTTTTTTTTTTTTTTTTTACATCAGCAAACCAACAGTTATTTTGTCCTTTATTTTATGGACTGAAAATATTTTCAGTTTGTTTTTGGAAAATATTGAGTAGTAATTGAATGGTGACATTAATCCTTAATACACGGTCATATTTCAAATCTTATTTCTGATGTGACCCGCAGCTACTGGGACGACTGGGTGCGGCAGCCAGAGCAGAGGAAGGGTCGGGCCTGTGTCCGACCCGAGCTTTCCAGGACACGAACCTTCGGCAAGATTGGAGTCAGCAAGTACGTCACATTACCTCGGATTGAATAATGTCATTATTTTTTATGGAGCAGCATTTTTATGATCTATTATTAATTGTTGTTGTTGTTTTCAAAAGAGATATGATAGCTGCGTAATATGCCTGTATACAAATGCTTCTTTAAATTATTTGATTAAACAACTTTTTTTTATATTGAATGAGGAATACAAACTATTGTAGTATGAATTTCTATGTTAGCACATTAATATATTTTGTTTTGTTTGTTTCAGTGGTCTTTTCTATGAAAAGCATCTCAAATTTATAAAACTTAACGAAAAGTTTGTGCCTTTCACACAGAAGAACTTGAGCTACCTTTTAAAGGTGAGTTTTCTTGGAGGGTCCTAAAGTTGTCTGTACACTGCTATGCCGTGACAACAATTTTTTAGTTGTATATGAGGTAGTTTAATACAAACAATGGTTCAGCTCGTAATATCACAGATTAGAAGTCACTCGTCATGGTGTGTTTTAGTTGTATACTGTAATTGAATTATTGTCCTCAAATTGTGTAGATCTTGTTAGTTGGAACTGTGTTAGGTTCAATCATAAGTTACAGAGTCATTAGAGCCATAAATTAAATTTAGTGAACATTTTTTTCCATTAAGGGTAAGGTAACGCCACCAATGTTAAAAAAAATCCCTCTCACAAAAATTCTGAAAAAAAATTAAAATGTTCTCCTCTATACCCCCTATCAGTAGCTAAAATATCAGGTATACAAATACGATCTAGTTTTTGAGTTATGAATTTTTAAAGTTGACCAATTTAACATGGGAGTTTCATTTCTCCATGTTAAAGTAGTCAACTTTAAAATTTTATAACTCAAAAACTAGATCGTATTTGTATACCTGATATTTTAGGTACTGATAGGGGGTATAGAGGAGAACATTTTAAATTTTTTTCAGAATTTTTGTGAGAGGGATTTTTTTTAACATTGGTGGCGTTACCTTACCCTTAATGAGTTACATGACACAGGATAAGTGATACATACATGGACAGCTATAGATATAACTCTTCTCTCATCAGCTCCACAACAATGCAAATGTCTGTGAAATTTGTTTAGGCAAAGAATATTTGTGCAATGTTTATAGCCAAAAATTAGCAAGAAATAGATTTTCGCGCATGTATAGAGAGTGATATGGACTCGAAGATTTAAAATTGACAATTTGTTTCAAAAGAGTAATATCCCCCCTCACATGGATTTTTGTTTGTAAAAAAAAAAAAAAAAATGTTATTGCAGAAATGGATAGAGGTTCAAATTTATGCTACTTCTTTTTTTTTTTTTTTTTTCATATTTTTTAGAATTCAGGAACTATTTTAAGAAATTATTGAAAGTACAGAGAAAGTGACGCCTCTGGACACCTCTTTTAATAAAAAGATAGGAACTAAAAGGGGCGTGGGTTCAAACCAGACTTCGACAAAACTTTTTAGCAATACTTTGTGGACTGAAAAAAATCAGAAAAATCCATTTTTGCAATAAAAGAATTTTGAGGTTGATACTCTATTCTTGTGACCTACCCAAAAATTATTAGGTTCGTCACTGTGAGTTGTCTGCTACAGTTATAACGTTTGCAGGATAACTACGACGTGCAGTTTGTGCGACAAGTGTATGACAGCCCTGTAGTGACTTACCAGGAGCTGAAGGGTGGCACGTTGGCCGGGGAGGGGCCCGTCAGAATCCAGTACCACTCGAGAGACACGTTCAAGAGAACCGCCAAGATGCTGGGCCTCATGGACGACTTCAAGGTAGCTCCTTCTTGTGATCAACAAAGCTCAGGATTCAGAGTAGTTTTAAAAAAAGATAGGAACATGATAGAAAAATATTTGTTGCAGATTGTACTGCATTGATTTTAAAATCCCTTCTTTGTTAAGTCAACAGCTGAAAGCTTGAACGAAAGCTTCAACTACAGTATCTCCCATCTCAACAAATATTTTGCTATCATAAGTGTTCCCATCCTCTTTTAAATAATGTCCCTTAGATTGGTATTTTTTTTACAAATTAATTCATTATAATTAAAAAGAAAAAAAATATTAAAATTTTATTTGTAGATAAAGCTTACTTGTTAGTAGAGTGAGCTTAGTAGAGACTAGAAAGTTTTAGAAACTGATCCTGTAATACAAAATATAATAAAATAGTTTAACTGAGATGTAATCAAAATAAAATAAAATAAATAAATAAATAAATAAATAAATAAATAAATAAATAAATAAATAAATAAATAAATAAATAAATAAATAAATAAATAAATAAATAAATAAATAAATAAATAAATAAAATAAAATAAAAATCAAAGCAACTATACATTAAATTTGTTATAAATACAAAATAAATTAAAGCAGGTAGGTTGATGGTATCCTTCATCAATTACTGACCATTCTGACTGAGGTTTCCATGATTCCCTCAGTCATAAATGATTAAGAACGATATTATGCATTTAAATTTTGTTAATTCATACTTAAAGTTTTACTTTGTATGGACCCAAGGTAAGCAAATGTCAATAATAACTTGCAGAGTGGCGTGCCGCGGACGGGCTACCGAGGAGTGATTTCCTTCAGCTTCAAGGGTCGTCGCGTCTTCCTGGCCCCCAGCGCCAACTGGAAGGGATACGACCCGACGTGGAGCTAGCGTCTCCACTACTCTCCTTACGATATATTCCAATCTAAATAGACTAGGGTCTTAGCTTCTTATTATCACATGGACTTGTGTTTAAAAAGTTAATAAGCAATTTATATTAATGCTCAAAAAGTTATACAACAAATCATTACTCAAGTTATAAAAATAACATTAAGTCCATTTAATCTCAAATTATAATAATAAAAAAAAATAATTCAGCAAGTCCTGCTAGTGTTTAATCATTACAAAAATTATAATGTACATTTTAACTCCGTTTTCTCCCAAAGTCTTAGGTATACTCCCCTCGGGTGCTAGAGCTGTTTGTCACAAAGCTAATAGGCCTGATTATGAGCAAGAGAGCGAAGAAAAAAAAATAGAAAAACTGGAACTCATTTGTGATTGGTGCGCCAGATATTTGTGCGAGGTAGCCCCGAACTGAACATTGGCTGCCTGCGATACCCCAAGATTGTGATAGCAAATATAGTGTTATGTTACTAATGATTTCCCTTGTGGGGTTATGATAGTACAAGGTCGCTGTTTTCCATCCATACTATTTTTGTATTGTTTCCAACAGAACCTCTTCACTTCTTCTCCCGAACTAAGTATCTTGTTATTTACATTAATAACAAATTTATCTACTCTCAAAACATGTGAACTCATCTCTGATTATTTATTATAATTCTAAGAATTTAATTTCTTTAATCTTAATTGTTGCAAAGTTTCAAATCAAAGTGCAGCGCTATTGATAGCTAGTAATGGTTTCTGTTTCAACTTCTATCACAGACCTGAATTGGCTCAAATTTTTAAAACCAAAGTCCCATCATTTTATTTTTTTTTTTATTTATATGTGAAAGTGAGCTTAATTTTAAATTTTTTTCCTGAGAAGTGAAGAGAGTATTGTCATTTTAAACTAATAAAAATTTCAGAATTTTTATTAACTAATGTGTTGAAATTTTGCTGCTCTATTATATTTTTAATGTTTATTTTGCATTTAAAAAAAGGAATTTTATCATTTCCGTAAGCACTGAATGTTAACAAAGAAATTTGAGCATTATGTAAGTGACAATCTTTGTCCTCTGTTAGATATTGTCTTGTTTATTATTTCATTGCAAGCATTCAATTCACTGAAAGACTTGTCTTGGTAGCACGTTTTTAATTTGATACTTAAATCAAAATCACCGGTAGTGTGTGCATTCACACAAAATATTTAGATATTTTAAATATTTTTTATGCAAGCAATCAATTCTCATTTTTAATTATTGTGTATTTTTTACTATAGTTTGTTGTATCAGAACCAATCAGGCATTGTTCAAGATGTTGGGTGTAGGTGGCCAACACTGGTGTATTTTCACAGTGTTAATTTTAAAATGCTATTTTCTTGAAGTTTTAAATTCAAACAACTTTTTTTAAGTCTGGAGATGGCAAAACTTTTTATTTTTTATATTTTTAAATTTTTTTGCTTAGAGCAGCTACATACCTGACTGGTACTTTCCATTTGCGCAATCGGCAAAGCTCAAAGTTGCAAGATTCTTATTTTCTTGTGCCATGTATATATAATATATATTATATATATATATATATATATTAATTGATTGATAAGTTTACAAATATTGTCCAAGCAGAGATTAATATTAATAATCTCATTTGCTGGTGCAAAATTTCACAAGAATTTATGTATCTTCAAGAATAAATCAGGATTAAATAGTAGTTATTAGAATTTAAATTTCATAAAAGGAACACGTAAGTAAAGAAACAAGAATGAAATGATCCTGCACTTAAGCCATTTTACTTCTGACAAGACAGGATTTATGTTGCAAGGCAATAAGTCACCAGATATTACCGAGCACATGCTGTCTGTCTTATTGTTAGATTAAATTTTCATTAAAAAACATATAAGATTAAGCACACAACTCTGCACCCAATATCCTGAAGCCATTTGATTTAATCGTGTGTTAAAGATTTAAAGATATTATTTATCTTTTTTATTATTATTATTATGTTTCTTGTACATTCTTGACACAATGTGAGCTGAACTTCCCTGAAATGATCAGACCTTGTCTGCATCATTTTGATATTGTTATTATTAATGATAGTATGAAAATACCAAATTGTTGATTTTTCTTTAGATTGTAAGAAAAAGTAATAATTTTCTTGTCACAAAAATTGTCTGTAACGGTTAATTCTGAGTGTTAATAATTAATAAAATCAACTTTATGTATAATAATATATATTATGCTATCTTGTTAAAAATCAGTTGTAATAATGTATAATAATTATATAATATAACAAATTATGAAATTCAATAATTCCAAAGTATATATAATGTTTTTTTTTTTTTAATTCCTTTAACTTCCGTATGATATATCTCTAAATGCAATCAAGTATCTTTTTTAGAAGAAGTAGTTAAGTGAAGCCAGGTTCCAATTATTAAATCATAAGATTCAACAGCTCCACAATAAAAAGTTGCAACCTCTTTATTCTCAGAAATAACAGCCCAAAATATACACACATATTCTCTTACTGCAGCTTTGATTTTATTAAGTAGTTTCTTGGGACTAAAAAATTAGGTATTAAGGTAATGCCAAATACAAACATTTTCATTAATTATTATGGCCCTTTTTTTTAGTTTATTTGAGCATTAACATATTAATGATGATAATAATTATAAATTATGTTAAGGGTAAGGTAACGCCACCAATGTTAAAAAAAATCCCTCTCACAAAAATTCTGAAAAAAATTTAAAATGTTCTCCTCTATACCCCCTATCAGTACCTAAAATATCGTATACAAATACGATCTAGTTTTTGAGTTATAAATTTTTAAAGTTGACTACTTTAACATGGAGAAATGAAACTCCCATGTTAAATTGGTCAACTTTAAAAATTCATAACTCAAAAACTAGATCGTATTTGTATGCCTGATATTTTAGCTACTGATAGGGGGTGTAGAGGAGAACATTTTAAATTTTTTTCAGAATTTTTGTGACAGGGATTTTTTTTAACATTAATTGGTGGCGTTACCTTACCCTTAATGTTTTCAATCTACTTGTTTTATCATTAATTTAATGAAAATGCAGCACACATTTTCTTTTTAATTACATTTAGAAACGTTGATAAAATAGTCGATAATAGAAAATTAGTAAGTCACAATAAAATTTTCATTGTGAAAGCAGATAAACTTTTTTTTTTTTTTTCCTTTGAAGTATTGATATGTGGATTCGAGTAAAAAATTTTAATATACAATATATATAATATATAGCTTCATTGGTAAATCTATATTTGTATCATATATAATGCACTTGTCCTTATTGTGACAATATATAATCTGCAAAAGCAACATTTTACTCAGAATTTAATATAATATACAATTAATGCATAAAATATATCATAATTTTGTGCAATATGCTTTTTACTTCCAAATTTCAATGAACACGCGCGTACATAGCACGCGACATGTAAATTTTAATTTCTTTGAACATTTAATTCTAGCGTCATTATAATTAAATATATATTTATATAGAACATTTATATATAAATAACAACCAAAATTAAGTTAATTAATTTACTTCTGCAAAATTCAGACACTATATATAATATTCATTTGACTGCGCGCGCGTATTTCGATCCGCTCTACTGTGAAATGCTATTTTCACTCCCTTTTTATAGCAAAGGTCACTGTTATCAGTTATCAGTAAAACTATGAGAGAAGGAGTCTATTGCTGCAAAATGGGAAAAGAGGATTTTGATTCTATCCTGAGGTTGTTTAATATAATGGAGTACCGACCTCAAAACTTTTTATTGCAGAAATGGATAGAGGGTGCAAAGTTATGCTACTCTGATTTTTTTCAGATTTTTTAGAGCCCGGCCGGCAAATATTTTTTAAAAATTATTGAAAGTACAGAAAAAATGCCGCCTCTTGCCGCCTCTCTTAATAAAAGATAGGACCCAAAAGAGACGTGGATTCGAACCCTCGATCACAAGCCGCGCGCGCCACCTATAAACTTATGTGTAATCAATTTACATCCGGGATATCGTCTTCTTATCAAACTTATAAAATATACAACGAAAAGACATGATTGTTGACTATAAACAAATTTACAAATTTTAATATTCTCTAATTTTCTTCAACATTGTTGAATTTTGTTCACTGCATGAACGTGCTTATGCTGACTATATTTATTTATTGTCTTTTATTCTCCATAAAGGTTCATTTAAAGTTTTTGTTTAAAACACGTACGTGCATGTGTGCATGATCGACATATAATAATTATAATTAATAATAATTGTTTATTGAGTTAAAGATTACACAAGTTTGGTATATCGAGGGAAAAAATAACCCAATTGGTGGTTGAAAAAGGTAAAATGCCTATATATAATACACGAAACGTAAGTAACTACCATTATAGTACACGCAATAATATTGTATTTGAATGAGGGAGGAAGGGGGGGGGGGAGAGCAACATTTAAGTTTTTGGATATACTTAAATTCACGGCCCACGTCATAATTATATATTGAGTTTTACAGAAATTAAGATCGTTGGTTTATTTTGTTGACAATTTTATGGTTATATTTATTTTAATATATATAATTAAATTTTAAATTAATTTTATTAAATAATAATTATTTATAATAAATAATTAACTGTGGTGCATGTGAGTGCAAAAATTTAACATATATACTATACAAAACAATGTAGTAAGTTCAGGTAAGTTAAGGTCACTTTCTTACTTTATCAATTGCTTAATTCTGTACTGATTAATTAACATCATCCACCAAGTTTAGTGAGAAATAATTGATAAATAAGCCATGCAGTTTGTGCATTTCCTCGTGCATGCACATGGTTTATGTATTATATAATTTTGTTGAAAAAGCAACTTACAAAAAAATATACATAAAATATATATTTATATAATGTATATAATATATATATATATATTATATACTCCGGTCCGTCGTCATCAGCTGGCTCGGCGGAGAGTGGTCGTCTCCGGAGAACAACTCGTGTGCTGCTGCAGTCGCCGAGTGTCCGCGGCACAGACAGCAGCTACAAGGTAAGCACACGTCGCTGTGAGCGGGCGCGCTCGTACGTACGTGTCTGTCTTAGTGCAGATGCAGACTCTATTTTAAGGAATTGTAAATATTAATATGTTTTGTTGGAGACGAAGAATGCACCTTGTTAAATTTATGCGTGTGCGGTGAAAACGGGCTTGTAAAATCCATCGAGATCATTTATGTAATTTTTTTTCATGCTTCGGTCACCTAGCTGTAATGAAATGGTTTAAATTATTAATGCCTGTTAAATTGGCATTGCCATGATTGTATAAAAATAATTATTGTTGCTGTTTATTGAATATCAGTGCAAAAGAAAATAAAACACACCGTTTACAATGTAAACGGTGTTACAACATGGGTGACTTGTTACAAAAAAGATATCCCAGTCATGACAAAAGACTAACAAGTAAGTGTCATATGGCACCCACGTATGTGAGAATTTAATGCATGGCATGCTCAATCTTTTTTTTATTATATAATAAAAAAATAATTGGCTGTTAAACATTTGGACAGAGTAACTCAAGCTATGTATTGTCAATTTTTCCAGATTGAACCTTCTAACACCCTCAAAGTCGAGAGGAAATACGCTGTGATGTCAAAAGTCACGCAGCATATTTATCTTTCGATTCCTATGGTTGCATGTTAAATGTTTACATGACTATGACGTCACAGCACGATTTTAACAATGTCTGAATTTATTGCCAATTTAAAAAACTCGAAACGTCCAAATCTAAATCTATCCAAGTATTCAGTAAAAAAATAATAATAATAATTGTCCGAGAACTCCGATCGAGGCTTCAGGAATCAAATGGATTTTTATGCCATTGCAATTTAAGTAATTAACGTACGGTCTCATATAAATTGCAGTTTCTTTTAACTCGCTGCACTGGCAATGGCTTTTACATGCATAATAGTACATTATGCCAGTCTCAGTTATTATTATATTAGCCATATATAATTATTATTATTATTTTTTTTTTCATCCAAAACATTTTTTATAACATAGAAAGGCTAAAACTGGGTGAAGATAACATACAAAGCGTAAAAACTCTATATAATAATTATATATCACGAAAGTGGCAGCTATCCTAGCTAATAGCTATAGCAATAAATTATTACACATTTTTAATCTAGTAGAGGGTTCCAGTCAAAACAATTATTGTTTTACAATAGAAATAACTGCATGCAGTGTAATAAGATTTATATTGACTCACAACTCTTTAAAGTTTAAAGTATCGTATTAATGTTATATACTATGAATAGTAAAATTATGCATTGTTCAGAGCTTATTGCCATGTTATTATTACTTAAATTAATGGAGTACCGACCTCAAAATTTTTTATTGCAGAAATGAATAGAGGGTGCAAAAATATGCTACTCTGAATTTTTTCAGATTTTTCTGAGACTGGGAAGTATTTTTAAAAAAATATTGAAAGTGCAGAAAAAGTGCCGCCTCTTGCCGCCTCTCTTAATAAAAGATAGGACCCAAAAGGGACGTGGATTCGAACCCCACCTCGCCAAAACTTTTTAGCAATACTTCCCGGTCCCTAAAAAATCTGAAAAAAATCAGAGTAGCATATTTTTGCACCCTCTATCCATTTCTGCAATAAAAAAATTTGAGGTCGGTACTCCATTGCAATTTTGTGTCACAAAAATATGCTAAATTTCTTTGTATGCTGCTTCCAATCACCAGTTATAATAATTAGTATAATATTATAATTACCAGCATAAAAATATATAGCTTATAATACACTTGATATTGGGTTTCAATTTTTCCTCCGCCTGCAGTATGGTTTGCTTAATTACTAATAATAATTACTTTATATATTATTTCAAGAATTAAAATAAGGCATATTCGTCTAAATCTCTGCATATGCTACTTAATTTGTTTCTTTATTTTACAATCATCGGTGCCACGAGGTGATGGAGCTAGTTTAATTTAAACTAATTATTTATCCAATAAATGATGGATTTTAAAAATAATTTAATTAGCATTTTATATTTGTTGTCAAAAATAGTACTTTTATTAAATGCGCCAACAAAAATTAAAGAACTGCAAGAGCACCAAAACGTAAATAATGTATAAGTAATAATGATGTAAATAATGATATAAGCGAGTAGGATAAGTCTATCGTAATCCGTGCCTACAAATGAAGATGCAATTTTCCCGACATATACATAATGGACATAATATAATTAAATGTGACTTTTTTTCTTTTTTCATGCTACCTCGATCGACTATATTTATGATGTTATTCGTTAAAATGTGGAGCTGTAACATTTGGTCGCTCGCTATAAGCAGACTCAGAGGACGGTAATTTCATGACAATCGATCTGTGTTCCGTGAACAGGCAGTAAAGATGTTTCTACTATCAATTGATATAAGAAACTCACCCTTATTGTATTCTGAGCGTCAACTCCATTGTGCAACTTTTTTTTTTTTTTTTGAGTCGCTCGCTTGACCGCGCTGCATGGTTCCACATCACGTGGAGTGACCTCTGGTGAACTCCACCAAACGAGCCTGCAGGTTGTCTTCAGATCAAATGTTAAAAAATTATGAATCTTTGAAAAAGTGTCAATATGCCATACAGCATCTGTACAGTTTAAATTTATAAAATAATGACAATGAGCCCAAAATACCTTATATATTTTATTTTTATTTGCATGATTGTATATATTAGGGGAGTAAAATTTAAATTAAAAAGAAAATACACAGATTTGAATAATTGTATTTTTTTTAAAATAAGTCTATCAATATATAATTATATTGTGGAGACTTAATACACGATCGAGTGTTGAATTAATTTGTTGCGCGAATGATTTACGCGTACGACGTGTTATATGATTGATAAATAAAAGAGATTTGTTATGGCTCAACAGAGAGGGGCGTTGCCATATGTGCGGACCGGGTAGTGATTAAACTTGTGGTTTTGTATATAAATTTGATATAAAATGTGTGATAATGTATCTGACATTTCCTGGTAAGTTTGTAATAAAATTTGGAACAAAATATTTGATTTCTTTTTTTGTCATACTTTTATAAATTTATAAACTTTTTAATCTTTTTATAAAAATGAAAGAAAATTTTCAGCTACTCTTTCGGACAGTAATCTTACAAATATTCAAGGGGCATTTCAATTGAGACAATATATTGCAAAAATTGTATTAATTTTGTTGTCGTTATTTTGAAGACACTAGCTGTCATGCCATGTCAATTAGTGAATTAACATGCATCGTACCGTTGTACGATCGCACAATTAAAAAGTGTAACATCATGATAATAATATTTTGTCGACAAAGTACGTGCTCATCAATGAAATTATTTAAAGCAAAGATAAACATTCCTTTATTACGTGTATAAATCTAATAAATTTTTAGTCACAATTAAGATGTTATAAAACAGTTAATAATAGTGACATTGTCCTGGAAATGTTTGCTGTGCGTTCACATAATCTGCGATCATCCCAAAACTTTTTTTGGCATCAGCGTTCAGCTCATTCAGTGACGTAAATTGGAGTCATTATAGGAGGGTCACTGGGGGAAAAAGTTTTGCACATGGACTCATTCCCATCATTGCAGTTTTCTCTACATCGCGGAGCTTCTCAAACACCCCACCATGTCTAGAAACGTCACCCAGTCTGACATGAACGGGAGGTGGGCGCGGGTATCTCTTGCAAGTGAATCTGCAACACAATTGGCTTGATTGCCGCGATCATGGCCTCAGAGGAAAGGCCCACTTGAGAGATCATGTTTGCATAATCAAAGCGTCATCTGTCCGGTCAGCTCCCCTCGAGCAGACATTTTCTATAGCGACCAAGTGTACAATCAGTGTGGGAGATGTGAATTTGTCACAATATCCTCCGTTCAAATGTATTTTAATAAGTACTAAAAACCACGTAATTGTTACCACATTGTCAACAGTACCCTGGTTCAAAGTGTTCACATATAAATTATTTTTTGGGAAATATATAATTTTAAAATACTTAAACTATAATAATTTATTCTAATATTAAATTAATTAAGAATATTAATATGGAATTTTTTTACAGTTAATTTAACATTAAAATTATATTTTTCTTTTTTAATATGTGTGAAATACTTTATACAGTTATTTATTTTCTTTTGGATGAAATTTTTGTTGTAGTATTTAGTATTTATTATTTAGCCATGATATGTGAAAATAAGCAAGCAGAAAAAACGAAAAAACTCAAGACTAAAAACAAAACATAAATACTGTGTAGAAAAAAAAAATGAAGATATAATATATGTAAATTTATTCTTTTTTTAAATTAAAGACTAAACAAAGTGTGCATACAATTAACCTCTCCGGCACGATTCACCGGTGAAGGTCCGGTCAAGGTTACGGCGGGCAGCCACCACGCTCCAAGATAGCTCCAAGATTCTTGGCACTCTCACACCAACTTAGATATAGTTTTATTTATTTATTTTCTTTTTGGCTGCCCTGCGTGGTTTGGAAGGGACCCACAAATCCTAAGTAATATGCTAGGTCGGGTCCACACGAAGAACCGGGAAGCTAAATTTATTTATTCGCAGGCGCGGATCCAGGGGAGGGGGGCTCCGAAATTTTGGATTTAACATGGGCAATATAGGCATTTCCCCCACTCTAATTTTTTTTTTAACATTGGCCTTATGGAGGCAGTCCCCCCCCTTCCCACCCCGAATTTTTTTTCTGGATCCGCGCCTGTTCACTCCTGACCAGTTAGTATCAATACAACTTAATTTTATTACATAAATGATCGAAGGAAAAAATAGATCCATTTCTTAATTTTTTTTTATAAAATATAGAGGGGCATTCACAAAGCCCTTAAGGCCACATTTAGGGCTCGATAATTTAAAGACCGATTTTAGGCATGCTTTTTAGACACAAAATTTCTGGTCTTAAATTATCGAGCCCTAAATGTGGCCTTAAGGCTTTGTGAACGCCCCTTATAATCTTTTCCCATGATAATTGTGTATTATACAAGCTATTATTTATAGCAATTAACAGATATGTGAATCTCACGAGCTGACGTCATAATAATTAAGGTTGAGATAACGCCGGTCAGCTGTTCGACGTACTTCCCTTTGATTAACATGTAAACCTTAGCAAATTCACAAAAATTCTGAAATTTTTTTGAGAGGCAGATATTATAGTGCCTAAAAGCCATAAAAAAAGTTTCAAAACAATGTATAAACGAGCCTATTTTTTAAAATTAAATTCTTAGTTTGTCTTTCCATGGGATTAAAGCCCCCGCCTATGCTGAAAATTAAAAAAATTGATTAAAAAAAAAATCGGCTCGTTAAATTGTTTTGAAATTTTTTTATGACTTTTAATTAAGCACTAATATCTGTCTCTCAAAAAAATTTCAGAATTTTTGTGAATTTGCTAAGGTTTGTTAATCAAAGGGAAGTACGTCGAACAGCTGTTCGGCGTTATCTCTACCTTAAGACATCAGCGATGAAATATTGGATGATTGGGGAGAATTTGAAAGAAAACTTCTAGATGTTATTTTTATTTTTAAGTCGATGAAGAAATTGATATCGCTTGCTTTAATTACTCATTTTAGCAGCTTAATAAAACTGCAATATATATTATTGTATGTATGTACTATGTATGTTATGTTAATATGGTTTAAGTAAATAATTTATTTATTTTAATTTAAGTTCTTTATTTTTTTATTGAAATTAGTTTATTTATAAGTGCGCAGTATCTCTGTCAGTGTCACAATTTTGATATTTGTTTAGCATTTTGTAACCTCTGGACCCCCGTTTAAAAATAAAAAAATTACGAGTTAATATCAGCGAAGGAGCTGCTGAATGAAATTTGCGTGATGTTCTAAAAATTTGGTCCCTCAGTCTCGTCATAAACAATAATTTTATCCACCAAGCAAAGGGACTTATGAGAGAGCATAATGCAGGGAAAACTTTATAATGACATTACATTTAACCAAATATGACGTTTTTTCACTGCATAACATTTAATCACTTTTTGATCGTGTTTTAGAAAGGAAATCAAAATACAAAGATCGCCACTTTGATGTCAATCTGAGACAGATACATTTTTTTTTTTTTTAATTGTAGCGTTACTCTCATATAATATATTTTTATAGTATTATATAATATATGGAAAAGTTCTTATCAAAGGAAATCCTCACTACCAATTTTTTTGTCTAAACTCACCAAGAAACGTCTTCCATAGTGTCTTTCAATGCATTAGCTTTGCATTGATTTTGTGTATATTTTGATATAATTAAGTGCTTGTTAGGGCCATATCAATCAGAAACGGAATGAGAAGTGGTGTATTCACTTGAATTGTATATTGTATATAAAAAATGTCACTGCAGATGGAGGAGAAGCAGAACACGGAGCTGACCATGCTGGAGCGGCCCCCGGGGGACGGAGGGGCCGACTACGACCCCCACGAGCATCGCAACAAAAACAAAGCCACCACGTGAGTAACTTGAGACTGCACGCTGATAGAGCTGATAGAGATTCGAATGTGGGGAGGTCACAAGCATGCAGCTTTGGTCCGAGTTGCAATTATGGTTTTGGTATAATTTTGTGATACAGCACTTGGCTATTTTTTGTTTATTTTTGTATCACACATTGTGTTTTAAAGTAAGAGATAACTTTATTTTTATCATTGATAAATTATCATTTAAAATGAATTTATCACTTATATATCTTGCAATATATGATATACAAAATTAATTGAACATTTTAGCAAAATAAAAAAGTTTATTTTTTCATGCCTGTGGTTAATTTTTGCAATAGAGAACGAAAACATCCCCCAGCATTATTTTCCATCGAGACAACTTTTTCAAAGCTGTTTTTAAAACAAAAGTAATTAAAAACTGTATTTGCAGATTTGCTACCAAATACAGTTTCTTTCCGCAATAACAGCTGGCGTTAATTATTTGAAAAATTAATTGGTCTAAAAATTTATAATGTCCACAATAAAAAATAAAATTATAATTAGTATAATTATTATAAAACGAAATTGTGGTTAAAAAAAATTGACACGTGTATCTTGAATATATTTATGTAAATAAATTAATATTTTTAAGATGGGAGATAATTATTGTGGTGATGAATATTCATAGTTGCTCAGCGAGACACGATGACGGTATAATTAGACGTTATATTTATATTCTAAGCGTGTCTTCACCGCAAGAAGCTAGGTTCTTATTCCAAACCTCGACCCGCTCTACTGCATCTAACAATAAGATAAGACAGCGGCAGGTCAGCGGGTCACTTGGTGGCGAAATGGCTCAGCATCTTCAAATCTCTCTCCAATGGAGCAAAAACATAAAAACATGTGTTTTTGCTTACAAGGGAGCTTGGAGCTCGAGGCGGTGCATTGGGTAAGAGATAAGGAAGGGAAAGGATGGTGGTCATGGCAAGCGCCAAGAATCAAATTTCGGGGGGGAGGGCTGTCTAAATAAGGCCAATGTAAAAAAAAAATGGAGTGGGGAAAATGCCTATACTGCCCATGTTGAATTTAAAATATCATGGGGGGAAGGAGGGGCTGGCTGCCTTGGATCCACGCCTGAGCCATGGCCTGTTACGCGTCCCCAACATTCGCTGAGGTGAGACTGAGGGAACCGTGGAAGAACTCAGTCAGGACGGACATCTCTTCTTTTCATCAATGGACAATTTCAAATTAACAGAACACCTAGCATTCATGGTTAATTTCATATTTTTTCCCTAAGTTCTAAAGTATTTAAAGCAATTATTGCAAAGTTCAGTTTTCAGTCCCTTTTCGGAGTCAAAAAGCTTCCCTCATGTGACGTAATGGCCCAAAAATCACAACCCTTCTATAATATTATGATTGTTTGGAGGTCAATCGTTCCCTTCAAAACACAAACAAAATCATGTAAATTATATTGACAGGGTTATTCTTATTAATTTTTATTATTATATTTTATTAATTGCACAATAATGTATAAAATGAAAGTTATAGCAGCGTTTACATGATCTTGAAATTAAAAGCATCTGTATAGTTATTATGTAGTGGAAATCACCTACAACTCACTATTTACTGCATGATTAAAAAAAATCTTCATAGATGGTTGCACACGATTTTGTTTCCGCATTTACTGTTCGAATTGTTTCCAAATGAGTTGACGCTAAATCAAAGCAAGAGTTGAGCACGAGTTGTTGATACCTCGTTGTCCAACATCAGATCTGGGTTAATGCTGGGGGCTAAATGTCACTTGTGCGTGTCACACTCGATTTAACCCCGCTCGCTGCAAAATAATACAGTCTGCTATTTACAACGGACGTGATCGAGGTATCATATGAGGTAAAAGAAAATCATTCTAATTAATAAACAAAGGCTACACAGTCACTACTATATCTCATTTGAATTCAGTAGTTTGAAAGCTTATTTTATTCTTTTAGATCATGCGCGCAGGTCCAACATTTTGTAGTGCAAAATCCAAAACATTTCCACATATATGCATTAACTTGTACCATTTTGTCAATAGGACCTTGTTGATATTCTTCAATATGGAAATATATATATTTTTTTTAAACGAAAATCATAATAAATTAAGATTAATTATCAACTTTCAAATCATATAGTATATAGAAACTAGCAATTAATTAAGCTTTGTTTGTATATTATATATAGTAAGTTAAGTAAAACCATGTTGAAAATATAACCTAAAACAGCAAGAATGTTCGATTTAAAATTTGTTGATCATTTTAATTTGTTTTGGACGGAATTAACTAAACCACTTACAAGTCTGTCACACTCGTAATTCAATACAGCGAGAGAGCCACCCGACATGGTCTGCCAACGAGTTTCCGTGTGCTATTAATAATTTATATTTATAGCTTGTTTAATTAAGCAACTTTGTAATATAGAATGAGAAATACGTGTTTTGATTTACTCAAATTGAAATGTCAAAGCATCAAGTGATTGACAACGCGTTACAATATGCGACGTGCTCGCAGCTTTTTATAATCTTGACGTATCGCTACGCAGTTAATATAATCGCTCTAAAATTGAAAAAAAAAAAAAAAAAAAACAACAGAAAAAAAAAAAAAAAAACATAATAATTCAAAGATATAATACTACTTTGCGATTGTAATTATTATTAACAATAAAAAGAGTTTGGATTTATTAGTGCATTAAAAACAAATACTTCCCTAATGAACAGTAAGTAAAAACCTTTCTATGTTTGCTAATAATTAAACATCCCCAACATCAATTGATAACGTATGTATGTAGAGTATATTAGCGTAAAGTAACAATAATTGCATGAACTTTAATAACGTAACAGAGATTTATAATTTAAATTGGAATTAATTAATAATTTAAATAATATCAAAATATTTCTGAGACTTAGCAAGCGTATTTTCCGAGCCTCCTCTATATATTAAGAAGGAATCAGAGGCCGGGTCATGACTTTGGCTGCTTGCTGCAAAGCCCCAATAAATAGGAGGGTCGCGAAGGTGAGCGCTTAAGGGGACGCCTAATGCCTGGAGCCGCCGTCTTTGCAGATATTGATGCCATGGTAGTAGAAAATTCTCACTGGTTTCAGGAACACGGAGACCCTGATCCACCTGCTGAAGGGCAGTTTGGGTACACCCTGGCCACCTCTAAAAGTTGCTCCCTGGTTTCAGGAACACGGAGACCCTGATCCACCTGCTGAAGGGCAGTTTGGGGACGGGCATCCTGGCTATGCCTGACGCCTTCCACAACGCGGGTCTGGCACTCGGCGTGGTGGGCACGCTCTTCATCGGCGGCCTCTGCACCTACTGTCTGCACGTGCTGGTGAGCTGCTTGAGGAGCCCCGTGCTGCAGTGCCCCCAGAAATTAACCTCACAAAACCCCTTGTACTGTTCATAGTTCATTTTCAGCGCAATAGAAAGTAAACAATTGCTTGTAACTAGTATAAATAAATTCATATTTACATGCTGTATAGTAATTAAATTATCAGATTTTTTATAATACATGCAGTCAAATCATGTAAAAATTAAATTTATTTCAACTTATAGTTACAGGCTACCAAAGAATTAATATCTACAGTAGATATTAATTCTTTGAGGCTACGTTATATTCTTCAATTACTAGTTGCTATTTTTTTATGATATATATTAATGTAATTGGGCACATTCGCCTTAAATGTTTAGTGATTGATAGACTAGAGCTATAAGAAATACTAAATTATTATATTTAAATTTGTACATCTATTACGTCATGGACAAATGGACAGTGGCAGTAGAAAATTAATGTGATTTTGTTGAATTTTGATTTTAGCTCCAAAAGTTAATAATTCAAGGGAACTAAGACTCGTGTCCTTTATTTTTAATATTGAGCTAAACTGCAGCTACGTATCAGGCAAATGTCCAATGGACGTCGCTCTGTGAGTTAAGCCGGGTCAAGTGTGAACCAAGGCCAGACAACAATCGCAGTTTGGGAAGCGTGATATTAATGCTTGTTTGATTGTCTAGGACAACGGAGTTCTATATTTAGCAATAATCATTTTTATTAACAGGGAAAGGGTGTAGTCTTAACACGACATATCAATGCAAAATTAACTCTGCATTAAACGGTTGCGAACTCTAGTTGTTATGTTAATGTTATACAGTTTTTAAATTTAAAAATTGGAAATCATACGTTAGATTCTATAGCGCACGTATTCCAATTTTTAACTTTAAGAAAAATGTACATAAGTAATTAATAAAGTATTTATTAAAACAATGAAATAAAGAGATGACAAATTGAACAGAAATATTTTTTAATTATTTTGGATTTTTTTTATCGGGTGCATTTTAACGATATGTAATGTATTATGTAAATTAAATATATAATACAAATTTAGCTTTTCGATATTGCACTAAATGATTATAATAATTAAAATAATTCCTTCCTTTTTGATGTGATTATTATATTTATTATCTATTGTAGGAATAACTATATAATAACTAGATTATTATTATTTTACTAAAAAATAAACCATATGTAACATCGATACAAGGCTCCACAAGTAAAACAATGAAACAAGCTGGTATTACAGCTGACGCAATGTCTGACGAGGTGTTAAATTCTCGTGTTCACATGAGCTGTTATGAGAGTATGCAAATATCAAAATATTCGTTTTACGACCGTGCTAGGCGATTTGACACGTCAGTCTGGCTGCATGGCATGACACTAGCTCTTATTTAATGTCACAATAAAGATATATTGATATCTGCCAACGTAATTATGATCATTATGACTGACTATCAAATTATTGAAATGGATTAAACCTTGAGAGGCTCAATCAGTTTAACCTTAAAAATTTTAATGTCAATTTATCTTCACCAAACAAGCAGAATTTAGCATGTCTTAATTCATACTTCCGATACTTCACATTAACTGTTAACTAATTGAGTTTTTTTTTTTTTTTTTTAAATAACAAATTATATTAAGCTTGAACCTCTCTATACATATAAGGAAGCTTAAAAGTTGGAGTTTCCAGTAGTTTTTTTAAATGAACAAATTATTTTACAAAATTAACATGGTTTATTACAATGGTGGTCATTTGGTGCTCACTCTAGGTGCGGTGTCAGTACCAGCTGTGTCGAGGCCTCAAGGTGCCGGTGCTCAGCTACCCCGCCACGATGCAGGTGGCGCTAGAGCAAGGACCGGTCTGCCTGCGCTGGGCCGCGCCGATCGCCAGGTAAGTTCTCCGCGCCCCCCGTCCTCCTTGACGTGCCTCACGAGCTTGTTTTTGCAGCCACATCGTGAACGTGTTCCTGATCGTCTACCAGCTGGGCATCTGCTGCGTCTACATCGTCTTCGTGGCCTCCAACATCAAGCAGGTGCGAGAAAAAAAAAATCAATTTTCACAGTCAACTTATGTCCCTGTAAAAGCCAGTAAATTATTAACTTGAAAACGCAAATTAAATCCTTTGCTCATAGCATACAACTGAATAAATTTTTAATTTCATATGTATTGTAATTATATAGAACTTTTAAAACAAACAAAGAAATTTAAACTTCCTTAAGATTTCTCTGAATTCATTCTTGGTCCCTGAAAAATATTAATATATTATATATAAATTTTTAAGCTTCTGTTTCGTTTCTGTCAAAACTTAATGCCAAAATCTACGTTTTGAAAATCCAAAACAAACAAACAAATATCCAAAAATCCAAAGGACTCGCAGACACAGAGTCAATGTGCATGCAAAGCAGGTAGAAATTCAAAACAAATAAACAAAAAAAGGACTCGTAGACACACAGTCCATGTCAATTAATTGTGCAGGTGGCCGACCAGTACTGGAGTCCGCTGGACGTAAGACTGTACATGGTGATGCTGCTGCTGCCGCTCATCCTGCTCAACTTCGTGCGTAACCTCAAGCTGCTAGCGCCCTTCTCGACGGCCGCCAACCTGCTGACGTTCGCGGGCCTCGGACTCGTGTTGTACTACGTGTTCGGCGACGATGGTGGACTGCCGGGACTCGAGGAACGCAAGCTGGTGGGCGAGCTGCACGGAGTTCCGCTCTTCATTGGGACCACGCTGTTCGCGCTCGAGGCCGTCGGAGTGGTGGGTCATAAAGAATTAAATAATTTTCAGAAAAATATTCTGCATTTTTACGTAACAGTCCTTATACATGAATTGACTTTTATTATTCTTGGAATTATGATTCATGAAGAATAATTCATGAATGCATTAATTGGTATAATATGTGATTTTTTCCCCAATGGAATTGCAATTGATGACCATGATTGATTTCATGAGCACGTGTTTTAATTGTCCAGATCCTGGCGCTGGAGAACAACATGAAGACGCCCAAGTCATTCGGCGGCTACTCTGGGGTGCTGAACCGCGCCATGAGCGTCATCATCGGCCTCTACGTGACAGTGGGCGCTTGCGGCTACCTCAAGTACGGCAGCGAGGCGGCTGGCAGTATCACGCTCAACCTGCCCCAGGGACACCTGTGAGTGCTGACGTCACTATATAGAATAGAATAAAAAATTGCTTTATTGCGGCGAAGTTTCTGTTCTTACGCCGCATAATAAGCCAGAGTTCAGCAGCTCTATAGCCCTGATTTGTTGCAGGCTGGCGCAGATCGTGAAGCTCATGTTCGCGGCCGCCATCTTCGTAACGTATGCGCTGCAGAACTTCGTGCCGGTAGAGATCATCTGGACCAACTACCTTCGCTCGCGCTACGAGAAGAACCCGCACAGAATCTACATTGAGCTGAGCGTTCGCACCGGCCTCGTGCTGGTCACATGTGAGTCGAGAGTAACCTTGATGGAACTGCCCTCCCCAACATGCACTAATTAACTTTGCTCACCTCTAACGTTGATTGCGTTTACTCTAAATTAGATAAAAAAATATTCTTATCAAAGTTTAACCAAAATATAAATTGAAATATTTTCCTATCGTCTTGTGAGCCTTGAAAGAAGGCGACCTGCCCAAAGGGTTGCCTACCTTCAGGCGTGCGACTGTTGCCAATAAAACATACACAATTAGCTTAATATTAAAAAAACGAAGTAGTATTATTTAGTTTAAATTGCTACTAGAATATTATAATATAATTATATCATTCACAATATAACAATAATTACTAGCTGCTACATGACAATAAAACATTTTATATAATCAATTTTTATAAAATTATAAAATTAGATTGAAGTTTAAAATTTTCAAGTGTTCGATTTTCGGTTTATATATAGCGGTATGCAATTTTTGTTAATATATTATATATATACATTGTATATATATATATATATATATATTGCCTTTTTTTAATGATCGGGGGCATACATGACCATGTGTTAATTGCCCCATGCAAAATATCAATCAATCATCTATCCTTTTTAATGCATTCATTTTACCACACAATTATTTTTTTTAAATAAATATAAGCAACATAAAAAGATCTCTAATACAACAATCGTGTTAATTCTCGTAGTCCTCCTGGCGGTGGCCGTGCCGCGACTCGAGCTGTTCATCTCGCTGTTCGGCGCGCTGTGTCTCTCCGCGCTGGGCCTCGCCTTCCCCGCCGTGGTGGAGCTCTGCACGGAGTGGCCGCGGCATCCCGGCGCGCTGCTGGTAGTTAAGGACCTCACCATCCTCGCCCTCAGCCTCGTGGGCCTCGTGGTGGGCACGTACGTCAGCGTCTCGGACATCGTCAAGTCCTTCCTGTGACGACGCATTTTAACACTCAAGCAGTTTATGAGAATCTCACCTGGACGTACCTTGGCTCGACACGAAAAGCCAACCATCATGCAGACGAGGTGGTGCTCATTGTTTCAGACGCATGTTATAAGAATAAATTTTCAAAAATTACATATATATTTTTTGAAATGCATTTTTGAATGATAATCGTTTAATTTCTTATATACTGCATAGAGCATCAATTTTAAAGAATAATAAAAAGAAGATCAAATATCCTCCCATCAAAAGCTTTTAAAAAAAATTAAGGAAGTTATAGGCTAAATTTTAAACTATATTATTATATATAAATTATAAATATAATATAGTATTAATATTTAAATTTATCCTTAAATATTTTTTTGCATAATATATTATGATGTGAACAAAATCCCTCGACGCATGTGAAATTAAAGGGAAGATGAAATTTTGTGTAGAAAGATTTAATTTTTTTCAACGTTAATCTTGTTTTTAAAATTATCATATATTAAATTTATACGTTCTCGTACCGTCCGATATAATATAAACTCTCGTCGCATGATCTGGTTCGTATATTCTCTCACCTTCGTGCTGCATATGGGGTTGCAATTATAAATATACTGTTATAAGATTGTTGGAATGACATATATTAGTTAAATGTTATCATGATGCATGCAGCATTCTGGTGACAGACGTATAATATATTCTGACTATATTATAATATATAAAATTATATACTATATAAGAAGCCAAATATATATATATATACATAATATATATAATATATTCTCTATATACCAATTATATTACATGCATGCGCGCGAATCCAGAGCCAAATTTTGGGGAGAAGGGGGGCTTTCGCCATAAGGTTCAATGTTAAAATGTTAAAAAAAATTGGAGTGTGGGAAAAATGCCTATATATTATATTGCCCATGTAAATCCATAATTACCCCCCGTCACCCCCTGCTCCCCTGGATCCGCGTCTGACTACACGCCGAGAGAATATTAAAAATGGACTATACGATCTGCCTCATGCAGATACCTATTATATGCAGATACCTTGCAGCATTGTTGAACTCCTTAATTCTCTTGCTACATGAATTTCCTTTTCCTGTTTTATTTCAAATTTCTTTGCCATGCAGCCGATGATTTTTTTGGTGGCTGCATTTTAATATTTTAAAACGTACCATCTATCCATGACTCCTGTTATTTAAAGTTTTCTTCTTTCTTTTCTTAATATCAGTATAGTGATATATACGTACAGCATAATTATGTATAATATTATAATAATATATATATATGTATATCACAAATTCATAATCTTTCTATATATAGCGTAAAATTAATGTTTTATATATGTTACACAATACAATTTTCAGTTCTGTTATTGCATTATAATTATGCTTGTTAAGATATTTAATTAATTGGCCAGTTATATATATTTTATATCAATTAATTCTCTGAGGAGTAATCATTAATTATTTTTATTGTAAAAATATTACAATTTTGTACCTCTCAACCAAAGATATTAAATAAATATATATTTATATATATGTTAAAAAAATTAGTTGCTTGTTTTCTTGAGTATTGTAGTTTTTGCCTAATAGCTATTTTAGTGCAAATGAAATGAAATGAAATAATTTTTATTTAGCTTTCGCTATTCAGTACAGATATAGTTTATATATTGTTTTAATTAAACAATATAAAACAGGTGGTTCATAAAATTTATGATAGTTCATAGAATTTTATGCCTACAGTACAATATTTTTAGGATACAAAAAAACATCTTAATAATTATACATTTTATACTTACCAATTATAGCTATATAAAAAAAAATATATATTATTGACTTATTACATATAATTATAATCTTATACATTTATCTGGTATACACAAATTTTTCTTTAACAAATTCTATACATATTCTTTTAAACATTTTTTTTTTTGTAGAACATGTTTTTATATTAATAGGCAATTCATTAAACAATTTTTTACCACAGTTATAAATTGATCCTTCCGATCTATGTTTGTTAACACATTTTCTAAAATAATTAACATTAATTATATTATATTAAAAGCACTAAATCTCTGATTTGAAATGCATGGTCAAGAATCTTTGAGGGGCCCGGAGGGCCCTCCGCGGGGCCCGCAGGGCCCCGCCGCGCCCGCAGGGCGCGTCCCGGGTGGGGCCCGAAGGGCCCCACCCGTCATTTTCAAAATCCAAAAATTCCCAAAAATTCCCGGGGGGTATTTCCAAAATTCCCGAAATTTCAAAAATTTCCGAAAAATGACGTTTTGACCCCAAAAACGGCTTTAGATAACATACGCTACCCCTACTTTTTGCCTTCAAAGATGGCGTCCGGCGCACCGTTCGCCCGCCATAAGCGATAATGTTAATTTTTTTAAAAAACCACCGGTAAGCGGTTTTGAGAGTTAGAGCTTAGGTCCCAATGGGCGAAATGTAGCCCGGGACGTAAACTTTTATATGGGAGGTGTTATTTTTGAATTTTTGCCCCAAAAATTTTTTATCGCTGTTTTAGTGTTTTTTTTTAAAAAAATCGCCGTTTTTGCGGTTTTTGCCAAAAAAGTCATTTAAAGTTGGTAACTGAAATTTTTTTCGGTCGAATCGTTTAGAAGACTGTGTCGGGCATCTTTTAGCTTCATATGAGCTCCCTCCTATCTGTTTTGGTTCCGCGACTGCGGGCCCCGGAAGGTTGGGACCTCGAAAAAAAGGTGTTTTACGGCCCTTACCTTAAATCATTAGATTGAAGAGCTATGGCGAAGGTTTCCACGGCAAAAGTGTGTCCCGACAGACGACGCAGTTTCGCCAAATACAAACATGGCACCTCCGAAGCATACTTACCGTGCTATGGCCAGATCTGTACAGTATGGCACCCGAAACCCCTAGGGGTGTTACTTTTATTTTTCGGCCCCATTAAAGGGGCCCCGAAGGGACTCCCGGTTTTTGTATTGGGACCCATCAGGATTCAAATTTAACGGACTATCTGACCAATATCAATTTGGGCCCCTGGGGCCTCTTGGGTTTCCTCCAGAGGGGTAGTTTTTAAAAGCTCTTTCGCTAGCTTCAATCTGGTGAACCCCCCCAACAGTTTCGGCAATTTTTCGCCTAGGAACAAGTTTGAGATCTTTTCTGAAAGCTCTTGGCAAGTTCTAACTTTTCTTCGGCTCGATTTTTCGATTTTCAAAAAACTCAAAAAATCGCATTGGAACATAGGGTTTACGCATGCTAAAAATCGACCACTTTCCCCCTCGAATAACTTTTGAGCACACCTGAAATCGAAAATTCCGCGCAGTATGAAAGTTGCCCACACTCTTTTTCTTTCAGAAACTTTTTTCAAATCGATGCCAACTATGAGAATTAGCCCAGGCAAGCGGGAAATGCAAAACAACCTCCTCCCATAAGGATAACATAGGAAACGCATCCTTTTCCCGAATAACTTTTTTTTTACGTTATTGACATGGTGTTTTTTCGTCAAATCCTGTTAAAACTAAGCGTCTCATGCCTAAAAATATGCGTTTTAAGAATGTGGGTCCCACGGGGCCCGCAGGGCCCCTCCTCGAAAGTACGCGTTTTGGATCCAATATGGCGGCCGCGCGCAACGTCTCACAACTTTGTTGTGACACTTTATGGACTCTACACCATGTGCCCTTCAATTTGATACCCAACTCGACCCCCTGCGACCACCGAAAGTGCGTTTTTTCGAAAACGAAAGTTGGGTCTCAAATCCCCATAAGAATAACATGGGGCCATTTGATTAGCATTGCGGGCGGATCTGCCGGCCAAAATACCCATTTTTTACGGGTTGCGCCAAACTCGGGGAAGGAATTTTTTTTCGAGCAAACTCTCGACGGGAGGTTGTAGGGGACCCAAAACAATGCCCAAAAACCAAATTTGGGAATTTTCCGGCACATAGGGGGCCCACGCGGCCCGATCGAAGATATGAATTTTTCGATATCCAAAATCCCGATTTCGGGAAAGTGTTTGTCCCGAAAAATTATTTGTCCAACTTTTCTAGACCAGTTTTTTGAGCCAGATAAGATGCAGTCTTCAGATTTAAGCTGCGACCCATAGTTCTTGAGATTTTTGGACTTTTATGTTTTTGACAAAAATTTCAGAAGGGGTACCCCTTCTCTCACCGCTTATACATGGGGAAGATAGGGGGAAAAATCGAAATTGAGTTTTCGATGGTTTCTGACTATATCGACCACGCTGATCACGAATCTGGCCTCGGATTTTACCTATCTCGAAAAACAAGATGGCGGCGGGCAAAATACCAATTTTTCGTATATGCACTATGCTGGATTTTATGCATGATTTCAATGTACAGGTGTTATTTAAGGGTAAATAAAATATTAAATTGACTTTCTATACGTAAAAACATCCCTGGAGTTTGAAAATAACCATTATTTAACGCTCAGATCAATATTTTATTTGATATTCAATTTTAAGCGAGGCGAGGAACGAGCCGAGCTGCGTATGAGTTGGCAATGTTATTCATTGCCCGCACGCATCTATCCAAGAATTTTAAGCGAGGCGAGGAACGAGCCGAGCTGTTTTTCGAAAGGCCAACACTATCTTATTCCATTGTATGGTTAGGTGAGGTCTCCGAAGGAGCCGAGCTGCGTATGAATGGCGGACCCGTGACGAACGCATGTTTTTTATTCTTACGCGTTGCGAGCCATATCAATCTCCCCTCTACAGTCCAGTATCATGTAAAATTATGCCAGAAACTCGAATTTAGTACTGTCGGGAACCGGAAATGATCGAGGAAGGCGGGAAAATCAAAAAATAAAGCGGGCGGCAATATTTAAATCTGCTGGCGATCATTATTGGGTGGGAAAAACGTTTCATGCATATTATATCGCGCGTGCACTGCGGTTTGAACGGTTTCCCGCCAACATTCGAGAGGCCCCGTAATGTGCATGACGTCACAGCTTGTGGATCGTCGTTGCCATGGCAACGGGTAAACAAGCATTGTTGGGAACGGCGAGAGGACGTGATTACAAAATTTCTGAGAATGTCGTTGACGTTCTCAACAGTCATTCGTTCTCTGACCGCCGACTAGCGAGGTTGACTCAGATACCAAGACTTGCAAGGTAAAATGTGAATGGTTACTGAATTTATTTTAAATCTCTGTCCGCTACCAGGTTCCTTCTGATAAGCCCGGCCCCTTCCGCTTTTCGGTTTCCCGGTTTCATCCGATTAAAAAGTCCTACCGAATTCCGCTTTCCCGGTTTCATCCGATTAAGGAGCCCCACCTTCTACGATTCGCTTTGCTGTTGCTGACGACTTTCTAATAAATGGTGACAAAAGAAAGTGGACCTACTCGACTCAGAGGTGCTGTATCTTCGCTTTATTTATTATTTTTTATTACTATTTTTTTTTATTTTTTATTTCTGTATATTTTTCGATGCAAATATTTTTCACAACATGAATATTATCAAATCCAAGCCCCCTATTAAAACCCCTGCAATTTCTTCGAACCCGTTGAAACTTTTTTTGAAAAATTAAGACTGGCATTGCAAATGATCACTGCACACTGATTTGGGGCCTTTTCGTAAAGGCCCCCCAGCCCTAGTTATGTTATTATAACTACTGGCATGACTGAAGTAAATTTTATACGGTATAAGGTATAATATATACGCGTGGTATACATAAAAATATAATACATGATAATATAATGGGCGCGATTCACGAAGAGAGTTATCCAGGTTTCTCACTAACCACGTTTAAGGGCATTGGGTGTAGCACCGGTAGTTGGCAACACTGACGTATCTTCACCATGTTAATTTTTGATCATTGCTCCTCGGAGTAATTTTTATGCTAGAGCTAAGCTGATTGCTGTAGTATCAAGATAATTAGTAGCCCAAGTGCACAATTTGGCTAAATAAAGCCTGATTTAAAGAAAAGTATTTTTTAGTAATTTTTTAAATTTACATGCATTTTTCTAAAATATAAAAAAAATACTTTTCTTTAAATCAGGCTTTATTTAGCCAAATTGTGCACTTGGGCTACTAATTATCTTGATACTACAGCAAACAGCTTAGCTCTAGCATAAAAATTACTCCGAGGGGCAATGATCAAAAATTAACATGGTGAAGATACGTCAGTGTTGCCAACTACCGGTGCTACACCCAATGCCCTTAATGTCATTGAATTAGGTTGGCGCTAACCGTGGTTAGTGAGAAAGCTGGATAACTTTCTGGTTATCTCTTTCGTGAATCGCCCCCAATGTGTTTATATATAAATACTATAAAAATATTATTATAATTCCAAAGATCCAACTATTTTTATAACTTTAAATTTTTGTTATTTAATATGACCATTTTATTTCTGGGTCTTCTAAAAGAGGCTCTAGCTGCATGCCCGCAGTACTCTGTATAGGTTATAGCGGAGATAATAAAATCGCAGTTAATTAATTAATTAATAGCAATTCTATTTTTTTTAAGTATTTTATTTTCTAAAAATACTTTAACATGCCCTCTATTGAGAAATGAAAACCAAAAAATTCCAACTCAAATAGCCTAGCTTTATTGATTCGATCGTCGATCACCACAAAAATAAAAAATTCCTTATGTTCATGTTTTTTTTTTCGGAGGCCATTAATCAGCCTCTTATGCATGCATGGTACAGAAAACAGCTTAAATTTTTATTCAAACTTCGTCTGAACTATATGGTACAATTAAAAATGCCACGTAATCTATAATGAATGAATTTTGATTTTCTAATAAATTTTTTTAGCAGATCGGGGAATTTTTCGTGGTGAAACTATTTGAGATGGAATTTTTTGGTTTTCATTTCTCAATAGAAGGCAGGTTAAAATATTTTTGAAAATAAAATCTTTAAAAAATTTCAATTGCTCACTCTAATCGAGTCAATAATCTGATGAAATCTTTTAATTAATCTGTCTGACCTTGTAGGGTCTCTGCCGTCTCTGGTATATATATAAAATAATAAATAAAATATAATTATATATATTATATATATATATATATATATATATATATGACCAAAGTACTTTGTGGTATGACCTGATTTTCTTTTTAAACAATTTGCCGGGCTACCAATAGACCAATCATAACCGAGTAGCAGGGCTCTATGTACCAATCAAATGCGCATATAAACCGGCAACGTCAGCTGGTGCGGTTTTGCGGCGACTGCGGCGTTGATCGTTGATCATGGAGGCCCAGCGTGGCAAAAAAGGCCGTGGTCAACCCAAAAATGCGTGGAATATACCAAACCAAAAGCCGAATCCGACTCCTGGAGCCAAGGTAAGAAAATGAAGTACTTAACTAAAGAAGTAAACAATATTATACAGTACTGGTGACACGTTACCCACCTGACCGACTTTTGTAGGCGGCGAACCGTGAGCATGATAGGGCTGCCGCCGAGACTCGCTTCCAGGCGGCCAAGGCGAAGCTCGAGCAGTCCGTGAAGAAGCACCTCGAGTACGACGCCTCGTCGTCCGAGGAGGAGGAACTGCAAAGCGACAATATCCTTGGTGAGAGACAAGTTCTTCTCTTTAGCAAGATTATTATTTATTAACACTCTGTTTAGGCTCTGTATTGAAATCCTATGCCAACTCTGGAGGAGTCGTTAATAACTTGGGACGCACTCAGAGGTTCTTGGAAGATGCCTTCCAGTCTGGTGCTGCCACCTGCCTTATTTGTATTGCAACTGTAAAGAGAGCAGATCCCGTAAGTTGAAATAGCAAGTGTAACACGGGCTGTGGTTGATCCTGCTTCGTTTTCAGATTTGGAGCTGTGAGGAATGCTACTGCTTCTTCCACCTGCCCTGCATCCAGCGCTGGGCTGCTGACTCAATCGCTCAACAGAAGCGCTCGGCCGAGGATCTTGCTCCGTACGAGAGGCCGCCGAAGCTGCTGTGGGGTTGGTGAGTGAACTCCGTGGGTGTGCTGAGTGTCGTTGCTTACTCGCTGGTGTTGCAGTCCCAAGTGTCGCAGAGACTACGAGCCAGAGGCCACTCCCCAGCGCTACGTCTGCTTCTGTGGCCAGACCGAGGACCCCGCGTTCCAACCGTGGCTCGTGCCTCACTCTTGTGGGGAGACGTGTGGCAAGCCACTGCAGCCGGAATGTGGACATAAGTGCCTGCTTCTTTGCCACCCAGGTACATAGGGGCAAAATATGTTTGCAAAACAAAATCTCATATAAATGCTTAACACATATCTGAATAAACATAGCTTTATTATAGAAAAAATTATGAGGTTAAATCAAATACTAAACATGATATTAGAAAATCTTAGCTAAATTAAGTTATTACAGATTTGCTAGCCCAGGTCAAACACATACATTTAGAATATTGAGCTCCATCAGTAATGTTCTGCTATGTTCCAGGTCCTTGTCCCCCCTGCCCTCAGGTGGTACAATGTCCGTGCCACTGCGGCCAGAGCCCCGCCCAGCCTCGGCGCTGCTCCGACCAGCGCTGGTCCTGTGGGGCCACCTGTCGTCGCGTCCTGGGCTGTGGCCGGCACAAGTGCAGTGCCGTGTGCCACGAGGGGGTGTGTGAGCCGTGCCCCCGCACCAGCAGGCAGCAGTGCCAGTGTGGGGGGCAGGAGAGGGAGCAGCCCTGCGCGACCCCTGCTTGGCAGTGTGGCAAGGTTGGCAATTTGAAGTTCATTCATTTGATTCTGCAGGCCAACATAGGACAAGTCACAAATAAATACAGTTTAAGCAACAAAAAATTGCAGCTGTTCTGTTCTGTTATAATTTAATTTATTTTTTATTTTTTTCAAAACCATTTTTCCGTCAAAAAATTAAGAAAAATTGTTATGAGAATTGCAAAACTTCATGAGTTTTTGGCAGAATATCAGTTTAAAGTTAAAGAAAAAGTTATTTTAAACTTTTTTTGGTTAAAGCTTGAGCCATGGAACATCACTACAGTATCTTTTTTTTCGTACCACCATTTTTGTTTAGTAAATTGAGAGTGTTTGTCAAGTAAGACCCCATGTTAAACAAAGTGCTCTTTCTGACTTTCGTATTTTTTTCTAGAGAACCTATGTGAGATACATTTTTTTTTTAATTTTTTTTTTAAAATTTTCTTTCTAATGGAAGAGCACTTGAATTACATAACTCGGGTTGCTCTGTCCAAACAGGAAATAAAAAAAAATTAGGCATTTTGGTTGTTTGTTGATCTTCAAGTCCAAGCAAATGTCCAATCCACTCAGAATGAACTTCTTACCAGGTGTGTGGCCGGCGACTGAGTTGTGGGCATCACTCGTGCCAAGACGTCTGTCACTCCGGCGCTTGTGGCTCGTGCCCTCGTGCAGGCTCACGCACCTGTCCGTGCGGCAAGTCCAGCCACGCCTCCCTGTCGTGCACGGCCGAAATCCCTACTTGTGGAGACACATGCGGCAAACTGCTGGCGTGCGGGGCCCACACCTGCCAGGAGAGATGTCATCGTGAGCAATGTGGAGGGGTGAGTGTGACTACAAAGTCCTTGTTCTATTTTTAGTCATCCATAGATGCGTCATCTAACATTTTTTAAGTCATTTAATTGAAAACTCAATCTCATTGCTAATGTGATATCTGTCACAGGTTGTTGTACTGTACATCAAGTTGTATTCTCGGTTAGCAGTGCTTGCAGGTCTCGGTCAAATCGTGCCGCTGTGGACTGCACCAGCGTGAGATGCCGTGCCAAAAGGAGCTGCTCTGTGAGGTCAAGTGCAAGCGCAGCAGACACTGCCTGCGACACCCCTGCAACCGCAAGGTACCAGAATTCATACTAACAATAGCAGGGAAAATGTATTGTTTTAGTCTTTGTTAGGAGATTAAGAGACTAGCTCCCCCCAAAAAAGTGGCATTACACTGATGGTAACTTGTACCTAGTACTTGTTTATGTTTTTTTCTTTATATTTTTATTGATTTATTTTTGCATTTTATAATGTTTGGAAAAATTTAAGATTTTAATTCATTTCAGTCTAAAATCTAAGCAAAAAATTTATTCAAAAGTATGAAATAGTAAAAAATATATTTAAATGCTCTATTTGTTTAAGTACAGTAGTAATACTGTATTTGAAATTACTGTATTTTCATTTGATATTAAATTAAAGGAAAATAAACCACATTGGTTAGATACATGTATACAGTATATATTTTTAAAAAGAAAAGGATAGGAATAATCAGCAAGGCCTTGCTGATCAAGGAGTCACAGAAGAAGAAAAATCTTACAGGTTCACTCAAAAATGTAAATTTACTAATTTTTGAGTGAACCTGTGACTGCAAGATTTTCTCTTTCTGTGACTTTTCGATCAGTAAGGCTTTGCTGGTTATTCCTATCCTTTTCTATGTATTTTCATTCGAGTACTGTATAATATAAAAAATAATTAAAATACAGTAGACAAATATCCAAACATTGCCAAATGAGCCGTACGGCCTTCAAATAATGTACCGAAATAATGCCACTTTATTTTGATTGATTGATTAGTTGTTTTTCTGGGGCAATTGACACATTTTGGCCATGTATGCCCACAAAACCACTTTATTATGAATCACAAAATATTTGTTCTAAAACCTTGATTGTTATTTGTAATTTTTCTACATAAGTGTAGAAAGGACGGTGGGAACAATAACAAATCAGCCGAGACTTTGTGCTATTAAACGAGTAGAATGAATTATTGCTTGCCTGTCCATTCAGCTAGCCTTGCTAGACTATTGTTATTATTTTAATTTCACAAATAAAAAAACAAATATGGTAAAGTTTGAAGTGGAAGTATTGGTTTCAGTGCTGTGATGGTCAGTGCCCCCCTTGTGAAAAGCCCTGTGGCAAGACGCTCGGCTGTGGTAACCACAAGTGTTCGGGGGTGTGTCACCGCGGACCCTGCTACCCCTGCCCTCGCACAGAGACCCTGGCTTGCAGCTGCGGCGACACCACCCTGACCGTACCCTGTGGCAGAAGAAGGCAGGCGAGGCCCCCCAAGTGCAACAAACTCTGCAGGTATTGCGGCATGACTTCTTTATGGCTTGCTTCATTCTTTAGGAAACTCTTATTATGATTATCTGGAATTGAGAACATTTTTTTTTTTTTTTTTATCTTAGAACTCTAGGATTTTACGTATTTCTTTGTTTTCAAACCTTTCTTTGTACCGTAACCCTTGATTTTGTGCAGGGTTCCGGCTGACTGCCACCACCCCTCACGGCTGTCCCACAAGTGCCACGCAGGGGAGTGTCCGCCATGCCGGCAAGTGTGTGGCCAAAAGCGTCCCTCATGTGTGCACCGATGCCCTGCTCCCTGCCACTCGGCAGTGTGGGTCGTGTCCGTGGTGGGGGGAGACAAGCCCCTGGCAGGACCCTGGGAGAAGAGGGAGAGTGTCAGGGAGAAGAAGAGCCTGCCCTGCCCAGACTGTGAGGTGAGTGTCGGGTAGGAAGCCAGGGAGAACTGAAAACAAGAACAATTAATATAATTTTCTCTAATCTTCCCCTTACTCTTTAGAGAAATGAAAGAGCCTGATGAGTTATATCATCCATCTCTATTTATACTGTACACAACAACATTGTATGAAGAAACTAATGATTCAACAATAACTGTAGTATGGTACCACTGTATTTTAACGTTTTCTTAATACAATGTTTGAAAACTAGTTCAGTACATGTAGATTATATTGTTATTGATTTTCTTATAATTTTTAAACTCAAATTAATAGATACCGTTATAGAAAGAATTTATCAAGGGAAGAAAACATCCAGGAGCTGTTTGAATTTCTACATATTTTTATTATATCTCTGAAATGTTCCGCCAGGTTCCAATGCCGGTGACGTGTCTTGGAGGCCACGAGACGAGTGACTGGCCGTGTAGCAGAGCATCGCCTTCTTCGTGTGGGAGGCGCTGTGGCCGCAGACTGGCCTGCGAGAACCACCAGTGTGTTCTGGCCTGCCATCTGGTGACCGGCGCAGCAAGCGAGCTCACGGTGAGAAAAAGTTTTGATTACAGCATAATTTTGAACAATTAAAAGAGAATGATACATGTATATATTAAATTGAATTCATCTGCTAACTTCAGATACTACGGTACATTGATAACTTTTTATAGGTCCTTCACCTACCTACCTACCCCTGGATATTATTTTACCTGGTCTTGTGAGTCAAGGAAATGATAAAATAGCAAGTTATTAAATAAGAATGATGGCAATAAAAGTAATAATAATTAAGTAATTTGTTAAATATTTAATAGAACTTGTTATTCAACATCTTGTTTCTTCTTTATTTAAAAATAAGACAAAATGTAGGTAAAATAAAAAGGTTTTATTTAAATCATTTCACATATGGTATTATTACTTGCACTTGCTTTGCTTATCAACATTTGGAAATTTCGTTTTTTTCTACAAGTAGCAGCAAAAATCGGTTATACAAAACCTGTCACTGACAACGTAAGGCTCTCTTCCAATGCCTCCAACATTTCCTAGAACTTCCTTTCCTATTTGACAGTGTGTACTGCCAGGTCTCTTCCCATAAACATTAGTGCATTATTGAAAAAGAAAAAAAAAAAAAAAATCTCGTGGTAAGATAACGTTACTTAAGGTATAACCTGAGAATTGGGATGGAAAAATGTCTTTAAAGGACCTTCTTCAAATTAACTACGTAGACTTAAACATTTTTCTGATAAATATTTTAAGCACTGGATTAAGAAATTTGGCTGAAGAATTGCAAGTCTCAAAGTCTCGGCGACCAAAGTTTCGATCACCAAGATTTGGCATATTCTTGGCCAAATTTATTAATGTATTTCATTCACTGCTTAAATTTTTTTTGAAAAAATGAAGGCTGTTTATAAGTCTCCTTAGTTAATTTGAAGAAGATCCTTTGATGACTTTTTTTTCTGATGTTAAATTTTACCAATTCTCAGGTTAAGTCTTAAAAAATACTACAGATTACACAGGATAAATATGTTTCACGTATTTTAAGATGAGTTTGCTCAATTCTCAGCTGCCCTCTTTAACACTTTATTTTACTTAATTTCATTTCAAGAAATCCTTGCTCGATGTGCAGTTAATTTATGCCCTGGTTGCAGGCTGGCTCCAACTGCTCCCGCTGTGAAGCTGCTTGCTCGCTGCCACGGCCCCCAAACTGCCTGCATCCCTGCCTGGCCCCCTGCCACCCCGCCCCCTGCAAGCCGTGCCCCCAGGGGGTACGTCTAAAGTGCCACTGTGGGGTGAGCCAGCTGCACCGCCCCTGCGCACAGTGGGTCAACGCCAGCCCTGAGCAGCAGCAGAGCCTGCTGAGCTGCGGCAACCAGTGCCCTAAAAACGTGAGTCCTTGCAGCAGTAGCAACTTTGATGCTTTGACAAAAAATATATTTTTTCATGGGTTCTATTGAAGATGAGGACAGTGAAGAAAGTTTTTAATGTGTATAAAAATATCTATATCGTACAGTACTTTTAGTTCTCTTAGTCACTCACTTTCTTCTTAACTGCATCTAATTATTAGATGTAAAATTCCTTAAAAGATGCTACAGTATGACAATAAGAATCACTCACAGAAACACAATTATTTTCTTTGTCTTAAATTGATATATGTATTTTTGTTTTGTTTTTCACTCATACTTATTAAACTTTTTGAAGTTGGAACTCTGTTAGAACCTTCATTGTGTTTCAGTACCCATGTGGTCACCGGTGCCGTGCCACGTGCCATGAGGGGTTGTGTCCGGACCCCGAGACGTGCCAGCGGAAGGTCAAGGTGCCGTGTGCATGCAAGCGGCTGCGCAAAGAGTTCTCCTGCGAGGCGGTACGGAAAAACACGGCAAAAGTATCATGCGACGCTGTGTGCAAGAAGAAGCAGCAAGAAGAGAAAATGGTGAGCACCATGAAACATTGCTGGGAGATTCACCTGCAACATTTTGCTATCATTACTTAATTTTGATGTCAAAGTTTAGTTCTAAAAATATATACAATAAAAAAGAACTTGCTTTGGTTGTGTGTTGAAAAACAAAATAAACAATGTTGTGATCAGTCTAATAAGTTTAAGTGGTTCCCATTAAGGTTAAGGTAATGTGCCCAATGTTAAAAATAATCCTACACATGAAAATTATGAAAAAAAAAAAATAATAATAATAATAAATAAATAAAAAATAAAATGTTCTCCTCTAAATCCCCTATCAGTAGCTAAAATATCAAGTCTACAAATTCATAACTCAAAAACTAGTTCAAATTTGTATAGCTGATATTTTAGCAACTGATAAGGGATGTAGAGGAGAACATTTTAATTTTTTTTTAATAATTTTCATGTGTGGGATTATTTTTAACATTGGATGTGTTACCTTCCCCTTAAAGGGATACAGGCCTCAAATTACAAATTAGACAGACATTAAGTGTTGCTCGAGTTTATAATAAACATTCGTATTATTTTTACATGCGCGCGGTGCGTCTGTGCGAAGTCGCGCTACAAAGAAAGTCCTTGCTGACGTCACAACTCACAGCTAGCACCGATTAGCATTGAGTTGTGACGTCATCAAGGACTTCATGACGTCATCAAGGACTAAATTTCTTACTATGAACTGCGACTTCGCACGGATGCATCACGCGTGGAAAAAAATGATGCGAATGTTGATTATATACTCTAAACCCACTTGGTGACTATCTAATTTGTCATTTGAGGCCTGTATGCCTTTAAGGGTAAGGTAACGCCACCAATGTTAAAAAAAATCCCTCACACAAAAATTCTGAAAAAAAATTAAAAATGTTCTCCTCTACATCCCCTATCAGTAGCTAAAATATCAGGTATACAAATTCGATCTAGTTTTTGAGTTATAAATTTTTAAAGTTGACTACTTTAACATGGAGAATTGAAACTTCCATGTTAAATTAGTCAACTTAAAAAATTTATAACTCAAAAACTAGATCGTATTTGAATACCTGATATTTTAGCTACTGATAGGGGGTGTAGAGGAGAACATTTTAAATTTTTTTCAGAATTTTTGTGTGAGGGATTTTTTTTTAACATTGGTGGCGTTACCTTACCCTTAACTTATATGTACAACAGCAAAAAAAAAACATTGACGCTAGACAGAGAGAGATGAGAAGTTTCTCTGAAGATGATGTTTGTCCACAGGAGCTAGAGAGGGAGGCGGCCGAGCGGCAGCGAGAGCAAGAGCGACGGGAGCGTGAGGAGCTGGCTCAGTTTGAGAAGCGGCAAGGCAAGCGCAAGGGCCGGGAGCGAAAACGCAGACACAGCGAGGAGGAGCTGCCCCCTGCCTGGCATCGCTATGCCAAAGTGGGCGTGGCAGTGTTGGTGGTGGGCCTGCTGCTGGGCCTGGCAGTGAACCTGACCTCCTAGTGTGTCCTGACTTCACTGGCCTTTTATTAAATATTATTAGTATGTATTTTATATCAGAGGTTTTCAGTTCTTATTAACACTTTTAGCTTTGCAAATATGGCTATAATATATATAAATTAAATTACTATAAAAGAAAAAGTATTTCCGATCAAAAGGTTACAGAACTTTACTTACCATTTTAGTTTATATTACTATTCTTTCCTTTTAAATATATTTGTAATGTGTGTATTGTTAAAAAAAACAATATTGTTTGTTCTAATTATGTATGGTATAAATAAAATTATTTGTTACTAAAAAAATAACAATAATAATATTAGGACTGAAGATATCAGGTTTTTCCCAAAGATAAAATAATGGATTATCAATGCAATATATTTTTATTAACATACTATAATATGTATTTCACATTTATACATGGAATAGAAGGAATATTTTTCCCTTTTCAAGCTGTAATATTAAATAACAAGAAATAATATCCAGGTGAAGAAATTTAAAAATAGAAATAGAGAAGTATGTACTTGTCAAAAACTATATTAGTTATAATGCTAATATGTCTCTGAAATAATTTATGAAAATTAAAAGAAATATAATAACAATATAAAATACAAAAACCATATGCTAGCATTTATACAGTATAATAATACTGTAGTTACTTACTACAGCACGCAAAGCAACACATTTTTTGTGTTATAATGAGACTCTTGATAACAATTGTTTCTAAATTGCAGTATTTCTCATTTTTATTACATGACCATGGATAAATTATAGCATGGGTAAATTATAGGTCTATTTCCTCCATGTACATGACTATTAACTACTGTATTTGGGGGGGGGGGGGAGGGGAATGAATCTTCAATTTTAGTGTTAAGAATGGTATGCACTATATATGCAGTGATTAGGAGATTTATCAATTGCCTTTTTTTTATTATTATTATTTATTTTTATTTTCTCAAGTTAGCAGTTTCAGATTGTAGAATGATGTTACATGAATTCAGATTTTTAATTAAAAAATAAAGTAAATTATAATTATGTATTAACCTATATAATTATTTAATTAATACAATGCTAATTGAAATCAATTTGGGCCTCTTGTGATTAATCATTTAGTAGTCAACATGTACACTCATGGCCTTTGAAAATTTCCCATTTGCAGCCTTGTTAACCACCATGACCTGTGTTATTCTTACGGGGCAAAGTGATTAAGGGGATTTTTCTGAGGCGACAACTGTGCATAGCAAATTTTAAACACTGAAACATAAATGAGCTCACAATTTGTTTTTTTAAAAAAGTAAGCAAGTAAAAATCATTTGTGAATTTTTTTTAACACAGGTTTAGACATACCAACATACCTTAATTACTTGATTAGTGAAGAATAAAGTTAATCAAGTTAAGGTAATTAAATTATAGTTGTGTCTGCAAACTTCATTATTATTTAACTTTAGCAGCATATAGACCACTTGCAAAACTATGTTTTAGCAAAACGTAAACAAACTCATTCACCCAGGTATTGTTGGTTGTTGATTATGTGTATTTTTTTCCAATACATTGGACCTTATGGGAAATTCACGTTTTTCACATACAGATTTCAATACGTGACATACGTATAATTTTAAAAATAAATATATCACCGGAATCTGCAGTTCTTGGCCATTTATAATATTGAAAATTGCATTGGAAGACGGTTTCTTTATTTCAATATAGTAAATTTAGTATGACACCAAATCAGCCAATTGCATGGGGTAAGATACGTAACCAAGCAAGCTTCAGATTGTTTATTATTGTAACAGTTAAAATCAACAAACTGGAGTTTGCCTAGTTACGTATCTTACCCCATGCAATTGGCTGATTTGGTGTCATACTAAATTTACTATATTGAAATAAAGAAACCGTCTTCCAATGCAATTTTCAATATTATAAATGGCCAAGAACTGCAGATTCCAGTGATATATTTATTTTTAAAATTATATGTATGTCACGTATTGAAATCTGTATGTGAAAAACGTGAATTTCCCATAAGGTCCAATGTATTGGAAAAAAATACACATAATCAACAACCAACAATACCTGGGTGAATGAGTTTGTTTACGTTTTGCTAAAACATAGTTTTGCAAGTGGTCTAATATGGTATTTATTTTAATAAGAAGCTATATTATAGGATTAATAAATTAGGCTTAATAACCTATATTGAATGTAATGATAAATAAAAATTTTAGTTTGTAGAAAATATTTATAAAAGGAATATTTTATGATTAAAACATACACGACACTGACGCACAGCTAGATTGTATTAGAGAAAGACAAAAACACAATATGATCATTTTTCTTCTAAAGCCATACCTGAAATTCAAAGCACATAAATATTATATATATTATAATCAAATATATTTTGTACAAAACTAGGGTATGTTAAGAAAGCAAGCATTTTTTAATTGCCATGCAATTAAAATGAAATATTTAAGTACAGCATTCACTTTTGTGAAACCTTATAGGATGATATGCAGTATAATTATTATATACTATTGTAATAACAATGTATATGGCTTTAGAAAAAAAATGTAAGAACACTAGTAATTGAGACGTCCAAGACAATGTGCTATTAGAGTACTATGCTTGCCAACAAATGCTAATTTTTAACTTACTATAATGAGTCACTTAATTATTATCCTAGGTTGTCGTATCAGAGTCCATTAAACATTTTATTAATCTTAGGTGATGCACACATTGCTTCTTTAACAAGAAATAATTTTAATTGTAAATTTGAGGCATATTGAAAAAAAATAAAAGAAATGTTCTGGAATGATGATGATAAAAAAACTCATATTATATGAACAACTTTATAATATTTTGAGTTATATATTGAAGAAACAAGAGTATAAAAAGCTTTCAAGTAGAAAAATTAACAAGTATAATAGCAAGTTATAATGAAGACCAAAAAGAAAAATCATTGACAAAATATAATTCATAATGCAGAACACTAGCTGATTATGTTAAACATTGAATCTGATTACAATAACCTTAACAACGGTACATGTAGTTTCAGTACTGTAAATCTTGATTGTCCTGAACAAATATATAAAGAGGACATAGAAAACCATGGTTTTGGTTCAAAAAAGCAGCTAAATTTTTTTTCAAATATTGTTGCCGCAGAGAATATATATTAACGTGAATCCAAAAATCAAACAATGTGCTTTCAAGTTTTAACTTAATCAGTAAGTTGTATAATTATATTTATTTCACAAGTCAAACAATTTATATACTGCATTTTGAGACAGTATTGTTGTCACTGCAAAACTCACATCCTGAAAATACATGCCGTCTTTTTCCGATTATGTCATAAAAATTCTTTTATCAACAGAAATGATATTATGTGCATGATGTGCATCATCACCCTTGGTCTGCCAGGGTGGCCAGGTAGTTCCCCTGGCCCGAGGCAGCAGCGTGGAGCAGGGGGCTGCCCTCGTGGCGTCACATCTCCGTCGTAGGGGAGGGTGCGCCGCCCCCTGCCGGTCAGAACTTGAGGTCCTTGATGGCCTGGGGGAGGTCCGGCAGCTTGATATCCTTGATCTGCTGCGACAGGTTCATGTTCTTCACCGCAGAAACGGCTCTTGCAGGAGCGGCCGTCAGTCCCGCCTGGAATCACAAGGTACCGTTGTCGGAGAGCTCTACGAGCGAGGCAAAGTCACAAACATGCTGGAATATGAACTATGTTTAGTTAAGTGTCATGCATTTTGTGTAGTTATTAGTAGAATTAAAATAAACACGATAACATGGTTACATCGGCCAGAATAATGAGCTATCTGCTCACCACGATTTTGTTGCAATAATGAGCTATCTGCTCTGTCAAGTAAGCATAATTATGAGCTGTAAATCGGTATAAAATAAAGCTCATAGTTGAGCTCACCTAAAATAGCAGATACAGTAGCTTATTATTGCAACGAGATCATGGTAGGCAGATAGCTCATTACTCCGGATATGGAACAATATATTGCATGCACTGCAGAATGGTAGTTAGTTCCTGTTTTTTAAAAATACATTAATATAAGTTTTATACTTAATTGAAATGTACTTTGACTTCAAGTTAGTAAAAATTGGATAATTTCTTTAAATTTCTTTAATTTATATAAATATTAAATTAACGTTGAAAACTCTGGATTTAGACCTATATCATAAAATACTATTAAACAATATATTAAATAAATTAGTGTTCACTTAAATCACACATTACAGAATTTGGTCTAATTATTAATATGTATGTTAAAATCTTGTTCTCGTCTAAAAAAAATAGAAACAAAAACACAAAATTAGCACAAGACAAGCAAACAAAACAAAAGACACTCAGCTACCACAAGGGCATTACACAAATAATTTTAATAATAAGGTTTTCAATGAACCACAATCTTATGTTGCTGCTTTGGGTTCAGGTTTACAAAACTTAGTTGTTGTTTTTTTCTTTTTTTTTTTCTTTTCTTTCTTTCTTTTTTTCTTTCTTTCTTTTTTTTTTTTTCTTTCTTTCTTTTTTTTTTTTTTTTTTTCAAAATTGAAACTCTTGAATTGATATTATATGTTGAGGAAATGTAGCTTGCAGACATGTTACATTCAAAAACAAATCTTCCAATACTGCTCAAAATGTTAGACGTTGTGTCATACCCTATGAGTTAGCTGCTATCTAGCTATTCTAGCTACAGCCAGTGCCGGGCTGCAAGAGAAAGATTAAGAGCAGGCAGTGCGAGAGTGCCGCCAACCTTAGAAGGAGAAGAAGAAGTTTGGCGCCCCCTTCAGGCGAGCTAGGGATGAGGGGGTGGGGGGAGCAAACCCTTGGAAGGACACCCCATTACTCCGCTGTAAGAAACAACCCCCAAAGAATCAACACACTAGCCAAGCTCCAACGAACAATAATTTTAAGTGTGATGCAATCAATAAATAAAAAATAATAACAAAGAAATTGTATGTAGGGAAAGAAAATTCAAGCTTTTAAAAGAAATATTAAGAAATTAAAATGTGTTACATCCAAGAAATATACAAAGACATCACCTCTAGTACATTAATAATAAAAATATATTACATAATGATGTTGAATAAAAGAAGAAAACAAAGATACAAAATAAAGTTTGCTTTTTCCAAGCAAAATAAATTCAATAAATAAATGAGTGTGGTTGAGTAAAAAATATATAAGTACAGTTAAAGTAAAAAAGAGTAGGGCACTTTTGCGTGCATAAGAGCTAGAGTCACTAATAACAGTTCACTCGAGTGGCAACGCTGCCTATAAATGTGGGAGGAGACGACTCTGAGTCACCTCTCCTGAGCTCGAAAAGTGTTGTCATATAAGCCAAGTGAGTGAACTGATGGTATTGCAACACTCATGCAAGTGTCCCAGTCTTTTTGACAATAACCATTGTCCACAATACTCAATCAGTCAAATATTATAAAATAAGTAAACCTTTAACTGAAAATTATTTTACTATGGACAACCTGCAAGAATTTATTGCATAATTGGATAGAGGACTTTGAGTTGTGTGTTGTCACATGTGTCACTTTTTTTCCAGTTTTTCATTTTTTTTTTTTTTTTTTTAACCCTGTAACACCCTACGAACTGAAGGAAAAGATGCTATATATATTTAATATTTATCATGCAGCATGACTATAATGTTACAACATTTTGTAGTACAATTTTAAGGATATTTGAGGATTTAAAAATAACTGAAAAAAATTGACAATTCATAACTCGAAGAACAAATATGCAATAAAAAATTTGATGCAGGTTATCCATTATATTATTTTAAACAACAAAGTACTGTTAAATAATCCATCAATGTTTAAACTCAAATGATGAACAAAATGAGAAGAAAAGCTGTGTCTCAGATGATTTTTTCGAGTATAAAATAGGAGTAGTATTTAAAATAATTGTGTCGACAAACATGTAATATGTTTTTGTTTTGGAGATGATTTGTGCAGTGTTTAATTTTTGGAGTAAAAGTTTTACACTGACAAGAATCCTCCCCGCTCTTTGAGTATGACATCACCTCCCCACTGTTTGTATTACCTCCTGCTTCTCCAGCTTGTTCTGCTCCTCAATGCGGGTCAGAATCTCGGACATGTTCGTCTCCAATACCATCCCTCCCATCACGAGCTCGTTCAGGATGTAGTGCACCTGAGGAAGGTGCAGGTCAAAATCAACACACAATTCTCTTCCAAATCAAAGATATTCAAGGGGGTTTGACATTTTTTTATAAATCTTATGTTACACAGAAATTGTGTACATAAATAAATCATAGACATAAATTTAGCAATTTTTTCATGAGTTGATTTTTAGTTTCATATGACACAAAAATGAAGGGAAACAAGTGAAAAGAACTTTTTGTAACATCAAAATAAAAATGTTATATCCAAATCCAGCCTCAACAATCAGTTAACTACAATTAATTTTCTTTAAAATTAATTATTATTGACAATACTGCTCGCACTGACTGAATCATTGCTGACAGCATATCAATTCAAAAAGATAGTATGGCATTAAATGCAATACATATTAAAAGTACATTCAACTTTCACTTGCAAGGTACATAAATCTCTTTCCCCTGATACATGACGTCACAGAGTCAAATTTCAATATCTATGTCAATGAAAACAGGGGGGAGAATTAGTATGCATGAAAATTAATACATACTATAGTATGTACCGGTACATGTACCGGTACTTATCAGGTGAAAGAAAATAATTTTATCTTCATTTTATGCTAAAAGTTTCATGCTTTTTAAATATAATAATTTTGAAACTTAAAAAAACATCATATACTTGAAGAACATTAATTTTTAGACAAACCATTGATATTATTACCTTGTCGACGTGGAAGATGAGGTCGAGCTCACACACGTTCTCGAAGCACTTGTCCAGCGTCTCCACGAACACCTGGATGAGATCAAGGATGCCGAGCTCAGACTCGGAAGAGTCAACACAGAACACGAAGTAGAGCGTGGCGTAGTGCCTGTAGATCAGCTTGTAGTCAGAGCCCCCAATAAGGCTGGAAATGAGAGATTTGTCAGCACAAATCAACGAGATGGGGTAACTTTCTCACCTCCCACCCTCCAAGAAATTACAAACATTATCATCTCTTTTAGAGACAAGTTGAAATGTTTCTTTGATAATCTGTTGCTGCATGTCTTCATTCTAGAACAAAAGTATTAATACAGTAGCTACATCTTGTGTAGCTTCAATCATCGCAGGGATGAGAAATCAACTTAATTCTCCCATACAGTATAGAAGATCTTAGTTTACCTCTAGACAGTTCAGTAGACTAGACGGCACCAGATATAATCAGCTAAAGGCTGAAATAATAGCTGGCCACCTTTTCATTGGCTGACATATCTGTTTACGGGCTTGGTCTACAGAGACACGAAGTCAATACAGTACATCAATAAATTGAATTCAATTCAATGCTGATATATCTGGCACCATCTAGTCTACTGAACAGTCTAGAGGTAAACTAAGATCTGTTATACTGTACCTTGCTTGCATAATACAAAGCAATGATGTAAACAGTTGGGTCACCCCGAAAAACCTTGCAATGAAGACAAGGCTTTCAGATTACTCTCCACTGCATCCTAGCTGTTTGGGGATAAACTTAATTGGTACCAGTATGTTTGTAAGCATATAGCAGTACAGTGTATTTACTTGTTACCTATTGAATGAATAGCAATATAATGGCACACAATATGACAAAATGCATACTTGATATGATAGCGTATGTATCATAATTGGTAAAAGATACAATAAGTGTATGTATATGCATATTGGGCATGAACTACAGCAGCTATGTGCTATGTATCATATGTGCATATGATAAACATATGCATACAGTATATCATATGTATGCATATGCATACTGTACAGTATGATATCATACTGTATGCATGCAGTATCATGTGTACTGTTAATACATCAGTACAGTGTACTGGTACAGTATGTATTATGTTTAATTTTTCATAAAAATAACTTACAAAATATTGGTAGAATTTTGAAAGTCTTGGTTTTCCATGGTTGTTAAAAACTAAAATAGCTTTAATCATACTTAAAGTGTAGATTGCCAACACATAAATAAGAAAATTTTTAGAAATAAAAAAGATGTGGTGATTTAATTGTGACAGCAAAGACGGTGAACCAGAGATAATACAGAGATAGAACTCTCCCATGTTAACGACTTGTGACGAAAACGCTAACGCCATCTCTTAGTGCGTTGGGAAGACGTCAAGACGAGCAGGTCAGAACAGAAGACGTATTCCACCGCAGCCATGCGCAATTAGATTCTTTTCGTAACACCAGCCACCCGCGTGAAATTCAAACATTTTTTGTATAACTCGCGTTACTTCCAACGTTAATTAATTCCTTTACTTTTTTTGCGTATCTTCCAGAGATAGCAGATCGAGTGCATGCATTTTTGATGTACGATAATGATAAAAAGGATGCCATTAATAAAAAAAATAATAATAAGATGATAATTAAATACATGAATACTCAAAATTAAGTCGATAATTAAGTTATTTCATATAACAAAAGACTCGGCTACTTAGAGACCTCCGTGTCTTATGGCTAGAAATTTTGATGGCCTGAGCGTGGGCCCGTGGTCCAAGTGTGGCGGCGCTGCTGCATCGCATGTACACGGTTTTAGGTCACGTACGGCCTGGCTTTCAGCTGCACGCGCAGCTGGTAGCCATGCAGCGAGAGTTGGGCCATGCCGAACCGCGCCCATGCGATGCAGCAGCGCCGCCACACTTGGACCACGCTCAGGCCATCAAAATTTCTAGCCATAAGACACGAAGGGCTCTAAGGGTCTCTAATATAATAATTATTATACAAATACTTTAAATTTATACTCGCTCATCTGCATGATAATTGACCGAGTAAAATTTATATTGTACAAATAAATGTTGATTGTGAACTTATATTAAATTATAGAGACAGGACTGACATCACTGACAGGAGTTTTTTTCAATTAAATTAAAAAAAGTACCATAATATATCGCTTAATTACTATTTGTGTATAAAATATAATTTCATAGAGTTCGCTTTAATTTTTATTGATGTTCGCGCATTACTTACACGAATACTAATCATGCGTTTCGATCGAAATACGAGTATTATATTATATCTTAGAAATCAAGTTTAATAGCAAATCAGCCCGACCGTCGAGAAATTAATTATAAGGGATAAAATGCAGAATTAAAGGAGCAGGTATAAACATCGTAATATATATATATAAGCTATAGTTTCAACAGGACTTCGATCTATATATATAATTCATCTAAATATAGTAGGACAGGAAAAATTATGGATTGAGCACATGTGATGTGACACACAGAACGTAATTTATAAAATTTTCCTTTCGTTTACACCAATTGTTTTCACTGAACCAATTTTATCATGCATGCATGCACTTAATTAATTGTAAAATTATAATATTGCAAGTTTTTAATGAGGTCCGCATTACCGCATTACGCATTAACTTACATTGCATGCATTTATTAAAAATAAATTTTACTAATTTTTGTCATAAAATTCAATAATTTTTAAGTACACAAAAATTTATTATGATCTGTAAGAATTACTAAATTAAAATTGGCTCATGCACATTAAAAGAAAAGTCTCAGTGATCAATATGTGATCACTGAACATCATATATATATAATGTTAAAAAAATAGATAACGTTCTAAAACCTAATCCCTTATGGTTTGAACAAATTCAGTCTTGCAGTTTTCTTACAAGAGCTCCAAAGACTTAAACAGCTCCATTTCCGGTTTGCGTCCATAAGGCCAATGTTAAACTTCTACCTCAGTTTTCACAAAACTTATAAGACAGATTCGCTTCAAAATTTGTATGCCACCTATTGATGGTGAGTTCTAAGTCCCCTGCAAGTCTTGTTGCATTCAGGCGGTACGATTACGAGATATCAATATATTGAGATTCATCCTTAATTGCCTTTTTTTTTTCTTTTCATTTCCGTTTCTAAAACTTGAATAAATGATCAATTTGTTAGAACAACTTTGATCATTTATCAAACAATTAAATTATAAAAATAAAAATGCATTAATATTTTTAGCTATAATATAATCAAAGAAATTACATTGTTAAGAGATCGAACGCCCATGTTAAATATTTTTCCTATCATTTAACGTATAAACCAAAGAAAAAGTCTAGATGAAGTGAAAATGAGAACTTATTATTTGGGCGTCCAGATGGCGACCGGCACACCCCCAAATGCTTCTAACTTCAGAATTTTGGCCATAAGCGTTCTATATCTCTACACTATAAAATCCCTGCTATAATATATTGCAAAAAAAAAAAAAAAAAAAAAAAAAAAAAAAAAAAAAATTAAAAAAAATCGATCATAATATAGAATACGCGATCTCTCGTAAATCACGATCTTTTTACAGCACGCCTTAATTAATTGTACACATTTTTTCTATTTTCATCTCCAACACTTCAATAAATTGTTTAATTTATTTCTTAATTAGAATATAGCTTTTTTTTAACATATATATTGACAGGCGCGGATCCAGAAAAAAATTTCGGAGGGGGCTGCCTTCATAAGGCCAAAGTTAAAAAAAAATTAGAGTGGGGGAAATGCCTATATTGTCCATGTTAAATCCAAAATATCGGGGGGGGGGGAGGGGGGCTGCAGCCCTCCCAGCTACCCCCCTGGATCCGCGCCTGAACATTGAAACCCCGTAAGAAAAATTAAGCCTTCACTTTGCACACCCTTTAAGGGTTGAAAAAATTATTGGTTCGAAATTTAACCGACCCTATTTCCATTTAATTTCCTCTTTTGTTTGTAGTCAGAATCCAAAATTTCTAGTTTCTACAAGGAATTTTATTTTTTTTATTAAAAATAAAAATGACACCGTATATACATCTTTATTAGGCCCCTCTTTATACACATATATAAGTTCGACTAAATTCTGTACAGTTTCCATATGCCAATTTACTGGACCAATTTTTTTAACCCTCTGTTAGGGTATATACTTGATGTATATATATATATATATAGTAAGTGGAGGTTGAATCGGTTAAACTACCTGCTGCATGCATGGCCAATCAGAGCACGATACATATATATTATAATTACTGCGCATGGGCCTGAGTCGAAACAATATTATTTGAATATATTTGTCTGTTCATTCCCTGACTCAGGCTTGATTTCAGGCTGATCTGGAATCAGCCTGATGCTTTTTTATCGTAGGGTGAGCACAAACTTCATATTTCGTCTCTTGGGACCGGCCACTCACTTATACATATTTTGTATAATAGAATTCGTGCATTAAATTTTATACTCGGTCGATCATGCAGTTAATTATGTAATATTTATATATGTAATGTATTGCTTATATGTAATGTAATGCTTATGTAATATATTATATCCTTAATATTATTATTTTTTATTGCATAATTCCATAATTGCATACAATATAAATATATCTATTTTATTGTTTCCTGTATTTCCGCCATCATTCTTTTTTTCCCTCTGCTCGAGCCTAAAGCTCATAGAGGACAAAACGACAACAATTGTAACTATCTAAAATTTTACTATAGTATTAAGATGAATTATATATATATATATATATATATATATATATATATATATATATATATATATATATATATATATATATAATTCATATAGTATAATTATTATACAATAATTAAAATTATACAATATAGTATAATTATTGTTAATCACACATAATTTGTATTAATTTATGATTTTTATTATACTTTATTACCACTATAGGTCTCTTTTACGAAGTACTTAAAAGGGTGAGTGGGTGACCGTTTACAAGTATAAAAAATACGCTGCGCCCTCCCTGCAATGGGGTAAATTTGTCTCGCTTTCCACACAGTGCAGTGATGCGCACTTGTGTGTGGTTCCCCAGGCTTTGGACATATTGCTTTTGTCCATTGGGGAAAAGTAGAGGTGTCCGTTCTGACTGAAGTTCTCCACGGATCCCTCAGTGAGGGTGACCAGACGTACCGTTTTAACTGGTACAGTACCGTTTTAGAGTACCATGTCTCGGTGTCCCCAAAAAGACTCTCGGGACGCCTATATGTACCGCTTTCGGACAAAATTTAAAAAAGGGACATTTTTTAAAATTTTTATCATTAATAAAATAAAAAATTCATAGGAATGTGGTTGTGAATATTTACGAAAATGTACGGACGCAAATGATTTTGCAACTCCATGCCCCTTTTTCTCGATCGCATTCGCAAAGCAGCATATTTCTTCCAAAATTGTGTAATAGATATATTTTGTATATACGCGCAAGTATGCATATACTACGTGAAATGAAGTCACTACTTTTCGATTAAATTTTGAATAAAAAATAAGTAAAAAACTTTACACAAAAATATCATCTATTGATATTGATGATATTCACTTGATGGAAATTTCCAATAAAATATTAAATTGAAAAAATCATTCTTATGCAGATCGTGTCGTGGCTTAGACAAAAATTTCCATGTATTTTTTTTTTTTTTTTTTCACAATAATCGTGCATGGATATTACTTAAATAAATGGAAAAAAATACGAGGGAAAAACGCCACAAATATTATTCTTACAATCAAGTAATTTTAGCTGGTATTTAGTCCAATTTGAATGCTATAAATTAATTCAATTTAACTTCTACATCAGCTATTTCACTCTAGCAAGAGTTCACACTATTTGCAAAATGAACAGTTCGATTAAAAGTAATTCAAATTAATTTCTTGCTTTATACTCATTTTTTTTTTTTTTTTTTTTGTATAATTTATCTCGTGACATTACATTAAGTTTTATTTATTTATAAACAAAAATATAATGCATTATTTAAGTAACATGTACATTTAGAAATATTGTGAATGGGAATGGAAAATTTGATATATAACGAAATTAAAAAAAAAAAAAAAAAATTAAGATATTTAAATATATTTTTTTATTGGAAAAGTATCCTTCGAAGTTATGCTTTTTGAGTATAAATTTCTTTTATTGCTTTTGTTTCTTTTTATTCTACAGGCAACTTTACAACATAATAGGATCGTGGCCAGGCCAAGAAAAAAGGTTAATTTTAGGAAATCAACTCCCTGGCACAGTTTTCTTGCATGGTGACTATAATAAATATATTTTTTTCTAATTCTATGAAAAATGTATATATATAAAAAATGCAATTATTTATATTATTTTAAGTAGAGTGAGCGATTGCATTACTTATTATTTTATTTCTTTAAAATATTTTAGCCTGCCCTGTTTTATTGAGAAATGAAAACCAAAAAATTTCATCTCAAATAACTTCATCGCAAAAAAATCCCTAAGTTTGTTTTCCTGAGCCCTTAAACATGCAGCCTTATGGAACAGAAAACAGCTTTTTACTCAAACTTCGTCTGAACTATGGTACCAATTAAAAAGTATACTTACGTATAATCTGCTATGACGAAAATTCTTTAATGGATTTTCAACCAAAATAAATGTTTTCGGAAAAAACGGCTTCATAAAAAAAAAAAAAACAATTCATATTATATGAAAATCTAGTAAGAAAAAAAAAGTAAAAAAGGGGGCGTGGCACCCAAAAAAATAGCACCTCCGGCGGGGGTTTTGGCCCTTCAGGCCTCTATTTTGGGGGCATGTACCGTTTTGGACATCGAGATATCTGGTGGTCACCCTCTATATACCTCAGTGTCACGTACCTCAGCGAATGCTAGCTGCATGGGACTCGTAACAGGCCGTGGCCACCATCCGTTCCCTACCCATTACCCCGCCGCGAGCTATAAGCTCTTAGGGGTGTATCCTTTTGTGAAAAAAAAAAAAAGGATTACTTCATTATATATTATTATATCGACTTTGTTTTGATTGTTATATAATCAATTTCAGACATTTTTTCATCACCTTATGGTTCTTATTATTTTTGTTAATGATGGCATACTTTAATCATTATCGTAAGTTTTGTATTATTAATTAACTTTCAAAAATTAATTCTCTACAGTCTAGACATTGCATGATTGCATATACACTCGCTGCTGTCTCTCTGGAAGAAACGAAGAAACGCGATTTATCAAAAATATGTTTAAAATTCACGCGCGGTTCACGTGGGAAAGAAAATCGCGCATGCGCAGAAGCTTCTGTCGCGGTGGAGCGGTGGATTGGCTATTGTTCTGTCCTGACTCTAACTACCAAGTTAAAGTGAATCGCGTGGGAACCAATAGGAACTTCGGAAGGGAAAGAACGACTCCTCCCTATCCACTGCTACGTGCCTGCGGTGAACAGCTGCCAGCTGTTTGGTCTATTCTCTATTTTGCTGTTTACGTCGTAGGTTGCAGGGCGGTCGCACGATGGCAGCACTTGTGCTTTCAATCTCTTTCGCGGGAATTGTGGGTCATATTTTAAAAATATTTGTATTTGACCATAGATCTGGGTCTCTGCATGGTATAATATATTTGACGAGCAGAGTTAAAATATGATAATATATTTATATATAAATAAATTTAAAATAAATCGGAATTTTACCTTTGCCAGTGTGTGATGTAATTAATCCACTGTTCCGTAGTATTCATGTATTTATTCAATTTATTGTCTTTTATCACTTAAAGTAGAGTGATTTCAATTGATTAATTAATTAATTTACTGCATGCATGATTATCTTTTTTAAAGTTAAGTTAGAGTGCATCATATTTGCCAAAAATACTAGACGTGTTCCATTTAACTTCCATTATCACCCAATGAAAACTTAACAATTAATTCCATCATGCGTATAGTTACTTCAGAAAAAATCCCAAAGATCCGATAGGGCACTGATGTCAGCACTGCATTAAATTTAACATTTTGGGCTTATATATTATATACATATATGGGAACAATATACTTGTATATATAATATATATTATATAACCTCCGATCGAGTTACCCAAATTTTATTAATTTATACGGTGAGGTACCATCTATAATAACTAAAAAAAATGTTTTCGTGTTCTATATTATATATATATAATAATTATAATATATATCATGCCACAAAAGTTAACCGATGTGAATTTTTGGTAATTTTTATTCCATTCTACAGAAAACAATATAAAAAAATTATGAACTTCCTTAAACCTTTAACTTTTTCTCATTTAATCTAAATTAACATTAAATTATCTCTGCTAATTTTCTCAAAAACGGAGAGAATATTAAAAATTACCAAAAACTCACATCGCGTGGTTAAATTTTTTGTGGCATGTGGCATAGATTCTACACAACAATATTTTTTAATCAGTACCTTGATCACCGCATAAACTTTTGAGAGTTTTGAGTAACGACTTAGCCAACTCGGAGGTATAATATTATTCTTATATGAGCCCAAAATGTGAAATGTAGCGCTCTTTGGGACTTTTTCTGAAGTATAACCACGGACACATGATGGAATTGTTAAGTTTTCAATAGGTGGTGATACAGGAACACGTACGTCTATTAGTATTTTTGGTGAACACTATAACTCAACTTTAAAAAATATATATAATATATATATTATATCACTCTACTTAAGTGTTATTCGATCAAGTCTTTTAATTATCACTTTTCTTACTTCGTTTAAGAAAGTAATTACTTTCTTTGAATGCTTTATTGTATTAATTTTTAATATTTCTATATGTGTGAATTTGAAATAAAACCGATTCTGAATCTAAAATGCAGTTATTTTATAATATTATATTTATATATCTATTACATTTATAACGATTGACCTCAGTTACAAACATAATGAAACGGGAAATTTCTGTCGAACGGAATCAAATGAAATAAATTTTAAAAAATCGAGGATGCTCTAAAACTTAATCGCCTATGGTTTGAGCAAATTCAAGGGGGCGGTTTCCTTACAATAGCTCCATTTCCGGTTTCCGTCCATAAGGCCAATGTTAAACTTCTGCCTCAGTTTTCTCAAAACTGGTCGAACAGATCCACTTCAAAAAAATTAAGCAACCTTATTGTGGCGAGCTTAAAGACTCCTGCAAGTCTCATTAGAATCAAGGGGGCCGTTTCCGAGATCCAAATCAACTGAGGTCAATCCTTGTTAATTATAAATGCACGATGCACGAGTGTGCATCATGGATATGACTTACATGACAATTTGCATTGCCTCTTAAATAAATAAAATGCAATATCTTATTTTATGTCATGAGCATGAAGTGGTTGTATAAAAAATATAAAAAAAACACACCTTATATTTAGACTACACAGAATGTTAATTAGGCACATTATGTTTGTATGATTACATGTGAATGGAACAAAATCTGTACTAAATTTGTTGAAATATTTTTTATAAACATGTTTAAAACATATTTGGAAAAAATAAATTATTAGAAATCAAATTATGTATTGTTATTATTATCATTTATTCGGCCCTTGTCTACATTTTAAGTAATAGCATAAAACACTTTAATTGAGAAATTATTATTGTTATTTTTTATCAAATTATAAATTATCAAACACTTAAGTGTTTGAGAATTTATAATTTGAAGGTCACCAACAACAAGTTAGTTATACAGGATATATGAATTTTGTCATTTGATACCTCGAAACTGGCCCCTTTGATAGACTTGAAGACTTGAATTTCACATGATACATTTATAAGTTATTTTGAAGTGCGTCTATAATCTTTGAGGCCATTTTTATAAAAAATAAATCAGTTACAGTTTTAGAGCAAGAACCATTATATTAGAGCTTATATGAATTGAAATTCGGAAATTGAAATGGAGTTGTTGTGAGAAAACCGCCCCCATTAATTTCCTGAAAGCATAAATGATATTAAGTTTTCGGATTTTCCAGAATTTTTAATTTATTTCAGTTTATTTCTCTTCTGGCTGAAATATATATTGTACGTATATATATATACCTAGCAATTAATAAATTGATTTTAAAAAATTAATTGGTTGCATCATGAATTTCAATTTGTTATGCTTAACATTTGATCAAAATTTTTATATAATTTTATATTTTTCAAATTGAGCGAGGAAAACTTTTTGCTTATCGAGACAAATTCCAGTGCATAGAGTCATTACTTTTAGCTTGAATTTTGTACGGGAGATAAGATATAACTTGAAATTTCACCATGAAATATTAGATAATGGTTTTAAAGAATTTGACCGAGTCCGTAAGATGTACGTCAGCAAAAAATGAAATTACAAGAAACAATTGAGGATAATTATATTTTGTTTACATATTATATTATTTCAAAGCACTGTTCATAAAAATGATTAGAATAGAGTATAATATTGATCTCAATTTTTTTTATTACAGAAATGGATAGAGGGTGCAAAGTTATGCTACCCTGATTTTTTTCAGATTTTTTAGAGCCCTGGAATTATTTTTAAAAAATTATTGAAAGTCCTTTTTGTGACGTCACGTGGTGGCAAGTCCTATCCTTTTCTTAAAGAGAGACGCCGCGTGACGTCACAAAATGGACTTTCAATAATTTTTTAAAAATACTTCCAGGGCTCTAAAAAATCGGAAAAAAATCAGGGTAGCATAGCTTTGCACCCTCTATCCATTTCTGCAATAAAAAAAATTGAGGTCAATATACTCCATTACGAAAAATAGTGACTGCTTCTTTTTATGAAAATGATATTGAGTTCACAATTAGTTTCCATGTAGTTATTATAACATATATCGTGAAGTTAATGAGCCAAATGTTTCCAAATTGCATCATATTTAATGCTTCTAAAACAAAAAATATTCTATTGATCTTGTCTATCGACAGTTACGAAATACAGATAGTAAAAACACATCATAAAATTTTGTCTCTGCTTAGCCTCACCTACGATACAGAAAAGCACTAGTAAAGATAATAATGCGTGCCTTATCTTATCAGAGACGTCGTCTACTCCAATGAACCAGCCGAATGGATTAATAACAAAATTATATGTCCATATATGGTCACGAAATGAAGACTCGAGATTCTCGATATAAAGCAAGTTTTCCTGCAGGCCGCTTTACTTTAGCAGTTATAGTCGGTGTGACCATACACTTGTCCAGGTAATTCAGTTTGGTGAACAGGTGGAGAGCAGCGTCTGACGTTTTCATTGTTGCAGACAACAATATGTGCGACGACGAGGTAGCAGCATTGGTGGTGGACAATGGCTCCGGGATGTGCAAGGCAGGGTTCGCAGGAGATGACGCGCCGAGAGCAGTCTTCCCCTCCATCGTGGGACGTCCCAGACACGTCGTGAGTTGATATTTTTTATGTGGACGAAATAAAAATATTTTATCGTGAATCGTCCCTCGTTCGGAAAGATGAACTTACCACGATTTCATTGCAGTAATGAGCTATCTGCTATTTTAGGTGAGCTCAATTTTATGAGTTGTAAGTTAGTCAGTATAAAATAAAGCTCACTGTCGCCAGGCGCGGATCCAGAAAAAAAAATCGGGAGGGGCTGCCTCCATAAGGCCAATTGATGTTAAAAAAAATTTGGAGTGGGGGAAATGCCTATATTGCCCATGTTAAATCCAAAATTACGGAGAGGGGGGGGGGGGGCTGCACCCCCCTGGATCCGCGCCTGACTGTCGCGCTCACCTGAAATAGCTGTGATAACTCGATCATTATTGCAATTAACAATTAAGATCTTGGTATAATTATAGGCAGATAGTTCCGGACGATATATGACACTGTCATGATTTTTTAATTTTAATCTTATGTAAAACACACGTACGTTAAAAACAAGATACTAAAACACTGTGTTCTCCATTAGGGCGTGATGGTGGGCATGGGTCAGAAAGACTCGTACGTGGGAGACGAGGCGCAGTCCAAGCGCGGTATCCTCACTCTCAAGTACCCCATCGAGCACGGCATCGTGACCAACTGGGACGACATGGAGAAGATCTGGCACCACACCTTCTACAACGAGCTGCGTGTCGCCCCCGAGGAGCACCCCGTCCTGCTCACCGAGGCGCCCCTCAACCCCAAGGCCAACCGTGAGAAGATGACCCAGATCATGTTCGAGACCTTCAACACCCCCGCCATGTACGTCAGCATCCAGGCCGTGCTCTCGCTGTACGCGTCAGGTCGTACCACCGGTATCGTCATGGACTCCGGAGACGGCGTCTCTCACTGCGTGCCCATCTACGAAGGTACGGAAAACATATTTTCTTACAGGAACACAAGCTTACAGCTTGAGGCGGGGTAAGAGATGAGGGAGGGGTGGTGCTGGCCATGGCCTAGATATTACGCGTCCCAACATTCACTGAGGTGAGACTGAGGGAACCGTGGAAAACCTCAGTCGGGACAGACACCTCTAATTTTTACAATAATGCCCAAAGCTTGGGAAACCACCCACAATTAAGTGCGCGACACTGCATTGGGTGGAAAGCGAGATTAATTTATTCCAGGGAGGGAGCAACGTATTTCTGCTTGAAGCGGTCACTCATCCAAGTACTAATCACGCTCTACTTTACTTGACTTCGGTAATCTGCCGGTCACAGCGCCACGCTCGACCTCTGATGTTTTTTCCTAATAATTTTTGTTTTTATAATTTTCTAGAAATGGTTTCATTCTAATCAAATTTCTGTCTCCAGGCTACGCCTTGCCCCACGCCATCCAGAGGCTCGACCTGGCAGGTCGCGACCTCACCGACTTCCTGATGAAGATCCTCACCGAGAGAGGCTACACCTTCACCACCACGGGTGAGTCAGAAAATCAATATACTGATAAGAAAAATATATTGCTCATAAATCAAACTCAACTAGTTTCGTAGATAAGCAATTGCATGAGTCACGAACGAGATTGTTAAAAAAAAATGTCAATTTTAATTTAACTATTATTTATTTTTTCACTACATTAAAGACTAATTAGCGTTAGATAACGCCAAATAATTATTACTGAAGTAAACACATCTTATAAAAACTTGAAATGACTTGTACAAATAAGTTATAACTACACAAGTCATGTTTGAGTAAATAGCGCAGTACGTGTTATCTATTTTTTATTATTATAGCACTTGCTTATGGAACATACATAATACACTTTGTGGAAAAAATTTTTACAGTTTATAAACACGTTTCATCAATGTCTCTATTTTCCTCCGCAGCCGAGCGCGAGATCGTGCGGGACGTCAAGGAGAAGCTGTGCTACGTGGCCCTCGACTTCGAACAAGAGATGGCCACTGCCGCCTCCAGCAGCTCCCTCGAGAAGTCCTACGAGCTTCCGGACGGTCAGGTCATCACCATCGGTAATGAACGTTTCCGTTGCCCTGAGGCCCTCTTCCAGCCGTCCTTCCTGGGCATGGAGAGTGCCGGAGTCCACGAGACCACGTACAGCTCCATCATGCGTTGTGACCTCGACATCCGCAAGGACCTGTACGCCAACATCGTGCTGTCCGGAGGATCTTCCATGTACCCCGGCATTGCAGACCGTCTTCAGAAGGAAATCACCGCCCTGGCGCCAAACACCATGAAGATCAAGATCATCGCCCCGCCCGAGAGGAAGTACTCCGTCTGGATCGGAGGTTCCATCCTGGCTTCCCTGTCCACCTTCCAGCAAATGTGGATATCCAAGCAGGAGTACGACGAGTCCGGTCCTTCAATTGTGCACCGCAAGTGCTTCTAGTCTGTTTATGTTCTGTAAGTTTTCTAATTAAATATTTTGTCTATAAATTTGTATTTATTAAATGTTCTAGTCAACCTCTTGTAAGAGATATAAATATTTTTTATTATAATAGAAAATAAAGCTATATATTTATATTTATATAGCTGATATGAAAATGTTAATTTTTGTAATAAAATTCGTTATTATAACTTAAACTTTTGGTAACCATTTTTTATTTATTAAAATTTATTGCAACTATTATATTATATTTTTTTTTTAATTGCATCAACTGAACCCTTGTTGATTCCTGACAAGTGACATTTGATTTTTAACTTCCCGGACCTTCGTTAACTCGACGAAAGTAAATTATATAGATAATTTATTGATTTATTTTTATATTTCATTTTACAATAGACAATAATGGTTGCATTTTTTTATTTCATAATTAGAAAATATACATTAAATTAAGCTTTTCTGAATTTTTTCAGATTTTTTGGAGTGCGGGAACTAAATTTAAAAAAATATTTAAAATGTCTGAATTTGGGTGGTACACCTGATGGGACAACCGTGACGTCATCGACAGCCAATCACAGCAGCCGTGACATCATCAACAACCAATCACAGCACGACAAATGACGTCACGGTTGTCCCATCAGGTGTACCACCCAAATTCAGGTATTTTAAATATTTTTTTAAAATTAGTTCCCGCACTCCAAAAAATCCGATAAAATTCAGAAAAGCATAATTTTAGGTATATTTTCTAAATATGAAATAAAAAAATGCAACCATTATTTTGAGCTGCAGTTGTGATTTCATATCTAACAATTTTTGAATTTTTGGAGAGCTACAATTAATTGCATGCATGCAGTAAAAGCAAAGGATGATTACTCGGATATAATTGGGTTTATAAATTATATTAATTTAAATAATTTAATTTATGAAAGTAATTTTGCCATGAATTTTAAGATGCTTAATATATATACATTAATTGGTTTTGCGGCATTAATTTTTACTGGAGAGCCCGTTTTTACGTTTATTAATTTTTTGTTTAATTGATCATTTTTCAAAAAATTACGCAATATAATTGCCATGAATTTGCTCAATATTTTCCTAGGCCCTAGGGTGAATCTAAAATATTTTTATAATATACAAATAAAGGATGGCGAGATCTGTGTTCTAATTATAATAGCTTAAGCTTAATTCTGATCGAGATCGGCATCGATGCATGCATGCAGCTATATATGAAGAGTTAATTACTAGGTTAGAAAACTTTTAGCTGGTGAGTATTATATGAATGCGGGTAAGTTAATTGGAAGAGTCAGCCGTCCGCGGGTAGCGCTGACGTAAGAGAGATGGACTCTGCGGTCCTCGGGTTCAAGCTGGTTTAAAAACCCAATTTTCCATAAGAAAATTCAAAAAATATTAATTAGCATGCATAAATTAAAAACTTTCAAAAATTCTGTACACATTATTTTTAGCAGAAAATATATTTTTATTATATTGTATAAAATAAAAATTGTTATCACATAATATACCGCGCGGTATATAATATGCAAATTAATTTATTAAAATTAAATATATTTTTGTTGAATTTAATATACAGCAACAAATATTAATATGTTGATAATATGTTTAAAAATATATAACATAAATATGAGATGAACAAGATTTAATTAATTTGCGATAATTATAATAAGTTCAACGAGGTGCGAAAAAAAAAAAAAAATAAAAAATAACTAAATTTAGGTGAAAATTATTTAGTAAAATGTACTAAAAGTTTAAGTTCAAGTTGGCAGCGGCTCTAATGTTAAAATCAGCTGACGAGAAAAGAAGCGTCACTTCGTTGGGGACAAAGAGGAACAGGAAATTTGTGAAATAAATTGCTATGCATATATAGAAAAGTCGCGATTACTTGCATTAACGTAATCGTTAAAAGCAGTAAGTACGGATTTGATGATACCTGATTAATATTTAAGTTTAAACGATGAATTATTTATCAATCTGACAAGTAGGTCGGAATATGCATACATTGCATGCTGGCAAAATGTTTTGAAAACCATGCAGCATTATATGACGTATATTTATGCATATGTACAATATACGGTTGTTTTCTTGAGTCGCTTTTATATTGTAAAATGCTAATTAAAGTCTTAATTGATTCCTCAATACAGCTGGACAACAAGAAATGTCGCTGGCTCGCCCCAGACGGAGCGTGCCCCGCAGGAACTACCTGGCGATGGCTGACGTCAAGGTTCTGGAGTCCCCCACTCAGAAGCGTGAGTTTTGTTACACATTTATTTGTTCATATTAAATACCATGCATGATGATGCATGTACTTGCATGGTACATTGTGACTACAAGTACATATATATTACATAAAAAGGATAAAAATTTAGTTTATACTGCGGCAGTTGTGGTCACACCACTATGGCTCACAGTTTGTGTCCTGCTTGAGGTCTTGAGGTCACCAGCTCCTTGAACTTCTCAATCCTGTCCACGCCCACCTCCGCAGACCCCAGCAGATTCCACTCTCTCGCCGTCCTCCTGATAAAAGAATACTTTCCCTCATCTCATTGTTGCTTCCCTGATACTCGAGCTTCCATTCATGGTCTCTTCTCCCCAAATATCTTCCCCTGTCCACTTTTCCACTCATCTCCTCCCAACTCTTGGCATTCCTTGTAATTTTGTACATTGTTGTCAATCTAATTTGCCTCCTCCTTTCCTCCAGCGAGCTCCATCCCAGTTCTCCAATCATTTGTGTGACACTCTCCCTTTCCTTACGAATTTCCCTTCCGTCACTCACCAGTTTCCAGCTTCCCATTTTGCCAGTCACTCTTCTGGCCGCTCTTCTCTGTATCTTTTCCAGTTCCTTCTTTCCCTTCGTCCTATATGGGTCCCAAACGTTGCATCCATATTCTAACATTGGTCGGATAAGTGTTTTGTACGCTTTTTCCCTGATTTCCCTCCCCGTTCCTTTCAAATTTCTCATTACAAACTCCAGATTTCTTCTTCCTTTATTTGTGATGTATGCAATTTGGTCATTCCAGTTAAGCTTACATTGCATTACCACCCCTAAATATTTATATTTCTTTTCCTCTTTAAGTTCAGCTCCGTCCATTTTATATATCGCTGTGCTTCCTGCTCTTTTCCTACTAAATTTGACTGTGCTACATTTATCAACATTAAGATGCATTTTATTTTCCTTTACCCATTTTACTATATTCAGATCCTCCTGAAATATTTTCGTGTCGTCTTTGTCCTTAATTATTTTATATATAACACTATCATCTGCAAACAGTCTCATTTTTTATTTAATTCCTGTTCCAATATCTTCAATAAAAATAATGAACAAAATAAACAAAATAGGCCCCAGTACGCTGCCTTGCGGAACTCCTGACGTTACCTTTTCTTCCCCCGACATTGTTTCTCCTAACTTTACCCTCTGTACCCTGCCTGTCAGAAAATCCTCAACATATTTAGCTAATTGTTCTTCCTGCAGTGCCGCTCTAACTTTCCTCATTAGTATGTCATGTGGTACCTTGTCGAAGGCTTTTTCAAAATCCAGAAAGATTGCATGTGTTTCCCCCCCGCTGTCCAGGCATTCCTCAAGTTCCTGTGCTAGCCCTAGAATTTGTGTATCACATGAATACTTTTCTCGAAATCCATGTTGTCGTGATCCAAAAAATCCGTTCCTCTCCAGTTTATACCTAATATATTTTACAACCATCTTTTCCATAACTTTTGAGACTACAGACGTAAGACTTACTGGTCTGTAGTTTTTAACATTATTTTTTGCTCCTCCTTTATATATATTGGTACCACCCATGCTTCTCTCCAACCATCTGGCATTTTACCACTATTTATGATCTTTCTAAAAAGTAATGTTTGGTATTTGCAATGTTTATTTAAATTTAGTTTTAGAAAACATACCACTTATTTATTTAAATTTAGCCGAAGAAAAGGGTTAAATCTTATCTGTTCGTTTAACCCTGTACTGTGTATATACACCTTGGCCCCCGCTTTCTTACACCAGCTCAGAGGGTGGGGGTAGGGAGTGCATTCAGTGCAAGTAATGTATGTCACAATTTTTGTTCGTAAAGTTGCTCAGAGTACACCGAAGCAGGGTTTACGAACAAACCTTATATAAATAAGGTACAAACAAATAACATAAATTGATAAAATCACTGACAAATTAATAGACGAAAAGGACCGTGCGGGATTTTCAGGCCCGGGTAGATAAGTCGTGTTTACGTCTTGCTGGACTGCCTTGAGAGAATATATATATATTATATATATATATATATATATATATATATATATATATATATATATATATATATATATATATATATATCAGGGGCGGCTCGTACTATAGTACTGCGGTACTGCAGCCCCCCCAGAAAAGAAATTTTGGGAACAAACACACAATTAGAAATATCAAATAATCCTATAATTTTTCTGAACTTTCCAGCAAATTTTTATCAGTTCTAACATTTAAAATCATGAAATTTTTGCCGCTGCCGCGTAAATTTATTCCCTCAGCGCTGCCCAGCGGAAGGTACTGCCACTACTAGCAGTAGCCCAAAGCAGTGTTCCCACCCTCATTCTCCTCCTCTTCAACTCCCACTCAAGCCGTGTGATTTTGGAGCGATCGGGGACTGTGCGATCGGCAGTACCCGCAAGCTCATTGGTTCTGTTGAACCAATGAGCTTGTGGTATTTGACATGCGGGAATAATTTTGAACAACACTTCGAAGACCTTTCCTGTAATATGGTTTCATTGAGCAGGTTAACAAAATTTTAATTACATTCATCAGTGAATATACTAACAAAGATTGACTAAATATATTGAAGCATCTGAGGAATGAAGACCAGCACTTTTATTTTACTTTAATAAAAATATGACTGTCCCAAAAGAACCAACACTTTTGTCTTTTGAAAATTAAGTGGTGCATGCATGCATGTAAACAATCGTGAGATCTCACGTTCGAACAACGACAACAACAGGTTTCTTACTAACCACGCAGTTAGCGCCAGTCTAACTCGATGGCACTAAACGTCGATCGAATTAATTAAGTGAGAAATCTGGATAACTTAATTCGTTCGTGAATCGCGCCCATGTATTTTATTATAAATTATAAGTTTACCAGGAACAAGTCGATATATTATAAATGGGAGCTATTTATTTATTAATTATATATATTCACTACAGCATTTTATACCATTAATGTGAAAATTCAAACATAAAAATAAAACAATAAAACAAAAACAAGTTGTAAAAGTGTACGAGTATACAAAATATAAGAAAACGTTAACTACTCCAGGATGAGAAAAATATATAGCTTATTTTCCCGGGTTTGCGTGTACCGGCAGTACATTATTTAGCAGCAAATATGCGATAGTAATCAAAGAAATATTGCATGGCTAAAAAAAAAATAAAACAATAATAAAAAAATTGGGATCTTTGATCTGTTATACCGCTCGAGAGGGATTCTAGGAATTTTCCGTGTAGGACATTTCGGTGTAAGGAATGTTCGGTGTAAGCGTTCGGTGTATATTGACAACATGTACTGATCCGACTATTGATATATATAGCATAAGTTCTTCTAGTTCTTCTAATTCTAACCTCAAATAGAAAAAGTATTAATAAATTGAAAAACAATTACATTATTTTATATTTAACAGTTTTATTAACGTTGCACCAAATTTTCCTTACGCTGAAAATTCCTTGCACCGAATCTTCCTTTCACCAAGATCTCTTTACACCGAAAGTTCCGTACACCGAACGCTTACACTGAACATTCCTTACACCGAAATGTCTTACACCGAAAATGCCGGATACCTGATAGGCGATGTAGAGGAGAACATTTTATTTTTTTTTTTCGTAATTTTCATGACTGAGATTTTTTTAGCATTAGGTCAGCTGATCCGTGTTATCTCTACCTTAACAGGATTACGATTATTTTTTTCTCAATTAAATAAATACTAATAATATTGAAATAATGTTTAATAATGCAATTTTTTCTTATATAAATTTCATTTTTTATTTTTTTATTAAATTTTGTCTTTAAAAATTTATATTAGATTCTGGTTGTTGCCTAATTTTGTACATATTGTATATACCATGATCGATTTATTTGATGTTCATTATATACATTGCGTAAAAATTATACCAGACATTCAGGTTTCAATGCAGTTTGAATGCAGTTTGATTGACACTATTATTTAAAAAAAAGGGCTTAAAACAATATTTATTTTTATATAAATATATGTTTCTTACCACGTGAAAGGACTTATGAATTAAAAAAAATAATTAAAAATTGGATATTATATTAAGTTTGAAACATTCAATCACGATTTCAAAAGGGCTCGCATAAGTGCATGTCATAACAAATTATAAATAAAATGCATGCATTTTTTGATTTTAGATAATTTCTGCTTCGTTGTTGAGAGCATTATTATATGATTTTGTCATAATTTTACCCTAAAAAAGGGGCGTGTCCTTAAAAAAAATCGCGCCTGCGGCGGGCCATTGGGGGGCTCCGCCCCCCAAAACCCCCCATGGTGTTCTGCGGGTCCCATGTCAGGCAGCACCCCCACGGAAAAGGGGCACGAGCCGCCCCTGATATATATATATATATATATATATATATATATATATATATATATATATATCGGTGGAGGGGATACATTAAGAGGTAGGGAAAATTAGTGCTGCCCTCTGCGCTGATGTACTGTACACTAATAATACAAAATAATACATGGTGTAGGTGATGGAAAGAAATAGACCTAAAAATCCTACACAGTCCTTTGTCTGTGATGAATTCATAAGACATACAGTACGTGAATAGTGAACTCAAATACAAATAATGGTCTCTATAGAGGCTTCAATTGTTCCCCGGCGGGAAAATTTCAAGGCCCCATGTTAAGCGACGCATTCACTCTGACTTTAGAATTTTTTCTGGCAAACCTATTTGAGATAGATTTTTTTAAATTTTGGTTTGATATAGAGGACTACTTGAACTATTTTTAGAAAATACTAACTTAACTTTTTTTTCTGGCGCGCACTTTACTTTAACTACTGTATGTGACATACTGTATATCTGGTGCGTAATATTGTAAATATATAATACAGTTCTAAAAACTTATAATTTATATCTTCCGTATTTTTTCATGTAAATTTGTATGAATCTGAAATTGGGTTTTAGTATTTTGTAATACAATCTGTTTTTAAAAAATTAAGTCTTTATTTTTTCAGAAATTACTGTAGCATTGAAAATAATTGCAACATACGTATATTCTGTTTTTCGTCTTTTCACTTGGCCATGAAATCACACACATATAAATTATATATCTCTTAATAATGCCACAGGTACTAAACTACATTGTTGACATATCCCCAGACAGCTCTCATCAATTGCAAATGCTAGACATAAGTCTGAAACTTAATATGACTCCTTGTCTGTTTTTCAATGAACAACTTTCGAGAATATTTTTATTTTATATTTGGATAGAGAACCTTGAGTATCATCAATATTTGATCACATTTTTTGACCCCGCTCTTACATTATCATAGTCATGCAAATATTTTGTACGCAAGCAGGGCAAGCTGTTGCATAACTATGACGTCACAGCGTGTTTTCCCTTGGTAAAAAAAAATCTGAAAAAAATTGGCAATACATAACTCGAGTTCTTCTATCCAAATATGCAATAATAAATTCAGAAAGTTGTCCATTATCATTTTGTGTTCCTAAATTGTATACTTTTACAGGGTCGAAGCCAGGGACATCCCCACCGCAGCAGAGGAAGCCTTCCGCCAAGAAGAAATCCCACAGCAAGGTAGAGGGGGATGTGCCGCAGCTGCCAGTGGACAGTGATGCTCCTGTTAAGAAGAACTCCCGCAGCAAGGTAGAGAATGATGTGCCGCAGCAGCCAGTGGACACTGATCCTGCTGGCAAGAAGAACACTCGTAGCAGAGGAGAGGGGGACGTGCCAGCACAGGGGGCGTTGGACAGTGAGTCGCCAGGTAAGAAAAAACAAGCTGTGACACCGGCAGCTGTCGTCAAGAAGAAAGTGAAGCCTGCAAAAACAATAATCCTAATGAGGAAATCTGGTGGCGAGATTCGGAGGAGTCTACGCTTGGATAAAGAGGCAGTGGCAGAAGAGTTGGAGAAAGAAGAGAAAAGAAGAGAAGAGTCTACTAGCAAGTCACTCAGACTGTCAGAAGTTTTTGAGAAGAGAAAGACAACGGAGAGTATTTTAGCAATCATGCCAATTTGTGAGCCACGCCGGAAGCAACGCAAGGAGAAACACATCGTGAGGTCAGACTTTATAATGCAGACGGAAGATACAGAGATGACGGCAAAATTGAACTTTCTAGAGGCTGTCGGTATTTGTATGCCCCAGCCTGACTCTGAACCCGACACGGACCTGTCACAGGTGGAACATGAACTTGTGGCCATCGTCCACAATAACGTGGCAGAGAGCTTGGAGGGGGAGGCCAGCGTGCAGGCAGTCATGGACAGCATAGAGGCCTCCGTGAGCAGTGACTCCTCAGAGGACACCATGAGCGTGTCCGAGCCCGAGTACATAGACATAGACATAGACGACATAGAGAGCCCCCATGAAGAGGAGCGCAAGGTGAAGAGGAAAGAGAAACCAGTGGCAAGTACGTACTCAAGCAAACTGATAAAGTACAGCCCCGTGGAAACTGGGGGCCAGGAAAAAGCAAGGGTGGTCAAGAAACGAGTGGTCGATGAAAACAGGGAAAGAAAGTTCAAGTGCACTTACTGCAGCAAAGCCTTTTTCAAACAACCTCACTTAAACACCCATATGATAATTCACACGGGGTCCAAGCCATTTGAGTGTCCCATATGTTCGAAAAGGTTCACACAGCTAACAAATCTTCAAACACACAAAGCTAGGATCCACTTCGGTGAAAAAAGGTTTAAGTGTGAATACTGCGGCAGACGGTTCTCAGAATTGAGCAACGTTCTGCGTCATGAGAAAAGGGTACATAGTTTGGATCGAAAGTTTACATGCAACGTTTGTAAGTACCGATTCAAGACCAAGGACTTGCTACGCAAACACTACGAATGCAAGCACACTGAAAAGGGTTTTCAGTGCCGTTTCTGTAAGAAAAAATTCAGTCGAAAGTCTAACATGCACCAGCACATTTCCATGGCTCACACTGAGAAGCTGTACTCATGCAGGGTTTGCTCGAAAGATTTTTCTCAGCGCGGCAGCATGCTTGTGCATCAGATGGCCAAGCACTGCTACTTCAACGTGGACGAACAGGACGAAGAGGACGAACAGTCCCACAGTGCTCCTTATAATCAAGATTTATAAAAAAACACTGAATTTGTGACATCAACAATATATGATACACATGGTATACTAAAATATACATACAAAACTTGTTAATTACCAAAAACTGGCCTTTACTTGCATTGATTTATCCTTCTTATACTTTGCAGTGTTATATAACTATATAGGTCAGAGCTATTGCTATCACTTATTTTGACTAACATTTTTTACCTGCTAAAAAGTTGCTTTTATTGCCTTTGATTTGAACAATTGTAAATCACTATAGCTGCATCATTCCACTGAAGTGTTGTTACATTTTTTTGTTTTGCTTTGAGAAACTTTTAATTGAAGAGAGTAACATTGAATGAGTCACATAGATGTTTCTTGTAGTCCCTGAGCTGTAGTTAAGCCTTGCTTCCCCTTCCCCCCCTTTCTTATTGAGCCGCTTCATCAAAATTTTTATTTTATGTACACAATTATCAACCTGGCTGGCTGTAAATGTTTTTTATAATTGTGATTTGTTAAATTTGTTAATTTGTTAAGGGTAAGGTAACGCCACCAATGTTAAAAAAAATCCCTCTCACAAAAATTCTGAAAAAAATTTAAAATGTTCTCCTCTATACCCCCTATCAGTACCTAAAATATCAGGTATACAAATACGATCTAGTTTTTGAGTTATAAAATTTTAAAGTTGACTACTTTAAGGGTAAGGTAACGCCACCAATGTTAAAAAAAATCCCTCACACAAAAATTCTAAAAAAAATTTAAAATGTTCTCCTCTACACCCCCTATGAGTAGCTAAAATATCAGGTATACAAATACGATCTAGTTTTTGAGTTATAAATTTTTAAAGTTGACTACTTTAACATGGAGAAATGAAACTTCCATGTTAAATTAGTCAACTTTAAAAATTCATAACTCAAAAACTAGATCGTATTTGTATACCTGATAATTTAGCTACTGATAGGGGGTGTAGAGGAGAACATTTTAAATTTTTTTCAGAATTTTTGTGTGAGGGATTTTTTTTAACATTGGTGGCGTTACCTTACCCTTAATACCATGAAAGGTGGTGGCAATTAGTGGAAGCTTCTTTTTTTGTATACCTTGTAACTTTTTTTCAATTGAATCTCATGGTTTTAACCGCCTTGGGAGAGCATCTAACATTGGGCAGAAGTAACATAATTGATGCTATCATTATAGCATCAATTATGTTTCTTCTGCTCAGAGTTAGAAAAGATACGGATTTGAACATTTGGGAGGTGTGTCTAAAAACATTTCAAATTCAGCACATGAACATAATATTTAGATTGTGATATGCAAGCTTAGTTGAGGAACCCAAAGTCACATCAACTGCTTTTCATTTGTTTTAAATCAGCTGATTTGCATTAATTGATTTATTGATCAATTGATTTAAATGCTAATTTTATGTAGCTATAATTAAACCACACTTCTCAGAAACTAATGATTAAAAAAAACAAAGTAACCATATTTATATTTTAGCTTCATTTTATATTTGTGATAAGTTTTATTATTTTAAACTAAAAGTTGTTTTATAATAAAAATGTAACAATTTTTCAAAGAACAAATAAATAAAAATACAATAAAAAATTATTCTGTCATCTAATATGTACTTTGATTTTTGTTGTGTATGTGATAAACTTATGTTCCCTTGTATATTATGATGATATGTGTAGAAATTTAGGGAAAATTGCTGCTATAGCCCCAAAATTACTTTTCAACGGAAATTTCTTTATTTCACTTTTTTACTTTTATATAAATATTTATTAATACGGTAGAAAAAAAAAATATGACAACTAAAATACATTATAGCTAGTGTTTATTTATATTATATTTGTTAAAATAATACAAGTAATGCAACTGTATTTTTATTTTTAATATAGACTTTTTCTTAAAAAAAGCAAAAAAAAAAAACAACAACAGAGAGTGCAGTAAAAAAATAGAGGATTGAGTGCATCAGTCTGATCATGAAATAAATAATATCACAATAACAAAAATTAATTAAATTTAATAAATAGAAAATATATTGACAAATTATAGAAGTTTTGCATTTATAATATTATAGTTAATTATAATAACATATATTTTTATGAGGAATTACGAATTATAATTAAGTTTTATTAAAATTTGTTATACTTAAACTCGTTCGCATATATATCAACCTATATAATATACGTAAACTCAAAATGTGCGGATTAATATTAATAAAATATTATACATTACTTTGAAAACTGCATTTAAAAAAAAAAAAAAAAAATCTATAACATATATATATATATATATATATATATGCGTGTGCAGGAGATTTTTTTATATATGCATAATTGTATTAAGGGTAAGATAACGCCAACAATGTTAAAAAAAAAAAAAATGATCCTCACACGAAAATTCTGAAAAAAAAAAAAATAAATAAATAAAATATTCTCCTCTATCAGCTAGTAGCTAAAATATCAGGTATACAAATACGCTCTAGTTTTTGAGTTATGAATTTTTAAAGTTGACTACTTTAACATAGAGAAATAGAACTTCCATGTTAATTAAACTAGATCGTATTTGTATACCTGATATTTTATAGCTATTAGCAAATAACTTTTTCGTTCAAAGGATATTCATATTAAATTTTAATTTCACTTTTTGGACTTTTACGTTTGCCGGTGTTCGATGTAATCCTTCTGTGTGTAGTATGTTGTGATGGTCACTTAGTGTTCGTGCACGTCACTAACACTTGCATGTGCTACACATATCACTACGTTTCGAGAGTTTCAGTATACTCATAGGTACATCGTATTTAGTCTCAGATCACCTGAGGAAGAGAGCGGTTGACTCTCGAAACGTATAGTGATATGTGTAGTACATGATGCAAGTGTAAGTGATGTGCATGAACACTAAGTGACCATCGCAACATACTACACACAGAAGGATTACATCGAACACCGGCAAAGGTAAAAGTCCGAAAAGTGAAATTAAAAATTTTATAGCTATAACTGATAGAGGGTGTAGATTCGAGGAGAACATTTTTTTTTAATTTCCAGAATTTTTTAACATTGGTGGCGTTATCTTATCCTTAATTGGATGAGTGTGAACTCGAGTTATAAATATGCATTGTTAATTTTTTTTCAGATTTTGTTGAACTTTAAATTGAAACACCCTCAAAATAAGCGTTTTGCAGCACGATTTTAATTAAGGGAATTTTTCGAGGGTCAAAAAATTTGGAAATTAATACATAACTGGCGGAGGTACTTTATCCAGCAAATATATATATATATATATATATATATATATATATGCAATAAAAGAATTAAATGCATGATATGTATTTTAAAATTTTAATATTTATTTATACTATATATATATATATATATATATATATATATATATATATATATATATATATTAATTTGCAGTCGATCACATATATATTTTTGTGTAGCTTAATTCCAAGGATTTTGTATACAAACGATCGAGGTTATATATACAAAATCCTTGGTAGTTTCTGATGTTATGATATATCCATTCTTCGTCGCCTCGAAAGCTGGTGCAATGGAAATGCTGCAATCCGACGAGATGAGGAAAGCGGAACTTTGCTCACAAAAATCTGCTTGGCTGCGGTTGATACGACGTACGAACCACACAGCAGCCGCGCGCGGTCCAGCTTGCAGTTATTCGTAAAGAAAAATTGTTGCGGTGTGCTGCACATCCGTGAGTATTTGTGACGTATATGTAAAAATGTAACGAGGATCACTGCAATGCAGTCTGTTTTGTTTATATTATTCCCAATAATGGACAACATACATGAAAAAAATTTATTGCAGAAATGAATAGAGGGTACCAAATTATGCTACTCTGAATTTTTTCAGATTTTTTTGAAACCCAGAACTATTTTTAAATAATTATTAAAAGTGCGGCCACGCCCCCTGGAGGCGTCAATAGGCGTCCAGTCTCCTTTTTATTAAGAATTCAGAGGTGCCAACTGAAATCACAGGACTTTCAATAATTATTTAAAAATAGTTGCGGGTCTCAAAAAAATCTGAAAAAATTCAGAGTAGCATAATTTGGTGCCCTCTATTCATTTCTGCAATAAAATTTTTTCATACATGTATGTTGTCCATTAGTGAATAATATCATATTATAGTAAATTTATAATATTATGGGAGGCCCGGGTCATATACGCGGAAGTTAAAGTGTTAAAAATTTTAGTAATTATTTACTCAAATTTAGTCAGACAAATTTAGAAACTATAGTTTAATATATTAATAAATTTAAGTAGAAAGAAAAATGAAATTTTAATTTATTTACAATAGCATATATGACATGCACTATATAGCTGATTCTCAAACTGCACATCTAGCTTATTAATTGATGGCGAAAAGGTAATGTGCATATAATTCTTACAGGCGCTGCAGCCAATGCATGTAACAGATACAATTAAACTTTATAAATAAAAATATTAACTAATAATATTGAGATATACATGACGACACATGCCATATATGTTCTTAGGAAATTCATACCATTATTACATGATCTACCGAAATGGCAAATTTATTGTACGATTTTTGTTAAAAGTTATATCGCGTTCCGCGTATACTTAATTAAAAAATTGCAAGTTAAAAAAAGTTTTTATTAAATAATATTTATAATGATATATAATTTAGTATTTTCTAGTAAAAAATAGTGCTTCTCGTCCATAAGGAACCGAAATAATATATATATAGTTGAAAAAAAACTTGATTTACTCGAAAATTTTTGTGGTTATAGATGCATCAGGTGCATGGTATAAAAAAAAATATAATAATATATATTTATAAATATGTTAATTAAATGACTCTAGATTATTTAACCATGCAAATAACGTTTAAAATATATTACGTTTACTCATGAATGCATTTTAGTTCGGTAATAAAAATAAATAACTAAAAATGATCGTTATTAATCAAATTATAATTAAATAAGTATCACTTTATATTTATTTCCATACTAAATCCCATAACCAAATGTTTTTAAAATAAAATATTATATACCAGATGCTGAGCGTGCTGTACAGTGTTTATTCTAGTTAGTTAAGTCTAATTCCCCCAGTATATTGTTCGGAGTAATTGAATATTCTTTGCGAATTAATATACTGGGAATTTAAACATTAAGACTAAACTAAGAACAATTATTTTATTATGTCTGCATGACATAAAAATACTGAGAAGCTTAATAATGTTTTAGTGCGAAATCGAGAGGATTTGTTTAGGTATAGTATATATTTATAATAATACAAATATATATAATACGATATATAATAGTGTATATGTTGCATGGTGCATGGCTGTTCGTTTTATCAAAATAATCCTGGGATGAGAGCTCTGCAGTTATGACGAAAGGCCATTTATTTTGAAATTGTTTTACATTCCTACAAGGAAGGAACATCAATGAATAATATACTAATGTGCCATGGAATATTAATAATTAAAATTATCAGTATAGAAAATTTACCATATTATTATATACTGACAAGTGAGAGAAAGCGAGAGAGTATTATTATAATTTTTTTAATAATTAAATAAATAATTAACCGCAGCCAATTAACTTCGCACAGCCACTTCCCCTCTTATCGCACAATTACACTATATTTAGGTTTCAGGATTATCTCGAGCTGGTTTCCCGTCACTGATGGCAACGTGAGAAATAACGCTTGAGCTAATTCAAGAAAGGGCATTGAGAAACAATATAATATATATTAAATTTTACTGAATCAAGCAAATTTCACGGGGTAAAAGGAATCGATGTTCACTCCTCGCCTCTGAAAAGCTCCCTTCTGAGGCCTTTTTTAATCGGCTAATACAGCTAGAGGGCATGGTCATTAATATAGAAGGGTAATTTTCAGAGGCGAGGAGTAAATGTTCTCAACCATCGAGGAAATTTTAAGAGAAATTCATACATTACATATAAATATTAATTAAATCATCATATATTTATAAAATGTGTAGATAAATATGTGCAGTTAAGCTAGAATATGGTTACTATAATTATACAATACTGTATAAATATGACTGAACTAATATATATGATAATCCCCTGCAGGATACGTTTGGTGCCCGTCATCATGTTCTCCACGGTGACTCTAATGGTGCTGGTGCTCACGTGCGCAGGTATATGTAACTGTGGTCGTCACTTTTCATTTATAGGTTTTCGTCGGAAACGCTCTCGGCTTGTATTAGCCAGTCTTCGTTAAAACCTGGCTACCAAAATGACTGAGGACGTTACATATATGACGGAAACCAATTAAGTTTAATGTGACCCCCCCCCTCAGGTCTGTGTTGATAATTTGACATCACACGAAGGTGCATAGGCCCCACAGATTTTTATAAACAGTTCTGCATTCGATTTAAAAAAATAATTGGGGACATTCACAAAGCACTTTAACCCCCAATTTAGCCCCGATTTTTAACCCTGGTGCTAAAAATGGTGTTAAGCTATTAGCTTAACATGGTTAGCCCCTGGTTTAGTACCATGTTTAGCACCAGGGTTAAAAATCGGGGCTAAAGTGGGGGTTAAAGTGCTTTGTGAATGTCCCCCAATAATAATTACGGAATTAGAGGGATGGAAATTTCTCTTAAGGTATAACCTGAGAATTTGTCTGTCAAGGTCAAGAGGCGTGGCTATAGTGGCAACACTGTTTGCATTGGAATACGCATAAATTTTTAGGAGGGGGTGGTGACATCAGTCCTTGAGAACGTTGCCACATTTCTCATCACATATAGGAAACGATCATCGCCACGGTTCAAAATATATGAAAACAATTCAGAAAAATAGTCTAAAAAATTAGGTTTTAGTAAAAAAAAAAGTAAAAGAATCTGTTGTATAGTTTTTTTGCAATGCTAATTAACAAATTTAACATTGGAAGGATACAAAATTCTCATTTAAATAAATTAATTATAATTAAACCAACGGTTAAAAAATTCAGAAAAAATTCAGAGCTAATTTGACGATTGTTGTGAGTCCACCAAATTAAGTTGAAGAAAATCTGTTTTAGCGAATTTTTCGTCCAAATTTCTCAGGTTAAGCCTTAAACTACTTGTTCCGTCCAGTAATTTTACAAATTTTACAATTCATGCATCGGCATGAAACTTTTTCCTGGGCTGTTTTAGTCATGGTATATTGAACATTAGAACAGGGTATGACGACGGACAAAATCAGGTAACATATATTGAACAGTGGAGGAACAGGGCATGACGTGACGACTAAATCAGGTAACATGCTGGCTGCTGCAGGCGCGGAGGTGTTTCTGCTACGGCGGCCGCTCATCAGCACACTGACGGAGCTGTCGTGCGTCTACAACGGTCCACAGTGTGCCTCCCCCGCGCTCGCCTGGGTGCTGCCCAACATGGCACGGCCCGTAAACCTGAGTGAGTATTACCCTCAAGGAGGATATATACATCATCTATCATATATCATTCTTGCATGGTTACCCTGGAAGGAACTTTCAAACCGTTCGCTTTTGCCACCAAAGCAACGCCATGTTGTATCCCTGGCTGGTACGTCACGACGCTGATTTTCATACATGCGCATATGATTATATAATTGATTAGCTATAATATCCTAATTGTCAAAGGTGTAATGTGCGCCGCTATCAAAAAGTTGTAGCTTTAAGGTGCTTTTCCATTGAGCGATGTCGAGCGGGGCTAGAAAAGTGCACTTGCTTTATTATATCATATATGGCGGCCATATGTTGACTCGAAAAAATCGCGGCGAGATTTAATCGTTGCGGGAAAGCGATTTTTTCACGCCAATATATGGCCGCCATATGATAAAAAGCAAGTGCGCCTTTCTCGCACTTCTCCAATTAAGCCCCGCTCGCGACATCGCTCCATGGAAAAGTACCTTTAGCCGCCAGTGCTAAAAGCTATAAAATCTTTGCGATTATCACACAGACCGGCACGCAGCTCATTTGGTAGATTTTTCCGACGAAAACCGTCGATGTTCCTTAATTCGACGTCCTCAGCCATCATCCCTATCGTTGTCGTCCGTGACAACTTGTTTCTTGAACTGCCTTTTTTTTTTTTTTTTTTGCAGCCCAGAAGCGTTGGACGCAGCCGAAGCAGCACATGCCAGGAGAATCGGTATTGTCGGTAAGACAAGTTTGGGCCAAAATATCATCCATTACGGGTCTTTCACCATGCATACTTCATAAAATATATATACTATGACGTCACGATTTTGTAGGCAGAACATTATCAGCGGCATAGTAGATGTACGATGAAGTTGGTTTCGAAATTAATTTCTCCATGCATGGCTATATTCGCAAAATTTTTCTTGGAAATTTGCTTTCATAAATGAAAAGAAGAATCAATGCTATATATTGAAGAAAAATATTTTGGTCACCAAAACTATTATTAAAAAAGAAATGTTGTCAGTTACATTATCCCGCACAGTCTATATAGGATTTTCTGCCTACATCCCGAAGATCTTCGGACATCATCTCCGAGGTATCCAAAACGTAAACATGAAACTCCCGTATAACCAACGGTTTCGTGGCTCAGTTGGCTCAGGGTAGTGAGGAAATTGAATGGTTTACCTCCCTCGCCCATGCTACTGATATTTTGGACGACCATAATGCTGACGTTTTATACAACATTTTGAAGGTTTTGTACGGATATTCCGATATGTATTCGAATTATTATAATAATATTACATATATGAGAATTTTAGATTAATATGTGGTTAAAACTAAATAAAGTGTATTTAAATTAGGTTTTAATTTTGTTGTTTGCTCTAAATCTACAAATTTAAAAGATTGAATAGCATACATGTGACATTTATAATTTTTGTTTTTATTATATTTACTCAAATAATGGAGTATTGACCTCGATTTTTTTTTATTGCAGAAATGGATAGAGGGTGAAAAGTTATGCCACCCTGATTTTTTTTTCAGATTTTTTAGAGCTCGGAAAGTATTTTTAAAAAATTATTAAAGTCCTTTTTGTGACGTCACGTGGCGGCAAAACCTATCTTTTTCTCAGCGGCGTCTCGTGACGTCACAAAAATAGCTTTTAATAAATTTTTAAAAATAGTTCCCGGGCTCTAAAAAATCTGAAAAAAATCAGGGTAGCATAACTTTGCACCCTCTATTCATTTCTGCAATAAAAAGATTGAGGTCGATACTCCATAGCCTACGCCACACTCTGTAATTTGAGCTGCGGGTTAAATTAACGGTAAGAAAGTAAATTTACTTTTGCAGGTGACGTGGGAAATTGCTGCCGAGCACAGGACCGAAAATTCGTCGCTGCACATCGCCCCTCCGAACGTCTTCCCTCCGGTGCTGGACGAGCGATGGCACTGTGAGTCAATCAAATTTATCAATGGAAGACACGTGCGTGCACCACTTTTTGTTCCGCAGCGTTTCCCGAGGTGTGGACGGACGCGGACGCGGGCTTCCAACTGGCGCAGCGCTTCTCCACGGACCGCGTGCACGTGTCGGTGCTTGCTCGAGGCCCCGCCCACTTGGTGCTCAGCACGACCGCTGACCCCACGAACAGCGCGGCCTTATGGGTGGCCCTTGACACGCGGAACGGCCACGTCAGCGAGCTGAAGCGGTGTGACCACGGGGTGGGCGGCACGTGCGAGCTAGGACCAACGTGGAACGAGGTCAGTCCAGCACACGTCTTAACTCGAACACTTATCTAACACGTTCTGAAGCAGACGGTGCTGAAGAATGGTTCCTCGTGGGTGCACCTCACCGTGTCAGTGCGGGATTTGGAGGTGCAGCTGTCGGGCGTGCCCCTGATGGCCTGGAGGGACCCCCCGGCTGACCTCCAGTTCATTTCCTTCCGCACCGAGGGGGTGTCCGGCCGCTGGCGCCTGCACAACTGTGAGTGTATTATTCCTAGAGCCCCGGCCGTACATTAAAATTATTATATATAATGCAGCCATCACTGTGAATATAAAGCATTATCACCCCTGCCTTCCATAATGTTAGCTGTTGAAAACAGCACCCACATTATACAGTTGTGATTCAGCTTAAATCGATTGATTAAGGAAACTCGTGTGCTTTTTAATACCAATTTAACTATATTGTAATTCTTTTCCCAACAGGCAATTTTTGTTCCGCAAGTTTCAAGTCGCGAATGAAATCATCACATTGATAAAATAAAATTTAAATTTTGTCCTGCTAGAGTGACTATATACATGCAATAACTCAGGCTCTTGTGCTTTATGCTTATTGTATTAAAACCGTTGTAACGAGAACTCCACAAATGCACGAAGTAAACTTAACGTTCCCTTGCATAGTTTTTACTACCTATAAATTGTAGCCTTGCAATTTGAACAGCGCTTGTTGCTCCTCTGACAGTTGATAATTTTCTTGCCAGACGACATGCTGCTGCCCAGCGACGCAGGCATCGCGATCAACGCCAACTTCCCCGCAACCAACAGAACGGCCTACGAGTCGTGCCTCCGGTTCCAATACCTCGGGGCAGCCACAGTCACCGTGGCCAGCTCAAACCATTCTTTGGAGCTGCAGGTCGGTGGGCAATAATTGTTTGTTAAAGATTAAATGTTTGGGAGGGAACAAAATAACCCAATTGGAGGCTGAAAGTGGCCCATACACAAAGTGAACACAACCACCAAACGTTGATCAGAAATACCTACGTCATCAAAAATTTACACAGGAAACTTATATATAGAATATTATTATATTATACAGCAAAATAAATATTAAAATGCAAATTAACAGTAATGACAATTTTGTGAAGGTAACATATCATGTGAAAATTTAGAACCATCAAGCAAAGAGCCTTAATAAAGAATGCATAATTTACAGAAAAATGACATATCAATTTTTTGAACAAAGAATTAAAATCGAGCAAGTCACAACTCTCACTTTCCTCACAATTAGAACATCATTCTTTCATGAGACAGATCGCTCGTCACGTGTTAATGTTATGGCTTGCAGGCGACCAGGACATGGCGCTCCGTGCGACTGAACCTGCCATTGAGGCCGCCCAACGACCGCGTGCTCTTCTCCCCCCGCGCTGATGCCTTCGCTCTCTCCAGCGTCGTCAAGGCGTGCAACGACCAGGGTTGGTCACCACCTATTTTATTTTATTTATTTCATTGTAATTCTACATAATGGGTTCGATTCACGAAGCTGTTATAGCCAGGTTTCTAACCACGTTTAGCTAAACGTGGTTAGAACCCTGGCTAACTGCTTCGTGAATCGCGCCCATTATGGATTACCAGGTTTGCGTTTACACCTCAATGAGCTATACAGCTCGAGCAGAAAGAAAATCAGGATTTCAGCATACTGCAATTTCAGAGTACATGGCATCCACACTGAGCGTAGAGGACACCAAGGAACTTAAGGACGCCAAGTGCGTGGAATTGACGTCTGGCCAGTTCGCAGTCCTTCATGAGCGCACGCTGGAGGACCGTCCGAGCATTCACGGTGAGCAGTAGAGGAGCAAGTCTCCGAGTCGTGTCTCACTGTCCGTCGTCTGCCACAGCATGCCGCCGCAGAATGTACTACAGCGCAAGCTGCAACATCTCGTGCGGTAAGGTGCTCGGCTACTCGTGCAAACACGTCGCGGTGTGCGACGCGTACAAGTGCTCGTGCCTGGACAAGTACGTGCCCACTGCGCTCTGGAATACCACGTGCATCAAACGTGAGTTAAATCATATCCAAGAGATAATCACATAATTAATTGGAAATATATTCAGTTCCAGCGATCACCCCCCGGCCTCGCGTGCGGCCCTCCACGACCGCGAGCACGGTAACAAAAGAGCCCTCGAGCACCACCTTAGCTGCGATCTCGTCAGGTGGGCTCCTTGAAACAATGGATCGAATTATTCGAATTTATTAGATCTGTTCGTAAACCCTGCCCGGAGTACACTTTACTGACACCAGCTCAGAGAGAGCGGGGTAGGCGGTGCAGTGCAAATGATCGACGTTTTTGTTCGTAAACGCAAGAGGACGCTGCTCAGAATACTCCGAGCAGGGTTTACGAACAGACCTACTGTGTAGACAGAAGTTCAAACGTCACAACAGGCGATCGGGAATCGATGTAATATTTCCAACTAAACGATCTGACAGATTAGCATGCTGGAGAACAACGGATTTTAGTTTAGGGGTCACGTGGATTTATTTTAGCATGTCCGCATTTCGTAAAAGGTCATCCACTGCACATCTTGAGCGGTGGCCAAACCAACTCGGGGCAAATTACATGTAAATATTATTGACTTGGGTTTCACTGCTTGCGTTGAATTTCTCATACTCTACTCTTATACACAGTATGTATATATTGTATTGTCAGCATATTTGAGGTAAAAAAAACTTTTTAACATATGAGAATTAAAGAAAAATATTTATATAAATAATATATAATATTTATATAAATAATATGTACATGCAATATATTTCCATATTATAAAAGTTAATTATTGTTGTAATTTATATAAAATTTGTATATTTTTGTCTCTTTGCCAGGTGCTTCTGCAGGTGTTGAGGCTGGCTCGTGGTTGATGGACCATCTCGTCCTGCTGGTCGCCATCTTGGTCTCGTTACTTCTCGTGGCCGTCAGTGCGGCGCTGCTCGTCTGGCACCGCCGCCGCCCCAACCGGCCCCGCCGCCCCAACCGGCCCCGCCGGCCCGCAACCTCGGTCGGAATTCTGAACCACGTGTACGGCGATATATAATTAACTGCATGTTAGTTTTATTTAAAAAAAAAAAACATTGTTTCTTTACATCAATATAACAATTTTATTGTTCTAATTCGAATTTTTTGGTGAGATTATTAACATTATAATCTCTAGCTGCTGGACAATATTTGTAAACTTATGAATCAATAGAAAAATAATAATAATAAAAAAATAAAAAAGGGGGGTTAAAAAATATATAATATTATTTAATAATTATTTTTAACGAGAGAAAATATCAAATTTAAATTAGCTATACTCTAATATGATAGGGTAAACTTCATTAAAAAAATTCATTAAATACTAAATGTTGTCACTAGAAGCTGCATATATGTGTATTAAGTGTAATTGTGAAATAATTATTATTATATTTATTTATTTATTTATTTATTAGCTAAAACTAATAAATCATAAATGTTTAACAATGTTTAACAGCTGTGTAGCCGTGCTTATTAGACAATTGTAACCAAATTTAGTTATGCTGGTTAATCAATTAAAAAAGTGACCAAAAGCCAAAAGGATGAAATTCACATTTTTAATTATTCAATTCAATTCTTTATTCGTCATTTTCAAATACATACAGACACAATCATAATGAAGGCACTCTGCATGAGATGGTAATACACGTCCAAACACATACTTAAAAACTAAATGTAACATAACTAGATACATTATAAAAACAATTTTTCAACAATAATACTTTTACGGCACATTGACTGACACTATGTAGTTTTAATTACTTTTTACTGCGATTTCTCCAGAACTATGGTTATAATGTTATAATCAAATTTAAATTACCGAAAGCCAAAAATAACAATTGTTTATTTATTAGGGTTTTTGGTGAAAATGCATAATCCAAAACTAGTTTTTGGTCACTTTCTATTAACATTGTCGATCCAAATTCAGCTTTGGGTCCTCATTATAATATAATATAAAATAAAACTGCATGCATGCGTATTAATAACAATCATACGAATACATAGAAATATAAAAATGATTTTTTTTTTTACGTATATACTTTACAAATATTATAAAGTGAAAAAAATTGGGTCTGAGATTAAATTGTTTAATATATTTTATATGTATACAATAATACACAGTACATATAATATCTTGTTTATATACACATATATTGCATAACATTTTATTAGGAACTATATATTTCTAGACTTTAATATAATATATTATAGTTTGATAGTAAAATTATATTTGTCGCCTCGGAATATAAGTAAGTGTCGTATAAACCACGATGTTTCGTTGCAATGGACAATTTGCATGACATTTTTTTATTGCAGAAATGGATAGAAGATAGAGGGTGCAAAGTTATGCTACTCTGAATTTTTTCAGATTTTTTAGAGACTGGGAACTATTTTTAAAAAAATATTGAAAGTCGATTTTATGACGTCACGAGGAGTCTGTCTTTAAGAAAAGGATAGGTGCTAAACGCCCGTGACGTCATAAAACTTACATTCAATAATTTTTTAAAAATAGTTCCCGCTCTAAAAAAAAATCTAAAAAAATTTAGAGTAGCATAATTTGGTACCCTCTATCCATTTCTGTAATAAAAAATGTCATGCAAATTGTCCATTATAGACCTTACGCTACATGCATGTATACAGACTATACAGTCTTACAGTGATGTACGCATCACATGTACATCAATCTGATCAGTAAAGCAACGAGAATTCTACAAAATGTTGAAGATGAACTAGTTGTGGGCAAATTTTGCTCCAAATCCGAAATAAAATCTCATTTCGACTTTGGGTCAAACCACGATGCTCCAAACTAGTTCTGGTCTTCAAAGCCGAAGTAAAAGTCTCCATCGGCTTTGGAGCGTTTCGATGTGACCAGAACTAGTTTGAACGTTTGGAGCATCGTGGTTTGAGTTTGATCAAAATTCATTTTGAATCACGGCTGAGTCAAAAACGTAAAAATGTGACAAACAAATTAAGAGTAAATTTTTCTGGCATATAAAAATTAAACCATGTATGGCACTTCCCTAATTCCTATTGCAATTCTTGATATTGAAAAATACAGAGCTTTCATTTCATGTGTATGCGTTTATTTTTATTTTATGTTATACCTTTAAATTTCCCTTATTAGTAGATTACTTAATGAATTTATAAACACGTACCCTCAGTACCCTGTATAATTATATTGTTATTATGCCCTGCTTAAATCTCTTTACAATCCACTGCTAATTTGTTCCAATAATAAAAATTAAATATAATTTATTGATTTATTAAATTTGTTATTTCATTGTGTACGTAATATTATAAAATAAATAAATAATACTGTATTATAACATAATGTTTAACAGTTAATCATGTCAACATAAATATTACAGCTGAATACAAATGAATATGATAATTATTATTATTTGTCAACGAAAGAAATAATAAGGTCGCAGATGCCATTTCGAAATTTTATACCACTTTTGCTATGACAAAAAACATTTACCTGAATTGGACAATAATAATTAAACCTGAGACTGTAAATCCCCGAACTATCACAAAGCTGAAGCAACATGAATTTTTTTGTAAACCATGTAACTATATAATATTATATTATTTCAAAGTCTGTCTTAAAAGAGAGTCAAATCAAACACTGACTCTGCTAATCAAAACAATGGCTGATTTTTTTTTTTTTTTTTTAATTACTGGAAATTATGTATTATTTTTATATGACAATTAAAATAAGATGTAATTGGCAACATATAATTCTCCATATAGTCGCTCCTACTTGAAATGTCATTGACTGATAAAACAAATAATTCAGTCATGGGCTAGAGGTCATATATATGTCACAATATTTTTTCCGCAAATGAATCTCAAATTGTGCAACTTGTGGCGCCTCTACAGCGAAGCTTGATATATATGTGGAGCAGAGACGACAAAGTCAGCGTCATTTGTGTCTGCAGGCTCGAAGCGACGCACAAGTCGGAGGTAAGAAATAAAAAAATTTGAAACAAATTAATTTCGCTGAAATTCTGAAATAGAACAAGTATTGGTCTCCAAGCCTAGAAAACCTATTAAAGTACTTATAGCTATTTTATGTGTATTTCGTGAAATGCTAGTATATAATATTTTGTTTTTGATGATACAAAGAAAAACAGTAAGGGGGCATTCACAAAGCCTTAAGCTTTAATTTTTATCCTGGGTAAATTTGATTACCATTAATCCAGGGGTTAAACTCGGTACTAAAAATGTGGGCTAAATCAATGCTAAACAGAAACATTAAAACCGATTTAGCCAACACTTTTAGTACCATGCTTAAATATAGTCCCTGGTTTAGCACCATGTTTAGTACTCGATTTAACCCCGCATGATAAAAATTAAGGCTAATGTGAGACTATATTGCTTTGTGAATGCTCCCCATGCAACATCATAAGAGCTATATTGAACATAATATATTGTATATTTTAAGTTATGTTTTACTGTTATACTTCGTCTGAATAAAAAACAAAACAAACAAACAAAATCCATATTTTTTGCTTAGAATAAATCTGTACTACATGCCTTCCTCTCTCTTATCTTGTTATACATATTTTAAATCCTCTATTACACCATACAATTTTGCATACAATTTATTCTTGCAAGAAAATTTCATCTCCATACAAACAAATGGAGTTCAATTTTTCTTGAAAAGAAAAATTGTATATATACAATAATCAGAAAAATTGTATCGTGTAATACCGGCTTAAGACAACGAATTTCTCTGAAAATAATATAGAAGATTGTAATCATTGATATTTCATTTGGTAATTTATTTTGCTTCAAGATTCGTCTCTCGTCCGGAATAATGAGTTATCTGCCTATCACAATTTCGTTGCAATAATGAGCTGTCTGCTATTTCATACTATTGCATGCGTGGTTTGAATATCATTAATATTTTATCATAAACATAAAAATAAGTTTTACTCTGATTTTTTTATACAACAATATTTATTACCGCCCGTTTATTGTTTTACATTAGCTCTGCATGACGATATATTATCCTTCATAAATATGAGTAAACTCAGTACTTGAGACCGAGATCAAAATGATGTCCATTTATTATTTGAAACAATTTTAAAGAAGCATGAAACTTTCAGCATAAAATGAAGATGAAAATTGATCTCTTTCACGTGATACTATAATATATTTATACATTTTCACCTGTGTTAATTATTTAACCCCGTTTTCATATTTTTCATCGAGATAGGTATTGGAAATTGACTCTGTCACGGTTAAAAATTAATATAATAATAACTATTAAGGGTTAAAATAACGCCACCAATGTTAAAAAAAAATCCCTCACACGGAAATTATGAAAAAAAATTAAAATGTTCTCCTCTGCAACCCCTATCAGTAGCTAAAAAATCAGCTATACAATTCGATCTAGATTTTGAGTTATGAATTTTTAAAGTTGACTTATTTAACATGGAAGTTCCAATTTGTATTAGCTGATATTTTAGCTACTGATATAGGAGGTGTAGAGGAGACTATTTTAAATTTTTTTCATAAATTTCGTGTGAGGAATTTTTTGTTTTAACATTGGCAGCGTTATCTTACCCTTAATGTATATACGCCGTAACGTAAAAAAGCTGAGCAGGTTGGGCCTGCACTTTTTATGATATTATGTTGAAATTATGTAAGAAGGTCTATCTAGACTGTCAGCACATTATAATTAAGTGTGTGATCTTTGTTTCCGTATATATCACACGGAAGCGAATCATCTGGTGAGCGCGATTGGTCGCCCGCCGGAAGTCTGCTTCTCTCGACTATCTATATATCATATCACACACATATGTGTGACATTACAAGAACGTGATGAAATTAATTATTATGTATATAATAATATGTCAATATGTGAGGCGGCAAAGAGCTGAATGTGACCCATATTAATATTATCATTAACCAAATCATTCAATGGAATAAAAGCTGTAAAAATATTGGTTCTTCTAATATTTAAATAACATTATTATATCCTCCCCGCAAAAAGGTCCCAAAATATATACATTCAAGGTGTTATATACCACCCTTCCACCCAGGCGCAGATCTAGAGAAAAATTCGGGGGGAGGGAGGGGGGGGACTGAAAAAAAAGTTTCTTCGGGGAGGGAGCTGCCTCCATAAGGCCAGTGTTAAAACAAAATTTAAGTGGGGAAAATGCCTATATTGCCCATGTTAAATCCAAAATTTCTGCAATTTCTGAATAAATTTTAACTGCAGCTTCCCCCCCCCCCCCAGCCCCCCCTGGATCCGCGCCTGCTCCCACCCATCGCCCCTCTTCAACCCCAAATTTAACATTGCGGGATATAGGGCACCACCCCTTCCCCCAGATGTAATTGCTGCAATTAATTCACCCAAAATTGAAATTATATATATATACAATTATTTTTTTCATCAAATTGATGTTATACCGATACAAGAGTGAAAACAAAACTAATGCAAATAAAATAATTACGATTGATCATTTATTAAAAATGTTTACCGACACGTACATTGCATTTTCCATTATTTCATGCAATAAAAAACATTAAGAATCAGTCAATTTTTGCTTAAAGACTAGAATATGTATATAGCGTGTATACAGTATATATATATAGGGGTGATAATAAATAATAATTATCAATTTGTTTCCAGAGAGACAAAATGGCTGGGGAACTCTTCTCATGGCTCGTGATGAGCCTGCTGCTTGTCGCCAGTAAGTAAAACAATATTATTATTTATGTTAGAGTAATAAAAAACAGTACTGAAAAACTCGTCAGATGTTAGTGATATAGACATATTGCAGACATTATAATTCTATTACATGATGTGAAGGATAGAACATTAATTACGCCAATTACGGTTCATTTAGTATATTATATTATCTACTCCGTGTTTGGTGTCGGGAATATGATGGAATAACCACTTCCATATCTCCGCTTACCAACTTCCCGCGGAAGAATACGAAGTCAGAATAATTCAATTATGTTCACTCTTTCCTTGTATGACTATAATATATGACGTTACAGTGTTTTACTGCATGATTCTAGTAGAAACTTTGAGAGTGCAGTTACAAAAAAATGAAATATTTTTATAGATCCTCTGCCTATCTTGAAGTCTTGTATTATAAATATTCAGTTAAAATGATAAATGCTCATTGGTTTAATATTAATAAATACAATATTTGGAGAAAAAATATTAATAAATAAATTAAGATTACTAAAACCCAATAGTGAATGTAAAAGGCGAAAAAATAAATAAATAAACAAATAAAAATAAAAAGCAGAAAAAACATAAATATTTTTTTTTACAAGATTCATCATTTTAACATTAAAATAAATATTGTTCCCTATTGTTTATATAATTTTACTTATGTATTTATCATTTCAATAAATAAGTAGTATATATAATTAAATTAAGAATAAAATTTAGTAACACGATGCTATCGAAATTCAAAGCTGGGCCGAAGGTCACGGGCATCAAGTGATAAGAAGGCGAGCTATAGTGTCTAATCATGTAGGACTTGTTCGTTTAGAGAAACTGGAACTCTGTCTTTATATATACAGTACTTAAAAAACAATTAAAAGAAAACGGCGTATTACAATATTTTCTATGATAATAAATTGCTATAAAAACGGTATTATATGATAATGTAATACTTGATAATATTTGTATATAATACTTTATCGATCACGGTGGTGAAGTAGTAATAATAATAATATTTGTTTATTGGGTTAAGTAATACAAAAGAATGGGGGGAAAGACATGAAAAAAAAAAACAAACAACAACAAAACAAGAGATGACTTAAGAACAAAAATTAATAAATACATAATAAAAAAAAAGTAAGAATACATAACCCAAACGGTGGTACGAAAAAGGTATAAAACCCATGCATAATTAATATATGATCAACCACCAATAATTATCAGATAATAAACTACATCGTCAACATTAATATAATAGAATAAAATAATATAGCAAAAAAGAAATATAATATGCTATATTAACAAAGTAATAATAAATATATATACATAATAAAAATATAGAGCAGCGAGTAGCGCTCGTCTGACACACAGTCCGAAGGTCATGCGTTCGAATCCTATTATACTGGGAGAGCTATTGGTAAAAAGATCGAGAGGTCTGAAACTTCGCTGTCTGTTTATAATAGAGACGAGCGACCTCATGTATTCAGGAGGTATTAAGATCTTGCTCTGAAACCGACCATCATGATTTTGGTTCTCCCTCGTGTACATGGCTAATACCGGGATGGATAAATTAAGTCGGCCATGGCCGCAGTGCAAACTATATCACCTGTCGATAAGATTCTGTATTTGACGGGACAAAAATCCGGAGATAAAAAAAGTACAGGTTGCTGTTAAACAAAAATAAATAATTCTAAGACCCCGCTTGTTACAGACGCCGAGGTGTTTCTTCTGCGGCGTCAGAGCCAGGAGGCCAACGACTCCAAGGTGGAGCTGTCGTGCTTCTACAACGGACCGCAGAGCGAGTCTGTGGGGCTGAGCTGGGTCCTACCTGCTGCCACGAGCCACATCACACAGAGTGAGTCTGTCCGTCATATTCATTTATAGAGACTATGATACTTATGATCTGAAGTATTCGGTTCGTGTTGGGCCAGTTAGATCCTTCGTTGCAAACAGTCAACCAATAATAAATACGACGAAAACCTAATTAAAAGGATACAGGCCTCAAATTAAAAATCATGCAGTCACAGAGAGTTACTTGAGTTGACAATCATCATTCGGATCATTTTTTTACGTGCGCGATGCAGCTGCATGAGCGGGGGCTGCAAAGTAAGGATGCAGGTCCTTGATGACGTCACAACGCACAACCATACATGCGCCGCCATGTTTTTTTGACGTCATTTTGACGTCATCAAGGACCTGCATCCTTACTTTGCAGCCCCCGCTCATGCAGCTGCATCGCGCACGTAAAAAATGATCCAAATGTTGATTGTCAACCCAAGCAACTCTCTGTGACTGCCTAATTTTTAATTTGAGGCCTGTATGCCTTTAAATATGACGCGCGCAGTGTAGAGTTTTAACGAGTTTTAATGAAAAAAAAATAATAATAATAAAATAAAAAGATATTGTTTATGATGAACGCTATGTAAAATATAATCTAATAACAAATTTTAAATTGACTTGCAGCATCGGAGCGATGGCGGCACACAACGCGGGCTGGATTGGTGAGTACAAAATATATTCTTGAAGCTCTTGAGGACTTGATCCTGGCCTGCAGGTGAAGGGCCACTTCGAGTACTACGGCCACGTGTGGCTGTCCACCACTTCCCTGAACGTCCGGCCACCCAACGTCTTTCCTCCCGTCCTTGACGAGCGATGGAATGGTGAGTCCATATGCATGTCTCACATGGAGAAAATTGCACTGTTATGGCAGCCTATAGGGACAAAATAAATTATTGGGGCATGACGTTAGCGCCCTGAGGTGGGCCAGAATTACTATAAGCATAAATAAACAAATTAAATATTTTTTCTTACTTTACTAAACAAAATACATCGGATTTAAAAACTTAAAAATACACCAGTACATGATAGATATCATAAAAAAATCACACCACCGAACAACCCCTTTTTTCTTTTTTTCATTTCTCCAATGTAGTCAAAATAGTATGTAGACCACCGCGCTTCCCCTCTCGCGGTTGCATGATGCCTTACATTGTACCATAGCCCTCTGGTGGAGGGCTATGATTGTACCCTTCGCCTGAGTCACACGTATATAAAATATATAAACATAAACAACTTTAGTTAATTATATAGTTGTTATTATATTCATACTAGAGAATTTTTTATTATTTTATCTGCAAGTATTGCATCGAGTTCCTATATTATAGAGTTTATAGAGTTCAAATTTAATTCTAAAATTATTATAAACACTAATGAGAGCCGAGATAACAATGTACTGTTACGCTCCTCGCCTCTGAAAAGTTCTCTTCTGCATGCAGCCTTGTTAAAATCAACATGTCTGTAATTATATAACACACGGCATGGTGATTAACAAGGAAACTGTTCAGTGAAGTGTACAATGTAAGGAATGTATCAGAGTTTCCGGAGATTCGCACGAGCGGCGCTGTGGACTTTAGCCCGCCCGTGCTGTTCAACACTGACCGTGTGCACTTGTCCGTGCTGGCGCGGAGGGACGCGCACATCGTCTTGCACTCGGGGACCAGTCCCTACAACAGCCCGGCCTACTGGCTGTCGCTGGACAGCCTCGCCACCTCCACGCCCGTGTCGGCGATCAGGAAGTGCGTGCACGGACTGCCCCGCTCGCTCCTGCCGCGCTACATCGACTGCAAGCAGATCAGGAACTCGCACCAGGTGAGCCCCCCCCCCCCCCCCCCCGAAATTTGGTTCTGGATCGATCGGCGCCCGAGCCTCATTAGGTCTGTTCGTGAACCGTTCACGTGGAAGTGCAGATGAAGTCATGCCTTTCGTTCGTAAACTTGCTTAAAATACACCGAGGTAAGTTGTACAATCACACATACTATGTACTGAACATGCATTGGAGCTAGTCTTATTGTTTTTTTTTTTTTTTTTTTTTTTTTTAATAAAAGGTAAAATACTTGAAAATACTAAATTTAACATTTATGGAGTGTGACAGATATTATATAGAGGGATTGGTAATGTATTTCAATTTACTTTGACACTACCCTTTCTCAATTTTCTGTGTAGGGCATTGAGATGCTGCGGCAGGGCAAGCAGTGGGTGCACTTGCGCATCCAGCTGACGCGGACGGAGCGCGAGGAGCTCACCATCAAGTTGAGCGTGGTGGGTAGCACGGACTTCGCGGTCAAGAGCCTGGCTGGCCTCAGCTGGACAGATCCCACCCCCATCGCCAACCTGCGCTACCTGTCTGTGAGGACGCAAGGCACGCCGGGCCTTTGGAAGGTCCACGACTGTGAGTCACAAATTCGAAACAAAAATGCAATGTTGGTGTTAATTAACACCACCTCCACCCGTCGCCCCCCTCCCACCCCAAATTTAACACTGCCCCCCTTCCTCTCCCTCCCCCAGAGCCGCCCTTGTGCTCAACACACACACATATATATAATCACACTAAATTTTTAGATGCTGAATTGGTTTCAGTACTTTATGTCAGTACAAAATTGTTCCAATTTCGTCTTACATCCAGCACTTTTGACCTATAAAACACTTAATCCAAGTACAAATTTGGTACTGAAAAAAGAGAGTCAATATTTTGTACTTTTTTTGACTCTCTTTATTCAGTACCAAATTTGTACTTGGAATAAGTATTTTATAGGTAAAAAGTGCTGGATGTAAGACGAAACTGGAAAATTTTGTACTGACTGGAGCAATTTTGTACTGACAAAAAGTACTGAAAACCAATTCAGCATCTAAAAATTTAGTGTGATACTATAATATAATATTACCGTGATGATTTTTTTTATTCATTATTATAGATATACATAATGTGGCAAAAATCCGTATCTTTAAAGGAGAGGAAAGGCTTCGAATTTTATATTTGTATCGATTTATAATTATGTCAAGCTTATTAGTAAAATAAAAAATAAAAAAATAATATAAAACACCACATTCCAATTTCTGGGAATTCGAGCCTGTCCCGACGCTCGCGACGTTTGACGTTGAAAAAAAGGCGCCAAGGAAAGTGGGGTGTTGACATATATAAGTCCCACTTTACTGATGAAACTCATATTATAGAAGGCGTATGTATGGGTGTTGTTTTTTTTTTTTTCCTGCAGAAATGAGTTTGATATTATTTATAAATTGATTGAAATATAAAAGCTGAAGCCGTTCCCCTCCTTTAATGACAAAAATAATTGCAGACCGGGTGGTGGTGCACAACGGTGAGAGCGACGGTGAGGGCTTCAACGTATTCGAGCTGAGCGAGCCCCACCAGAGCTGCCTGCAACTCTTCTATTTCTTGAGGCCGGGCTTCGGAGACGCCTCTGCAACTTCCAAGGACAAGAACCAAACCATCAAACTCGCGGTACTGTCAGTGCAAGTTAACATTTAAATTTGATCACGTCAATTGTTACATACACCTAATTATAATTCAAACTATCATAGTTAATTATTTTAAACATTTAACCAAGTGATAATATATGATAATATATTCAAATTAAAAAAATATTAATTTAGAAACACATTTTTAAAGGTCTCATTGAATATTGTTCATTAGTTATTTATAGTATTAGACTTGTACGTTAAATTTTATAAATTATTTTACTAATTATTCGGCTTTGGGTGCTGAAATAAGTATACATTTACAATAATTATAATATATATATTATGTTAGCACCCAAAGCCGAATTCGGACTATGTAAAAGAAGTAACCAAAATTAATATTTTATTTTCAAATTAAAATTTTTATTCAATCATGTTGGTTGTACAAACTTGGATTACGTCAAAATAAAAGTAAAAGACAAAAACTGACACAAAAAATAACAATAACACCCAGCAACAAAAAAAAAATCACAGCACTCAGAACAATTACATTATAATATACAGCCAAAATATACTTTTAAATACAAAAACTTCCTGCATTTTCTAACTCGTAAAAAAAAAAGCAAAAATAACCAAACATAAACAGTCTTATATAATTTAAATCAGTAAAAGAAAACAACTAAACTATTATTGTGATATACATTATTTTTGTTATATAAATAGCTGCAGCATTAAGTGTACATGATTACATTTTCAAGTAGTTTTGCACTAAAAAAGGCTTTAACAGAATAAAACGCGTGTTGAATTAAAATCCGTTTCAACTGATCTTTAAATGCAGTATCTGTTTTTATATTTCTCAAACTACCAGGTAAAAAATCATATATCAATGCTGATTTAAAAAATATTATATATTTTTCGGCTTTTGGAAAGTGACATTTAATCGAAAAAAGCAATTCTGGTCAAATCGCAAAAAAAACGTGATGTAAATTTAATTTATGACGACAGGGCGACAGCTCAGCCTGGCAGGTGCTGAAGGTAAGCATGCACCTCAAGCCACCCAGCGATCACATCCACTTCGTACCGCCGCTATGGGGTAGCGTGGAGCGGATCGGCGCCATCTTCGCCATCTCACAGCCCTTCAGAATCTGCGGCGACGAGGGTGCGTACCAGGTGTCTCTTTACACGTTTAAACAGCACTAGAAAGGGCAATAGTAATTAAAGATGCAAACCCCAAAATTTAGCTCAGTGTAGCTGAAGAACCAACTTGAAGGGTGCTGGCTAAAAGAAATTTGAAGAATAACAATTGTTGCAGGGAGTGGAACTAATGGCCGTAAGTTGCAGCCAACCTATCTTGGAAAAATCCGACAATTATCCGAGAATTTTAATGTTAATTAGTAAATAATCCACGGATAATCCTCAGATTATTCTCGGATAGGTGGCTGAAACTTACGGCCATTAAAATTTAAAACTGGCGTATAGAAATCCATGTTAGAACTAAGTTAAAATTAAAAAAAAAAAAAAATGCGTGCAAAATAGCCATTCGATCGTTACTTTAATCACTCAGGTACAGATTTATGCGGTGTTTTTATAAATTTTTAATCATTGTTCTGAAACGTGAAGTTAGCGTTGATTTTTGTTCGTCCAGAATTCTTCGTGTCGAAGATCTCTGCTGAGCCGGAGCAGCTAGAAGGCGCCTCGTGCACGGACCTGAAAACCCTGGCCTCTGCGACGGTGCACAATGGAACCAGTCGGACACTGACAGTGGCGGGTATGACGTCATCAACATACGTCATCTTGTATGTACAAGATCCTTGGTCATCAATTAAAGTAGATGGAAAAAGAAATCGTCTCGTAAACACTTTATTTGTACATTTATAAAAAAAATATATATAACAGAGAACGTGTTTTCTGAAATAATGACACGATGTTAATTTATCCCGATGCCGAGTGGTGATTGTAAATTATATTCCGCAGATTGTCCGGACAACAAGTTCGGGAAGAGCTGCAACATCAGCTGTGGACGCGTGGTGGGCGACTACACGTGTCGTGGCAAGGTCATCTGCGACGCCCGCGCCTGCTCGTGCCTCTCCGGCTACCAGCCTACTGACACGTGGGACAGCACGTGTCACAGCAGTCAGTATATAGCCACATTCATGCAGGCAAACTTAAAACAAAATGTTTGCGTTTTTTATTATAATAAAAGGCCTGTTCGTAAACCCTGCTCGGTGTACACTTTTACACCATTTTCTTACACCAGCGCAGATGGTGGGGTAGGGAGTGCAGTGCAGATGACGTCACGATTTTTGTTCGTAAACTTGCTCAGAGTACACCGAGCAGGGTTTACGAACAGGCCTAGTGTCTTCTGCTCGATACAACAATACTTTAAACAAAATTATAACAAAGTATTGTTGGTAATGTCTGTCCTATGAGTGAAAAACATGGGACAGTTGTTGTTTGTTGATTTACATATTACCTTTTGGAAAATAACCGTGAATTATAAAAGTAGTTGTGTATACTAGCAGTTATACTATCGCCAACAAATGCCATTACGTTCTGTGCTCTGGTGGTGAAATCAGCCAATACATCTTCCCACGTTTAACAATGAAAAAGGCTTCATGCGACAGACATTATAAAAAATTATTTGTTACCAACCATTGGGAGTATAGAAAACTTTGGTTTTTATGTATAAAAAATATGATTTCTCCCCCTCCGTACACAATTTTAAAGACTGACGGTGCTTGCAGGTATTCCAGGTGTGACCACGCCAAGAACTGACGGCGCTCCAAGCAACGTGACCATGCTTCCGACACTGAAGACATCACCTGCTGACGACTTCGAGGTGGCTGCCGTGACGGAGGCTTCTGTGGACGAGGACCCGGGCGAGGAGGCCCCCGCGGAGGCCGCATCTAGAAGTGCTGAGGGCTCAAGTGAGTGCAGGCCACGTATCGTGCAGTAACACCGGCTGAAAGATGCATGCTTTTCAATGAAGCGACGTCGAGCGGGGCTTGACGGGGCGATAAAGGAGCACTTGCTTTCAGTATCTTATGGCGACCATGATATTTATATTGGAGTGAAAAAATCACGGTGGGATTGAAACGCTTAAAACACAGAAATTTCAAATTCAACTTTTTTATTCAATCATTTTGGTTGTACAATGACAAACTTGGATTAAGTCATGATAAAAAAACAAACAAAAAACAAAGACTGACACAAAAAAATAAAAAAAAATAAAGAAAGAAAGATCATAGCAATCAGAACAATTACATTATACAGCCGAAAAATTCTTTTAAATTAAAAAACTTCACTGCATTTTCTAACTCTACAGTATATAATATTTAAAAAAAAAATAAATGAATGGAAGAACAAAAAAATTCAATACATAATGCAAATATAAATACGAACAAACTAACCAAACATGAACACTCCTTATAAGTCTTATAACATTTAAATCCGTAAAAGAAAACAACTACACTATGGAGTATTGACCTCAATTTTTTTTTATTGCAGAAATGGATAGAGGGGGCAAAGTTATGCTACCCTAATTTTTTTTCAGATTTTTTAGAGCCCGGGAAGTATTTTTAAAAAATTATTGAAAGTCCTTTTTGTGACGTCACGCGGCGTTAAATCCTATCTTTTTCTGAAGAAGCGGGCGTCTCGTGACGTCACAAAAAGAACTTTCAATAATTTTTTAAAAATACTTCCCGGGCTCTAAAAAATCTGAAAAAAAATCAGGGTAGCATAACTTTGCACCCTCTATCCATTTCTGCAATAAAAAAATTGAGGTCAATACTACATTGTGATAAAAATAATATTATGACAAAATGTTTTGAAAAGTAAAATATTTTTGAAGTTAGGTCTTGAAGAATATTACATTTGTAATTTTTCAATCGATAAGATTATGATATATAATCTTGATTGATGTACAAGTTAAATGACCAATAAAAAAAAAATGAGGCAAAAAATCATATATCAATGCCGGTTTATACATAGAACTATTTTCAAAAAAACTAGATCTATGTATTTCAATTTTGTCTTTAAAAATATGAAATAAATACTAAAGCATGAAGAAATATAATTATTCTCGATGTGCCAATATGTTTTATAATACAATATTCTGCGCATTTATTGAACCCTAGACTCCATGCAATATTTAGATGACTCGACTTGAATCCGACGGTAATAAATTGAATCTCTTTTGTAAATTTAAATGTATATTTTAATTAACTTTTTGGACTTTTATAACCTTTGCCGCGCGCTGTTCTATATAATCCTTTTAATTCTGCAGTTTGTTTTTATATGCTGCGATAATCACTAAACTTAATAATGCACGCGACGCGAATACACTGAGTTATTACCGCAGCACAGCATTCTACATATAATACAGGATTATCGGGATTACATTGGAACACCGGCAAAGGTAGAAGACCGAAAAATGAATTAAAAATATTCAATATGAGTACCCTTTGCACGCAAAAGTTATTTACCAATTTAAAAATATACTGTATGAAGATAAAGAACACGAATCTTATGACTGGCACATATTAACGTGAACAAGAGGTTCAGGGTGCCGCAGTGCATTGACCGGTTCTCGTTAGATCACCGAAGTCAAGCTACGTCGTGCGTGGTTAGTACTTGGGTAGATAGGTTACCGTTTCAAGTAAAAATAATGTTTCTCCATTATAATATATATTATACATAGTTGCTCCCTCCCTGGGGGTAAATTCGTCTCGCTTTTCACCCAGTGCAGTGATGCACTTGTCATGTGTGGTTCCCCATCAGGTTTTGGAAATTCGCTTTAATTCATTGATAAAAAGTAGAGTTCCCTGAGTCTCGTCTCACCTCAGCGAATGCTGGGACGCGTAGCAGGCCGTGATAATGATAATAATAATAATATATATATATATATATATATATATATATATATATATATATATATATATATATATATATATATATATATATATATATATATACATATATATATATAAAATCGTAAAAATTGCGATATAAGTTAGTTCATACATCAGACGAATGTTACAGAGTGCAGCAGCAGGGACAACACTGCGGTAATAGTTCTGTCCGTGATCACCGCGGCGCTGTTGGTGTGCGGCGTACTGGCCGCATGGTACTGGCACAGCAGGGTCGGCTGGAGGAACCCACAAGCCCTCAACATTGTGTGGAAGCAGCAGCAGCCGCGGAGCGAGCACCTGATCGAGGACCTCCCTCAAGATGACATTAATCCATAAACCACTTTCGATATCTGCACAAACGATACAACAAAATAATTCGTATGATCCTGAAATAAATTAAAGATATATATTTTTTTTACATCCGCTCTTACAAAAAATAGCAATTAAATATGCTCAATTAATTTCATATAGTTTAATATGAGAAAACATGACATTATAATAAAAACACATATATAAATGGCAGGAGTTAAAAATAGTACATTTAAAATTTTTGTTAATAATTAGAATTATTTGCAGAACTAATTAAAATTATAGGCGTTATAGCTACTTCTCTTATCACTCATACCTTGATGCCAAACGTCTTTCATGTCACCCATAAGGCCTGTGTATACATGGCAGTAGGTATTTTATATGGTCCCGCCGTTACCAGCCGCTTGTGCAGATCGGAGCGAATGAGATCACAAGGAAGCAAGGGAAAAAGTCTATGATATGAGCTGTGATGATCGTGATTGAAGTGAAACTGTTAACGTTAAGTCATGTGTTTATGAGACAGTATAATAGTAATTTTCATTACTTAAAACTGTATATTATTAATTAATAAAATAAATTTTTCTCCAAAAGCTTATTATTTATTTATTTATCACTACAAGAGAGAATGAAGGAGATGAAAGTAAATATTCAATCTACTCATATAAAAAATTATTAATTATTCATATATATAGATGTGAAAGTACAACAACTTTTGAATACGTTGTTTTTCGCATAGACCCGAAGGAAAAATTCTGAGGGAGTGAAGTCAGGGAACCTGGGGACCCATGTTGTGGGACCCCAGGTCGATCCACATTCCTGGGAACACCTCGTCCAAAAAACGATGCACGAAAAAGTGCAAAAAGCTCCCATTTTGCCTTCTAATGTGTAAAAAGAAACATCACCTTTCAGATTTTTTTTCTGTTCACATGTTTGAAAATGTTAAATTCGGAGCTTTAATTTGATGTATACCAAACGTTGCTATTAGGGTTTGAAAAATCTAAAGATCTTTGGGACACCCTGTATATTATTATATATTTACATTTACCATTGTGATTATGGGATTAGGTAGACCAAAAATGGTTTGGTTGGATGTGATTGCAGAATTTTTGAAGAACAGGTGTGTTTTGTGCAATAGAAAGTGCAGAAGGCAATATAGAGTATCATGGATATCTCAGAAGCAAACTGGAAAATGTAAGAATCGAGTACAGTGGAGGTCCATTTGCGGACGGTCGAGGTAATAATATTGCTGGCTTACCCCGTAATGGGATTTGGCATCATGTTATGTATGTATGTATTATTGTAAAAAATTATTTTATACTCTTTAAAAAAAATGGTAAATGGTGGAGCAGTGACGTGCACCTAGTGACTGGCCAGCAAAAGAATTTCAGATTTTCTTTAGTTATATATTTTTATTATTTTTTAATATGCTATAATAATAATAATTATCACTTATCATGATTTATATGAAAAGATCGGAAGAGAGTATCATTGTTATACACGTATGTACTTTTACACTGCAAAACAGTACAAATTAACATGGATGTCAACGAACTTGCGATATATATTATATTAATGCAATAAAAAAATAAGAGAAAAATATGACATTTTAACTAGCATTGTTTTTTAAGAACTGAAGCCTTTCTTCTTCTTCTACGAACAGTGAAATTAAAATGTACGTTAAATTAATAACTTGTCATGAATGGCGAACCATGTGCCTGTTGTTATCTGTAATTGAGGACGTCTTTTAGCAATGAATATTTACTCAAAAAAAATTCTCGCAAACAGCAAAATAAAAGTTACATCAAGTTTCCTAGAAAGAGTAAAAAAGTAAGCACACTAAATCACCTCAACCCCTGCCTGGAGAACCAAATTATTAACAAATATTTAATTTATAAAACAATTACAGACGAGAAAAATATAGTATAAAAGAAATGCAGAAAATTTTTAAGTTCAGTTGCAGTCAGCCTCTCGTCTGATCTTCATATCCACAGGTGAGGACCAATTTCTTACAACTAGAACATTCACATTCGTACTTAGAGTTCACTTAAAATTCTCAATTAAGCTCAATTTTGTATTTTAATTTTTGTATTAAATTTATTTTCAAATGGGCAATTCAGTGCATGCTGGTCATATCATAACAGTGTAACAGGCCTTTTCAGTTACTTAAATTCATCAATCTTAATTTTATTTTAACTGCTCCCTTCCTCAGGTGCACCATGTCTACGACTGTAAGTTTCTTCCTCCTGGCGTCCCTCGCTTTGGTGGCGGTGGTGTCGATGCCCGCGCCTGATCCAGTCTTCAAACTGATCGTGCCTGCCAACGTCACCGAGGCAGTCCAATCAGTCGGGGCCAACCTCGAGTCAGGTGAGAAAACAACCTCAGTTGTCGAGGAGAAAAGGAGAGTGGACCTTAATTGTTTTTGTGATATCGTCGTTCAAGACTGGATATTTTTACTGTTTATTTATTTTTATTTTTACTGCAGTGTTGATAGGTCGACTCATGCATGTACTGAAATAAACAGTTTTAATTAATTATTGATTTACATTTTGGGATAATTAACACATTTTGGTCATGTATGCCCCCATAAACAGTTTTAAATATGCAAATAATTAAATATATATTATACAAGAACATTATTTGTTGTTAAATAAATTAATACAGATATTTGCTAAAAAAAATTGCAATGCAAAATATTCAATTTGGAATTTTAAGGACAGGTTTTAGGGTGTTCAAGATGGGCGTCCCCATCACACATTGACATATTTCAGAATCTATAAGGACAATGATTAGGGTTGGGGGGTGGAAAAAGACCCGTATTTTCGCTGATATGTCACTGAGATGAATAGAAGTTAGGCTAATTTTACGGCATGATAAACACAAATTGTTAAATACTCTTTTCCTCCACCCAGGCAACCGTCTGAAGTCCTGGCTGAAGTCTAAAGGCAAGGGCTACCCTGAGGAACAGGGCAATTACTTCGAAGGTGATATGATTCTGCCTGGACCCCTGACCCGGTCCAGTGCAACCTCTAATACCGCGAGACGTTGGCCCTCTGCCCAGGTGTTCTGCGTTTTCCCGGACAACCTCCGTAAGTTTACCAGGTTGACTAAAATCGAGAATTTTCTCCGTCAGCAATTTCCAAATATATTATACAAATTATTGTTTCAATGTTTCTTCCATATTCGCCTATATAGCTTTTGAAAATGTTCCTAACTTAATAAATGGCCAGAGCGATTGGGTATATATTGCTTAAATAGTTAAATATAGTATTATTTAAAAAACCCAATTATTTTCTCTATTATTAAAACCAGACCAAAACTAACTTGATTTCAATTGCTCGCTGCATGTAGCAAAATCAGTTTTTCATGTTATCGTTAAGTTGTTCATTATTAAACCTATTCATTGAATAAATTGTGGTTTGGGCTGTACTTAAAAAAAATGTTACAAGTAGAATTTAAATAATAAAACATTTTGATTTTATTTTTTCAAGTAAAATTGTCATTCTTTTTTTTATATTAATTTGCATTATTTATATTTATATTTTTTTATTTTATTTTAATTTGACCACTGGCGGTACAATACAGTAACAAACATTGTTACAATACAGCATTAGTCTTGTCAATTTAGGTATAAATACTAAAAAACAAACATCAAAACAAACACAACATTTATAGATCTGAAGTAAATATCAGACTCGTCAGAAGATACAAAAATATGTTTTATAAATATGAATCCATAAAATTTAGTGTTGTGCTTATTGTTTTAGGCTCCCTATACATATTATGCATATAATTTTATGAATAATTTTGAACATTTTTTAATGATGTAACTTTAAGGATATCTTTTTCAACAATTTTGGTTTCATTATGGAAAAATTGTTTTACATCATAGTACTCCTTACTTATTAAAATTTTCTTTAATACATTTTTAAAAAAAAGTATCATTCTTTATATTCTTTATATGACAGCAACCACCGAATTCAACGTCATTGCGGGAGCGATGCAGATAATCTCAGCCAACACTTGTGTTGGCTTCTACTACAGAAGCACCCAGACCGACTACATAAACTTTGAGGTGAACCCAACCGGATGTTGGTCTTACGTTGGACGCATTGGTGGCAAACAGTCCCTCAACCTGCAACTTAATGGCTGTTTTTGGGTGAGACAAACAATGTTACTGGAAACATTATGCCAAGCATCTTGGTTATATTGTTTAGTAAACTTCACATTTTGATTTTAATGCTCGTTTTTCAGACGGACACAGTAATTCACGAATTACTTCACGCGCTTGGTTTTAACCACGAGCAGTCACGAACTGACCGTGATCAATTCGTGAACGTTCAATATCAGAACATCCAGCCAGGTAAGTAAAAATGAGAAAATGTGAGAAATATTTAGCAATTAACATGTACTTTAATATCAATTTTTGACATTACGAGTATAGCTTATTTATTTTTTTATTGTCACCTGGTCTAAAAATGACATATTTAGTCCCCTGATCTGTCGATAGAAAAAAATATTGTAATAGTTATTATAGGGTAATTTTAAAATTAATACGCACGAATTTTCTGACGGCTCTAAATAACAATAATTTTTCAGGTACGGAACACAACTTCAACATTGAACCGTCGCAGACCTACTTAAGCACTCCTTACGACTTTAAGAGCGTCATGCACTACTCCCAGTACGCTTTTTCTATCAACAACCAACCCACCATCGTCCCTTGGGTAAGTGTTTTGTCCATGGACCTAAAAAGCAAACATCATTTTAATTAGAATGGACAACTTTAATGACGTTTTTGTTACATTTTTAGATAGCTAGAGGATCTCGAGTTATGTATTATTAATTTTATTCAGTTTTTTTTTTTTTTGGAACCATCTAACGCTCTCAAAATCAAAGAGAAAGACGCTGTAATATAAGTCATAGTCATGCAATGTCTTTCCCTTTCCTTGCGTGTTAAATATTTGCATGACTATGACGTCACAGCATTTTGCAGCATGTTAAGAGGGCTAAAAAATAAGAAAAAAATTGACAATACTCGAGGTCCTATATTCAAGTATGCAATAACAAAATTTCGTAAAGTTTGTCTATTTGTGAATATTGCTTTGATGTACGGTGCACGTTAATGAGTTTAATTTATATGTATTAATTTATAATGCTAATTGTCCTCAGAACCAGAATGTTGTCATCGAACGTAACGGGCTCAGCCAATACGACATCGCGGCCATCAATAGAATGTACAACTGCTAAACGTGAAGAGAAGGAACGCATCTTTGATTTAACAGCATGGCGTGACAACAATGTCACTATAGTATAGCACTACTAGCAGCATTAACAGTCTCCACAACACAATGCTATTATAACAACTGACCTGTAATGTCTTAAATATTATTATTGTAAAAAAAAAGGATCATCAGAAGCAAAACTGGGTCACAGACAATTAAATCAAAACAATCCAACATTTATTTTTTGTCAATGGACAACTTAACATGTTTTTTTTTTCAGCAATTGATATAGGTTGTAAATTTTTGCTATACTTTTATACTTTTATTTTTTCAGATTTTTTTGAGCAGTTGGGAAAATCTTGGATTTGAACCCACGTCTTTTTTATTCCCTATCCTTTTATTAAGAAGTGACACCTTTCTCTGTACAATAATTTTTTAAAAATAATTCCCTTGTTCTAAAAAATCTGAAAAAATCAGGGTAAAATAACAATGCACCATCTATTCATTTCTGCAATAAAAAATTATGCAAATTGTCCATTGAATTGATTGAATCTAAGTAAGTTTGCTACAGATGTTCTTAAATAATCACGAAACATGGTTATTTAAATGGGAGGTGATAGTACTTTGAAATTTTCTCAATCATGCCAAAGTAGTGTAGTGTTATCTTATAATATATAGATAGCGCATATAGATTATCAAAGACGTATATTAATTACGATAGAAAAAAAAAACAAGTGCAAATAAAATGTATGCTAGTGTAATTGCTAATATATTAAATCTAATAATAGTGTGTGAAATAAAAAAACTATTTTAATCAATTATTTATTGTTCCTTCATTTTTATTGTCTGCTCGCATCTCTATGATATTACTCTTTTTTTTTTTATTTATTTTTTATTTGTTTATTTGAACATATAGGTTGTACAAGACAACATTGATCACGTCAGAGAATATAACATATAGCAAAAACATACAAAACAATATATAATAAATATGGATATTGGTCAAAAACAATACAAAATCACTAATAAAGAGAAAAAAACAAACAACAATCATTTATAACAATAAAACAAACAGATGAATTTAAAATTGTAAACAATTTTCTGGCAATTTATTTGCAAAAAACATCTTAATAGAATAGAATTCCTTGTTAATTAATATTAATTTCAGTTTTGATTTGAAAAGAGAGTCACTCTTGATGTTTTTTACACACGAGGGAAGAAAATCGTAAATTTTAGCGCATTGATGGTGGGGATTTCTTTCCGCAAACACTGAATTTTTTTTTATCCACGAAAGTACGATTATTGTTTCTAGTATTGTAAGAGTGGATTGAATTAAATTGTGGATACAAATCATGATGCTTTCTTCTAAAAACAGCACACTGTACAATGTACATACAAGGCAATGTAAGCATATTATTTGATTTGAAATGTGTCACACATGAATCACGCTTTTAGAATCTTAACATAGTCCTTAATGCCCGCTTTTGCAGCGTAAAAAGTCTCTTTTTCAGTCTCTTTACCCTTAAGTTGAAGTGCGTCATGCCATACAGTATATTTATGTTGTCAGGATCTTGACTTGACTTTGGTTGCTTCAAACAAACAATGAGTGCAAATAATAAAGTTGAAATTACATTAAATAAATGAACCTTTAAACTATTTATATTATTGCTAATTTGAGCATAAATATATTCTATATTTCAAACCAGTTGCACCTCTTATTATGTTCGTAAAATCAATAAGATGAACCATCTGTATAGGGAACATAAGGAAAATATGATTCTCATTTGATTGTTCATACGAACAGGCCTTACATTTATTGATAAATAATCAATAATAATTTGTACTTAAAAAAAAAAAATAATAATATGATAAGCAAGTCAATAATGACATTGGCCAAAGCCAAAGGGTGCAGGTGGTGGTAATTTATATTTTTCTCAATTATGACAAAATATATTACATACTTATGTAATGTTATTTAGATATTTATTTAAATATATATTTAATAGTGCACAAATAGATTATCATAAGAAACACCTGCATAAGTAACATTTGTGTTATTAATTGAAAATTCATTAAATTCTGTGTATTGCGTGAAATAAATTATTTATTATTATTTTATTGTTCTTTCATTTTCTTGTACTCTCAATATACAATATATATATATATATATATATATATATATATATATATATATATATATATAATAATATATATATACTGTATATATATATATATATTTATATATAATAATAATATATGAATTCGTAATTCTACAATTACTAGCAACAGCAAAAATACAGAAAATGAAAAAGAATATAAAACAAAATTTAAGCTCCAATACGTTCATTTCCTCAAAAAAAAAATAACTAAATTAACTACACGGTAGTTTAGTATTGAGAAAAAAAATACTAGGAAAATAATATATGTGTCAATAATATAATTTGTATTGCATTTAAAGTTTTTGAGCATTTAATTTTTTAGTGGTATTAATAAAAATTAAAAATATAATTTTTGTCAAAGAATTTTTCTATATAACTTCTGAATTAATTATTGCAGCAAATTCTAGTAATTTTTACAAACTTATAAACTTTACTGAGACAGCCTCCATAATTATGTTTCAATATATGAACATATATTATGTTTTATTATCAATATTATAAATATTTCGAATATTAAAACTCGCTCTCTCCCTTAATAATCACTTTCACTCACGTCGTCATTCCTAAAAATAAACTTTCATAATATTGACAATCAGTTAAGAACTAAAAAAAGTATTTAACAAAAATAAGATTTTGATCATGTGATTAATATGTTCTACCTTAATAAACTGCCGCACCACTGAGATACTGCGTAGCACATCATTGGAGTGGGTAACGAGCTACACAAAAACCGGCTAGCAAGACCAAGTTCCTTTTCATTTTTGATGATGACGATAATACTGAAAATGTTGTCTCACAAATTCCAGCTGTATTTGACTTTATAAAATATAAAACATACAGACCAACAGATATCAGTGGACAAGTTGTAACTTTTACGAAGTGTTAGGCAAAATGAGCAAACAAGTAGTTAACATTAACTTACATATGTTGCGGTTTAATGTTAATTAGAGGAAATTCACAGTCGGTAAAGACGTGATTAAATTATTTTAGGCTAAATTTATGAAATTATACTTACTCAAATTGATGTGATCAACAAAATAAATTAGTATTTTTTTTTAGAATGTCCCCCCCCCCCCCCTGAAAACTATCTCATAATTTTTTGTCTGGAATCTGAAATCACGTGGTTATAATGACTACATTGCTATCTAATAAAAATATTAAATATTAGTAAAGAAAGATTGAAATTATTAATACGTAACAATGATAATTATATATAGTTCATAGTCTAAAAATTAACATTGACATTGAACGCGTGGCACTCCAAGTAAATTTCTAGTTTTCAAAAACACAGTATAAATTGTTACAACATTTTAGAAATTTATTGCAGCATTAGTTCATACGATGTTTGTTTACTGCAAACATGTTTTTATGCTATAGTTGTACATGGAGAGATGGGAGAAAATAATTTTATTGCTTTTGTTGATAAGGTTGAACTTGATAATGAATTTTCGACTAGAAAATATTTCCTAATGATTTAATTTGACATTGTAAATACAACTTTTACGACTTGACAATATTTGTTGCAAATATTGAATTTTGTTAATTTGCACAAATAAAAGACGCATTTTCAGGCTCGTGAGTTAGTTGGAGCCGACTCTTACTTCTGCTGGGTTTAAACTCAGGTAAGTTATAGAAAAATTGAACTTGTATATTATCATATGAAATATCTTTAAAAACTATACGTAATAGAACAACAGATAATAGATAAGGGTTAAATTTAGATTTTTCTATCGTGCTCTCACAATGTAGCATAATTAATGTAAAGCAACTAACATAATCATAAAAATATTAAATTAAGTTATATAATTTCGAATTTTAGGTGTTTAATATAGCAAAAAATTGTATTTTTTGAATATTTTTTTCAATACTTAACTCAAAACATGAAATTAAATATTCTCTATTTTCAAGTATTTAAAAAATATTGGTTGGGACTCAAACTGTCTATTGCAGGTACCGCTACGATGGTTAGCTTCTTACTCTTGGCTTCTCTCTTCCAGAGGGTGGTGGTGGTGGTGTCGATGCCCGCCCCTCCCCCTGGCCTACCCTCTCTAACTGACCTGAGCCCGTGCCAATGTCACCAGACCCAACCTGGAATCAGGTGAATCACCGAAATATTTGAAAAATGATGGATTTTGTTGTAAAATATTTTAACAATTTCAATTAGACATTCAAGTAATACAAAGGTAATTAAATGCAATGATTCATTACATTGTTTCGTTTTAATAATTATTTATTATTTACAAAAGAAACTATAAAAAATTACAATATATATTATTCCATTCATTTAATGCTTTTTCATATGTTAGCTTATAATATTTCTATAATCTCTACATATTAAGCATTCTTTTTCATTGACTTAACTTAAACTCTACAGGCAAACATCTGCTGTCCTGGCTGGGTGGGGTCTCGGGGTCAGGGCAACCCTGAGGAGCAGGGTCGTAACTTCCAGGGTACTGAGGAGGTCCCTGCAGCCTCGGTGACTCGCAACAATCTCTCAGAGCTGGTCCAATGCCACCGTCTACAGGTGACATCCTTCAGTAAGACTGCTTCTTATCTCACTATAGCATAAGATTAATGTTAATGGTGGAAACAATTTTTCACTCGCAGACACAGACAAGTAATGGAGAAAAAAAAGTACGTTGTAATGTTTTAAACATGCGACTATCGTTGCAGATTTTTTTTCACACACACTTAAAATATTTAAATGGCTTAAAATATGTAAGATCTTGCATTTTATAACAACCATTACCCATTTTAACCACTCTATTGCTTTTCCGTGATAATTATTCAATTTTTATCTCATCATTTGTATTTATATATATATATATATATATATATATATATATATATATATATATATATATATATATATATATATATATATATATATATATATATATATATATATTTTACACTGTCAATGATGCAAAATGCACTGAATTAGAATATTAGTGGAAACCATGTTATTTTAACTCTACTTAAAATACAGAAGATTGAGGCAATGATTGCTGATTTCTAAATGGACGTTCCATGCTCGGATTAGCAGATGCACTGGGATAGACAGGTAGATAGATGGCTACCCAGTCACCCACCTATTGAGTCAACGTATTATAAAAAGCCGTTGAATTTAAGGTGGGTCGCACACTGACTTTGGCATCGTATAGTTTCATATGAATTCGTATATTAAAAATTTATTAGAACCGGTTCTAAATGAGAAACGTACGATCGCATACAATATGATACGAAGCTGTATGCGCGTGTTAATTCTTACTTTTTTTTTTAAATCATGCGCTGCGAATTTATGCGATTCTGTGTGACAGCCTTAAGATGTATAGTTTTGTATAATATTAATTACTGAGTGCATTGAATGCTCGTATTATAACGTTGTAAACATTTGATTTTAAAAATTTAATAATAAATGCACATTAAATTATAATTTGTTTAAAGGATTACATTAATTACATTAATCATTATTAGTTCTTTGCATGAAAAATGAGTTTATATTTCCCACCACTCACGTTCCAAACAATAGCTCTGTTCGTAAATACACAATCAGAAAGAATCGATTATTTGTAATGAACCTTATGTTATATGTACAGAAGGTTCATCACAAATAATCGATTCTTTCTGATTGTGTATTTACGAACAGACCTTATATCTCCATCACTCTGAATGTTCCAGTCGTGCACATTGGATTTGACATAAGAAACATTGAGAAAGGTAGAAAAAAATATAGATGGAAGAGAGGGAGAGAATATTGAATAAATTTCATATAATTTAAAACTTAATTGTGTTTAGGTCTTGATAAAAAAAAAAAGTTAATTTGTGTATATCTAGTGGGGTTCTATTTTAAATCTTCCGGTTGAAATTAATTCAATGTTTTAATTTTTAATTAGTCTCATTTCCTTAAAAAATCTTGAATAAATAAATATGATAAGCACATGATGCATGTAGATACAGTAGATACAGGTACACTAATCAAGCATATTATATTATAATGAATTCATTTTTTAAGTAAAAATTTTTTATTGCAGCATTATCGTTAACAAAATCGTGATGCCAACATTGTGAGAAACCAGAGAGGTATATCTCCTAAATAACAAACAAGGAAAGTGGCGATATTAATTTATTCAATTCTATCTTGGTGACAAGTCGAATCAATCAATCAAAATGTTACAAGACATGCAAGTTGACGCCCGCGCAAGTTCTTCACCTTGACTTTGGTGATCTCTCCCCCCTTGTCAGGAGCGACTGGATTACATTTTCAGTTGAATAAACTCTCACTGGTTATGTCTACGAGGGAAAAAAAAGTTTTATTTTACTTAACCTTGAAATGAAAGTGAAACCATATTTTTTTTTGTCACCAGGTCCTTGCCCTCACGTTGACAAGTTGAAGCTTCATTATTTTTGAGACTTGTTCACTTTCAACGTGTATCTTTTTTTAAAAAAAATATATATGGAACATCATTAAGTCAAAAAAATATATGTATATATAATAAGATTACTTGCTTGAATAAACTTATCTACATTTTTTTTTTTTTTTTTACACTGGCAAATCATCTTTGTTTTGCGGTGCGTGAATCTCCTTAAGTACGGTTTCATGTTCCTTCTATCTTGATAAATGACAAAGTCTCCACAAAAATTTGGTGGAGGTGGCCCGGGCTGCTATATAAAGGTGGGAATGGTAGGACCGACATCATTCGCTCTCATCATGATCGTCACCCCGTGGCTCCTCGCCTCTCTGTGCACCCTCGCCGTAGCCACGCCGGACGGTAGAGCCAGACACCTGCAGACGGAGTCACGAAACAACCAGTGAGTACTCTTCGTGTGGTTAAAAATTAGATGAAATGTGGTTAAAAACTGAGGTGAAATAAGATGAATATGTTTTAAACAGACCCTTCTGCGCTCAATGTTTTTACAATTTTATGATAGTATGCCAAAGTTATTGATATTTTGATTTTATGTTACTTTTTTTTTTTTTTTTTTTAATTTAGAGATTTTTCTTAAGTTTGAAAATACTTGTTTCTGACGCCAACGGCGTAATAAACCCCAACTTTTTTATGAAAATAAACGTCACGCGTGTGTTTAAAAAAAAAAACTTAACTCTAAAATTTGTGACCAAAAAATCAGTTTTGTAACTTTAATGTTCATCTGTGTAACAAAAAAAAAAAAGAGTCAAATTCATGATATTTTTGTTTTGTTTAAATATAATGTTATGTAATTTCAATAATTTCTCCTCAAAATAATTTTTGCGATGTTAAATAATACTATTTTATTTATAATTTAATTAGTGTTCTATATTTTTACCGTAAAAGTTGACAAATAAAAATATAGTGAGTAATAGACACCGGCTCCAGGTACATTCATGTTATAGATAAAAGTTCGATAAATATAAAATATTTTATATTATCAGCAGACAATGAATACTCTTTACTCTTTGTAAGTAAACTTTTACTTGAATTAAATTTTAGTCGCGCCGTAATTCCATGTATATAAATGACGTCAATTTATTCTAATTTAGTTACTTTACATTTTAAGGCGTTTTAATTTGTTTCACTTTTTGTTTTATTTATGAGTTTTTTTATTATTTCTTTTGTATATTATAATTATGATTTTGACTTGATATCAGGTACAACACGTAACGTATAAGTGAACCTGCTTGTTTATATTATATTGCAAATCATTCGAACACATGTTAATCGATGCGAAGCATTTATTTCATCCTGATAGAGGCTGTTTAACCTGTTCTCACATATCACGTACCTTATAGCTTATGCTGTAGATTTTGTAGAATATCCAAAATATGCATTCAAATTTAGATTTCAACGATGTATTGAATAAATGATAATCTTTATGAATCTACATCATACATTTTTTAAATCTGATTGAAAATTGTTTATTTTTCTGTACCGGAAATTTAACATTAACATGCAACACAAAATGTAGCGATGAGAAATTTTAATGAGCTTATTTGGTGCAATTTATTTTAGTGATGCAAACGACAAACGATCATGAATTTTAAAATAGAAAAAAAAAAAAAATACAAATACAAATAAAACAAGAAAAAAGGAAATGTTTCAAATTTTCTGGTTCAAGTTATTTACTAATTCTTTGATGTTTACAGTTTGGACGGTCGGGCGGACAGTGGACAGTACCTACCGGACACTTACGCGGCCACAGAGACCACCGCGGCCCCTCCCCCGTCCACGACTTTGAGGTCTCAGAGGGAGCTGCGAGCGATGTGCCTCGCCCCCCGTGGTATGTTCCCGCACCCTGACGACTGCCACAAGTACCTGGACTGCTGGGACGGCAGGGTCCTTGAGAAGAGCTGCCCCAACGACCTGGTGTTCAGCGACCTGTCCCTCAGCTCCTCAGCCCCGCAGGGAGGGTTCTGTGACTACCTCGAGTACGTCGAGTGCGGCTCCAGACCTCTGATACCAAAGATCAATGGAGGAAGTCCCGGAGGTCCCTTTGCGTCGCCACCGACCCCAACCCCAGTGACACCAGCCCCAGGTACATTCTAGAGTCATGTAGATAAAAGTTCGATAAATATAAAACTTGGAGAAATATAAAATATTTAATATTATCAGCAGACAATGAATATTCTTTGATCGCTTGCATATACAGGGTCATTATTTTATTTGATCTCGAGGTTCTTAATTTATACTTCACGTACATAAACATGATAAATTTGCAGTTAAAAAAAAAAATCAGTTGTAAAAATAATCAGGACAGGCCCCTTTTAGAAAATCAATAAGAACAATAAATCTGATTAATTCCTATATACAAATTATTAATGGTTGTTAATCATTGACCCAACTAGCAACTATTTCTGATCCGTTCTGACTGTTCTGCGCAGGCGTGGCGGTGCGGTGGGTCAACGCCAGCAACGGCGTCGTTCCGCCTGGCGCCCAGGTCACTGGCAGCAAAATTGTCAATGGTATACTTAGCAACATCTTCGTGGGCCGCGTCGTCGCCAGCAATACGTACTCGAGCTTGCCGCACTTGCTGCCGTGCAGACTGGATGAAGGCAAGGGATGTTACGTCGCGTGGAACAACCAGGAGTACCTCGAGACTAATTACCAGGTACGATAACGGCGCCCCTAAAAAATTCCTTTGACAAGAGATGGCAATTAATAGCGTCGATCCGATTATAGAGGTGTTGGGATGGAACACGGAACTGCTGTCCCCACACGGGCAGCGTGGAACTAGTAAAGGCAGATGACGATCGCTCTTTTGGAGCAAAAAAATTGTGTTAATCGTAAACCGCAAGTGTAACTCCGAGCAGGTTTATGAACACACTTTCTTGCGACCGTCATCTGCCTTTACTAGTTCCGCGCTGCCCGTGTGGGGCCAGCAGCTCCGTGTCTCATCCTTACCTTTAGCGTTCTTGCGAATAATAAATTCACATGAAGGTGTTTAATACGGATCCTTTGTATATTGACGATGCCTCATAAGAATAACAATATATTCGTCGTTAACGAATACGTATTAAATACAATCATGTATATATTATATGCACTTACGTTAGTGATTATTGACGATCGAGGTATCGAAGGCGAGGAGGGGACATATTTTTTAAGGAGAAAATGTCCTTATTCTTTATTTTCTTGGTGGCATTTATGAATTGTATTCAGGGTTTATACCGAGCAGTAAAGACACATTGGTAGCGCGCCCGTCTTGCATGAGGAAGGTTGCGAGTTCGAATCTCGGTCTAGGGTGAAATACTTTTCACCACGTTTCCGGGGTTTGGACAAGTGCCCTGCACTCGGGAGGTGCATCTTAGGATGTGCCGGGCTTATATACTGCCTACAGGTTTCCATGGTTTCCTGTAGTTAACATGACGAATAGCGGGAAGTTTGAATTAGGTCATACAAGCCGCTCGTATTCGTACGAGTTTATTATAGCAAAACTGTTGTTACGTTTGAATCCCATGCTTATTTACGCCAATAGCAGAATATGCTGTAGTAAGCTAACATTGAAAAATAATAAAATAATAATGATGATAATAATAAAGTAAATAAAGAAATAAGCTAACAATTTATACTAGAAGTATACTGTTATATAATTGTATATATGATTTCATATGATTTCGTGTTGTGGACTTATTGGTAATTAATTAATTTTATATTTTTAGTCACATATCGTCGTTGTAGCGCTCTTTTGGCGTATCTGTACATTGTAAGTTATGACATTCTGGCTGATCTGCAATTTTTCTAATAGAGGCTTCAAGTGATGCGCTCTCGCTGCGCAATTGTTTGTCGCTAAGGTCCATCTTGCACTTGAAAATGAAGCAAAGTGTTTTTTTAACAGAACTTTTCCCGGCTATAAATCAAGTAAAAAATCTAAATCTTGAATTATCTACTTTATTTTTCAGTTTGGACCAAAGTTCCGTAAAGGAATTTTTCCTGAAAAATCTTATTCTTAGTGAAAAAACGAATTCACGTTTTTTTTTTACATAGGTTTGGTATAGCGGGTGGGAACACTGAAAAATCAGCTGACTTGAAGCCTCTATTGTTCAGGAGAAACAAAAAACTGATTATCTCCGGAAATATCAATTATAAATTAAAATCCTTGTAACACAGCAACTGTATATAATTTAATTACGATAAAAAAAATACGTAAAAAAGTCCGTCAGCCATTTCGAAAAAAAAAAAAGTAGAAAATAAATTAAAATAATTTTATTTGAATGGAATTTTTTTAAATGAAAGCAATATAATATACAATATATCAATCCTTCATCCGCGGTCTCTTCTTTAAACTGACGCTAGGAGACAGATTATGAACTGCACGTTTCTATGCATTTTTGCAGGTGATGATGGCGGCAAGCGCAGTGTGGCAAACGACCAACAACGCGACCGCCATCCCCGCCAAAGCCATCATTGTGGGCTCCCTGAATTTCCCCGTACAAGAGGACATGTTCCTTGGACGTGCGACGCTCCAAGGCTCCACCATCACCGGATACGTGAGTTACATATAGGAAATAAGTAGAGGATTTAATTGTCAGTAACTAGAAACTAAAATACTATATAACCTTTTGCATGTCAATTGGATCCAGAGCTAGCAATGCTATAGTGAAGATATACAACCATATTTTAGCATATATTAAAGTACAGACCTTGAAAATAAACATTAAAATATATATATAAATATAGTAAAATTTCAGAGGTATATAGGCAATTAAAAAAAATTATCTAAAATTTTTCATTTTGCTTTAAATGATTTATACCATATCTTTTTTGCATATCTTTGTCAAGAGTTAATACATCACTATAGATACTATTATGACATTTAATTAATTACACAATTAATTATTATTAATGATTGTTTTTTATATAGTGCTTTTTCGTCATCTGATTATTGCATTTGTATGTATACCAGTATGAAATCATTCTAGAGAACAATTAATTATGTCCACAGCTGACGAAGTCGAGACCCAACCTTGTCCAGACCCTCAATGGAGCAACGTACTTTGCAAGAAACTATGAGATCCTCGTAGTGAGTAACTAGAGGACACCACATCAAATGGACCATCAATCAACTTTATATAAGTTTAGTTAGATATTAAGTAACAATTGCTAAGTTTTTAAGTTTTTGAAATGTATTATGTTACATTTTATATATTATATAATATTTCAAAATTTCAACTTTAAATGTATTTTATAATGCAAGATATTGCTAAAAATCAACAACTGTTATCATCATTTTTTTCAAGTACGTATGACTCAAGATAAAGCTATCGTTACACCTGCCTGATCAGAGGACGCTGCAACTTCAGTACGGGCCGGTTAATGATTTAAAATTTCGAGGGAAATGAGATAAGCATTGCCGAAAAATTAAATTCACCACACCTTCACAGTGAGCGTGACACCGCCCAGAAATTATGCAGGTGTAACGAAAGATTTGTCCAGAGGTGTACTGCATTATAAACAGTGATTTAATTAATTAAGTAACTATGAATTATTTTTGTTATATGGTTGTATTCATTCTATAGCAATCATATTTGTTTTGTGTAAAACTTCGTAACCTTATCATTATGCTGTAAGTTAATTGAGATGGATAGAAATAAGATTATGAATGTGTGAGTTTTTTGTTATGAACTGAATTACATGCAAAATAATGTTACGTGTATTATACGAAATGCGCTAGCAGCATTATCGGTGCATCTTTTTATGTATAAATTATAGCTCTCCTGCATATACCACCTTGTACGTAATTGCCCAGTTAACCTTTCATACTGCAGGAAGATGAATTATTCAGTTACAATTTGTCAAAAAAAAGTTACTACTTAGATATTTAATAATAAAGAATATAAAAATAATTAAAATGTGTTTATTTATTTGTCTATAAATTTAATTAAAATTTCCTCATTGATTTTTTTTATGCTTGAATTACTTACTAGAACGAAATAAGTCACAGTATAATTAATAATTACATGATTATTTATGTGATTTAATAATTACATGATTATTATTTATGTGATTTAACAATTTGTATTATGCAAGTAAGGCAACCGTTCAATTTTCCAGAAAGGTAGAAAGAGGAGATCTCTCTTTTTTTACTTTTTATTTAATAAATATTAACTATATTATAGTTTTTGGGAATAAATTAATAATTGAATGAATTAACTGTTTCTTCCAAATTTATTAAGTATTTATATATATATATATATATATATATATATATATATATATATATATATATATATATATATATATATATATATATCAGTGGTCTTAGTAGATGGTGAACCACTCTGAAGATCTCAGCAAACCTTCCTGACACCATGAAATAATTTTCCATGAAAAAAAAAAAAGACTAAATTCGGTGAAATTCAGCATTGAGATTAGCATTGTTTTAAATAAGGACGTACTGCTGTGACTTTTATTCAAATCAGTATATTTTTCATACGAAAAACTTAATAGACCATAATGACCCGCTTTTTTTATGAGCTAAATCAAAAGAGGGTAAAAAATTATGATGCTGTGATTTTTTTGCGAATTTTTTGCGACCTCAAACATCTTTAATTTAATTATTATAATTTTAATTTTCAGTACTCCTTACCTGCTGGACATCCCTTACGTCATTACATTCTTTGACGCGATGTATAGCAGCTTCCGTTAGTGTTTTTTTAACAGGTAATCATGGGTAAATTACGTAATTCCCGGCGCCACCTGGGCGCCACGTAGTTTGAATATGATTCGACGAACTCAAATATGCCCGTAACTTTATTAGAATCAATACAGTGTACACTTGTAATATCTGAGTAAACTTTGAACTTAATTTACTTAAAAGATTAGGAAATTATACGAACTAACCATTATTTATGGCATACAATTCTGAAGTGATAGAAAATACCTTGAAATATAAAACAAGACGTACCTGCACTACCTGCCACGATCGACGATAACAATTTTTCAAACAGCACTTGAATTGCTCACTTTGACACTAAACATTCATTGAAACTGTGATTTAATATTTGCACAAATCACTATATGTTTCTTCATTAAAATTTTAATATTATAAGCACTTATAGGCATAATAATATATTAACGAGGAGAGACAACATTCAGTAGAATTATTACAAACATATATCATGTATCATGATTTATATCATGTTTGAATAAAAAAAAACTCGGTTAACCTGCTCATCCTTATAAAAATATATAAAAATAGAGAACAAAGTCAACAAAACTTATTTATTGCGAAAACAACCATGCATTGTTTTTATTTTCACTCAGCTGGAGTTGGCGAGTAGTCTCTTTTTATTTTATAGCGATCTATAATAAATCGATAATTATCTGCCTGATGAAAAGAGACTTACTTTTTAGTTCTCATTTCTGCCACGCATCATGTAACTAACAAACTAACAGAAATCACGTGGCGCTACTGTACAGATTATTATCGATTTATATCCGTGTCAGCTGAGAAAATAAAAACAATGCATACAAAGATTATTTTTTGCAATAAATAAGTTTTTCTCTATATTTAAGACTTAATAAATGATTAATATTTAACTGATAATATTATAGTGGAACAAAGTCTGTAAGGATGAGCAGGTTAAATGAGTTTTTTTATTCAAACATGATGTAAACCAAAGATTCCTAGCTTCGAAGCAGCCATGATAAACTTCGTAGAATATGTTTATAATAATTATACTGAATGTTCTCTATCCTCGTTAATACTACAGTGCTTATAATATTAAAATTTCAATGAAGAAACATATAGTGATTTGTGCAAATATTAAATTACAGTTTCAATGAATGTTTAGTGTCAAAGTGAGCAATTCTCAAGTGCTGTTTGAAAAATTGTTATCGTCGATCGTGGCAGGTACGTCTTGTTTTATATTTCAACTATTTCAAGGTATTTCCTATAACTTCAGAATTGTATGCCATAAATAATGGTTAGTTCGTATAATTTGCTAATCTTTTAAGTAAATTAAGTTCAAAATTTACTCAGATATTACAAGTGTACACTGCATTGATTCTAATAAAGTTACGGGCATATTTGAGTTCGTCGAATCATATTCAAACTACGCGGCGCCCAGGTGGCGCCGGGAATTACGTAATTTACCCATGATTACCTGTTAAAAAAACACTAACGGAAGCTGCTATACATCGCGTCAAAGAATGTAATGACGTAAGGGATGTCCAGCAGGTAAGGAGTACTGAAAATTAAAATTATAATAATTAAATTAAAGATGTTTGAGGTCGCAAAAAATTCGCAAAAAAATCACAGCATCATAATTTTTTACCCTCTTTCGATTTAGCTCATAAAAAAAGCGGGCCATTATGGTCTATTACTCAAAATCTACATTTTTTTTTTTTTTTTTTACATCAGCATATTTTTAGTTTATCATCGGAAAATATTGAGCAATGACATTAATCCTTAAATGAGATACTAATAATAATCAAGTATTATAAAGTGTATAAGTGTGAAGGTAGTAGTGGAGGGGGCGTATAAAGATCTTACCACTCCAAAAATTGTAAAAATGTTGTAATATTTTGTCGCCATCAAATCAAGCAGGCGCATAATCCGTGTTTAGAACTTTCCCAAAATATTATTTTTTTAAAGTTTTATGTATTGCTTCATTGTTTGCTAATACAAAGTTGACGTAATAGATAATGAGATTTAAATATAATTTAAAAATTTGGTAAATAAACACACATGACATATCTTTTAGTTTTTCTTAAAATTATATTTTGTGGAAATGATTCAATTTGATAACATTTTGTTTATTTTTTCTATGACCCTTAATAGCTATAATAATTTCTAACGACATTGCCAAAAATATCCATGCTTGGTTATTGCCAGCACTAAGAAAATGTACAAATGTTTCTGACCTGCTTAATGTTTCGCCCAGATGAGGGTTGGTTTTCACGGCTCTTCTCGTTCCGATTGGTGATGGAACATGAATTAACACGAGAGAAATGATTTTCAGTCTTGGTTAAGTTGTACATACATAATTAATAATTATATATAGACAGTGTAAAATTCCCAAGAAAATGTAATAAATTAAATAATGTATTACGTGTGCTTGAAAAAAATAAATGAGTGTACGTGTCGAATTAGGAACTGACTTTCACTTTAATTCATTCTAATTTTTATTCTCAAAATAATTTGCGGGTGTTTTTATTGCAAAATATTAAACTCATTTATCTTGCTTATATTAAATACACAAAACTCACGAAAAGATTATAAGTTGAGGATTCGATGAAAAAAAAAAAAAGTAAAGATATTCTAATTTCACATAACCACATTTCATAGTGTTTTTTGTTGATTCATTTCAAAGCAGTACCTACAATACATTTTAAATTATATTTACTTTATTATGTGTATATAGGCTTCCTGGGGAATTTGGAATTGTTTATGTACTGTACAATTTTAATGGAGTACCGACCTCAAAAATTTTTATTGCAGAAATAGATAGATAGTGAAAAGTGATGCTTCTTTGTTTTTTTTTATTTCTCAGATTTTTCTGAGTTCAGGAAGTATGCTTAAAAAGTTTTGGCGAGGTCAGGTTTGTAGACCAATGCTACAAATGCTATAACACTGTACACATATATTTTATAATCCTCTCTCTCTCTCTCTCTTTCTCCCTCTCTCTCTCTCTCTCTCTCCCTCTCTCTCTCTCTCTCTCTCTCTCTCTCTCTCTCTCTCTCTCTCTCTCTCTCTCTCTCTCTCTCTCTCTCTCTCTCTCTCTCTCTCTCTCTCTCTTTCTCCCTCTCACTCTCTCTGATTTCTCTGATCTTTTAAATTAATTTACCTATAAAGCAAGTTGCAAAATTCAGATGCACCAATAACTAAAACTTGCGTTCTTATAATACTAAAAATTTAATATATTTTAGTATTTTAATGACTCTATTCTCCATTACATATTTGCATCTCATAAATCATAACTTCAGTGTTGATTTTGTTGTATCTGCTCCTCAGGTTCACTCCTCGCCTCTGAAAAGTCCCCTTCTGCAGCCTTGTTAATCACCATACGTAAGTATAACACACGGCATGGTGATTAACGTGGCTGCAGAAAGAAACTTTTCAGAGGCGAGGAGTATACATACAGTGATGCCCATAGCATAACATGGGGCTGACCAAGGATCGTGGCCAAGAATTTTCAGTGCCTGTGACGTCACTAAAGCTACTTTGATAGGGAAGGATGAGTGAGGCGATTAAAATACAACGTTGAAAGTGAATTTAAAAGGAGAATACAATAATTTAGGTTATTATCCTCAATACTCTGTACAATAGGGTAGCGCCACGAGATTGTTGGTTTGCCTGCTTACAGGATAACGGCCTGACGGTTATCTCCGCTCCCTTCCCCTACCGAAGAGCAAGAGTACTCGTAAAACCATTGAAAAAAAAAATAGAAAAATTAGAAAATTTGACTTTGTTGACAATTATGACTATTTAAGGACACGAAAATGTAACTGGTGTATTCTTTATATTATAAACTAGTAGGTGATATGAAGAAGATATAAATGTAATAATTGCCGTCTATAATTTATAATTAATTTTTTCTACATTTTCTATTTTTTTTTTTTTTTTTCAATGCTTTTACGAGTACTCTTGCTCTTCGGTAGGGGAAGGGAGCGGAGGTAACCGTCAGGCCGTTATCCTGTAGGCAGGCAACCCAACAATCTCGTGGCGCTACCCTATAATAATGAAGCAAATATACTGTATGACAAAATTTATGCCTCAATTTTTTAATTCTATATAATTTAAATTGTAAATATATTTTTTTAATAATCCAATTCAGCTTCTTGTTATATTCGAATCAGGTAAAAATTAAAGAACGGCATGCAACTTAAAAAAAAAGTTAAATCCTTGCCTATTTTCGTCAATCCTCAAAACTGGTACACCAGGTAAATCATTTGCGAGATTTTGAGAACCTAATTTATTTAAGCGTGTCAAATATTGTAAAAATCACTAATAAGTTTCATAATAGAAAACTGACATGAAATTTTTTTATTGCAGAAATGAATAGAAATTATGCAATGCTGCTCTGATTTTTTCAGAATTTTTTGAATCTCGGAGTTATTATTATTATTAAATAATTACTGAAAGTTTAGCCACTCCCCCTGGAGGCTTCTAGGCTCTATCCTTTTTAGATCAAGTAGGGCTAGCATAACTTACAGAACTTTTAATGTATTATATAATTATTTAAAAATAATTCCGGGACTCTAAAAAAATTTGAAAAAATTCAGTGCAGCATAATTTGGTACCTTCTGTTCATTTCTGCAATAAAAATTTTCATGTTGGTTGTCCACTATATTATACAGGAAAAAACGAATATATATAAGGAGTTTAATTAGAGCTTTCTCGCCATCCGATTATTACTTAATGTATAATGCATACAAAAAGCACAAAAGCCCTAAACAAACTCCTTATAATTTAATTTATTTAATATCATGCTATCCATGAGTCAGAAGAAGAATTAAAAATAAAAATATTGATTTATTATAATATATAATTATATAATACATTTTTAAAAAAACTTCTCATCCTGTGATGCGTCAATTTGCATTACACGGATGGTCAACAAGTTGCATAACTTTCAGGAGTATCACCGCCATTTTTGTTTGACTGACGTCATGGAGTTTATTGACGCAAGTTAGCTATAGAGATGATTTTGGTTCTTTTCAGTAAATTAATTTTACAGACAGTTTTTGCGGAAGTCACTGGAAGTGTACATTCTCAGGACGTATAATATCTGTGTTTTTCAATTTTGAAACTTTGTACAGATAGTTATTTGTGAGTTTCGAAATTAAATTTGAAACGCGTTTTTAATAACAAATTAAACGAAATAAAAATATATTCATAATAGACCACAAGTTTGCAAAACTATGTTGTAGCAAAAAGCAAACAAACTTGTCTACCCAGTGTATTGTTGTTGTTGATTGTGTGAACAATTTTGTTTATACATTGAACCTTATGGGAAATTTACGATTTTCACACACAGATTTCAATATATGGCAAGCGTACGATTGTAAAAAGTAAAAATATCACTGGAATATACAGTTGATGGCCATTTTTGCCCCTGAAATGCACATAGAAAGAAGTTTTCTTCATTTTGATATCTTAGTTAAATTTAAAATTATGCTTAATCAGCCAATAGCATGGAATAAGTATATATAATATATACCTTTAAGAAAGCTTTAGAGTTTGTTGATTTAAATTTTTTAATTAAATAATTTAATTGAATTGCATCAACAACAAATAAATCAATAATCAACAAACTCTGGAGCTTGCTTAAAGCTATAATACTTACTCCATGCTATTGGCTGATTATGTATAATTTTAAATTTAAGATTTTTATCGAAATGAAGAAAACTTCTTCCAATGTGCATTTCAGGGGCATAAATGGCCAACAACTGTAGATTCTAGTGACTTTTTTCATATTTACAATTCTACATTTGTCACATATTGAAATTTGCATGTGTGTGAAAATCGTAAATGTCCCAAAAAGTCCAATGTATAAACAAAATTGAACACACAATCCACAACAACAATACACTGAGTGGACGAGTTTGTTTACTTTTTGCTACAACATAGTTTTGCAAGTGGTCTATTGGACAGTGCATGATTTTTTTTACATTTTTTCGGAGGACCTCAAGTTATGTACTGTCTTTTTTTTTTTTACATTTTGTTGGAACACCCTTAAAATTAATTGAGCCTGAAAATAATAAATAAAAATTAAAATTGAATGTAAACAAAATTGATAACTCGAGATTCTGTAAACAAATTTTTAAATATGCACTCTAAAAAAAACTCGTAAAAAATAATTTTAAAAAGGTCGTTAATAACAATAATAATAATGTTACTCTAGCAGTTATTATTCATAATTCGTTATAGTAACATAATATACTATATGATATTTTATTTATTTTATTTTATTTTTTATTACAAACAACTGGTTGTACAGGACAACATGGTTCACGTCAGCATATATTTCAATAAACAAAAATTACATACACAAAAAAACATAATATACAAACCCAATCATTTAATACCATCATAATAGAATTAAATAAAAAACAAACAAACAAAAATAATTGCATATAATAATAAGACAATTATAAATTTATATTTAAGACATTCTCAGATATTTTATTACTTAAAAATTCTTTAACAGAGTAAAATTCCTTGTCTATTAGTACATTCTTAAGTCTTTTTTTAAACAATAAAGTGTCATCTATACTTCTCAAACAGTTTGGTAAAAAATCATACAATTTTGCCGTTTGATAAAATGAACTTTTTTCAAGCAAACTTGACTTATGTTCCTCCACACATACTTTATCTTTATTCCTTGTGTTATAATTGGCATATTAAATATAATATTATTATATAAAACCGTTTGAAGAAGGCCATGAAAAAGCCATTGTAATTATAGTATGCATAATCGTATGAAGCAGTTTTGTACTGTTACCAGAGGGGTATAAAGAAATGACGTCTAAAACAGAAGAAATTCTTCATATTAATGGAACTAGCCGGAAATCAATCAAACTAATATATGCACAACTAATATAGCTAATTGGGTGCATGATCTTGATGAATAATACAATTATTATTAATTTGCTCTGGTCTCAAAAAATAAAATTATACCCAAAATTTTATTGCGCCCTTTTTTTTTTTTTTTTAGTAGAAAATTTAGTAAGTGTTGTATTATCATCAAAAATAGGAAACTTCTATGTAACAAAATAAATAAGAAACGGAACAAGTGTTCTTAAATTATTATTGTAGTTAAAAGAAAATAATTTTAAAAAATTGGTATGAAAATATTCTTGGAATAAATGAATTATGTAACAACGTCAGATGTATTGTCAACCAGCCAATAGGATTTTATCCTGGTTGGAAGCTAATGTAATATAAATAAAAATATATTAAAAAAAACCTTTACTTTTACTTTTTTTAGGTATGGTATAATTTATTTCTATTTTTATTTATTTAAATTTTAAGATATTACGTTCAAGGTCGCAGATGGTTACTTATCTATCCTAGCAAGTACGGTGTGCTGCTAGGGGAAAAAAAAGCAAAGTTGACAGGTTGACGCTTCATTAAATATTGTTACTTGTTCACTTTCAACGTGTGACTTGTATTATAAAAAAAATATTAGGTACATCATTAAGTCAAAGGAGAGTATAGAGAATAAGATTATTTGCTTGAATAAACTTATCTTCCCCTCGCAAATCATCTTTGTTTTGCGGTGCGTGAATCTAAGTACGGTTTCATGTTCCTTCTATCTTGATAATTGATGTCAAAGCCTCCACAAAAATTTGGTGGAGGTGGCCCGGGCTGCTATATAAAGGTGGGAATGGTAGGACCGACATCATTCGCTCTCATCATGATCGTCACCCCGTGGCTCCTCGCCTCTCTGTGCACCCTCGCCGTAGCCACGCCGGACGGTAGAGCCAGACACCTGCAGACGGAGTCACGAAACAACCAGTGAGTACTCTTCGTGTGGTTAAAAAATTAGATGAAATGCATTCAATATATTATAAAAAATTTAAAAAGACAAATATATGTATTTTTTTAAGTGGTGATATCGACATCATGTTGTGTTTTTCTCTTTTTCCTCAAATTTGAAAGTATTCGTTTGTGACGTCATCGGTGTCAAAAATAATAAATTTTTAATAAAAATTAAAAACAAACAAACAAACATAAAAACAACTTAGCTAAAAAAAAAAAAAAAACAAGAATAGTATATAAGCGTTGTTACTTTTTGTTTATTTTTTGTATCTTTATAATCAAGAAATCGTGATTTTTCTTCCGTTTAGTTAAAATATAAATATAAAAATTGTAATTTTTAGTTCCTAACGAGGAGTCGCTTTTGACTAACTATAACATTAATTAAAACAACAAGTGCGCTGTATTTCGTTTATTCAGTGTGCAAGTGAAAAAAAAATCATTAATTGCAAACAATATTAATGTAATCTTTACCTTGAATTCAATTGAAGTAATGCAATAGTTGCATGCACGCATTACTGTAGTGAATTTTTTCTATATATACCTTATCTTACATCTTAAAGTTTATTAATTCTCCTTGCTTTATTTTATTGGAGAGCGGTTTTATCTTTTTTCTCATTTGGTCTAGATCTCATGCTCAACGCTTTTGAAAATTTTTTGAACTTTCAGCCTTGTTAATTTTCTTGATATCTGTGGCTTCATATATTATATTAAATACATTAATAATAATATTCGAACACGTATTATTTAATCAATACGATGCATTTTAGCTATTCATCCTTAGAGATGTACATTTTATCTAACTGTAGATAGTGTATATTATAGATCCAATGACCCATGAATTTTTAGCCATCCAAAATATGCATTAAATTAAAATTTCAGCACTGCATTGAATCAAATCAGGTTTATGAACACACTATTTTAAAATCTGAGGGTATTATAACTTTTTCCTTCATCGGAATGCTACATTAATTCAATTAAATTATCATACTGCCGCAACAAAAAAATTACGGTAACATACTAACTAATCTAACTATTAAATAAATTTTCATTCAAATTAACAAAATTAACAACATGAAAGTTTAAAATTCTAATGTTATTTATTTTAATGAGCTTGCTTTAGATATAACAACATTTAATACACTTTATTTTGTAAAAGAAACGACAAATATTACTAATAATCTTCCATTCATGCATAATAATGTGTGAATAGAAGAACAGAAAAAGAGGTACATAAATATAAACAATCAAAAACAGATTCTGGTTCAAGTTATTTACTAATTCTTTGATGTTTACAGTTTGGACGGTCGGGCGGACAGTGGACAGTACCTACCGGACACTTACGCGGCCACAGAGACCACCGCGGCCCCTCCCCCGTCCACGACCCTGAGGTCTCAGAGGGAGCTGCGAGCGATGTGCCTCGCCCCCCGTGGTATGTTCCCGCACCCTGACGACTGCCACAAGTACCTGGACTGCTGGGACGGCAGGGTCCTTGAGAAGAGCTGCCCCAACGACCTGGTGTTCAGCGACCTGTCCCTCAGCTCCTCAGCCCCGCAGGGAGGGTTCTGTGACTACCTCGAGTACGTCGAGTGCGGCTCCAGGCCTCTGCGACCAAACCCAGTGACAGTTGCGCCCTCGAAGCCAGTAACGGTGACAGTTGCGACCCAGAAGCCAGTAACACCTACAGTTGCCCCAGGTACATTCAAGGTTCATGTAAAAATACATGTGGTATTAAAAGTTTCATAGGTATAATTAAATCTTGGAGAAAATGTAAAATAATTCATATTATCAGTTTTATGTAATTATGATATTATATTATAATTCATATTTTTTTATGCTTTTCGATTGTACAACAATAGAAGCATGTCAGATCCTTCTACATATTCTATTCTATGGCCGCTCACAGAGTACTTTATCAAGGTATAGATTTAATTATACTTACGTTCAAATCTATAATAGTTTTTGCCAATAAAGCTCAGTAATAAAAATCATCAGGACAGGCCTTTTAATAATAATATGTGACACCGTTAGGTGATTCTGCTATAATAAGGGCTGTTAATAATCATTGTTCTAATTGTCATCATTTTCTGACTGTTCTGCACAGTCACGTCGGTGGAGTGGGTTAACGCCAGCAATGGCGACGTTCCTCCTAACGCTTATGCGGCAGGCACCGGCAAATACCCCAATGGTGAATATTACGTGGTCTTCGTGGGCCGCGCAAGAAATGTAAACATCGGCAGTAACTTGCTGCCTTGCAGACTGGATGATGGCGTGGATGGATGTTACGTCGCGTGGAACAATCAGGAGTTCCCCCAGAATTCTTACCAGGTACGAAAACAAAACGAAAAAAAAACAACATATATATATATATATATTATATATATATATATATATATATATATATATATACAATATTTAAATCCTGAATATTTAACTTATCCTGAAAACTTTCCTTGCTAATTAAGACATGGCAGTAGCGTTGAGTTATTGTTCGAACAATTCATTAAATCAGTGAAGTATGAAGTACCAAGGGTGAAGAATGTTCAATACATATATTTTTTTTGTATCTGAACAAAATTAGAAAGCAAAAAACTTCTTTATTTCTTTAAGAACATAAAGGTGGATTTTCATGAGCGACAAAGGCGATGCTGAGGCGCGATTTTGACGTAAAAGATGTAAAATCCTGGCGGCAAGTGAATTCACCGGGTATCGCAATTAAATACGATGCTCTTTTTTTTTAAATAACCAAATATGGCCGCCAATGGATGTTAAAGCAAATGCACATTATTCGTGTCGCAGGCTGGAAATCGCTCATGAAAATCCACCGTAAGGTGGTAACGTTGCTTTTTATTCAGCTGTGTTATCAGTTAATTATCACTCTCATTAACTTTTCTCTGTATGTCCAGTTGTCCAGTCAGGAAAATGTTTCCAACGAAAAAATATCAGCATTATATACTCCTAAGACGTACAATTTCTTTTTACGTCTCGTTACGCTATTATAATTATAATAGTGTTATATAATTTTAAGGAATATGGTGTAATTTAATATATAAAAATGCATGGTTTTGTTAAATTAATGATTGAATAAAGGAAAAACTGCTATTATACGTTCTTGCAGGTTATGATCGCGTCGAATGTAAGGTGGCAACAGACCACAATCTTGACTTCCGTCCCCACCAAGGGCATCATTGTGGGCTCCTTGAAAAACCCACAGGGGGGCCAGGAGGACGTGTACCTGGGACGTACGATACTCGATGGTTCCACCGTCACTGGATACGTGAGTACTGCATGACATTGATGACATCACTTCTACAATGGAGGCTTCAAGTCAGCTGATTTTGCGGTGTTCCCACCGTCCTATCTAAACCTATGTAAAAAAAAAAAAAATCGAAATTGGCTTTTTGGCATAAAACAAATAAATGATTTCTTGATTCATTATTAGAAGACCCCTAAATGGAGGGGGGGATAGGAGGTGTTTTCAAATTGATTGCCATAATAGTTACCGAGAAAAATTTAAATTTTTTAACCGGAAATTTTCCCGCCGGGGAATACTTGAAGCCTCCATACAGAGCGAACTTAATTAGCCTACTCAAGTACGCTCTGCTCCATAGATAACTATTTTGTCAATACAGCGATTTCAACTCGAAAAGCTTTTACACACAAAACTGTTAGATGCTGAATGTATTTCAGCACTTTATGTCAGTGCATAATTGTTCCAGGCTGATCTTACTTCCGTAAATTTTCGTTAAGAAAGTACTTAATCTATTTACTTAATTAATTAAATACTAAATATCCACTGAATAACAAAGAGAGTAAAAAAAGTTTCTTAAACTTTGTAATTTTTATTTAGTGCGCATATTATTATTTCGTATTTAGATTAGGTTATTTTCTAGACGAAAAGATCTGGTAGTAAGATCAAACTTGAACAATTAAGAGTACTGAGATCCATTCACAGCATGATTGTAGCATCTAAAAGTTTAGTGTGTATGTTGTGAAATATTATCACTTAATTAATACATTACAGATTATAATACAAAATTAATAACTAACTTGTGTAGCATTTAAAAGTACTATATAAACTTTTATTGCTACTAAAGATTTTATTGTGATCATATAATTAATTAATAAAATTAATTTTGTCCACAGCTGACTAAGAAAAATCCCAAACTAGTCGTGTTCGACAGTTACAAAAAGCAAACCCAATTTTTTGACAATTACGAGATCCTCGTGAGTAACTAGAGGAGCCAGCGGACACCACGACAACTCAACAATGGACCAGATTACGTCACTCAACTTGGCAAGTTGAGTGACGTAATCAAGTTTAGTTAGATATAATAATGAGATATTAGAATGTGAAAATTTTAGTGGCCTATATAATCGAAAGAAGGGGTAAAAATATGGTACTATGAATTTTTTCAGTTTTTTCTGAGACCGGGAAATATTTTTAAAAAATCATTGAAATTCTATTTTGATGACGTCACGGGCGGCACTCCTTAAGAAAAAGGATAGGGCAGTGCCGCCCGTGACGTCATAAAATATACTTTCAATAATTTTTTAAAAATAGTTCCTGGTCTCAGAAAAATCTGAAAAAATTCACAGTACCATATTTTTACCCCTTCTTTCGATTAAGCCACTAAAATTTTCACATCCTAATATCTCATTAACAATGGAGTATCGAGCTTAATTTTTTTTATTGCAGAAATGGATAGAACGTGCAAAGTTATGCTACCCTGATTTTTTTCAGATTTTTTAGAGCTCGGGAACTATTTTTAAAAAAATTATTGAAAGTCCTTTTTGTGACGTCACGAGGCGGCAAGTCCTATCTTTTTTCTTAAGGAGCGGCGTCTCGTGACGTCACAAAAAGGACTTTCAATAATTTTTTAAAAATACATCCCGGGCTCTAAAAAATCTGAAAAAAATCAGGGTAGCATAACTTTGCACGCTCTATCCATTTCTTCAATAAAAAAAATTGAGGTCGATGCTCCATTGTTATGTTTTTCAGAAATATATTTCAAAACCTGCTACTCGCAACTTAAATTGTAATTCATAAGGGAATTAAAATTAAGATGTCACTAAAAATCTACAACTGACTGTTTAACTTCAGCTTTATATCAATGTATCAAGTATATTATGTCTAGTGGTTTAATTAATTATAAAAATTATTGTGAATTATTTTTTGTGGGTAGCCCCTTTAATAAAATTCACTCTGTTGTTTTGTGTAGAACACAGTAACCTTATTTGTGTAATGTAAGTTACTTGAGATGGAATGAAATTAATTACTCAAGTTACTGCAATGTTATGTAACAGTATGTGTATGATGAAATATGTGTTCGCAGCATATTGACTGCAACGGTGCATATCTTTATGTATTATGTTAGCTCTCCTCATTATGTACTTAATTGCGTAATGTTACCGTTTTATACTGCAGGCAGAATAATTAACACCAATTGCATGACATTTTTTACTGTAAGATCTTTGAAAAATAATAAAATATTCTAAATAAAAAATAATGTTTTTATATCTATCAATAAATTTAGGTAAATTTTCTCATTAATTTTTATGCTTTGATTCATTAATTACAATATTTAATTAACACAGAAATTAAAACTATTCAAAATGATTGTTCTACTAATTAATTAACACTAAAATTAAAGTTAATTATATGTATCGTATTTGGTAAAATTTGCCTTCATTAGTAGAAGCAATCAATTTTAAGAGAGGTAGTCAAAAAGGAAAGAGTAAAGTACATATTATATATGGTATAGAATAGCTTTTACTATTGAATGCAGCCGCTATTGCCGACATGCAATTGAATTGAATTTATTTGTTATTCTATTTAGTAATTATAAAATTTTATGTCATCGGTCAGGTCATATTTTATCCATCAACAAAATATACAATGGACAACATTCATGAAAAAAATTTAATGCAGAAATGAATAGAGGGTACCAAATTATGCACTCTCTGAATTTTTTCAGATTTTTTTGGGACCCGGAACTATTTTTAAATAATTATTGAAAGTCCTGTGATTTCAGTTGGCACCCCTGAATCCTTAATAAAAAGGATAGGACCGAGACGCCTATTGACGCCTCCAGGGGGCGTGGCTGCACTTTCAATAATTATTTAAAAATAGTTCTGGGTTTCAAAAAAATCTGAAAAAATTCAGAGTAGCATAATTCAGTACCCTCTATTCATTTCTGCAGTAAAAATTTTTCATGTATGTTGTCCATTGGTACTGTACATGAGTTAAGGCTCATTGTCAGTGGAAGAAATTGAAACAGTCTTGCAGCAGAAAATTTTATATGAATTTTATATATTTATGTGAAATATTATCTCTTTCATGGCAATGTACTGTACAATAATATATAACATAAATGCATATATCATAGTCAAAAATCTAAACAACGAATAAATATTCACACTAAATTTTTTACATTATACTTTTTCTAAATACAAAAAAAAAAAATCTTGTACTTTAATTGACATTTTAATCAACAAAGACTTTGTATTTAAAAAATCAAAACTCGAAAAATAATGGAAATAAGTTTCAATTTTAGCCCATTTAATGGTCAGTATCTAACATATAAGAATGAAGGATTGCTAGATTTTCCATTCACTTAAAAGTATCCACTTTGTACTGGTATAAGGTACTGATAATGAGAGAATTTAAATACACAAAAGATTGTTAATTAATCATTATTAAAAATAGTTTATAAATAATTTTTGGTACATTTATTTCATAACACAAAATAATATTAAAATATTTAAGATTATGGACAAGATGTTATCACATTTTACTTTTTAGGCACAGTAATTATCACCTTCACTATAAATCCATTGACATATGAATTTTTGGTATAATAATGTAAATTGTCACAGCCAATTAGATATCTTTGAAGTATAATACATAATAATTGCAGCACTAATGAATATAATAAGTAAGATATTACAGATATATATATAGTCTGGTTCAAAAATTGGGTTCACAGATCTTGGTTTACGATCATATTCGATCATGCAAAATTTCAAATTTTGCAATGATTCATATTGACAATTATTAGCAATCATATACACTTTCCTTAGCATAAATTAGCATTTCAACAAAAGTCGTTGATGTTGAAATTTATGTTAAATAAAGTGTACAGCATATAATACAGTACTGTATTTTAAAAATAAAAGGGGTCATTCACAAAAAAAGTTAACTAGATTTTAGTCGTTAAATATTGAGTACCATAATTTGATACCAAAATCAAGTAGATATCGACTTAATGAGTTTGTCACGGACATTTGTACATGGCGCGGATCATCGCGATGTCGTAGTCTGTCATGGCGGTGCGTTGACCGATCGGAGCTCCGGCCACCTGTGGGCAAGCGGCGAAAAATATGCATTAAAAAACTGTACTATTATTATATCTGGTGAGATGCATTATTTTTTTTTAATCAAAAATTTATATTTTGTTATATCAACTTCCAATGACCTTGCCTCGTGGATAAAATATCTTATGTGCAACATGGCCCTTTAATTATTAACACGCTATTTCATATATATTATGTATAAGAAAATCACCCAGTAAGTTCATAATCGAGCCGTAGTTACCATCCATTTCTTCTTATTTGCTTCATACAGTCAAATAACGTGTAAAACAATTAAAACGCAGAGTAGGTTATATATTAAAATTATATTGTATGCAGCAGTTATAAGTGCTAATTTCAACCACCTCCGTTGCCTAACCTCAGGACGAGATGAGCAAGACAGACATTTTGTATCAGCTTGAGTGTACATTAAAATAAATGTACGTAAAATTATTTATTAAAATATATAAGGTTCACAACCATAAGACAGACGTCAGACCTTTCTTGGTGTAGATTTGTCACAAAATCGCTCACCTTTGGCACGATGGTAGGCTGTCCGTTGACGGAGAACGCGTTCGCCGAGTAGTGCATGATGCTGGCGTAGTCGTAGGGCACTCCGAAGGTAAGCTTGTTGTACTGCCAAATGTCGAAGTTTTGCTGCTGACCTGCCGGCGAACAGAAACGGTCAGCTGACTGGGGGAGTGAGTGTTACAGAGACGTCAACTTTTAGGAACAGTTCTTAGCATTGGATCAATTTATTATTATTTATATGATGGGTTAGCTTTTGTGCCATCATTTGGTGGGTGTGGGGAAGGTATTTTTTTTTTTTTTATTTTTTGATACAGACAGATAGATTGAAAATATGCACAAAAATGTTGCTTTATAGTGATTAGTTATTTCACTTTTGTGACATATTGATTTTTAAAAACAGCATAGCCACGGCGTTACCAAGGTGCAAATGACTTTACGATTTATGAAAATTTTGTCCTGCAATTTTTTTTTCTCACCTGGCTGGATGTTTTGGTACTGGATGGTCACGTGGTTGTCTCGATCGTCACGTGTGTGTTCGTGGAAGAAGCCAATGGCGTGCATCATTTCGTGGATCGCCGTGCCCGTCTGGAGCATTATATTTTGTAAACAGGTATACATAGACCAAACCTCTGGTTCACATTTAACTTGGTCTTCGTCGTGTTTGTAACGCCTTCAGTTATTGGTGTGTTGTTTGTAGTGAAGATTTTCACTGGCCGAGCCGAGCCGAAGGACACCCAAGCGTTTCCGACGAAAACCAAGTTAAATAAATATGAACCTTAGTATAGAGAGAGCTACTCACAGTGGTACATCCCGGGTTCTGTAGATTCAGCTCCTGCTTGCCTCCCTTACGTCCGATGTACGACCAGCAGCCAGAGTTTGCACGCTCGATGCTCACGTAGTCTGCCTCGGTGGTCCGTGCCACGAACTTTACACAAGTCTTGGACTGAATGGCGGACATGGCGGCCAGGATGTTGTTGCGATGAGTGCCGGCTGTAACATGGAGTTGATTAGTACGTTCTTAAATAGAAGGAGTTCTGTTCACCAGTCACATCTTTGCAGAAATTAATGATATCATGGTGTCACTGTAAAATATCAAAATTGGAATTTTTATGTACTTTCTGTGACTTTAGAAAATACTTCTTTTATTTAATTCTATCGAGCATTCAATAAACTACTATAATGTTTCAACAGTTTCTTGATTTTTTGGCAACACACCGCAGTACTAATTGTAAGAAGATGTAGTTTTTAACAATCATATATACGAGTAATAGGTCTTCTATTCATATTTCCTGATTAACCAAAATCATACATCTCTTACTGATGGTGCTGGCGATGGTATACGGGATTGTTGCTGCCGGCCAGCGATAGGTGGAGTAGCCGATGCCGTTCCTCGTCAGGGCCGATCTCTCTGGCAGGATGATGTCACCCTGGTAGTAAGTGCCCTGCTCCTCAGGGTTGCCGCGACCTCCAGATGTTCTCCACGCCAGCAGACGTTTACCTGGGGGAGGTTACATTCAGTAATTAGTTTCTGTGTTTTTAATGGTGCACAATACACTTAAGTTCTAATTATCTATGTATACAGATTTTATCTATAGTAATTTAATTACCTGTGATTTAATTAATCAAATTATGTTACGTTTCCATTCCATGTCTCGCATCACCAAATTGTTTTCAAGGTAATACACACGTTATATGAAGTAGTGGTATTTTCAGTATAAATATCTTGTCACTTACCAACTTCCGGGTTCGGTCTGGTGAAGTTTACTGGCCAGGGGGCGGTGACTGGGAGCGGGGCGGGGGCGGCGAGTACCGAGACTGCCCCCAGAGTGACCAACAGCAGGGCAAGGAGAGCGAACATCGTGCAGGTACTCTGAAGCAGAATATTTTTATATGTTAGGCTATCAGTTTTTAAAGAAATCTTGTATTTTTAGTGCATTTCATTTAAATGTATGTATACACTGTAGCTTTACTGGGTGCGATTCACGAAGAAGTTAGCCAGGTTTCTAACCACGTTTAGCTTAACCACGTTTAACTATACCGGTTTTAAGTGTTAAATCACCTTAGTTAAACGTGGTTAAGCTAAACGTGGCTAGAAACCTGGCTAAATTCTTCGTGAATCGCACCCATTATAAATAAAGTCAAATATTTCAATTTGTGTTAATGCAAGTCCACTATAGATTCGAAATTATATTATTTAAGGTTAAATATTAGTCAGTTTGGAACCAACAGGTTTTTAATTTTGACAGCTAGTTTTATTGCAACTAACTAATACATATTTTTAATATTGACGTTTGAAAAAATGTTGTAACCTTAGCAGCAGTGTCATGTATTGATGCTATAATCATATTGCCATATTCTTATGTGCTTTTTGTGTATCCTCAACTGACCTGCTGGTACTGAATTAGTTTAAAATCTTAAAATTCATAGAATTGGGAAGTTACGAAGAAAACCATGAAATTATTGTCCCTCAGAAAGAAAGGGTGAAGCTCCATGGAACGACAATATGGCACTTACTTTTCAGAGCCGGCGAACTGGAACAACTGAGGTAGGAACACGACGTCCGCAGCCTTTTAAATAGCAAAATTTTGCCTCTTATCTGCAAAGTTGGTGTCATGGCGTAATTTGTTTGTACTGTAATAAGTATAGCACAGTCATATTTCTCTAAATCTTTAATTATTTATTTATTTATTGTTCTACAATAAACTGTATTTCCTAATATCATTTCAAAGCTAATGAGGTTACAAAACATAAACAAAATAGTCAAACAAATTTGCTATAAGTTTGTGCTACTAAATTTAGTGCGTATTTCTATGCCCTTATTTTTTACGAAACATTTTGCATATTCTAATTTTTAAGATATTATCAAAATAGGTCTCATAGTGTCCTACAATTATTTAGTGCGTCAATTAAACTGTTTAAAGATGCAGCTTTGCTAAGATTATAGAAATCAACAGGACGTAAGAATAATCGAAAGGCAACAATGAAATAAAAATTAAATTTTTGTTAACTTAATTATTTCAGATTGATAATTTAAATCCTTATATTACAAAATTAAATAATAAAAATATGAATTAATCTATTTTTGTTAATTATTACATTTTTTAAGCAAAATTTTTTGAAACATTATTATTGTTTGTAATAATTATCATGCATGCATAAACAACAATAAAGTAAAGTTTTAATAAAACAATTAAAACACCTTCTTTTTTGTAGTTGAGTACTTTAAAGCAATGCATGTCAAAGCACTTAGATCTCATTAGCATGGAGGGCTCAACAATGCTATGTACCAAGGGCGACCTAAGTGCAGGGTTCTGACGCACTTTTTTATTGTAACAATGTTTGGGTGCACTTGAATTGTCAGCACAAGTTGAGACTTGTTTTAATCTGTCTGCATTTTCTCCTGATAACGCAAGTAAACGAGTCGTAAAATAACGTCATTTTATCTTAACTGTTGACTATATTATGTTCATTTTATTTTTCGACCAACTTAATTCTTGATTAAATATTTATACTTCCACACTCTATTTCTGACATTAAAAAAAGTTAAAATATTAATTTAATATGAAGGTACTTGATGGCACTACCTTATTGCATATACCTCGTTAAAGTCTAGATGGATAATTATTAATTTATGATCTTATATAATTAATTAAAATTAAAAACACGAGTAGAATACAAGATAAACTCATTTGACATGGCATTCTGCTTAAAATAGCTTATAAATAATAATAGAATTTTAAACTATTTCCTAAATTATAAAAAGAAACTAAGTAAATTAAAACTATACCAACAAAAAAAAATTAAATACATGACGAAGATTGTTTCTTTTGCAAGTTAAAAGCACTAAAATTCGAGTTACTCTGATTGTTTTCAAAAGGTTCTGACTATATACTTATTTAAAAACTTGGAAATCTCATATTTCATGTTTGTGTGCCATGTGTGTAAGAAATGACGTCACTTTATTAGTATTTCAACTACAAATCTGACCATAATAAATCAATATTTATAACAAGATTTTTTTTAGTCATTTTACAATAAAAAAATAAAGATGCTGTCTATTACATGCAGGCAATGCAACTTTCCTAATATAGATAAGACCTAGCTAACTAGCTTGTGTCTTTGTTGCTACAACAATTATAATTTTATAGAATTTATAGCAACAATCAGTCAGTGCTCACGAGAATTGGTTTACAACAATAAATAAAAACTATATAAGAACTGAAATAAATTTTTAATAACTGCCTGTATCAAAAAAAGTTGTATCACAATATATTACACATCAGAATATCTGAAAAAGAGTATGCAAACAATTATATAACAATTATAGCCTTTGAATTTGTACAGTAACACATCCAACATCGTGGAATTTGTGATTTAAATAATAAGTACAAATAATAAACATAATATATAAGTATTAATTTAATTATATTTTTTAAATGCAAAGTATAATTTTATTATTTATTTATTTATCTATTTAAAGGTTGAGCGAAAAATTGGGTGATTATATTTTTGGGTCACTTTTTTATATGCCTAATAATATATATTTATATTTTTATTTAATTTATGGTTGCAAAAAAAAAAAATAAACCAAATTAATTTTATCACTTGATGAAAAACACTGTGTTAAACATTTGCAATAACCGTGATTAGAGCCACACTAAACTGACGAGATGACAAGCAAAAAACGTGTGTATTATTTGATTATATAATTATTATTATTAATTAATTAATATTATTTTGACTTTGCTGCACAAATAGCCACTAAGAACACGTAACGAAAAATGTTTGGGCGCACGAACGCAGCAGCTGCTGCAGTCTTTGCAACCGTCACTTGGGCAACAGACGGACTCGCGCAGCCAATCAGCATCAAGATCAGCACTGAAACAACCAATCACAGAGTCAGGATTGGGAGGCATACAGAAATATTACTAAATAAACTTAACTATAAAATTATGATTCTTTATTTATTTTTCACTTTTTTAACTAGGATTTTAATGTTGGTAAAACTTACATTATTATGTTATCATCGGTTAATTAGGAACCTGATTAACTCACTTTTATGGCTTATGTACTTGCAGTTATTTATGTTAATACTCTGGTTTGCTAATTAATACATGCATGGAGAGTTTGTAAGACAGTTGAGAGGCATATAAGCCTAGAAGACACAGACACCAAAATTTAAAATTTATTGAAACACAAAAATTGATGAGAAATAAACATTAATTCCCCTTTGTACTGCAATTTTGTTTTTGTATATTTTTAATACAAGACTTATAATTGGAAACTGGGATACGCTAACTTTTTTTTTAATAATTACATAAAAAAATTCAATTCCTATTAAGAGCTTGCTGAGTTATGAGTTATAATTTGGTACCAGTCGTCGCTTTGGAAATTTTCCGAAGCGACGAGTATACAATACAAAACTTGTACTTTACAGAAGCTATACAAATAACCTGTAATTAAAAATAAAAATTTGAGCCTATACTCCGTATAGTCAATTTAGACTTCATCAGAACTGGATACTGTTTCTAGTACCTGGTTACAGCAGTTCAATTGCGCCCCCCCCCACCCCCCACCCCATGACTGCTTGGTCCACAGACCCGAAATCAATACATCAAAAAATTCAATTCTACCCACACCTTGGCGATGAGCCTGACCACGTACCTGGCTAGACAGGTGTTCAGTTGGCGTCTCCCAGCGAGAGCGCCTGCACAATCCGAGGGTCCGCCTTGCTGCCCTCTCTGAACTCCTCCATGGTGAGCTTGTCGTCATGGTTCTTGTCCATCTGGTTGAAGATTTTGTCCACGCGCTTCTGAGGGGTATTCTCGTCCTCGGGCTGCGGCTGCTGACCCTGCAGATTCAAAAATATTGGTTACATTGAGGAACATACTAAAAGCTTCGTCTGGGAAGAGAAATCCGGTGCTTTGCGTAAAGAAGTGTGTATTTTAAATACTTAAATTACATTTTATTTTTATGTTTGATGCTTAAAAGTATATATGAGTGGATGTGCAAGAATTAAAACAAATTAACTTTAAATCACGGAATCAATACATAATGGTGTTGTGTCTGTTGCTTACAATAAATTTTACAAACGTGGTTGTAATTATTTTAGTGTTGAATTTAAAACTTTAAAATACATGATTAAGTTATATTTGTAATTTAAAATTTTGCCATTGAGCACCGCTAACTCCACCCCCGTTCTGACACGTACCACCATCTGGTAGATGGCGTCCACGATGTTGTACATCTCCTCGCGCGTGATGTAACCATCGTTGTCCACGTCGTACAGTCGGAACGCCCCTGCAAACAGTGACGTCATCATCACCACGTACAGGTACAACAAATGGGGAATATCTTCTAATCTTGCAAAATAAAGCAATTTATTTCCCATGATTATAATTAATTTTTGAGTTAGGCAGTGGTATAATTTAGATAAAGATTATAAAGGATAATCTCTAGTCACACAGAGGGCCAGATACATGCAGGGCTAATTTCTTTGAGGGACTTTATAATGATATGCTATTCACATTTTGCGAAACGAATGTTTGTGCCAGAAGGTCCCTTTGGAAATGCAAAATCAATTCATGAATCAATAATCAAGTATTCATAAAGTAAAGTGAAGTACAGATAGTTCAAGGAAAATAAAATATTATTCTTGATTCTCATTTGATTGTACACTCCTTGACTCTGAAAAGTTCCTTTCTGCAGTCTTGTTAATCATCGTGTCCTGTATTATACTTACGAGGCATGGCGATTAATAAGGCTGCAAAAGGGAACTTTTCAGAGACGAGGAGTGTACATTTATGAACACGCAGACCTAATTGTTATTACAGGATTAAATATCCACACTGTTAGTGGTACTGGTGTAGAAATTAAATATGATTTATTTTAATTATTTTTATGGTTTGTGTCAAACAACAATTCATCAAACTCTATAATACATGTGTATATATATTATAAATAAAAAAAAATTGGTTTAAAGTAAAGAATAAATAAATATTATATAAAAACTCTGTAACAAGATTTATTTATTTATTTATTTATTTATTTATTTATTTATTTATTTATTTATTTATTTATTTATTTATTTATTTATTTATTTATTTATTTATTTATTTATTTATTTATTTATTTATTTATTTATTTATTTATTTATTTATTTTTTTTATATTTAAAAAAAAATATGCTATATCTTCAAACCTTTTCATCTTCTAAGGTTAAACTTCAATGCATGACCAGGACTGTCAAACGAATGTACACTATTCACATATTGTCATTTCAAGAAGTGATTTAAAAAAATTAATTCTAGTTCACGTAAAAGATGTGGAATTGCATTCAACAAAAAAAATCCTTACATCTTTGACTATCTCTCTTGGAGTTGCTAGCTACCGGAACGTGAAGCGCCGGGATTAAAAAGCTTCGTCGTCTCTTTCCTTCGCTATTTTCCGTACAAAGATACGGTTTAATTGTTCTCTAGTAGTAGACAAGGTGAGCCTTTGATAACACTCGCCAAGCTGCTGTCTAGGATTGCTTTTTGTCCTCGCGGTGTCTCACAAGAGACTAATCAAGAGAAAGGGTTGGGGGACTCACAATGTAACTTCTCGTCCAGGTTGCCGCGGGAGGTGATGGAGAGCGCGCGGATAAACTCTTCGAACTCGATAGCTCCATCCTACAACATCAAATAATGTTATGACAAAGCCATGAATTACAATGAACTTGTTTGACTTTAAGCAATAGTTAAACAATCCATGTTAAAATAAATGGTTTTGTTTAAATTAGTTTTAAGAACTTTATTTTTTTTGTGTGTGTGAATTTTTAACAACAATGTAGTTAAAGAATTAATATCACATATAATACAATTTGAAATCAAAATAATTACACATACTATAAATGTTAAAACAATCTGAAAATGCTTCATCTACTTATAGTCAATTAATTTTATTATAAATTAATTCGTCTATTTCTGTTAAAAAGTTGGAACATCGACTCATAGTGACGTCATCTGTACCTTATTCTCGTCGAAGACCCTGAAGACGAGGGTTGCGAACTTGCTGGGGTCACCCTGGGGGAAGAACTGGCGGTAAATCTTGATGAAGCCCTGCAACATTCACAACACCCACTTGATGACCTCTGACCCTGAAAACGATCGGTAAGAAGACAAGAAACGAGGTCCGAAGAAAATAATATAAGTTTATCCCTCAGTTCCATAATCAGTAATCACCTTAAAAATTAACTGAAAATGAAAAGACACTGAATTTTGGAAAATGTTTATATAAATTAAAATATAATGGGGGCTATTCACGAAAAAGTTATCAGAAAGTTATCCACGTGTCTCACCAACTGCGTTTATCGCCAGCCTAATTCAATGTGGATGGTGAGAAACCTGGATAAATTTCTTCGTGAATCGTCCCCATTAATGTTTACTGCATGATCAAGAAAATCTCTAATTTGAAATATTCATAAAATTATAAAACTGTCTACTTTTTGCCACGGTCAAACGTATAACAAACGTACTTTTCGTTTTTCATTGCTGTATAAAAACTATGTAGTTATAAACTATATAGTTTTATATGTATATAATTCTTATACTGTATTACCGGTATACATTTCTCAAATTAATAATGTAGATAACCTACATCTGCTAGCCTGGGAGTTGTTTTTACATATTTTTACAGTTAATGTAAAAAAAGATAACATAAACAGTAAAAAAATACACATTCAAACACAAATTTTAGAAAAAAAAAAAAAATACAGAACTGAATATAACAAAAAACTTTTATGGTACTTTCACATCCCCACGGTACATTATTGTGCAAAATGTGCGAATAAATTAAAAAAATAATAACATTTGCTAACAAAATATTGTCAATTTTGTACTATAGGGACGTATGCAATGCTGTATTGTGTAAATCCCCTATGAATGCCCTTTTTTTTTGTACTCGGGCTTACAAAAATTTTATTATATGAATTAATTTTATTAAAATATAAGTTTTGTAGAAAACTGAAATTAAATATAATATTGGGTGCGATTCACGAAGCAGTTAGACAGGATTCTAACCACGTTTAGCTTAACCACGTTTAACTAGGCGGTTTAACACGTAAAACAGGTATAGTTAAACGTGGTTAAGCTAAACGTGGTTAGAAACCTGGCTAACTGCTTCATGAATCGCGCCCAATATAAAAATTCATAATTTAGTATTACTGCATATACACATAAATAAAGATATTATATCTATGCTGTAAAGCCAATGATCGAAGAAAGTTTTGAATTTCAATTAAGTACTATAAAATAATATATAATTATATTATTGCATAAAAAAGGTTTGCTTAAATAATGCAGTATAATATTACTCTGTTCTCAAGGATATATATTTTTTATAAAATATAACATGTGTTGAGATACCGTGTCAGCATTAATTAGCATTTAGCAGTACTTAGAAAACCACCTAAGTATAATAGGCATTAAAAATTAATTTCAGACATTTGTATTAATTAAAACACATAATTGTCAAGGTCAAATTTTATCTCGCTTCCTTATATCACTCAATTTTTACCATATTTAAAAAAAAATATATTATCGATTAACACTTAAGTATTAATTTATATTTTTATCAGTTATACTTAAGACATTTTTGAAAGTTGATATTAATGCATGCATACATTACAAGATAGTAATGACGACGATAAGAGAGCGAACATTATTTACTGACTGGCAACAGGTGCTGCTAAAAAAAAATCACAACATCCAGACATTGATAAGGGCTCTCAATACATTCTATGTTACTTTTTATACGACACGAAAACACCATTTGTAATCAATTTTAGATAAAGTGTTAAAATCGAGAAATTGATCTTTCACTTATAACCGATTTGTTATATTTTTTTATCCGTTCCATTTAACTGTCTATTTTTATATCTAGTTACAATTAAGACTCAATAGTATAAAAAGGAAAAATAATAATATTTACAGAAAAGGATTATTAGATACCGGCAGTTTCAAAACCGGATAAACGTCGCTTGCGATAAAGGCTAACTTTCAGTTGCTAAATTTTGTGATAAAGAATAAGGTTCTAATTAGAAAGATAAATATCCTGTTTTGAATCTGACGGTCTCAATAATTTAGTTTTAATTTAATTCGCATCAAGAGCATTATGAAATATCGAATTCATAGTTGAAATAAAAAATCAACTAACGTTATTGTTATTACGAAATTTAAATAATGATCCATTTTTTTATTAACATTCATCAGTTCAGCTAATTTAACATTATTTTATTATTGTTTTCTTAATTGTAGCAAGTTTTATCTCATCAATTCGACTATTTACAATCAGCTGTCTTGACAACAATACCCTTGATCGAATAAAACATTCTTTTCAGTTATTGATTCAACCATTGAATTTTATTAGTTTGCTGCTGATGATGAAATTTTGTACACTCAAACACTTAATAAATGTTCACTTTGTCGTATCATCTCAATTTGAGGGTAGATAACTTGCTCAAGGGAAAGTGCATTTTCTTGTAACTCGGGAAGGTAAAAAAATAAAGCGCCCCTGTTTTGTATGTAACCCGCTTTGATTTGATGCTAAACAAGTTGCCTACCTTCACGGCGATATCACACTAAAACCCACCTGCTCAGTGAGAAGACCGTTGGGGCAGTCCTTGAGGAATCCTTTGTGCCTGCAACATGGAACAACGAGATCAGGCGGGCACTTCAAGGGAGGGGGGGCTCACGGTTATTTCTGTACATGTTTCTATTATTATTAAACCACCAAACAAAAGTTGAATTCATATGTCTACACTGCATGGTCATCACATTTAACTTGGTTTTCGTCGTGTTTGTAATACTCTCTGTCATTGGTAGAGGGTTTGTAACGAAGAACATCACTGGCCGAGCCGAGCCGAATGACTCCCGAGCGATTCCGATCACAACCAATTTAAATGTGGCGGCTAGTGTATGTATATAATATTTTAACCAAGAATGCTATAGATCAGAAATATTGAACATTAATTTTCCTGTTTTTTTATCCCTAGTGTGATGCAATATCAATTCAAATATTTATGTTTAACTAAAAACGTCAAGCTCTCAAGAACATTTAGCCAAAAGTGAGCGCTTGCAGTGTGAAGTTATGTAAATATCTTGCGTTCTTGCGTCAGCCTGCCTGCCTTTTTTATGTTTCAGAGGGAGAAAAAGAAGAGGGGAGCTTTTACGCCACTTTCATATTATATTATAATTTAAAAGGTAAATAATGGAAAAGTTAAAATGTGCTTCATTCTTATAAGTTGAAATTTTTTTCATTTTAAAACACTTTTTTCTCCTCTTTTTTTTAAACGAAGTTTTGAAACTAATGGAATTAAATTTGTCCCTATTAATTAACACATCATTCTCACTACATGCACGTGAGTTATATTGTGCTCAACAGTGCTGCTAATTGAATTACTTCACCATTAATTGAACACCTGCATGGTTTAACTCATTCAGGTGATAATCCACTCGTGCAGCCAAGGTGGAAATTACCAAGTCGAGGATTTATCGCCTCGTTGGCTGCTGACAACCGAGCAAGTGACTGCCACGTTGGTCAAATGAACGAGGAAATTCTCGCCATGGAGATATCAAAATGAGAATGGTGGCATCATGACACGTACAATATTTAGGGGCATTTTACGAAGAACTTTGAGTTTTTAACTTAAAAAATTTTAATAGTAAAATTTAATTACTAAATTGAATACAAAATCTGTTTCTAAAAATTTTTAAGATACAATATAATAAAAAATACTTTGTATATATTAGAACTTGTTGTAACAAGATGGAAATACAAGTCAGTATCATTTTTATAAATTTAATTAAATAATTGACAGTTGATTGTAGCAAATTAATAACCATAAAACGAATAGAAGGCATCAATTTAATGCTGAAGGCCTGTTTTTAAATTAAATCAACTACGTTTATTCTGTAATGAAAACCGGTCTACTAATTTAGTTAGTAAATCCTTCTCGTTCTCATCAAAACTCCTTTTTCTGCAATATAAAAAAGGCCTTTTAATCCATTATTTTGTATTTTTCTTGCTGTTTTTTTTTGTGTGGAGATGGGTGTATCACACTTAATATCCTTCTCGCCTCCAAACAATCTCTTGCTGTCATTTCTCATCCTCAGGAAAATGGTCATCATTTCCAGAGAACGTCCGTCACTCGGACAGACCCCGTTTGTCTTCGTGTCTTAATTAACTGACCAGAGACACAAATTCAATAACACGCGCCTGTGTCAAAATGCCAAAGTTCTGCTGGCAATGTGCTCAGTTGCGTGTAGTGTGATGTTTTTTTCCCCCATTTCTGTCACACATTCCAGTGAGTTAGTGACGTGAGTTTGCCTATCAGAATATGTAAAATGTTGGTGAGAAAAAATGTTTTGGTTCAATGTGATTAGATTTGCCCTAAAATATGTGACTGAAAATATAAATAGATTCATTTTTATGCTCATTTTATTTTGTGTTTTATTTCTCATTATTATTATTATTTTTAAATTTTAACACAATAAATTTAATGATGAAAAGATTATGGAATTTATTTTTCTTTCAATTAAAAAAAAATAAATTAAAAGTTTATTTATATATTCATATTTAATTAGGTTCACATAAAAATATGAAAACTATTTTTAAAATGGATAATAAAGTATCTTTATTTTCATTTGAAGTCATTAGAGAAGTAAAAAGTGAAAACCCAAATATTTATAATGTTATATTTTATAATCCATACGGCCCCTTTAATCTTGATTGATTAAATTTGCTTTAAACCCCCCCCCCATAAAACCCCATTAATATACAATAACAATGATAATTAAAATGCAAATTACATAAATGAGCTTTATTTTAAATTTAAATTGTACTTCATTAAGTTCAATGAAACAAACGACAAACGATATTAATGGCCTTCTATTTCATTCATGAATGTTGGGAGTATACGAATGCATAAATTGCTATAATAAATAGCTTCACAGTAATACATGCATTATTCTGCAGTGAAATGCAACTGGTATGCAATTTAAATGCAATGTTAGTGTCATTCCACTGCACCAAGCCTGTGATTAACAACGCTTGGGTAAACGTGAAGTAGAACTACGTCTGTGTTATATAAGAAACCGCATTGAATCATATTTTTAAACAAGAATAAGCTTACTATAAATTTCACCTATAGTCAAATAAATTTAATATCACATGAAATAATTAGATTTATAGTTTCACTGTTTGAATTTAAATTTTAAAACTCTCTATAAAGAGCACTTAATAAACGTATTTGCAAATTTTTTTTACTTAAAATTTGAAAATAAAAACTAAATACCTCACACTTCCGGTGGTAATCTCAAGTTAATATGACTATATTCTAGTCCTCGTGGGATTCAACCCACATGCTTGGCGAAGCTTGTTAACCACAATGCAGCTCTTCCAACCTTTGGTATTTCTCACTGCAAGGTCTGTGCGCATTCCTACACCGATAAAATAAAGCTGTCCCACAGAGTTTTCATTAACAGAAATATTGCATCATCTTTACTGCATCATGTTATTGATGTTCACAGCTGTTGTGAACCACCCCAGCCAGGGTGTTGATCTTTAGAAAAGGTGAGAAGCTGTTCTCCAAAAAGTAGTCCAAGTCACCTGTGAAGCTTAACCCTTGTCAGGTGGTGCTTAAATCCTCCGGTGCTCACTCACCCCCATGCGGACCGGCCCGGGGTGCTACCACCCCCGCATTATCGATCTCTCTGCTCGCACTTTCACCCTCTGCCGCGCGCGACACTGCAGCAAAGACTCTGATCATTGCAGCTCGGAGCTTGCTAGGAACCGCCTCAGTAATCGTTTCCCGATATCGTCGTCTATTTTCCATTAAACATATATATTTATTCTTGAAGTGATGTGATGATAAACCATTCCCTCAAATTTATTATTACAATTTTCTATTGTGACTATTCAAAAATTAATAAACTGGAATAATTTTTTTTAAAGATATTATTGGGTGTTATTAAATTTAATACTTTTTTTCTAAAGGGTATTTAGTATTTTAATGATTATCAATCAGTTTCAATGGGTGCAGAATATTATAATAAAAAAAATTGCTGCTATAAAAGAAAATCCATAATGTGCTGTGCTTTTTCTTTCTTTGGTTTTTCAAGGGTTGGAATTTTCACATCCTGGCTTTTCTATAGCCACCGCCCTCTTTAAGTATCTATCTATGGGTTACACAATAATGACCATTGTAGCAAATTCTACTTTATATTCATACGCAGTACATAACAAGGAAATGAGTGTCGTAAATACCTTAACAATATTACCAACAATGACCCGGAACGTTAACAAGTGCAATAAAGAAGTCGGGCGTGCCAGGGTACTTCATATTATTACATGGGGTTTTATGCAGCTGGCTTCTTTCCCCTCCTTTGTATTTTATCCATGTCAGATTCCTCAAAGAATAGTATAAGGCTTGAGAAACGCCCATTTTCTTGTGTAACGACCCATCTTTTTCCTGTAATTTCAATACATAAATCAATTAATTTACTGGCGTAAAATTCTAAATAATTTAACACCATGTCAAATTGAATGATTTTATCAAAGTCCAAGTGATTTAATTTTGAGATATATCTTAATTAGACCGTCAGTAAAAAATAAAGACGCACTTCAGCCTGAAATTTATGCAACTTCTTAAGTTTTATGATCAGTGTCTTAGTTTAACCATGTTTTCGTGTGTATCGATTTTCTCATTTAGTATGCTTCATTTTGCATAAATTACTATGTTTGTATACGAGAATAGTTCGTTCACCAGCCTGCTATTATAATCAAGACTTGAATATCCTTGAAACTTTGCGTGTAAGAATTTGGATCAGGATTGTTTTAAAGTTTTTGAAGTTATAAGAAAATAATAATATAAATAAATGAAAGAAATGAAACTCAGAATTGTATTATTATATATTAATATAATATATAAAATTTATCCTATTGCAATGCATGAAATATATTGAATAAATATATTTAAAATACAAGTTATATAAATATCAAAGTTTTATTAGAAAAATAAACGCAAAAATTTTATGTAATTTTCAAAAGGGGCAGTTTTGACAAAGAATATTTAAGTTATAATATTTTTATATTATTGTGCTGAATTGAGAGATGAAACTGAATTGAACAAAAAGCAATACATCTCCATTCAATCACCGATAAAACACTAGATGAGTTTGTAAAATTCACCCGATCTTTTCTGTACTTTCTTGTAGAATTGCATGCTAAACTTCCACAAAACTTTTGCATTCACATAAAATCTTACTAATTTCATCTGAACATTTTAATTATAATTTCATTAGTATATATCTCTAAATAGCACATCTGTACGAGGGCGTGCTACCCAATATCTTTATCCCGTCTTGGACAAAAGGAATTTAACAGAGCGGTTATATCAGCCGTGGTTGCGTGAAATGGAATTCTCAAATCGATGTGACGCCCATTCAAGCTCGCAAGTTTAATATAGATTACCATTCTATCCAGACTGCTGGTCCATCATGCTGTGTAATAAAGATTACCGCGGAGACGTTATAGTGAAGCACAGATTATTCATGGACTCCACTCAAAACGTAACGAGGAAATTTAAAATTTAATTATTCGATAATTTAATTATGACATGTTTCTAATAAATATAATTGGTTTCATCGCAGTATAAGGGGATATTTGTGTAATGCGTTCAGAAAAATTCATTTTAATACTTATTTATCAATGACAAAAAATATAATAAATAATAATAAAGTTAAGAAGTAATTTCTTACCAAATGCAACGATTTTTCATTTTTAACATGTTCACAGTAAAATAGTATTTTTTCATCATTCAAGAAACTCAAGTTTAATATTTTTTATTCGAAACTAAACTATGAAAATTGTTGCTACATTTTCCGATGACGACGTATGATTTCAAAACAAACAAAATATCCTCTTTCATTATATTTTGTAACAAATTACTTGATTTTTTCCCCCATCTACCAAAATTGATCAATTAGCATTTGAATCACGAAGACTCTTGCAACAGTGGCGTAGCCACGGGGGGGGGGGGGTTCGGGGTTTAAACTCCCCCCATGAAGATCGAGTAGTGACTGGATATAAGAAGAAAAAAGGAAAAATTATAGAAATTTGAAAAAAAAAAGTTAAATAAAAAATTAAAATTTAGGGGTATCAAGTAGTCTTTTCTTTAAAATAAACAAATTATAAGTTAGTTTCTAATTTTAACAGGAAAAAGTGCGACTCATAAATAAATGTTTTATTTCCCTTACAAACTGCATGTGCATATAACTACTATTGTATAAATTAAAACGCTCTCACGTGTGCCGCACTTTCATTTAATTGGTTGCTCCACGCGCCCGGTGCAGACATAATTTAACAAAAATAAGAGAAGCAATTCCCTTTTTTATTTATTTATTTTTCACAATATCTTAATGATGTGAACTTGGATTATTAAATAAATTTTAAAAATCAAATTCAATTAAATGACACGTACACTGATTCTATAAAAATAATATAAAGTGGTTACATGAATTACTTGATTTAATTAAAATGATTTACTCAAAGCTTTATTTATTATACGCACGTATTCAAAAGAAATTGAAAAATGGGGTGAAAAAAATATAAAATGTTAAAAAAATTGCATCAGGCCCTCTAATCATCATTTAATAATCATCATCTAAGCATCATTTTACCCTCTAATATAATAGTATTTTTCCATTATTTTACCCTAAAAAAGGGGCGTGTCCTTAAAAAAAATCGCGCCTGCGGCGGGCTATTGGGGGGCTTCGCCCCCCAAACCCCCCAGTGGGCTCTTCTCGATCTTTGTCCTGAAGAACCCCCCCCTTGGGCAAATCCTGGCTACGCCACTGTCTTGCAAATTAATTTTTTGTTATTATATATACGAACAAGTAATAGGGAGTTTTATAAATTTGTTTACACAAACTCTTGAAAATCGAATTATATAATTTTTTATAATATTCATTACGTAATGCACACATAAAAAGTTACGTCTCAGAAATTTTTACGAAATTGAAAAGAAAAGATTCAATCATTTCTTTTCACACCTCGCTCTCCACATAAAAAAGTTAGAGACACGCAAACACTCGTGTGACGTCATGCTCTCTTCAGTATTGTTACCAAATCACGTCAAACCTTCTTACAGTCAGCTGAGTAAACCACGTCTTAGCGTCACGAGAAACTCTAAAGCTTACTTACATCATACGACGTTAGATACTTAAATTTTGACTCCGGAGGTTTCACATCAAAGAACATAATATAAAACTTCTTGGGGTACTTGATATCGACGGATTATCGATTATCGGACTTGACTTCAACTCAGTGGCTCCATAAAAATATATAACGACCTTTTGATTATGGACTTACGTCTACGAGCTGCTGCTTACGTGAAAAATGAATCAAACTAAAGTTGTAAAATAACGTCGTTTTTTTTCACGTATTTTTATCTCGCTGTTTATTTAAGATAAAAGTTTTACAAACTTTTTTTTTTTTTCTTTTATGAATTATTAATGAAAAAATAATATTTGAAAAGAAATTTAAACTTGTTTGCATTATGAATGTTAAACCATTTTCATAAAAAGTAGCCTCAAGAGTCAAGACAGAAAAAGTTTACAGGGTATTATTTTTTTTTTCACATCGATTCATTAGGTTAATCCTATTGTTTACACAAGTGTTAATTTGCATAAGCTTGTTTCAAAATGAAGCTATTATTAGAATTAAGTTAACAGAGGTGTAAATTTACGAAACATGAACAGCAATGACAATAATGACCGTCACAATATTCAGTTGTGCTTTTTTAGGAATGTAATAATATACAATTTTATCATAACAATTTAACAACCTCTATTTTATTTATTTATTATTTTATTTATTTATTTATTTATTTATTTATTTATTTATTTATTTATTTATTTATTTATTTATTTATTTATTTATTTATTTATTTATTTATTTATTTATTTATTTATTTATTTATTTATTTATTTTTTTATTTTTTTATTTTTTTTTTTTTTACTAATTCTTACTAATAACTAAAATATTTTGATTCCGTTTGGCGTGGTTTTTAAACGAAGCACACATTAGGTTAAACATTTAGGTCTGATCAAGGTGTATTGAGGTTTATAACCCCCTATACACCTTGGGTCTGATAAACCAAAGCGTCCTTTAATTTCGAAATTTTACGACGCTTTGGATTTAAAAATATACTGTAGAAGTTCACTTTCTATGGCTCATGCGAAGTATTCTGCTATTCTGGACTTGTCAAAACTAACGTGGATCTGGAACCCACTCTGGCTATAAAACGCAAGCCAAGTTTTAGTCAATCAGAGCACCGTATTACAGAACCTAAGCCAAACATAAAAGCTTATGTTTTAACCTTTATGAAAGCCCCTACTAGTTAACTTAAGGTTATGACAAGGCGAGTATAGAGACATAAAAAATGGTATTGTGTTTTTTTTTTTTTTTTTTTTTGCTTTTATGGACACCAGTGTACACTATACAGCATTGACGTTATATTCCCTTGGTATATTTTGTGGTAGTCGTCAATCCACAGTCAATAAAAGTGACTTAAAAAATTTTGTGAGGCAAGCTGAACTGGGTGCTCTTTTAACGTTTTCCAAAATTGTAAATCTGCATCTGTTTGGCCATCAAGCTTCAGTAAATGAGACAATTTAAGGGTTTTGTTAAACTGTTCTTAAGTGTGCATATATATGCACTTTTCTAGCTTATTATATTTGAAATACAGAAGACGGAACATCTCTGCACTTCCATCTACTTTCGGTGGAATTATTGAGCTACAGTCAAAATATTTTGATATTTCCTCCGGAAGTAGTCAAAAGTGTAAAGTTTGTGCATATTCTGTTTCTAATTTATTTTTTTTTAAACTTAGAAGAAGGGTTTGTTTTAGTACTATAACTTATAAGTATGAACTGAACGCTGATATACGAATATAAAAGTCAGAAACCACACACTTCCAGCCATTTCCGGAAGGAATTTCATACAAATTTAACTTTAATTTTACTTTAACCCCCCTATCCCCTCCCTTCCTCAGACCTTAAGTACGTACTAGCAAACACAAGAGAGCAATATGACAAGGGTACTCAGTCACAAGAAGTAAAAACAAAAGGTTGCTACATTGTAAACTTATATGGTTATGTGGCATAATATTCACTGTCAGGATCGAGTTACTTATATAAAAATTTCTTTTGTAACTCTCTCAGTTTGTACTGTATTTTATAAAAAGAAAGAGAGAAAAAAAAAAGAGACGAAAGTGACATGACACAAATCTGAAATGTGAAACGAACATCGAAAAACAAGAGAGGGAATTATTTTTTATATATATAAAAGAAAAGAAATAATGGAGTAAAGTTTAAAATTACTTTTTCTTTTAGTGAAACAACAGGGGAATAACAATAATACGAAAACCATTTGTATCACACGTTTTAACAACGAGAAAACTTGTAACTTGCTAACTCTGATGAGACGATGAAACAAATTGAGCTAGCAATGTCATTAAGGCTCATTTTGCTTTATATTAATGTTAGGAAATAGCTCAAGGGCTTCTGAATGTTTATAAGGTCTTTTGGGATATCAAAAGCCAGTCAAAAGTTTAATGTATTCATCATAGATGGTGGCAAGAAGCGCTGGTCGTCTAACAAAGGGAATAGGTTACCAGAGATTCACAAAATTAATATAATATATTTTAATTATAGTGCAAATATACATATATGGGCAGCACGAAGTTACTATTGTAAATTTAAAAAATACAATGATTTTAAAGAATGAAATATTATAGTTGCTGTTTTTTTCTTTATGATAACCTTTTGTAATACATTTTCTAATGAAAGAACATTTTTCATATAATCCATGCATATTTTTTGATATTTTATACAATGCATGACTAAGTAAATCAATTTCAAATTAAATTTAAAGCAGAACAGCGAATTGAATTACTGTTCTATTCATTCTCCATTTTTTTTTCTATTAATTCTTGAAAATACACTTTCTATCATGAATAAAAAAAAAGGTAAATTTTAAAACTCAAGGCTCCTCTAGTATAAAGATAAAGGTTCTGGATTTGAAGTTCACTACTTGCGGTGGACTCATCTCCCTCAAACATTGATTCTCTGTGGATTGGTGGCAAATGCGCTCGTTACACTCTGCGTGCTGTAATCTACAAAGTGGTGGTCACTGCGACCCGCAAGACAAACTCGGCTTGTGGGTAGTGGTGACGTCATCAAGCGGGCAAGGTGCGTTTACATGGGCTACCGAGCGTATAAGTGTTGTCAAGGTGCGTTTAAATGGGTCACCGAGCGTGCTTTTACATGGACGATGCTGGAACCTTCACATCGCTGCGTGAACCAAGATGGCTGTCATATTCGCACCTCACTGATCCAAAAATATCACTCATGTAAATTCAATATTAAAATACGGACAACTTTTTATGATTTTTTTATGTGAATAGACAATAATGGTTGCATTTTTTTATTTCATAATTAGAAAATATACATAAAATTATGCCAATCTGAACTTTTTTCAGATTTTTTGGAGTGCGGGAACTAATTTTTAAAAAATATTTAAAATATCTGAATTAGGGTGGTACATCTGATGGGACAACCGTGACGTCATCAATAGCCAATCACTGCAACCGTGATGTCATCAATAGCCAATCACAGCACGACAAATGACGTCACGGTTGGCCCATCAGGTGTACCACCCTAATTCAGAGATTTTAAATATTTTTTTAAAATTAGTTCCCGCACTCCAAAAAATCTGAAAAAATTCAGAAAAGCATAATTTTATGTATATTTTCTAATTATGAAATAAAAAAATGCAACCATTATTGTCTATTTAAAACTATTCAAGTACTCATTGGGAATATAAAAATTGAGCTCTTTGCTAAAAGAAATATTAACTGTTACTGGAAGTTTTTGCAAGTTTCTCGATTGTGTAATTTACAACATTTCCTAATTAAGTCAGGCTCGCACGAAGGGCCGGGAAATTAAATTCAGTCACTTGTACAACAGTACAACATGGTTCAATTGAAGAAAATAATAACTGTAATGGTCTTAACTTAATATTTTGTCAGTTAAATCTGCACTAAGGAGTCTTGACAAATAATGGCCAAGTCTAAATGGCTTTGAGGAAATTATAAACCTCCACACCAACGAAAGCGACAGCTCATATTGTAATTTAAAATGAAGTTTAATATAGTATAGTAACTTCCCCGTCTTGACGTGGTGTTCTTCTAAAGTGACTTCGACTTTACGATAGTTTGTGCGGTGGAGCGTGCGAACACGGAGGAAGCTGACCGCACTCTATTAAGCTGGCAGGACCATATATAGCCGGACTGTACGGATTAATCAAGAGCGCTCTGCAACTATTTGAAATGCAGTCCCTGTTCCACGTATAAAACAAACCTTACTTTATCAATGTGAAAATGCATCCCCCCAAATTCCCCCGAGAATGTAGCAAACAAATATTGATAACGAGTTGTATTGTTATGAATTGTGTATATACCTTGTCCTAAATTTTTCATTCAATTAAATTGATTATAGTTATTTTCTTACGTATACAAACAAACCCTTTTATATTTTACTATCGATCAATTTCAACCCAATATATTATTATTTTATTGATGTTCACTTAAATTGGTTTTCATTCTACAAATTAGATTTGTTTTAAACTACAATCAAGATTTATTTGAATCATTCATCGCATCATACTATACTTATTTTCATTGACCATTAAATTAAAGTTGTTATCATTATCTTTTATTTTTAAAGTAATGTCAACATTAAAGTGTGTACCAAGTATGTACGTGAAGTAGCCATTACCTTTGTACGTGTTCTGGTTACCCAAAAGTTTGCCCCACCCACTCTCAGTGGGAGATGGATTGGAGTTGTGTTTGTGGCAGACTAACAAACGTCATCCACCCACGCTGCTCTTTTGTCCATTCATGTTTTATGTAAGTAAACAACAACCGTAGTGCCAGCAAATAAAATATAAAAAAAAAGGAAGTCCTGAACAAAAAAATAACGTACATAATAATATATTGATCAAAGACACTGAGGGTTGAAATAATATCGGTATACATTTCTCTTCTCTTTCTCTCTCTGTCTCGTTTCCTTTCTTTTAATTTATTTTGTCATTGCCTTTGATAAAATTATGAATGAAAGGAAAATCAGTACGTACAAAAATTATCCAGATTTCAAATTAATTTATGATTAATCCAGGTATTCTTTTAGAACACTCCTTTGATATAACTATTATTTGTATACTCTCACAAAATACAAAATCAATAAAGTTATATAATATAATATATTATGTACTTCACTGTATATCAAATAAAAAGTAATAAAGAAAAAAGCTACGTAGCTAAAACATTTGCAAACGATGTACATTTATTCGATAATAAAGCTGAATATTCACCTCGTATATTACGCCTGCTCGTGTCCCTGTAGATAAGCCATAAAGCTTGTTTACTGGAGGCTATTGTGCTCGGTACACTGCGGGGAGCTGGGGGCACGATCAATCATACGTGCGACCAGACAAACTCGTCTGTACATGTACGCTGTGTCCCATAAGTGCTCCGTTTCTTGTCCTATATGAAGCCTAACAGTGGGACTTCAGTATCAAATTATAGTCTATTTAACATTTTTTTTGTCATTGGGGGAGGGTTTACCATGAGAAGTGGGTTGAGGAAAGGTGATCTTACTCCTCAACTCCATATATCTGCCTGAGTCCGAACTCAATTAATTCAATTTCTCCCCCCTTTCTCCTTCCAAATGCTACATACTAGCTCCTAGTGATGTTTAATTAACATAAAAAACAGCGTGTGTTTTATATGACATGATTAGTGTAGAAGCTAATTTGTAACATTAACAAAACAATTATTGTATTTTCAAATACGGTTTTACTTTATACAAGTTTCTATTTAATTTTCTACTTTGTAAGTTTGGACGTTTATTTCGCTCTCACGGGAAGAGTAGGTGAGTGCGCGCGGGTGAAAGGTGGTTTGGGACAAAGTTTGCACGACCGCCACGAGGAACCGCCACTAGCGGGAGGACCTTGCGGGACCATCACTCACCACTGCCGGATCTCCTTCTCAGCAACTGCAACAGAACAACATTGTAATTAATTAAAACGGGTTGTGATGGATAACTGGATGTACTAATTAAGGTCATTTCATGTACACTTCTGGACGCATGATTTGTGGAGCTGGTGCAGAGTTAAAGAGATGCAATTTTGGCGAAGGTAAGCTTTGCTACCCCAAAACATTAAGCTCACATAAATTGCGTGACAAAGAGAGCAAGGTAACATTCGTGGTGTCCGAAAGTGTATTGTACAAGGTACCATAGACATGCTATAAGTCGTCAAATCAAAAGTAATTCTATTTTTTAATATCTCTTTTAAATTCTCTTTTTACTAAAATCTTTAAAGCTAAGTGAAGATTATCACATTTAAAATTAGAAAATGTCAAATAAACCAAAGGAACTTTACAGTCTTTACAGAGAGGCAATAATCTTCAAGAATATCACATCTTACAAGTTAGAAGTTTAAACACTAAACAGAAAGGTCACTTCCACTAAGTTTCTCAGCTCAAACAACTTTGAAAGTTGGCAACACTGATCTCCTTATCTCGTTGAAATCTGCCAGCTTTGCGTTCATTGAAGAAGTTGCATAATTACAGACGTGTTGAAAATGCCTGGAAATAGGCAACTTGTAAAGCAAGAAATGCAAGCTTGCAGATTGCTGCGGATATCAAGAGCTACATTAACTTAATCAGCACAACTTGAGTCAAGTACTAACATAGAAAAGGGTCATCGTTCCCCATTGACCTCGTATATAAATAACAGGTTAAATAGCACCAAGAGTTTAAAAATTTTAATGAGCTAGACAAATTTACGACTTAAGATTTTAAGAGTTAAAAAAATACTTTTAAATTACTCTAAAAGATGTGATAAAAAAGTAATGAGAATTTAGTGTAACGAGATAAATTGTGTAACCCTAAAAGACCATTCTTTAAAACAGTACACAATATCAGATAATGTCAAGGTTTAATTAAAACAAAAAGGATGTTTAGTCAGTGTGTAATTAATTATTAATGAAGATAAATTATCTTCATAAACAACGTTCACATTTACAAACTGACTGATGAGAAATCAATTTGATGACTTTTTTTCCTTCCGTCCGCTAGCACCAAAGTCAACATGCAGACCGCACTTCGCTGCTGGACAATCACATTGGGAAGGGGAGGGGGCTACCCGAGGGAGCTTGATTGGAGGCTCGTTTACTGCTATTGAAGATCACAGATTAGGAGGTACGTGACGTCACAGTTTACCTGCCGTGACGTCCATGCTATCAATTTTTAATAATTTGATGTAAATTTAATAGTGTACTAAATTTTACTATATCAATTTTACTTGAGGAATGGAAATTTTCTCCATAGATACCACAATTACCTGCATTATACGACCAGATTTTTTTAAAATTTTAATTAATTTAGTAAAATACTTTAATACTTTACATATTATATCTTTTATGATATATGTAATTTTTGTATAAAAGTATGTAAATGTTTTTTTTTTCTGCTGCTCAATAAACATTTTCATTATTTTTATGAGATGTAATCAAAAATGCACTTAGAATTAAAGACTTTTTTTCATGCAATATTGCAATACTATAATTTCTTGTATTTTGAGCTAGTTGAAATATTAATTCAATTGATTTAATAGCTAGGATTGCATGTCATTTTTCTGGTGACATAGATTCAGATTTTTATGGTTGGTGGAGATAAGAATGTAGTCTAGCCATTCCAAAAAGTTCAAGTTCACATCTGCTTCTAAGATTACGTGGCAACCCTCACGTAAAAGAAGCGTTCAAGCTGTGCCTTACAATGTGTTAAGCTATTGAATTCACAAAACTAAAATTTTCTATAGAATATAAATTAAATAAAATACATTACACGATACAATTTGTCTAATTATTGCATATAATTTTTTTACTGTATAAGAAAATTTCAACCCAATTGTTTGCCATGGAAAAGAAAATGATATTCTTGTAAGAAAAAATTAAAAAATTAAATGCAAAATTGTGCCGGCATAAAAAGCAGTATGAATTCAAACATATAAATACTCCATTAAACTTCACAATTTCCGTGTATAACCTCAGACCGTATAAATCATTAAGCAAAACAAACTTGGCTACCCTCGATCGTTTGATCCGCTCACACAAAAACCAACCTCCGTTTCTCCTCATGTAACGAACTGCCATTCAGTAAATAGCGAGATCAATGAATGAGTGACGTCACGGATCTGCTGGAACTCGAGGAAAACTCTCGAGTAATTTCAACATTCCCACCCGGAAGTATCGGTTTCTACTTGTAATGAATTTTGAAATTTATACAGAGTTCGATACTAAGGACACAGGCCTCGCGATTAAGTTTATAAACTGGATATAGTCTTAGAAAAACCAAAGATATTTCACTTCCGGAAAGAATGTTTGGTGACTTAAAGTGTAGCGATCGACCCACCCACCCCTTTCTTTTATTACCTCCAAACTGAGGCATGACCTTCTTCATTGAAGTTCGTTTGGAGAACAAAAATATCCAAAGTTTGAAATCCCAACTTATTAAAGTTTGCAATCGAATTTAGTAGAAGTGCGGCATTCAACAGCTAGATTAGAGGAACAGAAATAATGTTTGGGAACTTGTAATTCAAAAATCCATTTATATTTTCTCTACAAGAATTGCTACCACTTATGGTCACAGTTAAACGTGAAATTTTAATGTTATAATATGATAATAGACTTTATGACGGTCGCTACATAATTAATGCAGAGAGAGTTGTGAAGAAGACCATGGCATGGACAAGATAATTAGTACCGATCGACTTTTTTTCTATGACACGTCATAATGCAGCTTTATGGTCTGGATTTAAGTCAATCTTGAAGTTTCTGTATCTGTAATGAAAGCAAGCGTAACTGCAAATTATAGACAATTTTTTTTAATAATAAGCTGAATTTGAAATTGAAATAGATTTTTCTTACGTTAGCACAATGCTAAAAAAAAGTAAGGAACGTCTAATTACTCTATAACCAAATTTTAAGCTAAAATCAGCAAAGTTGACCAAGTTATGGTGCAAGTTAATTTTGAACTAATTTAAAAACAATATAGGAAGTATGAAAACGTACGACTATAATATTATTTACCATGCCAGAATGAAGATAAATTTTTTGTTATTATTTTTTTTTTTCAACTTGCAAGTTGCAAGTTGAAAATTCTGCATATAAGTGCCTTAATTTGTCTTGAAAATCACATTATTTATTTTATTTCATTTTATTTTACTATCTCTTTCATGGGCACAAACATACATATATCACAATGCACAAGTCAAAATAATAAAAAGAGCCCATGGGGCAAATGAAAAAGATTGCTGAGCAGTCCATTCCATTTATATAATCTTAGCTCATGGAATATTGATTTCGGTTGGGATGGAAGCCTTTTTTTTTATATAATTTTTAGTATGTATTTATACTAAATTGAATCGTTTTTTTTTTTAACTGTTAATTTGTGTTACATTTTTGATGTCACTTGTAAATAGGTTTACTAAATCTATCTTCTTAAATAATCCCTGCTTCTATCTTCCTTTTACGTAAATTTTCTGTTCAAATAGTAGTGAAGTTTTATTTGTAATAAACTTTAGTCTGATAATTTAGGAATGGAAACAAACATTGAGAGATGTAAATCTAAAATCAATGAATTCAATGTAAAAACTAACATGGAAAAAGAAGAAGGCGGCCTTTGTGGGTATTTGAAAAGGCTTGGAGGCAGCAAGTAAGTCTACACAAACTGCTCAAAAGCTTGCCAATCTCTCGGGCTCGCATGCATGCCATTTCTTAGCGAGGTGAACTGAGCACCGGAATGGTTCATTATGACAAAAAATTATATCGGAACTTTTATTAGGTCGACTCAGGTAAAACGTGCTACCTGTAAAACATGTCTTGTGGTATTTGCAATAAAAACGCAAAAACATTTTCATGTAAAAATGAGTTCTTGTATAATCTGTCCAGCTTATTAATAGTGCTGTCATGGTAGCGTGGAAAGACGTGAACTCCATTTAATAAATTTATAACAATATTGGATAAAATCAAGATTGAACTGTACGCTTTTAAAGGTTAACGATTTTTATATTAAAAAGTAATGAATTCAAGTCACATAATAAATTAGTTATGTTTACATATATGATGATCCCATTATTATATCCTTACTAGTTTCATATTTTATCCAATTTCTTATATATTAATAATAAGATAATGATGACTATAAAATTTTAAACAGTATATTTATCAAGAATTAATCAATACTTTTAATAAATTTTATATTATATATTCTTAAATTATTAAAAAGCTATGTACAGAATTCTATACACAAAAATAGTGAAATTGGACCTTCATCATCTATTATACAAAAATATATGAAACAGCTCTTTTCATTTATCCGAACCATAGACACAGGTAAAAAGTTACATGAAACCCTTCTTACATCTAATGTCCCTTGCACTCTAGTTTCAATTACCCAAATTTAATTGAATTTAAATTCATAAGCTGATTACGCTATGCAGCTATAATAACACCACAAAATAATAATATATAGAAATAATAAACAATATTACATGAGCTGCGCTGTGTGTGGCGAGCCTCATTCAGTCTTTGATATAAAATTTCCATGGAAATAAAACACATGTAATCGGTCGAAGTCCAGCAGCAGTCTAAAGGTTGAGCAAACTCGTCTGAGGAAACAATCGGCCGTCACTCCGCGCACCAACTTTTCCCTCTATCTCTTCCTCGCCATTTTCTTTTGCAACTTTAAGTTGAAAACTATTATTTTTTTATCAGACGAAACTTTCGGAACTTATAAAAGCTAGAAAATATAATGTAAAAATTATTTTTTATATATTATATGAAAAATAATAAAAAAAAAATCATGACATGATAGCTTACTTGAATATAGAACTTAAAACTTATTACATCATTTCATTTTATAACAATTTATATATATTTTTTAATAAATTATATTATTTTTAAGTTGTGTTTAAATATATAGTTCTATTCATTTCACTTTTTTATCATCTTCAGATTAGACTGATTAGTCTCGTGATGTATGGTCCAACATACTTCCGTCCTCTGATGTGACACTGGGGTCCTCCAGTCAAACAGTCCATTCTTTAAAAGCAAAATAATGTGCAGAATTATGATAATCTCAGGACTAACTGATAACAGTGAGATCATAAATAATCCTCTACAATCTGAAATCAACTCATTTTCAATATAATTATCAATAGTAAAAAAATAAAAAAATACCATGATGAAATAAATATATTTTTCAAATTCTTTAAATTCGAAATAAAAATTGAGACTACAAAACAAGTATTACATAAATGCGCAATTTAATTATAAATATAATAATTCAACTTGCACTTTTTTGTTGCTTATAATCCCTGCATATTATTGACATATGCAGCAGCTATTATATTTTTTTTATAAATAAAAAAAATTAATATTTGATATTTGATTACAGTAACAAATTTTTATGTGACTCCCGGCACCGATATAAAAATTTACGCTTCCTGGACCTGCAAATTTTTTTTTATTGAAATCTAAAATAGGTAATTGATTATATAATTTCTATTTTTGTTTAATTAAGTTTTACATTCTTTTAATATTTAAATCTATTTTGTTCGTGTGAGTAAAGAGTTTAAAATTTAATTATGCATAATTACATGCTTGATGATTTAATTCAGAGAATATTTCAACCAAGATTATAATAAACCTCACGTTTGAGTTCTCATTTTTCTAAAATTTGAATTTCAAATGGTGATCGTGACGAAGCCTAAATTTAGACTCGCTGTGATAAGTGACCTTTGCTGGTCTCGTGACTGGGGGGCGTGGCATTTGACCGGCAATGTATTTAAAACCCGACCTCCAAGTGGCATTTAAATACCATAGTGGTAAAACTACTTATAGATTTTTTTTTTTTTTCAAATGTACGTCTCTGTTTAAAAAAGTAGCACTGCAGCTGTGTCACTTATTTTGATCTGGTCTGTACAATGTAAAATTCAGGACAGCTTGAACGCCTAAATCTTGTTTAATACATAATATCTGCAAGAGAGATGAAAATATATTTTACAAAGAGGTTGATTAAATGTGCTATAAAACATGCTACAGTGGATAGTGTAACGACCAATAGTTGACTCACTCTTGCAGCAGATTTCAGACATGATCAGCTAATTGAATGTAACAAATTTTATTTTATTTCTGTTAAAACATGTAATCAAATTTCCTCATCGCTTTGACGAATTTATTTCCATAATTTATGCATGTTAAGCTAATAATAGATCAAACAGAGTGATACATTTTCACTAAATATTAATTAATAATTAAATCAAAATGTATTTCATCTCATAAATATTCATTTGAAGTAAATTTATGCAATTGTCACGAGGATTCAGAACCGCGGGCCCGATGAGACAATTAAATATTAGGTATGCAACCCGCAACGCAGCACAGCTCGAGGGGTTGCCTACTTTTCAGTCAATCTGTACACCAGTCTACGAAAATTATTTCCACTCACAATCAACTCATGTTCGACTGGTAGACTCTCGAAGGCTGGACCAAGACTTCTCACATGCGTCATTCAAGGACTGTAAATTAAGTCAATAGGCCGAGGTTCTGCCCGGAAGCTCGCACTCCAAGTAGGGCGCGTGGTTTGGAATGCGAAGTGGCGAGTAACTTGGTGCATGGGGAATCACACGCCATCGGACAACTAATCAACCAGCAAATTGTAATAGAGGAATAAAATCACGTAATAATATATCAAAGTCTTAATGTTATATTTTATTTAAAACATTTTAAGGGGCATTCACAAAGCCTTAAGGCCACATTTAAGGCTCAATAATTTAAGACCAGAAATTTTGGGTCTAAAAAACACGTCAAAAATCAAGCTTTAAATTATCGAGCTTTAAATGTGGCCCTAAGACTTAATTATTTGTGAATGCCCCTTTTAAAGTTTTAAACATTCATTGCACAAAAAAATTAACTGCATGATTTTTTTTTTTTTCAAATTTTTACATCAATATTTTTTTTAAGAAGTTAGTCCCTCAATAATGCAGTTTTACATTATATCGATTGTAAATTTACAAATAAATCAAATTATATAAAAATTCTATAGGAAATATTTGACATGTATGGATGCAATTTAAGTCTAAATGTTCCGTTCATTTTTTTAATTAAAATATGTGTGGCATACCACCTTGTCTGACATCACATGACCCTCCCATAATAATTGTATAGAGTTGATTGCGCTGACGTCATGCCCCTGTAAGTTAGGCTGCCCTATGGAGGACCAGAATGCACAGACTAGTATATAAACAAATTACATATTGATTTTTTGTCACTCTATGAAACAAAATAAATCAGTTTTAAAAAATTGTAAAATACACCAATAAATGATAGATAGTATAAAAAAAATCCTATCACTATAGAACAATCAAAACTATTTTATTTATTTTTTTTTTGTCATTTCTCCCATCTAATGCCATAGTAAATGGGCCTCCACTTTCTCTTTTCTACCCTCCTGACCGTCCGTATACCTGCTATGCTATTTTTCCTCGTAAACAAAAACAGCAAACAACTCTATACGAGGACAGAGAAAATTAGTGACTAAATACAAGCTGTATTCAGAATGGTCTTTGAATGCTTTGAGGGAATTTCTCTTTATACATAAATAGCAGTGTGTAACAAGCCTTACGGATTACGGAAGAAGAAAGAGTGCCTGTCATAAAAAGAGAGAGAGAGAGAGAGAGAGAGAGAGAGAGAGAGAGAGAGAGAGAGTAATAATTTCGAAGATTGCCTAGCAATTTTAAACTTGGAAATCCATATAGAGCTTCGTATTGTTCCCACAATTGCCATTCATATCTGAGCTTTCCATTGTGGTATATGAGAAACTCATGCATCAGATAGTACGACGCCAATTAAATATGAAGACGCTATGAAGAGATACGATGTTACATATTTTGAATCGGCAAACATTTTCATCAAAGATAGTCACGTATTCATGTGTTTATACATTGAATATTATGTTAAATTTAGACTTAAGATATCTGTACAAACCTTAAAGATTACAATATGTATACAAATAACTACATTGTACAATTAAAAACTTTTATTCTTCAATTTAATGCTCAAATTAATATTAATTAATTTGTTAGCAAATATAGCTTAAAAACAAAAACGAAAGTATTATAATCACAAAAGGTAGTGTAGAAATGTGTTACATTTAAATTATAAACTTTTTTCATTATATAAAAGTTTTATGATTAAATTTTGTTTAAAAACATTTGTCAGTAAAATTACTAAAAACATCTAAAAATATGTTTACAGTTACATTTCTTAAAATATAAAATGTTTCTTTTGTTTTTCTAATTTTAATACCTTGGTAAAATATATACAAATCTTACACGCACATTCAAGTCTCGTTTGTTTATTTTAATGCCAAGTATATACGAGCAAGGAGGCCAGGGCATATTTACTTTACAGAGTGGATCCTTTTCTTCCCCGTGCGTGTCTTTGAAAACGTGGGTCGACCACCACCAGTCAACAAAAAGTTTCTTGCTTTATGGAGAGGAAAGTTCACCCTCCGAGCTACAATGTAAGTCTTTTGTAAAATTGTTTTCGATGCAAGGAGTGAAAAACTTTTCTGATATAGTCTATTTTGAAGCTCAAGATAAAATGCGTTATTCACGTTTAAAAAAAAAAGTATGTCTATAAAACCTTTCAGCAATAGCAATTTATATGAAATGCTGTAATATTGATGTACTGAATAAACAAACAAATTTAATGTATATATAGGGCAACAGCTCTACATTTATTTTATCCTAATGCACGATGATTTCAATAAATAAAAAGACTCCGCATTTTTTAACTCTGTTTTATATAATATTAAATTTACTATAATTTAACTTTTAAATAAATAATTTTAAATAAAATAATTAATAATTTGACGCTATGCACACAATCGATCATCTTATGCTTGCTTACTGAATTTGTTAATGTCTGACCCTCATACTTCAGTCTCCGTTATAATTCTGTTTAAAGTTTAAAACAAAAATCCAATTTAAAGGAGCAAAAGTGTTCGCCAGTAGAACCTAAAGTTTCTCTGCAGATATTTTGCTGACTGTCGAGGGACTGTAAGGGTTGAAGCAAAAGGGTGCGAGAGGGTCAGAAAGTTTGCGGCTGGTTCAGAATTCCAGAGTGGGCGTCCCAATCCTCTTGTCAGTATTTCACAACCACAAATCTGATGCCAAATTTCACCAACAATCGTTAATATTTCAAGTGTGGTTGTTGCTGGAACGATGCAAAATCGTAGCTTAGCGGCCAAATTATTAATACAGCGGGGGAATGTGGTCTCATAATGGAGTATTGACCTCAATTTTTTTTATTGCAGAAATGGATAGAGGGTGCAAAGTTATGCTACCCTGATTTTTTCAGATTTTCTAGAGCCCGGGAACTTTTTTTAAAAAATTATTGAAAGTTCTTTTTGTGACGTCACGAGACGCCGCTCCTTAAGAGAACGATAGGACTTGCCGCCGCGTGACGTCACAAAAATTATAAATTCATATTAATTTCACTGTTATATCTTAGCAATAAATTATCAAAAAATTACTATGTAGTTTTATTCCTCATATTTTCTACATGATTTATGATAAAATAAAATACTGTAATAAAAATATAATGAGCTCTAAATTTTGTAGTTTAAGGAGATGAGACTAGTACAATGATATATATTATAATATATATTATTTAGATTTTATCTCCAGTCACGCTTATATAAATGGTGTGTAGCGAGCCTTTCTGGCGCCTCCCTCTTAGCGCCACTACGGATATTGCTGCTGCCTTTGAGGCACCAACGAAAGAGAAGGTCCGTACAAGACTTTGCGGGCTATGCAGATGGCTTCGCACACAAGACTGACTATGATATTCATTCAGAAAGTGAATGGTTTTTGCCGAGCACAATACCCCCGCACTCAAAAGAGTATCAACACAACTTTTTCAAACTTTTTTTTTTTTTATTGGTCAAATATTATCAAAAAAGTAGCTTTCATTCTATTTCAATTAAATAAATAATTAATTTAAATTATATTGTGCAACTAGCATGATAATTGTTCCAAGTTAAAGATTAAAGTATACGACTGCTCAGAATAATTAGGAGACTGCAGTTCTGATAAAATCAATAAAACATTGTAATCAATTCAATGGAGTTATTCTAACAAGTTGTAAGTAGAATTAATTCCTCTCGTGTTCTTAACTTTCTCGTCTATTTGAAGACACAAGCATAAATCACAAACGAGATTGTTAACTAGCGGCAATTTGCTTGTTAACTCTTCCAAGCCTATCATTACTATACAGAGTTCTTTCAATAAAAGTTCATGTTGAAGAATACGATTTGCATTTAAAGGTCTTCAAATCAATTATATAGTAATTATAAACTCTTTAAAAGTATTTAATTTTTTTTACTTGAACAATTATAAAGACAAAATGCAAACTGTAATTTTTAAATTCAAACATTGAAACAAAATTTAATGAATTCATTAAAACAAGAAAAAATATTTAAAAGTGCTCGAATAGCAAAACATAAAAAATCTTTCTGTTGGTTAAAGCATGCAGTTAAATAAACTCTCTAAATACAACTAATGGATATCATGCAGTAAATTAAAAAAAAGTATCTTTATTTTTAGCACTATTGTTACGGAATAAAAATTATTTTATTTGGCAATGCTATTGTTTCATACGTTGAATTAACCTCCTTCCTCCTTTACTAAGACCTACAACTATTGTTACTCACCCCCCACCCCTAGCTGTTATGACTGGAGTGCTTATCTGAAGGTATTAAACCATTTTACAATGAAAACAAAGGGTGGTTAAAATTTGATAACATAATCTTATGTACAGTGATAAATTGAACTCACTTAAAGGTGCTATGTTTAATAGAGTTCACAAACATTGTTTTTTATGTGCTTACATTATGGAAGTGATAAATTGTATACTTTAAGCTTATTAATATATAATTTTTAGTTAATATAATTTTAATTATAGCTATAAATTTATTTTGCAGCATCTGTTGTATATTATTTTACACAATTATTTTTTATTATAATCGTAAATTGTACGTCCATATATCAAAAGTTGATTTTCTAAAAATGTAAAAATCATATTTTTTTAATTAGAACAAAGAGTAAATAAATAAAAAAAAATGTAAATTGCAATACGGAGTCCCTAAGATTTTACAGCTAGAAAACAGTCTTTCTTTATTCCTTGCTGTATTTTATACCATTTAATGCAATTCAGCTTTTTATGAAATTTAAATTTGGACAACATTTTTTTATAACTGGGGTTCAAGAGGCACCATTAAAATCACGTGGTAGCGCTTGTAGCACATTTTTTTAGCTCTTCACAATTTTCTGTTCATCGCTGTTCATCAAACACGAGCATTTCCGCCGCTTTGAATAGCAAAAGTGAAAGAATTACTGCATTGCTCAAACAATTGCATAACTGCCAGAGAGCATTATATCTTCACGAATATTATTAATTTCAATCATAATTGAAAGACGTGTCATAATTTTATGACATTGGAAAATTAGAACAATAATATTTTTGGACTTCAATGTTAATATAACTTAAATTTTAATGCTTTTAAGTCACATCATTGATAAAGTTGAGGTTTATATTCAACTTAGTTTTAGTCATGTATGCTAGGTTGTACTTCAACTTGTGTTCAGCCAATAAGGTTAATCGTTACGAATTGTCTCCCAATGACTGATGACGTTATAAACACAATATAAGTCAAATGTGACGCACATTGAGTAGATAATCTCTATGAAACCACACGAAGATTCTAGCATACGACATTTTAACCCTCTTTCTTGTTAAATTGTACATTCATATATTCAAATTTAATAAGACAATATGTTCTCACTGCACCAATCGCTTTATCCTATTTTATTGCGTGCAATTTCCACAACAAATGGACAACCTATACATGATATTTTTTATTCTATATTTGGATCGAAAACCTTAAGTTATGTATTGTCAATTTTATTTTAAATTATTTGAACTCTATAACACCCTTAAAATCATGCTGCATGCTATCATACAAATGCTATGTCATAATCGTTAAAATATTTATCACGCAAGCATTGTGAAAGGGGTGTTACGAATATGACGTCACAGCGTCTTTCACCTCGATTTTGAGGGTTAAAAAAATCTGAAAAAATAGACAGTACATAACACGAGGTTCTCTCAAATATATGCAATAAAAAATTTCATGCATAATTTTCATTGCCACGGATTTAATTTCATTTTTAAGTACTTCAGTGTGTTTAGCAACAGTTTTCTGCTTTAATTTTTTACGCCCTTTATAAAACTTACACTTAAATGCATTACTAATACATGAAACAGATGATAAACGATATTTATAAATAAACTTCACTTAATATCGGACTTAATATTCTATTTTATGCACTAAACGTGTAATATAACATAAGATTTCTAATAAAGTAAGTGAATTTATTATTTCTCTTTTTTATCGTAAAAAAAAAATTATATAGAGGATATAAAACATTTTTATTTTTTATTTGTTCTATCTAATAAATTTTTAGTGTTTCCGAGAGCAGTAAATATCATTTTTACAGGAACTCTTTAAAACGCTTGACTTATTTGTACTTGTAATGTCATCAGTCATACGCACTTACTTTTTAGACACACAAAAAAATAAAATAAATTTACATTTCACTACTCTATAACACATATTTGCAGAATTAATTCATTGATTTTACGCAACAATACAATTTATTATCATCATATTAAAGGTGAACTGAAGGGATTGCTTTTTTTTCCCTTTAGGGAACCTTATATTACCTATCCCATCCATCTGCACTAATTTTTTCATGGCTGATACTTATTGTGCTGCTGTAGGAAAATTAGTGAAAAAGTGAAGTTGTGACGTATCAGCGACGGTTGGTTGACTTAAAACTCGCCGCCGTGAAAAAACACACGAGCGACCGCGAGCGACCGCGGAAACTGCCGAGGGAGCGGCGATCGGCTCGCGATCGCCACTCTCTCGGCAGTTTCCGCGGTCGCTCGTGTGTTTTTTCACGGCGGCGAGTTTTAAGTCAACCAACCGTCGCTGATACGTCACAACTTCACTTTTTCACTAATTGTCCTACAGCAGCACAATAAGTATCTGCCATGAAAAAATTAGTGCAGATGGATGGGATAGGTAATATAAGGTTCCCTAATGGAAAAAAAAAGCAATCCCTTCAGTTCACCTTTAAGGCGATGATAAGAATGATAATGTCCTTGAGAAAACTTGGCGATACGTTGCCCCTTGATTAATATGCAACCCGTTTCATTCGGATGCTGAAAAAGTTGCCTAACCTCAAGGCGCCATATTACAGTCAAATTAATTTATATTCCCTCCGGAAGTAGCCAGAAGCTTTAATTATGTAGATATTCTGTTTGTATAAATTTTGAAACTTTTCAGAGGGAATTTGCTATAGATATATTATATTGACTATATTGAAATCGCAATCCTGAAATACGAATTGGAATTGGAATGCTGGAAATCTTACACTTACAGCTAATTCAGGAGAGATTATTATGTCAATTTGACTGTATGACACTATTAAGTTATTGTATACATTGAAAAAAAGAAAAAAAAAACATGTCTGATTGTGGTACACTCGTCGTCCTGGAAAAGTTCCCATTTGCAGTCCACCATGCCCTGTGTTATTCTTACAAGGCATGGTGATTAACAAGGCCGCAAAGGGAAATTTTCCGAGGTGAAAAGTTTATCATCCTTCTTAATGCGCGAGCCGAGCTAAGAATAATAATTACTAAGGTGCATTAGTGCATGTCGAGTGGAGCTTGGCGGGGCAAAAAAAAAAACGCACTTGCTTCAATCTCGTATGGCAGCCATGTTGGCGATAAAATCACTCCCCCGCAAGGCGAAGAAATCCCGAGCTTCTGATTGGCTGCAGCAAGCGGTTTTCTCGCTTTCCCCGCTCTATGGAAATGCACTTTTATACTACAAATCATGTCAACTCCATTTAAAACGCAGTTCTTTCTGGTGCGTTGCATGCATGAACCTATACTTCCGAGCCATGAAGTTTAATGTTGGATATGTCCAAATAAAATTGCTGCAAAATTGATGTAGTAGAGAAAAAAAAAATGTTACATTTAGTGCTGTTAAATTAAAACTGTTTAAATTGTACTTGATTTTTTTTTCTCTCTTTAAAACAATGCTTAAAACATTTTTACTCTCATATTTTGGTGGTGCGGTAAAATTAATAAAATTTGGCATTCATCCAATTAACATATAAAATTCTAATATAAAAAAAGGAAAATATAATCTGCAACTACCATACGCATAAAAAAAATGGTGCAACTAAAATTACTGAAATGAAAAAAAGTTTTCATTTGCTTTTTTTAAACAATTTTTTTGGATCCGTTCCAAATTTATTATTATAAAACACCATCATGTATAGTGCAGTAAAATATGAAAATCAATATTTTCTCCATTTTCCATTCATTTCATGCAACAAAATTCTTTATGTCAGTGCATTAGAATGAGAAAATATTTAAATATATTCAAATATTGTTGAACAAAGATTGAAACTTGCTCTCAGATGCGGAAGAAATATTGATGTAATAGGGGATATACTTTACAAAAGTTAAAGCCCACCGGGTTTGTGAGATACATTCTTGCTGATTTAAGGGTTCCTCTTCGGGAATATTTTCTCCATAAGCCACCATGTTAGATTTTTTTTCTTATATTAATTATAGAAGCTATTAATTTGAAAAGCTCCATTTAGAGGTCTTTTGAATTAATAATCCAGGACTTATTTTTTTTTCTAAATCTTCACTTTAATGCTATAAAAAAAATGCATAATGCATTTCCTGTTTTTGCATAGTTTTCTTACATAAGTTTAGAAAAGACGGTGGACCTGCAAAATCAGCTTGCTTGAAACTTGAAACCTTACCTCTTTTACATCGAAAAATGCAATAATTCATTTCGTAATTACAAAATATCCTTATTATATTTTGCTGTATCAATTGGATATCTCAATTTTACTGAGCCGTGCTCCAAGAAAGACAAAGGAGGAGCTCCAACTCTGATCCAGTTCAAGGTGAACTACCTGGGGTTAAATTTGGTTCTCGAAGCTCCTACGTCACCTGGAGCTCACCGGGTTCACATCGCACAGGCTGATGTACGGCCAATAACAACGCCCACTACTCTTTTGTGAGCCACGCACACAATTATATACGCACTAAAGAACCGCGTGGCAATTGCTCCTACTAACAATGAGAACCAACATGTTTCTTGTGACGTCACGAATGGAATTTTGTTATCATTATTATGTAATACATGCATATTTTTTTAAGAATTTGGGTAAACTTTAATTAATTTTATTAATTACACTTGTTTGTAGGTTTATAATCTTTCATGTATATATATTGTTTTTAATATTATTGTGCCATATATAATGGGGAATTCTCTTACAACTCAAATTTTAATTTAACTACTATATTAAGATAGGGTACATATTAAAAATAGGTATGACTTAAGTTTCAACTTTTTAAACTCAAATTTGGGGACTCTGAAGGGATTATTAGTATAGGGGCAAAGTATGCAACCTGCGCGCAAACCTGAAAATTGTGACGTAGAAACTCCCTAGTTAACACACAACAACTGCCTGATATCATAATTTGAGCGTCAAGGAGTGATTGGCTATAAATTTTAGTAACACGATCGAAATCAGCGGGTTTTTCTACCCTAGTATCAATAGTTTTGTCTCCAATATCAGTTTATTTTAAGAGTGATAATCGAAAATATAAATTTATTGCAGGAAAATTTCGCCTGCTAGGCAGTTTCTACGTCACGTTTTGGCGCTAAATTCAAAAGAAGGAAGATTTTTAAAAAATTCCCTTGTCTCCAATTTTGAAGATTGAAACTTTTTTGTTTTGGAACATTTAATTTCAAGTCATAGGGCATCTGAAAAAAAATTAAAATAAATGTAGGAGAATTCCCCATTATAATTTAAAAATGTTATATATGTCCCTCAATTTTAAGTCAATATAATAATATTTTGAAAAAATGGGGGGAAGAGGGGGAAGGGAATTTGTCTATACTGAAATAACTAGACAATTTAAAACAGCAACAAATACATCATTTGCATTTTATAAGATTTACCTAATTCTTGATTCTATTCCATATATGCCTTTAAGAAAAGACTTAACGTTACACTTAAATAATTTTGGGCTTTAATACATCGATGCAACAATAAACAATTCTCATCTCACATTGTTGCAGTGAGCACGTGTCGATAGCACATCGATAGCACACAAGTCACTGATACTGCTGACAGTTATTAGGGCAAATAATTAATTTAGATAACAATATATTTCCGACTAAAACTCGCTACCAATGCAGTTAAAAATTACGCTCGAATCGGAAATGCACTTTTTGGTAAATAAATTTAATTTTTTGAAATTTTGTAATGAGATTTGAAATAAAAAAACGTAAGTATAAAAGTTTTGAAAATTGAAATCTAGCTACAGAGTGTAAAAACTGCTACTTCCGGATGTAATTTTAACTTAACTAGAGTGTAGCAAGTAGCACGTGACCCCGATGGTATTGACGGCGGCTTGATATTTGCTCTGGTGCTCATTATACTCGAGGAACAGACTGCTTGAATGTTGACTGACATCGTTGGCAGTTTGCGGCAAGCCATCTAGGAGGTGCTTTCACGCATGCCGTATTGCCAACCTTATAATAAATTGAAGTTCCTCCTCCCTCGCAATATTAAAGGTAAATTTACATGCATGCACGTTATGGAACCTCATTGGTGCTCTCAGATCACGTGACTGTAGAATTTGTTGTTACTTGTGGGAGATTTTATGTTTATGGTAATATCATGACATGAAAACTGTAGTTTGTAAGAAAACGTAAATCTTCGTAAATCAGCTGACCCAATTCTAATAAAAATCCCATTCATGAAAATTATGAAAAAAATTTAAAATGTTCTCCTCTATAATACATCCCCTATCAGTAGCTAAAATATCAGGTATGTATACAAAAATGAGCTAGTTTTCCAGTCATTAATTTTTAAAGTTAACTAATTTAACATCGAAGTTCCATTCCTCCATGTTAAATTAGTCAACTTAAAAAATTCATAATTCGAAAACTAGCTCATTTTTGTATACCTGATATTTTAGCTACTGATAGGGAATGTAGAGGCAAACATTTCAAATTTTTTTCATAATTTACATGAATTGAATTTTTTTAGCATTGGGTCAGCTGATCCGTGTTATCTCTACCTTAACTGCCTTTAACAGTACTCTACTTTAGGGTTATTTATAACATTATAATCAATTACATAATTACACTTCTCTCTCAGTGTTCCAAAACTTGGAGAAAATCATTAAAGAAAATAACGAATACAGAAGTGTCAAGCTTTAAGTAAAAAAAAAAAAAACTCCGACCCTCGGTGATCATTAAAGCAATTCACGTCTTATAGCGATAACGATCACTGAGAAGTGGCGGCGCTGATCACAGATTGTACTATCAGCTGGCGTTTCGTGACTCCGAGTCGTCATTAGTGACGTTAATTGCAGACAAGGAAAAATTACTATACTGCTTTTCGATTTGACACTCCCCAGTGTTTAAGCATGAGCTGTCGTGACCGGTTTCAATGCTTGTTTTGGAAGCATTGATTCTACATTTACTATACGTCCGGTGTATTTTAAAGTAGGGTAAAATGATTAAAATGAATGTTAAAAACAATTAATTTAGAATATTGTAACTTTCATTAATCCAATCCCATTAATTTTTTTTAAGTAAAATCGACATGAATTAGATGGATTATTTGCAAAATTTACTAAGGAAACCATAGTTTGGATGGTCGGTCATTAAACATTGAATTCCATCTATAAAAAACAATATCGAGTAAATCCTTGCAAAGTTTTGAAAGAAAAATGAGATGGTTTGATTAAAACTTGAAATTCCCATGGGAATAATGAATCATTTTTACTACATACATTTTGACGTTCAGCTAGAGCAATATTAAAGGGGAAAAACGTATCGTAAAATTTGCCTGCTGTATTTGGATAAAAAAAAAAAAAAAAAAAACATTCAGAATACATGTGACCATCATAAAGGTTAAAAACTCGGTCATAATTATTATATTTTGTTTACTGAATATTTATTTTCTATCAATCAGACACAATTAACGAACAAATAATAATTATATAATTAATTTACTTCATAATTTATATTCGTTCGATATTCAATTGTTGCATTATAGTTATATGAATTAATAGCTTTCTTGTCATTCAGTCTTATATCTTATATCAATAATGTTATGTTTTTTCATGTGTAAAATAAAAAATCAATTTAATCTTTCAATTGAAATCTAACAGGAAGCAGAAACGAACAGACAAATGAGAACAGCGTTCATTATTTATATTTTATAAATTTCATGGAAACGCTATTATATATTATATGTTTTAGTAGTTCGAACAAGAAAAAAAAACTCGCTTAATTAGTGTATTTATATGAAACTTCAACACGCATGTTTTTGATGATAATTACTAAATTTATTTCCACATTATTTTTAATATGAAAAATGACATTTATTTGTTTTAAAGTTTGACGTTGAATCGTTAACGTTTTAAAAAATAATTATTGTAAAGTACAACAACAAAAAATTACATAAAAGTTAACGATAATGTAATGATAAAACAGTTTAATGGTTGTGTGTTGGTAAAATTTATTTACCTCTCTGTTTTGTAAACATTAAATTTGATGACCCTACATGTTTCTACACGTTTGTGTTTAATTTTGATCAAGTACACAGACAATGTTTACGCTACGTTTTACCCCATTACTGCCGTCAAGTTGAGAGTGAAAATGTATTGACTTTATTCAACATTACCACTGATTTCAAGTTTTAATCAGACTATGAGCATCTTACTTTTTTATACACCCGACCGAACTTGTATGTTCATGTGTATAAGGTCGATTGGGTGTGGAAAGGGTACACCGGACATGGTTTACAAACAGACCTAATATTCATTGATTCATTAATTTGTAGTGTATGCAGTATGGGAGTGGTAAATATCGTTGTTTTGCCATGTAAGATTTCTGCATTGAATGCTTCATGAAATATTAAATTTTTCTTTAAATACGTTTGCTCTTCTCTCTCAATCTCTCTCACTAATTTCAGGAAAGCACAATAATCAACATCAATTGGATATATTGAGGGGCAATTTACAAAAGAGTTATCCAAAAATTTATCCACGTTTTTCACTAACCGTGCGCCAGTCTAATTCAATGGCATGCACTGAAAACAGTTAGTGCATGAGAAACGTGGATAACTATATAGCCCTCTTCATGAATCACGTCCATTTTATGTCGTATGTTGAATAATTAATTCAAAGGATTATAAAAATAAATTAGACTTAAGGTTTACTGTATGCAGGAAATTAAAAAATGCATTAACTAAACAACTTACTCAAAACTTAAAAGATGAAGTAAACGTAAGCACTTTTTTACGATGTATAATTAAATTTTATGTCTCACTTTAAGAATTCTTACACAGCCTGTAGTAAAGTTTCTAAAAATTTATTTTTAGTACAACCCATAAAATTCTGAAAAAATCAATTTCTATTTTAAATTGATTTATTGAAATTCAGATACATAAAAATACAATAACATAATTGAGGCAGCCATTCTTAGGGTATAACATTTGTAAGAAAAATATATTATTGATAAAATATAAAGAGAATGGTTTATAAATAAGTGGTTGGGCGATTTCCATAATATCTTATCAAGTTAGATCGTTTTGACCAGCACGTTGATTCCCTCTTTACTTCTCCAGCGTGCCACACGCAAACCCTGTGAGCTTCCTGACTTAAAATTAAACGTAAACAATGATGCGGTGTCTTATATAATTTAGATATCACAATTTAGAAGTAGTAGAGAAGTAAAGTCTTGTAAAAAATACCCGCAGTAAGATAAACAGTAAGTTTTCTCTACTCTTGATACATTCAAATTAATTTGATATTCCATCCGGAAGTAGCCGGAAGTGAAAAGTTTCTGGTCTTTTTATTCATATTTCAGCTTTACAATTTCACACATTTTTTATAGCTCAGTACTTACCCTTCAAACCACTTTGCAAAATTTCAAAACTGAATTACAAACAGAGGAGCTATATATTATACAAACTTCATATTTCCGGCAACTCTCGGAAGGAATATTATATAAATTTGACTATATTTACAATTACAAAGCATATTTTTATATTTTTACTTTTATCGGACTTTCAATCTGAGGCGACAAAGAATTAATAAATAATTTTTATTTTTCACAATGCTTAATGATTTTCCTTGCGGGATAAAAAAAAATCATCGTTATTTTAAAAAAGAAAATTAAAATACAAGAATTTTATAAACTTGTTTATTTTCTACGAATGAATTATGTTTTGTCATCTTGTCAAAAATTTATAAATGTGAAACTGACGTTCCCGTATTTGAGTTTTCCAAACTCTTGAGTTTTATTGTACAATTCTATGTAATAGTTCAAAACTTAAAATTCCATTGTTACAAACGCTTGGAGCATTTCTGAAGTCAAAATTTTACATTAATTCAATGATGTATGCTACACTGGTTGTTATAGGAAATTAAATATGCATGAATATATTGCTTGCATGCTAGATAAATATTTAAAATCATGACAAGCTTATTATAGTTAAAATATTTATGTAACTTTATTTGTTAACTCTTCTTTAAATAAACCTAAACGAAATCAATATACATGTTCAGTTTCTTCAAAAGTCGACAAATTTAATGCGTACTGTGTGCATCCAAAAGCCATGCTAAATCATGCATGTATTCATGCATTCTAATGTTACGTCGTTGCTCAAAATATCGTGATAACATGCAACTGTGGCTCATAACATTAAATTAATTATTATTTACATATTTTTTTTACAACTGAGAGCTCCAACAAGTACGTAATTACTTCTAAAGTTTAGTTTTGTGCATTAAAATGATTTGATCAACACTATTATATACTACCATTATTATATTAAGGATTACGTTTTCAACCTTGTTAATTTTGAACCATTTGAAATTTATTATTCAATTTATATATCAATAGCAATCGCTACAAAGGTTCTCGCACTATCTACTTTGAGCTGAAGTAACTTAAACTTTAAATATATTATATGCATATAATATACAATACCATATAATATATAATGATACATGCAAGCAATGTTGATATTTTGTGAACGGATTGTGTCAGAGACTTCAATCAAAATACGCCTTCCAGGTATGCAACTTTTGCTACACTCATTCAGTACAAACCTAGAGTCAAATTTATTTTACATTCCCGTCGTAAGTGAAGAGTTTTTGGCTCTCCTTTTTCATAATTACGCGTTGAAATTTCACACATACTCAGTACTTCTATTGCCATCCCTTTTGCAAATAAGACTAAATTACAAATATAAAAAACCACAAACTTCTAACTTCCGATCACTTTCAAAGGGAATTTAATATCAAATTAATTTGACTGTCCGAAATACATCAGGATCGAAAATAGACAATGGACAACATACATGAAAATTTTTTATTGCAGAAATGAATAGAGGGTACCAAATTTTGCTACCTGAATTTTTTCAGATTCTTTTGAAACCCAGAACTATTTTTAAATAATTACTGAAAGTGCGGCCACGCCTCCTGGAGGCGTCAGTAGGCGTCTCATGTCTATCCTTTTTATTAAGGATTCAGGGGTGCCAACTTAACTTACAGAACTTTCAATAATTATTTAAAAATAGTTCCGGGCTTCAGAAAAATCTGAAAAAATTCAGAGTGGCATAATTTGTTTGGTGCCCTCTATTCATTTCTGCAATAAAAAATTTTCATGATGTTGTCCATTTACGTCTTCATTCAAAAATGTCAATTATTATATTTTTTTCTCTGGAGTTATTTCTGGTATATTTTTTTAACTGAAATTCCGGTATATATTTTATGATCTTGGAGTCTTTTCGCAGGCATAAAACAAAGCGGCGCTACATCGGCGGCGGTCGATCGATGTTACTGCACCTTTTTGCGGGGAGGAGGAGGACCTCTTGAAGTGTCGTCGTCTTTTACGGTGGTTCCCAAGTGGCACGTTTCTCTCGCCGCGACGTTTTACCTCGGATTATTGCTCGTACTGTTCACTGAATCTTGTTGGAAGTACGTACAGTAAAAAATAACTGTGTGCATATTAAAGGAGGGAAATTCATGTATGCGTCAAAGTGTTATGTGTATTTATAAAAAGAAAACTATAAAATTCCTTTCCACTATCATGTATTGAAATTTTACAATGACACGTATAAAAGTGTTTTATGATGTTTGGTAAATATTGTAAATATGTAATTAATTAAGTAAAATATATTGAATAAAATACTATAAATAAATAACTACTGCATTTTATGTTCTTTGCAGTGTTATTTTTAATGCATTTTAATTAAATACATTTCTAAGTAAAATATTAAATAACATAATATAAATAAATAACTACTATATTTTATGTTTTTTGCAATGTTATTTTTAATGCATTTTAAATGCACTCGACACCATTTTTTTTTTAAATTTATTGCAAAACATTTCTAGTTTTTTTTACAGCACAGTTGAGCAAAGTTAATTCCGTTATCTGATAGCACGAAGGTTATTATGACAATTGTAAACTCTCACTTGACGGTTCACGAATATATTGCTCAACAGATAGCGTTAATTCTCTGTCCGTCACTATCCTCCAAGGCAGCTTAAAACTTTCTGCTGTCAGAAAACAAGTCTATGTGTACACCTCTGGTCACTCGGAGTGTTACAATTCTGCTTTATTTGTGGGTGTTATATCACTCAGTTTATATATTCATAATGTCTTCAAATCTCATAAATTAGTTAGATGGAGCCTCCAGTATTACAAATCCCTATCTATTTTAGCCAGTGTTAACGTTCCGAAAGATATTATTTGTAATTCTGTTATAATTCCCTGAAAAAAAAAATAAGTTTACACTTTCTGTATTCTATGTGTCGTTCACAGACTAAAAATAAAATTTATTTACAGTCAGTTTTGTATATATACCTATAGATGAAGACAACCTCTAAGTCTTTTAAAAAAGTTGCATTCTAGTGTATTTTTAAAGAATTCTTTTTGTAAACAACTTTGAATAAATGTTTTTATGCATCAATTATTGGAAAAAATTCCACCTTTAAAAAATAATAATATCACTGTTCTTTCTCCATTGAAAAATATTATAAATACAATAATTGATTCACTTAATATTGAATCACTGAAATTCAAGAAAAAAAAATGATAAATAATAAACAAGCTATAAAACACATGCCATCTGTCAATGGACTACTCAGCAATCTTTTTCATTTGTCCTATGGGCTTTTGTTTTTCTTTAATTTTTTACTATAAAATATGTAATGTTATAAATACTATTGTATTTGTTCCCATGAAAGAGATAATAAAATAAATAAATAAATAAGATAAAAATTTATTGTGTTATAATGACGAAATTTAATTACATTTGATATATTATTGCTCGTTCCGGCTGGTAGACAACAATGAGTGGCCAGACAGCAACAATGGTTGATCGCACATGGCCCACCACCTTGCGGATGCCTCGAGGCCGTGCAATAATTAGAGTATTGTTAACACTCCCGTTATCGGTGCTAAAATATCACGCGTATGATTGACGCAGAGATCTTGGGAACTTAAGCTTTTTTAAAAGTGCAGTTAAGACAACTCTTCAATTATTAACTTGGAGTATTATACGTTGAATTAAATAAAAGAAATTAACAGAATTAATTTATAAAATGATAAGGAATTATTTTTAAGGTCCCAGGATAGCTATAGATAACTTACAATTAGTTTAATTAATAGCATATTTCTCAATTGTAAAGTTAACCAGTACAGAAAGCTAGTAATTAATACTCAAATTTTCAGTTTAGTTCAAGAAAATACAAAACGTATATAAACAAAATAAAACCTTAAAATTCAATTGCTAATTTATTCATTTTTTACTGTACAAATTTAATAAAACAGTTAAAAAATAAAAATAAGATTAATTTAACATTAATTGTTGAATAAATATTAAAGAGCAGTTGTCAAAACTTGGCCAAATCATCGAAATCATTATAATAATATAAGTTGTGCAAACAGATTTTGATGCAATTACATAAAAGGATAGACTATACGGTTGATGTTGTTGATTATTTTAATTATTGACTTTTGATAGTTTTGATACATGTTTATCACAAACTGAGTTCCAAACAAGAAACAAATTTACATTCCTTGATTCAATTAACAATCCCCACTGCTTCACAACAACAAAGTATAATTAAGTTTATAATTTAATTGATTAGCCAGTATACATTAAAATTTAATTTCCCACGAGGCACTACGAGCATTGATATTATATCCTTACGGAGAACGTTGTGATGCCTCCTCGTAATATGATTGAACATTATTTGTTCGCCGTTCAGACGGAGTTCATGTTGGCAATTTAACACACAAAGCCTGCATGAAAAGTTTGTATTTGGATAGAGGACCTTGATTTATGTATTTTGAAGCTTCTCCAACACCCTTAAAATCGTGCTGCAATGCGCTTTGATTTTATCGTCACGCAAATATTTAACACGCAAGCATATAAGTAAAGCCATTACATGATTATGACGTCACAGCACTTTGCAGTACAAGTTCAAGGGTCTGAAAAAATAATAATAATACAGTACATAACTCTGAGAGAAGTCCTGTATCCAAATATGCAATGAAAAATTCATTCTTCAGGTCGTCCATCAAAATGTCTCATCTTATTTGCAATTTAAATTTAATTAATTTAATTTAATGTCTGGAAATACGAGAATTCTGTGAGGTAATAGCACTTATAGCATTGATAACGATATTGATAATTAAGTGATAACGCATATAGATGATCCCAGAATTTGTTTATCTCGATATGAAGTCATAAAAAAAATTACATTATAGATTATAAATTTCCGCATCATTGCTAATTCTAATAAAAAAATATATATATATTTTTAAAAAAATTGAAATGGTGTGTAAAAAAAAATACAGAATTAAATAAATAATTTTTAACATACAGCTATTGACTTTTCTTATAATATGTATGAAATTAATGAAGAGACAAAAGTCCATAACATGCTATAAATATATATTTTTTTTATTTCACTTTTCAGACTTTTGCCTTTGCCGAAAAGTGAAATAAAAAATACATTCAATATGAATACCCTTTGCACGAAAAATTTATTTACTAATTAAGTAATAAATATATATGTAGAGTAATACATACATATGTATATTTTTATTAACTTAATAAAATTATCCATGTATCGTTAACAAATAAAGAATTGAACAATTACGGTATGGAATTTTGTTCTGTAACCAGCAAACCATTTAATAATTTACCAATAAAATGCATTGGAGGACTGCACTGCTCCTAAATATTAATTAACCATTCCTTTGAAACGACAGAGTTGTTAAAAGTTCTAACACAACATACTTTGTATTCTCGACTATTGTACACATTATTGTTGTTGCACTATGGACATAACTATATTTTTAATGCTGAAATTACTTTTCTGTAAAAGAATATCTAGTGACGAAAGCTCTCTGTCTACCAATTAACAGATGAAAGAGAAGTTTTACGATGCAGAGAGTGTACCTCGAGCCGTGTATTTTATCGTGCGAAACATTTGAACAAGTCTTGCACGAGTAAGCATGACCTTTTTTCGAGTTAACGAAAGGACCGTGTGTTATATATACTGCGAGCTGCACCATCACGTCACTGAAATCGATCGTCGTGAACACGTGCGTGTGTATGCACGGACATGCAAGGAACACAAAAGTTAGATCACCATGATAAAATCGACATGCATGCTCAGTAAAAATTACTGCGTACTGCTCAATTTTAACGTTCAATAATGTATTAAAAAAACAATTTTATATTATAAATGAATTATTTGTATAAATATTATATATTATGATACTACATTTGAGTTATTTCATGAGTTTGAACATATATGATGAAATAAATGGTTTCTTCAGTTGAATGAAGATTTCAATTATCGAAATTAAAGTTGTGCAGTGAAATTATAATTGGATATTTTTTTCAAAAGCCTTAGAAAAGAAAATGTATTAAAAAAATGCTGATGATTTGTTATAAATATAAATAAATCTGGATTTTTTTTTACAGTAATATTTAAACACCATCGTACTTTTTACCATTAAAATTATTCTACAAAAAAGATATCAACCCTAAACTATTTTAATCCACCGATGGCATAATAAATCTTTTCATTGATTAATAAAAAAATATATATAACCATAATTTCACCAGCATCTTGACGAGTCTTGAAAATGCTTATCATTCACATCTTTTTTTTTATGAAAACTAGATGGTTTTGAGCTACTTAACAAATAAGTTTTACAAAGATTCATTCTAAATCTCCAAATATTATACTCCAGCATCCAGCAAGGTACTCACAGTAGGTCTCTGACGTGAGCCTGTCGATGGTGTCTTGTTTCAGCTTGGAGCTCTTCTTGCCCATGGTGCTCGCTGGTCTAAACTGTCTCGGTCTCACACGCTCAACATCGCTCTCAGCACCGCGCTCCTCGGGACCCTGGCCTCGACTGACTCCCCGTCAAGCGGACTCCTCACCGGTCATGCGCAGGCCACCGCAGCATCGCCGGCGCCAGCAGATACCTGGCGCGTATTGACCACGGGGGTTGCAGGACAGAGTTATGTCCTCAGCTGTAGGAATTTGACAAAAAACAGAACTCCTCGTGAACACCTTGAAATATATTTATGTGACAAGCTTTTGTATAAAATTGCATGACGAGGTATATAGCTATAAGGTATAGGTATTTTAAAATTTAGAAACTTCTAGATTATTGACTTTAATTATTATACAATAAAATACAAAATAAAATTAAACAAAAGTTAAAGGGTGGATTTAATAAATTTAGAGTTTGAACGTGGCGCAGTGCATTAATTGGCCGGCCGGTTCTCGTTAGATCACCGAAGTCAAGCAACGCCGAGTGTGGATAGTAGTTGGGATTGGGTGATCGTTTTAAGTAAAAATTTAACGTTGTTCCCCCCTCCCTGGGGTAATCATCTCGCTTTCCACCCAGTGCAGTGATCAGCATGAGGAACCAATCACAAGTGCATCACTCACGGCAGTGATGCACTTGTGATTGGTTCCCCATGCTTTGAACTTTGGTCCATATATTGCTAAAAAGTAGACGTGTGGCCGTCCTGGATGAAATTTAATTAATTTAATTTCCACAGTTCACCACAGCTACCTCAGCAAATGCTGGGATGCGTAACATATATATTATTATTATTAAATATTATTTTTTACAAGTTGCATTATAATATATAATATATATATATATATATATATATATATATATATATATATATATATATATATATATATATATATATATATATATATATATATATATATATATATATATATATATATATAATGCAGCTTGTAAAAAATAATATTTAATTATAATAGTAAAAAAATAAAGTAAAAAAATGATTTTATTTTCGAAAAAATTAACTATTTTAGAGAATTTGTTTTAACATTAATTCATAAAAGATTTCATCAATTAAAATATTAATATTATTAATTGCATATTATATACTTTGTGTGCCGCCGGATATCTAATTTGCAATGTTTACAAAACAAAAGCATTGCTATAACTTAAACATTAAATGGAGTATTGACCTTTAAAAAATTTTATTTCAGAAATGGATATAGAGGGTGCGAAGACTGCAAAGTTATGCTACTTTTTTTTTTTTCAATATTTTTAGAGATCGCGGGGAATAAAAAATCAGAGAGGCTTAATTAACTTTGCACCATGTATCCATTTGTTCAATAAGAATGTTTAAGGTCGATATTCTAAATCTAATAATATACGAAACTGACACTAGACGAATGAGAAGAATGTTTTCGCATTTTTTGAACATTTATTACTAAAATCTGAAAATCTTACTATAGAAGCAAATTACAAAATCTGCAAAATCAAAAAGATTAATTAGATTACTTTAGATTTTGTTTCTGTCTTGCTTTGGATAAAAAGTAAAAATATGCAGGCAAAAATTGTTTTAAAAAATACTTTTTCCTATTTTTATGAAGTATATCGCGATATCATTTTGTTTAATTATATAAAAGGTATTGGATAAATCGGTGCAAGGTATAGCTAATCTAACTTTTTTCAGTATAACATATATCATTCATTACATTAGATTAGAGTACATAATATTTACAAAAAAATAAATAAATATGAATCATGGCACCATGTAGGCGGCATTCCTTCACAAAAGGATAGGACTTGACCGCCGATAAAGGGTCGTGGTCGAGAAAACTATAACTTTAATAACTTTTTAAAAAATATTTCTTTGACTTTGAAAAAATAAAAAAAATAAATAAATAAATAAATAAATAAATAAATAAATAAATAAATAAATAAATAAATAAATAAATAAATAAATAAATAAATAAATAAATAAATAAATAAATAAATAAATAAATAAATAAATAAATAAATAAATAAATAAATAAATAAATAAAAAAAAAAATAAAAAAAAAAAAAAAAAAATAGAGGAATAGAAAAACTTTGTATATGCTTAATCCATTCATTTCTGCAATAAATAATTTTCTATGATGCTGTACTCTATTATAATTATTTCTTCCCAATCTAATACTAGTTGTAAAATTGCTTTATTTTTACTTTAGTTTGTGAATTTCATACTCCATAAATATAATCTTAAAAATTAAAGCCAAGATTAAATGTTAAGCTGGTATTAAGACACCATACAGTTTTTCTAATCATTGATGCATACAATTTTTCCTTACAAGAAAACTTAAACTCGATCCATTCGTGTGGAGATGAAATTTTCTTGTAAGGAAAAATTGTATGCAAAATAATTAATTGTATTTTGTGTAATACCTACCGGCTTTATATACTTTTTTTTAAAAAAATTAAGGCTTTCAGAATGTTATTTTAGCAATCTGGCATCAGAAGAAACTACATTATTTTCATTAAGGTATAATTATATATTAATAAAAAAAAGTTAAAACTTTATAATATATGCCAATATTTATTAAATTGATGGTGTATACATCAAAATCGACCAACAGAAATTATTATTAGATTTCTCAAAGCAGACTTGCGCTAAAGTGTCACAGCTTTTCAAAACAAAATATATAATATAATATGCATGCACAATGCATACAAAATAGTCTGTTTTGATAACCATTATGCTTTTGAGTTGGTCCGTTTTGAGAAATCTGGTAATTTTTGTTAGTTGGTTCAGACACTATAACATATTGATCTATCTATAACATTGATCAAACTAAATAATATGTTTTTAACTTCTAATTGCAATTGGAATGGACAACCTACATAAAAAAATTTATTGCAGAAATGAATAGAGGGAACCAAATTATGCTACTATGAATTTTTTCAGATTTTTTTGAAACCCAAAACCATTTTTAAATAATTATTGAAGGTGCGGCCACACCCTCTGGAGGCCTCAATAGGCATCTCGGTCCTATCCTTTTTATTATTAAGGATTCAGGGGTGCTAACTTAATTTACAGAACTTTCAATAATTATTTAAAAATAGTTTCGAGTCTCAAAAAAATCTGAAAAAATTCAGAGTAGCATAATTTAGTGCCCTCTATTCATTTCTGCAATACAAAATTTTCATGTAGGTTGTCCTTTGTTAATTTTTTTCTTCCACCTTCAAACTTATTGAAATTATAAAAATAAGGGTTCATGTAACAATAATAAAAAAACATGTTGATTTGTTTATAATATATTTTTTAAATTATCCACATAACTTATCAATTCTACAATAAATTTAATATTATAATTATTTACAAACATTTAAATATTTTAAATTATTATTACTAAAAAAAAGCCAGACACTTTTGGCAGTATTGAAAAAAAAAAAAAAAAAAAATAACACGAATGAAATACTGAGAGCGATTATAATTATTAATAATAATAATAGTATCATAATTATTTACAAAATTATTGTTAATGTTATATTTTTTTTTTAGACATAAGAATTTTGTTATACCTATATTCATGAGAACTGAATGTAGGCAAACATTTTTTTTTTTTTATTTAAGAGGCTTAAGTTTAATTATTAGGATATCTTACAATATCATAAATACCATAAATACATTTAATTAATTATCAGTGTCTCAGACACCTTCAAGATCTTGCAACGTCATTGCTTTAACTCTGACTGTTCTATTACATAAATTGAAGCTCACAGTGTGACGCTAATGCGTTCATATTTATTTACTTAAATTTGATTATTTAAAGAGATGAAATTATTTAAATGGCAAAACCAACCTCTCAACTTCCATAACAACAACATTGTTGCATAACATCAACAATTGCAACGTTTCCAACAATATGCTTGCAATACCACACAATTTTATATCATATAGTTTAGGCATTATAGACTTATTTAATTAGAAGTATTTTATTAAAAAGTTGAAGAAACAATGATAAGTGATGATTCCAATCGTGTTTTAGATAAAATTAAAGAAAAGTCATTTTTTTTGTTTGTTTACATTTACACTATTTCTTAACAAATTAAAAGTTATAATATATAATGTTTATACAGTAATAACAACTTTTAATTATATCATAGAAAAAAACATCAACTCATTCATGCATATATTTTTTTACATAAAAGAACCAAAAAAATGCCTTATAAGAGTGGCTATGTAAGGACGGCCAATTCACAGCAAAAATTTAAAATTCAAGAACAACACACAATATTTAGGTAAATTATATTTTAAAAGAAAGCTAAACTAAATAATAAATATTCCATGCCCACTCCAATAACTCATTATTAATATTGGAATGTGATAGTTAAAAAAACAAAATGCAAGAACCACACTCAAAATAGTCAAGTATACAAGTACGGACAAACGAAAAAAATAAGTCATGCCGGGACCAGACGCACTTTAACGACTTAGTCCGAGCAGTTGGCTAACCTGCCAGCAGGGAACCATAGCTCGGCCAATGAGATTTCATGCTCGTATCGTCCAATCACAGCTTGCGATATTTGTGAATGGTCACTTACAGCAAACATGTCATTGACACAGAAAAAAAAAACTAAAGACATTAATAAATATGTGGCTAAAAAAAAAAAAAAGGCTTTTTATAAAAAAACCTAATAAGGCATAAATATAATTATATACAAACATAATCATGAATTGGTAGTAAGCAATAACAAAAATTGCATTCATTTCACAATATAATATCTCTTATAATAATAATAATAATAATAAAAATTAAAACATGTTCACTTAAAAATTAAAAAAATACTAAATATTGTAAAAAAATAAAAGTTCCTAAAAACGTTGGCAATGTCCATGTTTTAATTTTCATCAACTTGTAAACAAGTAGTGTTGAATATTGCTGCTGCCTCGTCCCACTAGCGACAACTAGAGCCTCCCAATTTGAGAAAAATATAGCACCAAATGGAAACAAAGAGTCCCATTCAAAATACATAAACATACAGGAAGAGCTTTCTTTTTTTACATTAGAAGTCTTAAGTACTCTTGTGCTTAATTCTTATCAGCTTTACAATCAGTATCAAAACTACATGCCCTTTGTTTCAGCAAAGCAACTTTGAGCTTATAATTTTGAAATAGCATGTAAAGATAAAAATTATAATAGTGTAAACCTAAACAGCAAATCAGAATGTTGGCACAATAAAAAAGTACCACAGTAAAGGTTCCTATTCACATTTCAGAACTAATCTTTAGGCACTTAAAACTTCCAAATTTTGGGGTCCTCTTGTTTTATGTTTAACATAGAACAGAAGTCTGAAGTGTTCATAGGAAATTCAAAGACTTTTTTACTTTAGAAAAGTTATTTATGGGAAAGAATCATTGAGAAAGTAATACTTTCAAAGATTATATCCCACTATTTTCTGATTTGCTATTGGAGGTTACTCTCAGTGCTACCAACATCACAAAAAACTCATTAACAAAGTGCCGATCAGGAGGGAGGCTCAAAAAGAAAGACGAACAACAATTTGGTGCCTTGACAGTGTAGATAGCTAGGCCGTCGTACTGCCGGTAGCAATAAGAGCAAGAACATGCTTGGCACTAGCCGAGGTGTGGTGTTCAGAAATTATCACAACATAGTAAGTGCAAACAACCAAAGCCAGCTATATTACAAGTATTGTCCAAGTTCATTTAATTGTAAGAAAATATTAAGAAAAATATCCTAAATCATTTTTTTACTAAAAAGTCTTGATCTTCCATTATTTTACAGCATAAATTATTAATTAATGGAATTTCAATCCTCTTTTGTTTTAAATAACTGGTGGTAATGGTCAACAAAGTAAATTCCTGATCATCAAGTTAATATTAGAGTCCACCAATCAGAATTTAGATTGCTACTGGAACAAACATCATGGTTTTCATGTTCCTTGTGAAGCCTGATTAGACGATCTGGCCTCCACGGAAGACTTGAAAAGCCGGAAACTTCAACTTCTTCCATTTCATGGATATTTTCCCTTGGTGACCATTACGAGACATAAATTTAGAAGCTTGTACGTTGAACACAGCAGTTTGCAGGCTGGCTTGGTAACACCTCTCGCTATGGCTAAGCATGCCTTGCCGGACCAGCTGCAGTAAATATCACAAGTTCAGGTGCTGCTCTTTGCTCACGTCATGTTGACTCCCAGGGTCTGGCGACACCGTTCGTACACCACGTAACTAATGCTCACAGCCGGTGCCACCTTCAGGAAGTTGGGGCCGATACCACGGTACAGCCCTGTCATGCCGTCACGTGCGATGATTGAACGGATGGTACCCATCATCGTCAGGTTGGCTGGAGCTGCTCCGACTGAGGTTTGAACCATCGCTGTGGAGACAAGAGGGAGGTTAGTTGAGATGTCGTTGAATATTACATTATATCAATGGCAGAAATATATTTAAGAGACAAAAACAAACAAACTAAATTCAATGGTGTGGGATAAAAAAGGGAAAATTTAATATTATGTGCTTGCTCAATGAAACTGATCTTTCTCAACTGAACATGAGGAATCTACTTTTATTACCAGTATTATTCATTGAGAAACTACCATGACCTCATTTTACAAATATTACAGAATATTCTGTACAGTCACATTAACAAATAGAGATTTCAATATGATACTTGGAGAATATATTTTTTTAATTCTTGACTTTAAAGATATCACCCAGAAAGGTCCTTCACTGATCAATGATTTTGCCATTTCTTTGTCAGGTTGCATTATAGACTGACTACTCACTCTGTGCTTGCAGCCTCGTGCGCACCAGGGCGAGTGGGTAAGAGGCGATCTGGCCACACGTGGAGCTGGTCGTACCGCACGCCAGTAACAGCAGCACACCGGGGTTACCTTGCAGGTCGTTCTGGCGCTGGTAGTAGTTTTTCAGCGTCTGTGCACAGAAAAGCATGTCAGTACAATGAAAATTGAGTGGCAGGGTAAAATAGAGTTTAGCTTTAGGGCACTTAAAAGGGATATTGTTAACGAGAAATTTTTTTGAGAATGAGAATTCTTATAAAACTGACTTGATATTTTTTAAACAACAAAATATAACTTTCAGAGCAAAAATTATAGAATACAGTGTAACATTGATTTTCACTTGTTCTTTAATCAGCTTTTTGTGCTACATACTAAAGCTTTCAGGAACTGAATGAATTGATATCTTGAAGACAAATGAAAGTTACTAGCAGTTTGTTACATTCTATAAATTTGGAGCTATGCAAGGGTGGAGAATGACAAAAGTTTAGACTTCACTCACCTCATAGACTGCGAGGTCAATGCCTGCGTAGGGGATGATGCCAAAGAGGTTTGGCACATAGCCTCGGTAGAAGCTCTTCCAACCCTCCTTGACGTATATTTTCTTGGCTGCGTCCAGGATGCTGCGATACTGCCCGGTCTTACGAAGAGCTAGCCGCGTCTTCAGGACCTGGAGTATTAATAAGACGTTAGGAACCATCAGAGGGAAGCAAGGATGTCAATTTCAGGGTTCAAAACTAAATTCTTTTATTGGGGAGTCTCCTTTTAAATTATGTACCAAATCCCTTACTGTAAATCTTAATTAATTTCCAAAATATGTAAACATTTTTTTTTATATATTTTATTTGTAGATTTTGTTTGTTCTATAATTTTTTTTTTTTTTTTTTTTTTTTAATTATTATATGTCTAAAAAATTATTTTTTTTTTACTTCTGATACACATTTATTCAAAAAGGTATGTCAAAGTCCATCGTGAACCTTACCTCAAGGGGGTAGATGACGGTTTGGCTGAAACCTCCAGCGAGGGAGCCAGCCACGAAGCGCTCGTAGATGGAGATTTCGCGCGACGAGTTGCCTCGGATGAGACGTTTGGCCTGCTCGTAAGCCATAAACTTGAGGGCCGACTCCGGTGCGATCTTGAGAACGTTGATGCCATTGCCTCGCCACAGACTCCAGACCCCACCCTCGGCCAGCATGTTGCGCAGGCAGCCCAGAAGCTTCGTCTGCTTGGTACCGTGGACCTGGGGAGGGATAGTAACGTTAGCATGGGGGGAGTAAGGTTTTGTTGGGAGGAAATTAATATCTATCCCAACACTATGAGTATGTAATAGCAATAGTAATAGTAATAGTATGAGTATGTAAAGTATGTAATAGCAGATTAACATATCATAACATGTACCTATTGCATTAGTATACAGTATATAAATATTATTGATATATTTATTTACTAAATAAATAAATACAGTATTTACTGTCCAAGGCAACATTGCTTTTTTTTTTTTTTTTTTTTTTTTTTTTTTTTGTCAACAGATGTGTGCAAAAATTAATTATTTTATGAAGATTACAAAGAATAAACTGTAAACATAATTTTTCATTTCTCTTATATTTTTATATCTCTCATTCACGTAGGCTCAATGGAGGCTCATATAAAACTTGGCTCGCGTCCTAACGAAACATACTCAAGGGCCAATAATTTCCAACACAAATGCTAAAATACTTTTCACTCTTCTCTTTCTCTTCCCTCCATATCTGGTGTCAAGCAAAATAACTCAAAATTACGTAAATATATCGTCACAGAGAGACGGGGCAAAAACACCTCATCTTTCCTTATGACAATCCTTGACTGTTTTTTAATGCTTTACGATTTACTTGTTGTTGATTTTGTGTTTGTCAAGATTTATTAAACAATTTGAAGTTCAATGTCTCTGACGTCATTTTATAAATTCAAAACAATGTTGCAACTTCCATTCTAATAATTTTCCATTTAATAATGCAGAAGATTTCGTTGTGTGAAATTGGTCAATTGATGACGCTAGAAGAGCCTGGTTTAAGTGTTTTATGACGTCACAGTGCGTCATTGTAATCCGGTGGTGATGAAAACGTCACTACTAAAATGTCACAATGTCCTCCTACAGCTAGTAGAACGCGGCAGGGGGGGTTAATGCAAAAGACCAACGTCATTGTCACATGAGGGCTCTGATTGCAAAGTAAGCATGACATACAACCGGACATACTTGTTGTTTGTTTTACGAGAGGAAATAGAAACTAGGATCATAATATGATAATATATGAAGTCTAGTGAATAAATATGTATTTTATATGGAATTATTACCGTTAGGGAGGTCACACACTGCCTTCGTATCGCATTGTATGATATCGTATGATATAAATTTAGAACCAGTTCTAAATGAGAAACGTACGATCGCATGCGATGTGATAAAAAACGAAGCTGTGTGCGCGCGTACACCTGATAGCGAAGTTTCTTAATTTTTTATCATATACTCTGCGAAATCATGCGATTTTGTGTGAGACAGCTTTTACACTGAATTTTCTACAAACGTCCAAGCGAGCTATTATCATATGAAGTAATAGAACAAATTTTAACGAGGCGAGAGCACGCAAGCAACAAGTAAGTAACTATGGTATAATATACTTCAAGCAAAGTATATCGTAACACGGAATGAATAAATGATCTTTATTTTACTGAAAACTTAAATGTGAAAAAATAAAAATAAATGGTACGATAAAATTTTTACATCAAATTTTATTGCTTTCTCCGGTAAAGTAAGAAATTAAAATTGTGAAAATATAAAAAATTGCAAGTGGTTTTCTCAAACACGTTTCCATTGAATGACATTCCACTTTGCACCACAAGCTGTCTGCGACGTCCATTAGCAATTTGTTGGTCTCCTTGCCGGCGTCATAAACAATCCGGTGCCGGCCGGTGATGTAAACACGGGACGGTCACGTGATCAAATACCTGACGTACAGGTGTTAGTAATCGCGCAGTTGGGGGGTCAGGTTTTAGCAAATACCTTACAGGCATAAGTCAAATTAATTACATTTTGCACTGCCCCAGATGATAGCGCTAACACTGTTTCTATTAGAATCAAATGACCGAGCGGTTATCATAACCATATTAAAGCCTGGATGTAAAATCTTTGCATTTTAATTACAATCAATCAAGAGTTTTCAAAGCTTCAATTATTATAGGTTAAATTCACAAAATGTCTAGACTAAATTTTAATTTCAAGATTAAGGACAGATAAGAAAATGCTTCACTGTCTGGTAATTTCACTACTCATTAGATAAGACATATTGTAAGTTTATTATTATTTTTTTTGTGTAAAATTCCAAGCAGCAAAAAGAGCGCAAATAGGACATGAGAAGGAAAATGCTTCAATTATAACCTTGCTGTGAGGCGTTGAAGCAAGAAGAATTTTTTTTATTGTGGATATACATTAATTACTCCGTCAACATCGTATATTACGTAATCATTCAATCGTCACGGCATCTCATGTCAAGATGCGCGTGTATTACAGATGGTACGGTGAAGCGCACATCAAAGTATACATATACTGCAGCAGCATCATTCCTAAATAAGAGTGGATTTGAGGGTTTAGAAGATCAATTAAAAAAATATTTATCGATAATAAAATATTGTGATCTATAAAATGTACACCTCTGGATATGCACGAACTTTATTCCTACTTTGTTTATCATAGGCGTGGTGCAATGGACAAAAATTATTTTGACATGGGTAGACTGGATGCTCTTTTTACATCTCCTAAATCTCTCTAATAATGCTGTAGCTCTATGAAAATGAGGCAAGAGTAAAGTTCGTGACACAGAGGTGTTGTGTTGTCCTTTTCGGTGCTTTGTCTTGTTATCCCCATCCTATTTACTTGTAAATATTTTCATTTTGTAACAAAAATAAATAAATTTTATGTAAGACGGTACACAAGTTTGGTAAACTGATAGGGCTACTCTTGCACCTTACCACGAGAGAAGATACTAGCCTAAAGTTATGAGGAACGCAGCTCTGGACAGCATGAACTTGCCTCACTTGCTAAAGCTGCAGCTTTAATGGACAAAGAGATGCAGATTTGCAATTTTGGGTGAGGCAAAAAGAGCACCCAATCTACTCATTTCAAAAGAGATTTGGTTCACCACACCTCCATAGACTGCATGGTATTAACGCCTATAAATAAAACAGGAGTAAATTTCGTGGCGTCCATCGGGCCTTCACAATTTTGACTGTGGCAGTAGACCCTCAGCGTACACGACATTGGTGTAAGTGAGCATTACCGGCCGGGCTGTTCTCCCACGCGCCATTAGCACACCCGCGCTCAATGCAAGGCGATCGCGATTTGTACATGACCCAATTCTCGTTGTCGAGCACTACATTGAAAGTTGTCATTGCGTAACATCACGTGACAAGCTAGTCATTCATTGAATATCATTATACAGAGAGAAGCGAATTTTAGGGAGCAACGGTCTCACCTGCTTAGATAGACGTTAAAATTTTTTTTTCAAGGCTCAATATTTCACCTTGAAAGAATGAATGAGGTATTATTTTGGCATAACCGTCTGTCTAGCTTGTTAAGTCACCTGGAGACGTTTATAAAGGTAAATATTCACGTTAAGTCATAATAGCTTTCATGCCAGACGATTGCTGTTATCTATATAACAGTAAATTTTAACTACGAGACAATGTTTCTTAAACAATTTATTTTGTTTTAAAATTATGTCGGAGAAAATATTAATGTTATTAAAATAAAAATTATGGTTAAAATGAGATTTTGTTAGATTTAATGAATTTACACGTATAAAAAGCAGGGTATCCAAATGACGGTTCCTGTAGAGATTCGAAGCAGACAGTTTAATTTCGGTCAAATTCTGTGTAAAGATGTGGCAACCACACATGATGGGTCCATCCAATCTGATCCAGAAGCACAAAGCGTGGCCTCTTGGTGCCATGGCGCTATCAGTCGGACTTTACACGGGGTTTCACTGCCACCCGCCAACACGGGGCATGCTGTGGGATTAAAGTATAATATACTGACAAAATTGTTGTAATATTTGTATAACACAGCTTATAGAGGCATGCATTGCATGCAGCAATAGTGGCATTAAGTGAAACACACAAGTTTATATAATTTCTAATTAGAAATTATTTGAAAGGTTGATTTAAATTTATCAAATTTTTATAGGCAATCGAGACTCTTGATTCGATTTTATTTTTCCTCTATCGATGTATTTGCAACTGTTCTCCCGCAGTTTTTGGATTTATTCTCCATAGCTACAGAATCCTGACCATCTCGTGCAAACATGTGATAACCACAGGGTGACCTTGATATCGGTAATCAGCCCCACCCAATGTGACCCGTGACCCACTATCTTGGCAAAGAAAATCACTACGAGGAACCGCGATAACAGATAACCCCTTCACAAACAGTCACATTTATCGCGCGGTTAAATTCATTTTATAATTAAGGTGAAGTAAAATTCCGTGAAGTCTTTTTTGTGAGCCATAGAGTATAAAACTATTTGGAGAAATGAGAAAAAATTTTACAGTTTTCATTATACACAACAATAAAAGTGCAATAAACAATAAAAGTCTACCTTCTATATAGATAAAAAAAAAATAGCCAAATTACTCTGACAATGCTAAAGAAGTGCAAAGCTTTCATATTTATTTTCAAGTTTTACAAACGTCAGTCTGAGCATTGTCTACACCTGACGAGCTCCAATATCAACATAGGAGAACACTTTGCAATTCTGTTTGGCACGTCAAACTGATTTGATTGTGATTCTTACCTGGAGGAAGACTTTGAGTCTGTCTAGCGGCGCCGTAAAGGTGCGGGACACAGCGCCAGCCACGCCCCCCGCCACGAGATGGCGCCACCACATGCCGGTCACCATTTCTTTCTGGGTGAAGTCATCCGGCACGTTCATATCCTCCCCGAAGTCCAGGTACTGTAGGCACAAAAACAATATTTAGCACACGTTGAATTTTAGAATAAATAAAAATCACTGATATTCAAAGAAAGTAAAAACTGTCAAATCCACGCACTATAAGCATATCCAATTATATGAACGCATAATAATAGCAGCTCGTCCACGCAACGGACTTGAAAACGTATTTTTTTCCTGCTTGCTCTTAAGACTTATTAACCCAAACACTGGATGTAATTACTTTGGCAAGGATCTCCAAGAACACCATCATGCCCTAGCACTTCCTTGAGTGCCGTTTCACGGTCATCAGACTGACACCAGTGTGCGACACTCGGAGACCGGGACCCAACTGGATCGCTCTGCTTTCGTGACGTCACTTCACCGGAGTGGTTGGGGAATTAGCAAGCTCGTGATTTATAACAAGCCTCCTCGGAGCCCGCGGTAATTGCACTACACTGTTCGAGCGACTAGGATACACGGAGAAAATAATTGCACTGCATTGTTGGACAGACTAGGGTAAACGTAGGGGGAAAATTCGCAGCGCAAAAATATACAGAAATTCATGGTCTCACCTATTCAGCTTCAGTATTTTAAATATGAGGTGATTCGATTTTAAAACATTGCAATTACATCGCCTTCTTTGCTTGGTTGTCACCAATCGTCCCCAGAGCCTAGAATCAACTTTATCATGGCATACCTTATTTCATTTTCTTTTCCGGAACCGTTAAATTTTCTTAAATTTTTATTTATCCAATTTCAGGCATAAAAATATGTAGACTAAAAATAACGATTTACTTGTCCGCCATGATCCTCAACGAACATAAAAATAATATTCTTATATCTGTAGGACGGTGGAAGAAATATTTGACCTTCACGTTCGCTTAATGATTGACAGAAAAATTATATCTCTCAATGTCACGTGACGTAGATAATTGTTCTCCAAATTGGATTGCCGCAAGTCAATAAAAAATTTCTTCTCGAATTCAATGTATTCAACAAGTTTAGGCCGAAACTACTATTTAAAAAAATTGCGTTGTGCGAGAGAAAAAGTTATTTAAATAATTATGCCTGCAGAATAATTAGATTTATTCACGACGGTACTGAGAGAACGTTGCCAAGATTCCCTGAATTTGTCTCCTAGCAGAGAGAAGATCTGAAAATCTAATTTTACTACCAGAGACTTTCATCACACGTGCTCGGAACGAAGGTTCGTCGGTGCAAAGGAACTTTGGACAGAGAAAAACTGAAGAGGCTTTCTCAACTTCTACTATAACGTCTTTTATGTGTTGTAATTATGATCAAATAGTAAGACAACATCATTTAAAATTTCTCTTAACACCAAAAGTATCTATTAAAAAAAGAAAAAAAAAATGATAAAACGTAACTTATTATTATAGAATCGAGTAATTATTATACGATTTGTTGATGATTGTTGACGAGAGATAATTACTTTTACTGTCTTATTACGTCAAATCAATAACATCACTTGCAATTACAATTGAACTGTTTACGCCAAGCAGCCCCTTCAGTATCATTGCAACACTAGGAATTTTCCTATGTACGGTGCTGCTGGTAAGGACGACATAATATAATGAGAGAGAACTTGTTCAAGCAGCCTTCACCTTGTATAGCAGAGATCGTTGTTGTTGACATAATGATCCCGTAGAATACATAATATGAAATACCTTACAAAACAAATGGAAAAGTGAGCATTTCAGCTGTAAAAAATAAAAATATGGCTAAATTTGAAAACTACAAAGAAAAAAAGATGTATAAAGATTTTCAAAATACGAGAAAAATGAAATTTAGCTGCATGTCAAACAAAATAAGATAGTTCAGAAAAGCATATAGCTACATAGCAATTTAGTACTATCAGAAATTTAGCACTGAAAATGGCACAAGCTGCTACAATTGTTGTTGCATCGCCAGCTAAATCTCTTGAGCAGCAGTTGGCAACAATGACTAGAATTAAGCAATGAGATGATTGCAAGGCAAAACCCCTCGCGTTTGCTGGGTCGCGCGATCGAGCAGTCACGCGGCGTTATCGGTCGAAGTGACCCCGGGGGTCAGCGGCTTGACCGGCATGTGTCTTGTAACCAGGCGAGGAGTTACATAGCGCGCATGCAGGCAGGTTGCATGGGGTTGGGAAATAACCACAGGGCGTGTCCATAGACATTCATGGAAATGAACAAATCGCGGCCAAGCTTCTTGGAGACTCTAATGAATGCATGAGAAACTTGAACGGAGTACAAAATGAAGGAAAATTGTATATTTTAAAAGGCGTTGAAGTTCTAAATAAATGCATTTTTTTTGCAGACATAATTTGCAATAATTAAAAACAAAATTTAGAAATAATAATTAAGCAGCAAACTTTTAATTCATTGCACAAAAAAATACTGTATAGTAAATATGTACTGTAAAAAATATATAAAGTCCTTTAGTATCAAGTACGTAAAAAAAGATTAGCAAACGTAGGAAGATAAAATATTTATCACGTTTTACGTTCAGAACTCAGAACAATGCAAGTTACAAAGATAAACACGTCTGCATATCGCCACGTGCGGTCAAGATAAGCTCTTAGTGCATTGGTCAAACCAGAGAGGCTTGCCTTGCAGTGCCGTGCTTGCAAGTCTAAACATTAATTGCTTTCATCATTTTTTTTATAAGCAAACTGCACAAACAACAAAAATATTTCTCCATCCATATTTAACTTCTTCATTTCTGCGGCCAAATAATTCAGTATTTTTCGACGGAAGACATGAACGTTTGCCAAAGTTGATGAGATGATTCATGTTACATAAGGCCGGTGCTCGGCATTTAACGTGACCAGCGCGTGCTCGGGCCTTCACAATGTTGGCAGGACTCGGGAGGGATGGAAATAGACGCCCCTCTGTTTACCAAGTATTAGGCCCCGAGTGCGGTCATCGTGGTACAGTAGGTTGGACCGGCCGTAGTAATTATCACTGGCACACAAGATGCAAATAACAAACGATGTTTACTGCAAGGAGGCCCTGGGAGCGGTCAAACCATCGTGGCAATGTCACCTATAGTGTTGTAATTATATAGATTAAACGTGCTTTCTAGTTCCTATGATGCCTTGTTGTATACAGGAGTTCTTGAGCCAAATTGAGCCAATTATTAGGCTTTTATTAAACACAAAAAGTGAGCCAATCATATTGCTATAGTACTTTCACGCGACAGGAAAGTAAAATATGTTATAAAGAAAACAAGGAAATGTTGTAAGTAATTCCATTATACAAAATGTATATTATGATATTTTATTAAAATTCTGAATTTGATATTAATTTAAATTATTTAATTTATGGTTCTTTTGAAGTTCCAAACAAAATGTAAGATTGAAATGAAAATTTGACTCACAGATAACACAATTTTCAGCTGCAGGTTATTATTGAGAAAGCGGGAGAAATCTCCCAAAATACCATTGTTATCCATCTTTAAATTAAGTTTATTTCTCAGCTGAGTGTCACTGCATTAAAACGTGAAGGCGACTGGCTGGATCTTGAAAGTGAAAATTAACTCTGTATCGAGAAAGCGACCTTGCTGGCTGGCATGCAGTTGAAAAATGAGGTAATGCTACCTAGAAAGTAAATCCAGGGCTCGACCGTGTTTCTTGGCTCGCTTGATGAAAACCTGCATAATCCACACCTTGCATTAAGGTGCATTTCCATGGAGCGGGGAAAGCGAGAAAATCGCGTGCCGCAGCCAATCAGAGGCTCGGTATTTCCTCGCCTTGCGGGGAACGATTTTATCGCCAACATGGCCACCATACAAGATTGAAAGAAGTGCGCTTTTCTTGCCCCGCAAAGTCTCGTTTGACATCGCTCCATGAAAATGCACCTTTATACGATACATTTACAAGTGAAGTAACCCATATAATTTAACTATAATTGGGTGCGATTCACGAAGCAGTTAGCCATGCAGGTTTCAAACCACGTTTAGCTTAATCACGTTTAACTAAGGTGGTTTAACACGTAAAACAGATAGTTAAACGTGGTTAGAAACCTGGCTAACTGCTTTGTGAATCGCACCCATTGGTGATAAATACCGCGGTAAATAAAATCTAGCTGCATAAAGTTGCTCGTTATTTACTTTAGCTAGAGATTAATGCAGTCAACATGCATCAGACATAGTGACTCCAAACATAAAGTAGAGCGCTCGTCACCACCACACGTGTGCATGCTTATCTACAGTAATTCAATAGCAATGAGGCACCACATAACTTTTATTTACCAGCTCTACTTATATTACCATTATTTATATCACATAATGGATTATACCTTGCATAATAATGCATTTTTTTGTGTGTGTGTGTGTGTGTGTGTGTGTGTTAAGTTGCGTCACTACAACGGCCTTGCATTCAACATATCGATGGTCATACGCTAATATATAGGAGGGTTGCTGTCTATTTTATTAGCCTACAAATTTCAATAAAGGCTATTATAATAGTGCAATATTATGCGATACTGAGCCGTAATCTTTTATATTACATAACTCGACCGTCATAAAAATTCAAATTTAAATAATGATAATCTCCATCATTGGTCGACAACATGATGTCACCCTTCTCTAGAAGCCGAATGATCACGGAAATACCCGATGATAATTTCCGATCTCGCGAAACATTTCGTCACGCGAGATGATCCGTTATCAACTGATAAGAGCGGGGACGTCCACACCAGAGTGATGACGTCATCACGGTTTGCATATGGACTGTTGTACTGTCCAATGTTCGTATTATAGTAGAGCGCATTTCAGAGACTCTGCAGATTTACAGTATTATAATACAAAACTGTAAAGCCGGACACAGTCCGAGGCTAAGTTCAATCTGGAGGGCAAGGAACAACGCCAAACACGTGTCCAAACTGCATCCAATCAAAAGAAGATTGCCCGCCAGACTCCGCCAGTATGTAATAGCCAGTCTATGCAAGTCCTGAACTCGAGGCTAAAATACTAACAGTTGCAGTTGTCATTTTTATTTCACGAGACCACGACTACATAATATCTTAATAATTATGCACAAGAGGGTTCATATTCAATGCCAATTTCCTAATAAAATTAGAGGGCATGACCTTAAAATAAAGGTCAATTAAATTTTTAATTTAAACAAGAATTCCATGCAGTCAATGATAATTTGAAAACTTAATTAAGGGGGTACATTTTCGTTATAAAATACTTCCTCGTATATAAAAACTGCATAGTAAATCAAGATCGGTATGTTCACGGCTAAATTCTTCCTATCCACTCAGGGCTACGGTCAAGTAAAAGGCACAAGGACATTTTTAGTAACGTAATAAGAAAATGGCATAAGTCTTCTTACTTCAAGGTTCAGTTACAGAAAACTATATGAAATTTAGATATTAAAATATATACCTTAGTAGTAGCCATGTTGGTGTGGGTGCACTATAGCTACCACCACTATCACAGATTCACAGTTTACATGGATAAAACTAGGCGAGAACTGAGCAGCAATAGCGACTGCAATAGGCAAATCTAGTTGCCATGTGGTACAAGCCGGCCGGCTATTGATCTACCCGCCTGATGCAGCAGCTGCATGTGACCACTGGGTCAAGGACGGAATGCAGTCGGATGCAGGCAGAAAACACGGCAAATATCAATTTTTATCAATATTACGTGTAATTGGTCTTTTCTTTGGCCGATCGTTTACGGAAATACACGACAAGTACTCCCTTATTTGGAATGCAGATCTGTGTAATTTTCATATTAATTTTATTTTTAGTAGTATTTTCTGCAACAACAATTTAAATTATATGTAAATAAATTATAATTAAATTATAATTATAAATTATATATATTGTAATGTATTATAATATATTGAAGTATTCTGTCACTTGTAAATTAAAGTTATGGTGACTACAATACATCATAATTTAAATTGATGTTGCCAGAAAATATAACTAAAAATAAAATTAATATGAAAATTGCACAGATCTGCACTCCAAATAAGGAAGTACTTGTCGTGTATTTCCGTAAACGTTAACTATATAAAAAAAAAGGCGGAAAAATCTTTTAAAATATAATAATCTCAATTGACTTACGTACAAAATAATGATGAAAACAGTGCGCGATTTTTTGTTCTTCATTCCGCCTGCTCATTATCGTCAAATTTATAAATACAGACGACCTTGAAAAGGCAGCCGGACCCTCCAAATTCTACCTGTTGTCTTATATAATAATATCTTCGATATTTCTCGGTGTCTGAACGAAGCCGGAATTACCCGAAGTGATGACGTCACACACAGATCTGGAAATTATCGCTGGAAATCGAGGAGTTTCCTGGATCGAATACTGCTGGATACTTTAGGAACTCAAGCATTTTATTTCACGAGGTTTACAATGGAAAGTTGGGTATCTTTAATTAGAGGGCGTGAAACGATATCAAAGCAACACAAACCAGTTTATTGGAAATTTAAACTATTTTTATGGTTTCAAGAGGATTACGAAATCATGATGCAGATTAACATTCAGCTATACTATAATTAACTTTTAATCAAATAATAAATATCAATCAAAATCAAGTAAATCATGGATTAACATAATTATGCTCGTTATATCATTTATTGATAAAATGTCTAAATTTTATCACTTTACCAATTGTTGCAAATAACGTATGTATAATATTATTATAAATTTTTGCCATTTTGTCTGAAATAATTTAAGAAACTAACGTTCCCCGTTTACGAGTTCTTAACTCTTGGGGTTTATGTATATTGTAATATAAATCTGTTTACTTTCTGAATAAACAAATAATAAAAAAATTCTTTATATGAATATAATATTAAATTTCGACAGAAATTATCAGTAGGTCAAACGTAGGTCATCGTTTTGTAATCGACCAAGAAAATTTTAATTTTAAAATTAAATAAAAGTGTATTTATTCATTGTTTTTTATTTCACTTCAAATTTTCTTGAAAACCGATCGTTACAAAATTTCTCTCTCAAATCTACAATGCTTTAGCGTTATCTTTCTTGGCGCCAAACCCAACGGTTTTATCATCTCCCGACATAGAGCGATCTCTGATCCGTGTACTTCAGCGATACGTTTACATGATTCGATACAAATTGGTTAATATTATCGTTACGTACTCAGCGGCTCCGTATTCAACACTGCATGTAAACGCAAGCAACTGGTGGTAACCGCATCTTACTCGCTCTCATTTCAAACGTCATATGCGGAAGTGCATCGAGACGAGCCTCCAATATTAACCAATAATACGGTATCACCGGTCTATGGTACCCGCATAGACTCGCTGCATGCTAAATATACCTCGAGCTCACGACATAATTTTAGTGTTGGCATTTCAATACATCGATATGTCTATATAGAAAAAAATTCACCTTTCCCTTTTTATATTCCAGTGAAAGGAAAAAATAACCAAGAAATATGATATAATGTCATAGAGGCTAACCAGTGTAATATATTATAAACTTATAAAGGGAATATTGAATATCATTTTGCATTCGTTTTTTTTTTTTTTCTTTCTTTTCAATTTTTTTTATCATTTTGAGTTTTTTTATGAGAAAAAAATAACAAGTATTAAATTTTAAAACAATTTAAAAGTCCAAATTAATTAATCAACAAGTTATATAAATTGAAATAATAAAATCTTATCAGTATACAGCAAAGGTACAGTAAGCCTCCTGTATAAGCATGACTTGGAATTATTATTAAAAAAAAAAAAAAAAAAAAAGATTAGAGTAAGTATAGAAATCATCTTACCGCTTGTATAAGCTGGTAAACTAGATCCACATGGTTTCTTATTTCTCTGCACACCTCACACGCAGGTGCCACAATTCCTTCATTTAACTCCTGTTGCTCCATGATATTCATAATAAACTCATTGATCACAGTATCAGTCTGTTCACCGTGCCTGCCGGAGCTGTACTGATGCGAGCTTGTCGGCCACCAAGCTACCAGCTGGTAGGGGGCGTGGTAGTGGGGACCAGTGACGTCACGGACACGTGGTTATGGTCTAGACCAGTCTATACTCCAGCAGTCGCGACCCGACAAGATTGACGTATATCAAAAAATTTTCGCTATAAATATCGGCTACGGGATTAAAGTTTTTCTAATTAATGTAATTTGGTGCGTAATTATATATCTACGCAGTATACATATTTTGTAATCGTCTAAGTATGTTAGTTATTTTTATTACTTGATGTGTACAGACAATTCCGTTGTAATAGTACGTATGTTTCTATCATAAACAATAATATTGTTAATTACGTTAGGTAAAAATGAAACTCTTATGCCTGGTGAGAAATAATTTTAATCAAACTTATAACAGAATCGGATTTTATATATACATACGAGAAACTTCAATATATACAACAGCAGTAATTTATAAATTAGCGTTAATACAAAAATACAATTTTTTTTTTACGGGGGAAATTGCATCCTTACTGTATACTGAACATTTTCTATAATTGTGCAGAAATTAGAATCCATATTGTTACAAATTATCAGTGAAAGTGATAAAATTTATTGGTTTATTGCCTACAAAGAACCTTGCCATAAAACTGATAATATGACAAGAATACCATCAGGACGAGACAATTCTTACATTGCGCACCACACTAATTCCTCGAAGAAGCTTCAATTCCCTTGATGGAGTATCCGGTAGTATATTGTAGTGCTCCACGAAATGAATTCTTAAAAGCAATTTCACAACAATTCTTTTATTAAATCTTTGATTCTTGAAAATCTGGAAAATATTTGATTCCTCATTTTAAACAATAAATAATAAATAAAATCGTCTTTATTAAGGGCGAGATTTAAGCCATTAGGCTTACTTTTTCATTCAAACCAATCTACAATCTATAACCATGCATTAAACTAATGCCTCGATCCTGCGTGAAGACAGATTCAGTCATATATTTTGGGGGACATTCACGAAGCACTTTAACCCCCACTTTAGCCTCGATTTTTATCCCTGGTGCTAAACCAGGGGCTAACCATAGCGGCTAATCATGTTTAGCACCAGGGATAAAAGTCAAGGCTAAAATGGGGGTTAAATTGCTTCGTGAATGTCCCCCTTTGAGTGCAATAAATTAATTCAATGATTTTAGATAATACATAATAAATACGCTCGCTGTTTCTTCAAACATAATTATAATAAAATTGAAATTAAAGAATGTGTTATATTATTTTTCACCAATCAATGCATGACCTGAACGTTCCCCTGCCTGACTTGCTTCACGAGATAAATAATGACAAATTTGTAGTGCAGGGGGAGGTAAGAGGAGCCATCTCCGGAATATTAAGTTTGGTAGCCTTCAACAACGAGAAGGGTGTGCCTCGAAGATCGATAAATTACTTGACCTTCAAAAAATACCCCCAAATATTAGGCCAGTCTGCAGCTTCATTTGCTTGGCTACGGTCTCGATAAATTAGATTCAGAAGTTAGATATTGGTAATATGCAGACAATGATGACTGCACAGCGATTAGCCTACATTTGTATCAACAGGGGTAATGGCTACTTTTTCCCCGAATGTTTTTAATAACTGTTCTCCCTTTTAAAAATATATTTTTATTTTTCCATGCATGGTAGTGTTTTTTAAATTATAAATATATACAACTTTCGAAGTTCCTATATCATTGTCGTAAAATCATAGTTATATAATTTACTAAATATAGAACATCTAAATTTAATATTATATATAAAAAAAAACTTAAAAAAAGGTTTCAATTTTATTGAAACAGATGGAACATTAAAAAGTAAAAGATTGAAAGTTAGCGACATTCGTTGTGCTTCTTACTGTACTTCGGATCAAAGCCAAGTGTCTTACTTGACATTGTAAGTTAATATTGAGAAATCAGCATAGGGACTTCTTCATAAGCAAGGACAAACTCTATTACGAAATTTTAATTTTGACATACATTTTAATGTAATGTAATTAGTTCCTTACATTACCCAAAAACACTTTTTAAAATTTAGAAATAACTAAATAAAGTACAAAATTACAACTATTATGGCATAAGTTAGAGCAAAACAAAATTGTGTAAAATGACTAGAAATTTTAATGACGTCACGCACACCAATGACGTCACGAGCAACTAAGAGTGTTACCTGGATATGCAGTACGAGGGGAGGTCTGGTCACCATGGTGATTACTGCAGCAGGACTAGAACGGTTCACAGACTCTCCCCGAAGATTGGGAGCTCTTGGCCCGCTCTCAAACTCGCCGCGGTAAATGCCACTACCGCTAGAGCCGCACTGCAGTGGAGCAAGTGGCGAACCGCTGCTAGTTGCGGCCTAGCAGCCCTAGCAGTGAGCACCACCAGTGATTACGTACGTCCCAATATTGGAGAACACACCGAGATGTCACCATAATATTAAACAGGTTAGACACCCTCATAATTATGTCATCTCCATGCCTTAGCTGCCATTTTGGAGAACAGCGCCACATTTGATATTAACTTGAACTATATATCACAGAGTTATTATGTAATTACAAAAAGCTTAATTTGAAACTAACACGGTAATTTTTTTGGTATATGTATTTTTTTCGTAAAAGTCACCTTAATATTAAAAAAGTAAGCACAGGTCAATATATTATTTGTCACCATTTGTTTCAAGTCACGCACGTTTAAGAGCACGTGAAAAAATGGTCGATACCATACCATGCACGACCACCAACTCGCGACAAAGCCGCAGCACTGTTAAGACTTCGCGCAGATCCGATCGAGGAGCAAGTTCGCGCTTGTACCATCACCTGGCCACGTGCGTGCTCGGATATAAATAAGATGAAGTCCTTTTAGCATATTAGCACCGCACGACTACACGGGGAAAATTTATCGGACAATCGGAGCGAACCAGCGGGATTAATCAGGAACTTGCTGAAAGAGGAAAGAAAATATGGGGAGGAAGAGGGGGGGGGGTAACATCATCCTAAAAAAATATGCTGGGCTAAATCGATAACTGAACATGGCACTAAGAAATTTAATGTAGGCTAATTATGTGCTAAACAATGTTATAACTGTTATAATAACAGACACGTTAACACAGATCTATAATCTAGCAAACATTTAATATACGTACTACAGTATTTAGTATGATGCATACTGAACTCTGTCAATTTAAATTAGGATAATTTCTAGGATAAAAATTGTTCTTAATATTTTTAAAGTTTTGAAAGCGCTAACTAACAAGGGAACTAATTAAATTAAATAAGAACATGAATTAAAAGTACAAAAGCGTTTTTTTTTTTTTTTTTTACTGTGTACCAAACTGTTGCGGATCAAATTATAATGAAATAAGAATATTGTCACTCAAAGTGTCAAAAACAACAACACGGTAATGCTTGTTTTGACATTGTCTGTGACCGTGAATTGAAATGAGCTGGAGGAGGTACTTCATCATAACATCTTCTCAGAATTGAACGCTAAAAACAGAAAAATAACTTCGAACTTTGCCATTTAGCAGTTTTAGCACTGAATACGGCACAAACTTTCATCTGTTTGTTTTAGGCTAAGTTTTTTGTATGCATTCTTCAGTCTACGATTATTTATAAATAACCATCAGGACCGCCCCTCGTCTTCCTACCACCCCACGGTGTCGCCACGAGGCCACCGCGTGATGTCACCACGTTGCTCTTAATTCGGCCTTGCCACCTTCTAATTGTCGACACTCGCGTACGGCCTCGTGTCCAACTATCAAATCTTCACGACGGTCAGCTGACACGTGGTTTGTCACGATACCGTCCTAATCACTTCTCCTGCGGTGTAAGGCTTCGTGTCAACAACCAAATCTCCGACACGTGGCCACGTGTTTGATCAGCTGGACCCTCAAGATATCATTCTCATCACATTGTCCCCCTCGTGACCAGCTGACACGTTGATCAGCTGGAGTCTCACGAAACCTCCCTAGCCATGCACATCATCGCAGTCCGTCTCTCCTCGTGTCCATCAGTTAAATCGACTAATCACTCGGTCTCCTCGCACCCTTATTTCGTTCTCGTATCAAATATCCGGTGGCTTCTGGGGTTTCATTCAATCAGACCACGTGTCAGTCAGCTGGTTCAAAACGTGACACGATTCTTGTATTTACTATTTATAGATTTTTTAGTGCATGGTATACTTGTGTCATTCATTTAAAGAACACCATGGGAAAGATAGAACCTGGCTCAGTTTATAGTAAGATGGAGTTTTCAAATTAGTTGGACGAGCTACTGTCCATAATATTTACTGACTTTTTACCTACCTCTATCAAAAAGTTACATTTTGTATGGGTTAATTGCAGGGTTTTCAAATCACCTTTGTCAAGTTTAAGGGCCCGATCTAGTAGAGGGAAAACACCCCACGCGGCAAAATGTAGGCAACCACGCGGTTTTTCAGCTTAAAAGGAAAAACCAGCTTTATCTGCTCCTCACCACATTTCTTCATTTATATATTTGGAAAGAAAAGTCACAGAGACGTGGGAAAAAAATGACTTTGGCCTATTTTTTAATGAAAAATTCAATTTAATGCAGCTCTAAACAATTAGATTGGTACTTTTTGCGTATATGAGATGTTATTGATTGTGCGAATTTTGTATTCATAAACATGTCATTGTTGAGATGGGTAGCGTCCACTAAGCTGCTGGTATTGTTGTTTCGAGCACAATAGAGTGCTTCTGCACTTGCTGTTAGAGGAGGAGAAAGCCATAAAATGAACCGCTGTCAAACACGTTTATAATTTTGATTGTTTATTTCTCAATGCAAGAAAATACTCTACCAGTGATCTGAGACTTTAGAGAATAATATTATTTATATATTTTTTATAGTTAAAAAATTGAAATTTTCTCTATTGCGCCAAGTTTCTAAGACAGTAATTTTTTTTGTGTATATGTATATTGAAAATTAAATAAAAAAATATATACGATTATTACATCTTGTAAAAGTATAGTAAATGTCACAAAATGTGTTATTAAATTAATATTTTCATTTAATTAACGATCAAACAATATAAATAAAGGAAAGGTAAATTGGTTATTTTAAAAAAATTGCAAATTAAAAAATATACATTTTCTCTCGATTTATTCATATTTAAAATTTTCAGTGATAAATCACAAAAACAATTTTAATAAAATTTTAATTTTTTAAATTTTACATACAAGCATTGGATCCAACCACCACATTGGGCAACAACCCTTCGCTTTTACAGCTGTATACATACGTCACTGATATCCATGTAGCCACCATACCATGGATACAGATTTGAAAGCTCAAAAAGTCATTTTATTTTTTTTTTATTCTAGGCAATAATGTACCTTCAGATGACCCTATACTGTATACTACAGCATAACAATATACTGAATTCTCTTCAAAGTCAAGCTAGAAGCAAAGATAGAGCTTAGGAGCGAGACAATGATGGTAAAGCAAGATAAGGCTTGGGGAAGGGTTGACCGCGCGCAAGAGGACTGCAGGCTGGTGAATTCTTTTATTGTTCTCTTTCAGCTCTCTCTCCCTTTCTCTCTCTCTCTCTCTCTCTCTCTCTCTCGGCCGAGTCGGCCGCACTTGTATAATAGTTCAGTATTTCGCATATTTCCGCAATTCCGCACGGCGCTGCATTCAGCGGTTTTAGGAACTAGATATTGCAAAAAAGTAGCTTTAGTCTATCAGTTCCAGTACATTTAATTTTTTAAATTAACACATTCAGCACGCATCAAATGAAAGATGACAATTTTTTATAGGGGGCTGGACGATTTTCATTTGTAAAATTCGTTTTTTTTAAAGTGTTATGATAAAGCAAAGTTGACACTCTTTTACCACTTTTAATTATTAATTAATAATTAATTGGTGGTACTTGTGTAAAAAAAAATCGACTGGCCCCCTACATACCAGTCTCTTCTCTTAAATAAAATTGTTTATTTTTTTTTTAAGCAAATATTGAACCTTACAGAACTGATGGAAAATGCTGTTTTTTCCTTATGGCCGTTTTTACTAGATCGGGCCCTTAAGGGCATTGGGTGTAGCACCGGTAGTTGGCAACACTGACGTATCTTCACCATGTTAATTTTTCAACCTTGCTCCTCGGAGTAATTTTTATGCTAGAGCTAAGCTGATTGCTGTAGTATCAAGGTAATTAGTAGCCCACGTGCACAATTTGGCTTAGTAAGACCTGATTTAAAGAAAAGTATTCTTAGTAATTTCTTAAATTTACATGCATTTTTTTTAAAAATATAAAAAAAAATACTTTTCTTTAAATCAGGTCTTACTAAGCCAAATTGTGCACTTGGGCTACTAATTATCTTGATACTACAGCAATCAGCTTAGCTCTAGCATAAAAATTACTCCTAGGAGCAAGGAGCAAAAATTAACATGGTGAAGATACGCCAGTGTTGCCAACTACCGGTGCTACACCCAATGCCCTTAATCGCAATATTAAAAATCATCATCACCTTAAAAAAAATGTGTATTGTTTTACAATTTTCTACTCTCGCTTGAAGACCAGAGATGGACAATACTTTTGCTCCAGACTGTATCTGATGATTGCCGACACCTGTGTTCATACTCTCTTCTTTGCTTGTATTGGTGTTAATATCGCTAATTGGTTTAGATAGCCGACCCTAATATGTATAACAGCATTGATCCGGATTATTTCAAGATTCGAGTGACCTCACAGATGAGAATTGCGATGATCCCCTTGATGAAGTCTATTTGATTAACATGTAAAACCATAGCAAATTCACAAAAATTCTGAAATTTTTTTAAAAGCAGATTTTAGTGCCAAAAAGCCATATCAAATTTTTTAAAACAATTAAACGAGCCGATTTTTTTTTATGCTGTATAATTATTATTTTTTTTTTATTTTTCAGCATAGGGCTTTCCCATGGAGAGACAAACTAAAAACTGAATTTAAAAAAAAAAAATCGGCTTGTTTAATTGTTTTGAAAATTTTTTACGTCTTTTAGGCACTAAAATCTAAAATGAAATCCTCTCAAAAAAATTTCAGAATTTTTGTGAATGTGAAGGTTTACATGTTAATCAAAGGGGACTTCGTCGAACAGCTGATCCGTGTTATCTCTAAAATTAAAATAAATAAATAAATTATTTTATTTAAATTAAAATTTGTTTACATTTTACGGGGAGCATCTTTTTTTCTTCTATAATGGTAACAAGGCATATAGGACTACATGCAAAACCAAAGTCAGCTTTACGTCATATTTTTTTTTTTTAATAATTAAGAATATAATAAACAGTACGTATATCAAAGAATTAGAATCTAACGATTTTAATTCTTTGATATAATGTTCTTAATAAAATGTGAAAAGAATTCTTGTGCAATTAAGTCCTGACAGCAGAGGATAAAATTTTATTCACTGTGAATTTTTTAAAAGGAAAATTGTATGCTATGAGATGTAAAAAGCTGCATGGCATTATTTTTCTAGATATTTTCAAACACAGGAAGAACTGGAAATTTCGTTCCAGCGTGTCGAGAAATTCGTCAGCGAGTCGAAGTACAAAAAATAATACAAACAACCATGAAAGATCGTCAATTTTGTGTTGTTCCAAGTACAGACCATGCTGAACTTAAAAATATTGGAACAATTGTTATTTAATTACTCTTTGTGACTTAAATACATACAATAAAATTAATTTAAGCAGCACTTTTACGCGGAGTATTGCTTTCAAATAAATTTTAACAGCTCGGCGTGTGTAACTGTAAAATGTACACTCCCCCATGATAGGCCTCGCCTCTGAAAAATTTCCTTCTGTAGCCTTGCCCAGTAAGTATAATACACGGCATGGTGATTAACAAGGCTGCAGAAGGGAACTTTTCAGGTGTGAGGAGTGTACACTATAATTATCAGACTTACATTCCATGAATCGTGTTCTGCTAAATCCGTTTTCGTTGTAACGTCACAATTATTATTGAAGTCATTGCAGTACTCTATGGAGACACAGAGAGGAAGAAATACTCGAAAATTCCACCTCATGATAAAGCGACTTGCAGTAATATCTCTGAGAAAGTCACACTCGAAACTGACCGGGGGGTTGGGTTTCCCGTTTTGCTGCTTGCAGTCATACAGATATAGGGGTAGTCAGGGAGGGGAGGGGGATGAAGTGACCCATTGTGTGCGTGGCCTTGGACCGCGGCAGACAGGCAAGAAGGGAGGGAGGGGGAAGATACCGTAGGCCAGTGACCCACTGTTGCCAAGGCGCATCTTGCCAGTTTTCATCAACAAAAACAAAGGACACATCATTATCTAACGTAAATATGATAGACTGAATCAAATCCTAAGCATACAAAACTCTATATATCATGTCTTTTTCTTAGACCGGGAGTATTGCCGCTACACTGATTTGTAATATATTTATACATTTTATACACGGTGCAATGGTCGTAGCTAGAATGAGTCAGTCATGATGCACTTTGCGCTGCAGTTTATAAATCACTATTTTTTATTTGTAATATAATTTTAATTTATATTATCTGATTCTTATTACCTAGAACTTGAAGAATAATATCACCATTTAAGGTCAAAATTAATCTTGATTCATTTTCCACCTACTGATCATCAAATTCGGCACGGCACGGTATGTCCTCGAGACAGCAAGGTCTGCCTGACCAACTCACTTTCACCTGATCCAGGTCAGCTGGAGACCACGTGTCACCGTGACGTCACCCCATTCATTCTGTCCGTGACGTCACCGGTGCTCAGTATCTCCGTTCGTTGTTCTCGGAACGGAAATATTAACTTTGTTTTATCGCCTTTGACGATGACGACACGCCAGCAAATATTAGCAGTAATATAAAATGTGGCATTTCATGATAAAACAGCAAGCAAGGTTTATGTCAACCTACAGCCTTCAATTGATATATTTCAACTTGGCATTGTACAGATTTTGTGTAACTTATTGTTTTGATAGTTATGATGTTATGATTTAAGATAGAGTTCAATAAACTTTATTTAACTTAAGGTAGAGATAACGCCAAACAGCTGTTCGACGTAATCCCCTTTGATTAACATGTAAACCTTAGCAAATTCACAAAATTCTATTTTTTTTTTTTTTTTTTTTTTTTTTTTAGAGGCAGATGTTAGTGCCTAAAAGCTATAGAAAAAGTTTCAAAACAATTAAGCGAGCCGATTTTTTTTTAATGGAGTTCTTAGTTTGTCTCTCCGTGGGAAAGCTCTATGCTGAAAATTAAAAAAAAATCGGCTCGTTAAATTGTTTTTAAATTTTTTCTATGGCTTTTAGGCACTACTATCTGTCTCTCAAAAAAATTTCAGAATTTTTGTGAATTTACCAAGGTTTACATGTTAATCAAAGCTGTTCGGCTGTTATCTCTACCTTAATATAACCAAAGAATTAGTATTTCCTTTTAAACATGAGTTCTAATTCTTTGATATAACCTCTAATATATTCATTTACAAATTCACAAGAAAATAATAATGTATATTAGGAAGTCATAACTACACGAATCCATGCTTTACATACATTAGGCTATATATTTTCTAATAATATATTAATACAATTATTATAAATTAAATAAAAGCATGGTATTACAAGATACATTTTTACTATTCATTTTATAAGATCCTTTTTTTCTGATTTTTCCTCATACCATTATCCATTAAATTTCAGCTCCAGGAAAACAAGTGGTATTTAATAATATTTATTTTTAAGTAAATATTGACATTATAAAAACATTTTTTTTTTATTTATTTATTATAGTTTCCTCATGAATACATAAATAACAAGTCAGAGGCAGGAGACACAAATTGCATCTAATTGGTAGAATACCGGCTTTATAAAAACAACTATACCGTAATTCTGATTTACATATCACCCCATGACTTTCATATGACATTTTAGTCTTAATTGAACACCTACGCAATAACTACCTGTACGCAATAAATTTCCCAGACGCTCTATAATTGTTCTTATTAGTACGTCAATGCTGCAACTGGACGTATCCAGAAATCATCACAGACATGGTTAAATTAGCACCTCTGGAGCGTGTGAGGGACAGTTAGGGTGAGGCAACTTGATGACACCGTCAGCGAACACGTCTGGGCCGCGAGGCGTTGTCGTAATATGTTAATGGACGATTTGTATTACAGTACTGAACTTCAAAGTAAATCTTAAATAGGACTAATTAGTAATTAGAATACGTCATTTGTTCTTACTTAAATTTGACATGTCTTTTAAGTGCATTAACACAGCATTATCACGTTCTTAATTCTAAATAAATAAATAAATAAATAAATAAATAAATAAATAAATAAATAAATAAATAAATAAATAAATAAATAAATAAATAAATAAATAAATATTTAGCATGTTTGCAACCATTTCTTAACGGGACGAATGGAGGTGAGAACAAATATCTATACAGCTCTAAAAATATAAATATAAACATTTTGAGAGTGAGGAAGTAGAGTAGACAAATATTATTTTTCTTCTGGTTTGCTATTTTAGTCATCACTTTCCGCAGCTTGGAAACTGGACTTACAAGGTCTAAATAAACTCAAACTTCATAATTATGCAACTACAGTCTTTGAATCCTTCAAATACCCCTGGAAATTGCACTTTTCTGGCTGTTTTTCTTCCTTTTCAATTCTTTTAAGACTTTTTATCTCGTAAATGGAAACGGAAATGAGCGGAATCACTTAAATTTCGGGGTAAACTACAAAGGCTATAAAGTAAATTTGAACAATACCATCGAACGTGATATGAATCAATTGCATTGGACATGTCTCAGAATACAGATAGCTGCATTTTTCATAGAATATTATTCTGTGTCCAACCAATACGTACGCAAGCATCTCAATAAATAATTTTGCTCCCCGTTCGCCATTCTCTCGCTTGTTCATGGAGCGACGTACTCCAGCAAATTTTAATGAGGCTACGGTTCAAAAATAGATCACTGTAATAATCCACGAGGTTCTGGGTATAAGCTCGCGTAATAAACCGATCGCCCTTGACCCATTCACGTGTATCCAAAACAAGCACCCCCATGCGGTTTTTATAGGTCAGGAATCTTGAAAGAATTCGCCTTGATGGAAATAATTATGAGGTTTCACGGGGAGAAACGAATATTGGAGGGCACGTCTCAAAATAATACGACGGGAGCGGCATTCTTCGTCGCCCATAAATCTTCTTGATTTAATTAACGGTCTATTTTTATGAGAGAGAGAGAGGTGGCACAGTATGTAACTATGTAAGCAATTGAATTATTATACGAGAAAAATATATAATATGCAAACGATTTTATATATATATATATATATAATCTTTTTTATGGATTCAGTTATTGACAATTATTTTCGAATACACATTTTCTCGTATAATTTAATGAAATAATTTATTTTTGCATTAAATTTACTTAATATATGTTTGTAATGACGCCAACTATGTTAATTCCGAAATTAAATCGGTAAAAATTCAGAGCCAAAAAAAACAACAGAACTCATTCTACTGACGTCGAAAACATGTAAACAACACCCGCACATATTCTTGACATTGAGGTGACACGGAAGTCGCCAATACGTCAATGCAGATCATCGCGAGTCAACACCAGTGACGTCACGGGTGACCCTTGACCGCGACCTTGAGGGACAAAACGACGAGCCCCCGGGTGGGCGTGGCCTCAGAACGTGGGTACGTGCTCGCTGGTCCGTTGACACGTGTGCGTCATAACATTCATTGATATGACATTTTAATGTAACTACGTCAAAGTTGAGGGTAATAACAAATTATATTGCCGCTAGTGGACGTATTTTTGTTATGAAAATTTAATTGGCACTGGTTAATTATCATTTTACGATTTTTTTCAAATAATTATTTAAAAATAATAAGTTGTTGCATTTTTATAGCTTTTTGTCAAGAACAAGTAATTAATACTTATTGACATTCTAAATAAGAACAAGACTTGAAAGCTTGCATATCTGTATGTAATTTTCTATAAAAATTGTATTGTACACGGACAAAAAATTTTACTAGGCAAACTTGGTAAGAAATACACTTACTATCTTTTTGTTGAATTGTACAGCAAATCTTGTAAATTTTTACTACGGGCTTTGCAAAATTTACAATCTCAGCATTGTAAAAAATACTTGGTAAAAGTTTACCATTTTGTAAGTTATATTTACAATGTTTGCAAGTTAGCGCTAGCATATTATAACGTTATAAAATGTTACTATCAAATGTTAGTAAAAGTTTACCACGTAGTAGCTAAAATCTACAATGCTCGCAAGTTGATGCTAGCATGTTATAATGTAGTAAATTGTTACTCGAGAATGTTGGTAAAAATTTACTATTATAAGTAGCTGATGTTTACAACGTCCACAGCACGTTGGCGCTAGCACGTCAAACGTTGTAAAAAGAACATAACTGAATTGTAAAATCTTACCATACGTGGTAAAATTTTGCAAACTACAACATCCTGTTTTCAAAAAAACCGTTGGCCTTCTTCATTCGGCTTCTGTGATTTGAGCAAACTGGTTGCAAAAACTTTCTGTGCTGAAATATATCTAATTAAAAGTGCTCCAATTACCCCAGGAATAGGCAAATTATCGAGAAATGACTATGATCATCAAGCTGATCATCAGGCTGATTATATTATAAGGTAAGCAAATATGATATTTTGTTGATTTTTCTTGTGTTTTAGAAGTATGCAATGTACATACAGTCGATCATTACAATTTTTGTAGAATTTCTTTGTTATTTCTGTTTAGTTACTTTAATTTGTCACAGGAGATATGTATTGCAAGTTAAGATATTGCAAAATTCACTACTACGTTCATATGACGGTGTTTAATAAATATCCGTTGACGACGCCTCATAAGAATAACATGCACTATATCACACAATATCCGTTGTGTACGGATCCGTATTAAACAGCGTTATGTGAACGTAATTGTAACTTGTAAACGCACGTCATAGTACGAAAGGACTACAAAATTGGAATACAAAAGTACAGTGTACCATATCAAAATTATTGTTGGATAATGTAACGTTCATTGCATTAATTGTACCGAGTCTAATTATTATCATGTTTGCAGGACAACGATGCGCAGTTTGGTGTGACATCGCGATGTGGGATGAGTATTTTTTGTTGCGAACCGCAGACCTAGATCGCACTATCACCTTACAACGAACTATCCACGGCGTCGTCGGCGTCCACGAACATCAGTAACCGACCCTCGTCCACTGATTGACCCCCACGGCATCCACGACCCACGACTGACCCTCGTACGGTACCCTCGCGGGGACATTCTTCTCTACACTGTGGGTACTGTACTGGAGATACGACAGTCATCGATCGTTTTGTTTCAAAAGACTTACATGGATTACATATAATTTTATTATTTAACATTTTAAAGTGATTTTAATTCAAACTTCATTTTTTTGTAAATCTGAGTATTCATCATCCAATAAATGCATTAACTTAATTTCTCAAATTTTTTTTTGTAATTATAAAAAAGTGTTCCCGTCCTTAATAATTTGTAATTTTAATTAACTTATTAGCACTCGATGATTTTTTAAAGTATGATATCAAATACTTATTTTTAATACAAATTTCTTGTGAATTATGTGTGTGATCATGTGATCAATACATGACAATAAGTAGTAGTAATAAAAAAAAACATTATTTTTAACATATTTAGCTCTTTTAAGTGAAAATAATTTTTTGCGCAAAGATTCGGTTTTAAATTTTACATACTTATTTGTTACTAAATTTCTAACACTGATTTGCAAAGATGAGGTCAAACTTTAAGTCCGGATTACTTTGTTGATTTTTATTGTTGCATCAATCGAAATCAACAAAGTTAATCCGGACTTAAAGTTTGACCTCATCTTTGCATATAGGCGGTAGATATTTAGTAACAATCAAAAGTATGTAAAATTTAAAAGCCTAAGGTATGCAAAAAATTACCAACATTTAGTTAGTAAAATCTTGCAGTAAAAGGAAGTACAATTTTACTAGCACTGCCAGTTAAATTTTACCAAGTTACTGACCTTCTATTTTACCAATATGCCGTAAAACTTTACTACGCAACACATTTTTAACTTCTACATCATCAATAGTGTAATATTTTACTGCAAAAGTTAGTAAATTTTAGCTACTTTTCAGTATACAAAATTTAGCAAACTCAAATATTAAGTTTTTACACAGCTACTGTCTTAGTGAGATTCGACCCGCCTTTTGTTAGTAAAATCTTACTAACCGTTGGCTAAATTTTTTGTCCGTGTAGCTAGCAGATTGAAATGCAGCAAGGAAGACAACAGCAAACAATCATAAAAACAAACACTCAAGCAGCAAAAAATGAGTAATGCTAAGCTAGCAGTAACCTTCAACTGCTTTTCTAGTTCTTGCTGTAGTATGGAGAATTGAATAAATTATTGCAATGCATCATATACAGTGACGTGAAGCATATTCATGATACATAGAACCGTCTTCATTAGCTGGATTATAATGCAGTACACCCTTTCTTACGAACACAATTATTTTGCACATAGAATGGAGGCTTCAAGTCAGCTGATTTTGTGGTGTTCCCACCGTCTTATCCAAACTTATGTTAAAAAAAAACTCTTAAATTAATTTTTTGTCACTAAAGAAATTTTTTAGAGGAAAATAAGTTGTAGATTCATTAGCAAAAGAACCCTAAATTGGAGGGTAGGAGATGGTTTTGAATTCATAGCTTTAATAGTTAAGGAGAAAAAATTCAAATTTTTTAACATGGTGGCCGGCTTATGAAGAAAATTTTCCCGCCAGGGAACACTTGAAGCTTCCATCACCTGTAGAGACCAGTTAATTTTCAAATCCTCAGCTAGAGCACTCTATGCTATATGCAGTTAAAACGGTAGTACCGTTGCTTAACACTCACCGTGGAGTGGCGCCAGTAGTTGATCAGGTCAATGATGTCCGTGCTCGGTGCATACAGCAGGAAGTCACGCCACTCGTCAAAGTTGATGTCCAGCGTGCCGTCCGTGTCCATCCTGGAACAAATGCCACTCGTCTTTAGACAACGACCTTCCTAAATCATCTGTATTCTTTTTTATTAAAATCAGATGAGTAATTGAGTTGGCTCTACTCTCATGCGAAAAATAGAGGGAAAATATATAAAAAAATGTATTTTTTTAATGGAATACCAACCTCAAAAATATTTACTGTAGAAATGGATAGAGGAGGCAAAGTTATGCTACTCAGATTTCTTTCAGATTTTTTTGAGCCAAGGAAGTATTTTTAAAAAATGATTTAAAGTACGATTTTCAGGCGGCAAGTGACGCCTCTCCCTAATAAAAGGATAGGGGAAAAAGAAGCATTGGCCTACAAACCTGACCTCGCCAAAACTTTTTAAGCATACTTCCTGAACTTAGAAAAATCTGAAAAAAATCATAGCTGTATAACCTTGCACCCTCTATCCATTTCTGCAATAAAATTTTTTGAAGTCAGTACTCCATTACAATATACAGTAATTACTATTTCATTTTTTTTTAGTATGTACTTGTAGTCAAAATTGGTACACTATACACAGTGGTGAATAATTTAATTTTCTTACCAGTGCATTGAGATGTCATTCCTATACCTGCCATGTTAAATTTCTGGCTCTAACTAGTATAGTACACACTGACTTACTTGCACCACTGACTATATACTTTGAAAACTTTGTTCTTTGTTTGGAAAAAAATTAAAGTAATACTAAACAAAATTGATTTCCTTTGACCTTTAATATTTATTGAAGATTAAATTGGAACCCAAAGCAACTGAATAAATACAATATAATCATGTATACATTATAACAATATGGACACAAATTACAAACACTTAAAAACATCACGTAGGCAAGTATCAACAACTATTAACCGTGTACAAACCCAATTTATCGAGTCTTTCATTTTACTGAAGCGGCGTACTCCAACGTTAAATGACATTGCGTTGACTAAAAGCAAATCTGCACAACAACCATCACACCACTGAGGTTCTGCGTACGCAACGACTTACGATGGTGACCCTCAGATCAAGCTGAAATACGCAATGTTTATGTCTCTACATTGCCCATCTCTCCATTGGATCTATTTGTCATTTTAACTCTTTCTATGATAAATAGTACCAAAGTCCACTTTTAAAACTAATAAGGTTGTTTTAATCAAACTTTGGTCTATTTTTTTTTAAGCAAAGATAATGTGATTATTCATTAAAAAACACATTTTTTACTATACTTCGTTTCAATTAATTATTGCACTTTGGTCACTTTTTTTTTAATACAAGAAAATTTTATTTTCATTTTAAAAAATGTTATTGTAAAAATATTTATATATTTTTTTATAAAGAGGGAAATATTATATAATACTGTAGTTAGAGACTTTTGTAACCATAATAAGAAAAAAAAAAAGGTTGTCTTGAAAAATATTTAATTTCAAGATGCTGTAAGCTTTTAACCCTACAGAATTTGATACAAAGATGAAAGACTACTTACAGCAGCTACATTGCTAAAGGCAATTTGGCATAGAGCCAAGCTACATTGCAGTCTCCTTCAAAGAACATTGAAGAAAAAAAAAATAAAGTCGGCATAATAACAGAATCTCATGACATTTAGCTGATAATTCAAGTGAGCAAAGTGCGGTTAACAGAGTTAATTTGTTAATTACAAAAAGGGCACAAAGACAATTCAGCCCAAAAGTAACAAACAAAATCAGATCAATACTAAGTTTGGTACTGAACATTTCTAGGCTTAAATCTATACTCTCCTTACATTAGACACCATTAAAATAAAAACGTCCCATGCTGAACTAGAAAAGATTTTAGTCGAGAAACAGGGGTACCAACCTGAGCAGCAAGTTCTTAGCCTCATTCTCCTTTACATCCACTCCGAGATCCTTGAATGCATTGATCAGCTCATCCAGGTCTATCTTGCCTGCAACAAGAACCAACCGTTACTGTCGACAGTTTTAATCAGGGTAGGCTAGGTATAAACTTAATTGAATGGAACAAAATGGTAAGTGTAACTAATTTGTAGCTAGAAAAATTGCAATAAAAACATTACGGTTTATAGGCAATTTACTGGTATTCATTTTTCTACATTGAAATACCATCATGCGTCTGCTATCCAAACACACATAACCTTACCATACTGAAAAAATAATCTTACAGAAAACCAGTGACAGCAGTAAAACCTAATTACAGTACAGTAGTTCAGAAAGTGCCAAGATGTTGCCTGTATTCCAGTAGCAATAAATGTCAACGTTTTAGGCTTAAACAATGACATTTTTACTGCAACGTCAAAGTCCAAATTTGAAATTCCCGCCAACTCACCATCCTTGTTCTTGTCGAGGCTGTGGAATTGCAAGCGTAGCTTCTTTTCGTGCTCCTTCACGTAGTGGATGAACTCGGCAAGGCTGACGTCGCCGCTCTGATTCATGTCCGACCGCTCGATGAATTTCTGTAACAACCACCGTGACACTTTCAAGGAGAGAAGATACGGTGTTTGACTTTTAGCAAGCAGAACAGTCGCTATTGGACATGGCAAATTTATTCTACTTGTGGGTGGTGTTGAACTAATTTATCTGTCAGTGAATGTAATTATATAGTATAATTAATTACAGTACCCGGTATATTATGATAATATTGGTATGCATTGCACGCCACATTATGAATATGAATTGTGCCAATGAAAACTATATGATACAGTATGAATTATTTAACCCAACAGCTTCCCCATTTATTTATATGATATTGTGTATGCACAACATAGTACACTAATTACATACAGTATGCATATTGTACTGGTACATTAGCTATTGCATTATTGATTTTTCTTTCTTCAAGAAAACTTAAAATATGTACTGTACTGTAGTGAAATTGTAAAGGAAGTCTGCTTGACATCAATATCTGAAGTAATCACTATAATAATAGTCCTCAACATTGAATAGCGGTATTTGACACACTTTTAGGTTGAATGACCTACTGCTCAGTTTCTGCAAAATTAGATCAAAATTGTATGTCTCTGAAGCATAATATGTACCATTATAATACATAATATATGAAAATTTTCACACCATAGATGCTTAAAACATATCGATATAGTACTCAACTTTCTTATTATGCATATAAGGTTTTATTTTGTAAGTCGCTTTACTGGTAAACATGTTTCGGGGTGGCATGAATGGCATAATTTGGCGGCAGCACAGACAATTGTCTGTGGCGGCAGCATACGGACGTTGGGCAGCTGTCGCTTTCCAGGACTCTGTGGAAGCGAGCGTATTTCGCGCCCAACATTCATAGGGGGTGCCAACTGCAAGATATTTTAGTTGCCAAATCTAGGCTAGGAAATTGGAATGCATACCAAGTTTCGCGCCTACCACAGTACAGTGTACTGCAGCGCCCACATTTTGAAGAGACGGCTGCCAAGAAAGCGCAGGGTGAAAAATCCGTCTATTGAGGGATTCGATCCGGCGTACTCATGAACGGAAAGCAGCAGTCATAACCACTATGCCATCCCCAATGAACATAGATGTTTGTCAAGAACAGATATATAAACTATCAGGCACTGAAATTTTCCACCAATCATATCACAAATTTCAATGACGTCATAAATTTTCGACCAATCGTAGACTTGGATGAGACGGTGGGGTGGGAACCTTTGGTGTGATATTCGCGCGAAGATTGGTGCGCGAAATTGCGCGCATATGCGCTCTGCGCGCAAATGCGGGAATATTCGCTATAGATACTTTCAAGATGGCGTACGCCCGCATTTAAAATCATATGACACACCATTAATGTTTCAAAATTTGAACTATAATAATATACTAATAATCATATTATAAGTTAATTGTATAACTGTATTCTTATTTTAATATTGATAATGTTATAATATGTTTTTGTTTGTAAGTACTTGAAGTACTATAACAATCATATTTTATTCTTTAGGTCTCGATCATTATTATATTTTATAATTTTTTTTTTTTTTTACAAGGATACACCTCTAAGAGCTTACAGCTCGCGGCGGGGTACTGGGTAGGGATAAGGTAGGGAACGGATAGTAACCACGGCCTGCATGCTTACGCGTCCCAGCATTTGCTGAGGTGAGACTAAGGGAACCGTGGAAAACCTCAGTCAGGACGGACACCTCTACTTTTTCTCAATGGCCCAAAGCAATGTCCAAAGCCTGGGGAACCTATATAGAATAATCTATTCTGTACATTAACTGTCATATATGTCTTTGTGTTGAATAAATAATTTAATAATAATATATATTCACGAATATGCGGGGACTATTATAACATCACTGGTGGGAACACCGCAAAATCAGCTGACTTAAAATTAAAACCTCTATAGCGACTTCACTGCCGCCACATATGTAATAATTTTTTAACATTTATTGATATCTATTAGTATTATTTATTCAGAAGAAACCGGAAAGCGAAACGTGGAAGGGGGACTCTTTAAAGTAGATCGAGTGAGCGATTTCATTTTTTGGAAGACCGGCGCTATTCGTGAATAACGTAGTGGATTATTATTTACACCGCAGCGGTGCGGCTAGCGGCTCCAGTGCATGTGGAGTCGCTATTCGCACCGCCGCTGTGCAAATAAAAGTTACCATGAGCGCTATTCGCATCAGGTCTTTTTAATCGGAAGAAACCGGGAAGCGAAATATATGACAGAGGCCGGGACATTGTAATCAGAAGAAACCGGAAAGCGAAAACAAGAAAGGGGGGCTAGCTCTTTAATCGGAAGAAACCGGAAAGCGAAACATGAAAGGTCGCGGGGGACTTTTTAATCAGAAGAAACCGGAAAGCGAAAATATGAATGGCGGGGGCCTTTTTAAACGGAAGAAACCGGAAAGCGAAACGTGATTTATAATGATTATATATATCGAAAATATATGAATGGCGGGGGGCTGGGGGGCTTTTTTAATCGGAAGAAACCGGAAAGCGAAACGTAGTTTATTATAATGATTATATAATATAGATCCCTGACTCCACGGCACAGTAGGGCACAGTTAGCTAGGTACCAAGTTCAATCTTGTGTTCTATTAACATTGTAATTTGAACTGAGCGTAGCCGGTGCTCGCGGCCGGCTGTGCGCGACAACTTAATTAAAGGAAACATATGTGGTTGCGTTGCGGCCGCACGCTGTCCCAAGGCACAGCCACGCCCTGAGGGTACACACGTCTGTTGCCTTGTTAATTGTGTGTGAAAAAGGAGGCTTTTTAATCGGATGAAACCGGGAAACCGAAAAGCAAAAGGGGGCTTATCAGAAGAAACCTGGTAGCGGACAGTGTGATTTAATTTCAATGTGCAATAAAGTTTGAAGTGAATAAAAAAATACATAACGTTCATCTTTTATACCTTGAAATGTCAAAAAGTTGAGTGGAAGGTCGAAGAACGTCAACGGCGGCCGGCGAGAGTTCAAAAATATTTGAATTTACCGCTCGCACAACAATCAAAACAATCGGTTGCCATGGAGCCGAGAATCAACAGCAGAGAGTTTATCCGCAACAATATACTCAAACGATACCGATAAAACCATAAAAAAAATAATTTACATGAATTCAAGCCCAGGATTTGAATTTCCCGCCTCCCGCGTTCACTTCCGGTCTTTTATTTGGTCAGAATCAAGTTCCTAGGTTAATTTTACGTAGGGTCTGTCACTTCATTCCAGTCTCAGCCTCTCAGCACGTTATATAAATTTACACATTCCTTTTTTATTATAAAAACATAAATAAAATCACGGCAATTAATTAATTATATTGACAATAAAATCAACTGGTCAATTGGCCCCCCTGGCTCAAGTTTTGGTCCACCGTGGCGGCGATCATGCAGTTGCAGTTTTCCAAAACACATATGGCATGGCTCTAAATAGTACATAATAGGCGTAACGCGGGCTGAAACCCGCTTTTTTTTTTTTTTTTTTTTTTTTTTTTTGCAAAAGCCTACAATTTGCGGTGGGCTGCGGGGTAATGAGTACAGATAAGGTAGGGTAAGGATGCATGGTGCAAAGGCCACGGCCTGTCGATCACTCGTGTAGCGGCGCAAATATCCCATGCAGCAATCGCTGAGGTTATACTGAGGGAACCGTGGGAAACCTCGCGCGATCAGTTAAAACTATATTAATTTTTAAACAAAATTGTATGGATATTTAATACACATGCAGATATAATAATTTTACTGTCATGTAAAAGATAATAATAATAATAATAATGTTATAATAATGTTTGGTACGGGCGCTTGCACCTTGGCTTGATTGAGCCCGGTGTTAGTGCTTATGAAGAAGAAATAAGCAAGAAAAAAAAAAATAATAATAATAAGGTTTAAAAAAATACATTATGATAATTAATATTTAATATGTTATTATTATATATTTATATTTTATGATATATTATTATCTTTGATAAAAAATTTTAAGTCTGGATATTTATTATAACTTTTTTATATGCATTAATTGCAGGTGTTAAATTCATTTTTGAGCAATAATTTATAATTGTAATCAACACATTTTTAAATCCTACTGTAATAAAAGTCTTAATTAAATGAAAATCAAATCGAAAAATATTTAAAGTGTATATTTATTTTATCTAGTTGCATGTGATAATTAATTTAAATTATTATAATATATTTGTTGCGCAGTTATGCCAGTTATATTATTGAATTTAATTTTTAAAGCACTTTTCATGAGTAAAAACTCCTTTAACGACTTTATTTTGCTTTATTGCTTGCAGAATATCGAAATTTAGGGTTCTTTTAATGCAGTTTAAATTTTCCCGCAAATAAGAAAATGCGCGCACTTTCCAATGTGCGCGCGCGCATTATCTAGAAAATGAGCAAAAGTAAAAGTGCGCTTGCGTTTTTACAACACTAGCGTCGTTGAGGGCGTATGCATACAAAAAAAATCAGGTGTAAATTTTGTAAACCCAATCAATATTATACCACGGGTAAGTTTCTTTAGCTTAATAATAAGTTTATATTAGAGACTGTATTGTTAATTATTTTTAATATACCGTAAAAAAGCAGATCAAACTGCTGGAAGCCTCCAGAAGAAACTAGAGAAAAAAATAATAGTAGCACTTTTTTCCTGCAGTTGGTACTTCAAAACACAGCAGCGCCACCAAGTGAGAACTTTGGAACTGTCTGGGTCTACGCCGGTCGTAGACGCATTAAATCTACGCCGGAACTTTTTCAATGTTCAAAACATCCGTGACGTCACCCGACGTAGCTCTATTAAACCTACGTCGGTTGTATAAAACATATGATTCATGACGTCACTAATATAACAAATGCAATAAACGGAGCTAATTGTTCAAATTTTTTACTCCACTGACTTTACGTGTAATTATATTATAATTGATTGTAATAAACGGTATTATGCAGAGTCTGTAGTAATTTTTATATTTATTAATTGTAAATATATTATATTTATACAGTGCATATATATATATAATATCATAATTAAATTATTAAAATATATTATTAAAAATTCGCAACTGTAAAATTAATTCTGTATATAAATAATTATATATATATATATATATATATTATAATATATACTATATAATATTATATATATAATATAATATATATTAATTATATAATCATATACTAAATTAATTTAACTAAAAGGCAGATAGTGCAATTAAGTGACGACGAAGGTATAAAAAAAAAAAACTTTCCGGCAAAACTGGCATAAGAAATAAAAGCGTACGTGAATTGAGTGAAATATATTATATAATTATATATTAATGGGAAGCTGTGACCTTGACGTCATCGCGACCTTTGTCCTAACCTAACATTATACTTTTACAATTAAGAACAGATTGGGCGCACTACACGTAATTAAGATCCTATTATATTTATACGCAGCAATTTTTCGATCGCGGTATTGTTAATTAATTCTTTACACAAGTTCTGTTTCCGAATTGAAAATCACGTATTGTCAATAACCTTTTACATTTGCCACTATTAAAATATTATTTGCAACCCCACAGACCTCAGCTCAGTTTAAGTAAAAAGAAACTCTAAAAAAAAATCGCGGTACTTGTATTAATTCTGATTTTGGAGCGGGAAATTTGCGCAATATATGCCCATGGTGTCAAAATCTGCTGATCTTCAACATACGAATATCTTCCAGTAAAAATATGGCGACCAAATTGGCAGGTCAAAGATTCCCATTGAAATATTCCTTATGGGCAATTAAAACCCACAAAAATTCCAATTTTTTTTCCAGGAAAATGGTCCGTAAAAAAATATTTGAAAATGCATTGAAGAATTCATTATATTTTATATTATAGCTAGATAGGAACTTTTTGGACCAATTAATTAATAAGTTTCGAGTAAAAAGCTGTTTTCTGTTCCATGTAAGACTACATGTTAAAAATTTAAAAGACCTCCAAAACACCAACTTTGGGAATTTTTTTGGTGAAGAATTTTTTATCGGAAGAAAATAAAATGTTAAAAAAATGCAATCGCTCGATCGTCACTCTACTTTAATAAATATATAATAAACTGCATGGTCTGCATGACGTACATACGTACTTCATTACTTCGATTATTTGGTACGTCTATAAATTAATTCATGTATTTTTCGAGTACTAAGCTTATAGCTCCAAAAATGTACTATATAGCTAACCTTCTAAAAGCAACATCGAATATTATATACCATTTCACGTCATAGTGGCCACCTACACCACCAAATATTAAAGTTCTTTGATTTTAATAAAATTAAATCACAGAGGACATGTTCGTATAATGAACCTAAAAAAATGGTTTTTGTATTTTTCAAAAATATTCAAAATTGAGGGACAATGGGCAAATATGAAATAGCGTCAGAATGCAAATGTAGCATACGGCGGCTCCAGTAACTCGGAAAATATTATGCATAAATTAAATTTGATTTTTTCTATGGATGCACAACCATATTATATGTGTCTACAACATCCTGCTTTCAGATTTTCTCTATGGGTTTTAGTTTTTTTGTTATACCGGTTCCCGTAAGCCAAGTATGACGTTTTTGAAGCATTTGCTTTCCGCAGCCCAAATATAGGCTAAATTTTTTTTAAATAAAAAATTGATTCTATATAGCTTCTAAACATCTCTTCTTACCATAAAACTCCTAAAAATATTTTTTTTTCTCAACTATATAATGGCACAGTAAACGAGAAAGGGTACAATACTACAATTCGTTAAGGTACCTACTTTGCGGGCCAAAAAAGTCAATGTCATTCAAACTTTAGGAGAATTTTAATGACACAACTGGAATCCTCGATCGCATCTTAATTAGTAAGAATCAAAAATAATCTCGATGTACCTCTCGAGTATTTCCTTGCAAAAGCTACTGGGGGTTAATATCAGGTCAGTCCAATAAGGAGATGGGCTTGGGTCAATAGATTTCGATGAATTTCACATTTATTATGTTACACATCTAACCTAGTTTGATGAGGTTTGGGCATTATTTTTCGAAATTTCGAAAAAAAAAACGAATTTCAGGAATTTTCAAAAAATCAATAAAGAGGGCAATCTCGAGAGATAAAAAAAAATGTATCTTAAATTCTGCTACACATAGAATTATAATTTAAATTTTTTCAAGTTTTTAGTCAGATTGCCAAACTTTTTTGCATTGAAAATTTTGACCTTGAAAATTTATTAAGGTCAAAAGTCAGAGGTCAAACTACAAAAAGCGTATAACTTATTCATACCAAAGCACATTGTTAAAAAAATCAAGATATGGGTTTTAAACAATGGTTATCCTTCTATAAAAAAACTGGTTTCAAATTTATGGAGAAATTCAAAATTTTGAAATTACGATTTTTTTCACTAATTATTCCGAGGTTTTTAGAAAAAAAAAATCGAGTTTTGTCATGAATTTTACACAGGTTACTCATCTGACCCAGGTTGATAAGATTAGGAAATAATTTTTTCAAATTAAAAAAAAAAAATTATTTTCAAACCTTATCAACCTAGGTCAGATGAGTAACCTGTGTAAAATTCATGACAAAACTTGAAAATATTTTTCAAAAAACCTCGGAATAATTAATAAAAAAAAACGCAATTTCAAAATTTTGAATTTCTCAAAACGGTTTTTTATAGAAGGATTTAAACCTATATATATCTTGATTTTTTTAACAATGTGCTTTGGTATGAAGTTATACGTTTTTGTAGTTTGACCTCTGGCATTTGACCTTAATAAAATTTCAGGGTCAAAATTTTCGATGCAAAAAAAGTTTGGCAATCTGACTACAAACTTGAAAAAATTTAAATTATAAATCTATGTGGAGCAGAATTTAAGATACAAATTTTTTTATCTCTCGAGATTGTCCTCTTTATTGATTTTTTGAAAATTCCTGAAATTCGTTTTTTTTTTAAATTTCAAAAAATAATGCCCAAACCTCATCAAAACCTATAGGTTAGATGTGTAACATATGTGAAATTCATCGAAATCTATTGACCCAAGCCCATCTCCTTATTGGACTGACCTGATATTAATCTGGGGTAACTCCCTTTATATAGTACTACTCTATACGCACCGCGTGCGCACCTCGTCAGATCCGTGATAGCACGAAACGTCAGAGTGCTGTTGTGTTTATTGCAGGGACCGGATGCACGCATTTTTTTCGTGCATCCGAGATGCGCATCCGGATGCAAATTAATTTTTCGTGCATCCATGGATGCGCATCCGGATGCAAATTTATTTTTCATGCATCTGGATGCAAATTTATTTTCCATGCATCTGGGATGCGCATCCGGATGCATTAATTTTTTCCCGTGCATCTGGGATGCACGGATGCGGATGCAAGCCCATTTTTGCGCATCCGTGTGCATCTTGCATCTGCATCCGATCTTTGGTTTTTATAATACACTTTGTTTCTTGCAATTTTAAACGATAAGTGGCAAATAAATGTTAAAAAAATGACTCGTGTTTAAGATTTATTTAGAGGCCTTTAGCAAAAAACCTGATAAAAAAAAGAGGAAAAAAAGTGTTAAATGGATGCAAATTTATTTTTCGTGCATTCGTGGATGCGCATCCGGATGCAAATTAAGCAAATTTATTTTTCATGCATCTGGGATGCGCATCCGGATGCATTCATTTTTTCCCGTGCATCTGGGATGCGCATCCGGATGCATTCATTTTTCCCTGTGCATCTGGGATGCACGGATGCGGATGCAAGCCCATTTTTGCGCATCCGTGTGAATCTTGCATCTGCATCCGATCCCTGGTTTATTGACATGAAATTTATGCAAAAATAATATTTTATTGCATCTATGAAATAAACTTGCTTCTAAATTATGTCACTGAGATAATTTTCCTTCTATATATCGTCGCCTCAGAATGCAAATCACGTAACTATAAAAAAATTTGATGCAATTTTAAACCTTATTTTACTAGAACATAAGGGTCAAAGTCCCATCAATTTTTTTTGTAATTATGTGATTTGCATTCTGAAGCGACGATATTTGCTACCATTTTTACGCAAAATTCAATCCCACGTACCTAATATCTTAATTATAATAGCAAATGGAAAAGGAAAATTATCTCAGTGACGTAATTTAGTAGCAAGTTGCAAGGTTATTCCATATAGATACAATAAAATATTATTTTTGCGTAAGTTTCATGTCAATAAACACAACAGCACTCGGCCGCGGCGTGCTATCACTGGTCTGATGACAAGGTGCGCACGCGGTGCGTATAGAGGGAGTTACCCCAGTATAGCTTTTGCGAGGAAATACTCGAGAGGTACATCGAGATTATTTTTGATTCTTACTAATTAAGATACGAGGATTCCAGTCGTGTCATTAAAATTCTCCTAAAGTTTGAATGACATCGTCTTTTTTGGCCCGCAAAGTAGGTACCTTAACGAATTGTACCCTTTTTCGTTTACTGTGCCATTAGTTGAGAAATTTTTATTTTTTTATTTTTAGGAGTTATATGGTAAGAAGAGATGTTTAGGAGCTATATAGAATCAATTTTTTATTTAAAAAAAATTTAGCCTATATTTGGGCTGCGGAAAGCAAATGCTTCAAAAACGTCATACTTGGCTTACGGGAACCGGTATAACAAAAAAACTAAAACCTATAGAGAAAATCTGAAAGCAGGATGTTGTAGACACATATGGTTGTGCATCCATAGAAAAAATCAAATTTAATCTATATGCATAATATTTTCCGAGTTACTGGAGCCGCCGTTTGCTACATTTGCATTCTGACGCCATTTCATATTTGCCCATAGTCCCTCAATTTTGAATATTTTTGAAAAATACAAAAGCATTTTTGTAGATTCATTATACAAAAATGTCTTGTGATTTTTATCAAAATCAAAGAACTTTAATATTTGGTGGTGTAAGTGGCCACTATGACGTGAAATAGTTCTAATAATATATATATATATATATATATATATATATATATATATATATATATATATATATGTATATAAATTTATATTTATATATATATATATATAAATATATAAAAATTTATTTGAAAATCCATTAAAGAATTCATCATAGATTACGTACAAATTTTTTAATTGGTACCATAGTTCAGACGAAGTTGGAGTAAAAAGCTGTTTTCTGTTCCATAAGGATGCATGTTAAAGGCCTCCGAAACACCAACTTTGGGAATTTTTTGTGGTGAAGCTATTTGAGATGGAATTTTTTGGTTTTCATTTCTCAATAGAGGGCGAGTTGAACTATTTTTAGAAAATAAAACATTCAAAAAAATTAAATCGCTTACTCTACTTTAAGTCATGATCTATGCAACAGCATGGTAGCTTGCCAAAAATATTTCTAATATTTTTTATATATTTTTTTCCTATACTATATAAAGATAACCCAATGCTCAAGTAATCGTATTGATTTTGTAAAATAACACAATTATCAAAAGACAGTAATGGAATTATATGAGACGTATGTCCATATTTGTCATGGTTGCGCTTTTTTTTTGATAATGTACAGACCTTAATAAAAAAATGCATGCTTGGCTAATTTTTGTTCCTTGCAATATGTACCACGGTTATAGCCTAGCAATTGTAATATTGGTCAGAAAAATTCACAATAAAAAATATTAAAAAATATATTTGCCAAACGGCAGCGACGCAAAGTTGGCTCCGAGCACTATATATATAATAGGTGCAAGAATATAATGGGCTTGCCTAAAAACCTCACCGCAAAAAAGATATTTTCTATTCTATATAATATACAACAGTGCGCCAGGGGACCATTTGATGCTTATTTCGTAATATCGCTTTAACTTTTTAGTTTATATATACGAAATTCAAAAATATTTATAATTCATCTTGGTACGTCCTTAATTCTTAGGCCTTCCTATAAAGTCTATAAACACATCAGATTTTTTTTAAACAAAATCTGAGGGGGATTTATATTTTTTTACGGGACTATTTTTTCCGGAAAGAAAAAATGAGATATTATTATGGAATGTGAAAATTTTAGTGGCTTAATAATCGAAAGAAGGGGTAAAAAAATATATTGTACTGTGAATTTTTTCAGATTTTTCTGAGACCGGGAACTATTTTTAAAAAATTATTGAAAGTCTAATTTTATGACGTCACGGGCATAATTTTTTTAAAAAGTTTCCAGTCTCAGAAAAATCTGAAAAAATTCACAGTACCATATTTTTACCCCTTCGTTCTTTCGATCAAGGCAATCAAGCCACTAAATTTTTCATATTCTACTATCTCATTGTAATTTTTGTGGGTAAATTTCTCGTAAGGAATTTCGATTAATATAATATTTCGCCTATAATGGACAACATGCATGAAAGATTTTTATTGCAGAAATGAATAGAGGGTACCAAATGCTACTCTGAAATTTTTCAGATTTTTTTGAAACCCAGAGCTATTTTTAAATAATTATTGAAAGTGCGGCCACGCCCTGGAGGCGTCAGTAGCGCGTATCCAGTCTCTATCCTTTTTATTAAGAATTCAGAGGTGCCAACTGAAATCACAGGACTTTCAATAACTATTTAAAAATAGTCCCGGGTCTCAAAAAAATCTGAAAAAATTCAGAGTAGCATAATTTGGCACCCTTTATCCATTTCTGCAATAAAATTTTTTCATGTATGTTGTCCATTCACGCTTTTATTTCTTTTGCCGGAAAGTTTTTTTTAAAGTAGAGTGAGCTAGCGAGTTCATTTTTTTTAATATTTTATTTTTTAAAAATTATAGTTTAAGCTGCCCTCTACCGAGAAATGAAAACCAAAAAATTCCATCTCAAATAGTTTCACCACAAAAAATTCCTAAAGTTGGTGTTTCTCGGAGGCCTTTAACGTGCAGCGCGGCATTATGGAACATAAAACCGCGTTTTACTCCAACTTTTTCTGAACTATGGTACCATTTAAAAAATACTTACGTAATCTATGACGAATTCTTTAATGAATTTTCAAATAAAAATTTTTTTACGGGGTCGTTTTCTTGGAAAAAAATCATGAAAATCCTTATGGGAATTAATACCCGCAAAAACTTAAAGATTTTTTTCCGAAAAAACGGCTCCGTAAAATATTTTTTTATTTAAAAATCCATTAAAGAATTCATCATATAGATTACGTAGGTATTTTTTAAATGGTAGCATATAGTAAATATAGTTCAGAAAATGTTGGAGTAAAACGCGGTTTTATATATGTTCCATATAAGGCTGCACGTCAAAGGCCTCCGAAACACCAACTTTGGGAAATTTTTGTGGTGAAATAACGTACTATATTACTATTTGAGATGGAATTTTTTGGTTTTCATTTCTCAATAAAGGGCAGCTTAAACTATTTTTAGAAAATAAAATATTAAAAAAAATGCAATCGCTCACTCTAGCTACTTTAAATACCCCTCTCCGCTTAATTTCATTTGCACTGCCTTATATAATTATTTATTTTTTATTTTTTTTTTAGTATATATTTTATATATATTATAATTGCTACATATAATTTAATAATATATATTAATAATAATTTAGTTTAATTATATATATACACTATATATATATATATATATAAATATATATATATATATATATATATATATATATATATATATATATATATATATATATATATATATATATATATATTATATTATATTTACAGTAAATAAATATAAAAAAAATTACTATATTATAGACTCTGCATATTAAAATACCGTTTATTACAATTATTACAATAAATTATAATAATATATAATTACACGTACGATCGAGTCATTGGATCGAGTAAAAAATTTGAACTTCAGCCTCGTTTATTGCATTTGTTATATCAGTGACGTCATTAATCATATGTTTCATACAACCGACGTAGGTTTAATAGAGCTACGTCGGGTGACGTCACGGATGTTTTGAACATTGAAAAAGTTCCGGCGTAGATTTAATGCGTCTACGACCGGCGTAGACCCAGACAGTTCCGAGAACTTTGGTTTGTTCGAAAATGGAGACGGGTAGCGATCTTAAAAAATACACATTTGAATGCAATACACTGAAGTTTTTATGACATTACCTTATTTGTCGTACCGTAAATAAGTGGAAATTAACATAATCTTCACAATAAATAAAAGGTCAACACTATTTCAAAGGCGAAACACGGCAAATGTGAGTGTAAAACTTGCCCCCACGACGCCCCTATAATATCCCAGGATCGTCATATTTAAACATTTTATTTTGTTTATTTGAAGTATCAAATTTATATTTCTCCTACGAAACAGTCTCAATTACATTACAAGGAACAGGTTTATAATTTCATAATCGTTGTACGACGAATATTGAAGCGTCCTCCTTTGTGACAGTTACCCCGGACGTTTTGCATATGGCGTATGCATATTACGGCAGTCCATGATTTATGGTCATGGTGGCCTTGGAGACATTTGTTTATAAAAATGCTGAAAAAAAGACACAAGGAACAATAATGTTAATCGCAAGTTACCTTTGCATATCCCTGATGAACTCCAGACTCGTGCAGAGACTGGGTGAGGTCACGAACGTCAATGCGGCCATTGCCGTCAATGTCCAACGTCTTGAACAATTTTTCGAGCCTTTCTTCATCAACCTGGGGTAGTTCGTGAAGGTAATGGGCCGGTGGGGGTACCACACCACCATTTCCATTCGTTCCGTTCACCATTGTAATCACTCAGCAATCATAATTAAATATTAATTACGAATGACACACGAACACAAATTTTTTCGCGATCCTCCGCAATGCGTCAGCTGTAAGCAGGGATACCAACCGTATTTTATATTTTCTTATCAGTAGATAAGCTTTTATTACTGGAAAAATAATAATTATAAAATAAAATAAAACAACAAATTAAGAAAATATTGTTTTTAATGCATTTTATAATGCATATTCTGCTTTTTAATATAAAATATGGATTTATTATTTTAATTTTCAAGCTTATTGCACCTGTAGCGCGCAGGCTTTAATTAAAGATTATTTTCAAGGGTGCATTGAACTTACTATATTTTCTTTTATTACTTTTAGTTTAAGGGAGGGGATAATTGCTATAATTGGTTGCCACTTGTGTTAGAGTGAAAACATCAGAGTCTTCTGCGCGCAATGTTTTTAAGGGCCCGATCTAGTAGAGGGAAAACACCCCACGCGGCAAAATGTAGGCAACCACGCGGTTTTTCAGCTTAAAAGGAAAAACCAGCTTTATCTGCTCCTCACCACATTTCTTCATTTATATATTTGGAAAGAAAAGTCACAGAGACGTGGGAAAAAAATGACTTTGGCCTATTTTTTAATGAAAAATTCAATTTAATGCAGCTCTAAACAATTAGATTGGTACTTTTTGCGTATATGAGATGTTATTGATTGTGCGAATTTTGTATTCATAAACATGTCATTGTTGAGATGGGTAGCGTCCACTAAGCTGCTGGTATTGTTGTTTCGAGCACAATAGAGTGCTTCTGCACTTGCTGTTAGAGGAGGAGAAAGCCATAAAATGAACCGCTGTCAAACACGTTTATAATTTTGATTGTTTATTTCTCAATGCAAGAAAATACTCTACCAGTGATCTGAGACTTTAGAGAATAATATTATTTATATATTTTTTATAGTTAAAAAATTGAAATTTTCTCTATTGCGCCAAGTTTCTAAGACAGTAATTTTTTTTGTGTATATGTATATTGAAAATTAAATAAAAAAATATATACGATTATTACATCTTGTAAAAGTATAGTAAATGTCACAAAATGTGTTATTAAATTAATATTTTCATTTAATTAACGATCAAACAATATAAATAAAGGAAAGGTAAATTGGTTATTTTAAAAAAATTGCAAATTAAAAAATATACATTTTCTCTCGATTTATTCATATTTAAAATTTTCAGTGATAAATCACAAAAACAATTTTAATAAAATTTTAATTTTTTAAATTTTACATACAAGCATTGGATCCAACCACCACATTGGGCAACAACCCTTCGCTTTTACAGCTGTATACATACGTCACTGATATCCATGTAGCCACCATACCATGGATACAGATTTGAAAGCTCAAAAAGTCATTTTATTTTTTTTTTATTCTAGGCAATAATGTACCTTCAGATGACCCTATACTGTATACTACAGCATAACAATATACTGAATTCTCTTCAAAGTCAAGCTAGAAGCAAAGATAGAGCTTAGGAGCGAGACAATGATGGTAAAGCAAGATAAGGCTTGGGGAAGGGTTGACCGCGCGCAAGAGGACTGCAGGCTGGTGAATTCTTTTATTGTTCTCTTTCAGCTCTCTCTCCCTTTCTCTCTCTCTCTCTCTCTCTCTCTCTCTCGGCCGAGTCGGCCGCACTTGTATAATAGTTCAGTATTTCGCATATTTCCGCAATTCCGCACGGCGCTGCATTCAGCGGTTTTAGGAACTAGATATTGCAAAAAAGTAGCTTTAGTCTATCAGTTCCAGTACATTTAATTTTTTAAATTAACACATTCAGCACGCATCAAATGAAAGATGACAATTTTTTATAGGGGGCTGGACGATTTTCATTTGTAAAATTCGTTTTTTTTAAAGTGTTATGATAAAGCAAAGTTGACACTCTTTTACCACTTTTAATTATTAATTAATAATTAATTGGTGGTACTTGTGTAAAAAAAAATCGACTGGCCCCCTACATACCAGTCTCTTCTCTTAAATAAAATTGTTTATTTTTTTTTTAAGCAAATATTGAACCTTACAGAACTGATGGAAAATGCTGTTTTTTCCTTATGGCCGTTTTTACTAGATCGGGCCCTTAACAAAACATTGTTCAATGTCTGTCGCGTGGTGTAATTTTCGATTGTTGAACGCGAGAAAGGAAAAAAGTAAACAAACTCCGTTGTTTACAATTTTTTGCTGCTGGCGGCGCCACCAGCGAGCGGTAATTATCAAGGGAAGCATTATGAATAACATGAAAACTTAATGGAAGTAATTAAAAAAATCAGGAAAAGTTTTCAAAAATCAAGTGAAATGGAAAGAAACATGCGCGGAAATTTTATAGAAAAAATTAAGAATTTTTAACGTTTTTTTATCATTGAAACGGTCGAAGAAATGTTGAGCGGTAACTCTGGTGTAGGTAATGTACATCATTTCTATGTTCCCAAGGGCTTGTAAGCTCTAAAATCTCTTAGCTAGCAGTTCTGGCAGAACTTGGCTGCTCTTACTAGCCGCACTAGTGTCCATTTGTTGATTTATTTAAAAAAAAAATAGCAATATAATAGGGTTTTAAAATTTTAACTTTGAATTTCTATATACTGAAGATATAGCAGTAATTTGATATGCTACAAGTTTCTATGCTGTTAGACTTTAATGCTGGAGTGACTGAAGTCCCATGCAACATTTATGATCGCACAGAATCTCGTTAAAGGCAATGAAATGCTAACCTCAGTCTGCGTCTTCTCTTTTTTGTGTTAAAAATAAGATAAAGTACAGTAATATTTGCTAATAATTATTTTTTTACATTACCTGGATCAATGTAGTACGAAGTAATGATGATTTTTTTTACTTTTGGTGCTGTACTTTAGAAGATATCGTTACATTTAGGCGTCAACTCTCGAAATTCCTATGTTAAACAATGGCGCATAGTCAACAAAAACCGCTCGCTAGTGGCGCCTCTGTTGGCTCTAGCGGGCGTAAAATGGAACTAAAGCGTCACGCAATAATCGGGCCACGCGACAGACATTGAACAATGTTTTGTTAAAAACATTGCGCGCAGAAGACTCTGGAAAACATAAAAGTTCGAAGTGTGTCTTACCTTTACCTGATCGATTGAACACGTAAAGTATATTATATAGCAAGTCAATATTCCATGACGTAATAATTCAGTACGTACTCCCCGGGATCGAAACTTTTGTATTTTGGACCTCGATCGGTCCTCACGCGGTCATCAATCGATCTGTTTACAAACTTTCCAAGCGGCCACAAAGTCCGCTATATATCAGTACGTACACTATATATAAGCTCGAAGTCTGTAAGACCGGCTACGATCGTGTGGCATTAATACTATATAATTAATTAAGGTGTGGCCGCGTGATGATGCACGTACGTACGGAACGGTTTACAATAGAAAATACCACCGCTGTTGTGACGTATAGTGTTGCGAAATAGCACGCCAGTCTTCACGCGTGTGTGTTTATATTTGCGCATCACTCGAAAAGTCTATTAATATAATTATTTAAGCACACAACTCTCTTTCGAAGAGACACGCTAATATATACTTGCATATATACGTTCTACATATATATCTATATTAATTAAGATATGCAATAACTTTGTACAACGACCTTAACAAAATATTTATAAAAAAAGAAGCGATATGAATTATGCATGCTTTAAATTATGAGTACAGTAATAATTAAATGAAATAAAATTACAAAAGAATGCTGAGTAAAATCTCAAGTCAAGTCTTAATATCCATTTCTTTTTCCACTGAAACAATATTATAATACATAATTATTTTATTATATTAATATAATTATGTGTGAAAAATCTTAATTTTTTAAAATAAAATTTAATTAATGTATTTTAAGCAAAATAATGCATGAGACGTATAATACTTTGTACAGGGTTTTTGGTAACGGAAGGTGGGAAGGTGGGTGGCTGAAATCAAATCGGCTGCTCACTGCGATGCCTCGGAGAGGTGTACACGTACTGGGTGAGTATAGGAGGGTTATTGCGACGGCGGTACACGTGAACGCTGAATAGGGTATACGTCTGGGAGTGCAGAGTCTGTCTCTGGAGCAGTCGTCGGTTCAGATCATAGTGGTATTATAGTAGCAAATATGATATTGAAATTTCGAGTTCTTTAACAATTTTTTTAATTTTGAATGATGCATGGACAATTAGAGAATTATATACAGAGCAGTATTTTTTTCCAATTTTAGTCGATGTTAGACTTAACTCTAGATTGCAGATTTGCTTCGTTCTGAAGAAAACTTTTTTTTCTTGTATTTTGGGGTTTTGAGTATTTCGAGTATTATTCATCAATAATGGATAATACTCGAAAATAGTGGGCTGGCATAAGTTATACATGGTAGATGATAGTCAATAGTAATTGCATTAGTGAATAACTCTCAGAGCAAAATTTTTTTCAATTTTAGTTGATGCTAACTTAACTCTAAATTGCAGATTCGCTTCGTTCTGAGAAAACTTTTTTTTCTTCAATAGTTTTGAGTATTTCGAGCATTACTCAATAGTGGATAATACTCGAAAATAGTGGAAGGGTATAACTTAAATTTAATTAATAATCCTGTATATTGAAAAACTTAAAATAAATTTAAAAAAATCTTTGGCATGGATGAACATTTAAAAAAAATGTTATGATGTTTACAACCAAAAGTCCACGTATTGATTTCATGCAAGAGTTAACGAAGAGTTATCAGCTTTCATGTTGTGGTGTCGTGCTTTTTTTTATCGCAAATTAAAAAGTAGCATAAAAAAAAGAGTAAAAAGATAGACCGTGACGCAGACGCGCAGCACAATTCGACGTCTCTGAATTTGTCATGACGTTTGATGCAGATAATTATGTTGACAATTTATATAAATATATAGCTCAAATTTTTTTGTTAGGTCCAAAGTATCATAAAATGTTCTTTATACTTTGCATGCAAGCGATTAGTGGATTAGCGCGTATAGATATTTTGCATACACGATGAAGCACAACTGCGCATTATATAATTATGTAAATAAGAAGTGATAATTAAAAAAAAAATGTTTATGTAAAGTAAGAAGTAAATTGTTACACAGATTTTCTAGTATGTAAGCTCGACTTTGGTATTATATACTATATTATAGTTATATTTGATCGCGAGCACGTGTACTGAGATTTGGATTTGACTGGAGAGCATTTTTTTTCTGCATTGCTTACAAATTATTATTATCAATATTTCATAACTCGAAATTAATCTCCAGTATATTATTATGATTATTAATTTTTGCCATCTTCATTGTTAAGCATGCGAGCTTTAATGTAATTTGCTGCAATTGCAACTAATTGCAAGCATGTATCATGATACATTATTGCTTTATAGTGCTTATACTAACTTATCATTATCATACAACCACGAACCACGAGCTTTTAATAATGAAGCAATTGTGCATAAACACGTGCCATATTTTTTCCCCTATATAATATCTATATTTTATACTGTATTATATATGTTTAATACTATAACCCTATTATAGTACTGTGTGAAAATATATAATATAATGTTATATCATGTAATAGCTAATCTATAATTTGAAATTTGATTTTGCACCACTGTTTAGTTAAAAATAGGACAGATATTTAAAAATGACATATACTAGTAAGATCATATTTTATGGTTTAGATTTTAGATAGAGGATTATCTTAATTCGCACCCACTTTATTATATTTGTCCTATTCTTGAAACGATTTTTTTTTAAATATTAATGAAAACTACTGACTTAAATTTTAAAAAAATTGTACAATTATAAAAACTGAATTGGTGCTGTAGTTTTTTTGTTATCAAAATAATGCATACTTATAGATATATATTTCGATAACAATCAACATGATTCTATATTTTCTTATCAAAAGTACTTTTATCTTAATCAGACGACCATCCTACTTATATAATTGCAATTACTTATATAATAATTAAAGAAAAAGAATAAATATATAATATGTTAATTATTTTAATGTTAGTGAATTTATTATAATATTATGTATATTTTTTTAGTATAATAAAAACATAATTTAAAACAACTTTAATAAGAATCTTTCCTATCTTCAGCACACATTTTCAATCTTTGTTGCTAAGCAGCAGACTGCAGAATAAACTGACGACAAAATATAGTATTTTTTTTGTATTTTTATACATTATACAATATAATATATATAATTTTTAACTTTAACTTATATAATTTATTATTATATAACAAATGACAAAGTATATTAAATTTCTATTTCTAAATCCGTTTCATATAAATATCAATTGTCTTCTATTATTCTTTGCTGTTGATGTGTGGTGGGTTGTGGCTCACGACGACAGTCCTGATTGGCTGGCTCACTCGTAAGGGTGCGTGATGAACACGTGGAAGACTGCACTTATAACTGCTGCACACAGGCGCGGATCCAGGGGGTGGGCTGGGGGGGGGCTGCAGCCCCCCCCCCCGAAATTTTGGATTTAACATGGGCAATATAGGCATTTCCCCCACTCCAATTTTTTTTTTTTTTTTTAACATTGGCCTTATGGAGGCAGCCCCTCCCGAAATTTTTTTCTGGATCCGCGCCTGGCTGCACACGGCGGTAAAAGGTAAAAGGTCGGTAAATGCTCCGGGCCTTCTGTCACGTCTGGCCGAGCGTGATGGAGGCTACTTGCCGATATTTTTTCCCACTTTTATAGTTAATTTCTAAAGGAATATTTTTTACGGACAACTAAATTAAAAAAAAAAAAAAACGGAAATCAACGCCTTCTCCAACCTATATAGGTACTACACACAATTAATTTCCTCATAAGACTTGTTGCATGTATTCACTATATTATACCAGACCGATCAGAACATACTCGAATCTATATACCTATAACAGCAGCATGAGACCTCTCATGCAGTCAGAATTAAAATGCAAAATAATATACATGGAGATCATCAGCATAATTATAGTAAATGCAAAACAATGAGACAATAAAAATAAAATAAATAAATGAAATTTAATTCTGGTACATCACACAAGCTATTTTTCTTATCTCTAAACGTTGAACTCACGCGGTGCCCTAATTTAAAGTTGTAAATTGTCTGGTTTTTATACTTTTTGACTCTTTGACGGTCGCATAATATTTTGATGGCCGGACCATAAGGTCGTATGTAACTAAGTTTCATTATTAATTAAGTTTTACAGTACGAGCCGAATATAAAAAATATCATAGTAAAAAAAAAAAAAAAAACGGTTCAAATATTAATTTTGCGTTTTATCATTTAATCATCGATGGACTACAACCCGACATCTGGATTTTACTTCTCTTCTTTATTTAAATATTATTAATCTTCAAAATTTATAAAAAAATATTATTTATCAATCTTAATAGTTTGAATGACATTCATTTTACATATAACAAGAATGAGTTAGACTTTCGATGATAAGAAACTTGAGATAAAAAATATGAATTTTCTTCAGAAATATTCACTGATATGATAAGACTCTGGAAATTTTTATTTCAATCGTTATCAATTAATTTATAAAGTACAGCAGCATTACAATCCTTCGATCTTAATTGACTTACATCATGATGTGGAGACGCATGCTTGCCCTGCTTGCTTTCTGCGCCGGTAAGTTGAGGAAAATCTCCACAAATTTTTGTATTTTCAGAGTGAAAATCGCAAGAATTAAAAAACATAATAATATATTATTTTAATTTTCTAGTTTAGCTGGAAAAATTAAGAAATTCTCTTTATGAATGCTACGTTACAGGCATCTCTACATCATATATATATATATTTGACCTGCGACAATTACATATTTTCATATTAATTATAGACCATTCTCTTGCTCTCTTTTTTCAAACATTCCATTGTTTTTTAAGTTTTTCCCCTAAATGAGCAACTGCTGCAATGGTACATAAAATGATAGTATAGACATGATGCATAATTATATTGCATTAAATACTCAATTAACTCTTGACAGGCGCGGATCCAGACCCAAATTTTGGAAGGAAGGGAGGGGGGCTGTCTCCATATATGGCCAATGTTTAAAAAAAGTTTGGATTGGGCTAAATGCCAATATTGCCCATGTTAAATCCAAAATTTGGTGGAGGGGAAGGGCGTCCCCCCAGTCCCCCCTGGATTCGCGCCTGAACCTTGAGTACTCAAGCCGAGATGACAAGTACCCTCAAGGGCCTCTTGAAAGTCTTAATTTTATATCGCCTTGAGGTTAGGCAACTCGTTGAGCACCAGAACATAGTTAATTGCATATGCTGCAGGGGTTAATTTAAACCTCATTATTTCTTGGTGTTACAGTCTGTTCCAATGCAGCGGCGCGTTCCTCCCGGATTGTGGGTGGTACCCCCGCAGAACTTGGCGAGTTTCCATTCCAGGTATTATAACACTATATTAACCATTGTATTTTTATTATATTAGGTATTATCATGGTAAGATGAAGAAAATACATTAATGTCTTATTTAACCTCGCCATTAAAAAGACGATTCATTCTATTCTATAATATTCTACAGCGGTGGAAAAAAAAAAATCCCAACTGCAGCTCAGGGAGAAAGGGATGCTAAAACAATATAGGATTATAAAGATAAATTCAAAATTTTAACTAATTCTGCACCCAGCTAACGACGCACGGAAAGGTAACTGTGATGCAATGTTTGATGTGTGCAGGCGTCGCTCTACTACCAGGGTCGCCAGATGTGCGCCTGCACCGTGTTGAGCGCGGACTATGTGCTCACCGCAGCACACTGCGCCTACAAGTAAGTGTATTCAGTATTTTAAATCTGAGTTAACTGCAGAATATGATTATAATGTATACAGTATATATATTAAATAGTTGTTAGGTTTTAGGTTTTAAGAAATTTGGATTATATTTATGTAATTATATGTTAAGTAAAACCATACACGCAAGTTAGCATACAACTTCTTGCGTATAAAAGAGTAAAAGCATTGCAAGTCTCGAAGCAGGCAGTCATGATATTGTAAATTTGTTATCCTGAATTACTTTATGATGGTATAAATATCCTGTTTTCAAGAATTAAAGTATACTTGGTGGCCGTGGTTTGCAATTTCTTAATATTTGAAAATATTTTGAATCTAGTTCACACTCGGTTTCAGCTACGTGCTCTCCGACTTCACAGTGTACGCTGGTTCCAACCTGATCTCCGAGGCGAGCGCATACGTTGTGACGGCGGCCACTCTGCACGAGGGTTTTGTCAGCTCAATTTCCTACCCCAACGACGTAGCCGTGCTCAAGGTACGTGCGAGAAAGGGATTTTGTGTCCAGCGATTTAAGTCACCGCCGGAAAGTGTTTGGACAACCTATATGACATTTCTTATTGGAGAGAGAAACTTGACTTATGTATTTTTAATTTTCTCAGTTTTTTTTTAACCCTTCAAATCGAAACTGACATGACTCTGACGTCACAGTTTCCAAAACTGTGACGTCAGAGTCATGTAAAAATACAGCAAGGTGAATTTTTACCGGATGTGACTCCTCAGGTCGACCCACCTTTTACCTTCAATGAGAACCTGCAGCCCGTGCAGCTTCCTCCCCAGGGTTTGGAGTTTGAGTCCGGCCAGCCCAGCATTGCCGTCGGCTGGGGAATGACCGTTGTGAGTACTCAAAAACCTTAATTAACAAATCATATGCAATTTATAGCGTGTTATATATATGTAATTAGCGTGTTCAAGTGAAAACCATCACTGGGCGAGGGACTGGGAAAAGGGATACATGTATAAAAAAAAACACATGTAAATATGCTAATTTTTCGTTAGTTTTTAAAATATAAGCCAATTATTTGAAATCAGATTAAAAAAATTTATGGTATGAATGAACGGTGGAAAAAATCTCTCAAACTTTTCTTGGCATTAATATCGTTAAAACTTTTCAGATAATTTATATCATGCTTTGTCATATGCATTTATGACATTATTAAAGTATATAATATTAAAAATTACTTTATATTATGTATAAATGTTACAATAAAATTGCAATTTTACAACTTTTCAAATAGAAAACAATTTTTTGAAATATAACATACTAAGGAAATATAATTTTTAATTCTTTTCACTTTAAGGATTGTTATAATAATATATGTCACCGGCCATTGCTCAATATTTTCGATGATAAAGTGAAAATTAATATTTTTAGTCCATAAAATAAAGGACAAAATAAACTGTTAGTTTGCTGATGCAAAAAACTATAAATCCGGTGTGTAAGATTTTAAATAATTAATTTTTTCGTTTGAAAAAGATGCTGATTTGACTAAAAGTCCCAACAGTCCCCACTTAAAACAATGCCAGCTTAAATGCTGAATATCTCGAAAAATTTACCAAATTTGGTCTAATTTTTTTCCATTGAAAATTATTTCATGGTGTCAGGAAGGTTTGCTGAAATTTTCAGAGTGGTTCACCATCTACTAAGCCGACTGACATTTTATACCCACGCTGATTGTCCACTCGCTCCACTTTTTTCAGAGCGGCAGTCCGTACCCCGACGCACTCAACAAGGTGGACCTGCAGGTGTTCTCGGACGACGAATGTCTGGCCGCGTACTTCATCGGGCCCGCCGCTACCAACATCTGCGCCGGTCCGCCCCTTGACGTGGGAGGGTACGGCACTTGCGGGGTGAGCAAGTTTAGGGGTACTCTATCGTGATGCCATTTTAATTCTCATACAGGGGGAGGGTAAATTTTATAAATTTCGAGCCATTTCGACCTCTTTCATCTTTTTTTTTTTATCTCATGAGAAACGCTCCTAAATTTAAACAAATTAACAATCAAAAATAGGAAAAGACTCAAAAGACGTTACATGAATACTACACAAAAAATTAAAATTTATTGTACATAATCGAAGTCCTCCATAAAAAAATAATAATCCCGGTTTTCCATTGTACAGTAAAGTTCCGTTTACAGCCTTGTTAATCTCCATACTGTGAGTATATCACAATTTTAATACTGGCGATTAATAAGGCTGTAAAGAGAGTAGCCGAGGAGTGTACCTTAAATTCTCGTCAGATCACCGAAGTCAAGCAACGCCGCGCGTGGTTAGTAGTTGGATGGGTGACCATTTTCAACAAAAACCACGTTTCCCACCCAGGGGTAAAACGTTGCGCTTTTCCACTATGTGGTTCCCCTGGCTTTGGACCATTGCACTTCCGGTTCATTGACAAAAGCTGTAGCGTCCATCCTGGCTGAGGTTTCCACGTTTCCCTCAGCCGCAGGCAAATGCCGGGATGGATTTGCAAGGCCGTGGCCGCCCTCGTTCCAGAAGAGCCCGCGAAACGCTCAAGTTAGGGTTTCGGAAGGTTCGGGGTTTCAAAGTAGTATGTAATTAGTAAATAGAAGTACCCAATAGGATTTGATTAAAAAACTAAAAAAAATTATTGTTATGAAATTATGTATGTACTATCAGAACCAAAAAGGTGTGCCCCTGAATAGCATACAAGTTCCATAAGGAGAGGGGCACACCTTTTTGGTTCCGATAGTAGTGCATGACGCCAAGTGTACCACACTAACTCGACCCGTTCTTGGACTTTCCTTTCACGGTTCTGGTGGTTGCAGGGTGACACTGGGGGTGCGCTGATGGCGGAGGGCATGCAAGTGGGCATCTCCTCGTGGCAGCGCGTGCCGTGCGGTCAGCAAGGCTTCCCCGCCGTCTTCACACAGGTAACATGAGGGATTTTGAATAAACTTAAACTACATAGCTATATTGTATAACTTTACGAGAGTACAGTCTTTAATTATGAAACTTAATATTCAATTATTCTTATGTACAGGTATCGCTCTACACAGATTGGATTGTGGAAAAAGCTGGCCTCACTGCGTAAGAGAATTATTAATATTCAGATTGTTACAGCCGTCAGTATTTGATTCATTAAAGCTTCATTTTTAAATTTGATGTTGTTTTATTTGAAACGAAATTTTCATGCAAAAGTAGTCATGTAATTATAAGATTCAAATTTCAGTTCATATGAATACTTGCATGTGAAAAGAAAATTTAATAGAAATATAAGAAATTAGTAATCGCCTAGAATGTATGCAACTTGTTATGCATTGGTGTTGTGATGGTTGCATTTCTCCGCCTTTGCCAGGCATGTTCTAAGAATATTCTTAGAACATTAAATTTAATTAAAATTAAACGCAAAAGCAATAGCATAATCAGTATAATCATCTTTTAAATATGCAGTTATTTTATATTTTCCTTAAGGATAAATTTTTGTAGTAAATCAATAGACAAGATAAATTGTAAATAAAAACATTTTATTACAATAATATTATTTTTTCTGTGTCAAATCCACCATAAATTACATAATATTGATTAATATAATCGATATATTCATTAAAACATGCGCAACATGCTTCTCAATTGAAAAAAAAACTTATAAAAAAAAAAGAAGAGAAAAAAAATAATAGTTGATCTCTATAATCCCTACCCACGTTTAATCTGTAAGAATTACATTCGTGCGAGAACATATTTAAAGATTTACACATTGTGTTATATTTTATATCTCCTTCATAACTATTATAATAGTATATTATATCATCATTATTCACCATACATTCAATTTGAATAGGTTCAGTCTAACAGTATATAATATAAAATTTGCAGTCTCAAAAAAGAAACTTTTTTTTTTTATCTTTGTAAAAAATAATCAATATTAATTATTATTAATTGAAGTATCGCTCCAGCCATCATATTAGAAAATTTCATCTAAATTTTATGCTTACACTGATTACATTAATTATTTGACGTTCATAAAAAAAAATAAAACACCACAGAAAAATGTATGACATTCAAATACATAGTAACATTTAAATTAATTGACAAATTAATAGTCAATTTACAGTACATAATATATATTGACATTACATTTAAAATGTTTAATTGTCATTTTTTTTAATAATAAAAACAATACTATATTAATTTAAGAATAAGAAAATACTTGGGAAGGGGGGGGGAACAATGAAAACATTTCATAGCAGGGCATTCACAAAATATTTCAACTAAGAAATTAATCCTGGGTTAAATTTAGGACTAAACACATAGTATTATATTATACACAGCAGGGTATTCAAAATATATGCAGATTTAGATAACATTTTTTAAATTAATGTTTAGTATGTACTTCAAAACAGGATAATTTTTTAAGATATAATTAAGTCTTTTGTGAATATCCTCTTTAATTTATTTTAAGAGTATTAAAGCAAACTAAATTTGTTTTTGACTGAGTTACTATAAAATTAAAACACTTAATATTTGGATAAGGTGCACTTCGGTTTGTTTAAAAAAAAAAAATTAAGAGCAAAAATGTTGAACTGTAATATTTTACCAAAATAGATATATTTATTAAATATCAGCATCAACTTTTTCTCATTTCTTGCACCCTATCAAGAAGAAAAAAAATGTTACATAGAGAGAGAGAAAAAAAAAAAGACAATTTTGGTAAAATCTTCAAAGCATGGAATATCTGAAATTGTATAGCATATCTTGCACTGCAAAAAATTATAAAAATAGTACAAATTAAAAATTACTGCCAATTATATTCTTTCATTTTATGCCAATATATAAATGCAATTATACTAGTTTTCAGAGAGCTTCGCACTAAAAAGACAGTTTGCATGATATGTAATTTTTTTTTTAGCCTGAACAATATGTAATTTTTTGTCCATTTTATTTGTGATTTTTAAGTTTAATAAACCTAAGGTGAAAAATACACACTTTTCTCATTTAAGTATTTGATCTCAGTTTTTTGTTGTACTTTGAAAAATAAATATTTATGAATTATATCAAGACCATTTTCCAACTAGAAGAACTTGTCCACAAGTAATTTGTATCAAATTTTATAATTTTCATGCAAGCTGCCTTAAAATAGCATTAAATTTAAAACATTTAAGTACAAATGATTTGATCAAAACTTGCACACATTACCAATAAAATTACAAGTGATCATTACAATGGTTACAAGCAAAAAGTGGTTGTCAAGATAGTACAAATTAGAGGTAGAGAATTGTAATTTCAAAATGGATATCAGTGCTTAGGAATTTCTGTGCAGATTACATGTTATATCTTACTACATTTAAATTACATTAAAAATTAATCACCGATAAAAACAATGATTTTTTTTTAAAGAAAACAAACAAATAATTTAATAATAATATGGTGCATAGTGACAGTTAATGTTTTATTTATGATTATAAAATGTAAAAAGATGTCTTTCTGTCAACTACTTTTAAAATATGTTGTCTTTCTCTTATATTATTAATTTTTTTTTTCAAAATGAATTTTCAGTCGTCAAGAATTATACATTGTTTTTTAAAAGGTGCTATAAAAATATTTTATTATAATATATTTGTTTTCTCCAAGATGGCTGAGCGATTATTAGAAGAAATCTGCACCCGTACAAAATAAAGCAATAATAAAAGAAGAAAGCCCTCTCATACAATAGGAGCGACAATATTATTCTTTTTTTTTTTTTTTTCATGACAGTAAATATACTTTTCATCACACACAACAGTTAGATATGAACGCTACAATACCTACTTACTTCACACGAAGCCTTGGTACACGGGGTTAACATTCACTGGTTCCTGGCCTGAAAACCCAGACACTTGCTTTCTAAATTTAAGACACCAAATATTACTTTATCAACTACACTGGTACCGGTACCAATTAAACTTCTTTAGTGCCCTTTCTATGATAACTTTGATTCAACATTGGATCATCAACATAATGCTTAAAATAGTAAAGAGGATTTTAATTTCTAATCTTTAACCAATTACTATATTGTTTTCATAAAACTTAACAATTCTAATAATGATTTTTTTTAATTGAACAATAAAATGGGACTCCCCTCCGTTTCCCCCCCCCCTTTTTTATGATCCATCACATTTCACCGGTACCGGTTTATAACCACAGCTGAGTTTAATTAAATTTGATATACAAAGAAGATAAATTAAATTCAATACTCATTAGAGGTTCTTTTACTTAATAAATATCTAACGAAATTTATTAAATACCACAATAATATAAATTATTAAATTCTTTAACAATAATTATTCAATGACCAATATAAAAAACATAATATCACTAAAATTATTAATTAAAATGGGCACTAAAAGTAACCTAACCTAAGATTTTAAACAAGATTTTTTCATGTAGAAATTTGACTAGGGTAAATTACTGGTTCATACTTTGGTGTCTCAATGTGAATTATATAAAAATTATTTTATACAGTTATGGACACTTCAGAGTATCCACCAAACTAAGAGTTAGCTTGTCGAGCTCGATCTAGCATTAAATGGCAACATTGCAGTAGGCAGCTAGTGGTTGAAGCACATGTAAATATTCCTCACACTTTTCTGTGCTGCGTCATCCTAGTTCGAGCTTGGTGGATACTTTTAACAGTCACTTACTCGAAGTGTTCAAGTCTTCATAATAATAGCTGTATTTCCAGGTTTTCAGGCCCTCTAAGCTTACTGAGGTTTCATCTCCCAGTTTATTAATTAACACAAAAATGCTTAGCTAATATTATAGCAACATCTGTGCTACCAAGTTACATGCATTTATTAATTATATTCGTCTCAGAAAATGAATAGAAGCAAAAACATATATTATATAGTACTGTATAATTAAATGCTATTTTTTATAGAATAAAGTACAAGCTACATACAGTACCCTGATATTTTATTCTAATTTTATTTTATATTTTGTTTTCTAAAAAGAGTCTGTAAATTGATATACATAATGTAAATAAATTGACTGAGAAATATTAATTTTTCATACCATTTAAAAAATGGAGATGTAAAAATCTAAAAATAATCCTGTAATTTTAATATTTAATGAAGCATATAACAATGAAATTGTTTACACAGTTAAAAAAATAATAAATACTAAAAAGCAATAATAATATTAGTAGCTTAAAAATTAAAATACAATAAATAAAAAAAGGATTTCCTGCTTGCTTCTATTCACATTTAAGAACATAAAACATTACAATGATTTACTCTCAAATATGATTTATCTTGTGATGTGACCGCAATTTGACACAGTTGCAGAGTATTCTCTGCTTGCCTACATATTATTATCTTTTACCTGTTGCCTATTTAGAATAGGCATTCTTAACTCTATACTTTCTTATAAATGTGAATCACTTTTAAAGTGTCACGTTGACATAGCGTGGGGATCATTAGGAGCGTGTCTTGATTTTCAGGAACAATGCATTTTAGGAAGAGGCAATAAAGATGTTAAAATATATTCTAATTTTGATCTTGCCAGCTTTATAAGTGCAGAACATACAAACTTTTAAACAAACTCTGTACCTTTAACATGTGTTCTTTAATTTACCAAACATTTATTGTATCATGTTATGTGTATTAAATATAATCACTCAAAATATAAAGATTTGGAATTGTGAGAGAGTAGTTACATATTTCAATGGGATCTGTACATTATAATTTGTGTCACATATTATTGCACTATTCATCAGTTAATGTGACTTTTTGTTCTTGTGTTTGATAAATATTGATTTTAAAGGTATCACGAGTATAGTACAGTAATAGACAATAATGGTTGCATTTTTTTATTTCATAATTAGAAAATATACATAAAATTATGCTTTTCTGAATTTTTTCAGATTTTTTGGAGTGCGGGAACTAATTTTAAAAAAATATTTAAAATCTCTGAATTAGGGTGGTACACCTGATGGGACAACCATGACGTCATTTGTCGTGCTGTGATTGGCTATTGATGACATCACGGTTGCTGTGATTGGCTATTGATGACGTCACGGTTGTCCCATCAGATGTACCACCCTAATTCAGTTATTTTAAATATTTTTTAAAAATTAGTTCCCGCACTCCAAAAAATCTGAAAAAAATTCAGAAAAGCATAATTTTATGTATATTTTCTAATTATGAAATAAAAAAATGCAACCATTATTGTCTATCAAAAGAATTAACGGTATATGCTAAAGGTTTAAAGTTCGTTCGATATTATCTTTACATGTAGTTCAATGTCTTGCCTTTTTGTGCATTGTGAAAAATCATCATGTTAACATGATAAATTACACATGCTGGAGAGAATTTTGGGAAGGTCTAACTTTCTGGCAGATAAATCTTGATCTTTAGCAAACTATTTTCTTCTTTCTTGACCTGCTGGTAGACATACTAAACTATAACAAACTCTTCCAACTTGCAGACTTTTTGCTCCTGTACCGGTAGCTCCGACAAAAGCACGGTGGTCTCACCTCATCACAAGCTGCCACGGAACTTGCTTGCACAGATTCGTTCAATGCCTGGCTGAGCACGGAGCGTCATCCTCGGAGCTCCATCTCTTCTCCTGCTCCTCGAGTTCAGACTCCCACCTCAGTGCCAGCTCCCTCATGTCGTCTGCCAGGCCTCGCTCGTAACTGTCCTCTTCCTCCTCCTGTAAAAACAGTAACGTCAGCAATGACTCCATCTTTTAATGATTAATTTGTACTAAGCTATCATTATTATTTTTATTTTTTAAACCTAATTTATTTTTACATATGAATTTGAAGTGATTGTTAGTCTGATGAAGTAAAAAAGCAAAATAAATAGGAATTTTTTCAGTATTTCCTGAGTTATTAATATTTAAATTGTATGCTAATTTGATCAAAAGATGCCGTATGCATATGATTTAATGGATTTCTTCAGTGTTACTTGGGTGAATTTTGCTTCTATTTTCTACAATAATATTAATATAATGTAAAGATGTAAAAACTTTCAGTGTTAAGCTTATTTTTTTAATCACCAACATTCACCTAACATTGTTACTGGTACAACTAAATTTCACGAATCATGTCGACATATTATCATCAACGGTTAACAACTCACCATCTGCAGTTCCCTCTCTCGCTCCACGATGCCGTGCTCGATGAGTCTCAGATCGTGGGCCAGACGCTCCCCCTCGCTTATTGCTGCCCCCTGGGTGGCCAGCTGATGAAACAACAATACAGTAACGTTTCACATTAACAGTTTGTCTTCAAGATTTGACCTACCTTGAGGTCGTTTATTTTCTTCTCAAGGGTCCTCAGCTGCTGTTGCATCCTCCGAGACTCCTCCAGGAGGCTGCATAAAGATTACAGTTAGTAACAGTTTCTTTCATCACACTTAGCAAACTCTGTCTAGTACGACATGTTTAAATTTACTTTATAAATATGAACAAAGTTAAAAACTGAACTCAAAACTAATTTTTCATTAAGCATAATGGACAATTTGCATCAACTTTTTTTAGTAGCTCAATCGAAAGAGGAGGTCGAAAAATACACCTGTGAATTTTATGCGATTTTTATTCGTACTGCATCATGGCTAAAAGAGAGGTCACGTGACCTGGAGCCGGCGCCCGTGTCGCCCGTGACGTCATTGAACTGTCTGGTCAAGCAAACGATTGTCTATATAACGCTTGTAAACAATAAATTAATTGTTGCTTGTTTCCATAGCAACGTGGTTGTTTGCAAGCGTTATAAAGTCGATCGTTTGTTTGACGGAACAGTTAAGTGACGTCACGGGCGACACGGGTGCCGGCTCCAGGTCACGTGACCTCTCTTTTAGCCATGATGCAGTACGAATAAAAATCGCATAAAATTCACAGGTGTATTTTTCGACCTCCTCTTTCGATTGAGCTAGTAAAAAAAGTTGATGCAAATTGTCCATTATGTTGCTGGAATTCTTAGGTCAGAACATTTAAGTTGTTATTATAATATTTTTCAAGACCTGATCACCAAATTAACACTAAAATTTGCGCACTACTTACTCAGTGGGCACCATTCCTGAGTCAGGGTTGCAGTGTGCCGGCATCAGGGGTGGTGGGGGCTCGGCAAATCCTTGCAGGAAGTGTTGACCGTCCACAGACACCCCTCGAGTCATGCCTCCAGCCAGACCTATGAGGACAGGACAGAATTAAGAAAAACAGTGACATAATGAACAAACACTGTACTTTGTTTTACAAGCGTTTTTAACTGTGGTTCAAAATTGTAAATAATAAAAAAAAAAAAAAAAACTTAAGATACAGTATATAATTATACAATACTCTATCATATTAAACTAAATTTTGTTTGTAACAAGCTTATTAAGGGGGTTTTGAAGTTCATTTTGGAGATACTGTACTTTAATTGGTACCGTATCGTCGTCCGTCCGGAAAAATAAGCTATCTGCCTACTATGATCTTGTTGCAATAATGAGCTATCTGCTATTTCAGATGAGCACAATTTTATTATAAGCTTTATTTCATACTGATGTACAGTACAGCTCATAATTGTGCTCCCCTGAATTAGCAGATAGCTTATTATTGCAACAAAATCGTGGTAAGCAGATAGCTTATTATTCTGGATGAGGGACGGTATGCTTGCTACAGCTTCAATATACTTCCCAAAAAATAACACTGACCTTAGTTCTGAATTTCACATAGAATACTTGAAACAATATGATAAAAAGTCATGTTGATGTTTCTACTGACCGTGTGACTGTTGGTAGTACCAAGACCCTGCAGCTGCTGGGCTGGGGGTTGGTCTGCGCTGCATGGAGGTGGGCATCGTCACGTCCCCGAACACGGCAGAGGACTGCAGGGTGACCGGAGGTCGTCGCACCACGGGCGAGATGGGGCCATACTTGCTGACACTCTCCTCTATGTCCCCCTCCTCTCCGGGCATGCTGCGAACACAGATATCAATATTTTGTAATTTTGACAAGGTTTACATCGTGTTGAAGTTTTGTAATATTCACCTTAAATTTACTGAAAAATACATAGTCACAAATGTAATTTTCTTTATCTATGATACATAGTTAAAATTGGTTAAAATAGAAGTATCCTATTTATAAGCTTTAACATTCAGTATAAAAATGTATGCAACTGACTTATTCATTGAACAATCCCTGCAATTCTGGTGACCCTACCTGATTCTTGGAGGCATCATGGGTCCGCTAGTAGAGGCCCAGATGGAGTACGGCATCCCTGCGCCTGAAGACTGGACCTGCTGTGGGTAACCAGATTGCTGGAAGAATTAGAAGAAAAAAATCAGGTAAACTACAGGAGTTAAGGTATTTCTAGGCTTGTTTGAAGCCCATGTGTGTCTAGTCAGCCATTGTTTGAGTTGCCAGGAAACAAATGGGTTTAGAAGTCACTAAATTAATTACATGAGAGGTGAATGTACCTCTTAATACTTTTTATGTCCATTCAAATATCACAAAGACATGAACTCACCATGCCTGGCACTGGACTGGAAGTGTCGGAGAAAGATCGGCCCACCACTTTCTCCAGCTGGGACAAAACCTCCTGCCTGCGCTGTTGCAGGGCTGCCAACTGTAAATAAAATTAAATTACTTAGCTTATAAAAATAATGAATACATTGTACTGTACTGTATTTTAAACACTGTTATGGCCAGCAATCTTTATTTCAACACTTGACTTAAGCTGTTACTTAGAAATATATACTCCAAATTTACTATTTATTGCAATGTCCCAAAATACCAATCAATCAATCAGCAATGTCATTAATTATTGTTACAATTACATTCTGAAATAAAGCTACAGTCAGTAAACAAAAGCCTCCACTATAAAAATAAATTATTTCATTATCAGCAGAGGTCAGCTTTGCATACGATCGTGGAGACAGATAGCTCATTATTTCGAACGATATAAAATGAAATTATGGTTACATGTATAGTATGATGTAATGTAGTTACTACGTACCAGAAAATTAGTTATATTTATACTGTAGGGGTGAATACTAATTACATTAATTGATAATTAGAGTAGAAGGGGGAAAAAAACAGATAGTGTAAAACGAATTAGTAGCAAAGAAAACAACAACAATAAAGCTGTTTTCTCCTGTCAAACTCACCTTGTGTTTGGTTTCCGCCCTGGCCGCTGCATAGGCATGGTGTGAGTCAGAGGGCGCCACATCCCCCATCATGGGGCTGCCTTGCACGGGAAAGTCTGGCTGTTGGGGAGTGTAGAGAGAGTTGGCCGAACCCACCATCATGTGCTGCATGCCTCTGTGGTACCAAGTACATGTTAAACTACAGTACTGTGTGGCCTAATTGAGTTGTTAAATTACAAATAAATAAATAAAATCAACCCTTTTATAATTTATAAATAGCTACACAGTAATACTTTTATACTGTATTTAATTAAACGAAACATATCAAAAAAACATTGCACAAGTCTTCCCTACACCTATTCTTTTCTTTATCTAACCATCCAAACCATACGGTAATGGTTTTGTTTCCTTAAAATATATACCACTGTATATATTATAAATTTAATGATATTACTGTATTAGTAAAAAAATAAGCAAATATCTGTAGAAAAATAAATTGTAAATATTATTTTAAAAAGAAGAATTGATTAAATACATACATCTCAAGAAATTGAAAGATAACTTGGGTCCAAATCATAGCACAATTTATTACAACCTGTATGCTGTATGGTTTGACACTATCTACATGACTATGGACTCAAACTGTTACTCACCCATACATGTCCGAGGGGAAAGCTGCCGAGGGCTGGTACATTGGGCTGGGGGCCTGGAACTGGGCACCTGGAGGGTAGGTCGAGCTGTATGGGCCGCACTCCATGGGGGCTCGCGGAACTGCAATACCCAGAGACGAGCCCATAGAGGTCATCGGCATGTACCCTGAGAGATGTGAACAGACCTGTTGTTACAGAAACTGACGGAGAAACAAAAGTTTTCACTCAAGACTTGGCAAGCTGGCACCCCTCAAAGATACACCCAATTTTAATGTGAATTAACCAAGTTATCAAACAGAATAAATAGAATAATCAATGTTTAATGATAGGGAGTCTAATCATTTCCTTGATGCAATACAATTGAAAGTTGTCACTACTTGATACAATATGCATGAACTCACATTACGTCCCTCGTCCGGAATAATGAGTTATCTGCTTCCCATGATTTTCTGGCAATAATGAGCTATCTGCTTTTTCAGGTGGGATATTGCACCTAAAAAAGTAGATAGCTCATTATTGCAAAAAATCATGGTAAGCAGATAGCTCATTATTCCGGACGAGGGACGATTAGTAGGCGGGAGAAACAACTACAGGGAGTCAGCCATAAAATTTTTCAGATTTTTTGTTTCTCCAGAATACATTTTCTACTTGAATGAAATACCAAACAAAACAATCCAATTCCTACTATTCCTACTATACTATAACCCCAGACGTACCTTCCCTGGTGCTGGGGGGTGGGAAGTGACGCTCCTCGGGAGAAAGGAACGCTCTCTCCACCCCACTCTTGTCCTTCACAAGCTCCTTAGTCAGAGAGGATCGCGAGGGGGTCTTCCGGTTCTTGGCCCTGTACCTGCAAGATGCAAGTGTTGTTAGTTTCATCACTACATAAAAATCTTAATTAACTCTCGACAAGTTTCTGTCTTCATCAAGACGACAGAACCAACAGGGACTCACCTCTCAAGCTCCTCCTCAGAATGGGCGAAGGTACAGTTGGCGCCCCTGGGACAGGATCCTCTAAGTGCCAAGTCTCGACACATGCTGACTTTGTACCTGGCACCCCCTCCTCCAGGTCCCCCCTCGCCTGCCTTGCGTGCTGCCCCACCGTGCTGAGCTAAGAAGCGAACGAGCCCCGCCCCCACAGCCCTTGCAGCCTCTAGAGCGGCAGCCAGGTCGGGCCAGCCAGGGGCAGTATTGACCTCCGGGCAAACAGGAACAGCTGCAGCAGCCTCCCCACTGCCTGTAGACACAAGTTAGATATGTAGTAAGTAAACAGACCTTAAATTTTTGTTTTGAATACAAGGCTTGAAAATCAGTCATTTTAGGAATGGTAACTATGTATGTCCGTTTCTTGGAATTCTTTAAAAAATTATAATAATAATAATAATAATAAAACAGTACTATGTTACACTACTGTGTTTATGAAATAAAAATAGCATAAATTGATATTTCAGTAAAGTATACATTATTATGTTCTTAAAACCAACATTTTTTAACTTAATTGGTAATAAACAAATATTAATTGATTAGAACTCTCTGTGATGTACACTCTACACATAATTCAACCCACCTGCAGGGCTACAGCACGGGTCTATTGCAGCCAGTAGCTCCAGGCTTGGTCTAAGCCCGCCAAGGTGTCCCCCAGGGTCGCCCGAGCGCTGCAGGGCGATCATCAGCTCCTGCACGGACTGGGCGAAGGACTGGGGGGTCTGCAACTTGTCCATGATGCTTTGCATGTGGGACTTGTGGGCCGCGTCCCCGTAGAGCAGAGAGGACCATTGGTCGGGAGCAATTCGAAGACCCGCCTCTGTGGCGATCTGGACTATCTGGGCGTCATGCTCACGACGAAGGGCCTCATAGGCTCGGAATTCTTCTTTGAGTTGCATCAACGATGAGTCACCTTCACGCTTTGACACCTGAGACAAAAGAATTAAGGGAGTAAATTTGTGTCTTTTATAAACAGAAATATTTCATTTTCATTTCAAATTCAATACCTAATACTTAATCAAATAAAAAAATGCTATATTTTTAACATAGTGAAACTTATACCAAAGAGGTATTTTATATTATTTGAACAATTTTCCTTCATGAAAGTCCTGATTTTATTGCTCACCTTGAAACATGATGCTCGGTAGAGCAGCTGCACGACGTGGCCAATGCTGGTCTTGGAGGCCTGCGGGAAGTGTGGCTCGAGACGCTGCACCACGAACATGACCAGCACCTTACGGGAAAGTGCTGAGCCATCTTCGAGTGCCAGCAGCACCAGACGCAGAACTTCCTCCTGCATGGCTGTCAAACAACATTGACATTAATCAATTTCTTCATAAAAATAAATTTCTTCATCTCATGCTCTTTTACTATTGTAACGGAACATTGACAAAACTGTAAAAATAGAAACTAGAGCAACACAAACCTATATAATTATAATTTTTTATACTTTTCTAGTGCAGAGATTATACGATAACAGTAACTACTATAATTATGTCTGTGAAAAAGGGTATTCTGTAGTTACCTGGTCCTAGAAACTGGCAGCCCCGAGCTCTGACGGCAGCCCACAGGTTGGCAGACAGCTGCTGGGGGTTCTGGTGGTACAGGATGAGCTCGGTGACAGATCTTTCTCCCAAGGAGCGTGCAGCTCGCATGGCCCGTGCCCGCCCCTCCTCCTCCAACAGTTGACAGTTGATCAGAGTGACGAGCTTGCGCTGCATTGGTCGAGACAGCACGCTTGCACCTCCGCCTAGAACAACAAGCATGTAGATTTTTGTTAAGTGCATAGAAAAGTGTCTATAGTCCAGCAAGCGAGAGTTCAACCACGGAAATGACGTAATTTTGGAAGTTTTTGCTTCCGGTTGCCATGGTATAACCCGCAATCGGAAGTTCCCGTAGTACGTCATTTCCGGCAATTTTCATAATCGAACTCTCGCTTGCTGGACTATATCTTTATATAGCTTCATATGTACATATGTATGATGTTTGAGCAAATATTATTTATAACTTAAAGCCCCCCACCCTCCCCAAAAACTTCTTAGGTGGGATTTTACAAGGGTTGGGCCTAGGATATCCAATAAAAGGATACTTGCTGTATTGACAGGTAATTCATACCTGAAAAAGGCTTGAGGTAAAGTGCTAGCTCCTCTATGCATTTCTTGGCGAGGCGGTAGCAGCGTAGGTCTTCGGGAGAAAGATGTTTTACATTTCCGTTTAGATCGCTGTCGGGAACGGGAGCTCCCACGAGTTGCAAGATGGCGCAGTTGACCGGCAACTGCTCCAGCTCAGAGCTGATGTTGGTCTGTGGGCAAGCAAGCACAGTCAATATAACATTAAGCAGTAAACTATGAGTAGCACTTTGAGTGTTTGCAGTATAGTTGTCTCATTAAGGTACACAGTACCGGTATGCATACTGTAAGGTTCAGAAATAATTTTTATACCTGGTCAAAGGGGCATTGTCGCCGGTGCAGTGTGGCAAGACAAGCTCGACACACCGTGTGACCACACCCCAAGCTGACCGGCCCCCGCGATGTTGCATCAAATTCATTGCAGCAGACGGGGCATGACAGAAAGTCAGTCCACTGCGGCGCCTGTATTGGCATGCTGAAATATATAATACAATTTAATATAAGTTTGAATACATAAAATATACGTCAGAACAGTTTTAATGCAATGTTTATCTGGTACAAAATATTTCATCATGTAAATAAACAATAAACTGGGAAAAAAGATGAAGGGCATGGTAAGGTGACAGCAGGTGAAAGAGTGCCAAATATGGAAGTTTCTAGAACAGTAACAATAATGTATTTCATGTGATTTATTATAGATATATACAACTGGTAATTCAAGGATTATCTTTATTGTTAAAATATACGTTACTATGTGTTCTAGTTTGCAACATAAGTGCGCAAATACTGGAAGGTAAACAAAGGGGCTTGGCTCCAAAGCGGCGTTCATTTCAGGTATAAGAAGGTGTGCCTTCATTAATATTATGTTTTAAATTGATAATTAATATTTTACCTGGCGTTTGGTTACGCTGATCATCAGCAGCGTGGGGTTATAGATCCCAAAAAGATACATTTTCATTTTGACACATCGCCATCCCATCTGTTTGGTGCCAAAACGCTGAAGTTGTCCACAAAATCGGAAGCATCGAAAAGCAGATGTCGCAAAATCGCAAAATTACGTAATATTTACCGCGAAAATTTAAAAAAGTTTCTAGTTTTTTTTTTAGACAAGTTTCCAGCAGGTTTTTATAAATCCCAATATTCCCAATTAAAAAAAAAAAAAAAAATAGAAAGAGAGAGAGAGAGAGAAAAGTTAAAGAATTACCTGAATTATTGTCTTAATTAAAACTACATACTTGTCTTAATTAAAAGATAGAGAGCGAGTAATTTAGGATATATGTTTATTTAATAAATTATTTATTGAACACAAACACAGTATGTTTATTGAATTGTGTGAAAGCACGAGAACAAATAACGAGAAAAACAAAGCAAAACAATTAATAATTATATTATTAAAAAATGTTTATTTCGATCATAAATTATACAGTTTTGCAAATCATAATATAACAGAAGATAAAATTACAAAAACAAATGGAATGCAATTTTAATAAATAACTACTACATAGAATAACACCAATTAATTATAGTAAACAATAACAAACAGTCGCAATGTATCAAATGGTATAAAATTTAAAAACAAACAAAAAAAAAAAAAAAATACTGTAAGTAAAAAATAAAATAAAGAAATATTTGAACAAATTAAAATTGGCTTTCCACTGACTATTAAGTTCGTTATTGCATATTTTTAATGCCTCAGTTGGCCTCTACAGACAGTGCCGTAGTTTGTATGCAGTTAGTCATTCTTTTGGTGTGTCTCATCAGCAGCGGCCGTTATCTCTCCCTCTCTCTCCCCCTCCTGTCTTTTCTTGTCCACCGGGTACAACCTGCCAAGGAAAGAAAATTTGTGAGAGCAAATATTTTAGATCAACAAATAAGAATAGAACAAGAAATAATTAAAGGGCAGTTAATGAAACAATAATACAAACTATTATTATTTTTTAATTCTCCATTGCATGTCCAAAAGTAAAAAGATTTATAACATTAAATTACTTCAAAATTATCCTCAAAAATTACAATTACTAAAAAAAATAAAAAAAGAAATAAAAAAAGAAATATAAATAAATAAATAAATAAATAAATAAATAAATAAATAAATAAATAAATAAATAAATAAAAAAGAGGGAAATGCTCCATCACTCCCTCTTAAAACAACATAACTCTACTAGAAAAAGGAGCTTTTCTAATTAATAAAATATATTTCAAACTCTATCTTGCATCTTTTGATAAAATTTGAGGCCTTTCTCTATTACTGTACCCTTTGTTATGTACTGTACAATACACTCTATTAAATAAAAAATGTGTGATCCGACTATATCGGATTAGACATTTGCATTTGAATGGACATAACGGAGTATTGGCCTATTTTTTATTTTTTTATTTTTTTTTTATTGCAGAAATGGATAGAGGGTCTAAAGTTATGCTACTCTGATTTTTTTTTTCAGATTTTTTACAGTCCTGGAAGTATTTATAAAAAAATTATTGAAAGTCCATTTTGTGACGTCACGCGGCGGCAAGTCCTATCCTTTTCTTAAGGAGAGGCATCTCGTGACTTCACAAAAAGGACTTTCAATCATTTTTTAAAAATATTTCCAGGGCTTTAAAAAATTTCTGAAAAAAATCAGGGTAACATAACTTTGCACTCTCTATCCATTTCTGCAATAAAAAAAATGAGGTCCATACTCCATTACAGTTTACAGGTTTTTAACTATAATAATTAGTGAGAGGTGTTACCATCGCTGGTAGAGGTAAACCAAGAAGACAGCATCATCACGGAAACAAGCGACTCTGTGGGCGGTGGGCATCGAGATGGTGAACGCAAAGAGGTCATCAATGAAGGTGTTGAACGCCTTGTACATAAAGGCTCGCCACGGCAGGTGTGCCACCGAACGTAGCTTGTAGTTGACAAACAGCTGGGGCAGCATGAAGAGGAAGCCAAAGGCGTAGACACCCCTCACCATGCTGTGCACCGTCCAGGAGTACCAACTGTTACAAAGAAAAAAGGCTGTAAGACTAAAAGAAAGCAAAATGTTCAAATAGGATTGTTAAATTTAAGCGTCACGAGTGTGCTCAATTTCTAGACTTCTCTGAATGCTATTGCAAATACATATTTTTTTAAGTACATTTTTACAAGTGGAATTTGTCTGTTTTGCTTATTTTGTATTAACAAGATTATATTTTTTTGTTTTAGATTCTTTTATTTATGTTGGAACCCACCCCTTGTGAGGTTCGTAGAGTAAGGAGTAGATGGCTCCAGCTATGCATGCTGGCCAGAGGATGTACTGTAGGTAGGACATTGCCAGTTGGTCGAACTCCTGCGTCCTGCTCTCCCCCAGGCCAGCAGCGCCCTGACTCATCCCTCGCCATGACAAGGTCACCCGCAGACATTTTTTCACCTTCCACAGCTGCAACAGACAAGCAGGTCACTTCACCTGGCAGTAAATCCACAAAACGTAAGTGTGAAGGTGGCTAATTACGTTTTCTAAGCAAAACACTGTCTCACAGACCAACTTGTTAATGAAAAACAATAAAACAGATGGATAAATGTTACAAATAACTAATAATGTTCCTAATATAAATATTAAAAAAAAAAAGATAACCATTTTTTCTCGAATAATGTCACTTTTATATCTTTAAAAATCCCCATTAGGAAGTATTCAGTTTGATGAAACTCACCTCCACCAGCACGGTGAGGCCGGCAGGCACGAGCACCAACATGGAGGTGTTTTCGTCCAGCAGGTAGAAGAAGACAACCGTCTGACTGAAGGCTCGCCATAGCACCGTACGAGTGGAGAGGCCCACCAGTGAGCGAGTCTGTCGCCAGAAGCTGACGTCGTTCTTCAGGGCCAGGAAGTCAAACAGAAGCTGCAACAGTCACACTGAATTAGTAAACAAACCAGCTACTGCAGTTTCTTTTGTGTTGGTGTATGTATCACTTTACAAGTTTTTAATTTACTTGTTAAATAAAAAGCTACTTAGAGGAATTTTAATTCAAAATTAAATTAAATTTTTAATTCTTATCATATTTTTCAATAATTAAGGTTAGTCAGTACAATGGCATGATTGTTGAAATTGACAATATTACAATTTTTGACTCTCATATCTTTGCTCTTTGCTTTCTTTGCTTTGATGGAGATAGAACTTTCCAAGTTAATAGAAATTAACCATTTAATGTTTCAGCTTCATAACTTGAACGTCTCCGACTGTTAAATGCTGGTCACTCACATGCAAAGCTGCCACAAAGATGGTGGTACACAGTAGGTAGATGTTAGTGTCTGCAAAGATGCCCTTGACGTCGTCAATGTCCTTGGTAGAGAAGCCGAAGTCCTTGAGAGAGCGCAGACCGTTCTCCAGGTGCATCCACAGCCTGTCAGTCAGTCAGAGGCACAGATGTTAGTTCATTACTGTTGGCCTTTAGTTAACAGAGCACATAATCACAAGGCCGAAATTTTGCCTTAATAGGTTAGATCATTTGTCTGGTACCAAAAAAAAAAAAAAAACAACAAAAAACAAAAAAAACAAACAAACAAACAGAGTATTTGATAAGGGCATTGGTTTTTTTACTGTGCCATCTAACTCAGTTTTGGTGCTGACAAGTTGCCTAACCTGGGGCAAAAAGTAAATAGTTAGCTATACTCTTTATTTACTTTGAAATGAATTGATTACTAGATTATGGAATTGGTAGGATGAAGGCAGCTTATGGCTGTCTATACTCCGCTGCCCTGCAGTATTGCACTGCCACTGCAGGCTGCCCAGATCTGGTAGTAGGAGCCCAGAAGAGTGCAGGAAAGGGTTCTGGGAGCCTGGTAAGCCCCAGCATGGTCGCAAGATAACTTACTGACAAGGCTAAATATCGGCCTGGCCACACCCAAAAGGGTAAAATGGTGTCAAGGGTATTACTGTAACTTAAACAATAAATCTGTAATAAATACAGAAATAATTAAAATAAATTGTTTGAACAGAGTGCAGTTAAAAAAAATGCATTTAAAAACAGAGAAGAGCAAAACATTTAATTTAATGCACTTTGCAAGCTTCAAAAATAAATCTACAGTAGTTGTGAAAGTGCAACAATTACCTGAGCTTGCCAACACCTACAGGAGCATAACCTAAGGTCAGATTGAAGGTCATGGTGTCCTTGGTAACTTCCACAAGGTCAGACATACGGCTGCTCAGGAAGTTGTAACTCAGGATGGGCAGAAATGTGCCATCTGGTGCCAGCCTATTAGATAATAAAATATATTAATCCTGGCAGAATTCTGATGGGATTGATTAATTAATTTACAACTAGATACTCTACAGTTTGTATGAAGATAGTGATTTTATACTTGGACAATTTAACAAGTTCCATAAATATTTACCTTTATGAATTTTTATTTCATATCATACATTATGTTGTTTGGGGAGGAAATAGAATTAATTCTTGTACTTTTTGCAATCATTAATTGCAAAGTACAATTTTAAATATTTTATTTCAATTCTTATTGCATTATTTTAGAAAATTTACTCAAATAAACGTAACATTTCTTTGGTATAATTTTATTAATTTTTAATAATTTCATAATAAATGGCATTTCAAATATAATTTAAACAACTTACTTTAACCCTCAAAACAGCACAGATTTGTCTAGTAAAAAACAAAAAATTCCAAAACCAAGGACTAGAGGCAATTCTCACCTGAGCATGTGAGCGAGCTCGGCAGGCAGGCCTCGTGCAGGTAGGGAGGCGGTGTCTGCCAGCAGCGCTATTTCTACCCTGGGCTTCAGGTGAACCACCGGAACATCAGCACCAGCTCCAACCTGAAGGAATAAAAAACATCAAGTACATAAGAAATTGGCAACCTTTAGAGAAATTATTACAGTTTGCATTACGCAAATAAAAAAAGCAAATGAATGAATAAAAATTCAGACATGACTGGTGACTATTTTCAACATTATTTTGTTGGTATGTCCTACAATCAATTCAATATTATATCTAATATTTTTATTTCTCTATGGTATTTTTTCATAATTGAAAATGCTTACTTTACTAAATAATTCTAACAAGTACAGCAAGTGTAATTACTACATGTTGAAAGTTAAAAATTTCATTGCTGTATTATAAGTGACTGATTATCTCAGTAGTAATATTATGCACTCGGGTTTCCTTCTTTTTTTTTTTTTTGTTTTTTTTTTTTTTTGCATTGTATCATGTTTTATGTATGTATACAGTGTACAGTATTTGTTTTTTCAATTTTTTACAGTCTGCCACTAGAGCACATACCTTGACTGGTTTCTGTGGCTTGCCATCCCCCAGTAGGGTGAAGGCTGCTGCCTGGGGTACTCGGTACTGTGATATCTTGGCCATGGTGTGCACAGCAAAAGGGTCCTGCATCAACGTGTCCCAGACCTCAGACCGCTTCTCCTTTCGTTGTCGCTCAGCTGGCTTGCCCCACGTTTTAGCAGCCACCCACACGTGCAGGAACAATGAGCCATTCTTACGAACTGACTCCGGCACTGCAAAGCTCACCGTCCTGTGGCAAGAGAAAAAGGGGGATTAACAAGGAGTGGAGAAAAACGTTTAACCACAGTGTTTCCACTGTCCTAGCTAAACCTATATGTAAATAAACATAGTACGGAAACTACGGAATGATTGTTTCAGTATGACAGCAAGTATGACAGAAGGAAAAAAAATCTTGTTTGAAATTTACATATCACGTAAGGAGTTTGAAATTAATATCTTCAATAATTACTGCGAAAAGAAGTGTATTTTATTTTTAACATATTGGACTGCGGAGAATTTTTTTCTCAGGGGACATTACAATAAAAAAAATTGGTGAAACTAATTATGAGACATAAACTCCAATTTTACATGAAAATTATTATTTTTCATCCTCTGTAGCTATTGTTTGATTGACCATACCTCTCAAATGGTTCCTTGCAATTAAATTCTGATTCTTCATGAAAAAATCTCACTTCGTTTGATGTTGTGGGGCTGCGACGAACTGATGTAAATGCAAATAACTGGAAAAAAAGGAACAATGTATATACTGTACCATATAATAAAAGCAGTTATATTAAATTGGTAAATTGTAGGGCAGAATTTTAAATCTCTTCATTATATACTGAATTTAAATTTAATTGGTTATAGTATGCCTTTGCGGTCAAGAAAAGAGCTATACTGTAATTACTGTACAGTATATAATTATGTAGAAACAATAAGGTGAATTTTGAAGTCAGCTTATTTAATTGTGAAGTGTTGTAAATGAAGGAATGCGTCTATCTTAAAAATTAAACTTGTGTGAAGGTTTAAAACAAATTATCTTCCATATATTTTATGGACAATATGGGAGTTTTGGTTAAAGCAGGCAAGATCAAAACACAATTAAGTGAGTCAACTTATAAATGTATTGATATGACTGTCCATATGTTTTATAACAGATGCACAAGTGTGTTTAATAATAATAATAATATGGCTCAATCTCGATTACCCAATTTTGCAAGCCACAGTACTGCATTAATTTTATTATTAGGATCTCCTTGGAATAATCAGGTGAATTTTGGAATCGTGATTCAGGCGAGAATTTTGGAATCCGGAGGTTGAGTCTGCTTTTAACTTAGCCTCACTATTACAATACACTGCCGCATTTTTTCTCAATAGCATCTTATATTCTTGAAGCAAGGACCTTTTATATGGGACCAGCATCCATGCAGCGAACCCCATCCATGGGGAGGGGGGGGCACCCACCCCTACATGAAACTGAAGGCAGTGATGTAATAATATAGGCACTGTACTGATAGCTGCAGCTGAATCCACCCTAGCTTTGCTAGCATCCCTATACTGTATAACAATTGCCTAGCTAGCACATGCATTGCTGCACATCCATGCATGCAATTAAGAACCTTAATTGAATAATTTTTATATAATATATGTACTGTATATCATATATGCACCTTCACCCCAAGTTTACCATATGAATGCTTATATATAGTTGTATATGCATACATAATATCATGATATGAATGTATGTACAGTATAACATCATACGTACATGATGTCATGATGTAGATTTACAGTATAGATTAATAGTTTCTTTCTATGCATCCACATTTCAGGCTTGCTCGATGAAATAAAATCATGCATGCAAACATGCACATTATACACTTAATAATAATATTAAACTTGAACATATGTTTGTCTTGTACAACCAAAAAGAAGTTCCAAAATAAAAATAAATAAATAAATTTTGTTTACCTCCAAGCCGGGCTTGGCAGCGAGGAACGATGGAATGCATGGAAGACCCGGGGAGCAGGAGGGTGGGATGAAGAGTTGTGCGATGCTCCAAATAGAATGAAGAATGTATGCAATGAACACGCCTGAAAAAATGAGTGTCAATGGGAACCTCATGCTGTGTCCTGCGGCCCGCAAGCCGCCTTAGCTGCCAAAAACACCTCTAAATAAACAAAATTTCCCCTGTGCGTTGTGACACGAAGAAACGGGCTGTCTAGCCGGTTGCAGAACTTGCAGGGGTGCAGACGAAAATTCACAGTTTAGCCAACGTAATAATGTATTTCAGGGATATTTCTTTTTTATAAAAAAATATTTTATTACCAATTTGATAAGTATATTCAAATTTCTTCAACAAAAAATGTTAAATTAATGGTAAAAAATTTGAATAATCAATTTAAAAGATAGTACAATGAAATTAAAAGCTTTAAATTAAGTATACTAAAGTCACATATATTTTGTCATGTTGCCGTCTTTAATCACAGCTGTTGGCTGTTGGAAAAATTGCACCAGCTGATGTCAAAGTAAGAATTTGCAAATTAATCTGACAAGTTACGTGTTTTTTTGCTTTTCTTAGGATATTTAAGTATTTTAAGAGATATGGACGAGAATGTGGAACCTACAGTAGATTCTGGTAATGACTTTGTGACACCAGTAAACAAGAAAAAGACTCGAAGAGGCAATAAAGGAAGGCCTAAACAGCAGACCAGTGAAGTCAATGGGTAAGATTCCCTAGCATTGCACAGTATTGCTTCATGAACATAATGCAATCTCGCAATCTCTTACCGTTGCACTGCCCCTAATTTACCTTTTTCTCATTTTTTTAGAGCTTATTTAATGTATTTTCGTTTAGGGATCCGATTGAATCATTGACGGATGCTGCCCGGAAGCTTGCCATCAGCCAAAAAGAGTTAATAGAAACAGCGCTCGGAGTCACAGTGCATCCACCCGCCTCTTCTACCAGCTCTGGTAAGAAACATGACAGTCAAAGTTGTCAATGTGCAGTACAGTACAGTGTTTAATTAAGTCTGTAAAGTACTGTATGTAAAACACGCTAGTTCACCTAAGAATGAAAGAACTGCCAAGTATGCACACACGTATGTATCTTACTGCATGCATGTTTTGGTAAGCTTGTATTCAAATATAGAATGGTAATATTTTACAAGGAGTCCAGTCCAGGAGGGGGGGGGATATTTTGCAATGTCTTGTTCAGTACCTGTACAGTAGTACAATAATTATTCCTCTCTGATTTTAACAGCTGATGCAAAGAAACCTAGGAAGAAAAAGCCAGTTGCTGAAGTTTTGCTGGAGCAGAGCTTAGCAAGAGAGAAAGCTGCTCTTCAAGATAAGCCCGAAGGTAGCCTTGATGCAGGCCAGTCAGTTTCCGAGGAGGCCCCTGCAGAGAAGGGCAAGTCCAAGAAGAAGACTGTGTTGAAGGAGAAGGTGGTCGTTGCCGAGCCGTCCCAAGAGTCTCCTCCCAAGGACAAGAAGAAGAAAGAGGTCGTCAAAGAGAACACCGACACACAGCCGTCCCACCAGGAGGAGAAAGTTCCAAGGGAAAAGAAGAAGAAGGCAGTGAAGGAGAAAGTTGTCTCTGAGGGTCAGGACGTAGCCAAAGCAAAGGAGCCTTCTGAGGAAGGAGAGCAGGCGGAGGCGGGAGCAAGTCCGGAGAAGCCCGCAAAGGAGAAGAGCAGGAGCAAAAAGAAGGCCAAGACTGTGGTGACTGCAGAGACATCAGCTGAGGGACAGCAGGCGGATGCTACACAGTCCCAGGGGGCAGACCAGACAGCTGAGAAATCACCTGAAAAGGTAAGCTGTGGGGTTGGCAGCTCAAACTTCAAAAATCACTAAGCTAACTGCATTTCAATTTTTTATAGTAAAACTAATAAAAGTAATTTAAAAAAAAAAAAACTATTTGTATTGTATGTCTTACTATTATTAAAACCGTAATTACTGTATGTAGTTAATAACTTATTAGTATTATTATTTTTTTGCATATATACAATACGTAATAGTAATGACCAAGCTCATTTTTCTGATTTTTTTAATGGAAAATTGTTACATATTATTCTGAAGGCATGATTTTTGTTTTCTCTCTTCTCGTTGTTGTACGTATATATCTGGCAATGGTGTCCACATGCAACATTTTCTGTACAGGCCAAGAGCAAGTCTCGCAGCAAGGCTAAGCGAGGTGAGAAGGCTGGGGAGAGCTCTGAGGTGGGAGCGACAGGAGAAGACAAACCCGCCAAGCCAAGGTCTCGCAAGAAGAAGCCGAAACCTGCAGCTGCAGAGGGGGATGGGCCCGCACCAGGGTCACCCAAGAAGGAGGGGGCCAGAGAGGGACCAGTAACTCCAGGCTCAGGAAGAAGAAACCAGAGGAGGAGCAGGGGATCGTAAGTTACATCAGAAAATGTTGTACCAAACAATCATAACACAAATTTATACTGTATTTTAATTCATACAAGAAAATTTATTGTTAGAGGCCAATCATTACATTGCTAACTTAATGATATAAAAATGTTGAATAAATATCATAGTACTCTAAATATTTAGGATAAAAAAATGCAGTACTGTACTGTAGTTCAGAACTACACAAATATATTTGTACTGTACTGTATATGTAATTTTATTACAGGAATTTAGAGGTTTTTAATATTTTCAAAGATTACTATATATCTATTTTTGAATAATTGTGATGTGTTGCCAAGTAAATTATGTCCACGAAAACAACATGTTCTTATTTTTCAGTGATGGAATGGACCGTCCAGAAGACAACAAATTCCCAGACCACTGGAGTTTAGAGCAGGTGGAGAAAGGAGTTGCTGACGGCTCGGTAGTCAAGGTAACGGATTGTTGTTTACTTGTCTTGCCGTGTCCACACGTGCTTATTAAGTTTGAAAATTATGTTTGTATTACAGTCAACTGATTGGAAACATGATGTCAAATGAATTCAATTAAATAAATTCTACTGTATCAAACAAAATGTTTAACTTCCAACCCTCTTTAATAAATAACTCAAAAATGAAACTATCAGCACAAACAATATTACTAAAAAATAGATAGAAACGCAGCAAATTTCAACTTTGAAAGTATTTATCTGTTAATAATTCATCCAGTGAAATGTGATGTAGATTTGCCAGTCTGCTCTATAGGCTTTTTTATGTTTGCAGAGTGTGGTGAGAATCAACAAGAAGAACTACAGAGAGGCCTATGTCAACAGTCCAGTGAGTTTAACACAAACAGCCCCTAGCCCCATATCTATTGGGATTGATCTCAATTTTATCAATAATAAGTACTGGGATTATCAGTTGCATTATATAATAATTCCCTGGTTTTGTCAAAAAGTGGGTGCTTGGAAAAGAGTCAATTACATTTCTGCTTATGAGTAAAAAAAAAAAAAAAAAAAAAAAAAAAAAAGGAGGGGGGGGGGATAGAACAAAAGTAAAAAAAAAAAAACGAAGCAATAAAAAAATTAGGTCATTTCAGTACAGTAATTGAATTTACCATGCTGTATTTATTTGAAAGGCAGAACTTGAAAAAATTTAATTACGTAGAGATAGAGGACTAAAGATTGGCGTGATTTTTGTGTCCAGGATGGAGGAATGGATATTCTGCTGGAGGGGGTGAGAGCGAGGAACCGTTCTCTTGAGGGTGATGAGGTTGCAGTGCTGGTGCTGCCACAGGACCAATGGAAGGTGAGCGTTATCATTATGGAGTTAAAGTTAATTTTGTAGATTTTTTTTTTTTTTAACTTAAGCTTGGAACAGTTTGTACTGAAGTACATTTTCATTCAACGTAATTACTATATAGAAGTACTGCACTAAAAATCACTGTTAAATATACATTTATTTTTTCCCGCAGAGGTCAAACAACAAAGTACAGCGCACAGGACAGGTGAGTTAATTTTTTATTGTTTTTAATTAAACTATAAATAGATGATCTGGAAGATTAGGTACCACACATATTCTAACTTTACTACTAGTTTTATACAACATCTCTCACTGATTTCTTTCTGTTTGTCATACATGAGAGTAAAAACTAGACCTGGACTATTCAATCACAACGATTGTCATTGGTTCTAATAAACTGAATTTGATTTTTGTAACTGCTCTATCTAAAATGATGATACTGGTTTTAAACCCTTGTGAAGACAAATTTGTATTATGAATTACTGTATCCTTTACTCCTATCTATAGAAAGTTCTTACTTTGGCATTCTTAGAAAGCAAAAAGTTGAAAAAAAAAATAAATATTAGGTAGAAGTCAATGAAAATATTAGTTTTAGGTTTTGAACATTTTGTGATTATTAACATGTAATTCATGTTCCTTCGTGTAGGTGGTTTGTCTGCTTCGCAAGGAGCACCACAGACAGGCGGTGGGCTCCCTAAAGCCCCTGCCTGACGCCAACTCCTTGTGGGCCCTCTTCTCTCCTCGAGACAACCGCATGCCCCGCATCCGAGTGCTGGCTGCCACTTGTCCCCCGAACTTTGCGTCCATGTCCGACATGCTCTACCTGGCCGAGATGAAAGAGTGGAACGACATGCGCTTTGCCGTCGGGTATTTATTTATGCATTCGTTTTTCTAAGACAGGAAGATTTTAATTAAAAATTAATAGTAATAGTAATAATTTTTATTAAATTTTAATTTTCATTACTATTGCAATGAAGATTGTTTTGCAGTACTGTAATTCACTGTAATGTACTGTAGTTCATCTTTAGTTACATAAAATAATAATAACCAAATGTTATAAAAATGAGGGGTATAATTATTTATTATATTTTTACAGTTATTTGTACATAATTTGTACTACAGGGTACAGTAATTCAAGAAGCTGCTGTGTATCATGTATCAGAGAGCCGCTTGATATTAATTGACGGTCTTGTGCCAGGGTTCTGCTGGAGATCGTGGGCATGTCCGGCAACATCGAGGCTGAGACCAAGACCATCCTGATGGACAACGGGTTGGATACGACGCCGTACGAACCAGAGATGTCCAAATACTTCCCCTCCCTGCCGTACACCATCCCCAAGGCAGAGCTGGCCAAGCGAGAGGACTTCCGGTGAGTTGAACAATGTTCTTTCTGGACCTACTGAGATGAGATGAGACTTAGAGAACCTTGCAACTTTTACTGTAAAGTACAATAACACACTAAAAAAAATCTGGAAAAAAAAAGAGGTTGGTCTTGCAGCTACGCTCTTTGTAGTTGCATCTTAAACCACTCACAGACCATCATTACCAGAAGACCTAATGTGGAGTTGCAAAGTGTGAAGTATTTGTAAACAAATACTGTAGTTCTACAGTGCCATTATTTAGCTACAGAATCTAATAAGTTGAGTCTCAAAGAAAACTGATTTACTGAGTGATTTCTGCTGCCCCAGGGATCTGTGCATCTTCACAATTGACCCGGCCACGGCCAGGGATCTGGACGATGCCGTGTCATACCGTGAGTTGCCGGATGGCCAGGGTGCTGAAGTCGGAGTGCACATCTCAGACGTGTCTTTCTTCTTGTCGGAGAACACTGAGCTTGACGCCAAAGTGTGTTCACGGGCAACCACCACCTACCTCATCCAGTCGGTGAGTAGAGGTTATATGTATAATTATGTTAATATGTACATATAGCAATCATTAATTTTTTGCAAATACTGTATGATATATATTTTCGTTTTTGTATTAAACATTGCAGAATATCATTATTTCTGTAATTGCTTTGTTCTGAATGGCAGAAGCACTGTATATGCTATTTAGGTTTGCATTTACTATTGTTAGTTACCTACAGCATAATATGTATGTATTTCAAAATTTACATATATCATCTTATTTTTAAAAAAAGTTAGGTTAATCGTAGTATTCTAAATTAAATTGTCTTTTGTTGTTGAGAATTTATATTTGTAACTCCTATAACTAAAAACATGGTAGAAAATGTTCATTCTTGCTTTGTTAGTTTTATTCTTATGATATTTTATCTAAATGCTATGCACGCTAATTAATAGATTAGGTAAATTCTAGCATTAATTTATAATAAAAAATTGTCTAAAGAATTATTGAGAGCGAATTATACTGGTAATAAACCATGTCCATCCCTTACTGACCCTCAGGTGTTCCACATGCTGCCCCTGGAGCTGTGTCGTCTCTGCTCCCTGACCCCTGGCGAGGACAAGCTTGCCTTCTCAGTTCTGTGGCGAGTGACCCCTGCTGGCGAGTTCCTGGAGCCGAGGTTCACGAGGTCTGTCATCCTCAGCGCCTGCCAGATGTCCTACGAGCAGGCCCAGGTACATGGGGAATTATTTTGTCAAGCTGGCTCTTGTGTTGGATGTCTTGGAATTTTGTTACTATATTTGTTCATTTGAAAACATCTTCAAATCTCCAGCATTTATAATTTATGGACTTACAAGTTAATGTTCTTCTGATTGTGACTCAATGACGTCTGAAAACTTACTTTCATGATAAAAGAAACACTCAATATCATTTTTATTTTTCTCCAAACAAGTTCAGTAGTTTTAGTACTGTACAAAGAAAAACAAGGTGAATTAAAGTCCCTATTAACCATGACGTTGACAGACCATCATGGACGCCCCTGCTGACAAAGAGTGGACTCCCGAGGAGCTGCCTGAGATCCACGGCAAGTTCACGGCTGCCGACGTGGTGGCCACGGTGCGAGGTCTGCGTCCTCTGGCCCTCGGTCTACGAGCCCTCCGGTTCGAGGGAGGAGCACTTCGCATCGACCAGCCCAAGTTGTGCTTCGGTATCGACCCTGCCTCGGGACTGCCAGACAAGTTCTTTGTCTACGAGAACCAGGAGTGTCACAGGTCAGCATTCAAGGGTCATTGAACTTCTCAAAACTGGGTGGATGTATTCTGTCTATTAGTGTTAGGAAGCTTTTAAAAAATAATGTATGTTAAAAATTCATTTTTATGCCCAAATTTTTGTTGTTTATGTAATATTACTTCTGGTAAGCTAATGATAGTGAGTTTCCTCTTCTCATGTTGAAAAGGAAATTAAAAATATTAAAAAATAAAGAAGTAGACAACATTTAAAATTTATACTGTGCTCTTAACATTTTTTTTAAATGTATGAAATACGATAAGATATGTACAGTACTGTACTATACAAAAAAGAAATCAATGATTAAAAAAAAAAAAAAAAACGTGCATCTATTACATCTTTGGTTGTACTTTTGTAACTTGTTTACACTATATTGGATTTAAAATTACCATTGCTTCTCTGTTATTGACCTGCAGGTTGATTGAGGAGTTGATGTTGCTGGCCAACACGGCGGTGGCTCGACAGCTGCACACTCACCAGCCAGACATTGCCCTGCTGCGCTGTCACCCGGAGCCTCACGACCACATGCTGCCGGAACTGCAGACCATGCTGCGTCGCTGTGGCGTGGAGCTGGACATCAGCAGCTCGGGAGCCATGCACACCTCCCTGCAGAAGTACTTGGGTTCAGAGGACCCTGCAGAAAGGGCCAGGGGATGGGCACTCTCAGCCCTGCTCTCCAAGCCAATGGCTGTGAGTTGATGTCACTGAAATTTGGGGTTAAGACGTCATTGGCTGATCATGTTATCATTTGTAAACTGCAATCTTGGGATCACTTCTTTCTGTACAGTACATGTACACTAGTAGGTTTCTTCTAATTTCAATTGAAGTAATTGAACCATTTACTTTATTAATTTTAAAATGATTTGTTTATTTGTTTTGGTCTTCATATGAACTTTAATTGAGTTTACAGTAGCTTTATTATGTTTTTAGATAATATTAAAATACATTAGTTCTCAAAATTAATGCATGCATTGGTTTAAAAATGTATATGATACTTAAGCATTTTGCTGTAGGAGAAAATTATAACAACAAATTACATTTGTCCTGACTGTGGTACTGCATTTGTTTCAGCGCGCCCGCTACTTCTGTGCCAAAGGCACGGACAAGGATGAGCAGTGGCACTACGCACTCAGCGTGCCGCTCTACACTCACTTCACCTCGCCCATCCGTCGGTACGCAGACGTGATGGTGCACCGTCTGCTGGCAGCAACCCTCGACTACACCCCTACCCCCGACTGGCATCCAGACTACGTCAGCAAGTGAGTCACACCTATGAATTTTAAATTTTCAAGCTACTGAAGAAATTTCATCAAGTTTTTGTGCACCAAAAATGGGCAGGGTCCACTTACAATAATACCAAAAACTAAGAAAAAAAAATGAAATACCTTGTATGACTACCATTACTGTAGTTAATATTAAGGGACACATAAACTTTCTTCTTCTTTTCCTATATTACTAAAAAAAGATTGAGGACTTCACTCTATCAATACATACATACTTAAAATTGTAACTTTTGTTTATACCAATTCAATTTACATCATTCACTGTGAGTCTCTTGTCCTTAGTTCTCTTCCATTCTGACAAATTTATTCATCACAGGGTGGCGTCCAACTGCAACGGCAAGAAGTACAGTGCCAAACGTGCAGGCGAGCAGAGTGGGGAGCTGTACCTGACCCTGTACGTTGGCATGCACGGGCCGCTCAAGGAGGAGGCTGTGGTGATTGACGTCAAGGACCACAGCTTTGACGTGCTCGTGTTGCGCACAGGATCCACACACAGAGTGTACACCAATGTAAGTACAACCATCTCCAAGTAATTTTTTTAAGAATGAATATTCCATGAGAATGATTTTATACTGGTACTGGTACATAATATGTTTGAACTAAATTAGAATAAAAAATGTTGTAACTGTACATGAAACTTGATTTTATTAGTGCAGTTAATACAGTTTATTCAATTTTAAAAATTTAAAGGTAATAAAAACCAATAAATTTCATTCTACAGTATCACAGTTCATAACATTGAGGCTTTACTGTATATGAGTTGAAATAATGGAGAGGTTTATGTTTGTTTTGAAATAAAATTTGAATTGTTTTAAAATTTAATTTGTATTGTAACTGCATTCTATATTTCCTGAAAATTCATTTTGAAAATCAAGTTAGTAGGATTTAAAATTAATGAAACTTAATCAACCATTGAAGACAAATTTATGTCCTTACCTGTCTGTTCCAATGTTCCAGTGTCTGGTTGGTCGTGTGGCCAAAGCAGAACACAAGCAGGTGTTCCGGAACGTGTGGGAGGCTCATGTGACTTGGCGGGAACCTGCCGTCGGCCTGCAGCTCATCAAGCATTTCTCTCTGGTCACCGTGGAGCTGCGAAAGGCAGACAGAGAGCTGCGAATTGACGCCAAGATCTGCCCACCGGTCTTCAACAAGTAGACCCATCGCTCCAAGTAATGGCTTATCCTTCTTTTCCTCGGTACCATGTTAGTTACATTTATGATAATACTTCCTTAAAATAACTTTGTTCAGTATCAATATTTAGACACCAATACTCGTTATCATTAGGATGGTGTATCCCTCTAGAATGAACAAGTTTTTGCACCCTTTTTTATTTCTCTCAAATTTAAATTCATGTTCAGGGTCTTCATCTGAAAAAAACTATATTTTTATGGTAAAATGTATTATACACTAGGTACAGCACCCTATTTGTGTAAAATCAGAGCAGCTTAAACTAAATAGTATTTATTAATAGTTCAAGCTGCTTGCACTGAGGTGTTGTATTTCTACTCTTGCATGACTATAATTTTGCCTCTCACATTTTTTTTTTATCAATTTTCTATTACATAAGAATCATCTTTTAATTTTTTTATAAATTTCACTGTTAAAGTGACGTATTAATAATAATTCAACTCCCTCCTTGCAAATATGTTGACTAAGATGAACCTGAAATAATAACAATATTATTGTATTGTGTAATATAACTATATACAGTACTGTAGTTTTAATATTACTTTGTTTAATTGTTTTCATTGTTAACTGTTACTGAATAATTAATTAAATTCATTAAATCACCTACCCTATTCAATGTTAATTTTTACAATACTCTAAATTATTAATTTCCATTGTATTAATTTTATAAAAAAAATCAAAGTACTTCTTAATTTTTTATGTCAATCCTGTTAATTATAATCAAAAAGTAACAAAATAATTTTAAAATATGTATCCAATTCTTTCAGTCAAATTAATCTAGAGAATAAGTACAATTCTTTGCATGACTTATTATATAGGCTTGTAATGCCACATTATATCCTTTTTGACTTTAATGTTTTATAAGTATAAACTATTTTAGCTATGTATTAAAGAATGTCAAGTTATTTAAATATATTTTTGTGTTATAATAAAAAGGGTACAACTATAAGAATACGTAATAGAATAATTATAAAAAATCCTGTAACAAAAACTTTATAGAAGTATATAATTATGGTCGTACCCAAGTTATTGAAAAAAAAAATATATATCACTAAACAAAACAATACAACTGCACAAACTGTCCGTGGTTTACGGTAGTGCTAAATGTAAGATTTTGTGTTAAATAAAACATAGAATATTTCTAACTATTAACAACGACTGCGGCAAAAAGCCAGACAAATGTGCCTCTCTTTTTTGCATCAATTGTAGAATCATTTCTCTGACCACTTGCCGCTAACTTCCAACTTCTCAATGTTTCTTAATGTGTATTTTTGTCGGCTGTGCATGATTACTTGCATAGTATAAAAGCCCTTCAAATTATTATAACTACATATTTAATAATAAATTAGCATTAAGTCTTCCTTTTCCATCATTTGATGGAAAGTCGTAAATAATATTCAGTGCAAACATGTGTCCCAATTATTTTATAATTAAAATTTATACTTGTTAATATTATTATTAAGATGTTTTGTCCAGTATTACACTGCACTTTCTGAATTGTAATTCATCTACATAATATTTATTTAAAAATCATTATTCTGATTATTGACAATATAAAATATTTATATAAATCATTTTGGAGATTGGAAAAGAGAGCTTAACTTTATTTGCGTTAATCTCAAAATGAAAAAAAAAAAAAAAAAAAAAGAAATACATGAACTTTTTTTACTGCATCAATGAAAAAAAATATTGCTGTTTATTTTATTACAATTTCTCCCCAAACATTTTCAAAATCCGGAAGCAATTTTTAAGAGTTTCTTAGTGGGGTGAAGGTATTAAATAGTGTCATGCAACTTCTATAATGCTCAAAAATTACTTCACAGACTTAAGATGGAAAAATGGTACAAAACCCATTCATGTATGCATTAAAAAAGTGTATCTTGGTTTGTCCTTAATACAATGTACGGGTTTTATATTTGTCAATAATCAAATAGAATATGAAAAGTGTAAATAATGTTTTGTTCTATGCATAAATTTAATGTTTCCCAAGATGACTTTCCTCATTGTTGCATCTGTTCATCTTATGGTGTGAAACAATCAGGCAAATGAAAATCTTGGGATCCTTATTGTTTCATAAATAACTTGTCTTTTTTTAAAGACTCTTCTTAATTAGTTAGACAAATGTTCTGCTACATAATTATGACTGTCAGATTCAAGTGTTAAGAATATGTGTTGAATTACATAAATTTGTAAATGCATTTAAATTTGTTTTAGAGTGCAACTTTTCTATAATTAATTCCAATGCATTTATTAAAAAAAATCCAAATTAATTTTGTCTTTTAGAATTTTATTAAAACAGGTCAAATCAATTTTGATTCTCTTTCAGTTTTAAATTGGATCTCCTTTGTCATAATAAGATTGTATTAGTGTAAAATGTTAGGATGTTTTGTCATTTAGTGGCACTTATAAAATTGTAATTCATCACAGTACAGGTTGTAATTGATAAGTTGAAACCTTTTTTTTAAAAAAAAAATACTTAGGCTGCTGTGGTTTACATTTAAGAAATGAGTTATTTTTATTTAACCTCAAACCATATTCAGTGGTTTACATTTAAGAAGTGGGGTATTTTTATTAACCTCAAACCATGTTCAGTGGTTTACATTTAAGAAATGGGGTATTTTTATTTAACCTCAAACTATGTTCAGTGGTTTACATTTAAGAAATGGGGTATTTTTATTAATCTCAAATCCTATACCAGAATTAGTTAAAAAAGGCATAAAATGTTTGAAAAAATTATTGTTGTCTTTTTAGTCTTCCTGTGTAGCCTAAAATAAGTTGTGTTTTTTTCATCCTTTAATAAGCTTGTTTTTTATTATTATTTTATTTGTGTATTAAAATTAAGTTATGTTTAATTTTAGACTTTTAAAAAAATAAAAACTAACATGTCTTTACACTATTTTATCATCCATGTATAACAAGGTATATTAAAAACAAAAAAGTGTTTTTCAATGAATGTTTTGAATTTGTTAACATTGTTTCACATATTTTTAAAATCTTCATGTAACTTTTTTGTAGATTCTCCTTAATCTTTTGTTCTCCTGAAATATTACCATGTATTATCAAATTGAGATTTGTTTATTAACTGTTTGACGTAAAGAGTTCTAGTCAATTCACTGCTACATTAAATGAACAAATTATATTTATGTGCTATGGTGTTGGAGGTGTTTAGAATATTATGCTTGGTCGGTGTGGAGAACAGGGCGGAATATGCTTCAAGCTAATGTGGTGGTTTTGCAAGCATATGTTGGATTTAATGCCATAACTATAAGTGTGATACTGCAATCACTTTGTTTAATCTTGATGTGCTTGATTACGTAAGTTTTTATATGTAATGATAATAATATGAGCTGTCTTCCTACACAATAATTTGCAAGCTGTTTGTTATTTCCCGTTGAGAGATGAATACAGCTCATTATTATTACTGACGAAGGTTGATATATCAATTAACTTAAAACATAATATGTTAAACTTGTGTAATTAACATATGCAAGATTATACTGTCACATTTTCATACTATTTTTTTTTATACATGAGATAAAATTGTAATATTTTTTAATGTGTAATTAAAAAAAAAAAAAAAAAAAATCGGATTAAAAAATATAAATAAAAAGATGCAAATTTGGCTTGAAAATTATAAAATGGTTTTATTTATAAATATTTCCTTGATAAATCATACAAAGAAGAGTAAATTAAATCTCGCCCTCTTTAGTACATTTAATAAGTAGTAGGTGTTTTGATGAGACAAAATGCAATGAGTTTTTGACGTGGTAAAGTTATACCTTGAATATTAAAATTCAGCAGTTCTTAAATCAGAAGAACTTAAATTACGTGCAAATAAAAAAAAAAAAAAAATGATATTGATAAAAATTAACATGGATCAATTAAGGCTCACAAAATTCAAAGGCTGAATTAACTAATCCCAATCAATCAAAATGTGCTGAAATATTTCTTTCTTACAACCCTCTGAAATGATGATTGATCAAACTCCACCTGTATTTTTGAAAGCATTTTGAAAAAAAAAAAAAAAAAAAAATTGGTTACCAAGAGCACACGTACTCTGCAGGGCAGTGTGACCCCATGACCCTTTCAGCTAAGCAGTTTAACAACATGCCATATCAACTCCGCTAGTCGAAGTGTGTCTGCACCACAGTTTACCACGACCAGGCAGGAGTAAATTTTAGTGAAAGCAGACGAAGCCCCACTCCAGTCAACAGGCAATGGCAAAAGATTATGTCTATATTTACATGAGTTAAAGGGTGGTTTTTTATTATGGTAATAATAAGTTTTTGTATTTTTTTATCATTATTTTTTTTAAACTTAATTAACAAATTATGGGTAAGGTAACACGCCCAATGTTAAAAAAAATTCCTGCACATGAACATTATGAAACATATCTTAAAATGTTCTCCTCTACATCTCCTATCAGTAGCTGAAATATTAGGTATACAAATTTAAGCTAGTTTTTTAGATATCAATTTTTAAAGTTGGCTAATTTAACATGGGAGTTCCACTTTTCCATGTCAAATTAGTCAATTTTAAAAATTAATAACTCAAAAACTAGCTCAAATTTGTATACCTGATATTTTAGCTACTGATAGGGAATGTAGAGGAAAACGTTTTAAGATTATGTTTCATAATTTTCATGTTCGGGATTTTTTTTTTTTTTTTTTTTAACATTGGGCTTACCATTAGGTGAGCAAATTTAATGTAAGATTGGAAAAATATATTTCAGGTCACAACTATTAGTAAAAATTATTATTAATTTTTATTTCCCTGATTGATTTACTTTCATTTTATTAGATCTTCTTGAATACAAAAGGATATTAGAAGATAAATACATTAATTATACCTCTTATTTTACATTACAGTAATATGATTGGTATCCTGTTAAGAGATTATAATTTAATTAACATTTTTGCTCTTAAAGAATAAAATTAATTGTCTTTTTAACACAACAAATTTAATTTACAAAATGTCCTTACAATGTTTTTCACATTTTTTACATTTTTTTTTTTTTTTTTTTTCTGTCTGCAGGCCTCAATTTTAGATGAAATTGTGTCACTATAAAACAAACTTTTTCTAAACTAATCTGTTAACAAGCATTTTGTGTCTATGATGTAGCTAGGAGGCAGTAGCTCTGATTATGTATTTACAAACAGAGCTAGTGCCTAAAAGTACACATTATGTGTCTTCTCAGATGAAATACATAAAACACTGTAACTGTTAACAACACTGTTAATTGACTTCATCAACTTGCCACAAAAAATTTCAAATCTAGAATATGACACTCATCTGAATGATCTCAACATTTTTTATAATTGATTGCACATTACAATAATTTTAATATTTCATGAACCGACTTCTAATCTAATAGCTTTGAATATTGCTTTCCTATATGGCAATAGTTCTATTGTACTATTTAATATTTTCAGAGTTTGGTACACTTAATAAAGTAAAAAATTAATTCTTCTTTTGTACCACTGCTGGCATCAAAATCCTACTACCTACTGCACATATTTCTTTAAGTGTATTGTCTCAAGTTAAAAGCAATGTTACTGTATATATTATTTGACACTGGTTTCTTTACTTGAAAAAAAAAAAAAAAAAAAAAAAAATCTTTAATAAATAGAAAATAGTAGTTATATGCATTTATAACTTTGTATGTTGTGTTCATTCATACAATAAAACTTGTGGGGTTGATTGTTTCTTACTCTCACTGCTGGTAATGACAGTTACAACAAAGAGTTCATGGCCTAATTGGTGCTTTCGTCTTCAGCCTCCTGAGCTGGCGATGTCGCAGGGCTAACTTTTGCTTTCTTGCTCTCGGGCGGGTCGGTGTCATTACTGCCCTCATCAGAGAGGGGAGAGGGGGGCTTGGCGGCCACAGTGGAGCTGGGGGTTGCTTCCTTGTCCGCCTCAGCAGCAGCTGTAACCAAGGTGAGGAATCCATAAACATCTGACTTTTTTACACACTGTAGGGTGCATTCATAAAGCACTTTAACCCCCACTTAAGCCTCAATTTTTATCTCTGGTGCTAAACGTGGTGCTAAACCAGGGGCTAACCATGTGTAGCTCCTAGTTTATCACCATGTTTAGCACCAAGGATAAAAATCAAGGCTAAAGTGGGCGTGGGAGTTAAAGTGCTTTGTGAATGCCCACCTATATGTTTAATTATGTAGAGTTATAATGTTAAAAAAAAATATTTAGGGAAAAAAGAATAAAATTAAAATGCACTGTACTGTATTAAATTGTAACTATAGTTATGAATACAGTATTCATAAATTTATATACTAATACTCAAATTCAATATTTTAGTAACCTCACACGTAAGAAAGTCAGTGTTAGATACGTACAACAAAAAAAATCATTCCCTTAATTTTAACCTGTAAAGTATCATATACGTACAGTAAGTGCAGTGCAGTACAAAATAAATGTTAACATCAATGGCCTCTGTTACACCTGTGATTTAAATATTAAGAAAAGCGATCCACATTATTTTGAATAAAATTGTCTTCTATGTAAAATAATGAACAACAAATCAACAAAAAGCTGCTCAAACATTGATATACTGTAAGAAAAAAAAAAAAAAAAAAAAATACAGTGTACAATTTTTTTATTTTTATGAATTTAAGTTTATTGTATGTAGATTAATTTTTATTTTTTTTTTTAATTACAATATAGAATTTGATCATACCTTATTTATAAACCAAAACAAATATATACTGTACACATAGTACCAATATGTTGGCACAATCCGGTCATGAGCCAGTGTTCAAAGCAAAGCTCTACTAAAATTTAACATATGCTGCACGCCGCTGCTGTCTGGTCTTAATCAATGGTGACAAACTGACTGCTAAAGTGGATGGAGGAGTACCGACGTGTGAGTCCTGGCTACGCTTCCACTTGCCTGCCTGCTCCTCCGCCTGCGCTGGCTGCTCGTCTGTCTCCATCGGCTCCTCTTCCTCCCCTTCCCTCTCCTCCTCGGCTGGCGGGCAGCTCGTGTCCTCCCCCTGGCTCGTTGTCTCTTCCTCTTCCTCCCCCCAGCTCTTCTCCGTCACCTCCTTCGCAGCCGAGCTTTCATCTCCCTGCAAGAAGATTTGACAGTTCAATATAAACATTCTATACCAAAGTCTTCTGCTCGTTGTTAGTAAACAAAGTATTGTTGTGTAATGTCTGTCGCGTAAAGGGAAAAGCATGGGACGGTTGTTGATTTACATGTTAACTTATGGAAAATGACCGTTAATTTTGAAATTGTAAATTGTAGTGGTTGCCTAGCGCCAACAATGCCATTACGTTCTCTGCTCTGGTGGCAAAATTAGGCACTACGTCGTCCCATGTTTAACAATGAAAAAGGCTTCATGCGACAGACATTATAAACAATGGTTTGTTACAACCATTGCGAGTAGAAGACTTTGTTCTATACACAAAACAACAACAATCCGTTCTCAAAGCTATCTAAGCTGACTGACCGTCTCTGCGTGCACCGCCCCACTGGCCTGCCTCAGAGCAGCGTTCTCTTGCGTGAGGGTGACCACGCTCTCCTTGGCCGTCTTGAGCTGCTGCTGAAGGAAGTAGATGGTGCCCTGCATGCCCTCTACGTCCTCGTCTAACTCTTGTAGGAACTCATCAAGCTCTGAGGGCAGAATAGATTCACCAGATTGCTACAAACAGTCATTACATAGTGCATAAGGGAGATTATACTGATTCTCTTTGATTGTAAAGAAAAAAGAGCAAAACATTTAATAAATAAATATAATAAATTAATTAATGAATAAACAAGAACATAAATAAATACTGCGAATAATGAAAAAGGGAGGAAGGCTGAGGGAGATTTTAAAATGGGGCAACATTTAATATTGCAATTAAAAAGAAAACTATCTACAAGAGATTTGAGACACCCGAAGCTGACCTGACTGTGATTTCTTGACCTCGTCACTGAAGCTCTTCTGCAGGGCGAGCTCTCCCTCCAGCTTGGCGAGGCGGCCACTCGAGATGACTCGGCCCAGCTCCTCGTTCTCCTGGTACAGCAGACGGCACTTGGCCATCAGACGCTTGCCCGTGTTGCTGGAGGGGGAAATCTCATTAGAGCTCAGTATATTATAAGTAGTCATTAAGGTAGAGATAACGTCGAACAGCTGTTTGACGTAATCCCCTTTGATTAACATGTAAACCTTAGCAAATTGACAAAAATTCTGAAATTTTTTTGAGAGGCAGATATTAGTGCCTAAAAGCCATAGAAAAAAATTAAAAACAATTTAACAAGCCGATTTTTTAAAATTAAGTTCTTAATTTGTCTCTCCATGGGAAAGCTTTATACTGAAAATTAAAAAAATTAATTAAAAAAAATCGGCTCGTTAAATTGTTTTGAAATTTTTTCTATAGCTTTTAGGCACTAATATCTCAAAAAAATTTCAGAATTTTTGTCAATTTGCTAAGGTTTACATGTTAATCAAAGGGGATTACGTCAAACAGCTGTTTGGCGTTATCTCTACCTTAACTTAATTAACTCTCTGATAACTTAATAAAATTTTCAGAAAGAAATAAATTAAATCACGCCCACCTGTCTGGGGTGAACTTCCAGGCGCTCAGCTCGTTCTGGGTCTCCTCCAGCCTTGTCTTGGTGGCTGCCAGCTCTTGTCGCAGCTTCTGCACCAGCAGGCTAGCTGCCGGGTCAAGTAGGGCGGAACGAAGAGCCGCTGCAGATGGAACTTGGGCGGCCCGCAGCTCTGCCAACTGGCTCTGTGGTAGGAAAAGAAAAATTGTCTCTCTATCTGAACTCTTAACTAATTTTTGCTTGAAATTCAATTCAGTTTTTACAAAATTGAATTCATTGAACCAATGTTGAAATTCCTCTACTCCAAAGGGAAAAATATTGCTATTTATTAATGCAGCAACTGCAACTCAGGCTTAAAAGTCATATATCTATGAATCTCTGAAGGAGGCATGATGATCGTAGTACTCACAGCGTAGTCCTGCATCTCCTGCTCCTTGGAGGCCAGCCTGCGCACCAACACCTTCTCGCGATGCTGAGACTCTGCATGTTGCTGCTTCATCCTCTCCAGCGCCTCCCGCAAGCTCGTGATCTCAGCTGGAAACACAATGGCCTCGTGATGAAGTTCAAGCCAAGTTTAGGGACAAAAACAACAAGTTCCCTTTCTAATACTCCTAATCTTTAATAAAATTATAGATAATATATTTTTTTTCATTATTTTAAACAAGTACACTGGCAATTACACTTACACAGCAAAAAAATACTATATGTGTACTAAATAATAATAATATTAAGATCGTGAATAAGTTATGAAATTTGTCAAGAGCTGCCTTTAAAATTTGATACTAGTTACGGCTAGGTATGTAATTTTCAAGGTATACCGGTAGGTATACTGTATAATTCTTTGCAACTGATTGGAGTAAGTACCTACTGTAAAGTATAATTATGTTTTTTAACCGCCTTTCAAACAATACATGCCACAACAATTCTTTTGTAAGAGAAACTACAGTAATATTATAAAAACAAAAATTCACTTTGCTCACAAAAGCTCTACAGTACACTTTTATAGCACACTCATTGGTAATTTTTTCATAGAAGCATGCCTTCCTTGCTTCCTACCCTCATGCGCTGCAGCCTGAGTGTCCAGGGTATCCAAGAAAGCATCCTGCTCCTTCCAGTTGGTCACCAGCTCTTCTTTGCTGGCTGCCTCCAGCTGCTGCTCCGTCAGCTTCACTCTGCGAGGAGGACCCCCACCATTCTGTGCTGCTGGGGTGGCCACTTCCACTGCTGCTACTGCTGCTGGCTCTTCAGGGGCCGGTGGTACTACTACCGCAGCCGGCACCACTGCACTCTCCTCGGACATTGCACCTGAACCAAATTCAACAATTATAGCTATGTATGCATATAGAGAGACTTATGCACATATAGAGCGGTCCTTGTCCTTAATTAAACGACGGCTTACATATAAAAATATATATAATTACATGTATGCATACAGTATATATTATAATATGCATAATATATAGACGCAGCCCAAATATGCTATACTGTATACCAACACATGTGACGCGCGTTAACGTTCATGCAGGGAAATTATGCATATCTATTATATCCTACATAAATATGATACTGTGTATGCATAAATATATTTATACATTATGCATATGCATATATGAATGTAAAGCAGGCAGATAGAGTCGAGACTCGAGAGGCATTCACTTTTGGAATGCATATCATATATATATATGCATACATGTTTCGTGATTTAATTTTAATCTTTTTTATAAAACAAATAGCTAAAAAATAGCATTATATTGCTAAATATCAGTCGTTACCTTCTTTTTAGAGTAAAAAATACAAAAACTGTGTTTTTGATGAACTTGTCCCGTTTTTTAGTTTTTTACAAGAAGAACTTCCAACGCGCGGCCGCTTTGTTTTCTCAATCAGCTGATTCAACTATTGTGTGTTAATTCCTACAGTGTGATAAGTCACACAGAGAAAAATTTCCTTGCAAAATTTCGTATCGAACTGTCTTATCTCTTAATGGAAATAATACTACCTTTTTGAAGTGTCCTTGGCTCCTTGCATGCAAATCGTGACTTTGGGGAGTTGGAAATGTTCTGAGTTGGCAGTGTGGCGTGTTTGGAGTGGGCTAGACTTCGGATGTGGCTCTATTATATAATGCCAACTATGTGTACACGTGGAAATGAACACTAGGAACGACTACAGTAGGAAGTTCGAGATATTATGCTGTAAGAATGTGCATATGCCATCATGGTCCTCTCTCATGCGATTCTTATTGATGGCTCCCTAAAATTGAGGCTAGGACCTACTTTGATCCTTGCCGTGTCTGCAATCTGCCTATACATTGCTTTAATTAAGTATATAGGCTTATAATGTATTTATGCATTTATAATTTTTTAAACCTTTTACCTCAGACATACTGTATGATATTATGCATATTATTATATTCATACACGGTTGCATCAAGATTTTTATTTCACAGAAATTTTGAATAGTACATATATATACTGTATGCATATTATAGCGGACTCTGCATGATGACATACAAAACTTTACCGCTGCTTTATTTGTAGGCGTTATTACGACGGTTATTAATTATGCCATATGCATCAGGCTCAGATTAAGCGTGGTAAAATAGACCGATTTCGGGTTTTCTCACCTTTCCCAAAATTGCAAATCTATAATATTTTTGTCTCTTAAATTTGAGCTTCATGCAGTGCCAGCAAGTGAGGCGCGAGTAAAATTCATGCTGTCCCACGTACAAGGGGTATACACATGCAATATAACATATAATACATTTTATTTTTGTCTACGTTTTGTTCACAGGTGTATGTGAAGACTGCAGATACTAAGTTGGCTATTATCCACGATGGGCTCCACGGGCTATGTTATGACGCTGGCCAACAGCATCATTGGCGTCAGCGTACTTGCAATGCCCTACTGTTTTAAACAGGTGTGACATTGACTTTTTAGCTATTTTTTTCCCTGCAACTGTGATATATTAAACTGTAAACTGTATCTCTTGTATAGTTACGCTTCCTCTGCACTCTAAACAAGAGCAGTCAATTTGCATGCATTTCAGTAACCCTTTCATACATAATGTAAATGTAGATTTACATTTTTGTGTGTGTGCTCAGCGTCCTGCTGACGAGTGCCGATTGTTTTCAGTGCGGCATCGTGCTGTCGGTGCTGCTGCTGGTGCTGAGTGGGGTGATGACACGGCTCTGCTGTCACTTCCTCATCAAGTCTGCCATCCTCGCAAGACGCAGAAACTACGAGTTCCTGGGTGAGATAAAATATTCTTACTACTTTTAGAAAAAAATATTAATATTTGGAGGCTTCAAAATTAATGCTTTATGTACGCAAAGAATTAATATCTACTAGAAGACTTACCGCCGTGTTAAAGTTTCGTCTCTCCTATTTTAAAAGAAAAACCTGTTTGCGCTTTTGAAGTGAGCTAACGATGACATGGACACTAGATGTCTCCTTTGTCTGAGGCTATACAGTTCGGCAGGGCTAGGGTTGACTTAACGTCACGTGACTCCTATTAGTATTGTATTGGAAAGTCCGTGACGTCAATCAACCCTAGCACGGCCGGAGCACGGTCGTAAAAATTGAAGAAAGGGAGGGGAAGTTAGAGAAGGGTGAGGTTAGAAGGAGGGCAACTCAGCAGAACAATAGCAGATTTTACCGAGGCAATATTGTTATCACGATCGTATTGTGTATTTATTGTTGTCGTTGTCAACAGGGAATTCTTTTAAATATTTCGTCTAATTTGCTCTCATTTTAAACCATTTTAGAGGAAAAGAAGAGAAAAAGACGAGATTACATATTTTTTCCTCTACTCACTACTTGAACATAAAAATGTTAGAAATATTGTTGTCAGGCACTTTAAAAAAACTAATGAAGTGCGGAAAATTATATTTCATAATTATTTTTATTGCTTTACTTTTCGATTGTACCAAAATAATGTAAGCACTCATAATAAAAAAAAATAATCACAGTATCACATGACATTATATTGACTTAAATTAAAAGAAGCATGCGCTGTCGGGGTCCACCTAATAAACAGTTTTAATATTTATTTATTTATTTTTTAAAAATAATTTTTAGTTTTAATCAGTTTGAAATTATTGAAGATTTACATTAAAATGAGAAATCATCCTTAAACCGGGCTTTTAGTTAACGTCAGGAAAATAAAATAAAACTATAATATTATACATACAAATACACACATATATAATATATATATATATATATATATATATATATATATATATATATATATATATATATATATATATATGTGTGTATGTATATATGTATGTATATATTATTATGATAGTACAAGAATGTAGAATTGTATATGAATTTTTATTTTACGATAATACGTAACATTCGTAGGATCTTTACTGAAAATATAAATTAATATAATTAATATAGAATGTTAGAAATGTTGACTCCATTTCATCCTCACATTCATCGAAGATGAAATAAGGTGTGCATTAGAGGTAAAAAGATTAGGTTTATTGTTACTGCATTGGTTGCAAATAGATTTGTAAATAAATTACAGTAGAAGAGAAAATATTATTAATTTTTTTACTATTTTATTTATCGATCGAGGAATCCCTAGTTGAAAAATTACGCTTCAACTTGTCCTGTAATATTTACCTGCAATAATTTTCGTTAATTTCGATCGAAAAAAAAAACAACATAAAATCTTGATCCTTGAAATAAAATTTTAGTAACCAAGTTTAAAAAAAAAAGAAGAAGAAAAATGTTGATTAATTACAATTGTGAAATTCTGATTTATTTATTTATTATATTTCTGAATAAATATAATAAATAAATCAGATTTTCACAATGGCTACTTTTCAGCAAAAATAATGAAAAAAATTAAAATTATTTCTACTGATTGTTCGACTTTATTTAAAATAACATTCTCTATTTTTAAATTGGCGAATCAATTTTATAAAGCATTGAAAAATTAAATTGTAAAATTAAAAAAATATCATGACTATATTAATATTGATTGAATGTTACAAAATGAACATAATTTATAATAAATATTATATATTAATATTTCTAAAGTGCTGCTACTGAAGACGATAATGCACCTGCTTCTATTTAAAAGAATGACTTTAGTCATTGTTATCCTCTGGCCATTCATCCCTAGCATACCTTCCCCCCACTCCGGCCAGCTAGATCTGCCCGTCGCCTTCTTTTACTTCCCCTCTCTGCTCTGAACAAACTCGATCCGTCGATCGCGACTGTCGCGATACCTTGCGTCCATGTCTTAAAGCTTTCTGCTAAGATAAAGTGGACGAAAGCCGCCATAAGCGGTAAGTCTTCTAGTAGATATTAATTCTTTGATGTACGTTAAAGCTTAAAAAATTTCCACTTTTAAACATTTTATTGAATTGTATTTCATAGCTGAGGTTAATTATAATCATCTGATCTTTCAGTTTACACTAAAAAAACTACAGTGCCTACATGACATGATAAAATATTCTGATGTATTGTAAATTTCAATTTATTATTTATTTTATTAGTCAAGGTTTTAAATTTAAAGAAAAAAAATAGTTGGTTTAAAATCAGAAAGCTCCTAAAATGGTAGAAAATATTTGAAAATCAGCATCAATACGTAAGTTTTTTTTTCTTTTTTTTTAATCTAACACGGAGGCTTATGTAGATAATACTTGACCATGTGATCAGAGGAATCATACAAAAATATTTCCAGCGTTCCATACATTTGGTCCTACGGGCAAGCTGGTGGTGGAGCTGAGCATCATTGGCTTCCTTCTGGGCACGAGTATTGCCTTCTTCGTGGTAATGGGAGACCTCGGACCTGACATCCTCACCAAGGCCTTCCAGATGGAGAGCTCCGAGCACCTGAGGCCCAGCGTCCTGATAGGTGAGAATTTACTTGTTTAGTGTCAACAATTTGTGTTGCGAAACTGACTTGTCGTGTAGTCAATTTAGAATTCACTGTGACAAAATGTATTTGTAATACAGTAGATGTAATAATGAAATCAGTCGTAGAAGCTAGTTTTTCAAATAAGCTATATCGCAGTACTGTATTATCATTACATATGTAGAATTCTTCATGTATTTGCATTTGCCACTGTCTGCAATATTATTTTTAAATTTTTCTGTCTGGATGGTGACAAAAGTGTACCACAAAGCTACATTTTCAGGATGGCTGTAACTGATAACACAATAATTAATTAATAACCTTCCGTATTAAAAACAACATTACTCATGCAATTAAATTAATGGTAATTGCTGATTGATGTAAATCATAAGTTTCTGCACTAAACACTAAATTCTAACTCTGATGACCTGGTAACAAAGCTGTTTGTTCCCCAGTGCTGGCTGTCCTGGTTGTTTTGCCTCTGGGTCTGCTGAGGAATGTGGACAGTCTGAGCTCCGTGTGCACCGCCAGCATCCTCTTCTATCTCTGTCTGGTGCTCAAGGTCAGTCACACGGGGGGTCTAGTGACCTTAAGGGTATAAAGGGTTAACATTTTTTCTTTCCAATTTTAGGAAATGGGGGTCTGATAAATGGGGTTGAATTATTATTCCATTGCAGAAGCTAAAATATTATTACTTTATTATTTTTATTTTATTTTTTATACTATCCTTTTCCTCTATTTAAATCTCGTTGCTCAAATGTTATAAATTACAGTACAGTAATTAAAATAATCATGCTCAATTTTAAATTAGAGCCATATTTTTGTTCAATCTAGGTGGTCAGCGAGGCGACACCCCACCTGCTGGCTGCTGATTGGCTGGACCATGTGAACCTGTGGCGACCCGCTGGAGTCCTGCAATGCATGCCAATCTTCTCCATGGCCCTCGCCTGCCAGACGTGAGTCTCAACATTTAGTTTAATTTTCTTTTGTCTGACATTGAAGTATTGACACGGAGCAAATTTTTTTTTTTTAATTAATTATTTAAGGGAGAATTTGTAAATAAAAATTACGCTGAAAAATAAAAAAAGCTATGTTTACCATAGCATTTAAAAGGCTGAATGCATTTTATCATAGTATGTGATTAGGCTAGTGGAATTTTTTATTTACTGTATATAAATATGATATTATCTGTTTGAATACATATTTCAATATTTTTTTAATCTTCAAGCAACCAAAACACAGCAATCCTTTTTATTAAATGACTGAAAATGACATTTCTCTGTCCTCGCAGGCAGGTGTTTGAGATCTACGAGTCTCTACCTGACGCCTCCCTCTCTCGCATGAACGAGGTGGTGAGAGCGGCTGTCAACATGTGCACGGGGGTGTACGTCTGCGTGGGATTCTTCGGCTATGTGGCCTTCTGCACGCAGAACTTCTCAGGTACTTAACACTGACGTCAGTCTTCAGGATTGTTGGAAGTTGCTCGATAACACAGACATCACAGTGCGTTGTACGATGTCTTTTCTGATCTTCTCACCTTGAAGTTAGGCAACTTGAAAATTGAATCTTAAGACTCAAAGATGTCATTTACTTCAGTTCATGAATCTTACTCACTTTGGATGCTGAAAAATTAAGTACTGTAGTCTGACCTCAAGGTGACATGTTCAAAGAGGACAAAAAAAATTGCATGACAGATTTTTTTCCTTTTTTTTTTTTTTTTTTTATTTTATTAAAATTTTATAGTCACACATAGTTACAAGCACTCACGTCTTGGCTACCCCTACAACTAGACTCTAATTGATGTGCAGGCAACGTGCTGATGAGTTTCTCCCCCTCCACCTCTACTGACGTGATGAAGCTCGGCTTTGTGCTCTCCGTTGCCGTCAGCTTCCCGCTGGTCATCTTCCCCTGCCGGGCCAGCCTCTACTCTCTGCTCTTCAGGAGGGTGAGTTGTCCTCCCCAGCAAGTTGTAGAAGAATGGTGTTTAAAAATGTGTGCAATGAAGCTGTGATTACAAACATAAATAAAAAATTTAAATAGAACCTAATAAAAAATTGAGAGTGTTATTTTTTTTTTAATAGTACAATATCAAAAGTGAGCACTTTAGGAGTTAAATCTTCTATCTAGAAATATGAGAAGGGATGGGGCATTTAATAAAGCAGTTAGTCAGAATTTTGTTAGTAAAAATTTAGTCCAGAATTCTTACTACCAGTGAGTTTCCTCTCTCTCTCTCTCTCTCTCTCAAGAAGGAGCATACCTTGTAAAGAACCTTACGACTGACATGTTAACAGGTATCTGCATGGCACCCCGAGTTGACAGGGGGTCCTACCCACATCCCCGAGGGTCGCTTCAAGTGCCTCACGGTAGTTCTGGTGGGCGTCTCACTGGTGGTGGGTCTGCTGCTGCCCAACATAGAACTTGTCCTCGGTCTGGTGGGCTCAACCATCGGCACGGTCATCTGCCTGATGCTGCCCGCCCTCATGTTCACCAGACTTGCCTCCAAGCACTCCAGTGAGAGACTGGTGGCCCAGGTAAGTCTGCGATAGTGAACACTTAATGTCTATGACTTTAATCAGGGACCTAGGCCTTCTCAAGTCAAGTGAAATAAGATCTACAGTAAGAACTTGTTATTATGAAAAGTAAAAGAAACCCAGAAAATTAGGTTTACCTTATTTATCAAGTATTACCTTAAATCGAGTTTTTGCTATACCTACAATGCTAATTATTTTTGACGGGACCACAATCTCCTTTACTCTAAAACGAGTTATACCTAACAACAAGTTGTGTGATAAGTTGATACTGTAACGAGTTTTTACTGTAGTAATAATCACATGGGACAGTTGATGCCCTGAAAACTTCCCTTGCCAAGAGATGGTGGCAGTGTTGACGTACTGCTCCAACAGTTCATCAGCGCTGCGGCCACATATCTGAGGGAATTTTTCAAAGGCAATGAAGATAAATTGCATTGCTTAAAAAACTAGAAATTGGCAACTAACATAAGCACGGTAATTATAGATTCATTTTTAATTACTATTTATTGCATTCTCATGTCTTTCATGTTGTTTCAATAAATATGTTAGCATTTTCTGGGATCTGTGGTAACATGCCTTCATTGTACTTAATTAATAAAAAATGTGAGGAAATGCATCCATTTTTTGTAATTAAGATTCTCACCGTCTTTGTCTCAGGGGATATTCTTCGTAGCAGCCTCCATCTTGGTGCTCAGTACGTACGCCAACCTGTACGCTGCGGACAAAGCCGGCTCGGAGCTGGGGGTCAGCCTGAGACCCCCCGAGCTGCGGAAACCTCCCGTCCTGGAGAACAGACCCAACTTTGATCCTCCAGGTGAGCAAACCTGACAAACTCTCACAGTTTTGTAAATTGTGTCTTCGTGAGAGTACTTTAAGTCCCTATCTATTTTTCTTCTCAACAAATTAATTTGAATTTAAAACGTATTCTTCTTGTAAAAAATGTTCAAACTTAATTACAGTATAATTATTGTCATGGTAGCTTCTAATTGGTCGATGTTAACTTGGTAAGAAAGAAGTTTCTAACTTACCGATGTCCATAGGAAACAAGCTTTAAATCGGCAGTTTAGAAACTTTTTACCAAGTTGATTTCAGCAAATTAGGTACTACCAGGATAATGTCTTTGTACACTGATTTTTTTGTATTATAATTAATGATCTTTGTCCCCCTAAAAAATTACACTGAAAAATAAATATTTGATGATATTTTTGGCAAGCTATTTATTTGTGCTCTGTTACTTATTAAGAGATAATTTGTTTCCTTGTACTCTCTAAAATAGCTACACAGCCTGATACACCAATTATATATCTTTCAGTGGTGATGGGCAAGGGGGTGATCGGGGAGGCAAGCCAGAAGCTGAAAGAGGTTGCGGACAAGTTGGATCGGGAAATCAAGAAGAGGGAGGAGAAGAAGAAGGTGAAGGATGAGGTGCCGCCTGCCTTGCAGGACAAGCCCAAGCAGCAGGGTGAGTCATACAGTCGGGTCATGTCAAAATAAAACATTTGCTTTTGCTCCTCTTCGTTTAGGAAACCATCACACTCTAACTTCTATAATGTGGGAAAATATTGTTGAGCAACAATTAGATTAATCACAATTTAATTAAAGAGGAGTCAGCGAGTTGAGTACGCAGTGCATGACGGGAATGACGTCACGCACTATATATGTGCATACGAAAAAGTTACGTCGGCTCCTCAAAAGCTGCGCAGTAGAAATTTATGCAAGTTGCGCAATACGAGCATCTGCTGAATTTATGTAGTGTTGTTGATCCCGTTGATCCAGTCAGCTGTTAACCCGTAGACCGCAACATTTGAAATGAAAATTTGCCTCGGATTTTGGTATTGTATCAGAATTTTCTCAAAATTTTTATGAAGGGCTAATAAAGGTTATGACACTTTCTGATTCACCATAATATGTTCTATCTTAGAATATTTTTTAAACACATTTTACGGGAGATTGCGAAAGAAATTAAAGTTCGAATAAAAAAGAAGCCACGTTTTTCGAGCGTTAGCATGGAGTAGATGGACGAAGTCATCGACTTTTAGACCCAAATGCTCAAAACTTTTTACGAAGGACGGTCTCAACTGATTTCAGATGCTTTTTTATGGTGCTCCAAAGTAACTTTTTACATGCAAGAGAATGAGCTTTACCATCGGTCAATTTTTCGCTCACTCTACTTTAAACACATATGTGTAGTCCGAAACTGTTTCTCACAATATGTACGTATGTAAATTAGCTTTTGGTAAAGATAGGAACTTTGTTATCCATTATTAAATAACACAAAAAAAACACACACCTCTTTCAAAGCCAAATTTAATTTATTTCTACAATCATAATAAATCATCAGATGTCAGTCCTGTTTTTAAATAATTATAACTCAAATAAATAATAAATACGTACACTATAATATTTTTATTGAAAGAGCTTCTTGATGTTAACCTTGCATTTACTGACATTTCCTGTGCAATACAATCATGTAAACGTCAATGTACAAATAAGTTGATTATTTGAAAGATAAGCAACTTAGGAAGGGGCCATTTTGAAACATCTCTAAAATTAGGAGGCATTATAATATACTCTTCCAATTTGTGATTATGCATTACTTTACATTTTTATTCAAATGAAGTGTATTATGTGTTGCATATAAACTTATAAAGTGACATATTTCTTTTTGCATTGTATTACTCATTTTAATAGAAATGAATTTTTGTGGATGGTAGCAAAGTTTTTGAAATAATGGTACAGTACATAATTTTTGTTCAAAGAGACAAGTAATTCACAGATTAAATTCTCATCAAATTAATAATGTCACATTATCACAGAGGAGCCTCCCCGTCAAGAGCCTCCAGTTCCGGTGGAGCCTGGGGGAAGCAAGCCCGAGTCCCAGCCCGCAGCTCCCCCCAAGCTGGAGGTGCCCGAGGTGGAGCAGAAGAAGCCGCCTGCCAAGCCCGAGCAACCACCTACCAAACCAGAGCAGGTGGGTCCAAGATGATAGGGAGGTCTTGTTAGAGGGGAAATTACCATGCAAAGTCAGTCATTTTGTTCCAGTTGTTGCCATGTATTCTATCATTTACTCATTTTACCATGTAAAAATAATTCATAGAATCTAGCAGACTTACCGGTAAATGGAATGAACAAACTGTAAACATTGTGGCTTCAAGTGTTCATAAGCTCATAAGTTACCGTACCGTATTAAAAACTATCTGAGTCTGAAGCTATAATCCTTCTATTTCACCATTTAAGAGTCTTCTGATTTTCAAACAATATTTTTTTCTCTCTCTCTGAAACCTGGCTGTATACTGTACTGTAAAACTTTTTTTTCTTTCTTTCTCTTTTTTTTTTTTCTCCATATCTTTAGATAAGAAATTCACTAAACGTCTGCTGACTTTGTTGGCTTCTTGCAGGTTGCCCAGGAGGCCATCATGAAAGAGGAGGAGGAGAGGGCTGCTGAGGAAGGCCCCAAGACGTCTGCGGCCAAGTCCCCCGCCGCCGCGGTGGTTCCTGAGGGTCATCAGGAGCTGCTGGCCAAGTTGGCGGAGCATAAGCAGGCTCAGCAGAATATGCTGGACGAGCAGAAGCATTTACTGGCCGAGCTCAAGGACCAGGCCTCAGATAACAAGGTATGTGTTAGTCGGGTTTGGACAAGCTGAGACACAGACGTTGTTGAAATCATGGATAATAACAAAAACTTGTTAATGTGAAATATCCTTAAAGCGTTGAAGCTCCTGTTATTTATCTATCTATTTAAATTCTTTTTTAAACTGCTGTATTATTGTGCACTGTTGAAACATTAAAGGAAGAAAAAAATAGCACAGAACATTAATTGCAGTAAGAAGAGCAATATTGATGGTAATATATTTTTATCATGTTATTAAAAAATGTAAAAAGCAGATCATTACAAATCTAATTAAAAGTAACTTAATTTATAATTGCTGTATCATAGATCATGGTTTTATTTTACTTATTCTGTATTTGAATAAAAAATATTATTGTACAGATTTTTATGTTCAACTTTTTTATAATATCCTAATTTCTTTGATCAGATACAATAATTACACCCTATTCTTATACTTATTGCCCATATTTTTCAGGAGGTGGCCAAGGAGCCAGTTAAAGAGCCAGTCCCTGAGATTCCAGCTGACCCTAAGCCTGAGGGTGGCAACGTGGACGTCAACAAAGTTGATGTCATCAAGGAGGCTGCCCCCGTGTTACCTGATCAGCCAATAGTAGGACAGGAGGCCGTGGCCGTAGCCAATCAGCAGCCTGAGGCGCAGGTGGCACCTCTGGTGGCGAAACTTCAAGACATAGTAGCAGTTCCGAGTGAGGTCAAGGAGCAGAACCTGGGGGACATCGTCCAGGGGCTGCAGAAACTCACCAAGGAGCTCAAAGGTGAGAACAGGCTTCTGCTTTTACCTTAGATTACCAGGAGTTATTCCTACCTGTAAGTTAACGTGGAAAGAAGAAAAAAAAAATGTAAAGACGTTGTCTGAAAAAAAAATCTGATTCTTAGTTAGACAAGAAAGGTGAGTTTCTAAATTATAAAAATATACTTGTTACGGTACGTGCACGACCGTAACAATTCAAGAAGAAGCTATCCCTGATGGTTTTGCATGAACCTCACTTACTGTCATCAAATTAAGGCTAACTTTAACCACGGTTAGTAAGGAAGTTGCTTAGCTTCCTTCTTGCATTCACCTTATGTTTCCACCATACCGGTAGCTTAAACAATAAAGAAAAGAAAAAGTTGTCACCTTTTGTTTCTTAAGCCGCTATTACATGATACAATTTTTCTGAGTATTCTATACAATTTTTCCTTACAAGAAAATTTAATCTCTATTTGTTTGTATTGAGAGGAAATTTTATTGCAAGAAAAAATTGTATACATAATCAGAAAAATTGTATCATGTAATATACAGTAGGCTTTAGGTTCAGTATTTCCATAGTCTGAAGTTTGTCAACATATTAATTATAATATATGTCATGTACAGAACTACATTTCTGAACAATGCCATGAATTTATTTACTAAAAATGTACATACCGTGAAGAAAAAATATTGTTTTACTACTAGATTGAAAAGTCTTACTTAATACTTTACTTAAAACAAATTACTTAAAAACAAATTGTTTTTTTTTCTGATGGTCTCTGTATATTGTTGTGATTTGTTTGTATTTATTGTTTTGTTGTTTTGTTGTTTTACAGTTTCTTCTATGACGTGAACCATGTTATCTTGTATAACCAGTTGTTTGAAATTAAATAAATAAATAAATAAATAAATAAATAAATAAATATTCAAATATTGTATGCCACTGGTAAATCTAAATATTTATTTTGATTTTCATGGAACATTGTTACTGTACATTAATTTTAAACCTCTTAAAGTAGCATTTAATTTGATGTTCTAGAAATTGATACTGGCTAAAATTCAATAGTTGGGAATGATAGAGTGACACAATAAAAGTACAATGTTGTTTTATGGGGTCAATATGTACCTATCTTTAATATGTGTTTTGTTAACAATATGGTCCTTACGTTGCAGACTCCCTTGACGTTATGAAGCAGCAACAGACGGACGTGAAACCTGCGGAGAGCAACGTCAAGCCAATGGGAGCCCTCATCTCAGAGGGCAAGCAAGCTCGACAGCGGGCCCAGGAAAATCTGGTTGAAGAGAAGCCTGTGCCTCCCGCAGCCGTCAATGTAGTTCTTCCAGTGGCCAATGTGGTCCCAATCCAACCTGAAGTGAAGCAAGCTGTAGTTCAACCTAACTTGAATGTAGTACAGCCAAATGTAGTTCCTATCAAGTCTAATGATAAGATAGAACAAAAACAAATTCCTGAACATAATAGAGAAAAGAGAGAGGCAGAATCTCAACTTAATTCAACTTGCTCTCAAAAAGATAAACAGAAAATTGAATTACAACCTCAAGAAACACCCGTCAATAAAACACAAGAAAATACTCTTGAGAGGTTAGTCAAGGAGAGTGTTGAAGACAAGGCAGTAGTCGGTGATTCTGTTGTGAAGAGTGAGGCACAGGTGCAAGATAACGAGATGGGGCAAGGTGTGAAACCCTCTCTACACCTTTCCGTACCTGAGCTGCAAATGCCGGGGGGTCATGACGATCTTTCATTAACCAACGAGGCAGCCGTGATGCTCGGCAAACCAATGTCGAGGGATCTCAAATCAGTAGATGGAGAAGAGGAAAAGGAGGCGGAAACAGGGACGTAATACCCACTGAAATTTTGTGTGTGACAAAGCTGTTCCGATCTAAAAGTAACTTAAACTGTAGAGAAGACTTTTGTGAATGTCCTATGTTTATGAAAAATAATTCAAACTGGCTAAGAATGAGATTTTCTTCAAAATATTCTTGTGTTTGTCTTCAAAGTGTAATATATAAACTTGTGTTCTGAAATGGGAAATTATTATATGCTGGTATGAGAGGATCATAATGATCATAAATGTGAAGACGGTGATATAATATGCAAGGTTGTAATGAAATTCCATCCACTAATATTTTATAGGGTGTGAAAAGCAAAGTATTTCAACTTCTAAAGGAAAACTAGTTCATGATATCCAATATTTTTAGAAATTTTATTTTTGAGATTTATGTAGACAATTTCTAGTTTTAAACCACTTTTATTTATTTTTATTTTTTTAAAACTAAGAAATTTCAAATTCTTAAATGGAGTATATATCGACCTCAATTTTTTTTTATTGCAGAAATGGATAGAGCGTGCAAAGTTATGCTGCCCTGATTTTTTTCAGATTTTTTAGAGCCCGGGAACTATTTTTAAAAAATTAATGAAAGTCCTTTTTGTGACGTCACTAGGCGGCAAGTCCTATCTTTTTCTTAAGGACCGTCGTCTCGTGACGTCACAAAAAGAACTTTCAATGATTTTTTAAAAATAGTTCCCGGCTTCTAAAAAACTGAAAAAAATCAGGGTAGCATAACTTTGCACCCTCTATCCATTTCTGCAATAAAAAAAATTGAGGTCGATAGTCCATTCAATATCCTTGATGACAATCAGTTCTCTAAAAAAAAAAAAAAATTAAACATGGATTTGCAACACAATTTCAGGTCTTCTGAAATATTATGCAAAGCAATTTGTTCTTCACAAATGTTTCAGTTTATTTTAATGAAAAGACACAAGGCAGTTCAAAACTTAAAAATTACAACATTGACTACACTGCTATCAGAGATGCATAATTAAATATTTAGAACAATCAGTAGTTTGCAACCACACATCCTACACTGGCATTTGTTTTAATCCAGAAAATATTATTTTGTCTGAAACTAATTTTTAAGTGTGAATACTCGTGGTGCTTACTTGTGATTTAAGAAGAAAGTTGTGTGAATGAATTTATGTAAATTTTTATCTCCTTTTCACTAAAAGAGACTAGTAATTTATTGATCCTTTTTAATTTGTTTATTATGTTTATTGTTCGGAGGATGGGACTGCAAGCTTTATCATTTGATTAGATCTGATTAATAATTAAATTTTTTTAAAAAAATAGTGATTTACTTACTTTGCAATTTTTTCTTTAAACATGCAACCTTTGTTGTTAAAAAAAAATAATAATAAAAATGTCTCAACTTGCATTCTCAGTTACAAAAATTTTGTTACTTTTATTTTTCACAGTCAAGTTTTTAAAGACCAAACATTTTGTTTTTCTCATTCTTACATTCTTTTTAAACATCAATTGAAACATTCATGTGTGCATTATATATTTTTTACAAAGTCTATTAAGCAATTATCAAACTATTCTTATAATTCATTTAATCTTCAGAACTTGACTCGTTGCTTGGCAACATGTAAAGAGAAGGGAACGAATCCTGTCCTTATATGTTAACTAGAAGTAAAAGCCAGAATGTGAGCAAAGAAAAGAAGAAGATCATGTAATTAATTTTAAAAAAAATGTATAGTTTTATAACAAGATGTTGTAATTGTAATTATAGATACTGGATGTTAGTGATGTTAAATTGTATATATTTATTACTTAAGGGTAAGGTATAACAAGGATCAGCTGTTCTACGTAGTCCCCTTTGATTAGTATGTAAACCTTAGCAAATAATTTTTTAAGAGGCAGATTTTAGTGTCTAAAAGCCATAGAAACATAGGGAAAAAATTTCAAAACAATTAAATACGCCGATTTTTTTATTTTATTTTTTTTTTTAATTAAGTTTTTAGTTTGTCTCTCCATGCGAAAGCCCTACGGTATGCTGAAAATTAAAAAAAAAATCAATTAAAAAAAATCGACTTGTTTAATTGTTTTGAAATTTTTTCTATGGCTTTTTTGCATTAAAATCTGCCTCGAAAAAATTTCAGAATTTTTGTGAATTTGCTAAGATTTAAATGCTAATCAAAGGGGACTACGTCGAACATCTGATCCGTGTTATCTCTACCTTAAATACTATTGAAATCATGATTTAAATATTAAGTATTATGTTGTTTTCAGTGTTATTATTTAGGAACAAAGAAAATGGTAATATCTTAGAATTGTGGCATAATAAACAATACTTTTTAGCCTCAGAGATAAAATGTATAAGATTAAGATTTAATTTATATGCATTGGTTAGCTTAATGTTATAATTTATATTATGATATTTGTTGACTCCTGAAAATCTTCCTCTTTTACACCAGCTAACCAGTTCTTTCTAATTCTCTGCTATGACTCTTTATGGCATTCTGTTTCAACCAGCCAAAAACTGTATAATATAAAGTATGATATAAATAAGTTACTTTAAAAGATGGTATTGAGGACATAAAAGACCAAGACATGGCGCTGACGTCTGCAAATTTTGCTCTTTACATTGAGGATACGGCAATACCTATAGCATGGGGAGAATCACAAAAATTATCAAATATATAGGAAAAAAATCCCTTACGAAGTTAAAATATTTTTTTATATTTGTCTGAAAGTGTTTGGCAACTAATTATGGTGTTGTCATTCCTATAAAATTATGCTGTGGCAACTGATAGAGCATATACATGATTTTACAATGTTAATCATATACAGCAATCCTCGCCAGACGCACGTTATAGTTCCAGCAGTTACTACTAGGGGGCGCCGGCGCACTAACTTTATGACGCCAATATAAATATTTCTCAAAAACTCATTCCAATTTATAACCTGATAACTGATAACTGAAAATTTGTATAAATATTGATAATATAATGTACTGTTAAGTTTTATAACTATGGAACGGTTGTGAAAATGATACCTAACTGATGAAAGTGTCAAAAATTACCAATTAATTATCAATAGAAATCTCTAAAGATCTAATTAGAAAATTTACCTACAACTCCAAGAGTTTTTAAGGGTAAGGTAACGCCACCAATGTTAAAAAAAATCCCTCTCACAAAAATTCTGAAAAAAAAATTAAAATGTTCTCCTCTACACCCCCTATCAGTAGCTAAAATATCAGGTATACAAATACGATCTAGTTTTTGTATACCTGATATTTTAGCTACTGATAGGGGGTGTAGAGGAGAACATTTTAAATTTTTTTCAGAATTTTTGTGACAGGGATTTTTTTTAACATTGGTGGCGTTACCTTACCCTTAATAGATTTATTCAACAATTTAACCCAGAAAGCCGTAAAATATAAAAACAATTTTAACAAACCCCATTTAAAAAGTTACCACTGATGTAAAATGTTTTTAATTAATTAATTGAAATATATTTTCTTGTACTGTAAAATTAATATTAATGGTTTACTGTAGTAGTCTGTAGTGTTATTATTTAATGTTTAAAATAAACAAGAATATATAGTGTTTAATTATTATATATTTTTTTAGGAACAATATTCTAGCAATGACAATATAAATTAAGCAGTTTTAATGCACTTTATTAAGCAATATTACCCTATATATTAAAATATCTTTATAATTATATAGGCTTAAAAAAATCATCTTTTACACCAGCTAACCAGTTCTTTCTAATTCTCTGCTATGACTCTTTATGGCATTCTGTTTCAACCAGCCAAAAAGTTCAAGCACTTTTTTTTTAATTATCCCAGATTTAGTGAATTACATAATGTTATTTATTTATATTTTTATTCAAATTATTTCAAATTCAATTATCATTATTTTTAATAATTATTATAATTTTAATGATATATATTTAAGGGTAAGATAACACGAACAATCGATTGTTGATAGTCCCATTTGATTAACATGTAAACCTTAGCAATCTCATAATGATTCTGAATTTTTTTGAGAGACAGTTCTTGGCATTAATGAATTTTTTAAATTTTCAGTATAGGGCTTTCCCATGGAGACCGAAACTAAAAAATTAATTTAAAAAAATTGGATCGTCCGATTGTTTTGAAATTTTCTCCATATTTTTTTAATGCCAAGAACTGTCTCTCAAAAAAAATTCAGAATCATTATGAGGTTGCTAAGGTTCACATGTTAATCAAATGGGACTACAACAATCGATTGTTCGTGTTATCTTACCCTTAAAACAAAGATGAAAAGAGCAACACTAACATATAACAAGCAGGTATTAACATATTACAACAACATATACATATTTAATATTTATTTTTATTTATTTATTTATTCACATTAAATGCCAGTTCATGCGCATGGTATATTGTGATTACATATTAATAGACCACTTGCAAAACTTTGTTTTAGCAAAAAGTAAACAAACTCTCCTATCCAGTTCATTGTTGTTGTTGATTGTGTGTGTAAATTTTGTTTATACATTGGACCTTATGGGAAATAATTTACGATTTTCACGCACAGATTTCAATATGTTACAAACCTACGATTCTAAATATAAAAATATTACCAGAATCTGCAGTTTTTGGCCATTTTTAATCCTGAAATGCGTATCAGAAGAAGTTTTCTTTATTTTAATATGGGAAATTTCATATGATACCAAATCAGCTAATTGCATGGAGTAATTAAGATACGTAACTAAGCTAACTCCAGCTTGATGATTTTAATTAACTGTTGCAATAATCAACAATCTGGAGCTTGCCTGGTTACGTATCTTACCTCATGCAATTTGCTGATTTGGTTATAATTAAAACATACATTATACAATTTACATAAATATATGTAAATAAAAAGACTAATATGTAAGAAAATATAGTATATATATATTACATGATTTTGTGTCCAATTACATATATTTATACAATTACATAATATATTTTACATCTAAAAAAGAAAATTAATAATAAAATAACAAACCACAGAAAAAAACGCATCAAAAATTCCTTAAATGATGTTCTGTTCCTAAAATAAGGTTCTATAAGGTTCCAAATATTCAACGTTTAAGAATATTTATCAATATATAAAATAAAAATAATTCACATTTCACTCAAAACCTATAACATTAAACCCATGTCAGTAAATAAATTATGTATTGAAGAATAAAGAAAATAAACGTAAAATTAATAATATGATTGCAGTTCTGAGCTAGCTCAAAAATTATAATTTTTGTCCACCTTTTTCCATTTGAATTTCAAATTCTTTATTAGTTAAAATATATGGAGTATAATATTTACTTAAATTTTTATCGCAAATTGAACAATTTTTTTCTAAATATTCACCAGACCCAACTAATTGAAATATTAATGGATATTTAAAATCTTGCAGCTTTTCAAATCCAATTTTATTTTCATCGAGCAGTTGAAACTTCCAAGTTGTATATGGACTTAAAAGTAGATCACCCTGATCAATTTTTCTGTATACATCATTTTGAAACACGGGTACTCCATTAACTTTCTTTTCTATCGTATAAATAAACGTGTGACCATTTCCTGGAATTTTAAAATAATTCGTGTCACATTTATAATAAGATATTCCTGTATGAATCATTTTAATTTTGTAATTTTTTAGAAGTTCTTTCAATTCCTTTTTATGGCTTTCCAATTTTGTATCGATTTTGAGCTCGATTTTTTTAAATTTCACAGCATTTCTTACATTAGCATCATGTACGTCAGCGTATAAAGTTATTTCTTTGCCATTTAAGAAATTTGCCATACAATTATGATACATAATATCATCCCATACATAAAAAAGTCTGCTAGTTGTATGAAATGCATAGAAATCTCCCGAAAATATATATTTATCAATATTTGGAATTATCGTTGTCCTTTTATGTAAAATATTGTCAGAAAATATTTTTATTTTTGTAATTGCTTCATCGCATTTATCTGCTAATGATTTATCATTATCATTAATTGATAATTCTGTATTAACAAAGTAATCTGCAAATGGAAACACGTGTTGTTTCATTGTTGCTAAAACATTATTGTATTGACTTAAAACCATATTAGAATTAATTGTATTTTTCAAATTTAAAACAACATTACCATCATCAAAGAAATTTTCGTTTTTAACACTCTCTGACGTCAACATCGCTAAATAATTATGCAAGTCTTGTTGTTCGTGATAATCTTCAATTTTGTGATGAATTTCAATTATCAAATTTATGACTTCCATTATTTTATCGAAAACTTTTAAAAATCTATCTTCTACTTTAAAACCAGTGACAGATTTTAACATGAATTCTCGAATTAGATTCATACTTTTTATTAATTGCCATTTTGACACGTCTAGCTGCACTTGAGATTTTTTGTCTAATTCTTTATTAATGCTCAATAAATTTGTGTTAAACTCTAATAAAATATTTTTTACCTTGAAAAAAGTTTCTTTTTTATATTGATTTAAATCAGTTAGGATTTTATTCACATTTTCAATTGCCGATTTAATTTTTGCAAGTTCATCTTCATCAGGTTTATATTTGTGTAAATAATTTTCAATAATTACGTCATCAAAATTTACATCTGGTTGCTCTAAAATTTTAATTGCAGAAGACACCTCACTGGTACTTGATATAGCAGACGGAATCTCCATAGTATTGCTTTTACCTCCACTTGGCTTGACAGCATCACCAATACTTGTAACAACCATATTTAAGTTACCACTCAGTGAACCAACGAGAACTGATTTTGAAGCACCAGGAAGGGTATTAAAAAAAGAATACATTTGACCAATCGCAGGTAATATTTTAGCTACAATGTTAAAACCACGTAAAATTTTTGTTATTAAAATTTGACGCTCAAGTTCTTTCTCCTTTACCATAAGATCTTTTTTATTTTCTTTGGCAGCACCCTCAAGTGAAGTTATTTCAATTAGTAAAATTCTAAAATTATTGTTAATTTCTTCGCTGAATTGATGCTCGATTAAAGTTTTTAGTAAATTTTGAGCTTCCTCAATTTCATTATCTATTTTGCTCTTATAACTATATTTTAAATTTTCAATTAACACAGATTTTTCAGTTTTCCTATACTCTTCAATTTTTTTAATAACGTAATCTAAATATTCTTTAATGTCAACAGTAAAACCTTCTTGCAATTGTTTTTCTTTAAATTTTTTACTCATTATGGCTGTCGTTACATAGAGTGAAATCTTTTTACTTTTAATGTCATAATTCGGTAAATTATTTGATATTCTTTCAAGAAGATTAGTATAGTACGACTCTGTTTTCATTGTTTTGAAAAGATGATAATGTTTTTCAAACCCTTGTAATTCATTCGCAAAATCAACTATTGAGAATTTTTGTTGAAATTCATTTTCATTTAAATATATGAATATAAAATTATTTAGTAATTCCTTATTAAAGATGTGATCTAACTTTGAGTACATAAGTCCCTTGAAATTGTTTATAAGTTTAGGAAAATTAATAGGCTTTATAAAATGCTTTTCTGATATTCTTTCTGTTTGCCCTATATTTCCAGGTTTGCCATGCCTAGCATTTTCAGACGTACGATATTCTACTTCTGTAGGGAGAAATGAATGGGAAAGTACATAAAACGGAGGTATAAGTACTAAAATGGATTCACACTTAGATTTTATTAAGTGCTGGACGATTCTTTTACCTGGATTCCCACTTGCACCACCACGTCCATTAACTCCTTCTTTTCCATTAAGTTTACTAGTTTTAATATTCAAATTTTTATCTTTGAACTGAATTAAAATATTTCCTGGTAATCCTCCATAACCTCCCAAACCTCCATTACCCCCGTCACCTCCGTCCCCTGGCTCACCACCAAATAAAGTGCAATGATATTTCCTCATAAGATATGGGCTGTCTACATATTTGTAATAATCACCATGTGTAGTTCTGCCCAAAGTTAAAAATTGCTTTGATGAACAGCTGTAAACATCTTCACCAAAATCTAAATCCATATTGTATACCCAATGTTTACAAGTATCTCTTTTTGCATTCACTTCCGTTAAATTTGGAGGATTACCGTTCACACCATCAGCTCCATCTCCACCTTCTTGTCCCGTCCCTCCCTCCCCTCCTATTGATGAAATGCTTAGTAATGTGGAATTTATTATTTGAGTTCCAAGTCCTACAAAATTTCCTGAAGGGTAACCGTTATTACCAGGCTGACCATTTGCCCCTCGTTCACCATAACCAACACCTTTCATTGCCTTAGAATTAGTATGAACATCACCAATACTTCCTATTAATTTGATTTCGGATTTTTTTATCACTTCCCAAATTGGTGCAATTATTGTTAAATTTTTACTATCATCAATTATCAAATTAGTATCAATGTATATTTTATTTTCGGCAAATATATTTAAATTGAGGTATTGCTTATCTTGGATTTTTTGTATAACATCACTTAGCTTTACTAATTTTCCAACAACGGTAACAGTGGACGATGAACTTGTTTCAACACTTAGAAATTGTCCATTTAAAAGGTAGGACAGTATTTCATTTAGTTGAGATGTGAGCACTTGTTTGTAATTTGCGTCTTTTTTTATGATGTACTCAAATGCTAAAAGACCATTAATATATTTATTGGGCAATTTTGAAAAAAACTGAGACATGTTGTCGTTTTCTGATATTAAAGAAATTTTTAATTTTGATAAAATGTCGTAACTTGTAAAGTAGTTAATTAACTGTACTTGTGATTCATACCATTGCTCTAACTTTTCTAAATGTTGCTTAAAAGTAAAAAAGGTTGAAGTGAATAAGTTTATATTAACTGGTGCATTTTGTTCTGAAAATTTGGAAATAAATTTACGTATTTTTATTAAGTTCGCAGAATCGATGATTAACTTATCAGTGACAGAATCTTGGACGATATTTTCCATCACTTCTCTAAATTTAAACCACATATCATTGAATGATATTGTGTTACTATTGGAATTAATAAAATTCATAAATTCAGAAAACATTGTTAAGTGAGAAGAAACTAATTCTTTGTATTGATTCATACTTAATTGTACAACTTGTAACTTTGATAAATATATGAAAATGTTTTGATCAATTATTTTATTTGCTATGTCAACGGCATTGACTATTATGTGTTGTTTTATATCTTGTATATATAGTTTTGATTTTTCAGAAATCGCAAATTGAACATCATTCTCGTTTTTAGACGAATATTTTAAATTATTTACTAAATTCAGTAATTTGGTTTTTGATTCCTGAAGTCTAGTGTCTAATATTAATGGCCCTTCTTTATAAGGTCGACGGAAGAGACCAATGTTTACGTAACTTGAAATTTCTTTGATAAGAAGAAGGTCGATAAAGTTTACTATTTTTGTTTGTTTATCGATTTCATCCGGCAAAACTTTAGGCAAATTTAATGTATCATTTTTAACACTTTCTAAAAACTGAGCAATATTACATATTTGTTCATCGTCTGTCTCATAAGTGTTAACTGTCACAGGCTCACCGTCATGAATTATTTCTTTTGTGGTTTTTACTATTCTTTCTACCTTAGTAACAATTAGCGCAATGGAAAAATTCAACTTCTCTATTTGAGGAAGTAAATTTACTGCATGTTCTGCCAAATCTAAAAATCCATGTCTATCTAAACCAGAGCTTCTAACTTTTTGGTGAGAAATTGTAAATATAATTTTGATATTTTCGTAATTATCAAACATTTTCTTAATGAAGTAAGAGCTTGAAATATCGATTATAGCTTTTCTAGTATCTTTAAATCCAGGACAGTCGTAATACAAATTACCATTAACATCAAATAATAATTCCGGGTACCTAGTGTGTGATTTAGTGGTAGAACCAATTTTGATATTATTATCTTCTATTATCATCTCTCCATTACGGCGCTTTGCAAATAATTTTGTATTATCACCAATTAAAAATTGTAACAATGTACTTTTACCAGAACCCGAAACTCCAAGAACTATGATCGCCTCCTTTTTATCAGTTAATATTAAATTCTTTTCACCTTCAATAAATTCTTGTATGATGTTTGTAAAGTCCAGTTGCTTGTTCTCCTGCACGTTGATTGATGTAATGCCTGCAGAACGTTTGATTCTTAGCATGGGATGAACTGTACTTGATCGGAAAGCTTCATCTGGAGGCTCTTCTTTTTCTTGTAGATCACTTGCATGGATTTGTCTAGAAAAAAAATATCCATATTGATAGGAAATTGTCACGTTTATTATTCTATAGGCAATTAATTCGAAGAGTTTATTACATAGATATGAATATGAATTATAAGATTAATGCAGAAAAAAACATTATTAATTATTTAATTCTTAATTATTTTATTTTTTTTAGCAATTTTTTTATATTCATTAATTAATATAATATATATTATATTATTATACAGGGTCACAATACTTCTATATCTTTAAAATCATGATAATTTATACATGAAAAAGATGCATAAAATAGCATTAACTCGTCTCAAGAGGCCCATACATGATGTAATGAGGGAGGTACATTAGAGTGCAGAGTTAATTAATAATATATATCGATCGAGCTACCCGAGCTGAGCTGCCTTTTTTATGGCCGTCTCATTTCAGGTTGCGCTATCTCAAACATAGAAATAATAAAATTATACTAAATTTATCACACCAATTTGTCAGAACTACAACAAATAATATAATATCGACGATAATATTCATATAACGTTGTTGCGTCTTAAAAGATGGATTTTCATGAGCGACAACGGCGATGCGGCGCGATTTGACGTAAAAGCTGCGAAATCCTATGCGGCGGCGAATTCGCCTGTAATCGCGTTAATTACGATGTTCTTTTTCTTTTATTCGCCCAATATGGCCGCCAATGGATGTTACAGCAAGTGCGCTTTAAGGCGGATTCACATGGCGATTTTTATAATGCGACGCGACGCGAATAATGCACACTTGCTGTAACATCCATTGGCAGCCATATTTGGCGATTAGAAGAAAAAGAACATCGTAATTAACGCGATTCCCGGCGAATTCGCCACCGCATAGGATTTCACAGCTTTTACGTCAAAATCGTGTCGCATCGCCGTTGTCGCCATCTGAATCCGCCTTTATTCGCGTCGCGTCGCAGGCTGGAAATCGCCCATGAAAATACACCTTTACTCTACTACTGTATACGTAATAGTTTTTTTTTTTTTTTTTTAATGCCAAGTATACATATTATGGTAATAAAATTAATCTAAATTAATATAAAATTGTTATGATGTTATAATGCTCTTTTCATTTCGGCTATAAAATTGCATTTTATCGCTAAATATGGTTATATAAATAATTAATTGAGCTTTCTAATGGAGTACTAACCTCAAAATTTTTTATTGCAGAAATGAATGGAGGGTGCAAAAATTACTGAAAGTCCATTTTGATGACGTCACGAGGCGCCTCTCCTTAAGAAAAGGATAGGACATTAACGCCCGTGACGTCATAAAACGGACTTTCAATAATTTTTTAAAAACATACTTCCCGGTCTCAGAAAAATCTGAAAAATTCAGAGTAGCATACTTTTGCACCCTCTATCCATTTCTGCAATAAAAAAAATTTGAGGTCGATACTCCATTCATGTTATTAAAGTAAATTTGATAAAAAAAAAACATCAACGTGATAGTTCTTTTTTCATGTTACATATATAAATTTACACGGTGTACTGTGTATACTTCGTAATATATTTTATTAATTTTAATTTCAGTGTAAATTTGTGAATTCCAAACCTTGTTTTTCAGCCTTACATTAACAACTGCCAAAATATTTTACACTCTTGGTTATGTGAATGTATATATGTGCATTACCTGATATTGAGATTACTGGAAAACAGAAGTAGAAGAAGACCTGGAAGAGAAAGTAAAATTACTTATTACAGTTAATAAAAATTCATAGCATTAGTTTACTTACTAAATTATAATAAAATGGTACAAGATTTATAGGAACTGACGCTAGCTGACAAAATTATTTTTTTTCATTAAATGTCTTAAAATTTACGTTTTATATATATTTTAAATATTTTATTCGCATAATACAATTTATAAAACAAATGTTAGATAACATTGTCGCAGTCACCTGAAGGGTGTCCTGCTTGCCGGAACGGGGGCGTCCCTATTAAAGTTAGCCTAATTAGAGTGAGAGGTAGGGAAGAAGAATTTAAATGAAAGTCATAACAAAGGTTGGACTATGGTTTATTCAAAACAATCATTACACATCATGAATCTAGCAACATGTTCAAACGATGAGAGAGGTATTTACCTGGGATAAGTTACTGGTGCCTACAAGCACAATTAATTACCATCAGAGGAGGCTCCCATCTTCAATCTACCTCGAGCTGGGCTGAGGCGCCTCACAGCAGCAGCGTGCAATTGCAACGTAAGCAGTTACACACTGCAGCCGGACTCCTTTAGCCATGTAACAACCCAGCTCGCCACATGACATGAGGTAGCACATTAATGTGCGGGGTTAGAGCTACCCCAAGCTGGACCACCCGTTGTTGGCCAGTCCAACTCAGGACGCTCTACCCTAGACGGGACGCGACAATATATATATATATATATATATATATATATATATATATATACGTATATATATATATATATATATCTTTCACTCACCGAAATTTCTAAGGCGTTTGTCCATATTTCTTGGTCGTATTACTTGAATAATGTTGATTCAGTTGATTGTTTGATGTTGAAATATTTACAGATCAATATAATATATTATGTGTCTCACTTGAATGCTGGCTTCCATATAAGCATGCAGGCAAACAACTTGTGCTAGAGATTATATTCGTGGCGGAAGATGCTGACCTCTTGTCCTTCACAGTTTTCCTCTCAAGGGTTTTTCCATCAGTTCATGTTATCTTATCATGGGGTCAATTTAAGCAATTTATAATTATTTGTTTATATGCTAGTCCGTGCATTCTGGCCCTCCTCGCATGACGTCAGCGCAATCCCCTCTATATACTGATTGTGAGTCACATACAGTATATGGTCAAGCAGACCGTGTATCCATACAACATGTATAATTATGCATATCAGCATGTGATTTGAAAAATACTATTAATCAAGTATGCACATAAAATCATATTAAAACTTAACAAGTCATTTATTAAAATAATTATTTATTGTTGATCTATCTTTTATTCACAATTTTTTTTCATAGTGTATAAAAATATTTATTTTAACTATTATTAAATTAATATATTTTTTTTTTAAATTCTATTCAAACAATGTTCAAACTCATACTAGCATAGTCAGCTTACTGTTATATGCTATAAAACGTTCACCGCCAAGCCAACAGAAATTCTAAAGTCTCTCCTGTTTCAGATAATGGGTAATGGGCATCCCAGTGCCATAATTTTAAAATATTCAACCATTATATTGTATTAGAGCCTTAGGAATGGGGTACTGACCAAAAAAAAAGTTTAAATTTTTTGTCAACATTTCAAAAGGCGCGAGAATTTCATGAAGAACGAGCTCTATTACAGCATTCTACGACAAAATTTCCTGATTTTATATGAATTTTTAAAACCTCTCAAAAATGACGTCATGGCATTGAATCTTAAATGGAAAAATAGATCAGTTAGCATTGCCAAATCCCATACTTAATATTGAAATGTAACCAAAACTTCATTTGCAAGGTTTTTAGGGGCTAGAATTACGATAATGAAGGTTTCATATTCCTACCTCAATAGCTTTTCATTTTAGCAATGTTAACTGATGCATTTCCCCATTTAAGATTCAATGCTATGACGTCATCAAAAAAAGCTTTAAAAATTCATATAAAACCAACAAATTGTCGTAGAATGCTCGAGCAGGGCTCGTTCTTCATAGAATTCACAGTACTTTTTACTAGTATTTTTAACTCAAATACCGGTCAGTACCCCATTAAACTATTTTTTATCAATTTACCATGTAAAAAATATCGCATGTTATTTAAAAAAAAATGTAATACTCTATGGCTCCCTTTTCCCTTAATAGCCTAAACGAATAAAAAAACAATAAAAAATATATTTTTTCAAAGTGCATTTTTAAGGTTGCATTTATTTATAATTTATGTAGTCCAAATTTCTGCAATGCAGAGCCAGCTTTTGGTGCGTTCTGTCCACCAGGCGCGGATCCAGAAAAAAATTTCGGGGATACCAATGCATGTTAAAAAAAAAAATGAAGGGGAGGAAATGCCTAGCCCCCTAGCCCCCCCCCCCCCCCCCGGATCCGCGCCTGCTGTTCACCAAATTATTATATGATATGAAATTTTCAGTAACGTAAATTTGCAATTAGTTAACATTATCATGGCAGACGATCATTAGGGAGGAAGATGTGTGGGAGAGAGGGAGCGAAAAGACTTCAAAAACTATAATACAATTAACTCAGCTTTAATGAATTAAAACCTAATAATAAAAATAAAATAAGTAAACAGAAAATAGACTTGAGAGAAATATAAAATATACTATATAATATAATACTGTTATAATAGGAGGTTTTTCACAAAGCGTCATGAATAAGACCCATTAAAGTGATTTAATTGTATATGTATTTTTTGAAGTCTACAAAAATTTGAACAAGAAATAATGATTCTGTGTTGTTTGAATGTTTGAAAACTTTGTGAATTCTCTGTCTAGTTAATATACTTTCGACCAACTCTTTGCAAAATTTTCTTGAAGAAACTGCATGGTACTGATATTGAAGAACGCAAAAATTATTTTATGCATGTATTGTATCAAATCCTTTATATGATATATATATATATATATATACTGTATATATATATATATATATATATATATATATATATATATATATATATATATATATATATATATATATATATATATATATATATATATATATATATATATATATATATATATATTATAAAAATTACAAGTTACGCCGTAAAAGTAGGCAACACTCTGACTGAGCCATCACTGCGGGTGGTCTACTTAACAGGCGGCGGGACAGCAAAATCTCATCAGAATGCCAAACCAGACATTTGAATTTTATGATGATGTTTAACTATTTCAATTATCTCTGAACTTTAAAGTGATTATTTTTAATTAGAAAAAATTCTCTATTTTTGCATCCATACAGAGAATTTTTGAGCTAATTAATTTAATTACATACAACGTAAAATATTCAACTATGATAGTACAAGAAAATTCTCATATGTTTATAGTTTCGATTTGGCTGAGAGATTTCGGCGTCTACTAGACCAGGGGCGAGAGAGAGCTCCTCCCTTCGTCCCCCCTTCTGTTGGGATGAAAATAGCCCGAGCGGCTTGTGCGAGCAAACACTTGCAGCGAACAGCGGGACCGCCGAGCGCTTCGTGATAATAACCACAGTGGTGCACAGAAAAGTGTCGCCGTGTGGTGTACGTAACAATTTACGTCGATCGACTGAGCCTACGTGCGTTTTTAATGGGGTGAAACGTGAATCGTTTGTAAAAGAAAATGAGATTTAATGTGACTTTAATGTGTTTGATTTAATTTATTATTAATTATGGTTAATATTTGAACCTCGTGCTCAAGATTTAATTGTGACATTGTAATTTAGAGAAGGTTTAAATTTAAAAGGTACGTATTTTTTATATTTTATTATTTTGTAGCATTTAACATGTATTTTCTTAAGAAGGTGAATTAATTTAATTAATTACCATCAATTTTATAAAGAATTCGTAAATTATATTATTATATAATAAATAACTTCTTATTCTTATTTTTTTTATGAATTATTATTTAAATTTTATATATTATTCTGTGATAACAGTTTTTTACTTAATAACTAACAACTTTAATGATAAAATCATCACTTTTTTTATATACTTTTTTATTTTAAATTTTGATCACCTTATTATTTGTATTAATAATGTTATACTAACATAAGTATAATTGGTAAGATTTAAGATAAACATCATTATTTTTGCAGTATAAATTTAATCAATGATTATTAACTAGGAAATAAACAAAAATAGTGATTAATTAACAAGGAGAAATAAAATTATATATTCGTTTTAAATTATTTTAATATTAAATGCACTGCAGTTTCTCTCCCCACCAACTGCATCTTCTGTGTCAAAATACGTAATTATAAGACTGTGATAATGTTAATATATTGTAATCTGCCCCCCTTTCGTATATAATTAGTGAATACAAACGGTACATAATTATCAAGACGCGGTGAGTCACTGCTTTTTATTTCGCTTTCAATTTGTCTCGTCTCAGACAGTCCACTCGGTCATTAGCAGCACTATGTGGACAATGCGAGCTGCAGGGGGAGGGAGGGAGGTCTGTGAACTTCTGTGCAGGGGGGGATACTTCGCATTGTTGCAGGATGGAAAGGTCACAGGTATTCTGTTACCCGAGTCGAATTAATGTGCACCAGGCTCTCCAATATTGTCGTCGAAAAAATATATATTTAAATAAATTGAAAATATCAATAACATTTTTTATATATATGCGTTTATTGAATTTGATTTTTTTTTTAAATTAAAGTCACTGTTCAATTTTGATTCAGCAGTCGTATTTAGCTCCTTTTCTCTAATCATTGGAATTTATTTTGAATCTTTTAAGTACTAGAAAAACATGATCAGTTGCGTTAAAAAACAAATGGAACATGCGGTAATGCGTATAGGAAGTTTTCTGCTTACTAAAATTGTAAAATTAAACGTGAATTTTAACATGAAGTCATCTTTTTCTGACAAGTCACAGGGAAATCCATGTTTTTTCCCCCCTAAAATTTCTTCAGTTCCAAGGAACAACTAAAAGTAATACATTAACGTTTAATGACTTTAACTTTCTTCACAATTTACGATTGAATTGAGAGTTAAATTTCAATTTGGTAGCAAAGGTATTTATTTATTACTTCTTCTTCTTCTCTTATTGGAAAAAACAAACAAAAAGGAATGGAATTTAAAAGCTGCTAAATACAAACAAAAAAATAATTAACAAAACAATGTGTACTTCATATATATCATGAACTCACCTATGACATGCAGTTATAAATTAACGTACATAAATTATATATATATATATATATATATATATATATATATATAATAATTATCCCCATGTTCGTTGGATTTGTATTTCATTTATTGGCATTTCCAAACATTAATGTAACTGCGTTTTTAAGCATTTATTATGCATAAAAAAAAAACGTTAAGTGACAGTGTATAATTCTGGACATGAGATCAAAAGTTGGCAGAGCGTTCATGCCAAGACGAAGAAAAATTATAAGAAAAAATAAATAAATAAAGATTTTGGTTACTAGGGAGAAAGTTCCCGACTTTTCAAGAAATGTGTGACACAAAATTGCATGTGAATTAAGATAATTTTACCCACCGGTAATCTTTAATGACAATTTTTATATAGTGAATTATATGGCAATCTTTGTTTCATGACCAAGTCGGAGCTGTCATGCACTAATCACCTATTAATTACTATTACCATACTCGATAAATTACAGATTTCTAGTTTGCAAAAGCTTTTTTTTTTTTTTTTTTTTTTTCTAAAATAGTAAAATATAGTCGGCGGGAAGGCAAGCGCCCATAGCACTCCTATATTTTTTTATATAACGGTGGGTGTTATCCCAGCCCCTGACGTCAAAAAAAGAGAAAGTCCGCAACCGTACTTACGTCGGCTAACAGTGTCCATTGTTCTAAAGATGATCCCAAAAAAAATTCAAAAATCCAAAATTCTTTTATTAATTCCATTAGTTCCTACAATCATATTATTTTCATATACATGATATATGTTGAGGTTTATAGGACAAGTCAATCTAAAGCTAAGAAATAGAGTCATTTAACATTACTTGAAGTCATTCATAGTCCATGTAGTTTTGTACACTAACTAAATTTACCAGCTACCTTTTTACACTTACTTTAAAAAACATAAATTTTCAATGCACTTCACATTATTAGGCAGCTTATTATACAAAGACAGTCAACTCAAAAAGGGCCCCTTTATGACCCCTCTGGACAGCGTTAACTTTATCCCATTTGCTTCATTTTTGCTAGAGCTACAACATAAAGTCACAAAAAGATGCAGATTTGCAATTGCACCCAGTACAACTACCCGAAAATCATTCTAGTTCACCACTGCACCTCCATCAACACCACAAACACATCAGGAGAAGACAGGAGGTAAAGGTTTTTGGCGTCCCGAGCTGTACAAGTCACGCATGCCTTACATTTCTTGAGGAAGCGGATTGACGTTTTTTTAAATATGAATTAATATACATCGATGAGATAAGCTCAAATGCAAAAATCTTTATTCATGATTTTTAATTTATAATCGTCCAATGTTGGCCATCATTGTGTGATTGACTACTGTCATATATTCCAAATGTCAGCGACCAAACTTCTTCAATTTATGACATTAGATAATAAAAATATATAGAATATAATATATACGTGAAAGTGAGTGGAGATAAACCACTTGCATCCTCAGCCGGTTATTTGCAGAAAGTTGGCACACTAACGTCTTTCAACTGATTAGTTTTTGAATGCTCTGTTTTCGTAACCTCTCGTCTTTGATCGAGAGGTAAAACTGAAGTCATTAATTTGGCACAAGATGAGTTATGTATGTGTTAATAAGGTGCATGCGATCGTCCGATTTATACATAATTTGTGGTGTTAATAGTGCATAATTTGTTTATATTTTTTTATGCGAGAACATTGCAGATTCATAGATTTTTTGCATATGTCAGTATGTCATAGTTTTGTGCAACGAAAATACGTAGTGCAAAATTTTAAGGCCACAAAAATAAAAGTCACATAAAATAATTTTTAATTATTTATTTCTAAATTTTGTGTTGAAAACAATTCTAAAAACATAATATACAGCGAAATAAGAGCAATATGAAACCTACATATTTTTCGAATAATAATTTTTTCAACTTGGAATTAAGTATTTTTTCTACTCTTTTGTTATATAACAGTTACAGCTATGACAGATCGCGCGAATCGCTGAAACTCTGATATCTATAAAATAATAAAAATTCTTGCTAAAACTTAATAAAATGTTCTGGAAACTAAACATTGGAACAAAAAATTATTCATAATTATTTTCATTAGGAAACAACTTGTTACTCAGATGCAACTCCCAACTCGTCAATAGTTTTAATACGAGAGCCAAGTTCAATCCTCCCCATGTAAATTTACTTTGGCAGTGGTGTAGTTTAAGTCAAGATGGATGGACGTTGTCCTCTGCCAAAGCTCCTGCAGCAGCAATGTTGAACAAACGTCATTGATAAGCCTCACATTTATTTTCATTATAGAGTACTCTGAAAAGTCTGAAATCAAACAGCTACATAATTTTGTTATATTCTGTAACAAATTTAAAAGCCAATGAACTCGGTTACTTTTTTTTTTTTTTTTCGTACATTTATGATTTATCTAACTTTAATAAAGTTTTGCAACCAGTCACAAAATTTTAATGTTTACTATATAAATATTATAAATATATTTGGATGTGATAAATTTAACTCAACATAAATCTCATCACATATTAAACATCAATGAAGAGTTTTCGTTAATTATGATCACCATTGACGTCATTGTTAATTAAACTTTGCTAGTGACGTCACGCCTGTACGTAGCTAATTATATTCTTTTAATAAATTGATTGTTTTTAAAATTTGTTTCAAAATAATTTTACAATTCTAATTTTAATTTTGATAAATTTAACTCTACATAAATCTCATCACATATTGCTGAACATCAATGGATACTTTTTGTTAATTATGATCACCATTGACGTCACTGTTAATTAAACTTTGCCTGTGACGTCACGCCTGCACGTAGCTATTCTTACGTCAGAAAGTGGCACACTCGTCTAATCTTGGCTCGACACGTTGGTGCTCGGACTGGGTGACACTTGAAGATTTCTGGAGCTGGAGGGCTGTGACGTCACGCTGCTCCATATCTGATGTACCAAGAGGGGAGACGACGACAGCTCGACACACTTGCGAGACAAACTGTCACAATTTTCACTTGACAGACATGTTTTATAAGACAGCTATTAATTTTAATGTCATGTTGTATCTATTTTATATACCCCCAAATTGTATATATATATGCTTGAATTGAATGAACTGTTAATTAATTGCAAAAATATATTTTTTTTTTAAAATACAAGTAAATGTAATGATAATGGAATATCGACCTCAATTTTTTTTATCGCAGAAATGGATAGAGCGTGCAAAGTTATGCCACACTGTTTTTTTTTCAGATTTTTTTGAGACCGGTAACTATTTTTAAAAAATTATTGAAAGTCCTTTTTGTGGCGTCACGAGACGCCGCTCCTTAAGAAAAAGATAGGACTTGCCGCCTCGTGACGTCACAAAAAGGACTTTCAATAATTTTTTAAAAATAGTTCCCGGTCTCAAAAAAATCAGGGTAGCATAACTTTGCACCCTCTATCCATTTCTGCAATAAAAAAAAATGGAGGTCGGTACTCGATTAAAATCAATGGGTTGTTTTTTCTAAAAACGATTGAAGTAGATAATTTTATTATATTTTGTTTCTTTAATAATAAGGGTCATATTCAGATAAGAATCTGATGAGAAATATAAGCTCTTATGCCAAAATGGATATACTTAATGTTGATAACAAACAACACAATACAAGTAGAGCGTGGCGCAGTGCATTGACCGGTTCTCGTTAGATCACCGAAGTCAGGCTACGTCGAGCGTGGTTAGTACTTGGATGGGTGACCGTTTCAAGTAAAAAATACGCTGCTCCCTCCCTGGGGTAAATTCGTCTCGCTTTCCACCCAGTGCAGTGACGCACTTGTGTGTGGTTCCCCAGGCTTTGGACATCGCTTTGGTCCATTGAGAAAAAGTAGAGGTGTCCGTCCTGACTGAGGTTTTCCACGGTTCCCTCAGTCTCACCTCAGCGAATGCTGGGACGCGTAAGCATGCAGGCCGTGGCCACTATCCGTTCCCTACCTTATCCCTACCCAGTACCCCGCCGCGAGCTGTAAGCTCTTAGGGGTGTATCCTTGTAAAAAAAAAAATAAATAATACAAGCTTAATTTTATAGGTGTTATGTATGGACTTTGTTGCATGATATCGAAATAGAAAATGTGAAGATAAAAATCTCCGCTGCACATTTAAAAATAATTTTTGGAGCTTCGTTGTGCTGACATATTTTACCTACGATGAAGATGATTTAAAAACCTACTTCAAAGACTTTTAAATTAAAAACAATTTTTTTTACAAATGATAAATTCACCGTTGACTAAAAAGCACGTATTCATAAATTACGACATCATGTTTTTCTCGGTACACCGAAACATCGTGACAACTTCATGACGAGGATTTGCACTGAGTCGGATTGTCCTTCATAAAAGTACTGATGCTATCTCGTCGTAGTAAGGAAAAACACTGAAAGCACGTATAAATTTTCTTAATTTTCAATAATCATGTCCTGCATCAACTATATAAATTATTATCAGCTTGCATCAACTTTGTTTTTCTTACATACAGACACTATCTTAATTCTATATTTTGGAATTAAAAAGTTAGAAGATTCGACTCAGTAATAGTTTGCGGCCTAATTCAGCTAGTCCAACCCAGCGGATTAGCGTAAACTTGAGGGGCGGCGATTTGACACACGGGGGTGCGACTGGAGATAGTTGTACTGGAGCGACGTGGGGCCAACTGGACGTGCGCCAACCACGTGGGGGATCCAGCAGTAAAGGCGGATTTACATGATGCGACGTACTACGTGATTTCGGCTCTCATGGATGGATTATATGTGAAATCCAATACTTAATTACGAGTAATTGTGATCGAGTTTATGCACGTTGTGGCAGCAATATCAAGTCATCAATTTTAATCACCATAGGACTTTAAAGCAAGTATAACCTGTCTTATTGGGGCAGGCTGATATTAATTAATAACAGTATTATTATAACTTTATTTAATTCCTATAATAATAGTTCACATTCAGGATGTTATACGCAGAACAGGAAGTAATATACAGTAACTATAGTATAATGAGAATATTTTGTGCGTATGTGCATTGAGTCAGTGTCATCCTGGAGTGCGCACCATCACAGTATAAAAGCTAACATAAAGTAAACTAATATGGAACGATAAATAATGACCCATAATGAATTATTATGTTTATCCTTATTCATAAAATCACGCAGCTCAGCGCTTTGGTCAGTAATCATTTGCTAATATTACATGGAATTTATTGAAATCCATATAAAAGAGAACCGAAAAACAATTTCATTCTTTCGTTTGCAAACGTCAAAACGATCGTTAACATTTTTATCTTAACATTAAAATAATTAATATATTTATAAAGTGAACTTACTTCATTGTGGCTATAATACGTGATAAAATATATTTGTATCAATATCTCTTTTTTTGGGTCAACTGCCCATAATTAAGAAAAAACTTCAGTTGAAATTACAAAGTGTAAAAACTTCCCCACCGTAGCATTGCAAAATTAAGTTCATTACGTCGCTCTAAAAATTACTCATGTAAATCCACCTTTACGACGACGTTCATCGCGGTTACTCAAAGGACGGCGATCTGTCACGGGGGTGTGACTGGAGCTCGTTGAGGAGCTGGGGGGGGGGGGGGGGGGGGGGCTGGACGTGCGCCAAACGTGGGGCTATCAGACCGTCCGTCACCGCTCTCACAGGGAAGCCCAGACGTACGTGACGCACGGCCAGCAAATCGGTCATACCTGTCGAGATATTGCTGTTATAATTAGATGCAGGATCATCTGCAGCGGCTTAATAAATAACTTGAACTGTAATACAAGCTTATTGTTTAATTGTGTGTGCTCAGGTTCAAGAAGGTTTATAATTTCCTTTTTCTTTAGGCTTATCGCAGACAGAATCACATGATTTCGCAGCGTATGATAAAAAAAAAAAAATAAATAAAAAATAAGAATTCCTATGCGATCAGCTGTGTGCGCGCACACAGCTTCGTATCGTATGCTGTCGTATGATAAGAAATTTAGAAGCGGGGTTCTAAGATGAGAAACGTATGATCGCAAGCTTACGATCGTAGAAATAAAAGTCTGCATGTCTGCGACCCCCCTTATATAGACGATTTTACTAAACTTTAATGCTATTTTTTACTTGTTGTGACATTTGAATTCACGTTCTACTTGTTTTTTTACTAATTAAAAAATAATTTAACTCTTAAACATAATAAAATAATTTTGTTTTTGAAAAAAAAAAGGAAATATGTGATGAGACAAATATATTATAATTTATCAATTTCTTAGAGACAATAATTTTTCACTAAAAAATGAGTTGTTTAATTTTACCAATACATTTTAATCTTTTTTTTTTTTTTTTACGAATTAATCGATGTTGGTTGAAGTAAATTTTGTCGCATTTATATTTCTAATTCAAACAAACCATGCATATATTGTATCTTCCGTAATCGGGCTATCATAACATCTTAACAATAGTCTGTCCTGGAAATATACATTAAAAAAAATAAATAAATAAATAAATTGTAAGTGCATTTATACAATTTTATATCCAGCAATTCCAAAGTGCAGCAGAAATTATTCAAGATATATTTATTATATAGAGTTGTTTGCTGTTTTTATTTACGAGGGAAAATAGCATAGCAAGTATACGGACGGTCAGGAGTGTATAGAAAAGAGAAAGTGGAGGTCCAACTACTATGGCATTAGATAGGAGAAATGACAAAAATGAAATAAAATAGTTTTGATTGTTCTTTAATGATGCATTTTTTTTATGCTATCTATGGTTTATTGGTGTATTTTTATAATTTTTTAAACCTGATTTATTTTGTTTCATAAAGTGAAAAAAAAATCAATATATAATTTGTTTATATATTATACTAGTCTGTGCATTCTGGTCCTCCATAGAGCAAACTAACTTACAGGGGCATGACGTCAGCGCAATCAACTCTATACAGTGACGTACTCCATGGGCTTGGTGTGTGCAACAAGAGCGTTGATTATAAAACTTTGGTTTTGCCAGCCGCACACACACCACGCAATTTACGATCAAGCAAATGTAATCAAAGTGAATTTTCATTCATAAACCGGACCTTCTCCTCCTGTGAAAACAATAATATTTTGATCGTAACGTCTACCAACAATTTACAATAAACAGGAGATTGGAATGTATAGCTTATAAGCATTTTGTACCTTACGGTTCTATATGTGCAATAAATAAATACAAAGATGTAAAAATACTCTTAAATTTAAAGCATATAATATATATAGATTTCAAAATTACTTGCGTATTATTTTGTTAATATATGTTGCGTATTAGAACATCGTATTTCTGTTTAATAAAGAATTAGAATCAATTATACAAAGTATGAGAATGATTTTTGTTTAGTGAGAAAAATAATATATTTTATGCTCGTGCACGTAAAAGTCAACCTGTCAATTGTTATTGATTTAAAAAAGTTTGTTAAATCGTGATTCTTTCATCTTGTTCTCAAAGCGCGAACATAACACGAAGTCGATATAGCAGAAAGTTTATGCGTAAATAAATAAAAAAAATTACGCAATGCTATCTAGTTCAGTAAAATCTCACGTCAAATAAACATTTGTTCTGACACATCGCCGCTGTATATGTGAGCGATTTGACCTCCATGTGAAGCGATGATGAGTAGACAGGACTTTCTAGTGAGGTGGAGAAAGGAGTTTTCCTCACCACTTAGATCGGGACCTTCTATACATATATGCTTGTATTGATGATCAGAAAGTTATACACATGTTCAAAGCTGATACCGACAAATTATATATTTTAATTAGCTACAAGATATTTACATTTTCTACGACGTCAACATATATTTTTTTACCCTTTTTGGTCACCGTTTTTTTCTATCATTTCAGATATGGGCAGTTCTGGCCGGAAGGTCCATGGGTCCAACATCCATCGGATCAGAGAGTTTGAGTTGGAAACGGTGAGTGGGTCTTGTATATCTTAACATAAGAGGCTGTATGAAAATGAATATATTACTGTATGAATGTTAATTATGGTCAGGATTTGTGTATACAAAAATCCTGAATTATGGAATAAAATCTTTATCTTATTATTTAAAATACACTGTACTTTAAATAAGCAGTACCTCATATGTAGACAACAGATTTTACTGTCATTAGTCGATCATTATACTTCTTGAAAATAATTATAAATATGTAAATTGGTTTTGAATATTTTGATCACGGTGTGCTTGAAATAAATTCAACTGCGTATGTAATTTTATACATTTTAATTTCACTTTTTTTATAGCAATTTATAAATAAACCATACATTTTAAAAATTATCATTATAAACTATATAAAGTTATCGATGTAATTAATAATTTTTTATTTGTGCATGTAACATCAAATTTGTTATTCAAATATATAATTTTAAAACTACTATAGAGACATGACATTCATGACTATATAATAATAATTTTATATTAAATAGGTCTTTTCGTAAATACATAAGCAATTCATGGATGCATATTAATTAAATGAACCATCTGTACTGGTAACATAAGGAAACTCTTATAATTGGTTATCATCTGATTGTGTATTTTTTACGAACAGACCTATCTTATCTTATCGTATCTTATGAATTTCAATAAATTTAATCTATAATGTTAATTCTGCTGGATTTCTGCAGCTCATTTGTTATCTTGTATGCTTAAATCATAGTAATTTTAACTGCTGTAACTGAACATTTTATTTTTCTGAACTGATATTCCGTACAACAAACTCATGTATGAGTGTGCGGTTCAAAATACACGTAGACAGTACCGTGGTAGCCACGACTGCTTATTTAGAAATGGTTCAAGCGGTAGCTCTGACAAATGACCCTGACGCATTACATGTTTATAAAACAGCGGATGAGAAACTTCACCACGCCACTTCGTCAAATATATTTAATAAAGCTTGCCACAAAATTCAACATATCACACCTCAACATGGTCGCAATGTAACCTCTGCTAATTTTTTTAGGGGTTCATGTATAATTTTACGGTATTGTGAGTTTATGAGGTTGAGCTTACTTTGGGAAAAGCTAGACTGAGAATCTAGCAAAATTGTACAAGTCCATCCCTCCATAGACTGCGTGATATTGCCAAAAAACAGAGCAAAGAAGAAGTTCTGTATTCCTTGAGACGGAATACATAAAACAACTTAATATCAGCAGTTGTTAATTTGAATTTAGAAGCCCATTATTGTAAAAAAAAACTGTTTTTTATAATTCAGACAAATATGATAATTGTATAGCGGTAAAAAATGAGAGTATATAATATTAAATGTTCACTCTTAATCACATCGGCAGCGACTTGGCAAAGTTTTTGGCACGAATCTAGAAGCATCGTGCAAAGGATACAACGGCCTGATTTAACATGGTCAATAAACCAACTCTTAACATTAGCCTTATGGGACTTTCTTGTGTATGCAGTGACACTATATATTAAGAAAGCAACATCCTGCCGGCTGCTGCATCTGTTGCTAAGCGAACACATCCACACCCGCGAAGAGAGTGACGTCATTTGTTTGCTATACATAGTATAGACTTGAAATAATTCTCGATCGTTCTCATTTGAATAATGTAAATTACCACAACTACTTGTACGTCAAGTGATGAGAAACAGAAGTTATGAAGCTTGTGGACTGATAAAGAGCAACAAATTAATATATAGTTATTAGTTATTAGAATATAGGGACTTTTTGAAGGTGATCTAATTTAACTTCAATCTTCAATAATGGTTGTGTAAGAGTATTGATGCCATATAATTTACAACCAATTTGGCGTGGTAAATTTGAACTTTTTGGGAAAGTTAAAACCTTCTTTCCTCCCCAAAAATGAAAATCTGTATTTCTTATTTGTCTCTTGAAGCTGTAAAGCAAACGAGGCAGGAGGAAATTTCGTGCTGTCCTGAGAGTTCATAGTAAAAGTACAATTTGTAATTTTAAAGTTTGAAATTCAAGTTTACAAGCATACTAACGTTCCAAAGGTGGAAAAAATCTCCAACTATTGCCGCACAATATATTTTTCATTCTTATAATTCTGCAAAGATATACAATTTCAAACACAAAGAAAGTCTCAGCCTTGCAGGTATGCAACTTGTCGAGCGTTGGAGAAAAGCAGGTGGCTGACCTGATTGGGAGGGCACGATTTCGGGCAATTAGCTTAATTTCTGCCTATTAACTGTGTTGATTTATTTACCGACGAGGGCATAACCGCATAAGGAACTTCTAAATTCTAAAAAGTTATAATATGTTAGGTTTGGAAGATGGAATATCACATTGGCAGTTAACAGCGTGACCTGTTGTGCCCGAGAGAGATAAGAGCCGGTCAAGTCGGGTCGGTGAGGCGACTCACAGATACGACGCGCGTTGCAAAGTTTTTGTAGTTATAACTAAAAGTTTCAAGAAATTTAGAAGTTTTTTTTACGAACCCGTTGGTAAAGCTAAGAATTTGAGATAGAAACAATATATTATATATTTGTTAATAATACCACAGGTCATGTATTGCCAAGAAATTGTAGTTGCAACGTACAAGAGCAAAACTCTTCTCATCTCATGTATCGCCAGAAAGGTCAAAGGACTACCGGCTTGTTAAAAAAACACATTAATTTAAAAATATTTTTTTACAATATAATATTGCTTCCTAATTAGTATACGAAAATAAATATAGCAAGACAAATGAAAACTTCTCTCACTAGTAAAATGTTTTTATTAAGTTTTTGATCTTATATTTAGAGACTAATTATATTTTGTAAGAAGAGCGAGAAATATTCTGAAGAAACGAAACTAGGAATATATTTAGTTGACTTTTACAAACAACTCCGAAGGTAACAAAAAAAGCTCAACCTCTCAAAGAACGTATGTAAAGCAAAGAGAGTAGTTTATATGCATAAAGTCTGTAACTACGTGCTTATTTTAGTGTAGAAAACTCATAATTTTACAAGAAGAAACACATTTTAGTAAGTGAATCTTTATTGAGTGTTGAAGCATGTATTTTAATAAAGAAATAACATTGAATTTACAAAATTTATAATTTTATATAACATTGTAGAAAGGACACAATGAAGGGACAGATGACACAAATTAATGTCCTAATAACCAACTAATTAATTTTAATTATAATTAGGGCGTAACGAGAAATTGTAATAAGTTCAGTGGTAGTAACATCAAAAGCTCAAAGAGGCGCCTCTCTGCATCATTGTTACGTACTTGCGCATTGTTGTTCGCCAAGCAGGGACAGAAATAGCTGTTTACTCGCGTCGCCACCACCACATACCCAGAACGTCGTTACAAGAAGCTCCGACAACACAAAGCGATTATCACCACATAGAAGATTTTATGAGACACTCTCAGTACCGCATGTAAACATGATCGTGCTAAACATCTGACAAAGACGAGTTAATACAAATGTGGGTCATTTGCTCTCATGGTTATGGTCCACCGATGTTTCCCAGTTAACTCTTTTTTATGTTTGTTGTTGTACCTGTGTACATTCATTAAGCAAGCTTGTATTCTTAATCCCCTGAAATTTAAAATATGCATCGTGCTTTTATAGTTAGCTAAAATATATTAAATAAGCATATATGTAAATATGTACATTGTAACCTTTAGCAAATCTTGCATTTTTCTAAAAAAAAAAAAAAAAAAAAAAATCTTGCGAAACCAATTTTATTTTTAGAACATGTCAGGTAGTTTGATGTAATTTGACTATAATTATTATTGTTGAAATTTTATCAATTGAAAAGGAAAATAGGTAATCAAAAACAAAATTATTTATGAAGTTTTTTCAAGGTGCAACGAGTGATGAAATTGCCTGACTTTCAGGAATTTCTGATTCATGGGTATTGTTTTTTTTTCCTTCCTTTGTATTCTTGTTGGCCCCCGAAAGAGTTCTAATTAATCAAAAATACAAAAATAATTTTAAATATTCGTTGCTCGTTCTGTTTTTTTCTGAGAAGACGAATCTTACATTAGAATGTTGTTTCCACCTTTCTGAGCGACAACAAAGCTTGCAGTTGAGCCGTGGCGAATCGTCTGCTCGGGTTGATGGAATCTCGGTTGTCAGGCAGTTCGCCAGGGAGACAGTAGAGGAGTCAACACGAACCGTGTGGCTGATGAAGCAGCACACAAAAAATAACACTCCCAGGTTTATGACTCTCATCAAAGCGTTATTTCAGGGCCGATACGTCAGACACTTTGTTGAGTCTGAATCACGATGCTCTCTCGGTTACAGTTACAGCAGGACCAAAATACTGAAATTTTGAGTTATGTTACTGACCAGCACAAAATCCTAGTGTTAAGGATTAATGTCAGTGGTAAGAAAAATGGGCTTAGTAGATGATGAACCACTCTGAAAATTTCAACAAACCTTCCTAACGCAATGAAATAATTTTTCATGAAAAAAATAGACCAAATTAATTTAGTGAAATTTTTTAGATATTCAGCATTTAACATAAGCATTGTTTTAAATAGGGATTGGAGTAACTTTTAGTCAAATCAGTATGTTTTTCACATAAAAAAATTAATTACTCATAATTCATAATCTACACTGAATTTGTTTGTTTGTCTTTTTTACATTAGCAGCCAACAGTTATTTTCTACTTTATTTCATGGGCTAAAAGTATTTTCAGTTTATCTTCGAAAAATATTGAGCAATGGTTGCCGCGGTGACATTAATCCTTAACTAGATATATATGTAATGATAATGTACGAGTACACCTGTTCTAACTTTTGCATTAATAAAGCTATATTTCGTAAAGTTCTGTAATGTTTTGAGGTTTAAAAAAAAATCTAAAAATAATTGCAAATTCTTAATATAATTATATATTTTTTTAAAAACTTATCATTATATGCATGGAAAATCTATTTAATTAAGTTGCACAACGTGGTCTCAAAAATAATTTTTTAATTATTTTTAGCCTGGCCATTTTTAGATTTTTTACAAAAAGATCTGACAATGAGTGTGGGAGCGTAAACTGTTCCGTTAAAATAATAATGCTAAGTCGTAGGAATAAAATTTCAATGTCAATACACAACGAGCAGCTTTGTATATACCCACATCGTTCAGTTTATTTACATTTCGAGACATATTACCTCATTCCGAAATCAAAGTCACTCGTTTCTCACCACTTCAATAATGTTGGTTTTGAATCGACGTTCGTGCTCTCTTTGCGTTGGCTGGCTTTTATACTGACATGTCGTGATTTTATTTTACTGTGTGATTGGGTATACTTGTTCAACAACAGTGAGAATCTCCAGTTTTAGATGTGACTCAATTGCATTGGTAAAAAATTAAAATTAACTCTTAAAAAAACGCAAAGTCTAAATCCTGGAGGAATAAGACATTAGAAGTCGATGGACAGCCATATTTGGTACAGCAAGTTAGCTCGGCTTGAGATAGGCATGTCGTTATAAGAACATAGCCTGCATTCATCCGCTGAGCTATAGGCCGGGGCTCATCAAGTTAGTAGATAAATAGATTGTATTTTTTCATAAAAAAATCCTTGCTGTAAATAAATGCACACAGTTTGCGATTTTAGATAATAACCGAGGGAAGACTCCCTAGTTGAAAAATTTCGTCTTCGACTCATCCGTTACACGTCTAAATCTAATCTTGTTACCTCTAAAACACATCTTATTCTTCCTCGCTAAAAGTGAGGATGAAATGAAGACAATATTTCAAACATTTTATACCCAAGAAGAGGAAAAAGTATACTCGTAAACTCATATTTTTCCCTGTTTTTTCCTCAAAAAATGTGCAAAAAAAAAAGGAAAAAAGCGAGAGGAGTGCTTAATAGCGAAGAAAGGAATTCAATTTATTTCAACTCAGGCTATTTCACTGTGACGTCACTGGTGCTAACTTTGGTCCTCTCTGCACAGGTGGCCCTCACCGAACACTACGACATCCTGCAGATCGTGGGCGAGGGTTGGTTCGCCAAGATCCTGCTGGCTGAGCACCGCTCCTCAGGCACCGAGTTGGTGCTCAAAGCGCTCCCCAAGGTGCTCAACTCAGCCTCCGACTTTTATCGTGAGTTTCACTACAGTCTGCACTTGGGCACGCACAGGAACATCATCACCACATATGACGTCGCCTTCGAGACGCCGGGCTTCTACGTGTTTGCTCAGGTGAGGTCGATAAATTAATAACTTGTTAGGAAATTGTTGCTTCAAGAGTTTTGAGTTAAAATTAAAAAAATTGTGAAAAAAAAAAAAAACATAAACACCGGAAGTTTCTAAAAAAAAAAGACTATGCATTCTAATAATAATTTGCATAAATTACATATTTCAATTTATTACACAAATGATGATGAAATTTACCGTTAAAGTGATTTAAATATTAATTTTTTTTAAACCAAATGCATTAAAAATGTAAAGAATGCTCAAAGCTGCAATAAAACCATGTGTTATTTAGTTATTTTTCATAACCACGTTCGGTTCTCATGCAGGAACACGCACCGCTGGGTGACCTCGCGGCCAACGTGTCGGAGAACGGCGGTATCGGCGAGGCTCAGGCCAAGCGGGTGGGCCGGCAGCTCGCCTCGGCCCTCGACTTCCTGCACTCCCGCGACCTCGTGCACCGTGACCTCAGGCTCGACAACGTGCTCGTCTTCCGATCGGACTTCGCGAGGGTCAAACTCTGCGACTTCGGGGAGACAAGACGCGCAGGTGAGATGGTAGTGGGCAATGGGTTGCTTATTAGTAAATTACAGAAGTCTCCTTGTATCAAATTACAGTTGAAATTAAAAAAAAAATCATTTGGACTTATTATATAATCTATTAATTGCTATACTGGTTCAGCTGGATTTTAATCTACCATTTATTTATTATATTTATTCAAAAAAACAGACTACAGGTTAAGTAATCCGATTATAAAGAATACAATAGTTCATTTTGGCAATTTTGGGCGCAAGCAATAATTTACTTAATTTTCTATTTCAAATTAGAATTAGTCCAAATAATTGTCAATTGCTCATATAATATAATTACAATTAAATAAATTAAACGTATTGACTTTGATTTACATTCAACACTAATTATATTGGGTGGTATTCACGAAGAGTTAAGGAGCGTTTTAGGGAGAGAAATTTTAAGAAGCGTTTTTTATACCAGGTAACAGGTAAGAAAAACGCTTCTTAAAATATCTCTCCCTAAAACGCTCCTTAACTCTTCGTGAATACCACCCATTATTCATTATAATTATGTTAATAATATTCTCTGTCCCAGGCACCGTCGTTCTTCGCCGTAAGAACATCGAGTGGTTGCCGTACGCTCCACCAGAGGTCCTTCTGATCGATGCCGAGTCTGCCTACAAGGCTGAACCCTTCCAGGATGTGTGGCAGTTTGGTGTGGTTCTTTTCGTCTGCCTGACGGGCTGCCTACCCTGGCAGAAGGCCACCCTTTCTGACGACCCCCGCTACTCGCGTTACGTGCAGTGGCACTCCGCAGCCACCGGGGGTGGTCCCGGGGGCCTGCTAGCCATGGCACTTGTCTCACCTCGGCGCAGACCAAAACTCTTCAAACTTCTCACTTCCAGAGCTCAGAGAATGTTCCGTAAATTCCTCGAACCTCGTTGTGAAAAGCGAGCAACGACAACTAGCGCCGCAACGCCAGGTGGTTTAAGTGGTGAACTAGGTAAATTCCTAGACGATCGCTGGCTTGTAAAAGTTAATGAATCTGATGCGGGAACAACTGCGGAGAAGAATGCCGAGCTGTGTCCGTCTATGTACAGTTTCCACAGCAGCCCCGAAGAGAAAAACAAGCTGCTAGCCACCCTGACCCAGTACGGAGTGGAGACTACCGTAGACCGCGGAGCTAAGAAGGACAGGATTCGTCAGTGGATCCAGAGCAGTGCCATCCAAGAGGAGGAAGATGAAGAGCCTGAAACGGATGGCTTGGATTCGCTGAGGAACGAGGAGGAGAACGATGGAGAACCGTACGAGGGCCGCGAGAGGAGACAGAGTTCCTCGGGGACCGCAGCGAGCAAATAAAGTTCACCTTGCAGTTATTCGTGGACATTGTGTTGTGAAGATTCAGTTTTGATTTACATTGTTGCTTGATAATGTTATAATGTTGAGCTTGATGTATACTACAATGCGTCTAATAATATTCATAAATGTGAGTGAAAAGAAAAGATTTTTTCGTCATTAGAAAAAACAATATATAGCGTTACCATAAAATATATAACATTTGTATATCCTTCGGTGCTAATTTTATTATAAAAACGTTTTAATTAAAATATTTTCTTTCAAATTTTTATAAATGTTATGTCATAATCAAACTCCCACAGTCTTGATGCAATTAAATACCATGCAAGCAATATTATAAGTTATTTAAGTAAGTAAATATGAAATTTGTATTTTTTATCGAAACTTCTTTGTTTTATCATGAATAATTAAAAAGTTATTAAACTCATAATCATGCAGTGATTAATAAATTACAGAACTGAAAGGTTGCTTGGTATTTTAATTTCCCCAAGATTAAAATTTAATTAATAATAATTAATGCAAGAAGAAACTGCTGGACAGTATTCGTGCCAAAACTTTGAACAATAAGTGAATTATGTTAACTTTTAGTCATGACCTAGCTATGAACTGAACACTAAAATGAACACTTGACTGAACATGTAAGGCTGTGTCATGAAACACCAAAAAACTTTTAATTAGTATAGACGTTAGGTTATTGAGACACCAATTTTAAAAAAAGAAAAAGAAAATCAAGTCGAATCATTATAAATAAACATACAGTATTACAGATCTTAGTTAACGTGTAGTTCGACTGCGCGCGGCGATCGTCTTTTGCTTTTTAACATGGCCAGACATATACCTCTAGACAATTCTCAAAGCTAGGCGCCATTGAGTCTACAGGTAATCTAAGATCTGTTAGACTGTAAACATCCACCACAAGTTTTTTATGAAATAAGTTATATTATTTGATAATAATGTTTATGATTATTAATTGTTTTAATTTAAATTAATTGTATTTCCGCTCAAAGCTGCGTGTTTTTCTTTAAAATGGAGCATTGCCAACTGGTTTGGTTTATGATCTGTAGAGCATTGAGCATATATGCATGTACAGTAAATACATAAACAATGTGCCAAACTGTGCATGTCAGTAAATGTATATAGCGGATATTTAATTTCCTTCCGAGCTGTCAGGAACCAAGTTCCTTCTTTATCATAATGTAAAGTGTTTGACACATAATTATTTATTGATTTTATATTGGTTATTATTAGTATTTTGATTTTATTTATATTGAATTTGTATCATGATTTGTAAATTATGTATTCTGTATAATGTAAGGTAACTAATAAAGCCATAAATAAAAAAATAGAAACAATTTTTTTTAAATTATTATTATATGAAGTGTGGTTTTATGTGTATTTTCATAAATATACTGGGGCCGGGCTATTCACGAAGAAAGTTATCCAGGTTTCTCACTAACCATGTTTAGTGTCATTTAATTAATTATAGGCTGGCGCTAATTAACCGTGGTTAAATGAAAAAAATTCTGGATAACTCTTCCGTGAGTCGCGCCAAAATATGTTAAATTATTAAACTAAATTGTAAAACTATTACTGTCAAATTGCTCATCATGGATTTGGAATGATAAAACACACATATAGTGGAAAGAGTCTCTTCACCCTTGAGGGCACTGCGAGTTGGTATTATTTTTATTATTTTAGAAAAGCAAAAGAATTTTAAACGCTATTTAAGCATTTAAGACAATATTTAATAAAATACGCTATTTAATACAACATAATTTTGAAAGTCAAATTCAGTTTTTAATGGGAGAACGGACTGAAGTAAAATTATGATGTTTTGAGTCAATGGTTGTAAAAAAAATTGTACTTATCAACAGAAAATTTTATTGTGTTTTTATGACCATTTATTTATCTAATTTGGGATTTTATGAAAAAAAAAAAAATAAATAAAAATTTTATTTTATGAAAATTTAATGCATAAAATTGAAACTATACAATACTATACAGCATAATACTATATTATGCAGTATACAATAAATCTCTTTTTACATAAACAATAAGGAAAAAGATTATGAAAATAATAAAGCAATCAATGCAATAGTATATAATTATATTTATTATATTTTTATTGTTAAAATTAATTTTTAAATTTCCAAAAAAGGGTAGTAAATATATAATAATAGTTTAATTATAAATTGCAATACTTGAACATTTACTTATGAGATTTATAATTATATATATAATCAATCAGTTTGATAATAATTATTTTAATTACTTTTAACACAAAAGATGCGGTTACTATAATATTATCACAGTTTCTTGTATGTTATAATTTTATATTATATCGTTAATCTTTTCATTCCATATCTCATGGAATAACTTCACAGATTAAGAATTAAGGTGTCACTAAATAATTGTTAAACAATTTAAAAGTATCCACGTGGCACTTATCACTTTGTGTGCCCTGTGTATGAAATAATGTATTTCACTTTAAGTTTAAGTTTATATACATTTAAAAATTGTCAAGCTCCCAATTTCTTTGATCTTCTCACGAGGTTAGACAATTTGTTTACAACTATTGATCATCAAAATCTAGAGGCATGAAGACATCCCCTCTCCCCTACTGTATTATTCTACCATTCTATTTGAATGACAAGGTGATATTATGTTCGGGCAAGGAGGATGTTTTTTACTGATCCTCGTCAAAATACTGTTCTCTCAATTCGTGGTATAAAAAGACTCCTCGTAGTGATTTTTAAAATTTTATACGCATACATATAAGTAACTGTTACTTATCAACAACTTTGCATATCGCAATGACATTCTGATGTTATTTCTCAGCGAAATTCTCTTTTTGCTGTTTGTGGTTCACAGCTGGCTGGTGATGACCTTGACCTCACCAGGGTCAATGACCTCTGACCTCGTAACCTCAGCAGTCCTGGACACGTCAACACTTCGTCGTGGTAAATTTCCAGCATTTGATTCCTCGATAGCGCTCCGCAACTAAAATTTAATTATGCATTTAATTGTTTTAATTAAGGATATAGTTACCTCTAAAAATATAAATTAAAAAATTCAAGACTTGAAATTAATTTATATAAAAAAAACTAGATATTGCTCCAGTTCCCATTTCGCAAACAAACACCGGATTTTAAGATAAATTTCCTTTTTTATTATAAAAAATTATATTAATATCATTGATTTCGTAATTCATGCACGTCTATAATGGCTATAAAAATACGCTTAATAATTTCAAATTTTTATATTAATACCACACAATCAATACCCCGCCTGTTCCAAATTTGATAGGGCACACTTTTCAGGTCTCACCTGCGCCAGGGTGACTACGCCCACTAGTCGTCCAAGTTTTGTGACGTAGGCGCGCTGGAGGGCCAGCAGGCAAAACAGCGAGTGGACCTGAAGGAACACAACTCAATTAGAGACAGCAACAGGCGCGGATCCAGGGGGCTGGGGGGTTGTGCAGCTCCCCCCTTCCAAAATGTTGGATTTAACATGGGCATTTCTCCCACTCCATTTTTTTTAACGTTAGCTTCATGGAGGCGCCTTCCTCCCTCCCCCCCCCCACCCCCCATTTTTTTTTTCTGGATCCGCGCCTGGACAGCAGTTGTGTTAGTTGTGTACGCGCGCTCTACATTGCATGACTCTTGAAACAATTGAGAGTAGCCGGATTGAGGTGTGATGTACGTTATTAATTTTAGCTTTAATTTGGGGAAATATTGTATAACATCCATCACTTTAAATTTAAAAATTGATATGCATGAAATACGTACTTTGAGCAGCGAGGTCCGTTCGACCAGTTGGAAGGGGGCGGGGTCAATGGAGCACATGGACAGCTCGGCGACACACTCCAGTTGAGCAGCCTCCCAGATCTCCCGTTGCTGTGACGTCATATCTGATTCAGACACCTGAAATCAATAAAAAGTTTAAAGAAATATTTTTCTTGTATTTATATAAGAAAAAAAATAGAGTAGACATGCACATGCAATTTCTTGCAGGGTACCAATTAAGCAATTAAAATTAAGATAGGGTGAAGCAATTAAGCTATATAACAACATGTATAATTTACAGCCTATTTGGTTCTCAAAGGTTCACTCAAGTAAGAGTAAGTATAAGTTGGTGTTTATTTACAAAAAAAAAAAAAAAAAAAAAAAACTTAACACGCCCACTTGCAGTGCGCTACCACAGCACTAGCCGTTCTGTGCAGTCCAAGACGCTTCTCCACTTCCCAGCTGTGCCTCGACGTCCTCGGACACGCGTCACCAATGTCCCGCATCACCAGGCGGGGGGGGGGGGTAAGAGGAGGTTGGGGTAATCGGCCCCTGCCCCAGCCAGCCTGACAACTGATCAGGGTGTTCGGAGACTCGAGCGGGCCTCTCGACCTCTTGACCTTGACTGCAGCAACGGCTGGCTGCACCACGCACTGCGCGAGGTGGAAGGGTCATGGCTGAAGGCAGTCACGGCTCCCAGCGAGATAGCCACCACTCCACCTCGCGCGTGCAAGGGAAAAGAGACTCATTCCCCATATATATATATATGTGTTTTATCATTCCAAGAGAAAATTGATTGGTTGACTCACCTGCGATGACTCGGCATGCAGCAGCTCGGTGGACCTGGAAAACACCGCCTGGATGGCTTGACGCACGCGCGCCGACCGTGGCAGAGTGTGGAACCAATCAGCACGGTTCTCCTCGGTCAGCGAGCTGGGCAACGTGAAGGAGGCGCTCTTTGGCATGAGGGGGCTTCGTCTGTGTCCGTGTTCCAGGCCGTGCTGGAGAAACAGAATATCAGAATTGTGCGTGATTGACGTTACGTCAGATGCAAACATATAGTAGCCCATGTGCACTCGTCGCCTTGGAAAATTTCCCACTTGCAGTCTTGTTAATTATAACATGCCATGTGTTATTCTTACGGAGAATGGAAATTAACAAGGCCGCAAAGGGAAATTTTTCAAGGCGATGACTGTACATTTAGATTTCCCCTCCCCGTGCAGTGCAAAGTTAATGTGAACTGAGAATTTCCGGAAATTTGTCTTAACAGGAAAATTGTAAAATATAAATAATAATTATAATAATTTGCGATACTTACGTAAGGTCATCATGAATGAATTTAATTTATGCAACTAACAAAAGTTCAAAATAAAAAATAAAATTTATGAGAATGCACTTCGTTATTAAGATTTAAATATTAAAATAAATATTTTTTAAATAAATACGTTTCCCTTAAAATAAGTCAATGGACCGAATTTGGGCGTCGAGTCAAAGGTTGTTCATTAAGCATCACTTACCATGGGGTCTACGGTCGGCGGGGCGAGGTGATTTGCAGACTGGACCTCGAGGGTGAACGTGACAGGAGCTTCAGGCGGGCTGTTGAGGTCACCTTGCCCTTCGCTCTCGTCACTGGAAACAGCAAATCTCCATATTGTAAATTACACTGCACTACATATGGCAGAATTTAGGTTGCAGTTACCAAGCACATGGGAATTAATGCTCGCGAGCGAACCATCATCCTTGCATGTATGCTAAAGGGAGTGACAAAACACTAACTGCATGAGAGAACAGTGGAAAATATATCTAATTGGCTAATTGCACCATTGGCCACAATTTAATGTATTTTTATTTACTTCTACCACTATATCGTCGAATACAGAAATGTATTATTTTCAGCACATATCCCTATCAATTGTCTTAATTTGAAATTTGAGAGGACTTAAGGAGGGTTCGCGGTTACATCGATACATTAAATTAAAATATTTTTATGTTTATTTTATAAATAACCGATAAAAAAAATCATGCTCACCCTCGCTGCTCCCGCCACTGCGCCACGACGCTCGCCTTCTCCGGCTCCAGGTGGCTCCTCACAAGCGCCAACAACTCGCGGCGCCGCACCGAACCCAGCAGGATCATGCTATCTGGGGTACCAATTAAATTTAATAACTTGTTTGTTAAAATGTCTACCTACTTTTTGTGTTGGTGGAGTTTAATATGGAAATCTTATTAGAATAAGATAAATTATAAGTTTTTATAATGGTATATACATCTGGTTTTAGTAAACATTTACAGAAACAGTTATTTATTTCATTATTAATAATGCACCTATTTATGAATAAATTAAATTCATAATCTTAATTATTTCAGACCTGGTTTGTAAAAATTCCATTTTGAATTTAATTTTAAGGCAAATATAATTTGAAACTCTTAGCCAGTTATAATTAACGACTGCGCATGCATGCAGAGAATCACTATAAAAATAATAGCTGTTTAAATGATCTTTTGAATTTCCTGTACTTGATGTACAGTCACAGCCTTGAAAATTTTCCATTTGCAGCCTTGTTAGAAAATATGTATGCCCCGTAAGAATAACACAGGTTATGGTGGACAATTTTCCAAGGCGAGACGAATGAACTTGAAAAAAATATCAAGTTTGGAACACTGAAGAAGTTCTCTTATTAAAAAACCAATTAATAAAAATGTGAGAAATTTTGCAATTAAACAATTTTTTTACCTGGATCAGCGACGAGGGGAATACTTCTGAGGTTTTTGTTCTCCATCAAAATATCCTTGAGTTGCTTGTATGTGATTCCATGCCAAATGTAAATTATATTTCTGATCATAAAGTCCTCAACATACACATGATAAGCCCCTGCAATGATCAATATTTTAGTGACAGACACACATTTCAAATGATGGGCGCTTAATACCTGTGTTAGCTGGGTTTATGTGGGGCAGGTAGGGTAGTTTTCTGATATTGATAATGCTGTCGTACAACGAGGGTTGCAGAAGAGACGCGACGCCGTTCGAAATTAACACTGCAATCTGTAAAAAGAAAATTAATTTATCGTTTAATATATTCTTTGATTAATTATACTGAAAGTGATTTATTAGATATCATGGTAGGAATAAATAAAATATTTGTCAGTGCTAAATTTTCTATTCCAAACAATATTTTAAAACTGTACCGCTAAAATCATTGCTCTAAGCGAAAAAATATTTTTACAGCCCCTTTATTCCACATAACATGCCATGCTTGGGAAGAACGATTTTTTTTTTAATCTCCATCCCCACTCCCCCTGTCCCAGCTCACCATGATAGGGAAGGTGTGCGTGATCTGTCCGGTCATCTCGAACACGATGACAGACACGGAGATGGTGTGAGTAACCGACCCGGAGAAGGCTGCGGCGCCAACTGTCGCGTAACTGCCTGGAGAAACATAAAAAACGTTGTCTTTATTGTATTTTCTATATGGATATAATTATAAATGTATAGGATTAAAAAAGTTACACCCCTGAATAGCAAAACAAGTCCTATGAAAGGGGAAAACTTTTACTAGTACGTCTAAACATTAATAGACGAAGGAAAAATGTAGATCAAATTAAAGGCCTTAATTCACATCACATCAAATTAATAAATTGATTAAATATAAATTTAATGTAGAATTGATGCATATCTACTAGAGGGTAGATTTTTTTTTTTACAGGGATATACACCCCTAAGAGCTTACAGCTCGCAGCGGGGTAATGGCCGGGTAGGAATAAGGTAGGGAAAGGATGGTAGTCACGGCCTACTACGCGTACGTCCCAGCATTCGCTGAGGTGAGACTGAGGGAATCATGGAAAACTTCAGTCAGGACCGGACCCTTCTATTTATTTTTTATTAATGGATCAGTATAAAGCTAGCCTGACGGTCCTGACGAGAGCTCACCTGGTATGATTGGTGCGATGATCTTGCCATAACGGAGACCTTCGGGGAAGTAAAGGGCCATCAATTCGCCCACCCCCCGTCCGAAGGCAGCGCCCACTTTGAAAACGGGGATGAAACTGCCCGAGGGAACGGGGATGGTGGAGCACAGAATACCGAACGTGAACTGCGGAGGGGACAACGTCAGTCACAAGGGGGCAGTGAAAGTAAAAAGGAATCACTTCTTTTAGATGATGCAATTAAATTTCAGATTTTTACTCAATATTGAATGTCCTATAAAATTCTTTGTGCAAGATATAGCATATCTCAATAATTTCAATAAATGTTTGTGCTAGTAACTAGGACACTCTTATGCATGCATGTCTACACTGTAAGAGGACATGTAGTACACATAACATGAGGACTAATATAATATTAACAACAAAATGTTTAGTAAATTTACTTACGTTGTATAGTAAAAACACGGCGAGGCTGAAGAAAATGCTGCACCCAGAATTGTTCCAGTGACTCAGAATTTCGATCTCTTGCACCGTCAGATTGGATTTGCTCCAAGAAAAGTTTGAAAACAGTCCTTTTACCTGAACACATGAACTAATTAAATTAGCTTTATTTTTATTAAATTTTTGTAATAGGGCAATCCTTTAACTCTATAAATAGTAAGACTATAACTCTTCTTAATGATTTTCATTGACCAAATTCTTAAAATTTTTATATTGAGATAACACTACGATGCACATTGAAAATACACAACTATGGTTATTCTGTAAACTTCAACTAACACAGAAACTCTGAACTCTGATTTACCTGGCTGCCGGTGCCCAGGTCCGCTGCCATGAAGTTCCCGAGGGCTGACGGGAAGGAGAGGGAGGCCGCGAGCAGACAAATCACTCCCGAGTACAGAAACTTGCTGACAACATAACATCAACACTGTCAAACATAAAAGATAAAAAAAAGCAAAGGAGTAGGAAAGGTTTTTAAGACCAAGACGAGTTTATCCATACAAACATTTGTCGAATTTTAATGAGGAAACGTGGAAACCTTAGGCAGGATGGTCAGTATCTGAGATGCGGCTCAGAAATGTCATGATTACTCACTGCTTTTTCATGATGTTGTTGACTTTCTTGTTGCGTCTGATGAACTTTACGTAGCTCCGGTGAATCCACACGTACAGAGAGCCACAAACTCCACAGACGACCCTGAAAAATAGTTTTGCGTCAGATAGCACGCGTTTTTTGGACTTAAATTAAATTTCACTCACCCCATCAACGCAAAAACAAAGAGCTCTTGCGGATCGAAGGGAAAGTTGATATCAAAGTTAGTGGCGAATAGCGGAACCACAGTGTCTGTAATAGCAGGTTGAAAAATGTATTGTAAAAAATTTACCTACGGTAATTAAGGTTGTCTGCAAAAATTAAACAAGATTTAAGTTTCTACTGTTTCTAGGGCTACACAATATTAACGTATAACAAAGTTGAATAAGTTTTGAGGTCGTAGGACGTATTATACTCATGCAACGACTCCAATATATTATTTATTAAAAAATGATATCAAGAGCCTGAAATCAACCATAGTCATCGACCGTGTAATAATATAATATAATAAGTAAGAAAATACATTACATATTTTTTACCAACAATTATTTAGAGTTTCTTACAATCTTAAAACGAATTCGACGATGCAAAATTAAAGGAAAAAAAAAAAGCAGCGTCTTTAAGTTCTCTAATAGTTCCTCCTGACTCACCCTCCTGCTCGCACCACACGGCCAGCAGACGAAAGACGGTGGCGCCACACACGGCAGCGAAGAAACCTCGCCAGTAGTTGCGCACTGCGAAGTAAACCGTCGTCACTTCAATGCTGAAGAGGACGCCTGAAAGTATGCAACTTGTTCAGCAGTTGTGCGCCGTGGGTTGCGTCTTTCGTATTAGTAGGGGTAACACCAATTTGTAATGAGATGAAATAAAACCTATCTTGAATCTTTTAATGAAAAGTCGACGTAAATGATTACAGATATTTAAGAAAAACAATTGCATTTATTTAAGGGTGAATATACAACAACAAAAACAACAACTTTGAATGTATATGATATAGAAAAAATATATTCGCATAATTTATGTTATATAGTGAATAGCGTGCATATATATAAATATGCTATGATAAAACTTACTTAAATGCTAATAGTTCTAATGATTACAGAGATTTGACTAGACCGTAGTTCAACAAACCTCCGATGGGGGCAGCGAAGCAGGTGGCCACGCCCACTGCACACGCGGCTGCCAACATTTCGCAACGACGTGACTCGTTCTCGTAGGCGAGGCGTCGTGACGTCACGAGCTTGGAGAGCAAAGAGGCCACGATGCTCGAGATGTGGATAAGCGCGCCCTACAGGTGGCAAAACATTCGATTGAAACATAGCAAATTAAAATCACCGAGCATACTGCACATATAGTACGTTCCAATTTTGTGACAGAAATTGATGCTCATGAAAAATTTACCTCAAATTACTCAGATTTACTCGATCCTTATATAATTCAGATTTTCATTTTATAATATTTCTTGCTATATAATAGTTTTAAAAAACATATGATATTTTATATAATAAAATTATTAACCATTATGTGATATTATGTCTTTATTTATTCTCACTCGCAAGGTCAGGCTCACCTCCTTGCCGAGGGGCAGTCCGCTGCCGAGAGCGGCGGTCAGTCCGATGACCTTGGCCACGAGCGTGCGGAAGGTCAGCACCTCCTTGAGCACCCCGCCCCTCAAGATCGTCTTCATTTCGGGGATGCCCGAGCCTGCCAACACGTGACGTCATTAGCTGCCTATATCGCCCATGTTAAATCTGAAATTTTGCCTGGATCTGCGTTTGCTAACAGATCTATAAGAGGGGTATAGTGAAGATCAGATATCAAATAAAAACATGTAAGATTCGAACCACAAAAATCATAGTTATAACTCTAATATGCCATACATATTATTATATGCTGTATTATTTTGAAAGCTGATGTTCCAACCGTTTCTATCACCATAACTTTGGCCTGAGAGTTGTTTACCGACTGACTGCGGCGCGACGACATGCACGAAGGCTACTGCCGCGAGGATGAGCGTGACGGGCAGGCAGAGCCAGGCCAGCATTCTCGTGAGCACGCGCGGGGGCACGCCGGAGTAGAGCCACTCGCGAGCTGAAACCATCGTTGTTGGGTCACCATCTTGATCTATTGTCTATTGTCTGTAGTTTTGTCACAGAGATCCGAGCGTTAATAATTATATATGAAATAGAATAGGACATATAAGGGATTTGTAATGGGAAAAATCGATACATAAAAACGAACTTCAAAACTATTTATCTCATTTTATTAGACATGATAGTATATAATATTCTGCACTCAATCTCTCTGTCTTTCTTGGACTCAACGGTGCTCACCCTGCAAGCAGAGGTCGATGCCCTGGTCCATGGCAAAGCTGAGGGTGGCCACGATGAGGCCGAGCAGTGCCAGGAAGATCCAGTCCTCGCTTAACCGCGTTACGGCCCGACCGTACGCCGCGGCCAAGAGAGAAGGACGGCGGTCACCCTCAAACTGAGCGGGGGGGTCGGGAAACTCCTCCCTGTCAGCTGCGTACTGCTGTTGCTGTCGAGGAGGACGGTGTTGACTCGAGGTTAATTGTTGCAACCAACTTTCAGTAGGTGGTGCGTCCTTAACCTATCCTCATTTCATTAATTACTTATATTTATTTGAACACTGGTTGTACAAACAACATGGATCATAATTATATATTGATATTATCGTATAATATTGATAATTATTATTTATTTTAGTGCATCGTCTATGCATTTTATAATTATTTGCAGATTATACAATGCTTGAGGACCATATTATATAGGACAGCACGTTGAGGTTTAATTAATTTAATTAATTAACAGTTCATTAATTTCAGTTTATTATAATATTAATTTTTGATCATCATGCAATAACATAAAAATTATTTATAGTTAAATTTTATTTTAATTTCATCAACCAATTATATTTTTACGATATCTTATTATAATAATTATTAAAATTGCTCCAATATTGCAATTTAACATTTAATACTTACAATTGCATGCTGCTGTCGACAGTCGAGTTCCAAGCTAACTTCACCTAAGCTGGACTTATGGCTCATGTTTCGCGACAACATTGCAGTTCACCCACCAAATAAGTCCTCTCAAGTACCATCGATCACTAATCGCTACTAGCAGTGAGCAAGCTTATATAACAGCCCTCGTCACATATGGCCACCAAAATAACTGACTCATTTAAAAGTTAATTAGTGGAGCTAATTTCTCGTTAATCTTCTTACTTAAGGTTTCTTTGGTTGCATTAATAATGTAAATAAACAATCGTGAGGAGCTGATTAAGACCGATTTACCGCGATCACACCATCCGTGCATGCTGGTTGGATATACAGACCGATACATGGTATTCCTAGAATTAATTAATATTGACCCTCGCGTTATATTATTTATTTTGTTTTTTTTTGTGTGATAAATTTGTGGTATACACAATTTGTTTTGTTTACCTGTAAATTTGATTTTACTTCAATAATAAACAATTCTAATTTTTGGTCGTAAAATTAAAGAATTTATCAATTTTTATCTTAATACTAAAAAATATAATTTGGTGAATAAAGATTTATAAGGTTTTAGATTTTATGCATATATTACTTAAAATAAATAAAATACACAGTGCTTCGATCTATAATAATTAATATATTAAAATTATAATACATATATAATAATATACACCATATTATTTATCAAAATAAAAATAGATGTGATGAAAAGTCGAGAATTTTTATATAAAAAATAATATAAGGGGAATTTATTAAACACTTTACAATTAATATTGAATTAATAAAAACTTTACCTTAAATTTGTTAGTAAGACTTGAGACTCAAACTTATTAAGACTGCCTGCTAGAGCTAATAAATTAATTTTTCCTGATCAAGAGGTTATATATATAGATAGGCAACCTGTTTAGCATTGAAACGAGACGCGATTAATTGGGTGAGGATATATCAATACTTAATATCAATATAATTATGAATGCCAGCCAACTTCATTTTGGTGCAGCTAGTACATAAGTGTATTAACGGTCTATTCGTAAATGCATATATGATCGATTCATGAATCAATAATCATCAGATAAAGCATATCAGACAAATGATAAAAAAAAAAAAAAAAACAATTATCATTACATCTATCTGATTATACATTGACGAACAGACCTTTAATAAGCCGGCTATACAAGCAATAAATTATCAATTTTGTTATTCAATATAATGGTCATAGCATATATGGCACGCATGGTCCGATCAATTCATATAATATTATTCCATAATGATCGAATTCCATGCGAACGCTATATATAAATAACATGATACATATATATATAAATGTATATATATATATATATATATATTTATATATATTTATACTGGCCGGTTATAGCTTGACCATATCAGAAAATGCCATGAACTGCGCTTTTCACTTTGACGAAAGTATTGTGGGCAATATATACATCAAACAATATAAAATATATCTTCGTAAAATTGACAGCTATACTAGCGCAGTTCATGGCATTTGTTGCTGTTCAAGATATATATATATATATATATATATATATATATATATATATATATATATATATATATATATATATCTTATCTATATTATTACTGTGCTTTTTTTTTTTTTCCGTGGAGACTTAAACGCACGACCTCTGTGTCTCGTGCATGTACACAGCAACAACCCTTGGTAGTTTTCCTCTCCGTTTTTTAACTTGTCTCGAGTTTGCTGTGAAAATTGACACATGGAAACGCTTTCTAATTCGAGCTGCAAACAAAACATTAGACGTTTGAATTGCTTTCATCAACATCCTTAAATTTTTTAAACAAACATTGGGGGGTACATCGCAGCACTTTTAGAATACTATTAATGTCTTTCAATGAAAACTTTCCACTAGCTTATATAATATAATGCATCCACATTGCAGTTATTGAAAAACATAAAAATAATTTTATTTTATCTTGATCGACTCGGATCGAGCAAATATTTGCAGGTATTAATTAATTAATTGTTTCTAATCGAAAGAAGTAAATTATATTTCAAATTATACTCTAAAAAAGGTTCAGATAAAAAGCTGATAAAAACTGTATAATAATACAATATAATTATTTCGGATGAATTTTCGACTAATTAAGCCTACACTTATTAATATATATATATATATATATATATATATATATATATATATATATATATATTATTTTTTCAACGACTTTATTAATTAACTATAAATTATCAAATTGACAGATTGTCTAAACAAATATTTTTTGGTATTTGTATTTTAGAGGACTGATCTAACACAACACTCACTACGTTTACATGACGGTATTGTTTAATTATATACGTATTCGTTGACGACGGATAATGTTATTCTTATATGAGGCGTCGTCTACGGATGCGTATTAAACACCTTCATGTAAACGTATAAAACTACTGTACTAAAAATTGACGTATTTATTGCGTAATAAATCACGTACAGCATATATTATATACAGTAATTAAAAATAGCAAACGAAATTAATTTATTAAAAAAAAAAAAAAAAAGCATGCACTCAAGTTTTGGACGTTTTGCAGGTGACATATTATTAATTAAATGATCATGGCAAATAAAATTATTTCATTCGTGCTCTGTGCTCACATCAGTCAGAGTAATTAAACTCGCGGAAATTAAATATCAAGAATAGAAGGAGGTAAAATTAAAGTTCATATTTTATTATTTACACAATACTAATTTGGTTTCTGATCATGGAGGAATAAGTTTTCATGCTTATTCTGATCGAAATTAATATACTCTTTTATGTTTTATAGCTATATAGTAAAAATATATTATTTTGTGCACGATTCCTACGTTTAAATGTATAATCTAATTTGATTTTATGTGATTAAGATTGAAGGTATAAAATAAATAAATCAATATGATAATTCAAGTTAAATAATTAAGCTTATATAAATGAAAGGACTAATATCAAAGTCTACCTTATCATATCGTAATAGCATCTACTTTGCTGATCGAAAAACACTAAATTGTATTGGTAAAGTTAGTTCCTTATTTTATTGACATTGGCAATTAATTTAGTGATTTTCATAAAGTTGACCTCTGCTAAGCACGCTAAGCAGGCGCTACTATGACATTATAATTAAAATTACAGTCTATCAAGAGGGTATATTTTCACATTTTTCTAGTCTCTTTAATATTAAAACATTATAAATTAAGAAATTAAAAACTTTTTTATTATCTGTTTTTATTTTATTATTTTAAAGCAACTAAACATTACAGTTTTAAAAGTTAATTTGCAATTTAAAGTTTAACTGCAAAATAGTTTGACAGGTGAAGCAAAAATTGTTAAAACTAGTTAAAATTGTTAAAGTCATAAAAAGGATTTCAAAATATGATATTAAATAGGAACATTAAAATTTAGTTATTTCGTTACTTATACAAAATTTTAAAAAAAAATACCAGATACCGGTGTAACTATAAGTTTGCTTATAGAAATACATTAACAATATAGCAAATAGTTTTAGTATTATCAGTCAATGCATTGTTAAAAATTTTTAATGCTAGACAAAGGAAAATTATGTTTTCTTTTTAATTAATTTCATGTAGAAAAATTCGATCTGAATTAATAAATTTGTAAAGAGAAAATTGAAAACAACAAAATGTTACAAAATTGATAAGTAACCATAAGTTATACATAACTATCCAAAGTGGGAAAACAAATTCTAAAATAGTGTCTTGATAAAGTAAGGAACTGCAAAAACGTACACAATTAAAACTAAGTACAAAATATGGCTATAGTACTCACAACTTTCAGAATTATTTTAAGTTCACAATACATTCAGTGTTTTATATATTATTATTAATTTTGATTTAATTATATTTTTTTAGGGTTGAAAACAACAGTGAGTATTGTTATAATAAAAGTTATACGTTATACGCAACTTGAGATGGTCTGAAATTTTGCATTCTGTGACAGCTGACACAACGCTATAACCCAAATCATTTCACAAACACCACACCTCCACAACAATGCATAGCAATCATTGCAGTGGTAGCTTTCCAGAAACAAATTAAATGTTCTTCCTTATTTGTTAGCCACAAACAAATTTTACCATAACCTTATAATTTAAAAATTAAAATTAAATGTTTACAATATGTTGCTCAATGTAATTTTACATTGCAGTATATGAGCATCATTACGTTATAACATTACACAAAATAGCATAAAATCAACTGCAATCCAGTTTTGTCAGTACAAGTTATTTTTAAAAATATTTTACAACTACGTATGTCATGGCACATAATATAAGTCAAAAAGATAAAATTACATACATGTAAAAAATAAACTTATAAGCATTAAAAAAAAATAATAAAGTAGTCACTAATTATAAAGCAGGTGGGGGAACAAAATCTTAAGGTATTAAAATAGGCATACACTATACACTATATTGTATACTGTAATATAGTCTCTTCTCACAATCAGTTCATAAAAAATGGCACACAGAAATTAAATTACAACCTCTTTTACTCTCAATAATGTGAAACAATAAATATGATTGACATTATGCATTCAAAAGTTATGCTTGCAAGTTAGTACATGTACATGATGTTGGCAGTGATGAGCAGCAAATGAGTCAGTCGTTAAATCAGTAGTTTAAGTGGAAACATTGCCAAAAAGAAGAAGCAGTGTTTTTATATATACAGTATGTTCTAGACTGCAATAAGAATGATTTAGTGCCTAAGAAAGATATATCAGATAAATTTAAAAATACAGTACTCATTTAAAAGTTACAGTTAAAGTTTATCCTCAACAATTTTACAGTCCAATTTCTCTTAACCATATCCAAAAGAATTAAAATTTAATAAATAATAGGAACATCATCTAGTCCTCAAATATAGTAACATCAAATTGTATTTTTACACATTTGCTCCAACTAACCCCAAATTTTTGAGCTAGTACAGATTATTCTGTAATAATTTCTGGGTCTAAAGGCTTTCTGACACATAGAAACCCGTTTCTTTAATTTATAATGGACTTGTTTGTACACAGTTAGCCTGACAAACATTTTGTCCTTTTGAGTTGATTTGCTTCTGAACGATTTATTTAATATGATGCTAAAAACAGTAAAGACGGTTGGACAGGTCTTTATACAGTATTATTATTTGACAGACTGGGTACAAGTCATTAATGATTGGATGAAACCTCATACTTTGACATGGTACTTAGGTACACTGGAGGCCAAATTAAACATCACGTTTTAAGATAATGCTAGCCAATGAAAAGGTTGCAAAGTTGCTAATATGTGTGGAACAGCACAGCTGGAGCTGGGAAATAACTGCACTATTTGGCAACGTTGCTTGATTTTGTGCTATTTCATTGGCTGGCGTCTTTCATGTTTGATGAACGTTTAGGTTGTCCTCCAGTGTACAAAGCATTGGGACATCCAAGTTGACAGATAACATTGTTGTAGTTCTAATCCAGGCACCTGTAAGAATTACCACCTTCAGTAGCGTAAGCCACCTTGACTATCTCCTGAATGACGAAGTACTCCTGACACAGTCTGCGGTCGAATCTGTCCATCAAAGCAAGGTGTCGGCACATATCAGGTACATCGTCAATCCAGAGTTCCCGCCTAGAGGTGTACCCCTCAACTGCCTTGCTGATCTTAGCGTAAGACTCAGAAAGCAGCTTCTTACCTTCACCTTGCCAAGTTGGAAGGTTCCACGGCAATTCTGCCTGTGTTGGCCAGTTGTTAAAGCAAGCTCTGCACTCACAGTCAAAGTAAGTGTGAATTTGCAACATTTTCTGACGAACTGATTTCTGATCAGCTACAAAATGAGGTCCATATGTATCTAATATCTCTTTTCCTTCACGAATTAATCCAATTGCTCTCAGAACTGTTTTCTTTCCATGATAATGTCTTACGACATTTTGATCACAGGAATGATTAATAAGACCAATAGTTGGAAACATTCCGTTACTAGCTCCGATATCTTTTGTAATTAAATCATTAGGACCTTTATATCTTTCATACATCTCGTGAGCATTCATTGAATGACCACACAGTAATCTAAGTAACACTCCGCCAATTTCAATGGCATTTGGTCTATTGTCAAGTTGAAGAGTCTTCAACAGACAGACTGAGAGAAGGACTCGTCCGATCAAGAAAGAGGTTCCGAACTTGGCCCCTGCAAACTGGTGGTACACGGTGCTGAACTCTGACGACACGAACTTGCCTTCGGCATTGAAGCCGCGCGTCCTCTGGCTCTCGTCGTCACTGCCTGGGGTTGCGTCCTTGCTGCGGTGGTATGCCAGGATGTTCTCAAGGCCAGTCCTGGCCACGGTGCGCACGACCATGTGGGCAGGCTCAAAGGTGCGCAGGTTGAGTTTCTCGATGTTGCTCATAGCCGGGCACTCCATCTTGTGGTAGCTCTGCCAAGCATCGTCTCTACATCTATGGCTGCAGTACATGGCCTGCAAATATAATGGGACGTCAGTCTATAGTATATAATAAACATCTTGTAAGCAATGAGCAAAAATATGAAAACACAGCTTAACAATTAGTTAAGTGTTTCTTGAAAATACAATAATTTGTAGAAAATAAGAATACAACAATAATAAACTAATTTTAACACAAATATCTGAATCTGAAAGCATTCCTGGTCACTCACCCAGGCACAGTTGGGGCAGGGGATCAGTGTGTGGCAGCGCTCCAGGCAGTGGCCACAGTGACTGAACCGGAACTCCGGCAACAGGATGAACGTGTAGGGACGCTCAACCAGCAGAACCTCTCCTGCAACATCAACAACAACCTTGTAGTCTGTTTCAAAGTCTTCAAACTAGTGACATACTGTACAGCTTAAATTTATAAACTCATTCCTTCAATTACAACAAATTATACAAAGAAAATAATATAAGAGTGTCTGTGCAAGATTTTAATTTTCTTGTGAATTTACTTTCATTGGATCTAAAATATTGCACGGTAATATTGGTAATTAATGATATTATCAGTAGAATTTAACTGAAGTGTGGTGAAGTAGGCAGCCTACAATTTTTACTTTCATTACATTATAGGTAAATAGAGAGAAATTGAAAGCTCTGTGATCTTGGCAATGCAAGCAACTTTTCGTATTTACAGACAAAATTAAAGGCCACAAGCTACGTACTGGATATTATTACATACAGTAGTATTATTATTTAAAAAAAATCTTTACCTTACAGTAATCAGGTACAGTGATTATTAATTAGCTGCTGTATATAGCCTTTTATATAAGCCTTTGATTACACCTGCAAATTTCTGGGAATATATTATAATACATACCTACCGGTACTCCTTTCCAGATTTCCAACTGTAGGCCATAGCATATTATGACAACTGGAATTTAAGTGAAATCAAGCTGAAAGTATGTTATTTCCGGCAATTTCCAAGCATACAGTAATTCTAAGGCTTCAAACTGAAAGCTACATTAAGGAATTTCCCTGAATGTTACAAAATAATCAGATTCTTTTCAAAAAGGCGTTTCATTTTATCTTTTGTTATTGAAATTTCTCAATGCACTGAAAACACACTATACCTACAGTTCAACAAATGTAATGTTACCTCTAGAAGTAGCCAGAAGTGGAAGGTTTCTGGACATTTTAGTTCAGTTTTGAACCTGAAACTTGGCACAGAGATTCATTTTAAGGATTTCGAACTATCTGCAATGATGTTTCATATATGTTAATAGTTCAGATAAAATCCTTCCACTTCCGGTTACTTCCAGCGGTAACCTTACATTTGTTGAACTGTATTTTGTAGCACTCCGGAAAACACACACCGGTGCATTCATATAATTATCTATACTGTACAGTATTACTGGTAATTGTAATATGAAGACAACGGGTGCGATTCACGAAGCAGTTAGCCAGGTTTCTAACCCAAGTTTATGTATGCTTACTCACCAGGTTGTATGTCTCTGGTGGCGACCAGGTGACGACCCCGGGCCTTATTGTACTTGAGGGCCACACATTTGGAGGCCGCCCGCAGTTCTTTGTTGATGCCATCTGCCAGGTGGGGAGTGGGCGGGGCCTCGGTCTTGGTGCAGGAAGAGACTTCACATATCAGAGTCTCTCCTGCCTTGAGAGCTCTCTTGTCCTCAACAATCTGGGCCTTCAGATGTTGCTTCTGTTCAGCTGGGAGCTCTGATTTGTCAATCATGTCATAAGCTTTAGAGAAAGTGCTGATGGCTTCATCTACTAAACCAAGAAGTTGCCAGCAATGTCCCTTTCGTAACAGTATTTTGTACTGTAAAGGTTCAGGATAACCTGAACGTAGTGCATCATTAATGTCATTAATACAATCTAAATATAGATCCAAAGCTTTAAGTACAGCTGAACGATTAGAATATGCTTTAGCTAAAGCATTAGTTTCTGATTTTAGTGGTGCTACAGCAATGCTTTGAGTGTACAAAGAGAGTGCTTCATGGTACTTCTTAAGTTTGAATTGCTCGTTTCCACTATCTCGTAACAAAGTTGCTTTTTCTTCACACTTCTCAGTATCAGCAGATGATGGACTAAACTTCAAATCAGAGGTGTGACGAAAAATTATTGAAAAAAGTACCTCATGAGATTGGCCGCTTTTAATAGCTTCCGCCAGCTCAGTTTTATCACTGTCATCCATACGCTCTTCAACCAGTGTATGGCACATACTCTCAAATGTAGTGGGGGAATTTGATGTGTCTAGCATGGATTTGAGTCGCTCCTCTATGACGCTTGTTGATTTTGACTCGGCAATACCCATTTTTAGTGCACAATTCAACACTTACAACTTTTAGCAATTAAATTAGTATTTTGAATAAATACTAAATCAATATTACTATTACTGGTTGGATTAAGAGATTATATAATGCAAAAATTAAGCCTGTGCAATTGCTTCACCTAAACATGGCGGTGAAACTTTAGGAACCACAAGTTCATCACTCAAAACTGTAAAAATATCAACAAAATTGAATAATCATCATAGGAATTATTGTTCCAAAGTGTAAAGAGTTCAATCCTTAATCAAACAACTGAGAGAAAAGTAAAAATTCATTAAAAAAAAAACACAAAAAATCAGTGAAAACACATCATGCTTTCTTCTAATCAAACGCCAAGCCGGAGCCAACGGAGCCAAGCACTGCGATCAGCTGATTTCAAAGGCAAAATTCGCGCGCAAAATATTCAGAATAGCCAACATCACAAAATACACTTTACATTTAGAGACAAAGTTAAAAACAATCAAAATAAATAAAAAATAATTATGTACATTAATTTAAGCAAACTAAATTAATAAATTAACATGGCACAAAAAACGCTGTTAATTAGAGTACTTAAATATAAAATAATATTTTTTAAGTTACAAACTTGTAATGAGAATTTTAAATTAAAATCTACAATAAAATAATAAAACAATTAGAAATTATAAGCACTTAATTACAATTAAATAATTAAGGCATACTATATAATAAAAAACAAATTAGTAATGATAATATAACACAGCAATTAACAAGGCATTAAAAGCATTATTAAAATTAATCTCAAGAGTTAACAATGTATATTATGGCACGTATACAATAATTTCGTATAATATATTTGATAATGTATTATGATAGTATAAATAATTTTTTTAGTAATAATTTAATTTGGGATGAGATAATAATTTCCAGACCTTGCAAAAAATTGTTTAATGGCTTCCTGGCTGCAATTGTATTCCTGGCATAATCTGCCCCCATATTTATCCAGCAGCGATAAGTATGATAAAAACTGACGTAGCATTTCCTCTGATATATTTCCATTCATCGCCTCTTTCAAAGCTAATTTCATTGTCTCGGAGATCTTTGTAATGGACTGACAGCTTGATTCTGGTATTGACGGAGAATTTGGCAGGCTTTTATGCAGGACCCAAGAATTACTACAAGCTTCACAAGCACAAGTAAATAAATATTGATTTTTCAAGTGAGCTTGTCGAATATCTTTTGAATGAACTGCAAAATGATAACCATAATTATCTAATATTTGATCTCCATTTGGAACTGTTTTGATTGCTCGTAAAACAGCTGTGGTTCCGTGGGAATGACGGACTACATTAGGGTCACATGAGTGGTTCAGAAGGCTCAAAGTTGCATATGCAGCAGCCCCAATCTCAACACTATGAGCAACTTTATCTGTTGAGCTTTTACATAATTCTGAAACCTCGTGAGCATTACATGGTAAACTTTGCAAGAGTCTCAATAAAAGACCTCCATACAAATGAGAATCAGGCATTGAGTGAAGTTGAAAGCACTTTAGAATACAAGCAGCCATTAAACTACGTTTAAATAAATCAGGGACGGAACGTAGTGATGTGTTGGCTATTAAATGATAAATAGGAGAGAACTCTAGAGAACTGTACTTTCCATTGACATTGAAGCCTAGAGTTCGCTTAGCTTCAGCATTGTCGCTAACGTCTTGTTGACCATTGAGGAAGGTAGAGAGGAAGTCGGTGCCTGCCACAGTGAGAATGCGGGCGGCTAGCAGCGCCATCTTCCCCATGTCTAGGCTGAGGACGGAGGACATGGCTGGACACTCGAGGACATGGTAGCCATGCCACGCCTTCTCTCGGCAGTTAGCGCTGCAGTACATTGCCTAAGGAAAAACACTGTCAGGACATAACACTTTGTGGTAGCAACTCTACAATTAACTTTGCTGGAAAAATATCTGTTCTATATCCTATTTTTATGCTACTATTTATAGGTTTGTTTTATACTGTATAGTTTACAGCTTTATACTGTTTTCACGGAGTAAAGGAATATAGTAATAATAATCTACATAATGTGGTACTTAACCTCAATTATTATCTGAAATTTATGACTTGCTTGTTGACTGTAATATCTACAACAATGTTAACAAAATGTGGCACTGTGCATGTTATAATCTATTGGAGAATGATTGAAACTAATTAATAATTATTATTACTTGTGCTGTGGAGGTCTATTTGTGGACAAACGAGGTAATAATGCTGCTGGCTTACCCCATAAGGAATATGGGGTCAAGTCATATATGTATAATGCAGGGACCGGATGCACGCGTTTTTTTCGTGCATCCGAGATGCGCATCCGGATGCAAATTAATTTTTCGTGCATCCATGGATACGCATCCGGATGCAAATTTATTTTTCATGCATCTGGGATGCGCATCCGGATGCAAATTTATTTTCCATGCATCTGAGATGCGCATCCGGATGCATTAATTTTTTCCCGTGCATCTGGGATGCACGGATGCGGATGCAAGCCCATTTTTGCGCATCTGTGTGCATCTTGCATCTGCATCCGATCTTTGGTTTTTATAATACATTTTGTTTCTTGTAATTTTTAAACGACAAGTGGCAAATAAAGTTAAAAAATATGCCTCGTGTTAAAGATTTATTTAGAGGCAATTAGCAAAAAACCTGATAAAAAAGAGAAAAAAAGTGTTAAATGGATGCAAATTTATTTTTCGTGCATCCGTGGATGCGCATCCGGATGCAAATTTATTTTTCATGCATCTGGGATGCGCATCCGGATGCATTCATTTTGCCCCGTGCATCTGGGATGCGCATCCGGATGCATTCATTTTTTCCTGTCATCTGGGATGCACGGATGCGGATGCAAGCCCATTTTTGCGCATCCGTGTGCATCTTGCATCTGCATCCGCATCCGATCCCTGGTATAATGTGTTATATAATTATGTACAATTTTATAATTATAAGATTATAACTCACGAGAGTACATTGTGAGCAGGGCAGCAAGGCAGGGCATCTCCGCAGACAGTGGCTACAATGACTCCTCACAAACTCAGGCAGCAAGACAGCTGCGTATGGCTGCTCTACGATCAAGACATCACCTGGGAAAAAAGAACTATAAAATCATACCATAAAATCATACCAGAGCGAGATATTGGCAAATGACAGGATTGCAAAGCCTAGGGTATGAGGTAAAATGAGCGATCAGTATTTATTTTGTTGCAATTTTAGGGTTTGCAAGAGATGAAGAGAGCATTGACGTTTTTCATTCCCCAAAATTATAAAGACTTTTGGGTAAAGTACCTGAAGTTTAGGTAACGTACTGCATGTACACTGTACATTGTATTTTAATTCTCTCTATAAACATATTACATCCAGCAACAATGGACAACATACATGAAAATTTTTTATTGCAGAAATGAATAGAGGGTACCAAATTATGCTACTCTGAATTCTTTCTAATTTTTTTGAGACCCAGAACTATAATCTTTAAATAATTATTGAAAGTGTGGCCACGCCCCCTGGAGGCGTCAATGGAGGCTTCAAGTGATGCGCTTTCGCTGCGCAACTGTTTGTCGCTAAGGTCCATCTTGCACTTGAAAATGAAGCAAAGTGTTTTTTTAACTTTTCTCGGTTATAAATCAAGTAAAAAATCTAAATCTTGAATTATCTACCTTATTTTTCAGTTTGGACCAAAGTTCCGTAAAGGAATTATCCCTGAAAAATCTTATTCTTGGTGAAAAAACGAATTCACGTTTTTTTTACATAGGTTTGGTATAGCGGGTGGGATCACCGAAAAATCAGCTGACTTGAAGCCTCTATAGGCGTCCAGTCTCTATCCTTTTTATTAAGGCTGCAGGGGTGCCAACTGAAATCACAGGACTTTCAATAATTATTTAAAAATAGTTCCGGGTCTCAAAAAAATCTGAAAAAATTCAGTGTAGCATAATTTGGTACCGCCTCATCTATTCATTTCTGCAATAAAATTTTTCATGTATGTTGTCCATTATAATAAACACGCTTAAATAAATTAATAATTAGAATTGGTCTGTATAAAAAAAAAAACTATGAACATACCAGGACTGATATTCTTTGCTGCGACTACATGACGTCCCATGTCGTCGCTATATTTAATCTCAACGCTGTCGGATGCACAAATAATCTCAGAATTTTGGCCATAACTAACAAGAGGCAGAGAGAACAGACGATTTGATTCACTTGAATTTTCTGTTACATTATCACAATTTTTAACATGGTTTTCTATACTTTTCTCATATTCTCTCAATTTTTCTGGTGATAAATTTGATTTTTGTAGCTTCTTTTTTGCCATTGCAAAACTATTCAAAGCCTGCTGTCTACATCCAAGATTTTTGAAACATTCCCCTTGTCTGATAAGCAGTTTGTGCTCCAAATTTTCAGGATATTGGTGATCTAATGCTCTTTTTATATCTTGAACACATTCTTCATAGTGTCCAAGAGATTTCAACACAGCAGATCTGTTAGCAAACGCTAATGCAAAGGATTGAGACTTTTCAGGAGCATAAGCAATACTTTCAGTGTAAAAATCTAGAGCTTCAACATCTTTTTTCTTTGCAAACAGCTTATTTCCTTCTTCACGAAGCTTTGTGGCATTTATTTCTGATTTCAAATTATCTTTTGAAGTGGTCACAAAGTTAAAACCCTTTAAAAACGGCGCTACAAATTTGTAGCGTTCATCATCTGTCTTCAAAAGAGAAAATTTTTGAGATAAAATTTCTACTTGCGATTCTTCTTTTACTCCTGCACAAATGTCTTCAAAGATGTCTTCAAATGTTATTTCACCCATATCGAAATATTATCTCACTGATCAATTACTTATAAAAGATAAGGAAACAGCACGAGAGGCAACAAGAAAATCGCGTGCAGTTGCATCGAAACCGCTCCGCCCACTTACAACCAGAACTCGAGAGTTCTGTTACTTGACCTTGATTTTATTAATTGTTTTTTACCATATATGATAGGTTTCAAGTTATTGCGCTGCATGAATAATGATAATAATTGATATATTTACTGTTAATTAACATTGAAATTGAATTTTATTTTCATTATATATAGGAAAAACAGGTTTATTTTTTCAAGGATTTAGTTACACTTTTTTCGTGCGTACTTTATACTTTATTGATGCCGGATCTTCGCGCTTCGTTCGCTTCGTTTTTCTGAATCAGGGCTAATCCTCTATTGAACCGGGTAAAGTCACTCACGACCGTTACAAAAAAAAATTAGATTGTTGAAATTTGTAAACAACATGCAAATAACCCCTTTTCAACCAATAGGAAGGCGTTTCAGCAAAAAGGGTTATTTCTAAGCTAATCAGAATTCAGAATTGGGCCTCCATAAGCCGGAAGGGAGTGACTATACCCCCTACAATAGAGGAATAGCCCTGTTCTGAATCAGCTGTTGGCGCGATACTCGTATCTTGTCATTCTTGTCAATCAGTGGAATCTCTTTATTTTTTCATGATTATTTGCTTTTTCATAAGGTATTGAAGCTTGTAAATATGGCAACACAATCTTCTGCGAGTGATTCGATGGATGATCCAAAATTCCAAGAGTTTTTAAAAGAGGTGAGTTTTAAATGCAAAATTTAAACACTTTGTTTATGTACATGACCAAAGTATCAATCTGAAGCTAACTCAATCTGTTCTTCCATTTAGCCACTCTCAAATGAATCAAGTATTGTAGTTGAAGAAGTAAAGGCTGCAGAAAAGTCGAGGCCGAATTATCCTCCAACGCTTTGGTGGTTAAAAGGTGGCAACATTCCAGCCGTTACGTCTGTTGGAGCTAGCGGTGATGCCATAGACCTTACAGTGCCACAAGCTCAGCTCAAGACACAGAGTTGGCTTCGAGACAGAGCCCAGGCCAATCTAGAGCCAATAGCTGGACCATCAATGGCAACCCCACAACAGGAAAAAGCTAAAGAGAAATCACCGCAGGCAATAAGCGAAGCAGCATCAGCCAATACCAGCAAACTCGCAAGCAAAGAGCCAAGTCCCGGTGTTATAACCTCGTCTGGTGCCACAGATTCCATGGCTGAATTTCTAGAGAAAGAAACATATTTTAAGGTAACACCTTTTCTAGTTTTTCTAGCCTTAACATGCTGCTAGCAAACTTTAGGATACAATATTCACACTAAAATATGCATACTGTCTACGTTACAGGCCAATTTGTGTTTTAATGTTCTTCTTGTTTCCTTAGTTCTTCCTGTTGCTATAAAATTGCTGTTTTGTAGGAGGAGTCTGAGAAGGAGCGAGCCAAGCGAAGGGAGGAGGATGCCAGTAGTGACACAATCGTGGACGATGAGTATGCAGAGGACTTCACGGAGGACATCTCAGACGAGCGTAAGCATCTTATCATCAGGGGCATAGCTGGGTAAAGGGGTTAGGAAAAAACATGGACTGTAAATAGGTCCACCTTTCTCCTATCCACTTTTGTATACATAATTTTTTTCAAGCGAGATATATTGTAGCTATGTTCCCTCAGCAGTAACTGTACTTCAACACACACTCTCGACTGTTCTCTTCATATCCCTCATGTTCCAGTGTATGGTGCCAGCCAGGCTGATGTGAAGGCTATCATGCAGCTGCTGGCCAAGCAGCTCGAGTCCGTGGAGCTGCCTGAATTGGACATGCCAGACTTAGCGCTTCACACTGGGGGATCAGGTGGTGAGTCTACAGTCCTATCAACACGCCATGCCAGAATGTTTTTATAGTATATTGCTATCATATAGCAAAATTATGAGAAGTTTTTTTGAGCTTTTAATGATTGCACACCTGTTTGACTATGATATAATAAAAGAATATAGAAGTCATATTTTAAGTGTGAATGACCCACACTTGTACTGGACTGGATTTATAACTGGTATAATAATTTTCAATTTTAATTAAATAATTGATTTTATTAAACACAAATAGTGTACAGATACAATTTTTAATGTTAAATTGGAAAGGATGGGAGGGATGGGAATCATCATCACAAGCTAAATATTTTTACAAAGTCGGTAGTAAAAGCCTAAATACTATGTATATATAGTAAAAACAACAACAAAAAAAAAACTCAATCTGAGCCTGCAGTATAAAATTCAATGGAATGTTGTCTTGCAGGAAGCAGTCGGGAGAGAAGCGTTGAAGAGATTCTGGAGGAGGTGGAGGAGATTGAGCGATCGTCGTCGTCACGTACCCCCAGCCTAGAGAAGGACCCTCAGAAAATCACCAAAAGCCAAGATCTCATTGTCCTGTCCTCTTCTTCCCTGCAAGCCAGCCCTCAATCCATGGAGCTACCTCAGCAGTCAAGCACACCTATCACCAATGACAAATTGCTAGAACCAGAACTTAGTCTGAAGTTTCCATCGTCTTCTAAAAACTTTGAATCTGTTAATGAATTTAACATCAAGACGGCTACATTTACAATAGAAGAAAGTTTAATTGGTCCTTCGGGAGATTCTCAGATGCTCAGTATTGGTGACAGAGTAATAAGCGAGCTGAGTCTAGCCCCCAAGAATATTGCTTCTGAGACAAGAAAGGATGCTCAGCTGATCAGATTTGGTGACGTAGGAACGAGTGAGCCGAGTCTAGCTGTCAAGAGTGTCACTTCTGAGACAAAGAAAGAAGCGTCGAAGACAAGTGATAGTGTGAAGTTGACCGACACAAAGGAGGAAGCAAACGTGAAGGAATTACTACTGTCCGAGCAGGCTAAATGTCTGAAATTGCAAGGTAACTACCGTTATGATGGCATGTTAAATGATAAAACATTACAATAGACAATCTGTATGATTTTTTTTATTGCAGAAATGAATAGAGAGTACTAAATTATGCTACTCTGATTTTTGACAGATTGTTTAGAGCCCGGAAATTACTTTTAAAAAATGATTAAAGGTGCAGTACAGAGAGTAACGTAAATTTTTAGCAATACTTCCTGGCCTCTAAAAAATCTGCAAAAATTCAAGGTAACATAATTTGGTGTAACATAATTCATTTTTGCAATAACAAATTTTCATACAAGTTGTCATTGTTATTATTTTAGTAAAGTATTCCAATGGCAAATTATAAATATTGTTGTATTCTTGGCTCCATGTAAAAGTACAGTACATTAAAATATACAATTACTGCCCCTAACCACATTTAAATTAGTTGTATAAGTATTAATATTTATGACAGCATTAAAATTTTTTTTTTAATCAATTCAACTTGTAAAGTTTAAATTAACAATTTAATTTGTAGAATAAAGATTTGTTAAAAAGTATTATATATATGTCTGTTAATAATTTACTAGTTACAAAAATCCCACTACAGCATGTTCCTCAGTCTGACAAAAGTTGGTTGTTTTTCAGAGGCCCTCGACAGAAAGGAAAAAGAATTCGGCAAGCAGTTAGAGAATCTCAGGATGGAGCATGAGAAGGAAGCGTTCGAGCTCAAAAAACAATCCTACTACCTCACTGCAAAGGTAAGGTTTTTTATTTTGATTTTAAAATTGACAAAATTTTACCTGTATGATTGCTGTTAAAGCCTATGGTATTATGTGAAGATCCTAGATATCTTTATTATTGTATTTTTTGTCATGCTGAACTATAGAATTAACCTAGAAAAAAGATTATCAACATATTCTTATTTTTGTTGGTGTACTGTAGTTTATTTAGGTTCACCTATATTGATACTGTACTTATAATTGTGATGTTCTCTAAAAAAAATCCTTGTTTTTTTCATTGATATAGATAGGAGATCTCAAGCTATTGGATTTTTTTAAGCCTCTAATATCTTCAAAAGTGAGGTGAAACATGGCATTATTTGATGTAAAGATTTTCAAACAAGCATAACTTTAAGCATACACTTGATATGAATATGATATCATAGAATGTTTCATATACATTTTGAAAGTGTTTCAAGCTATAAATAAAATACAAAAATTGACAAAATGATGTAAATTATAATGTTATATATAAAATTGATTATTTACTGACAGGTACAGGACCTGGAAAAGACAGGGTCACGTCCTGAAGGTCGAGGGTCTGACCAGGGCTCAGAATTACGCACCCAGTTACTGGAAACAGAGCTACAGAAGCAAGAACAGCTGATTGTTGGGACTCAAAAGGAAAACGAAAAGTTGTTCAACCAAGTCAAGGAGCTCAAGGTCTGTGCAAACTTTTCGTTTTGTATTAGAGTACGAACTTGTTCATTTTGTCCAGTCAAAATGTTTCATCTTTGATTATGCCTATCGATTATTACCTTCATATCAATAGGAAAAATAATTAGTACTACAAGTACAGTAAATTATATTTTAATTGCTGAACATTTACAGATTGTTATATTCTTAGATTACAATATTTTGAAGTGAAAGCCTGTTAACAAAAAATATTTAGGTTAACTAGATCCTCAGAGTGAGGAATGCATTTGCTAATTTCTAACACAATATTCACACCCCATCACCCCTTGGGAGCGATGGTAGAGATATAGTGTTGTGCGAGAGCCTTCACCCCCTCCCAAGTCTCCTGTCCCGTCGGCTCGATGCGTGAGGCTGGCAGTACAAAGCCGTAGTAACCAGTGTCCGGTAGTTCCACCGTGTAGGCATACTTGATGCCAGCCACCCCCTTGGCCCAGTCGTCAGATCCACCTGTAGGCAATACGGATTTGTTATACTTTGTCATCTTCTTTTGAGTATTAATCAAATATGTAGCGATTGTCTTTGAAGGAAGAAAAGGAAAAAACAACAACAACAAAAACACACAGACAAAGCAATTTAAAGTTTTAAACATATTTTTGAAAGAATAATCAAGTTTAAAAATTAAGTTTATGTAAATCAACCACAAGTGGAAAAAAATGGTCATGTGTAAAAAAATTAAGACTTGAACATAAACACTGCTACCTTGACGATAGTTTTCTGGGGTTTCCCATTGTCAAAATAGGTAATACCGGAGTAGGCCCTCTGTCCCTGTCTATAGGTTCTACTCTTGAGTAGAGAGGTTAAACATTTGGGAAATTAATTTTAAAAAAAAGGTGCAACTAATCAACACCACAAAAAAATATATAATTCATGTACGTAAAAATTCCAGTTAAAGAGTTAGGCAAGAAGACAGTCGGTGGTAAAATAATAATAATAATAAAAAAATGTAGTAGCACATATTTTTTGCAAAGGTTCAGGTTGTTTACTGTAATTCATTGCTGTGACACAAAAATATATTTTTAGAAAATTGCAAAATATAATTAAAAATCATAAAAAAGTAAAAACAAAGAAATAAACAAACAGCAACAGTGGACTCACCTGACGCTATGTAAATGAGTTCATCCGCTGTTCCCAGCAGGTAGTCGGTACCCCGGGTCTTCTCCAAAGCCCCTATGGCCTTCTCGGCTAGCACATGCAGCTCGTGGTAGTCTGCTGGCTTCTCCTTTGTGTAGGCCCAAGGTACAAGCCACTTCTGCCCGTAGGAGTGGAAGGTGAGGTACACCTTGATCTGGTCCTTGTGGTCCATGATAAAGTCCGCCATGGCACGAGTCTCGGGCTCGGAGAAGGCTTTTGGCCCAGCGTAGGTGTCACGGCACGAGTCCAGAGACGAGCCAACCTCGGACCAGTAGAAGTCAAAGTTGCGGTTTGCGTCCACGCCGACACACCCAGTGGACGCGTCCTTAGAGCGAGTCTTCCGCCACAGCCGGTTGTTGGTGTGGGTGTACTCGTAGCCATCAGGGTTAGCCACAGGGAGAGCGTACCAATCGAAGGACTCGAGAAGACTCGAGTGTTCTTCCCTGAACTCGATCAGTTTTCGAAGTAAATATGTGACGGTAGCAGGAGAAATCCACTCTCGAGCGTGGATACCTGTGAAGTTATGGTAATTTTGTTTTGTATGGGTTAAGTTAGTCAAAGTGTGAATAAAATAAGCCAGAATTCATCTAGATACTGCAAACTACGTATTAAAATTAAATTGGTGTACCAGTAAAGTTATATCTTAAGTAATAAGGCGGCTCATTACAGAATTAATTGTGTTTTTTTTCTATAACTAAGAGTAATAACCTCACTAAATTATAAAATGTCAACAAAAATTGCATAAGTGCGCCCTTCGTAAATTAATCACAAGAAAGATCTGTACTAACCCCCGTCAATCCAAATGGCGGGTTTCGGCGCGCCGCCCGAGGAGACTTTGAGCAGCTTGATGTCTCGACCCTCTGAGCTCTGTCCGATCACCTGGAGCTGACACAGCTCAGGGTACGTGTTGGCCAGGTAGTCCAGGTAGCTCTCGATGTCTGTAAGAACCAGGCAAGATGTAGCAAACTCAATTTGAATTAATTATTAACTGAAGAACATATTTCTGCATAACTTATATATTTCTTTCCAACTATAAAAATTAAAGCTGATAATATAAATTACGTTATATAGATGAAATTTTATTAAATTCACTAAGCTGAACAGTGAACGGTAAATATCATATTCTTTGAGATAGGATACTGACCCCCATAGCGGTGGTAGCGATCCCAGGTGAGGCGGTGGCCACTCATGCGGTTCTCCCATTTCGGCGATGGGTTGGACATCCGAATCTCCTCCTGTCACGCATAGCGGATGACATTTTATAATGACAGGGCTTAGTAAATTTATTATTTAAAAACTAAATACATGCACACTATTTTACTATATATATAATAAAGAATGATTTTACTGTTAGTAGATCAGTACGCATTTTTAAGGTAATTTTGTGCAAAATATATTTAATTAACTGGACTGATTTTATTGACAGTTAAGTTATTATATTAATTAATTTAATTGCTTCACTGTAATTTGACGACTATAAATTTATTATATGAAATACACGAAATAGGTATACTTGAAAAAACTAAAAAAAAAAAAAAAAAAAAAAAAAAAACTGTAATAACTAATAAGCATCACTATGCAAGTGAAAATCATAAAAAACAATTACCAAAATTTACGTTTTTAATATTGAAAAAAGTCTCGATGATCTGCTATTAAAGGCACACAAATTTAATTACCTGTAGATCGCCAATAAGGGTGACGAAGGCAATGTCATTCTGGTCCAGCATGTTCTTGACGAGCTGCAGTTTGTCTGGTGCAATCAGCACGTCCGCCACGGTATTGTTGTGCGTGGCCCAGACCTCGACGTCGGCGGTGTCTTGCACGAAGTCGAGGACCAGTCGCAGCTGAGGTCCGGCGTGCACCCTCAGCAGACGATAGTCATCGTACGAAACCTCAACCTGCTCGGCAGGTAACACGCCCACCAAACTAGCCACGAGTACCCAGCAACAACAGAACCTCATTATTGCCCCGACTGATACCTCTTGAGGGCGTCACATGGTATTTATACCAGCATCAGTTGTGTAATATGCTGATAGTGCACCATTTATAGCTTTTTTAGTGTTCGTAATTATTCTACGTGTAATTCGGTAATAATGAGTCGTTAAATAATAATAATTTAATTATTGAAATTATTAACTATTAGATAAATGGTCTTTTTACGTAACAAGTAATTTATGTAACGTCAAATTGAGTACTGGAAATTAAAATATTCTGAATACCTTTTATGAAAATTCTAAAACACCTTTGGAAGTAATTTATTAATATAATTATAATTTGTGCATGTGCAGGTTCTTGGATAATGCACAATTATATCACGATTATTATTGTTGAAATTAACTTTCGTTGAAGAGAAGTGTTGTATGATTGGACTACCAAAACTAAATTTATCACATAATGCCAAATTAAATGTTCGAAAATTATGAAAGGCACCTGGTTATTTATTTATGTTTTGTTTTAAATTTATTTTATTCATTACATATTTTTTAGTTTTTAATACTTTATTTAGTGTATATGATATATAAAATAAAATAGTATCATAATGATTAAATCTCTAATGGTAATTATGCTTATAAATTATTATTTTAGTATACCTTAATATCAAGAAGGAAAATAATTAGTATTTGTACAGTGAACGCATATTTTAATTTTTTAACAGTTACAGATTGTTATATTCTTTATAACAATACAATAATTAATTAACATTTAGATCACAGTAAGTTTGATGTGAGGGCCTGTTTACGAACATGCTCAGGTTAATAAGTTCTCGGAGTAAGGAATTTTTTTGATTAACACAGTATAATTATACTATAATATACGTTCCATCACCCCTTGGGAGCGATGGTAGAGATGTAATGTTGTGCGAGAGCCTTCACCCCCTCCCAAGTCTCCTGTCCCGTCGGCTCAATGCGTGAGGCTGGCAGTACGAAGCCGTGGTGACCAGTGTCCGGTAGTTCTACCGTGTAGGCATACTTGATGCCAGCCACCCCCTTGGCCCAGTCGTCAGATCCACCTGTAGCAAAACGGATTTTTTATACTTTGTTATCTTATTAAACAAATTTGCATTGATTGTTTTTGTATAGATTGAAGATTTTCATCAGAAAAAAAAAGAAAATAGATGAAGCAATTTCAAATAGATTTTTATTTTGTAAGAATAATCAAGTTTAGTAGTTAGGCCTATATAAATCACACACTAGAGAAAAAAAATGTGTTAAATTGAGACTTGAACATAAATATATAAATTTAATACCAATGCAGCTAATTAGCACCACAAAAAAATAGGCGCGTCTGTAAAAATTCCAGTTAATGAGTTAGGCGTGAAAGAAATCGAGTGGTAAAAAATAGATAAATCGTATGAGCATTTTACTATAAATAGTATGAGCAGAAGTTAAGGTTTTGAGTTTTTATATCTATTGCTATTGCATAATTATATATAGCATATGACACAAGAATATATATTTAGAAAATATCCAAACTTAATTAAAAATCGTAAAAAAATGATCAATTTGATCACTGGACTCACCTGACGATGTGTAGATAAGTTCGTCCGCCGTTCCCAGCAGGTAGTCGGTTCCGTGGGTCTTTTCCAGAGCCTCTACGGCCTTTTCAGCCAGCACGTACAGCTCGTAGTAATCTGCAGGCTTTTCCCCCTTGTAGCCCCAAGGCACCAGCCACATCTGCGAGTAGGAGTGGAAGGTGAGGTACACCTTGATCTGGTCCTTGTGGTCCGTGATAAAGTCCGCCATGGCACGAGTCTCAGGTTCGGAGAAGGCTTTTGGCCCAGCGTAAATTTCCTGACACGAGTCCAGAGACGAGCCAACCTCGGACCAGTGGAAGCCAAAGTTGCGGTTTGCGTCCACGCCGACGCATCCAGTGGACGCGTCCTTAGAGCGAGTCTTTCGCCACAGTCTGTCGTTGATATGTGTGTACTCGTAGCCATCAGGGTTAGCCACAGGGAGAACGTACCAATCAAAGGACTCGAGGAGACTTGAGTGTTCCTCCCTGAACTCGATCAGTTGTAGAAGTAAATATGTGACGGTAGCAGGAGAAATCCACTCGCGAGCATGCATACCTGTAAAGTAATTATAATATGTTAATTTGAGTGAGAGTTGTTTTTCAATTTGACGCTTGAAGTGTGTCGAAAACAATAAAATAAATCAGAATTGAAGCCAGGTGACTACAAATTATGTATTAAGATATTATGAAAATTGGTCCACCAATGAATGTCGTATGCCATCTAATGAAGCAAATTACATGCTATTTTTTATCTAAAAATAATAACCTAGCTATTACAAAATGTCCACACTCCACAGAATATGAAAAAGCCAATACAAAATATAGAATTAATTATTAGGTCAAAATTTATATTAAGGGTAAGGTAACGCCACCAATGTTAAAAAAAATCCCTCTCACAAAAATTCTGAAAAAAATTTAAAATGTTCTCCTCTATACCCCCTATCAGTACCTAAAATATCAGGTATACAAATACGATCTAGTTTTTGAGTTATAAATTTTTAAAGTTGACTACTTTAACATGGAGAAATGAAACTCCCATGTTAAATTGGTCAACTTAAAAAATTCATAACTCAAAAACTAGATCGTATTTGTATACCTGATATTTTAGCTACTGATAGGGAGTGTAGAGGAGAACATTTTGAATTTTTTTCAGAATTTTTGTAACAGGGATTTTTTTTAACATTGGTGGCGTTACCTTATCCTTAATATCGCAAATTAAATTTTTCCGAGTAGTAACTGTATTGCATAAGATCGCCCTTCATAAATTAATCATAAGAAAGATCTGCACTCACCCCCGTCGATCCAAATGGCGGGTTTCGGCGCGCCGCCCGAGGAGACTTTGAGCAGCTTGATGTCTCGACCCTCCGAGCTCTGTCCGATCACCTGGAGCTGACACAGCTCAGGGTACGTGTTGGCCAGGTAGTCCAGGTAGCTTTCGATGTCTGTAAGAACCAGGCACGATGTAGCAAACTCAATTTGAATTATTTATTACTGAAGAACATAGCATAAATTTCATTATATTTCTTGCTCTCGTCTTGCATTTATGTATTTATCAGCCAATTGAAATAATATATATACATAAGTATTTTATTAAACACAGAAGTGTACGGTCATATAGAATAATATTAGAACATAATAAAGAGATAAACACACATACAAATTACATATAATAGTTACAGAATAATAGAAAATGATAAGAAATATAAAATAACAGGTGATATTGACAGCTTGTTACATCTGCATATTATAATATTATATCGTATATATATATAGATACATATAAAACAAAATATTACATAGAAAATAAATAGAATGAAAAGCTTGTTGCTAAATTGCTATTCAAAATAGACTACGTATATGAAGTCTCCCTTGGCATAATCGCTGATTTACAGATATTTAAATGATATTGGCTACAATGTTCATTACATAATTTACATATACAAGATTGTTCAGCTTTATGATAAAATATATGTTATATAGATGAAATTCAATTAAATTCAATAAATATTATTAAAAACAGGATAGCTTAATGGATGGTCAAGGGTGACTATCGCTTGCTTTGAGATAGGATACTAACCCCTATAGCGGTGGTAGCGACGCCAGGTGAGACGGTGGCCACTGCGGTTCTCCCAAAACTCGTCCTCAGGTTCCGGCAATGGGTTAGACAAGCGAATCTCCTCCTGTCACAAAAGGCGGTTGAAAATTCATTAACAAAAACGAGAAATTTATTATTTAGAAAGTATACTGTACTATTTATAAGTTTACTGTCAGTTCATTAGTATGCACGCAATGTCATTTTTTTTTTTTTTTTTTTTTTTTTAGAGTAACTATATATCAAACGGTATATATTTAATTAAATAGGCTGATTTTGTTGACAATTAAGTAATTTTATTAATTAATTTAATTGCTTGACTGTAATTTGATGATTCTAAAATATCTTGACTATACAAAACAGCTGCTTCAAAACACAAATAAACAAAAACTATTTACCATGTAAGCATGCGCAAGTGAAAATTATAAAAACAAGTACCGAAATTTACGATTATTTTGAGAAAAATGTTTATATAATCTGCTATAATATGTTGTATCAACCTCGAAAATTTTTACAGTGTTGAAGAAATAGGGGGTGCAATTTTTTTTTCGGATTTTTTAGAGCTTGGGAACTATTTTTAAAAAATTATTTGTATCACTTTTGTAATTACCTGTAGATCGTCGATGAGGGTGACGAAGGCAATTTTATTCTGGTCCAGCATGTTCTTGACGAGCTGCAGTTTGTCTGGTGCAATCAGCACGTCCGCCACGGTATTGTTGTGCGTGGCCCAGACCTCGACGTCGGCGGTGTCTTGCACGAAGTCGAGGACCAGTCGCAGCTGAGGTCCGGCGTGCACCCTCAGCAGACGATAGTCATCGTACGAAACCTCAACCTGCTCGGCAGCTAACACGCCCACCAAACTAGCCACGAGTACCCAGCAACAACAGAACCTCATTATTGCCCCGACTGATGCCTCTTGAGGGCGTCACATGGTATTTATACCAGCACCAGTTGTGTAATATGCTGATAATGCACCATCTGCGGGCCCGTTCCATCGGGTCAATAAGCGCTATATTATCGTTAGGTTTCCCCTCTGCTGGCGTTTGCAATATTTTTGTCACTATTGATTATGTATAACTTTTTAATTGTTTGTAATTATTATACGGGTAATTCGGTAATAATATGTTGGTATTATAATATTATATGATATAATTCTAATTAACTAACTTGATAAATGGCATGTTTATGCTAATTTGTATAACATTATATTATATATATTTTATATTATATCATTATATTATTAAAATATAAAAATTAAAATTCTAAAACACTTATATATAGAAGCTGAAAGAAATTTAAATCATGATTTACTTTGTCTGCATGCAACTTTGAAAAACAAGAGAAGTGTTATATATATGATTTGACTATAAAAACTGGATATACAGTATACACAAAAGCTGGATATACAGTATACAACATGAATATGGAGATTTAAATTTTCGAAATTTTTCTTAATTATGTAAGATTCATTAATAATAAGTTTATTAGAATTTTGTTGTTAATACATTATGTATAATACGAAATATAAATACAACTTGGTAATTTTTTATATGTACTGTATATTTAAATAAGTTATTTTTTATTCACTTTATTATACATATTGCACACCATTTTTTTCATAAAATTATATAATAACATTAAATTAAATATCTAAAATTACAATTTTCATTATTTCTTTTTAATAATGGACAACATACATGAAAAAATTTTATTGCAGAAATGAATAGAGGGTACCAAATTATGCTACTCTGAATTTTTTCAGATTTTTTGTAGACCCAGAACTATTTTTAAATAATTATTGAAAGTGCGGTCACGCCTCCTGGAGGCGTCAAAAGGCGTCCAGTCTCTATCCTTTTTATTAAGAATTCAGGGGTGCCAACTAAAATCACAGTACTTTCAATAATTGTTAAAAAATAGTTCGGGTCTGAAAAAAATCTGAAAAAATTCAAAGTAGCATAATTTGGTACCCTCTTTTCATTTCTGCAATAATTTTTTTTCATGTATGTTGTCCATTCCATTTGAAAAGTAAAATGTAATAAAATCAATTACATAAAGCGTAATAAATAATTAGCTTGCATCATAATAATAGTACAGGGTGTTTACTTTGATTTGAACGTTTTAAAGTGATAATTAAGGAATGAAGTTCGATGGTAATATAGACATGTCATACATCAAATTAAAGCTTACATTTTAACATTTTCAAATTTCACATTACAAATGACATGTGTGGACTTGTCTTTTTTTGAGACGAAAAAGAAACAAAAATGAGCCGTTTTTTTGTTCAAATACCGGTGGTAACATGAAATTAACTGTTGAATCCTTCACTGGATTGCAAGGTTGGTGTGGGAGTGATATCCTCCTGATTCCTCCTGATTCCGTCATTCCTCCTGATTTTTTTTAAAGAAGCTGCCCGAAAGATGCAGTCGCCAGCGTGAAATACCGGAAAGTTGCATCAGTGAAATTTAGCTCTGCAGTCGAGTCTGTTAAGCCGAAGGGATTAGCAACATGTGTTAAGAACCAGAGGTGCATGTGAACCTGTGCCAGGGTACCATCGGTGCTCATGAGCATAACCTTGATTTATTTGGTGCAGTCAAACTTGTAATCAAGCCAGAATTTTTATAGGGATATTTAATTTCATGTTACCACCGATATTTGAACAAAAAAACAGCTCATTTTTGTTTCTTTTTCGTCTCAAAAAAAGACAAGTCCGCAAATGTAATTTATGATGCGAGTTTTGAAAATGTTAAAATGTAAGCTTTAATTTGACGTATGACATGTCTATATTACCATCTAACTTCATTCCTTAATTATCACTTTAAAACGTTCAAATCAAAGTAAACACCCTGTATAATTATATTGCGTTGTGAGATTTGATTGAAAATTGATTTTCTATAATTAATAACGATAAACTTAATATCATAAAATTCCGTTTGCAATATTTCAATTGTAAATTTTGTTAATTCTATATAGATGATAATTAAATCATGGCTAGATGCCCCCCTTCCCCCCCAGCTTCATTACGTCACAGATGTGGGCCAATGTCGCAAGCAGCAAGTGCGGGTGTGACGTCCCTTCCCTCTCCTTACATTTTACGTGACATTTACATCAAACAAAACATTCGTTGTCTCGCAGTCATAAAGTGTGGTTCATGCAGCACGTACACTCCATTCAATATTAAATGTCTCATTCAGCTATGGTTATATACATTAATCGAATCAGACAGCTTTATTTGAATGAAGTGTACTCCACTGTGACCATGACAGTTCACCTACCTGTACAAGGAAAATTTTCAAGGAAATTACAGTTTATTGGTACCTATTATAATAAATTTATTTGTTATTAAAAAAGTTAAATGTTTTTCTTGGTACTCTATTCATGGGAGTTAAAAAAAATAATTATAGTACGTAAATAATGAAGGAAAGAGCTCCACCACTCTTTTACTCTTCATAAAATGTTTCATGTATCTCCTGTAGATATATACTTTTTGTATATTATCATTGCAATAATTATACTGTTCATCGTCATTAGCTATTTTTTTTAGTCACAAAATTTCATAAAAAAACAAGTGTTCTATGATCTGGTGTTAAAAAATTATAAGCCAACAAGAATTGATAGGCATTATATCATATACAATCGTTGATGACTTTATAATGTATCAAATTCTCACATTAATTTAATATAACAAGCTACGTTATTTATAACCGATCGACAATGATATTTATTACATATCGAGTTTATTGTATTAAATTACTATTTCCGCATCGTGATAAATTTATAATCAACTGTCGCCAAGACCTAATCTATAGCGTTTACATAAATTATTGAATAGTTATAATACGCGTAGATTAATGTCATATACACAGTGGTTTCACTTTTTTCCTAAAAGCAAATCTAAAAATTATCCTATCAGTGGTTTATTAATTTTTAGTGCGCAATCATGCAAATTTGACTAGTCGCGACGCCGCACTCAATCCCCATTTGTTTCAATTAACACTTATATTATTAAATGTAAAATATTAATTATGTCATATATTACTATTTTCGTGCTAAATATAAAAAAGTAGCCTGAATATTGCTTTAAATTTTTTTTCACCCAATATTCATAATATCACGTAATCATATATATATATATATATATATATATATATATATATATATATATATATATTTTTTTTTTTTTAGAATGCATTATAAGCTTATTTTGGAGCATTCATATATTATATACTAAATAAACTAAATACATATTTATTTAATTCAAATAAATATGTAGTGATGTCTTGTATACTTAAATATGTATCCGTGCTGTCAATCACACATAAATTTCTGTTGCTTGATATTCTCGAACACAAGTGTCCTGTCCGTCGTCCCAAATTTGGTGGGACGTGCGGGCGATGCTGGCCTGATTTCATCGACAAAAGTCGTGACGCGAGGGCGGACCCCCAGTCAGACAGCTCGTTATTACCGAGTGAAGTATCGTGTAATTAAAAAACACTGTTAGATTTAATCAAAGAATAACAGTGATCAATAATTATGTACTATAGATCAAGTTAAAACAACAAACAACAATGTATTGTTTATAAAAATTTGTTGAGAGTTTAGCTTAAAATATCGTCTCTATATATTCAGTATAAGCAGAGACAAAGACTTGGAAGACAAAGATTTACTTACAATAGAGAATATAAAAATACTAGTATTTTTATATTCTCTATTGTAAGTAAATCTTTGTCTTCATATTATATATATATATATATATATATATATATATATATATATATATATATATATATAATATATATATATATATATATATATATATATATATATATATTGTTCAAAATTTATGTTATTTATGTTAAGGATGAATCTCAATAGATTAATATCTCGCAATCGTTGCGCCTGAATGCAACAAGACTTGCAGGGGACTTGGAACTCACCATCAATAGGTGGCATACAAATTTTGAAGCGAATCTGTCTTATCAGTTTTGTGAAAACTGAGATAGAAGTTTAACATTGGCCTTATGGACGGAAACCAGAAATGGAGCTGTTATAAGAAAACTGCCAGACTGAATTTGCTCAAACCATAAGCGATTAAGTTTTAGAACATTCTCAATTTTTTAAAATTTATTTCATTCGATTTCTTTGTAGGAAAATATTCTTTGACTCCAGCAGTAACTGAGATTATAGTTAAAAATGCAGTGTATAATAAGTTAAATTATTTATAAGGGGGTGGGGGAGGGGGGAGCAAGATATTTTTTATATTGTATATTAAATTTATAGTTTGTCAAAATTTAAAAACAAAGTAATTTTTGTAGACTTGCAAGTGCTGTACCGTACGGGTATTATACTTATAATACATTATGCTACCTTCGTGCAAGGTACCCCCCCCCCCTCTACCTTCCTCTAATTTCACAATCTTAATCTTAATTATACACAATAAAATAATTATTCGAAGAACACTATAAGGAAATAAATAATTTATAATTCCAATCTATATTAACTTCAAGTATATATTTTAAAAACAAATAATTAATTAAATTTCTCATAATGATTACATGATCTGTATTACAATTATGATTGTTTGCTTTATTGCTGTTGTTACAATTCATTACTACAATAAATGTAAGCAATGTTATTGACCCCGGAACGTGATGGTCATGTCAATAGTCTTTCAGTGACGTCGTTGTCTGAAATACGTCACTCACTTGTTTTTCTCTAGCTTCTATATAATATTTCTTCCACCCACCGAGATTCGCAACAACACCGATAACAATTCAACAAGTAAAAAAATGTACAGTTGTGATTCGAACCGGTCCAGCTAGACTCCTCTGCTTGAGGTCGATACGCTTCAGTGAGTTGGCTCTTTAAAAAAGATAGGAGGTAACCGGCGCCGCTTCTTGGGTGTGGTGCCGTCATTTCAACAGACTCAAGTTACACGAGCAAATCTTTTTTTATGTATAAACAAAAGAAGAAAATAAAAATTACAATGAAATATTTCTCAGATAAATTTCTTCAAGCGTGAAATGCATAAAGTCCAATCAGAAATTATTTGTATTTGACCTTTTATTGACCTCTGATGTTAAAGGTCAAGGTTGTTGTACTGTTTACTAATTACCTACCATGATTTTTTTGGATGGAAATACTGCGAATTTATTACTTTTTAGTAATTTTTGTAGACTTAGAACCTATAACATCTTGAATACTTAAAAATTATTTAAAACATAAAAGCCAGTAAAAAGATAAAATAATTAGAGGTAGGTCAACTCTTAGTGTAAATTTTTCTTTGCAAGCTTATACTTATAAATATAACCTTGGCTAAATAGTATAAAAAATTAAGGTATTCTTTAAGCAAATTAATCAACGCTATAGACATTATATTGGCCAGGTATAAAGTTCTTGGCTGATATATACTTAAATTCTGATATAAGAACTAGTGATTTCTCGTTTTAATAAACTGAGTTAAATAATAATTAATTTAGAATTATCCTGAGCTAAAAATTGACATTACATAAAAAGCATTACATTAGTAAATCGTTGTATTCTTGAGTCAACTGTCATAACAATCAGTCTATTCATATGCTAACACATATTCTACAATTTTATAAAGGTTAAATTTAAGAAACTTTTCCCATGGTTTTAATGTAGTTGGCTATGTAACGGGTCCACCCGCACCTAGTACTCTGGCTCAGCCTGGCTTTGAACTGGAATTTTTACGATCTTGTAAAACTTGCCAAACTCTTGTAAGTCAAATAAATTGAAAACCTAAGTACTCTTCAACATTATACCGTGTGACTAAAAAAGTAGCAACAGTTTTATATTAAACAAGTTGATTAACAAATTAATTGCGTTTTAAAATTCGTCGTGTCCAAGATATAATTTATTCAGCGTGAAATAAAATTAAAAACATATTCATAATATTTTTTTTTTGTATTTTTTATTTATTAAAGGAATTACAAAATTATATTTCACACTCTTAATCTACGTCATACGATCTGAAATATTGCGTGGATTTTCCTCTCTACGTCTCGATGTATTATTTATGTTATTCTAGCTTATGCAAATCAAACAAACTGACGTGAATGATGAACAGTTCTAGATCTAGAACTTGAAAAAAGAAATTGACATAATAAGTATTACAATTATTTTACATCATATTTTGCAGTTAAGAATATAATAAATTACTTCGTATTATTGTACCGTATAATATAAAAAGGTCAAATAAAAAATATATATAATACAAGTAAGACCATCTGATAAAATAGATGATGCTAAAACTAGTATAGCTATCATAACGTCATGTCTGACTGCCTTACACGTCGAGGGGCTCACCGTGATGACGCGGATAGTAGACCGAAGTGGTTGTGGTGGGAGGGACCGGTATAAAGGTGGAGATCCACTTCCTTCAGCACGTTTACTTCTCAGCACCATGGTCAAGTGGTTGGTGCTCGGCGTAGCGCTGCTGCTGGCGTTCGCCGCGGCGCACCACATTCCAGGACACCCTCACCCGCACCCTCATCCGGCCATGCACCACCACCATCACCAAGAGGGGGCTGAGGAACCGGACATGTTGGTGGTACCAGAGAAAACCAGTGAACCAATGGTGGTTGAAGAAATGAAGCCTGCCATGGAGGAAGAAGATAAAGGTACTGTGCCAGAGATGGAAACATCTTCAGTGGTACCTGAAGTTATGTCTTTCATTTATTCAGGATTAGTAGGTATGATTAAAGATTCAATTCCTGAAATGGCCGTAGTAAAGCCAATAGATATGCCAGATATGGTAGAGCAAAAAATTCCTGTTAAACCAATGGAAGAAATTTTTTTACCTGAAAATATGCCTCCAAAACCAATTGAGGAAACTTTTATTGTTGTTGAACCAATGAAGGAAGAACCTGTTAAATCAGAAGAAGCTCCTATGCCTGAAGAACCTATTAAAGAGTCTGAAATGCCCATGGAGACTCCTGAAATGCCAGTAAAATCACCTGAAATGCCTGAAGTAATTATGATTGTTCCTGAGATGCCTGAAGAAATTATGATGGCTCCTGAGATGCCTATGGATGCTCCAGATATGCCTGTAGAAACTCCAGAGTCACCAATAAGTGTCCCTGACATTCCTGCTGAACACATGGAGGCTCCAAAAATGCCTGCTGAACCCGCAATGGTCGTTGAACCCTTGATGGAGGCAGAAATAATTGAAGAGTTTAACGCTCCAGAGATGTCTCAAGAACCTATGCCAGAAAAGCCTGCTGAACATATGGAGACTCCAGAAATGCCTGCTGAACCTGTAATGACCGCTGAATCCCAGCCCTTGATGGCGTCAGAAATGGCTGAAAAGCCCATAAAAGCTCCAGAAATGCCTGAAGAACTTATAAAGGCTCCAGAAATGCCCATGGATACCCCACAGATGCCCATGGATACTGCAGAAATACCTGAAGAACCAATGAAGATCCCTGAAATGGTTGTGGAGCCAATAAAGATCCCTGAAATATCTGAAGAACCAATGAACAACCCAGAGATGGCTGAAGAGTCAATTAAAACTCCTGAGATGACTGAAGAGATTATAAAGACCCCTGCAATGCCTGAAGAATCAACAAACATCTCTGAGATGGCTGAAGAGCCAATTAATATCCCTGAAATGACTGAGGAGATTATAAAAACTCCTGAAATGGCTGAAGAGCAAACGAAAACTCCTGAGATGGCTGAGCAGCCAATGAAGACCCCTGAGATGGCTGAAGAAGCAGTTAAGACCCCTGCAGTGCCCGCGGAGACTGTAATGCCTGCAGAAGAGATGAAGCCCGAAGAGGTCAGTGACCCTAAGGAGACGTACGAGGGCGCTCAACTGCTGAGGGTCACGGCCACCACGGACGAGCAGAAGGAACTGCTGGACCGCCTCGAGGAGTCACGAAGTAAGTGCACCTTTTTTATTTTTATCTTAGCAGCTCAGTAATGAAATTATCATTATTTTGATAGAATTAAATTCATTAATTAATAGGTAAATTAATAGGCTAATTAATTAATAGGTTTAATCAACTAAGAAAATATAAATAACATATATTATATTATATAATTAAAATTTTGAATGTAATCTTACACTTTTAGTAATTTTTATACTCATTGCTTAGAACCGCACAAAAAATTCGATATTTTATTTTTGAATGTTTATTACCCTGATTATGGAAAATTCACTTTACAAAATATAATATTATATATTATATATAAGCGCATAAATTATATAAGTACGTACAAAGATAATAAAAAAAAAAAAATAAAAAATGCGAATATTTGTTGTTTTCACACGGGAAAAATATACTCACTTTTATTTTAAACAAGTTTACAACTCATTATAATGACAAAAATAAGACAGTAAACGTCAATTTACATACGTAATGTTGTAGATTTATGTGCAGATTTGTATACAAATTACCCTTTAGCAATATCTTGTTTCGCAAGTCGTCCTAGGCGATCGAGGAGGAGCGCTCCGCATTCTGATGAGGCTGCAGTGTCAAGTGCGGTCCCTCACCCCGGTGTTAGACCTTACGTAACGTGCAATGAACCGTAAGCCCAGACAACCTGCTTTGCTGCACCTCTGACGATCCACTTTAAGTCTCAGTTTTTTTATATATGGGGAAAGTTAAATTTTAAATTACTATGTTTAACGATTTTTTTTATCGATAAAATGTAAAAATCATGGCATCTTATATTTTTGTTTTAAATTATATAGTTTTGGTAGCTATTAAATTCGTTTTTTAACGATAAATAACACGTTAATGTTAGGTCTAAAAAAACAATTCAGAACTCCTAATTTTTCAAAACCACGATCCTAGTCAATAAGTGCTATACGTGCCATGCATGCAAGCCATTATTATTTAAAATAATTTTGGATATAAAATTTAAAAAAAAAAAAATCTTATTCATCAGTGTTCACTTATTCTTCAGACAGTCTGTAATAATTATTAACTATAATGTACTAAAATAAATAATTATTATCCGATGCAATATTTTTTCTATTGGTACTTTTAAATGAAAACATATAATTATTTATCTTAATTACGTGCCATATAATATTTCACTTGTTCCGTGCGATGTTTTAATGCCTCAATATTAAAAATCAAGATTTCATAATTATGTAATATTATACTTACAGTTCAATAAATGCAAGATTAATATTAAAGTCAAATGATTTTGTTCTTGAATGAGCATGGAAATTATTCAACATTGCCGAGTATTTGAAACTCTAAAACTAAATTATTTCCTCTCAGACTTGAAATATGAATTCGAAAAACTTTGCGCCTTGACTTATTCTCCGAGTAACTTTACATTTGCCAAACTGTGTATTATAATTATATTTTTAAAGAATAGTAAAAAATATGAGACAAAAATATTGAAAAAGAGAGGTATTAAATAAAACAGAAAATTGTTGTTACTGCGGTCATTATTTTCAATTTGACACGCAATTATAATTTCCCACCACAGTTATTGACCCCTGATGTGTTCTCACAGTGGTTGACACTTGGCTCCGTCCTGCCAAGGGCAAGGGTATGGTGGACATCATGGTGCCTCTGCCAATGCTGGAGAGCGTCAAGATGCGACTGGCTGACGTTGGTGCCAAGTACACCGTCGTGATCACCGACGTCCAGAGGGCCATCGCTGAAGAGAACCCCACCATGTCACCTGATGAAGAACAGGAGTTCGTCGGACGAAAGGGTGAGTTTCTCTTATGGTGGTAGAAATAATAAAAAATGACTGTGAGACATTGACAATATAAATAGCAATAAATCCAGGAGACTCAGTTTTTTCTATAAGTTAATGATCTTATAATATTTCTTTAACAAGTGACTGTTTTTTTTTAAACTTTTAGCGTCATAATTTGTTATTTATTTATTTATTTATTTATTTTTTTACTGACAATACTGTAATGACTTCACGCAATGGTTCACAAATACAGCTAAAACATTATTTTGGTCTCCTTTGCTTATACTATAGTTTAGATTTAATATAAAATATAATTGCTTGCATGCAGTAGTTTATTATTGGTTTTTATAATCATTATTATATTTTTGTTATGCTACTTTATCAACATAAACTTTTTTTATAATTTGAGGTAATCCTGAATGAATTGACTTTTATCACATTCATGGGTAACATGTAAATACATTGCGAATTTTGTTGAATTATCTAGTCATATTTTACATTGATTTTTTTGTAATGATAAATGAAACAGTCATATCTTTTTAACTTTTTTTTTTATTTGCGCCTGTGACGTCAAAAACTAAATCATCATTTTTTTTTTTCTAAATAATTCTAATTACAGTAACATCCAATAGCATAACTTTGTGTACTGTATTCATTAATACAATAAAAGTTTATAAGAGCTGCCCATTATTAATTAATTAACGGTTTGTTGGTGAAAATGGAGACAACTGATTGAAAAGAGGAAAAGGTGTGAGTATGCTTGATGGGTCGTAGTTAGTCGCTTGGCTACATTAGTTCTACTTACAGCTAAGAAGGTTTCTTGGAGAAGAAGAGTGGGTGATTTTATTAAGGCCCCTGAGCAAACTTGCTGCAGAGTACCCCAGGGTGAGGAGGGAACGCTTGCATGTCACCTAACAATAAACATCAGCATGTCAGTACAGGAAATACTAACAGCAACCAGTGACATTAGTGATATTGACTGCAATTAGTAATAGAATTTGTGACATTGCCATTTTATTTTATTGTTTCAAGGTGTTATCTGCTTTGCTTGATGACTTAATGACATTAGAATAAAAGATGGATTAATTTGTTAAATTGTATTTCTAGTAGAATTTTCAGCATGAAAAAACATGATCTTTCTCCATAAAAATCAATCGTCTCAAATGTTGAGATTTCTAAAAAGGGTTTTTTGAATATAAAATTATTAGAAATTTCTGAAATTAATAAAAAAAAAAACATTTTAAAATATTAAATTAATCATAAATGGATAAAATGTTGAAACAAAATTCAACATTAACTTAAAAATCATGTGATTTCATTTCTAATAAAATAAAGGTAGAATAACAATTAGAAATTGGTGTTAATTATTAAAAACATAACATTATAAACTAAACCTAACAATAACCATTCTGCTCTAACTGCATCTCTTTGTATAAAAATCTCTATATCTGTGCCTGACTGATGTGAACCCCCAGGTCACCGTATGACGTGGACCAGCTACAATCGTCTGGACGTCATCCATGAGTACCTCAACTACCTGGCTCAGACGTACCCTGACCTCTGCTCCGTCACCACCATTGGCTCCTCTGTGGAGGGCAAGCCTCTCAAACTGCTCAGGATTTCCTCTCGCAAGGGTCGGCAAGCCAGCGCAAGCAGACCAGCATTCTGGATTGACGGAGGTACGTCTCAAGTGGAGAATATAAATTAGTGTTAATTTGGATGTTAAAAAATGTTTGCAAGTGAGATTTTTGTTTTAATTGTAGCTAAACTAACCTTGGAAATAACATAATAATGAAATATTAGGATAAATTTTGTTTGAAGATTTGTTCCATATAGGATAAATTTCATCAATATTACTGTATACATTGCAGTTACTTATAATTAAGTCATGGAATTTAACACTTTAAATGCAGTTGAATGGGATTACAAATAGGGATGTTTTTTTTATTTATTTTAAATCCTATAAAAAACAATGAAATAAGGTACTTGTATAGCTATTACAGTGTTACAAGTCAAACCATGAGACTATTTTTGCTACTAAAACATTATTAACCACATCCCCACATTACAGGTATCCACGCTCGTGAATGGATATCCCCCGCCTCTGTTGCCTACATCATTCAGGAGCTCGTTGAGAACCACGACAGTCACGGTGCCATCGCGGAGAACATTGACTACTACGTCCTGCCCGTGGTGAACCCTGATGGCTACGAGTATACCCACCAGCGAGAGAGATTGTGGCGAAAGAACCGCAAGGACCCCAGCCTGGGACGTTGTGCCGGCACCGATCTCAACCGTAACTGGGGCTACAAGTGGGGAGGAGCAGGCTCAAGCAGGGACAAGTGCAAGGAAATCTACGCTGGAGCTAATGCCTTTTCAGAGCCCGAGACTCAGGCCATTAGGAACTTTGTCACCGGACAAGCCAGTAGCATTAAGGTGAGATTCTTTGTGCGGTCTATACATAAGTTATGAGTAACATTGTGTAAATGATTTACATACTGTATTGTATGTATATATTACTGTACCAGCAAAAACCATAATTTGTTATTGTCCAGAAATGATAATATTTTAATATTGATGCTATACAGTATATGACAAGTCTTTTGAAGCTCACTTCTGCATTAGTTATATCATTTTTAAACAAAATTAGTTTCGTAATATTATTGTATGTCACCCATGAAGTAGTTATAAAATGTGTTCTAGTGAGGTAAGAAATTCACAATTTATTAAATTTATTTAAATTTATTTTTCAGGGTTACGTGACATTCCACAGTTACGGACAGTACATCCTGTACCCATGGGGCTATGACCGCAAGGTGCCCCCAGATTACATGGATCTGGACCGTGTTGGCAAGAAGGCTGCCTCAGCAATGAGGGCTGCAGGAGGTGCCAGCTACCAAGTTGGAAACTCTGCCAGTCTCCTTTACCCTGCTTCAGGTATAAAACTAGCCAATACATTGCAAGGGGGAAAAAATGAAAATATTGTTTCTTTTCATACAGACAGTAATGTCTTATTTTTATATATTTATATATAAATAACACATTACTGTCTGTATGAAAAGAAACACTATTTTCATTTTTTCCCCCTTGCAATGTATTGAATTTTTGTCCCGCTTTGTTAAATTATGTTAATTATTTTATTTTTTATAAATAGTTCTTATTAATTAATTAAAAACTCTTTTACTAGTTAAATTTAAGGGAATTAAAAAAATTAAATGTTAAATATTTGAATATCTTAGCTATTACAATTAATAGGTTTCCAGTTAAGTAGAGGGTTAAAAAATGTTTTCAATCTTTTTCAACTTAGTGGTTTAGTTTTAACTTGCTGTAACCTATTAATAATTTTATCTAAGGTTTTATTAAATTTTTATAATGTCCCATTTTAATATTTGACAATCTCAATAGAATAGTCCTGTGAGAATCCAAAGATGTCCTCTCAAATGTTTATGACTTGGCACACAGGAGGCGCTGACGACTGGGCGAAGGGAGGTCCCAGGATCAAGTACACGTATACGATTGAGCTGCGTGACCGAGGACAGTACGGTTTCTTGCTGCCGGCTCAATTCATCACGCCCACCGCCAAGGAGGCGTTCGCGGCCATCAAGACCATCGCCCAAGAAATCCTCTCGTCCCCCTGAGCACCCTGACTGCAACGTCTGATAGTACAATAACTTATTTATTTAATTAGATTTTTTTATACTTAATAATTTATTATGAACACCTTAATTTTATTATGTGTGTGTTGTTTGTTGTCAAAAGTATAATAAAATTTCTTATTTATTTTTAAAAAATTATTTATTTTAAAATCCTTAAAACCCTGAAAAAAAAAAAAAAAATGGAATAAAAATGTTTTGATTGTTGTGTTGGTTTTATTTACAACCTTTTTGTTTTTGCGGTGACATGATTATACTACAATAGTTTTATTTTTTACATTTATACCTGCAGAAAAAAGGGGGAGGGGCCACTATTATTTAGTTTATAAACATAATATATATGTTTTATAAATATTTTAGCATACTGAATTCTAGCTTTTTTTTTTTTTTTTTTTTACAAGGATACACCCCTAAGAGCTTACAGCTCGCGGCGGGGTACTGGGTAGGGATAAGGTAGGGAACGGATATAATGGCCACGGCCTGCATGCTTACGCGTCCCAGCATTCGCTGAGGTGAGACTGAGGGAACCGTGGAAAACCTCAGTCAGGCCGGACACCTCTACTTTTTCTCAATGGACCAAAGCGATGTCCAAAGCCTGGGGAACCACACACAAGTGCATCACTGCACTGGGTGGAAAGCGAGACGAATTTACCCCAGGGAGGGAGCAGCGCATTTTTTACTTGAAACGGTCACCGATCCAAGTACAAACTACGCTCGACGTAGCCTGACTTCGGTGATCTAACGAGAACCGGTCAATGCACTGCGCCACGCTCGAACTGTTTAATTCTTCTAATTATTTATTTATTTATTTATTTTTTAAATTGTATATATATATATATATATATATATATATATATATATATATATATATGTCATACTTACTGAACATCAACATCCTCAGATGAAACAAGTTATTCAAAAGGCATAATCATTCATGAAACTGAATTAATATTTATTGACTGGGCATGACTAATAATGAATAATATTATTCATGATAATTAATAATGATCAAATCTCTACATGACTAAATGTAATACCGACTGACTATAATATTATTGGAGACTGTTTGCTTAAAAAACAGATAACTGCTGATACATATTTAATTGTAAAATAAAGACCACCTTTCACATGCTAATTGCAATTAAAGCTATTAGTCTGTTACCTGATAATGTAATTATCAGGATTATTAGCTGATGGTCTTTTAAATATATTTCTTCTTCATATTATAAATAAAGAGAAGTGTTGATTCCTACATAATATTGTGTCTATATAGGTGAACTTAATTAGCTAATTAAGTTGCATGTATTTTCCCTGAAGTAAATTTAGTAACTTCTAACTCTTCATATAGTTCAGTAAAGACAGAATAAAAAAATTGTGTTTATTAATTATTTGTTTATTAATTTATTTATTGTTAAATGGAACAACTGTTTGCAATGTTTGCACACTGCAAACTTTAATAAAAAAAAAATTAAATTAATTAATTAACCTACCTCCATATTTTCTAGCACATATTATATGGATCGAGGTTTGATTTTTGAGTCTCGATGTTGTCTCAGGTTGAGCTGGCAAGTGTTCGCGAGGGAAGTGTTTCGTCACGTAGCTCCTCCCACCCATTCGCCGTCTTGCCAGGTCTGGAGCAGGCCAGGACGGCTGAGCAGCTCAAGGACTCTCGCGAGAAGATATTCAAGTTGGAGATAGAGGTCAAGGCACTCAAGGTATAGCAGACCTACTGACCACCTTCTTTCATCAATTTGTAGAGGGACAATTATCTGTAGTGCTATATATTATGAATTTTATGGTTTTTAAATTGTTGTACTTTTTGTCGAACAAGATGGAAACACTTGCATTTATTTTTACCTCAAGTTGACTGACCTCTCTAAGTTATAGCTCTAACCTCTACAGCTTTGCAGACATCTCTTACAAGCTGCCACTGATAATATGCTTGCATGTTAAAGATATATAATATACATTTGGCAAAAGAGTTCCTCTTGTTGAATAGCAATTTATAGTTTTTTTTTAATCTATATAATAGTGAAACATGCATCTTCTATGTATTTATTATGTAATTATTAATCAAATGAGAACTATACAGCTATATAAAACCATCATATATTTTTTATGTTCAATATCACAACTATAAAGAGGCAATTTCTTAATGATCTCAGCAATCAAATCACGGAGCTCAAAATTTTAAATTAGGCAATTTTTGTTAAAAACACAATTAATTAATGTTAATGATTTGGTACCTTTTGAGAAATAAATTAATAGAAAAAAAAGTTAAAGTTAGAAAAATAAATGTCATCATAAGATGGAGTTTTATTCTCTTCCCAGGCTAAGAACAAGTCACTAGACTCCAGTCTGACTGATGTTAAGAACAAACACAAGAGCTCTCAGGAGATGGCTGACAAGTACCAGAGACTCTACAAGGAGGCTACCAGCCACACGGTGCCCCCTCAGAAGGTCATTGCCCTCAGGTCTGACCTTGAGCAGTGTCGAGCGGAGCTCAAGGTCAAGTGCAGAGAGGTCACTGACCTGTCCTCACGACTCGCCCATGCCCAGAAACAGCTGGGAGAGACGAAGGACGAGGCAGAGAGGTGGCGGACAGAGGCCCAGGGAGAGAGGGAGAAGTGCCACAGCCTTCAGGACGCAAGCTCAGCCCTGCACCAAGCCATGGAGGATGCTCAAGAGGACGCTAAGACCAGTGCAGACCAACACCAGCAGGACAGAATTCGTATCCAAGACCTGCAGAGACAGGTGAGTCTTCAGTCAAAGTCGTGTTTCCTACATTATGTCAATGTCACAATAACCTATAAAATGTTTTTTTATGTACAATATTTATTTATTGCTCAAAAACAAAACAAAACAAAAAAAACATCACTGTTATTCATTGCTTTCTTGCTTTTATTAGTGAAATACATTTCTTATGAGTCTTGTCTATCCTTAATTTTTTTCAGATTAATATTTATTTGCATTTTTTTTTTAAGTTAAAAATAACTTATTTCATTGGATACCTATTTATAAAAGAAAGTGCAATTGTTTCAATATTTATATAAATATTGATTGCAATTTTTTAGATTGGTTTTACGGGTTAACCAACACAGACAAGGGGTATACGCTTTTTTGAACTACTATAAAGTTGACAAACTTTAGACTTTTAATTAAATTATTATTGAAGTACTTGACAGAAAAAAATGTAACATTCTCTTCATACACTGATCAGGTGCGGGAGATGGAAAGAATCCTGCGTCGCTCTCAGAATTCTGTGCCATCTGTGCTGAGTGGCCCTGCCCCCTCTGCAACCCCCTCCCTGCTGGAACACCTGGAGGACCGTGTGCAGCAGCTGACGGAACAGCTGACCGAGAGAGGGTCCACTGCCAAGACCAGGGTTGCTGCCCTAGAGAGCCAGTTCACTGCCATCAAGGTGCGTGTGCATTGAGTTAAGACTTGGTTGTAATCGGTACATAGGTACATACCCTGTCATTCAGTTACAAAGGTCCACAATATAGACATTTTACAGCACCTCAATTTTATGAAGCTGAAAAGATTGGAAATTTTTACTGTATTTATTTATTGGAAATTTTTATAATCAAAATCCTTATGAAAAATGTCATAAAGTATGTAAACATAATTTTATAAATTTATTACAAAAAAAAAGTCTTAAATTTGCTATAATACCCATAAAATGAGGAATTAGATTCGAAAACTTTTATTGGCTTAATCGAAAGAAGGGGTAAAAATATGACGTTGTGAATTTTTTCCGATTTTTTTGTGACCTATAACTAATTTTAATTAATTAATTAAGTTGCATTATTTTGAGAGTGCCGCCTCTCGTGCCGCCTCTGACGTCACACCATTCTTGTACTTTTGCACTATAGATGAGATTAGGTGAGAACATGCAGGTATGAAAATCAAAATGGCTGGCGCCACGTTTGAAATTCCCCGCTTCAAATTTTTGAAGTTTTAATGTGGGTTACGTTTGATCAATTTTAGCTTTATTTTGTTCGCATACCACTGAAAAATATGGTTGAAATATGATTTAAAACTTCTATCGTGCAATATTGTTTAATACGTAAAAAGTAGAAAATTATGAGAGACTAACTTCTTACATCAAATTAGTTTGCTTTCTTCCTTTAAATAAAATAATTTATTGATATCTAGTGTGCAAGTGGGTTAGCCCAGTGGTAAACGCATCAGACTTCAAATCTCGTGGTTGCGGGTTCGATTCTTTCTTCCGGCGAGTTTTTATAAATACATTTTTTTTCTTTAATTTTAATATATTTATGAATTCTAAATTTATAAAATGTGGTTAAAATATGGTTTACAGCTACTATCAATCGTAATTGATAACTTTTTAATAGTAAAGAGAGGGAACAATATTAATAAAAAATTACTTCACTTTTTCGCGTTCCAATAAAACATTTTTCTTACCGAGGCTCAAAGCTTGGTGTGGCCCATGTGGCACAGTGGCGAAGACGCAGAGCTCGTACTCTTGTGGTGGAGAGTTTGATTCTCCACGTCGAAGGAATTTTTGAACTCGACACTTTTCTTTCCTTAATTTAGTTTAATTTAATTAAAGAAAATTTCTCCGCCACTGTGCCACAGTGCCACACTAATTAAGCTTTGAGCCTCGGTAAGAAAAATGTTTTATTGGAACGCGAAAAAGTGAAGTAATTTTTTATTAATATTGTTCCCTCTCTTTACTATTAAAAAGTTATCAATTACGATTGATAGTAGCTGTAAACCATATTTTAACCACATTTTATAAATTTAGAATTCATAAATATATTAAAATTAAAGAAAAAAAATGTATTTATAAAAACTCGCCGGAAGAAAGAATCGAACCCGCAACCACGAGATTTGAAGTCTGATGCGTTTACCACTGGGCTAACCCACTCTTGCACACTAAATTTCAATAAATTATTTTATTTAAAGGAAGAAAGCAGACTAATTTGATGTAAGAAGTTAGTCTCTCATAATTTTCTACTTTTTACGTATTAAACAATATTGCACGATAGAAGTTTTAAATCATATTTCAACCATATTTTTCAGTGGTATGCGAACAAAATAAAGCTAAAATTGATCAAACGTAACCCACATTAAAACTTCAAAAATTTGAAGCGGGGAATTTCAAACGTGGCGCCAGCCATTTTGATTTTCATACCTAGCATGTTCTCACCTAATCTCATCTATAGTGCAAAAGTACAAGAATGGTGTGACGTCAGAGGCGTCACGAGAGGCGGCACTCTCAAAATAATGCAACTTAATTAATTAATTAAAATTAGTTATAGGTCACAAAAAAATCGGAAAAAATTCACAACGTCATATTTTTACCCCTTCTTTCGATTAAGCTAATAAAATTTTTTAATTCTAATTCCTCATTGAACATTATTTGCTTGTCCTCACAGAACCACTATGAGTCGTACATCTCAGAGCTGGAGCAGAGGCTTGCTAATGTGGCTGAGCGGGACTCTGACGCTCCTCGCAAGGTGGCACGCAGCCCTGCCAAGCGGGCAGAGCGTACTGATGAGCACCTTCTAGCGACGGTGCGTGGCCTGCAGACAGAGCTGGCGAACAGGGACAAGGAGCTGCAACGGCTAGCGAGAGAGTTGGCGGACAGCAAGGCGAGGAGAGTGCGGCTGGAGAGGGAGGCATTGCGACCAGTGGAATCAGGTGAGAGGCAACGCTGAGGTCAGATTAAGTTCTTTTTTAAGGTAAAAATTCTTGATACTTAATACTTATTAACTAATGTATAGCCTATTTTCATTATTTAATAGTTCTATTTCAATAAGTTAAGTTCTTCTCGAATCACAGCTAAAAATCTTATATATTTTTTTTTATGAAGTAAATACAGTATAAATGTTATGAAAATTTTGTTTTTGTTTGAAAAATATAATGCTCTTTCTCTTGTTTACTAATCATTGTCAAATTCTTTTATTAATATTTTAAAATCTTCTATTTATTTTTAGTACTCTCCAGTGACAAAGCAACTTCCACAGCACCTAAACCAGACACCAGGAAAAATTATGAGAGCAGCATCCATTCAGGTACATCACCTTTATTTTCTATACACCTGACCCAAAATAATGCCACTTCCAGTTCCTCTGGAAACTGATTGTGCAGGCAGGATAATATTATTGTTTCAAGTTATTTAAAAAGTTTTGATGATCTCTCACTGTTTAAAATTGCAGTTTGGGTTGATATTAATGTTTGGCTGAAATGTTTCTACTTTGTATGTAATTAACTCACGTTGGGTGATAGATTCAATCCTTTCTATGTAGTTTTTTAAATAAATTTGTTCTGTTCATATTAAGAATTGTTTACTTGTTGCTCAGAATTGTATGAATTGATTTTGACAAATCAGCTTATATATATCTTCTAACATCCACCAACCAGAGGCTGACCTCTAACGTGACCTCCATTAATTAGACTCCCTTCTTAGTTACAGCCCAACTGTCAGAGCTGCAGCAGGAGGTGCTAATGTTGAGGGACCAGATCCACAAGTTGACCTCCACCAACCAGAGGTTAACCTCTGATCTGGCGGCCGCTCATGACTCCCTGACCTCCCTTGCCAGTCAGAGCCAGCAAGCGGTGAGTGTTACTGACCTTTGATGTAATTTTAAAAAGTAGTTTCAAAGACTGCAGGTGATGTCAGGAGTAGCCATGGCATCTTACTTAACATATCCATTGTTGATAGTTATTGCAACAAAGGTATTAAAAGAATCTATATACTGTAGTATAGCTCTTAATTAATATAAAGTAATTTTAACAGCAAAGTGTTTGAAGTCCACTTGCCTTAAGGTTTTTAAATACAGTATGTATACACCTTTTGAAGTGCAGTGATCAGTGTGCACTTGTCACATGAAGAACACAAAGTTAAAAATAAAGCCGTTATTCTTCTTCTTAATGGTTACAACTATTGCAATTAAATATTTAAAAAAAAAATATTAAATTTCCTGCATGTCTAACTTATTTACTCAGGAGTGAAAACCTATAATCTAGCAGAGGGCAGTCAGGAAATATTGAAATATGGGTGAAATATGAAGTTAATTTTTAGCAGCCAATTTTAAAGGTGTAAAGCTATCTCTCTTACACATTACAAAAAGTTTATAATATATTGTATATTATGCCATTAGCTTTGTGTGTATCTGTAGCAGAGCCAAAAAAGTGAAAAGATTCCTTCCCTAAAACAAAACTTATTTGGCTGTGCCACCTTGTTACAGATCCAAAGCAATTTTGTAGGCAACATTGTTTGTGAATAACTAGATTGAGAATTGCTACATGAAATTTATTGATTGAGCATAAAAAACTTATGCTCATTTAATAAAAGTACCGTACCATATAACATTAACCTTCCCTTCCTCTCCCCTGCCAATCCTTATTTAAAAAAAAAAAAAAAAAAACATTGACCTACCTTAATTATGACTATTTTTCTGGGTCTGCACCCGAGTCCAGTGGCGTAGCCACGGGGGGGGGGGGGGGGTTTCGGGGTTTAACCCCCCCCCCCCCCATGAAGATCGAGTAGTGACTGGATATAAGAAGAAAAAAGGAAAAATTATAGAAATTTGAAAAAAAAAGTTAAATAAAAAATTGAAATTTAGGGGTATCAAGTAGTCTTTTCTTTAAAATAAACAAATTATAAGTTAGTTTCTAATTTTAACAGGAAAAAGTGCGACTCATAAATAAATGTTTTATTTCCCTTACAAACTGCATGTGCATATAACTACTATTGTTTAAATTAAAACGCTCTCACGTGTGCCGCACTTTCATTTAATTGGTTGCTCCACGCGCCCGGTGCAGACATAATTTAACAAAAATAAGAGAAGCAATTCCCTTTTTTATTTATTTATTTTTCACAATATCTTAATGATGTGAACTTGGATTATTAAATAAATTTTAAAAATCAAATTCAATTAAATGACACGTACACTGATTCTATAAAAATAATATAAAGTGGTTACATGAATTACTTGATTTAATTAAAATGATTTACTCAAAGCTTTATTTATTATACGCACGTATTCAAAAGAAATTGAAAAATGGGGTGAAAAAAATATAAAATGTTAAAAAAATTGCATCAGGCCCTCTAATCATCATTTAATAATCATCATCTAAGCATCATTTTACCCTCTAATATAATGGTATTTTTCCATTATTTTACCCTAAAAAAGGGGCGTGTCCTTAAAAAAAATCGCGCCAGTGGGCTCTTCTCGATCTTTGTCCTGAAGAACCCCCCCCTTGGGCAAAAACTGGCTACGCCACTGCCCGAGTCTCGTGACACATTATAAGATGAATCACAAAACATAAATTTCTATAAATAATAATAAATATAAATTAAGCAATTTTACTAGGTTTCTTTTTTAATCATATATGCTTGTGTGAAATGTATTGATAAGATAATTGATAAATTGTACATGTATGGTAATTGTTGTCAGTGAAATTTTTACATGGAGGGAAATTCTGCCTCAAAATTTTGAGAATGAGAAAGAGCAAATTTTTATACAATTACCGCTTTCCAAGATTGTTGATTTTTTTTCTGTGTACTTCATTTTAACATCACCGAAATTATAAGTTATAATATATAAAATAATTCTATTATATAAAAATAAGTATAATTTTTATATTTTACTGATTATAGATTCAAGTCCATAATTTAATACTGCATATATATATGTGTGCAGCTGCATGATGCAGTTTGATATATATATATATATATATATATATATATATATATATATATATATATATATATATATATATATATATATATATATATATATATATATATATATATATGAAGATGACATATAGTAAGTTTTTCAACTTACAGACATTGGCAGTATTTTATATAATTTTAAACTTCTACCGTGTTTACCCGCCAAGACAAGAAAAGAAAATTTGTCGGAAAATTTAAAAGTCTTCCGAGGTGGGACTCGAACCCACATCTCTCTGTGCAATCGCGGGTAAAGAGAATCTCTGACAAATTCTCTTTACTTATACTGCGCCAGCCGTGTAATACGTGTTTTTGTTTTTAATATATAAATGTGCATGTCGTGTTGATTAAATCCCATAAAAGGCTCCCACAATTAATTAAATGTTTTAAAAAAAATTGGAATATATGGGAAACATACATAATATATTTGAGATCGAGTTCGATCGAGTTGCAGTCCTATAAGCCGAAATTTTGAATATGCCATGATGGGCATATAAGCAATATAATTATACATTTCGGGTTATAGGGCTAAGATGCAGGCGGCTGCAGTGCCTGCAGCTAGTGCAGCTCCCTCCCTCAGCCCGCGCCCCGCCTGCATTTTTTTTTTTATTATTTTATTTATATATCATATAATTCATATAATATATATAATATATATTCACATTAAATTATTAAATACCAGTTGTTTGTACATTTTGTGACTATAATTAAACAAACTAAATACGTTAATTACAAGGTAAATGGTATATAATTTTAATTTTTAGTATTTTTACAGATAAAATATAAGTATTTTATTATTTTAAGGGCATTGGGTGTAGCACCGGTTATAGTTGGCAACACTGACGTATCTTCACCATGTTAATTTTTGATCATTGCTCCTCGGAGTAATTTTTATGCTAGAGCTAAGCTGATTGCTGTATTATCAAGATAATTAGTAGCCCAAGTGCACAATTAGGCTAAATAAAGCCTGATTTAAAAAAAAGTATTTTTTAGTAATTTTTTAAATTTACATGCATATTTTTCTAAAATATAAAAAAAAATACTTTTCTTTAATTAAATCAGGCTTTATTTAGCCAAATTGTGCACTTGGGCTACTAATTATCTTGATACTACAGCAATCAGCTTAGCTCTAGCATAAAAATTACTCCGAGGAGCAAAGATAAAAAATTAACATGGTGAAGATACGTCAGTGTTGCCAACTACCGGTGCTACACCAAATGCCCTTAATGCATTATAATCATCAATGTTCTAATATATTCATGTCGTATTTATCTTAAATTATTTGTTTATTTATTTATTTATTTATTTATTTATTTATTTATTTATTTATTTATTTATTGCACAGAATTTGCACTTTCAAATTTTGTGACGGGTTTTTGCCGGGTGCGAGTGGCTGACGTGGCTGACGTCACGACGTGTTGCCTCGCCTGCTTTTTTTTTTTTTTACTGACCCCATAGAGGATTAGCCGGAATTAGCCGAATTAGCCCTGGATGCCGCTTATGCCGCTGCGAGCGCCGGGCGCTGCATGTCATGTTACGTCATGTAGTGTTCTTCCCGTTCTTCGTTGACTTCGTTCATCTTTTAACATTGAAGTTCTTTGTGTGGAAGTGTGAAGTTTGTCGATCCTGTTGACTCCTGTTTGTCAAATTTGAAAAGGTTCGAGGCTTCGAGGACCTTTCGAGTATGCATACTGCCATGCTAATTTGCTGAATCTGAAGTTTATCTGAAAACTGATCTGAAATCTGTAATCTTAAATTTATCCTTTGGTGCACACAGTAATATTTCAGTAGCCATACTAGCCATGGCCACGAGCTACGAAGATGAGTTTAGAAACTATTGCGATAAAATCTTCAAAGGTCTGAAAGAAAACGTGAAATATCTACTGCTACTCTTTATGGAAACTTCGGAAAACGACCAGCAACGTTGTGCTTTCCTCAAAGAAGTTTTAGATTCTTCAAACTTCAATTATGCAAGCAAATATGTAGCAAAAGATGATAAGAAAGCTCAACGCATTTTCAAAAATGCCCATGATGCCAAAACGCATGAGGCAGCAAAAGAATATACAAAAGTGGTTGCAGAGTGTGACGATTACTTAATGCTAGGTCTAGCTTATGGCTATAGATCTTTTTCATTGACACGCATTGGTCAATATGAAGCTGCTCTATATGACGCAGACTTGGCTGAGAGGTTTCAATTTCCAGAAAACTTAAGATATAAGCTTTACTTATATAGAGCTCTCTGCTACCACTATTTAGGTGATGAGCATAATTATTTTGAAAACATCGCTCAGTCTTATGATTTGAGAGCTGCTTTTGGTACAGTCAACAATGAAATTGAAAAATTGGAGCAGCAGGTAGCGAAAGGTGGCAGAAATGTGTTTACGGAAACTAATATTTGCGGTAGAGACCCAGTCAAGGATCCACCAAAAGTTTCCTACGGTGAAAATGTGGAACTACCCTGTTTGTCCAGTCGAGTGGAGCTGAAGTATGATGCAAAGAATGGCCGTCACCTTGTAGCTGCTGAAGACATTCAACCAGGTAATTATGTTGTATTATGATTTCATAAATATGCACAGGGGCAGATCTCGCGCGCGGCTCTGGGGGGGGGGGGGGGCAGTGCCCTTTCCCGCAATGTTAATTTTGGGGTGGGGGGTGGGGTAACACCTTCAATGTATTTTGGGACCTTTTGGAGGGGGCGATCCCCCCCCCCCCCCCCCCTTGAATCCGCGCCTGCATATGCATTGCATACCGGTACTTCATATTCCATACAATGCATGCATGCATACAGTCTTCGCTCTTAACAAGCAAGAGTTGACGGCTGAAAATTACTGCTCTAAGTGATGCATTTTTTACTTATTTTTACTTCTGATTGCAAGCTAAATATGAGCATCACACACTGTACTGTATGTTAATATATATACATATATATATTATGCATACATACTGTAATTTATGCATACAGTACATTACAGTACTTTGGGAAATTTTTACGCATCAACTTTCGCTTGTTAGGCTGTATGATTATACATATCAGAGTGATTGCAGCAAAAAAAAAAAAGAAGCTGCAGCTAGCTGTTAAAATTTATGAATAGTTCACTCACCTCAATTCAGTATCAATATAAAGGTGCTTTCGCATACATAGTCCAAAACTGTTTGGGGTACCGAGTCCATGCATAGAAATGCTGCAAGCCTTTCACATACGTACTCTCATTCATCTGCATCAGCTGTTGCGGCAGAACGGGCAAATATCACATAAATGCCGTAGCAAAATCAAAGTGTATTTTATTTTTCTACGGAACGCCGCAGAAAATTGCAAGGTTCTATTGCATAATCAACAATGTTTACTACGATGTGTTGTGATATGATTCTGATGTACATAACAATTTTGGACTATGTGTGAAAGCACCGGCTTAGAGAGTATCAGTTGATATACATTTTTTAAAGATATTTGCAGCTAACATTATAGTGTTTAACAGGCGCAGATCCAGAAGGAAAAAAAAAAAACGGAGTGGGGGGGGGGGGGAAGAAGGCTGCCTCTAGAAGGCCAATGTTAAAAAAAATGGAATTGTGGGAAATGCCTATACTGCCCATGTTAAATCCAAACATTTCGGGGGGGGGGGGCAGCCTTATAGTCCCCCTTCTTCCCCGGATCTGCGCCTGGCATATAATCTATGCATATAAATTATGCTCCTGGACCCTACCGGTATCATAATAAATTATATAATAGCCGGTACCGGTATAAAATACAGTTATTCTGAAACAAAACATTTATATTTTTTAAAAACTTTATATGCACATAATTATATGCATGCAGTATAATGTAAGTTCAGTCCTTTATGCACATAATTCTATGTACAAGTATGCCTACAGTATAGCTTGTGTTTTGTGATGCAGTTGGTCTGACTGAGTGTATCCTAGTTTGATAGCGTTACTATTTTATGCACACTATTATAATTTTCCAAGAGAGACTTCACGTCTGAAAATTGAGCATTGACGTAGCTTACATTCCCTTTAAAATATTCAAAATTATATAACGTTCAGGAGTTCAGTGTCCTCTACATGAAGGTGGATTTCCATATAACGTGACATCGAGCGAGGTAAGAAAGGTTAGCGGTGATATTGGAGAGAAAATAATCAGTTGAACGCTGGATTTTCAGGGGGAATTTTGTTAACTCGCCAAGCGATATTGACACCTTTTAGTCTTATTTGCCTCTCCCCACTCCCATCAATATCCCGCAGTTATGATATATCAGGGTGTATACCAACTGGAAAAACCTGGAAAACCGGGAAATATCATGGAATTTCAAACCCTCTGGAAAAACCGGGAAAAATCATGGAATTTCAAAAAAACTTGCAAATAACCTGGAATTCCCACATTTTTCAGTATTCGTTTTTTTAATTATGCATGCAATTTCGATGATAAAAATCTTGATAACATACAGTTTTGGTTTTTAATTTTTTTATAAGTTCTAATATTCAAATCAATTATTAAACTTATTCAAGTATTGGAGATGAAAATTAGGGGGAAAAAAGTGTGCAAACGCGGCGTAAAAAGATCGCGATTTACGAGAGATCGCGTACGTGTTATAGTGACGTCAATATTATTTCAGATGCATAGTTAAATATTTACTGAAAGATGTTTGAATGTTTCAAATAGTAATTTATACAACAAAAAATACTCCTTTTTCAAGTGAAACAATTTAAAACTTAATGAACTTAGAAAAAAAATGCATGCATGCAGTGGTGTAAAGATCAGCAATTTACGCGAATTACACTAATTTAAAAAGTTGTTTGTTTGATGAGGATAGCAAAAATCTATATTATAATTAAACATATTTCATCAAAAGAAATGCACAAAATTCTAGTATGTACAAATTATACTGTAAATGCCCCGTTTATATTATATAATATAATTTGATGTGAATTCACTTTATCTCTTTAAAAATACTAGTAAAATTGAGTTGCCGCAGGTGAAAAAGGGTTTTATCCAAGCCCAATTGTGATTGAATTTTTGAGCTTTAGTTACATGAAAAATAATTTTTTCAGGCCACTTTTGCACCTATTAAGTTTGGAAAGATAACTATACTTGTCTTTCCAAATTCAGGTTCAAAAGTGATCAGAAAAAAAATATTGTGGATGCTGCTGAGGCTCAAAAATTCAATCCCAGTTTGGCTTGGATATAACCCCTTTTGATCCTTTAGAGTCACCATTCATTCATTCATTCATTCATTCATTGCTGTTTTTTTTTTTTTTTTTTTTTCCGACAATTTCCTTACAAATCCAAAAATTTAGGACCCATAAATTAGAGGACACTTTTTAGTAAATTCGTGAAATAGAGTTTTCAATAATTTCAGAAAATTTCCAATCTATTTCCCTGTATAAAAAAAGGATTTGCAAATTTGCTTCTTTCGTAATATCAAGATTTAATATACATTATATTCATGCATGCATGTACTATACAGTATATATGATATAATTATTTTATATTATATTGTCACCAGAAAAGTTAATTTAGATATATGTACCTCAATTTTCGTATTGCTTTGTACGATTTTCGATTGTTCCCTATTATATCATATAAGTTTAGTATATTTATAATAAAATATATACTCATATATAATTAAAAAAAATGTATTGTATTAATTTCATTGGTTCCATCTAAAAAATTGAGCATAAAATTTTTCTAAAAATAAAAAAAAAAATGCTCGCTACGCTCGCAATTTTTACACCATCATGTACTATTTTTTATATTATACAGCATAATATACTGGGTTGCATTTTTTTTCATTTTTTTTATTTTTTCATGATCTGTACACTTTAAATTGAAATATTAATATTATTTAGAGAAACAGAAAAAAAAAACGTAAAATACCAAGATTTTATTTTTTTTTTTTTTCCTTATGAAATTTAAACATTGGACAATACCTTAAAAATTGCACGGTTCAAGATTTTAGTGTTCGCCCCCCCCCCCCCCTCTTTAAACGCTAAAAAAAAATACCTGGAGATTTTTAAAAATCTCTGGAAAAACCTGGAAAACTCATGGAATTTCATTAGTGAATATTGGTATACACCCTGATATATAGTTCATGTGGTCAACAATTTTGAAAAATTAAAACCAAGAATAATGACTACATACATCAAAACTTTGTAAAAATGTAGTCCTTAACGCTTTGTCAATCCTCCCTCCCCCCGTGCCCAAGTAATTCAGTAATCACCTTGTTTTCTTTGACTGTTTTACTGTTATTTAAGGACAAATACAATGGCTTTGAGCTCTATCTTTATCCATAACTATTGCAATCAATGCTCCGGTAGTTTGCATAAAATAGGCAATTATAAAGTTTGCTATATCACTGTATACCTACTAAATGAATTAGTAATCCATAAATAGCTAACTGATTTAAGTCATATTTATGAAGCTTCATTCATTCCATTGGGCAAATGTGAGCTATTAAAAGATTTCAGACGAGTCCACTTTTGCCCCTGAGTGTGTCGACGTTTCATTGTTGCAGGAGATGTGTTGCTGGTCGAGCAAGCCCACGCAGTGATGGTGACCCCGGAAAACATCTGGTCCTTCTGCAGCGAGTGCCTCAAGCGATGCCATGCCCTCATCCCCTGTCCCACGTGTTCTCAGGTAATTCAATGTCAATATGGCCGGAATATGTTTCCCTGACTGATATGTTTTATAGAAACTAGAAGTTAACACTACCTCTATAATGGTTTCTCAACAAGAGTATAATGTCATAGTTGTCTCGTGATAGCGTCTGTTTGCCGATCTCAACTTTGTAGAATTTACTTAAATTGCTTATCTGAAACCTTTTTCCAGGGATGTATAAAAATGAAATCAACAATCTATGCAAGTTCAACCAAGTTGAAAATTGATCTGCAAACTAGGCGCTCTCACGACGAAGAGTAATATTCCTCTTTTGTTTCAAAGTTGCAAGCCCTGATGATAAAATTTTTCTTTAATTTTTATACTAAAGTTCTGGCTTTTAAACCAGCAATAAAACTTGCATGTCATAATCACTAGCAGTCGTTTTGAGGGATGAAAAACTAACCTTTACTTACACATAACTAATTTAAATCTGCTTAATCTCCAATTAAGGCCTTATAATGTTAAACTGAAGTATGATGAATGCAGAAAGTTACTACCGTATGACTTGGTTTTCAATTACATGCTCTCTTTTCCACCCAAAATCAGTTTAATTTTCAACTTATGCTCTCTGTTTTTATAATAACATGTTAATTAAGATAATCTTTTCACAGGTGATGTTCTGCAGCGAGAGATGTCTTCGCAAGGCCTACGATAGCTACCACAAGATGGAGTGCAAGGTGCTAAAGTGGGTGACCTTTACGAGCTTCCTAGAATTTGACCCTCTCATTGTACGCCTCTTGTTCATGAAGGGCCTCGACCAGTTGCACTTCTTCAACAAGTGCCAGGCCAAGAAGGACATGGACAAACGAGAGGGAGATCCTCGCACCAGGGGCTTCGACAGCAAGCAGCAGCTGAATCCATCTCATTTCCGAGCTGTGTACGGACTGGCCTGCAACAGCGAGAAGCTCTCACCCAAGGAAGAGTACCAGCTATCCTTTCTAGCAGCCCATATCGTCAAGTGTATGGAGTTTGCCAAGTTAGAGGATGTAAATGACCTTGGAGGACTTGTACTGCATATGACTAAAGTGTATTTCAGTAATTATATGAATATCACTCAATACAGTAAGAGAAATTCAGAAAATACTGAGACTTACACAAAGATTGCAAATGGTATTTTCCCAACTGCATCATTAATCAACCATTCTTGTGATGCTAACTTATTACATAATTTTCATGATAAGACCATTGTAGTTCGAGCATTACGTCACATTCCTAAAGGTAAACAGCTCTTCTTGAACTACGGAGTTGACGTAAGGAAGCAGAAAACTTCTAAGAGGCAGAATATATTGTCACGTTATCAATTCAAATGTAATTGCATTGCCTGTGAGAAGAACTACTACTTGATCATCTACAGAAAGCCCTCCAAGCCCCTCATGGACTCGAAGAAAGAGGAGGAGCTTAAGAAGTCATTCTCCATGGTGTGTCGTGGCAGTCCGCTCAATCAACGCACCTGCGACAAGATCGTTGTCACTGACAAGAAACTGCAGCAGTTCTTCAAGCACTTGGCGCTGATGCAGCGGATGGGATTGAAGGAGACTCGAGACTTCTACTTGTTGGAAGATGCAGTCAAGGAGTACTTTGCCCTGCAGGGCAACTACCTCACTTGTACCTGAGGTTCCTTTGTGTAGGCTAGGGGTATTCATAAAAGATTTAATATTTTCTATAAAAATTTGAATAAAATTAAACTGAAGTTTTAAAATATTCTGGGACCTAGATGCATATTATAGAATACCTCTTGTTATGTCCTGCGTCATTGGCATTTCTAAATTATCAGCCAGTTACATTCAAACTTTACCCTCCCTGTGTAAAGGTTCCACCAATGAAAAAAAAAATAAAAAATGATTGCCTAAGACCTGTACCGTGGAGTTCTAAAATCACTACCCCCCGCCCCCCCTTCAATTATAAAACTACTACTGTAGTTTTTAACTCTTAAGTTATAATATAACGAACAGGTACGTTATAGTAACTATTTTCACAAGATGCCTTTACCAACATAAATCAAACTTGAGCTCTTTTCGGCACCTTCTATATGAAGGATTATTGTCACTAGTCATAGGAGATGGTGAATCACTCTGAAAATTATAGTAAACCTTCCTTACATTATAACATAAATTTTCAGAAAAAAACAAAAAAAAAAAAATGAAGCAAAATTCAGCCTACTTTTTGAGATATTCAGGATATAAATAATAGTGAGAATATCATTGGAAATCTGGCGGCCATTTTCAAATCAAGTCATATCAGCATTTTTTTCAACTGAAAAAATTAATAGCTCAAAAACTGAACTGAATACAGTAATTACTTTTTTTACTTCAGAAAGTGAATGTTCTGATCCAAATTTTATATTTTTTTACCATGAAAAAATAATTGCACTAGTGACAATAATCCTTAATTGTTGAAAAAAAAACAAATATGTTTATTTTTCTTTTTTTTTTTATTTTTTTTTTAGTAATATTTATCATGAATAAATTAAACTTTTTTTTTTTTTTAGCGGATTTGTGGTTTTACTTTTAATTTGTAGGGACACAAATATGATTTACTTTTTATGTTTTGTCCTCAACTAGACTTAATTTAAACTTATTTGTAGAAAAAGATATTATTTTCCAAGAAAAGAAAGTTCTTAAAAATTATTTTAATGCATTTTGATTTGATGCAGAACTAAAGACTTGGAGAAGAAACATTGTGTTTTATTGAATGCTGCAAAAGTTGCTCTTGAGTTTCTAAAAGTGCACCCTATCATTTATACTTAAAGGAAATTGTCACTTTATTTTCAATAATTATTTATCTGTATGTCTAACTTGTTTGCTTAAGGAGTATGCAGGGACAGAGTAGCCAGGAAAGACTGAAGCCCTTACATTCCTTTTCAACTTAAAAATAATTTTTGAGACTCTTGTAGCAATTATAGTACTTCTCTAATTGCAATGTTACCATGTTCAATTTAAGTTTAAGACTTGTGTTTGTACTTTCTGAACACTTGCATTTTTTATTTTAATGCATTAAAATACTTTTGCATTATATTAATTTAATTCCTCTTTGTGTTTAATTTATACTGCACATTTTTTTACTGAAAAATGGTTAAAGCAAAAAGATAAAAATCATGCTCATGGTTTGTTATTGTAATTTAAAATGCTCCAACATAAGTGTAGGAACGAGAAGTATAAAATATAATTATTGGAGACATTTCCTCATGAGCATTTTCGTGGCTAGTTAAGCAACCATCTTTTCTGTTTCATTCTTTATTATTATATATTCATAAAATGAAAATGACAATAACTATATAATATTAAGTTAATTAACTAATTGTGTTAATATTTTTTGTAGTTTTAAGGAATCAAACGGGTCAAGTTTTACATGAGACGTTTCAGCTGGCAAATGTTTTAAGTTTCACGTCTCTTGAAAAAAGTTAAGAAGAAGTTATACAAAAAGACAACAGGCAATTTTTGCTCAACACATTTCACTGCTCAAGCATTAATATTGAGTTTCCTTTGCAAGATTTATTTGTCTGTTCTCTTGTCATCTTCAGTTTGATCAAAAGTTTGCTCAAACAACTATTATAGTGTCATATTATTTTTTTCATGGAAAAATGCTATGTATATTTAATTTATACTCTTAGCATTTTTATGACTATTATATGCCAGTATACGTAAATAAAGTGAAATCTTTTACTGTAAATCTGATGCTTCTTTTTGTGAACACTAATCTCAATTATAAAAATAAAGATTTTCTGATAAAAATTATGTATTTTTTTTTTACAAACTTTATTTAGGATGCAGATCATCTAACTTTCAAATTAATGTGTTTTTATTTTTTTTTTTTTTTAATTTCACCATTTATTTTTTTACATTAATAACTTTTGATACAGTTAATTAAGTTTAATCAACATCATTTTTCTAAAACTAATTTGTCCTATGCAGTAATTACTGCATACAAAAAAAAAAATATATAATTGTGTACTACAATGTGAGGTCAGCAATTAATTAAAGCATGGTACGTAATTCTAGTAATTATAAAGTATTTATAAGAAACTTTCCCATATATTCGGCCTTTGTAGTAGCATTGTAAGTCCTAATAATATTATTCATTGCACTTAATAATAATAATTGCATTTCACTTAAATAATGGTGAATTGCAAATTGAAACTAACTTTTAAATTATAAAATAAGAATAATTTATTACGAATTCATTCTTCAGTTTAATTTCAATTCCACTTTTTAAATTTAATCTGCTCTTTAACTATAATAAGCAATTTTGTTGCAGGAAAGGGAAAACATACCTGAGGAGGCTTCATTCATATAAAAAATTCAGACTCATTATGAGGTTGCTAAGGTTTACATGTTAATCAAATGGGACTACAACAATCGATTGTTCGTGTTATCTTTTACCCTTAAAGGGGTACCAAAGTGAATACTTTTTTTACATATTCGGGCAGCTAAGAATTATTCTGATATCCCTGTGTCTCAATATTTTCGTAAAATGCCTAGTTATTTTACAATTAATTATTTAGTTTGAAAAGTGAGTTTGATAACCGTTGGTTGATTCAAGTCGGTGCGCGCCCGCAGCAGCCGCTGATACGACGAGAATCTCCCGCGAATCACGGGAACCTCCTCCCGCCCCCTTCTTGTCGTATCACCGGCCGCTGCGGCCGCGGCGATGCTTGAATCAACCAACGGTTTTCAAACTCACTTTTCAAACTAAATAATTAATTATAAAATAACTAGGCATTGTACGTAAATATTGAGCCACAGGGATATTAGAATAATTCGTAGCTGCCCGAACATGTAAAAAAAGTATTCACTTTGGTACCCCTTTAAGACATTACATCACACATTTTCTAAAATTATTTGTCAACCAAAAAACTGAAGAAAACATAAATTTAAGAGTATGTGTGTAGCACATAAAGTATATTTATTATATCCTATTCCAAATATTATACATTTTGTAAGTCTTAAAAAAGTTAATTTTATTTTTTAAATCCATAGGGTGTGTGCTCATGCATGCAGGAAATATTTTTTTTTGTCAAATTGCATTCATTTTTAGTTGTGGAATTTTTAGTAACACTTTTCTCCCTGACCAGGTGAGCGTGTTGAAGAGTCGCCACTCAGAGGAGGTCCAGCGACTGTTGGTGCAACATGCCGAGGAAATGTCGGGCTCTCGACTCTCAGAGCTGCAGCTCCAGATGGCCTCCCAGCACGCCCTGGTGGAGAGACTCAGAAGCGAGCTGAGCAAGTGAGTGTAGACAATTGTTCCCGTAGTGTTTGTTGGTCTTACCATAGAGCTGTATATGCTGCATTATGACTATAATATCATGATAGAGTGTTGATTGTGAAATTCAGACAAAATTGAACGTCACGATTAATATAATATTTTGTGTAACATCTTTAAATCCTCTAATAAGCTCTAAAATGAGCTGTGAAGTGAAAAGTACTCAATAAAATAATATATTTTTGTCTTGAAAAAAAAAACAGAAGTTGTCAAATTCTCATTAGCCTTTTCATTTCTTTGCATGCATATTTTAAATTTTGAACAATTAACACCACATAGAAAGCAAACTTCTCAAGAGTTATTCTTACTCCAATTTGAAAAAAATGTATAATTTTTACTGATTATAAGCAAAAGTGAGTTATTAGTTATGACATCAATTCTCATTTCAATTTTGATCGACCCTTGCACAAAAATGTTGCCATGCAGCTCCTAATTTCCATCTTTCAATCTCGCAGGTCTCGTGAGGCTGTCCAAGAGTCGGAGATGCTGCGCATGGAGAAGGAGCACCTTGAGAGCTGCGTCAGCACCCTCTCTCGGCAGGTGGCAGAACTACGGAGGGCTCAAAAGCCGGTGAGTTCTAAAACCATTAACCATTATACTTTAGGGATAAGAGTGAAGATTTAACTATAGGTTCAACATATATAACAGGAGAGGGGTAATTCAACTCTCAGATCTTTTTAAGACACAAAGTTTTAATCTTCCTCTACCTCTAGAATATTATATTACTTCCTCATGCAGGATTTCTTTTTACCTCCCCCCTACTGCCTTCCCTCGGAACCTCCAATAGAGGGGCATTTATTCCTTACTGTCAAGTCTTTGACTATAAAATTAGTCTCTTGTTTGTGCTGTTTAATTTGTAATTTAAAAAAAAAAAAAAAAAAAAAAAAAAAAAAAAAAAAAAAACTTTTTTTTGTTGTGTTAAAAATGTGAAAATTTAACAGATTCCAAAGTCCTGTACTACTGCATGTAGGTTATGATGCTTGGGTTCTCCCCCCCCCCTTTCCACTATGGTACTTATTATTATTATTATTATTATTATTATTATCAAATGATATACTACTATAATAGATACATTACTGAAGTTATAAAAATGGCAAACAGAATTTTATGGCTGGACAAAATTTTACATAATACTGTATTATTATTTAGTTACATAAATATTTATGATACTATTCTTCTTCTTTTCTTATGCCCGTGTTTTGGCTTTTAAACCATTCTACTTCTAGTAAGCCAATAGAGATAGGATTTTTTCTCTTCTCTCTTCATGTTGCCAGGCAACAAGTTAAATTCGGCCGATATTGCGGAGCATCTAAATAGATGCCCTCTGTCTTGAGGTTCATTTTTACATAATTTACTATAAACTATAACTTTCCGTAATCAATTAAGGAAACAAATTGACCTCATTAATTATTTTCTGCAGGAGAGTGAGCAGCTGGTGTCTCTGCGAGTCCAGCTGGAGGAGCTTGAGGCCCGCCACCGGGTGCGAGAGGTGCGGCTGCAGGCGGTGGTGAGGGAGGTGCTGAGGCATCGCGGGGGAACCTCCCAGTCTGCGGAGGTGGCCACCCTGAGAGAGGCCCTCAAACACAAGAAGGAGCAACTGTCCGAGTTCCAGGGGGAGCTGGGGAGGCTCATGACCGCCCTGGCAGCCCTACAGAGGGCCAGGGACTGAGGCACCACCAAGTGACTGATGACCCTGTTGTTGAAAATGTTTTCTGAACGAGAGTTAAATTTGCATTCTTGATTGAAATGACAAGTGTAGTGTGTTTTGAAGTTTTGGAGAATTCATTTAACTCTGTTTATATAGTTGAGTGAAAAGCATTGTAATAGGATTAATATTGTGTAAAATCATTAGATGCTAATTGTTTTCATTTGAACAAGAAAACTCGTAGTTGTGTAGTCTGTAACATTCCATTTTTATTCCAAAAATTTCTTGAGACTATTTTATACTGTGTATTATAATTTTGACATTGCATCTATATGCATAAACAATTCACTTATTGAGAAATGATTTTCATTTTTGTGTATTGTTAAGATATTAACATTATTTTTAATTAAAGAAAAGAATAGAAAATCCGTAAAAACACAATATATCAAAAGGTGATAAATGATACAGTATTCATATATGTATATACAGTATATTATATTATATATATATGACCTTTCGATAATTTGTGTTTTTACAGGTTTTTCTCTCCTTTTCTTTAATTAAAAATAAATATCGCATAGACAATTTTTCATAATAGATAAATATATAATATTAACATTAATTAGTTTAAAAATACATAAAATATAATATATTAGAAATCTGATACGTTTTTAAATATTTTGTTTAATCAGCATATCAAATCATTTCTTTGCATATCACAGCAACAAGAATGTTACTTTCCCATTGTTAAAATAAATCATTCCTCGTCTGGAATAATGAGCGATCTGCCTACCACAATGTTGAGAAGTCCCAGAAATTTGTAAATACAGTAAAAACTCACTCGTTATTACGCAACTTGTTGTTAGGTAAAACTATTTTGAGTAAAGGAGATCAAGGTCCCATAAAAAGAAATTAGCATTGCAGGTATAGGAAAAAAAAAAAAAACGATATAAGGTAAACCTAATTTTCTGGGTCCCTTGATTTCCCGTAATAACAAGTTTTTGCTGTATATCAGTTAAGACTGTTAGGAGTGAAAACTACTTTGCTATTATTTTTTACTCCATTTGTAACATTACCAAAATATCTTGTTTTAATTTTTTTAATTTTGTATTTTAATATCAACATTATTAAAAGATATTACTTTGAAAGACTTTGGTGTCTCTTTCAGTAAACTTTGAACCTAACTGAATGCTAACTAAATGCAAGGTGTACTCCTCAAATAGCAGTTGTTATTCACCAGTGCAGAATACACACATTTCTTTTAAATGCCAAATAGTAAAATAGAAGTTCAATAATAACCAAGTAAATAATTTTGCTTTACAATAATCTTTATTCATCTACACTATCTCTAAAGTTACAATAATTTACAATATGTAATACAATTTGTAATTATGATATAATTGTGAAGTATTTCAGCTATATAGAGCAAAGGACAAGAAAGTTGAAAAGATTTAAAGAAAAGTTATGACCTAGATATTATTAATTTTTAAATTTAGCTATTGTTGGGTCACAGCTGGTAAAAATGAAGCTGGTTTAAAATATTTCTACAAAATTATAATTTTAGGTGCTAGAAAAATAATAATTAATAACAATTACTACGTGCAGTGCATTCTATACAGTAAATGATCAAACATTAATTTACTTTATTTTTCACTATGTGCAATCTACCACAGACAGAAATTGGTGCAATATGCAAGCAAGATTAGACAGGTAGACTTGAGTAGTTAAATGCTATACTTAAAGAGATCAGCACAGAAATTTTAATAAATACTTTTATGGAAACATGTCCATTATTTAATTAAAGCCGGTATTATACGATACAAATTTTCTGATTATTGTATACAATTTTTCCTTACAAGAAAGCTTCAACTCCATTTGCTTGTATGAAGATGAAATTTTCTTGCAAGGAAAAATTGTATGCAAAATTGTATAATACTGGCTTAAGTGCAAGAAACTTAGATAAAATTCCTCATTTGTAACTCAAATTTACTTGTGTAATTATTTCAATCTTAATTTCATAAAAATTGATTATTTTGTGTAATATAAAAATACATTTTTTTTTATATAAATTTTAAAATAGTGAATTTAATTTATTTAAAAGTAACAGCTACGCTGTTATTTAATTAAGGACATGATGCAAAGATTTAAAACTTGTTGATCCCAATTCACCAAAGTGCTGATTATTTGACACAAACATTAAGTGGTAACAGGGACTTACGACACAAAGCAACTACAGAAGAATAGACAGCAAGAGAAAGATTATAAGTTGGTCTCAATTCATAATCATTAGGAGAGTGCCAGAGTCGTCTTAAATGTTCATTACTGAAGCTGCCAGCCCCACACCCACGGCTGTTATCAAAAAGCCGTCCACGGGAAACCTGAGAAAAGAATTTAAGTAATGAGAAACATTAAAAGTGTAGTAAATATATAATTTAGTTCATGGGAACTTCAATAATACTTTATTAAAAGATTGGATAAAAAAATATAAAGGGGCATTCACAACGTCTTATATAAGGTCACATTTAGGGCTCGATAATTTAAGATCAGAAATTTTGGATCTAAAAAGCATGCCTAAAATCAGGCTTTAAATTATCGAGCCCTAAATGTGGCCTTAAGACGTTGTGAATGCCCCTTTTAAGCTCTAGTAGTAAGTTCACAGATCGACTTATAGGTAATAATTATAAAAGCATGCCATACTTATAATGAAGCTTATATGTAATTAATTTTGTTCTTTTATTACAGGATTATGAACTTATTACAAGATTATTGGTTAAAATAATAACTTATAATGATTTACATTGAATTGTAAGTTCCAGACATCTGTTAGTTAGATGTCTGCTGGGCTATAATAATTATATAATATTATAACTATAAAAAAAAAAAAAATTAATATGTAGAAAAAGTTGCATATACTACAGGGGCTTAAAAAGTTATAATTTTTTTTTTACCAGGTTATCAAAAACAAATGAGTCCTTTATTTTACAAGGGTTTCACTTTCTTTTACCTGCCAACAGAAACTATAATAGATGGATTATATTTTATTTTAATCAATAAGTTCTTAAATGTATTGATTTATTGTTTGTTTACTTGTTGCATTAATTTTTCTCTATTTAATTAAGATGTTATTTACGAGCAATAAATTTGCCCATGTAACTTGCTACTTCATAACAATTCATCTTGCTGAAAAAGTTGCATAGATGTCAGGGGCTTAAATATCTATATTGCAAATTTTACACTTTTTGATTATTATTTTTTTATATATATTATTAAATGTTTATACTTACTTGCTTGGCATGAAGGAAGATAGGAATCCAAACTTGTTGTCCTTGGAAGTCTAAGAAACATAAATTACAATAATTTCACTGTCATTAATTAATACATTATGTAATGTTACTAATGTTGAATAATTTTATATGGAAATTTGTTGTTGTGAATTCTAGATGAAATTTGTAATTATATTTATAAATTCATTATTTTCCCCTACCCTTTAAAAGTCGAGGTGAAATAATCTGTGACAGCACTGGCATGCTTTCCTGTGTACGTTTTAAATTCATGATAAATTCTGGCGTATTTCCTACATATCTAATATTTTCAGTGTAACAAATAATAATATTAAAAAAATCTACTTGATATGGGAAGAAGGACTTACCTGCTCGCGGTACGCCGGTTTGGTGTCCAAGAAGGGCACCCCCGAGAAGTCCATCTTGAGCAGCGTAGCGATCATCAGCACGGAACTCAGCAGGTTAAGGGTCTGTGTGACGAGGCTGGCAGAAATCTCTCCACTCTCCTCCGTCTTGTTCTCTGTCGTCGTGTCATCAACTTGCATCATTTTATCAGTCAGTCTTGAGCGTCGTTCATCAGTGTGCATTGAAATCCTTGACTTGATTGCAATATTTCGCTCTGAATCCACTCGACGGTCTGGTGTATTATTATTAATAACTCGTCGTGAGGAAATTATTCGTCTTTCAGAGTCAGAATTTATTCTTCGAGATTCAGATTGACGTCGTTCAGTATTAGGAGAAACTTGTCGTTCTGCGTCTGAGTCAACTCTGCGAGTGAGAGAAAGGCGGCGCTCAGCAGATACTTTTCGTTCTGTGTCAGTTACCCGCCTCATCTGGGATGGGGATGCCCGTCGTTCTACAACGCGGCGTTCTGAATCAACGGAAACGCGGCGAGCGCTAACCCGTCGTTCCATGTCCCCAGTCACCCTGCGAGAATCAACTCGTCGCTCAGCCTCTGAAATAACACGTCGCTGTTGAGAGGGAGATGCACGCCTCTCTGCAACACGGCGTTCTGTGTCAGTAGAACGAGAAGATACTCGTCGTTCCATGTCCCCGGCCACCCTGCGAGAATCAACCCGTCGCTCAGGATCTGAAATGACCCGTCGTTCTGCGTCAACAGAGACCCGGCGAGATACTTGTCGAGCTGCATCAGACTCAACTCTGCGAGTGAGAGAAAAGCGGCGCTCAGCGGATACTCGGCGTTCTGTGTCAGTTACCCGCCTCATCTGGGATGAGGATGCTCGTCGATCTACAACGCGGCGTTCTGAATCAATGGAGACTCGGCGAGCGCTAACCCGTCGTTCCATGTCCCCAGCCACCCTGCGAGAATCAAATCGTCGCTCAGCCTCTAAAATAACCCGTCGTTCTACATCGGTGGCACGGCGAGAGTCAACACGACGTTCAACATCGGAGACAATTCGCCGCTGTTGAGAAGAAGATGCACGCCTCTCTGCAACACGCCGTTCTACATCAACAGAACGTAAAGACATTCTACGTTCTGCGTCAGATTCTACCCTGCGAGTGAGAGAAAGACGGCGCTCAGCAGATACTTTTCGTTCTGTGTCAGTTACCCGCCTCATCTGGGATGGGGATGCCCGTCGTTCTGCAACGCGGCGTTCTGAGTCAACGGAAACTCGGCGAGAATCAACCCGTCGTTCCATGTCCCCAGTCACCCTGCGGGAATCAACACGTCGCTCAGCCTCTGAAATAACACGTCGCTGTTGAGAGGGAGACGCCCGTCTCTCTGCAACACGGCGTTCTGTGTCAGTAGAACGAGAAGATACTCGTCGTTCCACGTCCCCAGTCATCCTACGAGAATCAACTCGTCGCTCAGCCTCTGAAAGGACCCTGCGAGAGTCAACGCGACGTTCAACATCGGAAATAACTCGTCTCATTTGAGAGGGGGACGCACGACGCTCTGAGATCCGCCGTTCTGTATCAGCTGCAATTCTGCGAGTTTCTAAGACGCGACGTTCAAGGGATACACGACGTTCTGTATCTGGAACAACTCGTCGCTGTTGAGAAGGGGATGCACGCCTCTCTGCAACACGTCGTTCTACATCAACAGATCGAGAAGAAATTCTTCGTTCTGCGTCTGAGTCAACTCTGCGAGTGAGAGAAAGACGGCGCTCAGCAGATACTCGGCGTTCTGTGTCAGTTACCCGCCTCATCTGGAATGGGGATGCCCGTCGTTCTGCAACGCGTCGTTCTGAATCAATGGAAACTCGGCGAGAATCAACCCGTCGTTCCATGTCCCCAGCCACCCTGCGGGAATCAACACGACGTTCAGCATCTGAAACAACTCGTCGCTGTTGAGAGGGAGATGCACGCCTCTCTGCAACACGCCGTTCTACATCAACAGAACGAGAAGACATTCTCCGTTCTGCGTCAGTTTCTACCCTGCGAGTGAGAGAAAGGCGGCGATCAGCAGATACTCGGCGTTCTGTGTCAGTTACTCGCCTCATCTGTGATGGGGACGCTCGCCTCTCTGCAACGCGGCGTTCTAAGTTAGTGGAACGAGAGACAACCCGGCTTTCCATATCTCCAGTCACCCTACGAGAGTCGACACGGCGCTCAACGTCAGAGGCAACACGTCTAATTTGAGAAGGGGAGGCACGTCTCTCAGAAACACGTCTCTCTGTGTCCATGACAACCCGTCGTTGTTGCGAAGGTGAAGCTCGTCGTTCTGCAACTCGCTTCTCAGCGTCCACAATGCGGGTCGTACTCCGTTCTGAGTCAACTGTTCTCCGTTCTCGTGAAGGAGATGCACGCCTCTCTGCAACTCGGCGCTCAGAATAAGTAGACCGGCGTTCAGATTCTCCATTGATCCGCCTGGCTTCTGCAATGCGTTCATTTTCATTAAGTCGGCTAGATTGATCAGTTGATCGAGAGCTAGTTCGGGTTAATCGTCGCTCCTCTGATGAATCTCGTGAATCTCTGCGTTCCATGCGTCGAGAGTTGTCAGACTGAACTCGGCGTTCAGGGGAAATAACACGACGGTCCATTCTTCGTTCTAAATTAGATGAAACTCGACGTTCAGTCTCCCGCTCAGCAGACAGACTGCGAGTAGTTCGAGATAATCGACGATCAGATTCAACTCTTCGTTCAGCTTCAGTTGATCGGCGGTCAGTAACACGTCGCTCGCTGGAAACACGTCGTAGAGTATCCTCGCTCTCTCTGCGTGCGGTATTTCGACTTTCAGAATCATAATTGACTCGTCGTTCAGGTGAAAGAGAAGATCTGCGCGCCATAACACGACGATTATTGTCATTTACGCGACGTTCGGTATCAATCCGTCTCTCGGAAGATACTCGTCTTGACCGTCGCTCGTTATCATTATTGCGTGTCGTGTCACGCCTCTCTGGTGAGAGAGAAACACGACGTGTCATCACACGACGGCTACTGTCAACCACGCGACGTTGGTTCTCAGATACACGTCGTTCGTTGTCATAAGAATCCCTGACAGAGCTGCGTCTCTCGGATGAGATCATGCTGCTCTGCAGGTCCGTGGTAGCGCGGGGGTCATCAGCCGGGCACGCCGCTTCGCCGTCCGTCCAGTTGGCAGGCGAGGAGGAGGCGTGCGGATCCTCACAGCTCGGCCCCGAAAAGGGGGGCAGGTCCGCGAGGTGCGCGCACGACTGCAGCCATCCTGGCACTCCGGCGTCAGGTTGGAGGCTGCGAAGAAGAGGACATGGTCAGCTATTTCGCAATATGTATACCATGCACTTTTTTAGAGAGTTTTAATACTTAAATTTATAACGTACGTATATATTCAATTGTGGTTACTGCTATATACTTGAAGTAAAAATAATATTATAAACCAAAATAAAATTGTAAAAGGTTAATTTTTTATATATTTCTCTTTCAGTACTTTAGGAATTGGAGTAAAAATAGTTTTATCGAGATTACCCAACGTATCTTATAATTTAAGCGACCCATACACAATACAGTATTATCAGTTTACTATAACTTAAAAATTATAATTCATAATTTCATATAGTCAAATATTTAATTAAAACTAAAGAAATAAGTGGATTAGTAATTCAATGACTATATATATTATGTAAGCTGCAATATCATTCAGGCGCGGATTCAGAAGGATTGGCTGGGGGGGCTGCAGCTCCCCCCCCCCAATTTTGAATTTAACATTAGCAATAGGCATTTTCTCTATTAATTTTTTTTAACATATAACTTATGGAGACAGCCTCCTCCGAAATTTGGTTCTGGATCCGCGCCTGATATCTTTGTACAATAACGTCAAGGACCCTCACCCAGACACCTGGCGCAGGTTGAGCTCGGCTCCGGAGGGCACGTGGTCGCCAGGGATGCCGTGGGGCAGCTCGGCGAACGAGAGACCAGTAAGGTACTGCAGCACGAGGCCGAGGGCCATCCAGCTGCGGGCCGGCAGGATCTTCAGACGTGAGCGACGCATGGTCGTCTGTGGAGGAGCCGAGAGACTCATGAGGGTGTGCAGACAAAATACAGGACAATTAAGCTGCTTTGAATTAGGTTCAATTCAGACTGATCAATGTATCAAAATAAAATAGGACAGACATATTATAAAAAATATTATAATAATATGGGTAAATCTTATAATTACTAACGAACAGTAATTATAATATTTAACAATCAATTAATGCATTAATCACTAAATTTATTAAGTGTAAAATAATACAATTACGAACCAATTAATTGTTATAATAATTCACCTTAATAAATGTAAGTATATAACTTTTATTGCATGAATAAATTAAATTAATTTATAACCATACAACATAACATATTGAAATTTATATATATATGATGTCGTTTTTATAAAATATAAATTGTATTTTGAGCAAAGATTTATTATAGTTACTTTATTTTATTCATATGTATTGCATTCCTTTCATTTTGCCTTTAACAATATCTTAACGAATTAAAATTTTCCTTGTTGAAAATATGTTTAGTAAATATGTATACAAAAGTCAAGTTATTTTATGACTTTTCATTTTTCCAGCTCGTTGTTGCTAACCTCTCTAACAGCTCCAAATTTATGTGAAACACGCTGTGACGTCATTTACTTGTCAGTTCACCATTACATGCCCTGATTTTGGGAGTGTTACAAAAAAAAGTATACAAAATTTCACTGAGCAGGGTTTACGTATATTTTATTTTATACTTGCAATGTTTAACAAAATAGCATCAGATTTACTCATTTCAACGAAGCCAAAATAAATTTACACATTTTGTGGCACATAAAATGAGCCTACAAGGTTGCAGCACTTAATTTCTTCCACCATCAGTGCATTACTTGGACGTATTATTAGATATTGAGAATTTTTTGGAGATTCAATTAATTTACAATTAAGTTAAATTGATAATACGTATCAGTGAAAAGTTGAGTTTTCTTTAATTTTAGACATTTTTAGTACGTCAAAAAATGAATATTTTTTTTAGTTAAGCCTTAATTAATAGAGTGCATCATCTAACTTGTATATAGAGACATTGGCATTTTTTTTATTTAAATTTTATATTTAATAATGTATCATATACCATACTTAATCAAATTATGTCAATATTGTATTTTATGTTTTATAATTTTATTTCGTATATGCCTGCAAGTTGTGTAAAAACACGAGAAGAAAAATAACGACAAGCATGCACAAATCCAACTCATATTTTTTTTTTTTTTTTTAAATAATGAACGAACATGCTTCGATTTGTCAAGAAAAAACATAAGAACCAGTACTCCCTCGACAGATTCTCTTTGAGATCAAAGTACAAGATTTTTATTATTAAAAAAAAAATAATAAAAAAAATAGAAATTACTTGTAAATAAATAGTATGTAACTTAACAGTGCCTACTTAAGAACTAATGTAAAAATGACTCCTTAAAACTTAAAATAATTTAGTTCTAGCTCCCTAATATAAGAATATAATTTTATTATATATACAATGTATATATAATAAATATAACATTCACGAGGCCGTATTATTATAATTATAAAATTGGCTTTTAGAAGCACTTTAAAGGTCAGTAGTGTTGTTTACATTATTGAACTTCATCCAAATCTTTCATAAATTATTATGAACATTTATTATTATCTTAAAAATACCAAAAACTAGTTCGTAAAGTAACAATGCACTGGAAGGTATTATGTTCTATGACATGCGTAAATAGTAAATATAGATAAAAATGGAATTTTAGGAATTGAACTTAAAAGTACGCATAAAAAAACTACGTACAGTGCATGAGAGAAAGAGACTTGAATTGAATTTTATTTAAAAATGTCTGCCCTAACGTGCATGTACCTTGCCAGCTCTATTCTAAATGTCTAAATGTACAAAAAGATCCAGTAAAATATTTCACTACAAAATTTATGAAAATCTTTTTTCTTCTGTATGCAAATTATCTTTCCTCTATACGAGTGAACTCGATAGCATTTATTTTATGTAATAATATAATTTAAAAAGTAAAATTATACATTTCAACTTTTTTATTTTATTGATATAAAGATTAGATTAATTTAAAATTTAAATATCATGCATGTTTTAATATTTTTGTTAAATTATCATATAAAGGAACAAAACCAACTTATTTATATTTATAATAGTGTCACACTTTGTTATCTGTTGAGTTCGAGTTAAAAAGTTTAGTATTAATAAACACCAAGTTAAGACGAGAGAATTTTCAAGAAGTTGAGAGTTTGGTACTCACTGGTAAGGTCGGTTGAAGTTTGCTGATGAAGACTCGAGGTTGGCTGCTGTGAAGGTCCAGAGAAGATGGTCCAGTCACTGCAGGAGTCTGGAGACTTGTTGCTGAGATGAAACTGTGGACAAGGTTTTATACCCTGGCGCCGGCGTCATCTCAGGATTAGCGCCTCCCTACCGCGAAACCAATCCCTGTCCATTTACACCCTGAAAATTACATTATAAACATTAATTTTGTATTGCATTAATGATAATAATTACATTGAATGATTTTATATTATTCTTAATATCATATATTACATATTTATGGTAAATAATTAATATTTTAAATATTTCGCGAATTTATTGGTACTGTATAGAATGGAATAAGTTAAGTGTAAAATATATTAAACAGGATCGTATAACTCGATTTTCATTCATTTTAGAGCCCATCTGAGGCCATCGTATACTGATGGGATATAACGTGTGGGAGTAATCAATGAAGAGCGAAACCCATTCACACCGATTGACAATCGAATTATCGCCAGCAACACAGCAGTGCCTGCACCTCCTTCTTATCTCCGTTCTGCAAACCGCGCCAGCAAACTCGCAAATTGATTGTCCTACATGGAAAAGTGCCAGAGTATAGGCCAAGTTGTTGAGTAACGATTTTTAAATTACATTTTGTTTTTTATTATTATTATGAATTTCTATTTATAAAGTAGTGATTTTCTCTGCAATAAAATGCTTACCAAAGGGCTTGTAGATAAATATAATAGCTTACTAATTTATTAGCAATACATATATATTAATTATTTGATTAACATAATATGTGTATATATTATGAACATGCGCTTGCAATATGATATAATAAAATTTTATTGTATAAATAAATTGCATTAATTTATAACAATATAATCATGAGTTTGATGTTGATTAGCAATAATAAATTTGGAATTATGATGTTTGGAATAATACCACACGTATAATGAGTAATTTTTTGTATACGTGTTTACTATACAAGACGCTTCTTCATGCATGCATGCATGCATGATGTACAATACTTGTATTTGGAATGAGATAAAATAAACAATTTGAATTTGAGCTTGCAATTCAGAGACTTCAAGGTAATGGACATATTTAAATTAAATACAGGAAAAACAACGTTTGGAGACCTAACATCTGTATATAATTACCTAATGTCTCTTGCTTGTGCATCGTACAGCATACATTCGATATAAATGAGCATTGCACAAATATGTGAACATACATGATGTCTATTGCTTGTGGTTCGTGGTGGCTATACGGATGACTAAAGTTGCGGACTCTACACTCGGGAAGGGGTCTCAGGACTTGGAGTGGGCTGCAGGGGTGTGTGAGGTTCCGCCAGCTGTATAGTTTCCTATAGAAGGTGGGTTGAGGTGGCCGGGTGTGACACGGACTCGAACTATGAGCAATCAAACGCTGGATGAGTTCAACGCTCGGGTCAGGGTTTTCGGACCTGGGGTGGGCTGCTCTAGCAGGGGTGTGGGACTCTCATAAGAACCTGGTGTTTTTTTTTTTCAAATTTTCTTACTATAAAAAAACATATATCTCACAATGGATTTATGTAATTTAATATAATTGACAATATACTCAATATAGATTGTAGAAGGCAAAAGAGTATCAAGATTCATAAGCATTTCTGAAGCAAGTGGATCATGCATGTAAGAATCAAGTGCTGTGAAAGTCTATTTTAACCGATTAAGGTAATAATGCTGCTGGCTTACCCCGTAGTGGAAATGGGATATGAGTATGTATGTAATATAATTAGAAGGAGGAACTATTATTGATGTATGCGATATAGGATAAAAAAGGTATATCATTCGAAATATGCAAACCATTATAAATATGCAGTATTAGTATATTTTTTAATCTAATTATCTAAGATTTATTTCATGAAAATCAAATCGTTAAATGAAAATAAAATAAAAGTTGAAAACAGAATAGATTAAACATTTAATTTAAGTTTTGTCGATTAAAGTTTTATAATTAGAATTAAATAAGCGCATCTGAGGCTCGGTAATGACGTCAGAGGATCTCCACCAATCAGCGAGTGGTTCTCCAGTGACGTCACGGGGCAATTTCACGACTCCGCGACGATGCGGTTGACGCGAGCGGAGGCGGTGCTCACTTCTGCGAGGACCAGATAGCGCACAAAATGACCGTCAATTTGTTGCATCGAGTAAACCTTTATTATTTATTAATAGTTATTTTTAGAGCTGCTATTTTTGATATACATTGAATACGAGTGGCAGATTTAAGTTATATTGGTTCCTCTTTTCTCATGGGCAAGTAGGTGCCTTTTTGTAAAATAAAATTCTTCCCAAAATAGCACATCAAAGAAATATAATTGTTAAATATGCTGAGTATATTGGTTGCAAAAACCTCTACATATACCACTTCAAAAAAGTTCCTTTTTCCTTTCTTATCAGTAAAATTATTTGACAAGAAGCCTGGAAATGCAAGAAGAGGTTTTTGAAACGAATTAGACAATTTTGAATTACAATTCATTAATGATTATAACTCATTTCAACTTTTAAATGAAAAAAAAAAAAAATGTTAATAAATAATATTTTATAATAGCAACTTCGCCGCATATATATATATATATATATATATATATATATATATATATATATATATATATATATATATATTTATGTTGAAATTTTGTAATAATGATTTTAATAAAATAAATTTCATTCAATTGAAGCTCACAATCAGTAGTGCTTCAATAGTGCAGTAAAACAGGAGAGGAAGGAAGGGAGAGAGAGAGAGAGAGAGAGAGAGAGAGAGAGAGAGAGAGAGAGAGAGAGAGAGAGAGAGAGAGAGAGAGAGAGAGAGAGAGAGAGAGAGAGAGAGAGAGAGAGGTTTCCAGAAAGCTGAAACAACTATCAAAATATAAAGATTCGAGCCCAGATATTCAAATCAGACAGATACCACCTCATCTTCAAACTACCTTTCATAATAATTTCCTTAAGCTGTCAAAATGTGACACATGTCATTCAGGTATATTTCTGTGTAAAGATAAGGAACTGACTTTTAGTTAAAACTGAATATTTTACGTTCTGCATGGCAACGATTCATTATATATATATAACAAGGACTATCAGTATAGTCCTTGATTATATAATATATTATTCTTAATACCAAAAATTCTATTATACAAATTCATAGTAGATACAGGTTATGAAGTCTCATGACAGTCATGAGTACTGTATTGTGTTGTTGTTTGAATAAAAATAATCACAATACTGAGTTACAGAACCACGCAGGGGTAATGTATATGTAGAATATACATCAAGAAAGTAAGGGAGTTTTGGTCCAATCACCAGAATTGGATGCCTGTTTTTCTAATTGCTTTTTGGCTTCTCTTTTACTAATGAAAAAATTGTAAATAACATTAAATGTCATTTTAACAACACGGAAAAGTCAAAATCTGTTGTCAAAATCATGGCAAGTCACACAATATACTATTATATTATTTATTTTATGAAATGCTCTGATATAGAACAATAATTATTATGAAAAACTGAATTGCAACATTTCAATAAATAAATTCATTATTTTTTTTTTTTTCATTTTTAAAAACCTTAAATAAAATAATATAAATTAAAACAGATAATTTTTTTTAATTGTGCCCAATATCTTAAACTTTCATATACACAGCATTGTACTGTATATAGAAGCAGCTCGTTCACCTAGCTCTATCTGTTCATCTCATCATCTGACATAATTAACGAGGTTGCGCGTGTAGTGCATTTACCAGTTCTCGTTGGATCACCGCGAAATGAAGCAACGTCGAACGTGGCAAGTACTTGGATGGGTGACCGTTTAAAAAAAAATCACGTTACTGCCTTCTTAGGGTAAATTCAACACTCTTTTCACCTGGTTCAGTGATGCACTTGTGTGCAGTGGCTCCCCAGGATTTGGACATCACATTGATCCATTGATAAAAAGTAGATCCGTCGTAACTGAGGTTTTCCACGGTTCCCTCAGTCTCACCTCAGCGAATGCTGGGACGCATAGTAACAGGCCGTGACCACCATCCTTTTTTCCTCCCTTATCCCTACCCATTACCCCCCGCCTTAAGCTTCGAGCTCATAGAGGTAAAACAAAAAAAAAAAAAAAAATGCGACAAGTTGTTACATGGTTGTCTACAAAAAGTTCAAGTTGTTATTTTTCAAAAAAATAAATAACAAAAGTCGTTGAAGGTCACCTTTACCCTCACAGTTTGAAAAAGGTGCCTAATTGGCTGACCTGCTAATGACGTCACGTGGTCCACTCTGTTGACGTCAGCTGCTCGTCACGTGTCCTAGTCACGTTTAGGTGCGAACTGCGCAGTTGAGAGTTGCTGGGGGCTCGTTGAATTAATTTGGTATCTGAGTACGTGAGCTGCAGGCCAGGCTATAACACGTACATTGGTGCAATTACTTTTAATTAAAATTGAATAATTTATAACAATAGCAATATCCTTCGCCTGGATTATAAAATGTTTTTAAGTAAAAGTAAAACATTCATATACACAAGCATTGCAAATTTCTGTAGCTTTCTTTTCTAATAGGAATAATCACTTGTACAGTACATAGCAGAAAAGAGAATCATCTGCGTACTACATTATCTAAAAACAAACAAAAAAACATAGTTACTTTTTTTTTGCGAAAAAATTGTACTTTTTGTACACTATAGAAATTTATAAATTGTCTGCATGCATTGCACTCATTATCAAATATAATTGATTTTATTATAATTATTATACTTAAGTAAAAGATATATATGCTAATTTTATTATGTTCATTGTTAATTTTCATTATATTTATTAACTTTAAATATTTAATTTTCTATATTGCATCAAATCTAAATAATGTTGAAAAAAATTGGCCTTGCATTACTGCAGGAAAACATTGTAAATATAATGATATTTTACATTTTTATTATTTTCTCTTCACCTCTCCTTTCTCTCATTCCCATGCAAGCAAAAAACACTCATTCCATAACCTTTCATCAAATTTCATCATCTACTGTATAATAATTTTATAATGATGCATATGATTAATACATTAAAATTATAAATGATTAGTTATTATAATTTAGTCGTGGTTACGTCTAAATTTCCGAAGTGGATATTAACTTGACTTCGGAATTTATACGCTACCACACGTACAACGATGTAAAATAATATTATGTAGTATTATGCTGAAATCTCGTTTGTAGCCTGATTTTGAATCTGTTTTAACTTTTAACTTTGGAAGCAAAAGAAAAAAATAAATAAAAAAATCTGCTTCATGAACTTTGTGTGTACATATGTTTTTGATGTAAATATAGAAGGTACTAAAACTATATGTTCATACAAACAGTTGTATTTAGTAATTACTATATAATTATATTATATTTTTATGTAAATTTTATAGGCACCAGAACTATACGTACAGCACAAAACAAATGTTAATTACTAATTAGCAATTACTATTATAACTATTATATGTTATATCTTTACGTAAATAGTATAGGCACCAAAACTATACCTACGAAACAGTGTTAATTACTTGTGCAATCGGTTTAATTACTTTCATTGCAGAATTTTGCCGTCCTCAAATGTAAGATGTTGTGCAAATTGTTTTGTGTTGACAAGAAATAAATTTGGCATCCTGTTGCTAACTTCAAGTCATCGGCCGGCTTTCATACCTGGCGATTCTCAACACTATTATCAGCACGTAAGGTCCACAATCGCACGCCACGAGACTAAAATAGAGGGTAATCTTGAGGCGAGCCAAGCGCGTCCTAAATCCGTCGTGAGCTGGGTGACTTTGCAGGCGTAATCTCTCGAGACACGACCGTGTTTTATTTCAGAGTCGTCGCCAACAGGAAACGTTAATTATTATTTAAATTAAAGTGCTTTCACATTTTAATTAAATGATCATGATTTTTAAGATGGTGTTAACAAGAAGAAGGAAATGTCACATTTTATTTTATTATAATTGTTTCCCACTTTATACGAACGGTTTACTGCAAATAAGTTTTAATACATTTCATTATTACTATTTTTTTTTACTCAATATGAAAGTAATACACTCATGGAAGCTTTAGTTGAAAAGTTTGTGCTATTAAATATACCTCCCATTTCATAATAATTAACTATATAATATTATTAATATAATATACATGCATGATGTATATACTGATTTATCCTAGGGCTGTAGGGCTGCAAGAATAAAGGATGATTAAAAAAAATAACAATTAATAATTGTAGCAATAAATTTATTGAAATACTTATTTTTTTAGCTCCCACGAAAGATTCGTTATATATAATTAATAAAAATTTAATTATTTTAATTATAGATTTAAAAATTTGACGATAATTCATAATAAATATAAAATATATATAATATAATGTAATATTATTTGATTTTCATATATTATAATTATATAATTTATGACAGAGTAGCCCATGTAGAGTACTGAAGTATAACACATGGTTTTAAGATTTAGAGATAATAATAATTTAGATATCTAGGAATACGATGAGAATAATTAAAGAAAAAAAATAATATCAATAAGATAGATAAAACAATGCATGCAGGAAGTTCATCATGTGTTTATGGCATGATATTATGAACATTCTAATTGAAGCATTAATTAATAAATATTTCATTAATTAAAAGAAGAAGATAATCTCAACTCTCGTGATATTTGCACTTTGGCTGCTGCAACGAACTGCATGCAGTCTAAGCGAGTTCTCTTGACCTCCGGCGCGCGAACCAAGGCTGTTGTTGAGAAAGTTGCAGTCACGTGACGTTGTCAGCTGTTGGCGATTGTTGTCATCGTTCAATGACAGCTAGCTCAGTTTGATGAACGTCATTCCCAGATGTCTAATTGTCACGTGTTTGTGGAGGCATGCGAGAGAGGAGGAGGCTATTTTAACAATCGTCGGCAATTTTTTTTAATATTATTATCATTTATTACATTGTTTTAGCTTACTACAGCATATTCTGCTATTGGTGTAAGCATTCAAACAACAGTATTAACAGCAGTAGGAAGGATTGATAGGGAAGGAGGCGGCTGTGGCCGTGTGTTAGGGACTGCCCCGGCATTCGCATGGGTGTGACGATGGGAAACCACAGAAAAACACCGTCAAGGCAGACGGCACCAAAAGGAACGACCCTCAGCACCTCCCGAATACGAATTTACTTAAAAATAAAACTCTTGTGATAGGAAATGAAAATAATTGAAAATTTACTTCATCATAGAGTTAATACAAGAAATATAAAGAATTAAAAATTATTCAACTTTTTGAAACTATAAACGCTATATATTCCCTCTGCTCGAGCTTAAAAAACTCATAGACGCCAAAACTATAAAATTGTGACTTTATTCTACAGTATAATGATGAATAAAAAAAATAATAAAAAATATATAAAAAAAACAATGTTATTATAACCGAGTTTTTTATTTATACAACTTTATTCGATTCAATAATATAATGTAAAATAATATTTTAAAATTCAGTTGCTTTGCTTACTTTTTTCATAAATTTTATTTACGTGAATGCATTTTTTTTTTTTAATTTAAATTCTATAAGCAAGAGTTTATTTCAAATTTTGCAAACTATAGAAGATATATATCATGATTGTAACTTTTTATAGTTGAAGGGTGGGTTTAGAAGGTGAGTGATTACTTGAGTACTGGTAATATTTTCAATCTGCTCTTATGATGGGGAAGGACTAACTTTGCCCCCCTCCCACGTGCTGGCTGAGTCTGTATCTCCTCCGAAGGTCTCCTGAGGGCCTACTGGTGCAAGGTCCAGGTTCTATTGACCCGAGAGCTGCTGCGTTGTTACTGAAGTCTACAATCAAATTAATTTAATGTTCCTTCTTCAAGAAGCCGGAAATGTGAAGTTTGTTGCAACGTAGTTTTGAAAATACCCAGAGGGGTTAACAGTAGAAGTATTATACTTATCAATGTTTGAAATTATAACGCTAAAATACGAAAATACGAATAAGAAGGCCAGAAACCTTATACTTCCGGATACTTTAAGAGGGAATTTTAATTAAAATGGATTATAAATTGCTGTAATCAGCATCCTCTGTTATCAGTAATTGATTCACGTGCAGTCCAGCTGCTGCACGCGTGATGATTACAATGCTCCAGGCCTGTGTGTATTGCGCACTCCCCTCATCGATATCTAATCATCGTCGTGTTTATGTTTCTACTGTGACATTAAAAAAGGTGTGGCTCAGCTCAGAGTTCAAGAGATAGTCACAGATGATCATGTAAAAAAATACTGGCATATGGGGATTTTTTTATATATATAATATAATTTTATTATGTTTTAAAAATTTTTTTTAAGAAGGCAACATCAGATAAAATAATAATATTTTACATACTTATGTATTTGTATCGGTCAATAAGGTTACATTAATAACCTTGGTTGATCTTGTAGATTAAAATGGCTAATGAAAAAAAAAAAAAAAAAAAACCCGCAGTGTGTGTGGTTAGAACTTTATATGAAATTAAACAATTAAGTTTTGTCACTTTTGTTAATGAATTTTCAATATTATAGAAATATGTAAATAAAAATTTGTTTAATCAGTTTAAATTGTATTTTAATTAAATAAAAATGTCAATATCCTCTTTAGAAATGAAATATAGATAGAGATATTAAAAGAAGAGGACTAAGTTAATCAAAGATTTATATAATATTTAAGAATATAATTATCAGGTTAATTTCATGGCAATATTTGCTAATTAAACGCCAGTCTACTAGAATGCTCCACAACTATGTTTGTTGTCTCTGAAAACGAGGTGATAAGGCAGGTGTGTGATTACCATGTACTTATCTGACGCAATTTAGTATTTGTAATCTGATACCGTTCACGAGTATCGTAAAACGTGTCGCATGTGACAAGCAAAATAAACATCTTCTACTTATTTACAATTGTGCAATGTACTTGCATTGCGTGATTGTTCTTTATTTGATACATGTGTATGAAAGAAAGTATAATTATTTATAATATATTATATCATAATAGTTTCTTGACATTTTGTGCGACATGAAGTAATATCATACAGATATTCTACATGTATGCATTATTTTTTTTGTTAATAGTTACATAGCTAGCATAAAATATTACAATTTAAGCATTAATTATACGGTTATAATTGAACATAACACTTAATAGGCAAGAAATTAACTAATAAAATTTCGTAATTTTATAATATAAATTATAATCACTATATAAACATTATCATCAGCATGGAATGTAGCATTTAACCTTTTAAGTAATTAAATTAATATATGTGATTACATTAATTACTTCTGATGACGATTCCATATAAATAAGTAATTAAACAAAATTTCTCTATTGTTATACCTATTTTAGAACCTCATAAACATAACAAAAACTTTATATAGAGATTAAATCTCATGACACATATTATGCTTCTGAAATTTCCATATTTGAAATTTAAATATACAAATTATAAAAACCTTGTCACACTTATATAAGCAAATTAATAATAATTACACTTTATATATTCTGGATAGATCCAAAATTTAAATGAATCATGTGACTAAATTTCAAGGTATATTTTACCTACATGTTTTTGTTTTTTATTTCTTGTTCAAGTGCGCAGTTTACAAGGGAACATGCTATCCTTGATTGCGTTAATCGCTTATATATAGCGCACCGAGGGCTTACGAAAGCGAGCAAGTAGACAGACTGGGAGGATAAAAACATAAGACTGAAACTTTCCGCTGTTACACAAAATGATACTTCGCCTCTGTTTTTTTGTGATAAAAACTTTACATCCTTTCTGGTAGGTCGTTCACCTCTCGTTCAACAATGAGCTGTCTGCACTTTATTTTCTTGTTTTTTATTATGAAAAAAAGCACCTTTCTATGATTATTGCTGGAAAATTATTATCATCCTGTTTTCTTCTTTCTTATCTAAACAAATACAATAATAATTTTTCTCCCTGACTAATTACCTGACGTCACCTGACATTATTCAACTGTTTATAATTAAGATGTCTCAACGTGACTACATGAGATAGGTGTGACAATTAAAGGTTGTGTCCACATAGTAAATTTTATACTGTTGCTTATACGTATTTGTGTAGGTATAACATTATGTGTAACATCCTCTTGACTCTGCAATAAAAGCAGCTGATTTTTCGATGTACATACCCACCGTTCTATCTAATTAAACCTAATAGTCTGTTCGTAAATACACAATCAGAATATAATTATTAAATGAAACTTATGTTCTCTGTACAGATGGTTCATCTGATAATCAAATTCTGCATTTACGAAAACACCTACATTTATTTAAAGATCTTATATTAGACGTAAAAAAATTACAGTTTTTAGAAAAAAAAAACAATAGACACCAACAACATACATGAAAAAATTTTATTGCAGAAATGAATAGAGGGTACCAAATTATGCTACTCTGAATTTTGTCAGATTTTTTTGAGACCCGGAACTATTTTTAAATAATTATTGAAAGTCCTGTGATTTCAGTTGGCACCCCTGAATCCTTAATAAAAAGGATAGAGACTGGACGCCTATTGACGCCTCCGGGGGGCGTGGCCGCAATTTCAATAATTATTTAAAAATTGTTCTGGGTCTCAAAAAATCTGAAAAAATTCAGAGTAGCATAATTTGGTACCCTTTATTCATTTCTGCAATAAAATTTTTTCATATGTATGTTGTCCATTATTGGTTAAAAAAAAAAGAAACACGTACTTAAATGGATGGAGGGAGATATTTTGAAATTAGTTACTTTAATTATTATTAAGACAAAAATTTCAAACAGGTTGGTTTATGTAGAAATTTTGCCCACCAGAAAACATTTGAAGCCTTTATCCATAGATGATAAGAAAATTGAACAAAAGTCTCATGCAAAAGTTGTTTCTTTGTTAACCGGAAACCTCCCATAAAATTTTGATCTAATATTCGACCATGCATAAGAAATGGAGGTCTGATGTTTAAATTTCTCTCACATACATTTCAAGGTATCCCTCTAATTTATTTTTTATTTATACGTAGTTCATTAAATCTGAGTTGTTGTTTTCTTAAGTTATCCCCCTTCCTCGCTAATTGAGTGTCTAATAAATAATTATAATCATGATAAGATAACATGATTGATCTGATGATGTGAAAACCCAAAAGGTCAACTTTGGAGGTCGTTAGTTTAGTATATATTTACTGCATTCGTTAGCAATATTCCTCATAAGTTGTCCATTGTTGCTCGAGAGGTACGTGGAGTATCCAGTCAGTAGCTCGCGAATGTTAATTTTATCAACATTGTCTACTCGATTTTAAGATCAAACTGTACACGTGTCTTTCAAACGACAACGATCGACTGCTTTTATTCAAGTAATAAAAGTCAAGAAATATGGACGAAGAAGAACGTGTTCTATATTTAGGTGAGTACGAAAAGCATAGTCTTAAATAATATATTATAAAAACAAAATAAAACAAAACTACAATTTTTCGAAAGTATATATATTAATTTTTAATAAAAATTTGGAGAGACACCAGTAAATATAACAACATTTTATTATGAAAAATGAGCTTAACTTTTTTCCCTGCATTAAAAGGCCTTATAAATCATTTTAACGTTCCCTGAACTTTTCACATGTTTCAGAGTGTACGGAAATTATATTCATTAAAAAAATTATCTTGGAAATGCAAATAAATATATATATATATATATATATCAATATACCTTTTTCAATCCTCAATGTTTTTTTTTTAATATAACTAAAATTAATTTACTTTGAAATACATACTTTGCTAAAATCGCAAAATAATTGGAAAATTGCAGGGCATTATAAAATAATTATATGTGCTCTTTTCATTTATACAGTAAAAAGTTTTCAAGCGAAGTTTTGTATTGGTGCATGGTGCTTCGTAAATAAATCACATATTAAGTTTTCTTCTTCATTTGTTTAACTTTTAATGTTAGAAAGTTTCAAGTAATTTTAATTAGATAATCGGTGACATCGCCGTGATTCATGCAGTAATGCCTTTGATTTGAATTTTGGATCAATCATTAACTCTATTCTCTATTATATTGTATATTCAATTTATTCCAAAAAATAAATAAAATGAATAATACGCCAAGAATTACTATTCCGGTAATATCCAGAATATCCAGATCAATAATTTGCTCTTTCCCCTCAAATATTCGTACATGAATCACAAAGATGGGTTTCCCATTACATGGATAGTACTTCTCAATTACTTGAGGATGTCCATTACAGAGGTTGAAATAACCAGTTTTAGAATAGAAAATAGTATAAATAAGAAAATTTATGTATGACACAGTACACAGTATATTTATGTACTGTAAATACGTCTAAAATTAACAACAATAATTCAGAAATAATAATAATTTTTATCTATTAATTCCATTGTTATTTCAATTGTAATGCTGGAATGAAGAATAAAAATGAAGATAAGCGGGTGACTTGTACGTCCAATGTTCATACAGACAAGTGTGAGTCATTTTTAATATTAATTGCTTTTAAATTATAAATAATAATAAAAAAAAATATTCATAATCTATAAAATTCAGATGTTAGAGCTCTGTTTTCTTCTTTTAAATATCACATGACGATCGAGTCTCATTAACAGTGCTGCAATTGCATTTCCATTGACTCAATGTGTACTTTTTCTCTATGATCATCCTGGCACTTTGATCTTCTCCTAACTGGGTTATAATAATGCGCAGTTCCTGCAGGCTTGCTTTATCACCACTCAGCACAGCTGCAGTATAACATATCGGCCTCATGACCTTATATGTTAATTCTACAACACACGTCACTATGAATGTATTCCTATTTAGTCAGGGACAAAATCTTGATCCAACATCGAGCTGGGTTTACATGCAATGTATCAAAGAAAACTGCGATACATTGAATTTAAATTAAGTAAAATTATAGATTTAAGGACAAAGGACATTTCAAAATAGACCTTATTGAGTTTAATGTACCTGTCCTTTTAAAATCACAATTTCTGGTAATAATTCGTCACTCGTACAAAATAAGGAGCTATGCTTACCACGATAATTTCCAACTGTTTGCTACATTAGGTGAGTGCAATTACGAGCTGTAAATCGGTAAAGCAAAAAGTTCATTATTGCACTCGACATATGATATAGCAGACAGCCCATTGTTGTTTGCGATAATGGAAGGAGCTATTTGCTCCTTTTTCCCAACGAGAGGGATGGTATATTATATGACATGCAGCCATCTTTACATGAGTGATAAAAATATCAATATAACCGGCATGACAGGGGAATTTTTAAGAGAGTACGCCATAATATGCGATATAGATAACAATGTAATCACACCTATAAAAATGATTTCGTAATATTGACGGAAGAAACTTTCATTTATCACTAAAAATGAAATGGAAATTTATTACTAAAAAACATGTTATTGTATAATGCTGATTTAAAAGGTAAAAAATAATTCCATTTCTGATGTAAATTAAATCAGAAGAGGTTTGATGGATTGTGAGAGAGAAGCAAATATGTCTGCTTTGAGAAGTTCTTTTGTTGTTTTATTAAATTATTGACAGGCATGGCTGGTTCATGAAAGACGAGCAAAACAGTTCTATTTTTATTATTTTTAGATTTTCATTTTTAAATTGAAAGTTTCGACAGAGTAAAAATATTATATTTTCTTGAATGTATTTTCGTTTTAAATTGAATATTACCGTCGTATAAATTATATTTTATTGTATCAGACATTGACTGTACGAAGCTTAGATCACATTGACTTAATATTCTTAATTTATTTGTTATATCAATTATTGCTTATATTTAATATTAGAATCTTTATAAATTTCACGAAAAACAATCGATTTTTCATTCTCTTTTTATTTAGTTAAATATGAAATGTTTTGAAAATAACACAGACAATATATGCTCAATAGTAAATATTAATATATCATGCAATATAAAAACTTTTCATTTAAATTTAAATCATCATAAGCAAAAAAAATTGTCATTCTACATCAACAATAAATTTATATAACATAAATCTGTGCTACAAAATTTTTATTTTATTTAGAATAAAATTATTCCCTCTCTCTGTGATAAATGGGAATGGAATGAGCACATGGATTAAATTATTGTAAAACATTACATTGCAATTTTTTTACTGATGCATTTTATATAAAAAAAGAAATCTTGCAGCGCATACAAATATTATTCTTCAATTAAAAACACAAAAATAACATTAAAAAAAAAGGCAGTCCCCACATTAATTACAAAATCATCAAAAGCTTATTCAAATAAAGTCGATCTAATTCCATTGTCTATATAGAAAAATAAATCACTATTAAAGTATAAAATTCCTAACATTAAAACCAAATTAGTGTCAAATTAAGTCCAATGATCGTTATATAGAAATATATATAGTATTACAAATTACAAGTCGTGTTTTATTGTATTTCAAATGATGTCAAAGTATATGAAAAATAATTTTTAAAAATTAAGTTGTTAACTTTAGGTCAAATAAATAATGACATGCACTACTAGTAGAAACTCTCTCTCTCTCTCTCTCTCTCTCTCTCTCTCTCTCTCTCTCTCTCTCTCTCTCTCTCTCTCTCTCTCTCTCTCTCTCTCTCTCTCTCTCTCTCTCTCTCTCTCTCTCTAAACATTCCCCTACTCTCTCTGATAATTAGCTCATTGTGTACGCACGAAGGGAGGGGAGAGAGACCGTCTATATATTGCACTCTGGCATCAGCGGGGTAGTCAAGGCAGCAGCCGCCGCGGTATAGAGCGACACCGACATAGAGAGACACCGACTCGAGGAGCGAACTGCACAGGCGCGAACTCAGAGAGAGAGAGAGTAGAGTCACTTACGTCACAAACTCGAGAAGCCAGAGAAACAACTACGCATTTTGTGAGGTGGCTGCTTTAGTGTTGTATGGGTAAGAATTAATTTTATTTTATCAAATTTACTCATCTAATATCAATATACATGTACTTATATTGAATATAAGATAGTATTAACTAATTCTAGTTAATTTAAATATAAATTTATATAATTGTAAATCATTGTTTACGTATACAGTTATAAAGCATGCCTTTTTGTGATTCTCTCGTTATATTTTTTAGATGAATTGATCAATAATTATTATACAATACCTTTATTTCAAGGTTACTTGTCATTTATAAACTAAATATGATTGGCTTCATTTCAATATTCTATAATTAGATATTTTCATTACATAATATTTAATATGTTGCCAGTAATTACAAAAACATTGCCATAAATATTTAATATCTCTGCCAAATACAGAACAATGTAATGCCAGCATAAACCTGTAGGCTACTGTTTGAGCTACCATGTAAACAGGGTTGCATACCGTCACGGGTGGGTAAATTATTTGCAACAATCAATCAATAGACCGGTCATTTTGTAAAATTAAAGCGTAGTTTGCTGTGATACGTCATCTCATTTACCACAAAAAAACTTCCGTTACTATTGCCTAACTCGTGCAACCAAAACAAGACGTCATAAAAAATAACATTGTTTTTAATTAAAACTTGTCCTAGTTTTGAAGTCATATATAGTCATAACGATTGAGGTAGAGGCAAAATAAATGTTTTATTTATGAATAACATGCTGATGTAAATATGCAAATGTGAGGCTTATATTAAAGACTGCATTAATACTCTCGGAATGAAACTTTGCATAATTTAATATGCAGAAAGAAAAGACATTTTTTTTTATTTCATTAAGGGAAAAATAATGAGCAAGAAAATATAGAATCATCGATGCATTAAAAAAAAGGTAATGCAAGTGCATTAATAAAAAGAAATATGCCATGGTAAAAAAAAAAAAAAAAAAGGTTTCACGGCTGAAATGATGAGATTACGCAATAAACTCATAGAACCTGCTTCAATTCTCAACTGTGTGGGGTTATAATTATCGTAATTTGAACATGAAAGGGAAAGTACCAATTATTTTCATGCCACTTGGTTACCATTTTAGCGTTCGATTGTTTGGTTTGGTTGTCAAGGCGACGTGTGAGCCAGAAAACGTGAGACAACTGGTCGCATATTGGCGTGTTCCGCGGGGGACCGAGCCAAATGGGCCGCGGGGTGAACGAGCCCTCCAGTCTGATATAGAACGGGTACACGGAAAAAACTATCACCCAAAAAGTCAACATAATTCAGTCATAACTATCCATAGCTAATAAAGACCATTCCTCTCATTTTTTTTTAATATTTGAAGCAAATTTTACCTAGATAATATTAAATTAAAAATTTATATATATATAGCTGCTTTTTGGGATCCAACTGCCTGTAAGGAGAGAATATTTTAACATGCAGCTTAGCTTTGAATAAAAATATATATTTTTTTAATTCAAATAGTTATGATCTTTATACATTTCAAAACACTTTATGTAATCGTACTTTCATGAAAACATAAAACATTGAAACATATATAAGAGCAGAACGTTTCTTACATTAAAAAAAAACTTTTATATTTTTCCTCATACCGTATTTTTTTTTATTATACGTGATATTGCGTGATCTCTCTGATTTTTTTTTCTCCGTGCATATTGCGTGTTGGTGTGTTAATATTTAATTCAGTTCATTTCAAGTAGCATGATAAAATATTATACTTGAACATTACTTCGTGGAAGTCTCGCGGTATCAACGGGAAGGAAGGTGCGGTTGCAACGTCATCTGAGCTAGTCTCTACTGGAAACAACTCGCCTTTATTTGAATAAATAATCAAGTTAAAGTTGCGCGGATCCAGAGGAAGGAGAGGGGGGGGGGGGGCTGCAGCCTTCCCGAAATTTTAGATTTAACATGGGCAATATAGACTCTCCCCCCATATTTTTTAACATTCGCATTATTGAAACAGCCCCCCCCCCCCCGCCCCCCGAAATTCGTTTCTGAATCCGCACCTCATTATACTCAATTAGTGTGAGAAATTCATGTCTCATTAATTTAATAAAATTGCAATCTGTTAATAATGTTAAAATGGGAATAATATTCTTAAAATTGAAAAATAATTTGTTTTTTAAATGCATGCAGTATACGACTAGAAAACACTTTAATAAAACTACGGTTTCCATTTTAAAATAATCCTCTAACAAGACCAAGTCCTTTTTTTTTACGGTACAAGAAATAACAAAATACAAGGTATAATGAAATGGCCTGTAGCATTTTGCTAAAGTAGATTTTCCATTTACATTACCGCTCTTGAGAAGGAGTGACAGGGACGAAATGGGCTTATATAGTGTCATTTCCTGGTTTAAAACCAGAGAGAACATACGAGAACAGCTCGATTTTGTGCCAAATTTTAGTGCCGTGCGCGCTTCAAACTTTCAGTTCATCAAATCTAATAATACATCACGTTATTGATTTTATTGTATTAATTTTTAATAGACTTTGACATGAAACATCAATTTCATCGCACAAGCATTGTTACAGTAATTATATAATATAGCATTAATCATAACAACAGTAAATTTTAGCATAATATTATAATCAAAGTCACAGTAATTGAAATGACGTCTTTGAGAATTCTATAAAAATTTATTTTTATTATTTAATTTTCACAATTCAAAATTATGTAATACAAAATTGCTCAAGAGAAACCTTGTAACTAGAAGGCTTATCAGTACGTGGCAATGACTCATACCGAAATGTCGGGGTGGTGACGTCACGTTTCATTGCGCCACTGGATGACTCACGGTGGCGCCAGGCAGGGTGGAGATATTGATCCAGAGAGGGGGCGTGGCTTGGCGCAGTGGCACGAGGCGGTGCCACGTGAGACTGAAACCGCGTGATCTGAAATTGGAGATCCTTCATTAGCCATGAGAGAGTGAGCATTACTGTTAGTAATTCGAGGCCAACAACCCAATTTGCAACATATAAGGGGCTATACATTTACCAAGAATTAACATAGAATTTAACCTACATATAGAAAATTTGGTACTAAATTTTTATATCAAATTCTAGCACTATAAATCTCGTATTAAAATTCATTATACTAAATATGTGCTTCTTTGTGAATAGCCCCAATAATAAATACTCAGGGTTGATAAATACAATAAATATTTAGTTTGTAATATATATTTACTATCAGAAAACGATTAAATTGTCTTGTTATAATCGATTATCGCACTCGATCCAGTCAATTGATCGTAGCCACGCTCTGTTATTGTTATATATTTTTTGTTAATGACAGATTGTGAGAGATATATGAGACGTATATAGGGGGAATTATTATCAGGCTGTTATTTGTAATATGATTTACAACCTTAAGTAAGATAACAAGGAAATCGGTGCAAAGTTAACTCGCATCATCAACCGATTTCTCAGATGTAATCACCTGACATTTTGAGGCTCCTAGCTCACTCCTCGGTTCGAGTATGTACCAAACAGACCACCAAGCACATAGAGGCAGACTTGGAATGTCTTTTCTATTCTCCCCATTAAAATTCTACTAATGAATAGAAAAGTTTTTTTTACCTAGTTTTTTCCCTTGTTATATTTTTATTATTTTTACGACTTTTTTTTCTTATGAATAAAAAGAAATGTGAGTTCCTTATTCTTTTAATTGTAAGATTCTTCAAGAACATTTTTTTTATGGAGTTGTGATAATTAAAAATGTCATGAATGTCAAAGGGTTACTTGAGATG